>OZ005669.1:8227645-9427645 GCA_963930725.1 Candelabrum cocksii
GTGGTAAGAAGTTTGACACCCGGCCCAGGTCCCTCTGCCTTTCCTGGAATCCGCCAGAGCAATTCTAGGTGCTTATATTAAGGAATTAAGGCGTCTAGGGGTCCGTGGGGCAAAATGCGGGGAACCAGGAGGGCGTGGCGGGTAGGCACCCATGTACGCACAACCACCTCATGGTGGTAAGAAGTTTAACACCCTGCCCAGGTCCCTCGGCCCTTCCTGGAATCCGCTAGAGCAATTCTAAGTGCTTATATTAAGGAATTAAGGCCTCTGGGAGTCCGTGGGGCAAAATGCAGGGAACCAGGAGGGCGTGGCGGATAGGCACCCATGTACGCACAACCACCTCATGGTGGTAAGAAGTTTGACACCCGGCCCAGGTCCCTCTGCCTTTCCTGGAATCCGCCAGAGCAATTCTAGGTGCTTATATTAAGGAATTAAGGCGTCTAGGGGTCCTTGGGGCAAAATGCGGGGAACCAGGAGGGCGTGGCGGGTAGGCACCCATGTACGCACAACCACCTCATGGTGGTAAGAAGTTTGACACCCGCCCCAGGTCCCTCGGCCCTTCCTGGAATCCGCTAGAGCAATTCTAAGTGCTTATATTAAAGAATTAAGGCGTCTAGGGGTCCGTGGGGCAAAATGCGGGGAACCAGGAGGGCGTGGCGGATAGGCACCAATGTACGCACAACCACCTCATGGTGGTAAGAAGTTTGACACCCGGCCCAGGTCCCTCTGCCTTTCCTGGAATCCGCCAGAGCAATTCTAGGTGCTTATATTAAGGAATTAAGGCGTCTAGGGGTCCGTGGGGCAAAATGCAGGGAACCAGGAGGGCGTGGCGGGTAGGCACCCATGTACGCACAACCACTTCATGGTGGTAAGAAGTTTGACACCCGGCCCAGATCCCTCGGCACTTCCTGGAATCCGCTAGAGCATTTCTAGGTGCTTATATTAAGGAATTAAGGCGTCTAGGGGTCCGTGGGGCAAAATGCGTGGAACCAAGAGTGCGTGGCGGGTAGGCACCCATGTACGCACAATCACCTCATAGTGGTAAGAAGTTTGACACCCGCCCCAGGTCCCTCGGCCATTCCTGGAATCCGCTAGAGCAATTCTAAGTCCTTATATTAAGGAATTAGGGCCTCTGGGAGTCCGTGGGGAAAAATGCAGGGAACCAGGAGGGCGTGGCGGGTAGGCACCCATGTACGCACAACCACCTCATGGTGGTAAGAAGTTTGACACTCGACGCAAGTCCCTCGGCCCTTCCTGGAATCCGCTAGAGCAATTCTAAGTGGTTATATTAAGGAATTAAGGCGTCTAGGGGTCCGTGGGGCAAAATGCGCGGAACCAGGAGGGCGTGGCGGATAGGCACCCATGTACGCACAACCACCTCATGGTGGTAAGAAGTTTGACACCCGGCCCAGGTCCCTCTGCCTTTCCTGGAATCCGCCAGAGCAATTCTAGGTGCTTATATTAAGGAATTAAGGCGTCTAGGGGTCCGTGGGGCAAAATGCGGGGAACCAGGAGGGCGTGGCGGGTAGGCACCCATGTACGCACAACCACCTCATGGTGGTAAGAAGTTTGACACTCGACGCAAGTCCCTCGGCCCTTCCTGGAATCCGCTAGAGCAATTCAAGGTGCTTATATTAAGGAATTAAGGCTTCTGGGGGTCCGTGGGGCAAAATGCAGGGAACCAGGAGGGCGTGGCGGGTAGGCACCCATGTACGCACAACCACTTCATGGTGGTAAGAAGTTTGACACCCGGCCCAGATCCCTCGGCACTTCCTGGAATCCGCTAGAGCATTTCTAGGTGCTTATATTAAGGAATTAAGGCGTCTAGGGGTCCGTGGGGCAAAATGCGGGGAATCAAGAGGGCGTGGCGGGTAGGCACCCATGTACGCACAACCACCTCATGGTGGTAAGAAGTTTAACACCCTGCCCAGGTCCCTCGGCCCTTCCTGGAATCCGCTAGAGCAATTCTAAGTGCTTATATTAAGGAATTAAGGCCTCTGGGAGTCCGTGGGGCAAAATGCAGGGAACCAGGAGGGCGTGGCGGATAGGCACCCATGTACGCACAACCACCTCATGGTGGTAAGAAGTTTGACACCCGGCCCAGGTCCCTCTGCCTTTCCTGGAATCCGCCAGAGCAATTCTAGGTGCTTATATTAAGGAATTAAGGCGTCTAGGGGTCCTTGGGGCAAAATGCGGGGAACCAGGAGGGCGTGGCGGGTAGGCACCCATGTACGCACAACCACCTCATGGTGGTAAGAAGTTTGACACCCGCCCCAGTTCCCTCGGCCCTTCCTGGAATCCGCTAGAGCAATTCTAAGTGCTTATATTAAAGAATTAAGGCCTCAGGGAGTCCGTGGGGCAAAATGCAGGGAACCAGGAGGGCGTGGCGGGTAGGCACCCATGTACGCACAACCACTTCATGGTGGTAAGAAGTTTGACACCCGGCCCAGATCCCTCGGCACTTCCTGGAATCCGCTAGAGCATTTCTAGGTGCTTATATTAAGGAATTAAGGCGTCTAGGGGTCCGTGGGGCAAAATGCGGGGAACCAAGAGGGCGTGGCGGGTAGGCACCCATGTACGCACAACCACCTCATGGTGGTAAGAAGTTTGACACTCGACCCAAGTCCCTCGGCCCTTCCTGGAATCCGCTAGAGCAATTCAAGGTGCTTATATTAAGGAATTAAGGCTTCTGGGGGTCCGTGGGGCAAAATGCAGGGAACCAGGAGGGCGTGGCGGGTAGGCACCCATGTACGCACAACCACTTCATGGTGGTAAGAAGTTTGTCACCCGGCCCAGATCCCTCGGCACTTCCTGGAATCCGCTAGAGCATTTCTAGGTGCTTATATTAAGGAATTAAGGCGTCTAGGGGTCCGTGGGGCAAAATGCGGGGAACCAAGAGGGTTTGGCGGGTAGGCACTCATGTACGCACAACCATTTCATGGTGGTAAGAAGTTTGACACCCAGCCCAGGTCCCTCGGCCTTTCCTGCAATCCACTAGAACAATTCTAGGTGCTTATATTAAAGAATTAAGCCCTCTGGGAATCCGTGGGGCAAAATGCGGGGAACAAGGAGGGTGTGGCGGATAGACACCCATGTACGCAGAACTACCTCATGGTGGTAAGAAGTTTGACACTCGAGCCAAGTCCCTCGGCCCTTACTGGAATCCGCTAGAGCAATTCTAGGTGCTTATATTAAGGAATTAAGGCCTCTGGTAGTCCGTGGGGCCAAATGTAGGGAACCGGGAGGGCGTGGCGGATAGGCACCCATGTACGCACAACCACCTCATGGTGGTAAGAAGTTTAACACCCTGCCCAGGTCCCTCGGCCCTTCCTGGAATCCGCTAGAGCAATTCTAAGTGCTTATATTAAGGAATTAAGGCCTCTGGGAGTCCGTGGGGCAAAATGCAGGGAACCAGGAGGGCGTGGCGGATAGGCACCCATGTACGCACAACCACCTCATGGTGGTAAGAAGTTTGACACCCGGCCCAGGTCCCTCTGCCTTTCCTGGAATCCGCCAGAGCAATTCTAGGTGCTTATATTAAGGAATTAAGGCGTCTAGGGGTCCTTGGGGCAAAATGCGGGGAACCAGGAGGGCGTGGCGGGTAGGCACCCATGTACGCACAACCACCTCATGGTGGTAAGAAGTTTGACACCCGCCCCAGTTCCCTCGGCCCTTCCTGGAATCCGCTAGAGCAATTCTAAGTGCTTATATTAAAGAATTAAGGCCTCAGGGAGTCCGTGGGGCAAAATGCAGGGAACCAGGAGGGCGTGGCGGGTAGGCACCCATGTACGCACAACCACTTCATGGTGGTAAGAAGTTTGACACCCGGCCCAGATCCCTCGGCACTTCCTGGAATCCGCTAGAGCATTTCTAGGTGCTTATATTAAGGAATTAAGGCGTCTAGGGGTCCGTGGGGCAAAATGCGGGGAACCAAGAGGGCGTGGCGGGTAGGCACCCATGTACGCACAACCACCTCATGGTGGTAAGAAGTTTGACACTCGACCCAAGTCCCTCGGCCCTTCCTGGAATCCGCTAGAGCAATTCAAGGTGCTTATATTAAGGAATTAAGGCTTCTGGGGGTCCGTGGGGCAAAATGCAGGGAACCAGGAGGGCGTGGCGGGTAGGCACCCATGTACGCACAACCACTTCATGGTGGTAAGAAGTTTGTCACCCGGCCCAGATCCCTCGGCACTTCCTGGAATCCGCTAGAGCATTTCTAGGTGCTTATATTAAGGAATTAAGGCGTCTAGGGGTCCATGGGGCAAAATGCGGGGAACCAAGAGGGTGTGGCGGGTAGGCACTCATGTACGCACAACCACTTCATGGTGGTAAGAAGTTTGACACCCAGCCCAGGTCCCTCGGCCTTTCCTGCAATCCACTAGAACAATTCTAGGTGCTTATATTAAAGAATTAAGCCCTCTGGGAATCCGTGGGGCAAAATGCGGGGAACAAGGAGGGTGTGGCGGATAGACACCCATGTACGCACAACCACTTCATGGTGGTAAGAAGTTTGACACCCGGCCCAGATCCCTCTGCCTTTCCTGGAATCCGCTAGAGCATTTCTAGGTGCTTATATTAAGGAATTAAGGCGTCTAGGGGTCCGTGGGGCAAAATGCGGGAACCAAGAGGGCGTGGCGGGTAGGCATCCATGTACGCACAACCACTTCATGGTGGTAAGAAGTTTGACACCCACCCCAGGTCCCTCGGCCTTTCCTGGAATCCGCTAGAGCAATTCTAGGTGCTTATATTAAGGAATTAAGACCTCTGGGGACGGTGGGGCAAAATGCAGGGAACCAGGAAGGCGTGGTGGGTAGGCACCCATGTACGCACAACCACCTCATGATGGTAAGAAGTTTGACACCCTCCCCAGGTCCCTCGGCCCTTCCTGGAATCCGCTAGAGCAATTCTAAGTGGTTATATTAAGGAATTAAGGCGTCTAGGGGTCCGTGGGGCAAAATGCGGGGAACCAGGAGGGCGTGGCGGATAGGCACCCATGTACGCACAACCACCTCATGGTGGTAAGAAGTTTGACACCCGGCCCAGATCCCTCTGCCTTTCCTGGAATCCGCCAGAGCAATTCTAGGTGCTTATATTAAGGAATTAAGGCGTCTAGGGGTCCGTGGGGCAAAATGCGGGGAACCAGGAGGGCGTGGCGGGTAGGCACCCATGTACGCACAACCACCTCATGGTGGTAAGAAGTTTGACACTCGACGCAAGTCCCTCGGCCCTTCCTGGAATCCGCTAGAGCAATTCAAGGTGCTTATATTAAGGAATTAAGGCTTCTGGGGGTCCGTGGGGCAAAATGCGGGGAACCAAGAGTGCGTGGCGGGTAGGCACCCATGTACGCACAATCACCTCATAGTGGTAAGAAGTTTGACACCCGCCCCAGGTCCCTCGGCCATTCGTGGAATCCGCTAGAGCAATTCTAAGTCCTTATATTAAGGAATTAGGGCCTCTGGGAGTCCGTGGGGAAAAATGCAGGGAACCAGGAGGGCGTGGCGGGTAGGCACCCATGTACGCACAACCACCTCATGGTGGTAAGAAGTTTGACACTCGACGCAAGTCCCTCGGCCCTTCCTGGAATCCGCTAGAGCAATTCTAAGTGGTTATATTAAGGAATTAAGGCGTCTAGGGGTCCGTGGGGCAAAATGCGGGGAACCAGGAGGGCGTGGCGGATAGGCACCCATGTACGCACAACCACCTCATGGTGGTAAGAAGTTTGACACCCGGCCCAGGTCCCTCTGCCTTTCCTGGAATCCGCCAGAGCAATTCTAGGTGCTTATATTAAGGAATTAAGGCGTCTAGGGGTCCGTGGGGCAAAATGCGGGGAACCAGGAGGGCGTGGCGGGTAGGCACCCATGTACGCACAACCACCTCATGGTGGTAAGAAGTTTGACACTCGACGCAAGTCCCTCGGCCCTTCCTGGAATCCGCTAGAGCAATTCAAGGTGCTTATATTAAGGAATTAAGGCTTCTGGGGGTCCGTGGGGCAAAATGCAGGTAACCAGGAGGGCGTGGCGGGTAGGCACCCATGTACGCACAACCACTTCATGGTGGTAAGAAGTTTGACACCCGGCCCAGATCCCTCGGCACTTCCTGGAATCCGCTAGAGCATTTCTAGGTGCTTATATTAAGGAATTAAGGCGTCTAGGGGTCCGTGGGGCAAAATGCGGGGAATCAAGAGGGCGTGGCGGGTAAGCACCCATGTACGCACAACCACCTCATGGTGGTAAGAAGTTTAACACCCTGCCCAGGTCCCTCGGCCCTTCCTGGAATCCGCTAGAGCAATTCTAAGTGCTTATATTAAGGAATTAAGGCCTCTGGGAGTCCGTGGGGCAAAATGCAGGGAACCAGGAGGGCGTGGCGGATAGGCACCCATGTACGCACAACCACCTCATGGTGGTAAGAAGTTTGACACCCGGCCCAGGTCCCTCTGCCTTTCCTGGAATCCGCCAGAGCAATTCTAGGTGCTTATATTAAGGAATTAAGGCGTCTAGGGGTCCTTGGGGCAAAATGCGGGGAACCAGGAGGGCGTGGCGGGTAGGCACCCATGTACGCACAACCACCTCATGGTGGTAAGAAGTTTGACACCCGCCCCAGTTCCCTCGGCCCTTCCTGGAATCCGCTAGAGCAATTCTAAGTGCTTATATTAAAGAATTAAGGCCTCAGGGAGTCCGTGGGGCAAAATGCAGGGAACCAGGAGGGCGTGGCGGGTAGGCACCCATGTACGCACAACCACTTCATGGTGGTAAGAAGTTTGACACCCGGCCCAGATCCCTCGGCACTTCCTGGATTCCGCTAGAGCATTTCTAGGTGCTTATATTAAGGAATTAAGGCGTCTAGGGGTCCGTGGGGCAAAATGCGGGGAACCAAGAGGGCGTGGCGGGTAGGCACCCATGTACGCACAACCACCTCATGGTGGTAAGAAGTTTGACACTCGACCCAAGTCCCTCGGCCCTTCCTGGAATCCGCTAGAGCAATTCAAGGTGCTTATATTAAGGAATTAAGGCTTCTGGGGGTCCGTGGGGCAAAATGCAGGGAACCAGGAGGGCGTGGCGGGTAGGCACCCATGTACGCACAACCACTTCATGGTGGTAAGAAGTTTGTCACCCGGCCCAGATCCCTCGGCACTTCCTGGAATCCGCTAGAGCAATTCTAGGTGCTTATATTAAGGAATTAAGACCTCTGGGGGACGGTGGGGCAAAATGCAGGGAACCAGGAAGGCGTGGTGGGTAGGCACCCATGTACGCACAACCACCTCATGATGGTAAGAAGTTTGACACCCTCCCCAGGTCCCTCGGCCCTTCCTGGAATCCGCTAGAGCAATTCTAAGTGCTTATATTAAAGAATTAAGGCGTCTAGGGGTCCGTGGGGCAAAATGCGGGGAACCAGGAGGGCGTGGCGGATAGGCACCAATGTACGCACAACCACCTCATGGTGGTAAGAAGTTTGACACCCGGCCCAGGTTCCTCTGCCTTTCCTGGAATCCGCCAGAGCAATTCTAGGTGCTTATATTAAGGAATTAAGGCGACTAGGGGTCCGTGGGGCAAAATGCAGGGAACCAGGAGGGCGTGGCGGGTAGGCACCCATGTACGCACAACCACTTCATGGTGGTAAGAAGTTTGACACCCGGCCCAGATCCCTCGGCACTTCCTGGAATCCGCTAGAGCATTTCTAGGTGCTTATATTAAGGAATTAAGGCGTCTAGGGGTCCGTGGGGCAAAATGCGGGGAACCAAGAGTGCGTGGCGGGTAGGCACCCATGTACGCACAATCACCTCATAGTGGTAAGAAGTTTGATACCCGCCCCAGGTCCCTCGGCCATTCCTGGAATCCGCTAGAGCAATTCTAAGTCCTTATATTAAGGAATTAGGGCCTCTGGGAGTCCGTGGGGAAAAATGCAGGGAACCAGGAGGGCGTGGCGGGTAGGCACCCATGTACGCACAACCACCTCATGGTGGTAAGAAGTTTGACACTCGACGCAAGTCCCTCGGCCCTTCCTGGAATCCGCTAGAGCAATTCTAAGTGGTTATATTAAGGAATTAAGGCGTCTAGGGGTCCGTGGGGCAAAATGCGCGGAACCAGGAGGGCGTGGCGGATAGGCACCCATGTACGCACAACCACCTCATGGTGGTAAGAAGTTTGACACCCGGCCCAGGTCCCTCTGCCTTTCCTGGAATCCGCCAGAGCAATTCTAGGTGCTTATATTAAGGAATTAAGGCGTCTAGGGGTCCGTGGGGCAAAATGCGGGGAACCAGGAGGGCGTGGCGGGTAGGCACCCATGTACGCACAACCACCTCATGGTGGTAAGAAGTTTGACACTCGACGCAAGTCCCTCGGCCCTTCCTGGAATCCGCTAGAGCAATTCAAGGTGCTTATATTAAGGAATTAAGGCTTCTGGGGGTCCGTGGGGCAAAATGCAGGGAACCAGGAGGGCGTGGCGGGTAGGCACCCATGTACGCACAACCACTTCATGGTGGTAAGAAGTTTGACACCCGGCCCAGATCCCTCGGCACTTCCTGGAATCCGCTAGAGCATTTCTAGGTGCTTATATTAAGGAATTAAGGCGTCTAGGGGTCCGTGGGGCAAAATGCGGGGAATCAAGAGGGCGTGGCGGGTAGGCACCCATGTACGCACAACCACCTCATGGTGGTAAGAAGTTTAACACCCTGCCCAGGTCCCTCGGCCATTCCTGGAATCCGCTAGAGCAATTCTAAGTCCTTATATTAAGGAATTAGGGCCTCTGGGAGTCCGTGGGGAAAAATGCAGGGAACCAGGAGGGCGTAGCGGGTAGGCACCCATGTACGCACAACCACCTCATGGTGGTAAGAAGTTTGACACTCGACGCAAGTCCCTCGGCCCTTCCTGGAATCCGCTAGAGCAATTCTAAGTGGTTATATTAAGGAATTAAGGCGTCTAGGGGTCCGTGGGGCAAAATGCGGGGAACCAGGAGGGCGTGGCGGATAGGCACCCATGTACGCACAACCACCTCATGGTGGTAAGAAGTTTGACACCCGGCCCAGGTCCCTCTGCCTTTCCTGGAATCCGCCAGAGCAATTCTAGGTGCTTATATTAAGGAATTAAGGCGTCTAGGGGTCCGTGGGGCAAAATGCGGTGAACCAGGAGGGCGTGGCGGGTAGGCACCCATGTACGCACAACCACCTCATGGTGGTAAGAAGTTTGACACTCGACGCAAGTCCCTCGGCCCTTCCTGGAATCCGCTAGAGCAATTCAAGGTGCTTATATTAAGGAATTAAGGCTTCTGGGGGTCCGTGGGGCAAAATGCAGGTAACCAGGCGGGCGTGGCGGGTAGGCACCCATGTACGCACAACCACTTCATGGTGGTAAGAAGTTTGACACCCGGCCCAGATCCCTCGGCACTTCCTGGAATCCGCTAGAGCAATTCTAAGTGCTTATATTAAGGAATTAAGGCCTCTGGGAGTCCGTGGGGCAAAATGCAGGGAACCAGGAGGGCGTGGCGGATAGGCACCCATGTACGCACAACCACCTCATGGTGGTAAGAAGTTTGACACCCGGCCCAGGTCCCTCTGCCTTTCCTGGAATCCGCCAGAGCAATTCTAGGTGCTTATATTAAGGAATTAAGACCTCTGGGGGACGGTGGGGCAAAATGCAGGGAACCAGGAAGGCGTGGTGGGTAGGCACCCATGTACGCACAACCACCTCATGATGGTAAGAAGTTTGACACCCTCCCCAGGTCCCTCGGCCCTTCCTGGAATCCGCTAGAGCAATTCTAAGTGCTTATATTAAAGAATTAAGGCGTCTAGGGGTCCGTGGGGCAAAATGCGGGGAACCAGGAGGGCGTGGCGGATAGGCACCAATGTACGCACAACCACCTCATGGTGGTAAGAAGTTTGACACCCGGCCCAGGTCCCTCTGCCTTTCCTGGAATCCGCCAGAGCAATTCTAGGTGCTTATATTAAGGAATTAAGGCGTCTAGGGGTCCGTGGGGCAAAATGCAGGGAACCAGGAGGGCGTGGCGGGTAGGCACCCATGTACGCACAACCACTTCATGGTGGTAAGAAGTTTGACACCCGGCCCAGATCCCTCGGCACTTCCTGGAATCCGCTAGAGCATTTCTAGGTGCTTATATTAAGGAATTAAGGCGTCTAGGGGTCCGTGGGGCAAAATGCGTGGAACCAAGAGTGCGTGGCGGGTAGGCACCCATGTACGCACAATCACTTCATAGTGGTAAGAAGTTTGACACCCGCCCCAGGTCCCTCGGCCATTCCTGGAATCCGCTAGAGCAATTCTAAGTCCTTATATTAAGGAATTAGGGCCTCTGGGAGTCCGTGGGGAAAAATGCAGGGAACCAGGAGGGCGTGGCGGGTAGGCACCGATGTACGCACAACCACCTCATGGTGGTAAGAAGTTTGACACTCGACGCAAGTCCCTCGGCCCTTCCTGGAATCCGCTAGAGCAATTCTAAGTGGTTATATTAAGGAATTAAGGCGTCTAGGGGACCGTGGGGCAAAATGCGCGGAACCAGGAGGGCGTGGCGGATAGGCACCCATGTACGCACAACCACCTCATGGTGGTAAGAAGTTTGACACCCGGCCCAGGTCCCTCTGCCTTTCCTGGAATCCGCCAGAGCAATTCTAGGTGCTTATATTAAGGAATTAAGGCGTCTAGGGGTCCGTGGGGCAAAATGCGGGGAACCAGGAGGGCGTGGCGGGTAGGCACCCATGTACGCACAACCACCTCATGGTGGTAAGAAGTTTGACACTCGACGCAAGTCCCTCGGCCCTTCCTGGAATCCGCTAGAGCAATTCAAGGTGCTTATATTAAGGAATTAAGGCTTCTGGGGGTCCGTGGGGCAAAATGCAGGGAACCAGGAGGGCGTGGCGGGTAGGCACCCATGTACGCACAACCACTTCATGGTGGTAAGAAGTTTGACACCCGGCCCAGATCCCTCGGCACTTCCTGGAATCCGCTAGAGCATTTCTAGGTGCTTATATTAAGGAATTAAGGCGTCTAGGGGTCCGTGGGGCAAAATGCGGGGAATCAAGAGGGCGTGGCGGGTAGGCACCCATGTACGCACAACCACCTCATGGTGGTAAGAAGTTTAACACCCTGCCCAGGTCCCTCGGCCCTTCCTGGAATCCGCTAGAGCAATTCTAAGTGCTTATATTAAGGAATTAAGGCCTCTGGGAGTCCGTGGGGCAAAATGCAGGCAACCAGGAGGGCGTGGCGGATAGGCACCCATGTACGCACAACCACCTCATGGTGGTAAGAAGTTTGACACCCGCCCCAGTTCCCTCGGCCCTTCCTGGAATCCGCCAGAGCAATTCTAGGTGCTTATATTAAGGAATTAAGGCGTCTAGGGGTCCGTGGGGCAAAATGCGGGGAACCAAGAGGGCGTGGCGGGTAGGCACCCATGTACGCACAACCACCTCATGGTGGTAAGAAGTTTGACACTCGACCCAAGTCCCTCGGCCCTTCCTGGAATCCGCTAGAGCAATTCAAGGTGCTTATATTAAGGAATTAAGGCTTCTGGGGGTCCGTGGGGCAAAATGCAGGGAACCAGGAGGGCGTGGCGGGTAGGCACCCATGTACGCACAACCACTTCATGGTGGTAAGAAGTTTGTCACCCGGCCCAGATCCCTCGGCACTTCCTGGAATCCGCTAGAGCATTTCTAGGTGCTTATATTAAGGAATTAAGGCGTCTAGGGGTCCGTGGGGCAAAATGCGGGGAACCAAGAGGGTTTGGCGGGTAGGCACTCATGTACGCACAACCACTTCATGGTGGTAAGAAGTTTGACACCCAGCCCAGGTCCCTCGGCCTTTCCTGCAATCCACTAGAACAATTCTAGGTGCTTATATTAAAGAATTAAGCCCTCTGGGAATCCGTGGGGCAAAATGCGGGGAACAAGGAGGGTGTGGCGGATAGACACCCATGTACGCAGAACTACCTCATGGTGGTAAGAAGTTTGACACTCGAGCCAAGTCCCTCGGCCCTTACTGGAATCCGCTAGAGCATTTCTAGGTGCTTATATTAAGGAATTAAGGCCTCTGGTAGTCCGTGGGGCCAAATGCAGGGAACCGGGAGGGCGTGGCGGATAGGCACCCATGTACGCACAACCACCTCATGGTGGTAAGAAGTTTGACACCCGGCCCAGATCCCTCTGCCTTTCCTGGAATCCGCCAGAGCAATTCTAGGTGCTTATATTAACGAATTGAGGCGTCTAGGGGTCCGTGGGGCAAAATGCGGGGAACCAGGAGGGCGTGGCGGGTAGGCACCCATGTACGCACAACCACCTCATGGTGGTAAGAAGTTTGACAACCGGCCCAGGTCCCTCTGCCTTTCCTGGAATCCGCCAGAGCAATTCTAGGTGCTTATATTAAGGAATTAAAGCCTTAGGGAGCCCGTGGGGCAAAATGCAGGGAACCAGGAGGGCGTGGCGGGTAGGCACCCATGTACGCACAACCACTTGATGGTGGTAAAAAGTTTGACACCCGGCCCAGATCCCTCGGCACTTCCTGGAATCCGCTAGAGCATTTCTAGTTGCTTATATTAAGGTATTAAGGCGTCTAGGGGTCCGTGGGGCAAAATGCGGGGAACCAGGAAGGCGTGGCAGGTAGGCACCCATGTACGCACAACCACCTCATGGTGGTAAGAAGTTTGACACCCGCCCCAGGTCCCTCGGCCATTCCTGGAATCCGCTAGAGCAATTCCAAGTGCTTATATTAAGGAATTAAGGCCTCTGGGAGTCCATGGGGCAAAATGCAGGGAACCAGGAGGGCATGGCGGATAGGCACCCATGTACTCACAACAACCTCATGGTGGTAAGAAGTTTGACACCCGGCCCAGGTCCCTTTGCCTTTCCTGGAATCCGCCAGAGCAATTCTAGGTCCTTATATTAAGGAATTAAGGCGTGTAGGGGTCCGTGGGGAAAAATGCGGGGAACCAGGAGGGCGTGGCGGGTAGGCACCCATGTACGCACAACCACCTCATGGTGGTAAGAAGTTTGACACTCGACGCAAGTCCCTCGGCCCTTCCTGGAATCCGCTAGAGCAATTCAAGGTGCTTATATTAAGGAATTAAGGCTTCTGGGGGTCCGTGGGGCAAAATGCAGGGAACCAGGAGGGCGTGGCGGGTAGGCACCCATGTACGCACAACCACTTCATGGTGGTAAGAAGTTTGACACCCGGCCCAGATCCCTCGGCACTTCCTGGAATCCGCTAGAGCATTTCTAGGTGCTTATATTAAGGAATTAAGGCGTCTAGGGGTCCGTGGGGCAAAATGCGGGGAATCAAGAGGGCGTGGCGGGTAGGCACCCATGTACGCACAACCACTTCATGGTGGTAAGAAGTTTGACACCCGCCCCAGGTCCCTCGGAATTTCCTGGAATCCGCTAGAGCAATTCTAGGTGCTTATATTAAGGAATTAAGACCTCTGGGGGACGGTGGGGCAAAATGCAGGGAACCAGGAAGGCGTGGTGGGTAGGCACCCATGTACGCACAACCACCTCATGATGGTAAGAAGTTTGACACCCTCCCCAGGTCCCTCGGCCCTTCCTGGAATCCGCTAGAGCAATTCTAAGTGCTTATATTAAAGAATTAAGGCGTCTAGGGGTCCGTGGGGCAAAATGCGGGGAACCAGGAGGGCGTGGCGGATAGGCACCAATGTACGCACAACCACCTCATGGTGGTAAGAAGTTTGACACCCGGCCCAGGTCCCTCTGCCTTTCCTGGAATCCGCCAGAGCAATTCTAGGTGCTTATATTAAGGAATTAAGGCGTCTAGGGGTCCGTGGGGCAAAATGCAGGGAACCAGGAGGGCGTGGCGGGTAGGCACCCATGTACGCACAACCACTTCATGGTGGTAAGAAGTTTGACACCCGGCCCAGATCCCTCGGCACTTCCTGGAATCCGCTAGAGCATTTCTAGGTGCTTATATTAAGGAATTAAGGAGTCTAGGGGTGCGTGGGGCAAAATGCGGGGAACCAAGAGTGCGTGGCGGGTAGGCACCCATGTACGCACAATCACCTCATAGTGGTAAGAAGTTTGACACCCGCCCCAGGTCCCTCGGCCATTCCTGGAATCCGCTAGAGCAATTCTAAGTCCTTATATTAAGGAATTAGGGCCTCTGGGAGTCCGTGGGGAAAAATGCAGGGAACCAGGAGGGCGTGGCGGGTAGGCACCCATGTACGCACAACCACCTCATGGTGGTAAGAAGTTTGACACTCGACGCAAGTCCCTCGGCCCTTCCTGGAATCCGCTAGAGCAATTCTAAGTGGTTATATTAAGGAATTAAGGCGTCTAGGGGTCCGTGGGGCAAAATGCGGGGAACCAGGAGGGCGTGGCGGATAGGCACCCATGTACGCACAACCACCTCATGGTGGTAAGAAGTTTGACACCCGGCCCAGGTCCCTCTGCCTTTCCTGGAATCCGCCAGAGCAATTCTAGGTGCTTATATTAAGGAATTAAGGCGTCTAGGGGTCCGTGGGGCAAAATGCGGGGAACCAGGAGGGCGTGGCGGGTAGGCACCCATGTACGCACAACCACCTCATGGTGGTAAGAAGTTTGACACTCGACGCAAGTCCCTCGGCACTTCCTGGAATCCGCTAGAGCATTTCTAGGTCCTTATATTAAGGAATTAAGGCGTCTAGGGGTCCGTGGGGCAAAATGCGGGGAATCAAGAGGGCGTGGCGGGTAGGCACCCATGTACGCACAACCACCTCATGGTGGTAAGAAGTTTAACACCCTGCCCAGGTCCCTCGGCCCTTCCTGGAATCCGCTAGAGCAATTCTAAGTGCTTATATTAAGGAATTAAGGCCTCTGGGAGACCGTGGGGCAAAATGCAGGGAACCAGGAAGGCGTGGCGGATAGGCACCCATGTACGCACAACCACCTCATGGTGGTAAGAAGTTTGACACTCGACGCAAGTCCCTCGGCCCTTCCTGGAATCCGCTAGAGCAATTCAAGGTGCTTATATTAAGGAATTAAGGCTTCTGGGGGTCCGTGGGGCAAAATGCAGGGAACCAGGAGGGCGTGGCGGGTAGGCACCCATGTACGCACAACCACTTCATGGTGGTAAGAAGTTTGACACCCGGCCCAGATCCCTCGGCACTTCCTGGAATCCGCTAGAGCATTTCTAGGTGCTTATATTAAGGAATTAAGGCGTCTAGGGGTCCGTGGGGCAAAATGCGGGGAATCAAGAGGGCGTGGCGGGTAGGCACCCATGTACGCACAACCACCTCATGGTGGTAAGAAGTTTAACACCCTGCCCAGGTCCCTCGGCCATTCCTGGAATCCGCTAGAGCAATTCTAAGTCCTTATATTAAGGAATTAGGGCCTCTGGGAGTCCGTGGGGAAAAATGCAGGGAACCAGGAGGGCGTAGCGGGTAGGCACCCATGTACGCACAACCACCTCATGGTGGTAAGAAGTTTGACACTCGACGCAAGTCCCTCGGCCCTTCCTGGAATCCGCTAGAGCAATTCTAAGTGGTTATATTAAGGAATTAAGGCGTCTAGGGGTCCGTGGGGCAAAATGCGGGGAACCAGGAGGGCGTGGCGGATAGGCACCCATGTACGCACAACCACCTCATGGTGGTAAGAAGTTTGACACCCGGCCCAGGTCCCTCTGCCTTTCCTGGAATCCGCCAGAGCAATTCTAGGTGCTTATATTAAGGAATTAAGGCGTCTAGGGGTCCGTGGGGCAAAATGCGGTGAACCAGGAGGGCGTGGCGGGTAGGCACCCATGTACGCACAACCACCTCATGGTGGTAAGAAGTTTGACACTCGACGCAAGTCCCTCGGCCCTTCCTGGAATCCGCTAGAGCAATTCAAGGTGCTTATATTAAGGAATTAAGGCTTCTGGGGGTCCGTGGGGCAAAATGCAGGTAACCAGGCGGGCGTGGCGGGTAGGCACCCATGTACGCACAACCACTTCATGGTGGTAAGAAGTTTGACACCCGGCCCAGATCCCTCGGCACTTCCTGGAATCCGCTAGAGCAATTCTAAGTGCTTATATTAAGGAATTAAGGCCTCTGGGAGTCCGTGGGGCAAAATGCAGGGAACCAGGAGGGCGTGGCGGATAGGCACCCATGTACGCACAACCACCTCATGGTGGTAAGAAGTTTGACACCCGGCCCAGGTCCCTCTGCCTTTCCTGGAATCCGCCAGAGCAATTCTAGGTGCTTATATTAAGGAATTAAGACCTCTGGGGGACGGTGGGGCAAAATGCAGGGAACCAGGAAGGCGTGGTGGGTAGGCACCCATGTACGCACAACCACCTCATGATGGTAAGAAGTTTGACACCCTCCCCAGGTCCCTCGGCCCTTCCTGGAATCCGCTAGAGCAATTCTAAGTGCTTATATTAAAGAATTAAGGCGTCTAGGGGTCCGTGGGGCAAAATGCGGGGAACCAGGAGGGCGTGGCGGATAGGCACCAATGTACGCACAACCACCTCATGGTGGTAAGAAGTTTGACACCCGGCCCAGGTCCCTCTGCCTTTCCTGGAATCCGCCAGAGCAATTCTAGGTGCTTATATTAAGGAATTAAGGCGTCTAGGGGTCCGTGGGGCAAAATGCAGGGAACCAGGAGGGCGTGGCGGGTAGGCACCCATGTACGCACAACCACTTCATGGTGGTAAGAAGTTTGACACCCGGCCCAGATCCCTCGGCACTTCCTGGAATCCGCTAGAGCATTTCTAGGTGCTTATATTAAGGAATTAAGGCGTCTAGGGGTCCGTGGGGCAAAATGCGTGGAACCAAGAGTGCGTGGCGGGTAGGCACCCATGTACGCACAATCACTTCATAGTGGTAAGAAGTTTGACACCCGCCCCAGGTCCCTCGGCCATTCCTGGAATCCGCTAGAGCAATTCTAAGTCCTTATATTAAGGAATTAGGGCCTCTGGGAGTCCGTGGGGAAAAATGCAGGGAACCAGGAGGGCGTGGCGGGTAGGCACCGATGTACGCACAACCACCTCATGGTGGTAAGAAGTTTGACACTCGACGCAAGTCCCTCGGCCCTTCCTGGAATCCGCTAGAGCAATTCTAAGTGGTTATATTAAGGAATTAAGGCGTCTAGGGGACCGTGGGGCAAAATGCGCGGAACCAGGAGGGCGTGGCGGATAGGCACCCATGTACGCACAACCACCTCATGGTGGTAAGAAGTTTGACACCCGGCCCAGGTCCCTCTGCCTTTCCTGGAATCCGCCAGAGCAATTCTAGGTGCTTATATTAAGGAATTAAGGCGTCTAGGGGTCCGTGGGGCAAAATGCGGGGAACCAGGAGGGCGTGGCGGGTAGGCACCCATGTACGCACAACCACCTCATGGTGGTAAGAAGTTTGACACTCGACGCAAGTCCCTCGGCCCTTCCTGGAATCCGCTAGAGCAATTCAAGGTGCTTATATTAAGGAATTAAGGCTTCTGGGGGTCCGTGGGGCAAAATGCAGGGAACCAGGAGGGCGTGGCGGGTAGGCACCCATGTACGCACAACCACTTCATGGTGGTAAGAAGTTTGACACCCGGCCCAGATCCCTCGGCACTTCCTGGAATCCGCTAGAGCATTTCTAGGTGCTTATATTAAGGAATTAAGGCGTCTAGGGGTCCGTGGGGCAAAATGCGGGGAATCAAGAGGGCGTGGCGGGTAGGCACCCATGTACGCACAACCACCTCATGGTGGTAAGAAGTTTAACACCCTGCCCAGGTCCCTCGGCCCTTCCTGGAATCCGCTAGAGCAATTCTAAGTGCTTATATTAAGGAATTAAGACCTCTGGGGGACGGTGGGGCAAAATGCAGGGAACCAGGAAGGCGTGGTGGGTAGGCACCCATGTACGCACAACCACCTCATGATGGTAAGAAGTTTGACACCCTCCCCAGGTCCCTCGGCCCTTCCTGGAATCCGCTAGAGCAATTCTAAGTGCTTATATTAAAGAATTAAGGCGTCTAGGGGTCCGTGGGGCAAAATGCGGGGAACCAGGAGGGCGTGGCGGATAGGCACCAATGTACGCACAACCACCTCATGGTGGTAAGAAGTTTGACACCCGGCCCAGGTCCCTCTGCCTTTCCTGGAATCCGCCAGAGCAATTCTAGGTGCTTATATTAAGGAATTAAGGCGTCTAGGGGTCCGTGGGGCAAAATGCAGGGAACCAGGAGGGCGTGGCGGGTAGGCACCCATGTACGCACAACCACTTCATGGTGGTAAGAAGTTTGACACCCGGCCCAGATCCCTCGGCACTTCCTGGAATCCGCTAGAGCATTTCTAGGTGCTTATATTAAGGAATTAAGGAGTCTAGGGGTGCGTGGGGCAAAATGCGGGGAACCAAGAGTGCGTGGCGGGTAGGCACCCATGTACGCACAATCACCTCATAGTGGTAAGAAGTTTGACACCCGCCCCAGGTCCCTCGGCCATTCCTGGAATCCGCTAGAGCAATTCTAAGTCCTTATATTAAGGAATTAGGGCCTCTGGGAGTCCGTGGGGAAAAATGCAGGGAACCAGGAGGGCGTGGCGGGTAGGCACCCATGTACGCACAACCACCTCATGGTGGTAAGAAGTTTGACACTCGACGCAAGTCCCTCGGCCCTTCCTGGAATCCGCTAGAGCAATTCTAAGTGGTTATATTAAGGAATTAAGGCGTCTAGGGGTCCGTGGGGCAAAATGCGGGGAACCAGGAGGGCGTGGCGGATAGGCACCCATGTACGCACAACCACCTCATGGTGGTAAGAAGTTTGACACCCGGCCCAGGTCCCTCTGCCTTTCCTGGAATCCGCCAGAGCAATTCTAGGTGCTTATATTAAGGAATTAAGGCGTCTAGGGGTCCGTGGGGCAAAATGCGGGGAACCAGGAGGGCGTGGCGGGTAGGCACCCATGTACGCACAACCACCTCATGGTGGTAAGAAGTTTGACACTCGACGCAAGTCCCTCGGCACTTCCTGGAATCCGCTAGAGCATTTCTAGGTCCTTATATTAAGGAATTAAGGCGTCTAGGGGTCCGTGGGGCAAAATGCGGGGAATCAAGAGGGCGTGGCGGGTAGGCACCCATGTACGCACAACCACCTCATGGTGGTAAGAAGTTTAACACCCTGCCCAGGTCCCTCGGCCCTTCCTGGAATCCGCTAGAGCAATTCTAAGTGCTTATATTAAGGAATTAAGGCCTCTGGGAGACCGTGGGGCAAAATGCAGGGAACCAGGAAGGCGTGGCGGATAGGCACCCATGTACGCACAACCACCTCATGGTGGTAAGAAGTTTGACACTCGACGCAAGTCCCTCGGCCCTTCCTGGAATCCGCTAGAGCAATTCAAGGTGCTTATATTAAGGAATTAAGGCTTCTGGGGGTCCGTGGGGCAAAATGCAGGGAACCAGGAGGGCGTGGCGGGTAGGCACCCATGTACGCACAACCACTTCATGGTGGTAAGAAGTTTGACACCCGGCCCAGATCCCTCGGCACTTCCTGGAATCCGCTAGAGCATTTCTAGGTGCTTATATTAAGGAATTAAGGCGTCTAGGGGTCCGTGGGGCAAAATGCGGGGAATCAAGAGGGCGTGGCGGGTAGGCACCCATGTACGCACAACCACCTCATGGTGGTAAGAAGTTTAACACCCTGCCCAGGTCCCTCGGCCATTCCTGGAATCCGCTAGAGCAATTCTAAGTCCTTATATTAAGGAATTAGGGCCTCTGGGAGTCCGTGGGGAAAAATGCAGGGAACCAGGAGGGCGTAGCGGGTAGGCACCCATGTACGCACAACCACCTCATGGTGGTAAGAAGTTTGACACTCGACGCAAGTCCCTCGGCCCTTCCTGGAATCCGCTAGAGCAATTCTAAGTGGTTATATTAAGGAATTAAGGCGTCTAGGGGTCCGTGGGGCAAAATGCGGGGAACCAGGAGGGCGTGGCGGATAGGCACCCATGTACGCACAACCACCTCATGGTGGTAAGAAGTTTGACACCCGGCCCAGGTCCCTCTGCCTTTCCTGGAATCCGCCAGAGCAATTCTAGGTGCTTATATTAAGGAATTAAGGCGTCTAGGGGTCCGTGGGGCAAAATGCGGTGAACCAGGAGGGCGTGGCGGGTAGGCACCCATGTACGCACAACCACCTCATGGTGGTAAGAAGTTTGACACTCGACGCAAGTCCCTCGGCCCTTCCTGGAATCCGCTAGAGCAATTCAAGGTGCTTATATTAAGGAATTAAGGCTTCTGGGGGTCCGTGGGGCAAAATGCAGGTAACCAGGCGGGCGTGGCGGGTAGGCACCCATGTACGCACAACCACTTCATGGTGGTAAGAAGTTTGACACCCGGCCCAGATCCCTCGGCACTTCCTGGAATCCGCTAGAGCAATTCTAAGTGCTTATATTAAGGAATTAAGGCCTCTGGGAGTCCGTGGGGCAAAATGCAGGGAACCAGGAGGGCGTGGCGGATAGGCACCCATGTACGCACAACCACCTCATGGTGGTAAGAAGTTTGACACCCGGCCCAGGTCCCTCTGCCTTTCCTGGAATCCGCCAGAGCAATTCTAGGTGCTTATATTAAGGAATTAAGACCTCTGGGGGACGGTGGGGCAAAATGCAGGGAACCAGGAAGGCGTGGTGGGTAGGCACCCATGTACGCACAACCACCTCATGATGGTAAGAAGTTTGACACCCTCCCCAGGTCCCTCGGCCCTTCCTGGAATCCGCTAGAGCAATTCTAAGTGCTTATATTAAAGAATTAAGGCGTCTAGGGGTCCGTGGGGCAAAATGCGGGGAACCAGGAGGGCGTGGCGGATAGGCACCAATGTACGCACAACCACCTCATGGTGGTAAGAAGTTTGACACCCGGCCCAGGTCCCTCTGCCTTTCCTGGAATCCGCCAGAGCAATTCTAGGTGCTTATATTAAGGAATTAAGGCGTCTAGGGGTCCGTGGGGCAAAATGCAGGGAACCAGGAGGGCGTGGCGGGTAGGCACCCATGTACGCACAACCACTTCATGGTGGTAAGAAGTTTGACACCCGGCCCAGATCCCTCGGCACTTCCTGGAATCCGCTAGAGCATTTCTAGGTGCTTATATTAAGGAATTAAGGCGTCTAGGGGTCCGTGGGGCAAAATGCGTGGAACCAAGAGTGCGTGGCGGGTAGGCACCCATGTACGCACAATCACTTCATAGTGGTAAGAAGTTTGACACCCGCCCCAGGTCCCTCGGCCATTCCTGGAATCCGCTAGAGCAATTCTAAGTCCTTATATTAAGGAATTAGGGCCTCTGGGAGTCCGTGGGGAAAAATGCAGGGAACCAGGAGGGCGTGGCGGGTAGGCACCGATGTACGCACAACCACCTCATGGTGGTAAGAAGTTTGACACCCGGCCCAGATCCCTCGGCACTTCCTGGAATCCGCTAGAGCATTTCTAGGTGCTTATATTAAGGAATTAAGGCGTCTAGGGGTCCGTGGGGCAAAATGCGGGGAATCAAGAGGGCGTGGCGGGTAGGCACCCATGTACGCACAACCACCTCATGGTGGTAAGAAGTTTAACACCCTGCCCAGGTCCCTCGGCCATTCCTGGAATCCGCTAGAGCAATTCTAAGTCCTTATATTAAGGAATTAGGGCCTCTGGGAGTCCGTGGGGAAAAATGCAGGGAACCAGGAGGGCGTAGCGGGTAGGCACCCATGTACGCACAACCACCTCATGGTGGTAAGAAGTTTGACACTCGACGCAAGTCCCTCGGCCCTTCCTGGAATCCGCTAGAGCAATTCTAAGTGGTTATATTAAGGAATTAAGGCGTCTAGGGGTCCGTGGGGCAAAATGCGGGGAACCAGGAGGGCGTGGCGGATAGGCACCCATGTACGCACAACCACCTCATGGTGGTAAGAAGTTTGACACCCGGCCCAGGTCCCTCTGCCTTTCCTGGAATCCGCCAGAGCAATTCTAGGTGCTTATATTAAGGAATTAAGGCGTCTAGGGGTCCGTGGGGCAAAATGCGGTGAACCAGGAGGGCGTGGCGGGTAGGCACCCATGTACGCACAACCACCTCATGGTGGTAAGAAGTTTGACACTCGACGCAAGTCCCTCGGCCCTTCCTGGAATCCGCTAGAGCAATTCAAGGTGCTTATATTAAGGAATTAAGGCTTCTGGGGGTCCGTGGGGCAAAATGCAGGTAACCAGGCGGGCGTGGCGGGTAGGCACCCATGTACGCACAACCACTTCATGGTGGTAAGAAGTTTGACACCCGGCCCAGATCCCTCGGCACTTCCTGGAATCCGCTAGAGCAATTCTAAGTGCTTATATTAAGGAATTAAGGCCTCTGGGAGTCCGTGGGGCAAAATGCAGGGAACCAGGAGGGCGTGGCGGATAGGCACCCATGTACGCACAACCACCTCATGGTGGTAAGAAGTTTGACACCCGGCCCAGGTCCCTCTGCCTTTCCTGGAATCCGCCAGAGCAATTCTAGGTGCTTATATTAAGGAATTAAGACCTCTGGGGGACGGTGGGGCAAAATGCAGGGAACCAGGAAGGCGTGGTGGGTAGGCACCCATGTACGCACAACCACCTCATGATGGTAAGAAGTTTGACACCCTCCCCAGGTCCCTCGGCCCTTCCTGGAATCCGCTAGAGCAATTCTAAGTGCTTATATTAAAGAATTAAGGCGTCTAGGGGTCCGTGGGGCAAAATGCGGGGAACCAGGAGGGCGTGGCGGATAGGCACCAATGTACGCACAACCACCTCATGGTGGTAAGAAGTTTGACACCCGGCCCAGGTCCCTCTGCCTTTCCTGGAATCCGCCAGAGCAATTCTAGGTGCTTATATTAAGGAATTAAGGCGTCTAGGGGTCCGTGGGGCAAAATGCAGGGAACCAGGAGGGCGTGGCGGGTAGGCACCCATGTACGCACAACCACTTCATGGTGGTAAGAAGTTTGACACCCGGCCCAGATCCCTCGGCACTTCCTGGAATCCGCTAGAGCATTTCTAGGTGCTTATATTAAGGAATTAAGGCGTCTAGGGGTCCGTGGGGCAAAATGCGTGGAACCAAGAGTGCGTGGCGGGTAGGCACCCATGTACGCACAATCACTTCATAGTGGTAAGAAGTTTGACACCCGCCCCAGGTCCCTCGGCCATTCCTGGAATCCGCTAGAGCAATTCTAAGTCCTTATATTAAGGAATTAGGGCCTCTGGGAGTCCGTGGGGAAAAATGCAGGGAACCAGGAGGGCGTGGCGGGTAGGCACCGATGTACGCACAACCACCTCATGGTGGTAAGAAGTTTGACACTCGACGCAAGTCCCTCGGCCCTTCCTGGAATCCGCTAGAGCAATTCTAAGTGGTTATATTAAGGAATTAAGGCGTCTAGGGGACCGTGGGGCAAAATGCGCGGAACCAGGAGGGCGTGGCGGATAGGCACCCATGTACGCACAACCACCTCATGGTGGTAAGAAGTTTGACACCCGGCCCAGGTCCCTCTGCCTTTCCTGGAATCCGCCAGAGCAATTCTAGGTGCTTATATTAAGGAATTAAGGCGTCTAGGGGTCCGTGGGGCAAAATGCGGGGAACCAGGAGGGCGTGGCGGGTAGGCACCCATGTACGCACAACCACCTCATGGTGGTAAGAAGTTTGACACTCGACGCAAGTCCCTCGGCCCTTCCTGGAATCCGCTAGAGCAATTCAAGGTGCTTATATTAAGGAATTAAGGCTTCTGGGGGTCCGTGGGGCAAAATGCAGGGAACCAGGAGGGCGTGGCGGGTAGGCACCCATGTACGCACAACCACTTCATGGTGGTAAGAAGTTTGACACCCGGCCCAGATCCCTCGGCACTTCCTGGAATCCGCTAGAGCATTTCTAGGTGCTTATATTAAGGAATTAAGGCGTCTAGGGGTCCGTGGGGCAAAATGCGGGGAATCAAGAGGGCGTGGCGGGTAGGCACCCATGTACGCACAACCACCTCATGGTGGTAAGAAGTTTAACACCCTGCCCAGGTCCCTCGGCCCTTCCTGGAATCCGCTAGAGCAATTCTAAGTGCTTATATTAAGGAATTAAGGCCTCTGGGAGTCCGTGGGGCAAAATGCAGGCAACCAGGAGGGCGTGGCGGATAGGCACCCATGTACGCACAACCACCTCATGGTGGTAAGAAGTTTGACACCCGCCCCAGTTCCCTCGGCCCTTCCTGGAATCCGCCAGAGCAATTCTAGGTGCTTATATTAAGGAATTAAGGCGTCTAGGGGTCCGTGGGGCAAAATGCGGGGAACCAAGAGGGCGTGGCGGGTAGGCACCCATGTACGCACAACCACCTCATGGTGGTAAGAAGTTTGACACTCGACCCAAGTCCCTCGGCCCTTCCTGGAATCCGCTAGAGCAATTCAAGGTGCTTATATTAAGGAATTAAGGCTTCTGGGGGTCCGTGGGGCAAAATGCAGGGAACCAGGAGGGCGTGGCGGGTAGGCACCCATGTACGCACAACCACTTCATGGTGGTAAGAAGTTTGTCACCCGGCCCAGATCCCTCGGCACTTCCTGGAATCCGCTAGAGCATTTCTAGGTGCTTATATTAAGGAATTAAGGCGTCTAGGGGTCCGTGGGGCAAAATGCGGGGAACCAAGAGGGTTTGGCGGGTAGGCACTCATGTACGCACAACCACTTCATGGTGGTAAGAAGTTTGACACCCAGCCCAGGTCCCTCGGCCTTTCCTGCAATCCACTAGAACAATTCTAGGTGCTTATATTAAAGAATTAAGCCCTCTGGGAATCCGTGGGGCAAAATGCGGGGAACAAGGAGGGTGTGGCGGATAGACACCCATGTACGCAGAACTACCTCATGGTGGTAAGAAGTTTGACACTCGAGCCAAGTCCCTCGGCCCTTACTGGAATCCGCTAGAGCATTTCTAGGTGCTTATATTAAGGAATTAAGGCCTCTGGTAGTCCGTGGGGCCAAATGCAGGGAACCGGGAGGGCGTGGCGGATAGGCACCCATGTACGCACAACCACCTCATGGTGGTAAGAAGTTTGACACCCGGCCCAGATCCCTCTGCCTTTCCTGGAATCCGCCAGAGCAATTCTAGGTGCTTATATTAACGAATTGAGGCGTCTAGGGGTCCGTGGGGCAAAATGCGGGGAACCAGGAGGGCGTGGCGGGTAGGCACCCATGTACGCACAACCACCTCATGGTGGTAAGAAGTTTGACAACCGGCCCAGGTCCCTCTGCCTTTCCTGGAATCCACCAGAGCAATTCTAGGTGCTTATATTAAGGAATTAAAGCCTTAGGGAGCCCGTGGGGCAAAATGCAGGGAACCAGGAGGGCGTGGCGGGTAGGCACCCATGTACGCACAACCACTTGATGGTGGTAAAAAGTTTGACACCCGGCCCAGATCCCTCGGCACTTCCTGGAATCCGCTAGAGCATTTCTAGTTGCTTATATTAAGGAATTAAGGCGTCTAGGGGTCCGTGGGGCAAAATGCGGGGAACCAGGAAGGCGTGGCAGGTAGGCACCCATGTACGCACAACCACCTCATGGTGGTAAGAAGTTTGACACCCGCCCCAGGTCCCTCGGCCATTCCTGGAATCCGCTAGAGCAATTCCAAGTGCTTATATTAAGGAATTAAGGCCTCTGGGAGTCCATGGGGCAAAATGCAGGGAACCAGGAGGGCATGGCGGATAGGCACCCATGTACTCACAACAACCTCATGGTGGTAAGAAGTTTGACACCCGGCCCAGGTCCCTTTGCCTTTCCTGGAATCCGCCAGAGCAATTCTAGGTCCTTATATTAAGGAATTAAGGCGTGTAGGGGTCCGTGGGGAAAAATGCGGGGAACCAGGAGGGCGTGGCGGGTAGGCACCCATGTACGCACAACCACCTCATGGTGGTAAGAAGTTTGACACTCGACGCAAGTCCCTCGGCCCTTCCTGGAATCCGCTAGAGCAATTCAAGGTGCTTATATTAAGGAATTAAGGCTTCTGGGGGTCCGTGGGGCAAAATGCAGGGAACCAGGAGGGCGTGGCGGGTAGGCACCCATGTACGCACAACCACTTCATGGTGGTAAGAAGTTTGACACCCGGCCCAGATCCCTCGGCACTTCCTGGAATCCGCTAGAGCATTTCTAGGTGCTTATATTAAGGAATTAAGGCGTCTAGGGGTCCGTGGGGCAAAATGCGGGGAATCAAGAGGGCGTGGCGGGTAGGCACCCATGTACGCACAACCACTTCATGGTGGTAAGAAGTTTGACACCCGCCCCAGGTCCCTCGGAATTTCCTGGAATCCGCTAGAGCAATTCTAGGTGCTTATATTAAGGAATTAAGACCTCTGGGGGACGGTGGGGCAAAATGCAGGGAACCAGGAAGGCGTGGTGGGTAGGCACCCATGTACGCACAACCACCTCATGATGGTAAGAAGTTTGACACCCTCCCCAGGTCCCTCGGCCCTTCCTGGAATCCGCTAGAGCAATTCTAAGTGCTTATATTAAAGAATTAAGGCGTCTAGGGGTCCGTGGGGCAAAATGCGGGGAACCAGGAGGGCGTGGCGGATAGGCACCAATGTACGCACAACCACCTCATGGTGGTAAGAAGTTTGACACCCGGCCCAGGTCCCTCTGCCTTTCCTGGAATCCGCCAGAGCAATTCTAGGTGCTTATATTAAGGAATTAAGGCGTCTAGGGGTCCGTGGGGCAAAATGCAGGGAACCAGGAGGGCGTGGCGGGTAGGCACCCATGTACGCACAACCACTTCATGGTGGTAAGAAGTTTGACACCCGGCCCAGATCCCTCGGCACTTCCTGGAATCCGCTAGAGCATTTCTAGGTGCTTATATTAAGGAATTAAGGAGTCTAGGGGTGCGTGGGGCAAAATGCGGGGAACCAAGAGTGCGTGGCGGGTAGGCACCCATGTACGCACAATCACCTCATAGTGGTAAGAAGTTTGACACCCGCCCCAGGTCCCTCGGCCATTCCTGGAATCCGCTAGAGCAATTCTAAGTGCTTATATTAAGGAATTAAGGCCTCTGGGAGTCCATGGGGCAAAATGCAGGGAACCAGGAGGGCATGGCGGATAGGCACCCATGTACTCACAACAACCTCATGGTGGTAAGAAGTTTGACACCCGGCCCAGGTCCCTTTGCCTTTCCTGGAATCCGCCAGAGCAATTCTAGGTCCTTATATTAAGGAATTAAGGCGTGTAGGGGTCCGTGGGGAAAAATGCGGGGAACCAGGAGGGCGTGGCGGGTAGGCACCCATGTACGCACAACCACCTCATGGTGGTAAGAAGTTTGACACTCGACGCAAGTCCCTCGGCCCTTCCTGGAATCCGCTAGAGCAATTCAAGGTGCTTATATTAAGGAATTAAGGCTTCTGGGGGTCCGTGGGGCAAAATGCAGGGAACCAGGAGGGCGTGGCGGGTAGGCACCCATGTACGCACAACCACTTCATGGTGGTAAGAAGTTTGACACCCGGCCCAGATCCCTCGGCACTTCCTGGAATCCGCTAGAGCATTTCTAGGTGCTTATATTAAGGAATTAAGGCGTCTAGGGGTCCGTGGGGCAAAATGCGGGGAATCAAGAGGGCGTGGCGGGTAGGCACCCATGTACGCACAACCACTTCATGGTGGTAAGAAGTTTGACACCCGCCCCAGGTCCCTCGGAATTTCCTGGAATCCGCTAGAGCAATTCTAGGTGCTTATATTAAGGAATTAAGACCTCTGGGGGACGGTGGGGCAAAATGCAGGGAACCAGGAAGGCGTGGTGGGTAGGCACCCATGTACGCACAACCACCTCATGATGGTAAGAAGTTTGACACCCTCCCCAGGTCCCTCGGCCCTTCCTGGAATCCGCTAGAGCAATTCTAAGTGCTTATATTAAAGAATTAAGGCGTCTAGGGGTCCGTGGGGCAAAATGCGGGGAACCAGGAGGGCGTGGCGGATAGGCACCAATGTACGCACAACCACCTCATGGTGGTAAGAAGTTTGACACCCGGCCCAGGTCCCTCTGCCTTTCCTGGAATCCGCCAGAGCAATTCTAGGTGCTTATATTAAGGAATTAAGGCGTCTAGGGGTCCGTGGGGCAAAATGCAGGGAACCAGGAGGGCGTGGCGGGTAGGCACCCATGTACGCACAACCACTTCATGGTGGTAAGAAGTTTGACACCCGGCCCAGATCCCTCGGCACTTCCTGGAATCCGCTAGAGCATTTCTAGGTGCTTATATTAAGGAATTAAGGAGTCTAGGGGTGCGTGGGGCAAAATGCGGGGAACCAAGAGTGCGTGGCGGGTAGGCACCCATGTACGCACAATCACCTCATAGTGGTAAGAAGTTTGACACCCGCCCCAGGTCCCTCGGCCATTCCTGGAATCCGCTAGAGCAATTCTAAGTCCTTATATTAAGGAATTAGGGCCTCTGGGAGTCCGTGGGGAAAAATGCAGGGAACCAGGAGGGCGTGGCGGGTAGGCACCCATGTACGCACAACCACCTCATGGTGGTAAGAAGTTTGACACTCGACGCAAGTCCCTCGGCCCTTCCTGGAATCCGCTAGAGCAATTCTAAGTGGTTATATTAAGGAATTAAGGCGTCTAGGGGTCCGTGGGGCAAAATGCGGGGAACCAGGAGGGCGTGGCGGATAGGCACCCATGTACGCACAACCACCTCATGGTGGTAAGAAGTTTGACACCCGGCCCAGGTCCCTCTGCCTTTCCTGGAATCCGCCAGAGCAATTCTAGGTGCTTATATTAAGGAATTAAGGCGTCTAGGGGTCCGTGGGGCAAAATGCGGGGAACCAGGAGGGCGTGGCGGGTAGGCACCCATGTACGCACAACCACCTCATGGTGGTAAGAAGTTTGACACTCGACGCAAGTCCCTCGGCACTTCCTGGAATCCGCTAGAGCATTTCTAGGTCCTTATATTAAGGAATTAAGGCGTCTAGGGGTCCGTGGGGCAAAATGCGGGGAATCAAGAGGGCGTGGCGGGTAGGCACCCATGTACGCACAACCACCTCATGGTGGTAAGAAGTTTAACACCCTGCCCAGGTCCCTCGGCCCTTCCTGGAATCCGCTAGAGCAATTCTAAGTGCTTATATTAAGGAATTAAGGCCTCTGGGAGACCGTGGGGCAAAATGCAGGGAACCAGGAAGGCGTGGCGGATAGGCACCCATGTACGCACAACCACCTCATGGTGGTAAGAAGTTTGACACCCGGCCCAGGTCCCTCTGCCTTTCCTGGAATCCGCCAGAGCAATTCTAGGTGCTTATATTAAGGAATTAAGGCGTCTAGGGGTCTTTGGGGCAAAATGCAGGGAACCAGGAGGGCGTGGCGGGTAGGCACCCATGTACGCACAACCACCTCATGGTGTTAAGAAGTTTGACACCCGGCCCAGATCCCTCGGCACTTCCTGGAATCCGCTAGAGCATTTCTAGGTGCTTATATTAAGGAATTAAGGCGTCTAGGGGTCCGTGGGGCAAAATGCGGGGAACCAAGAGTGCGTGGCGGGTAGGCACCCATGTACGCACAATCACCTCATAGTGGTAAGAAGTTTGACACCCGCCCCAGGTCCCTCGGCCATTCCTGGAATCCGCTAGAGCAATTCTAAGTCCTTATATTAAGGAATTAGGGCCTCTGGGAGTCCGTGGGGAAAAATGCAGGGAACCAGGAGGGCGTGGCGGATATGCACCCATGTACGCACAACCACCTCATGGTGGTAAGAAGTTTGACACCCGGCCCAGGTCCCTCTGCCTTTCCTGGAATCCGCCAGAGCAATTCTAGGTGCTTATATTAAGGAATTAAGGCGTCTAGGGGTCCTTGGGGCAAAATGCGGGGAACCAGGAGGGCGTGGCGGGTAGGCACCCATGTACGCACAACCACCTCATGGTGGTAAGAAGTTTGACACCCGCCCCAGTTCCCTCGGCCCTTCCTGGAATCCGCTAGAGCAATTCTAAGTGCTTATATTAAAGAATTAAGGCCTCAGGGAGTCCGTGGGGCAAAATGCAGGAAACCAGGAGGGCGTGGCGGGTAGGCACCCATGTACGCACAACTACTTCATGGTGGTAAGAAGTTTGACACCCGGCCCAGATCCCTCGGCACTTCCTGGAATCCGCTAGAGCATTTCTAGGTGCTTATATTAAGGAATTAAGGCGTCTAGGGGTCCGTGGGGCAAAATGCGGGGAACCAAGAGGGCGTGGCGGGTAGGCACCCATGTACGCACAACCACCTCATGGTGGTAAGAAGTTTGACACTCGACCCAAGTCCCTCGGCCCTTCCTGGAATCCGCTAGAGCAATTCAAGGTGCTTATATTAAGGAATTAAGGCTTCTGGGGGTCCGTGGGGCAAAATGCAGGGAACCAGGAGGGCGTGGCGGGTAGGCACCCATGTACGCACAACCACTTCATGGTGGTAAGAAGTTTGTCACCCGGCCCAGATCCCTCGGCACTTCCTGGAATCCGCTAGAGCAATTCTAGGTGCTTATATTAAGGAATTAAGGCGTCTAGGGGTCCGTGGGGCAAAATGCGGGGAACCAAGAGGGTGTGGCGGGTAGGCACTCATGTACGCACAACCACTTCATGGTGGTAAGAAGTTTGACACCCAGCCCAGGTCCCTCGGCCTTTCCTGCAATCCACTAGAACAATTCTAGGTGCTTATATTAAAGAATTAAGCCCTCTGGGAATCCGTGGGGCAAAATGCGGGGAACAAGAGGGCGTGGCGGATAGACACCCATGTACGCAGAACTACCTCATGGTGGTAAGAAGTTTGACACTCGAGCCAAGTCCCTCGGCCCTTACTGGAATCCGCTAGAGCATTTCTAGGTGCTTATATTAAGGAATTAAGGCCTCTGGTAGTCCGTGGGGCCAAATGCAGGGAACCGGGAGGGCGTGGCGGATAGGCACCCATGTACGCACAACCACCTCATGCTGGTAAGAAGTTTGACACCCGGCCCAGATCCCTCTGCCTTTCCTGGAATCCGCCAGAGCAATTCTAAGTGCTTATATTAAGGAATTAAAGCCTTAGAGAGCCCGTGGGGCAAAATGCAGGGAACCAGGAGGGCGTGGCGGGTAGGCACCCATGTACGCACAACCACTTGATGGTGGTAAAAAGTTTGACACCCGGCCCAGATCCCTCGGCACTTCCTGAAATCCGCTAGAGCATTTCTAGTTGCTTATATTAAGGAATTAAGGCGTCTAGGGGTCCGTGGGGCAAAATGCGGGGAACCAGGAAGGCGTGGCAGGTAGGCACCCATGTACGCACAACCACCTCATGGTGGTAAGAAGTTTGACACCCGCCCCAGGTCCCTCGGCCATTCCTGGAATCCGCTAGAGCAATTCCAAGTGCTTATATTAAGGAATTAAGGCCTCTGGGAGTCCATGGGGCAAAATGCAGGGAACCAGGAGGGCATGGCGGATAGGCACCCATGTACTCACAACAACCTCATGGTGGTAAGAAGTTTGACACCCGGCCCAGGTCCCTTTGCCTTTCCTGGAATCCGCCAGAGCAATTCTAGGTCCTTATATTAAGGAATTAAGGCGTGTAGGGGTCCGTGGGGAAAAATGCGGGGAACCAGGAGGGCGTGGCGGGTAGGCACCCATGTACGCACAACCACCTCATGGTGGTAAGAAGTTTGACACTCGACGCAAGTCCCTCGGCCCTTCCTGGAATCCGCTAGAGCAATTCAAGGTGCTTATATTAAGGAATTAAGGCTTCTGAGGGTCCGTGGGGCAAAATGCAGGGAACCAGGAGGGCGTGGCGGGTAGGCACCCATGTACGCACAACCACTTCATGGTGGTAAGAAGTTTGACACCCGGCCCAGATCCCTCGGCACTTCCTGGAATCCGCTAGAGCATTTCTAGGTGCTTATATTAAGGAATTAAGGCGTCTAGGGGTCCGTGGGGCAAAATGCGGGGAACCAAGAGGGCGTGGCGGGTAGGCATCCATGTACGCACAACCACTTCATGGTGGTAAGAAGTTTGACACCCACCCCAGGTCCCTCGGCCTTTCCTGGAATCCGCTAGAGCAATTCTAGGTGCTTATATTAAGGAATTAAGACCTCTGGGGACGGTGGGGCAAAATGCAGGGAACCAGGAAGGCGTGGTGGGTAGGCACCCATGTACGCACAACCACCTCATGATGGTAAGAAGTTTGACACCCTCCCCAGGTCCCTCGGCCCTTCCTGGAATCCGCTAGAGCAATTCTAAGTGGTTATATTAAGGAATTAAGGCGTCTAGGGGTCCGTGGGGCAAAATGCGGGGAACCAGGAGGGCGTGGCGGATAGGCACCCATGTACGCACAACCACCTCATGGTGGTAAGAAATTTGACACCCGGCCCAGGTCCCTCTGCCTTTCCTGGAATCCGCTAGAGCAATTCAAGGTGCTTATATTAAGGAATTAAGGCTTCTGGGGGTCCGTGGGGCAAAATGCAGGGAACCAGGAGGGCGTGGCGGGTAGGCACCCATGTACGCACAACTACTTCATGGTGGTAAGAAGTTTGACACCCGGCCCAGATCCCTCGGCACTTCCTGGAATCCGCTAGAGCATTTCTAGGTGCTTATATTAAGGAATTAAGGCGTCTAGGGGTCCGTGGGGCAAAATGCGGGGAACCAAGAGGGCGTGGCGGGTAGGCACCCATGTACGCACAACCACCTCATGGTGGTAAGAAGTTTGACACTCGACCCAAGTCCCTCGGCCCTTCCTGGAATCCGCTAGAGCAATTCAAGGTGCTTATATTAAGGAATTAAGGCTTCTGGGGGTCCGTGGGGCAAAATGCAGGGAACCAGGAGGGCGTGGCGGGTAGGCACCCATGTACGCACAACCACTTCATGGTGGTAAGAAGTTTGTCACCCGGCCCAGATCCCTCGGCACTTCCTGGAATCCGCTAGAGCAATTCTAGGTGCTTATATTAAGGAATTAAGGCGTCTAGGGGTCCGTGGGGCAAAATGCGGGGAACCAAGAGGGTGTGGCGGGTAGGCACTCATGTACGCACAACCACTTCATGGTGGTAAGAAGTTTGACACCCAGCCCAGGTCCCTCGGCCTTTCCTGCAATCCACTAGAACAATTCTAGGTGCTTATATTAAAGAATTAAGCCCTCTGGGAATCCGTGGGGCAAAATGCGGGGAACAAGAGGGTGTGGCGGATAGACACCCATGTACGCAGAACTACCTCATGGTGGTAAGAAGTTTGACACTCGAGCCAAGTCCCTCGGCCCTTACTGGAATCCGCTAGAGCATTTCTAGGTGCTTATATTAAGGAATTAAGGCCTCTGGTAGTCCGTGGGGCCAAATGCAGGGAACCGGGAGGGCGTGGCGGATAGGCACCCATGTACGCACAACCACCTCATGCTGGTAAGAAGTTTGACACCCGGCCCAGATCCCTCTGCCTTTCCTGGAATCCGCCAGAGCAATTCTAGGTGCTTATATTAAGGAATTAAAGCCTTAGAGAGCCCGTGGGGCAAAATGCAGGGAACCAGGAGGGCGTGGCGGGTAGGCACCCATGTACGCACAACCACTTGATGGTGGTAAAAAGTTTGACACCCGGCCCAGATCCCTCGGCACTTCCTGGAATCCGCTAGAGCATTTCTAGTTGCTTATATTAAGGAATTAAGGCGTCTAGGGGTCCGTGGGGCAAAATGCGGGGAACCAGGAAGGCGTGGCAGGTAGGCACCCATGTACGCACAACCACCTCATGGTGGTAAGAAGTTTGACACCCGCCCCAGGTCCCTCGGCCATTCCTGGAATCCGCTAGAGCAATTCCAAGTGCTTATATTAAGGAATTAAGGCCTCTGGGAGTCCATGGGGCAAAATGCAGGGAACCAGGAGGGCATGGCGGATAGGCACCCATGTACTCACAACAACCTCATGGTGGTAAGAAGTTTGACACCCGGCCCAGGTCCCTTTGCCTTTCCTGGAATCCGCCAGAGCAATTCTAGGTCCTTATATTAAGGAATTAAGGCGTGTAGGGGTCCGTGGGGAAAAATGCGGGGAACCAGGAGGGCGTGGCGGGTAGGCACCCATGTACGCACAACCACCTCATGGTGGTAAGAAGTTTGACACTCGACGCAAGTCCCTCGGCCCTTCCTGGAATCCGCTAGAGCAATTCAAGGTGCTTATATTAAGGAATTAAGGCTTCTGAGGGTCCGTGGGGCAAAATGCAGGGAACCAGGAGGGCGTGGCGGGTAGGCACCCATGTACGCACAACCACTTCATGGTGGTAAGAAGTTTGACACCCGGCCCAGATCCCTCGGCACTTCCTGGAATCCGCTAGAGCATTTCTAGGTGCTTATATTAAGGAATTAAGGCGTCTAGGGGTCCGTGGGGCAAAATGCGGGGAACCAAGAGGGCGTGGCGGGTAGGCATCCATGTACGCACAACCACTTCATGGTGGTAAGAAGTTTGACACCCACCCCAGGTCCCTCGGCCTTTCCTGGAATCCGCTAGAGCAATTCTAGGTGCTTATATTAAGGAATTAAGACCTCTGGGGACGGTGGGGCAAAATGCAGGGAACCAGGAAGGCGTGGTGGGTAGGCACCCATGTACGCACAACCACTTCATGGTGGTAAGAAGTTTGTCACCCGGCCCAGATCCCTCGGCACTTCCTGGAATCCGCTAGAGCAATTCAAGGTGCTTATATTAAGGAATTAAGGCTTCTGGGGGTCCGTGGGGCAAAATGCAGGGAACCAGGAGGGCGTGGCGGGTAGGCACCCATGTACGCACAACCACTTCATGGTGGTAAGAAGTTTGTCACCCGGCCCAGATCCCTCGGCACTTCCTGGAATCCGCTAGAGCAATTCTAGGTGCTTATATTAAGGAATTAAGGCGTCTAGGGGTCCGTGGGGCAAAATGCGGGGAACCAAGAGGGTGTGGCGGGTAGGCACTCATGTACGCACAACCACTTCATGGTGGTAAGAAGTTTGACACCCAGCCCAGGTCCCTCGGCCTTTCCTGCAATCCACTAGAACAATTCTAGGTGCTTATATTAAAGAATTAAGCCCTCTGGGAATCCGTGGGGCAAAATGCGGGGAACAAGAGGGTGTGGCGGATAGACACCCATGTACGCAGAACTACCTCATGGTGGTAAGAAGTTTGACACTCGAGCCAAGTCCCTCGGCCCTTACTGGAATCCGCTAGAGCATTTCTAGGTGCTTATATTAAGGAATTAAGGCCTCTGGTAGTCCGTGGGGCCAAATGCAGGGAACCGGGAGGGCGTGGCGGATAGGCACCCATGTACGCACAACCACCTCATTAAGGCGTCTAGGGGTCCGTGGGGCAAAATGCGGGGAAACAGGAGGGCGTGGCGGGTAGGCACCCATGTACGCACAACCACCTCATGATGGTAAGAAGTTTGACACCCTCCCCAGGTCCCTCGGCCCTTCTGGAATCCGCTAGAGCAATTCTAAGTGCTTATATTAAGGAATTAAGGCGTCTAGGGGTCCGTGGGGCAAAATGCGGGGAACCAGGAGGGCGTGGCGGATAGGCACCCATGTACGCACAACCACCTCATGGTGGTAAGAAGTTTGACACCCGGCCCAGGTCCCTCTGCCTTTCCTGGAATCCGCCAGAGCAATTCTAGGTGCTTATATTAATGAATTAAGGCGTCTAGGGGTCCGTGGGGCAAAATGCAGGGAACCAGGAGGGCGTGGCGGGTAGGCACCCATGTACGCACAACCACTTCATGGTGGTAAGAAGTTTGACACCCGGCCCAGATCCCTCGGCACTTCCTGGAATCCGCTAGAGCATTTCTAGGTGCTTATATTAAGGAATTAAGGCGTCTAGGGGTCCGTGGGGCAAAATGCGGGGAACCAAGAGGGCGTGGCGGGTAGGCACCCATGTACGCACAATCACCTCATAGTGGTAAGAAGTTTGACACCCGCCCCAGGTCCCTCGGCCCTTCCTGGAATCCGCTAGAGCATTTCTAGGTGCTTATATTAAGGAATTAAGGCGTCTAGGGGTCCGTGGGGCAAAATGCGGGGAACCAAGAGGGCGTGGCGGGTAGGCATCCATGTAGGCACAACCACCTCATGGTGGTAAGAAGTTTGACACCCGGCCCAGGTCCCTCTGCCTTTCCTGGAATCCGCCAGAGCAATTCTAGGTGCTTATATTAAGGAATTAAGGCGTCTAGGGGTCCGTGGGGCAAAATGCGGGGAACCAGGAGGGCGTGGCGGGTAGGCACCCATGTACGCACAACCACCTCATGGTGGTAAGAAGTTTGACACTCGACCCAAGTCCCTCGGCCCTTCCTGGAATCCGCTAGAGCAATTCTAGGTGCTTATATTAAGGAATTAAGGCTTCTGGGGGTCCGTGGGGCAAAATGCAGGGAACCAGGAGGGCGTGGCGGGTAGGCACCCATGTACGCACAACCACCTCATGGTGGTAAGAAGTTTGACACCCGCCCCAGGTCCCTCGGCTCTTCCTGGAATCCGCTAGAGCAATTCTAGGTGCTTATATTAAGGAATTAAGCCCTCTGGGGGACCGTGGGGCAAAATGCGGGGAACCAGGAGGGCGTGGCGGATAGGCACCCATGTACGCAGAACTACCTCATGGTGGTAAGAAGTTTAACACCCTGCCCAGGTCCCTCGGCCCTTCCTGGAATCCGCTAGAGCAATTCTAAGTGCTTATATTAAGGAATTAAGGCCTCTGGGAGTCCGTGGGGCAAAATGCAGGGAACCAGGAGGGCGTGGCGGATAGGCACCCATGTACGCACAACCACCTCATGGTGGTAAGAAGTTTGACACCCGCCCCAGGTCCCTCGGCCATTCCTGGAATCCGCTAGAGCAATTCTAGGTGCTTATATTAAGGAATTAAGACCTCTGGGGACGGTGGGGCAAAATGCAGGGAACCAGGAAGGCGTGGTGGGTAGGCACCCATGTACGCACAACTACCTCATGATGGTAAGAAGTTTGACACCCTCCCCAGGTCCCTCGGCCCTTCCTGGAATCCGCTAGAGCAATTCTAAGTGGTTATATTAAGGAATTAAGGCGTCTAGGGGTCCGTGGGGCAAAATGCGGGGAACCAGGAGGGCGTGGCGGATAGGCACCCATGTACGCACAACCACCTCATGGTGGTAAGAAGTTTGACACCCGGCCCAGGTCCCTCTGCCTTTCCTGGAATCCGCCAGAGCAATTCTAGGTGCTTATATTAAGGAATTAAGGCGTCTAGGGGTCCGTGGGGCAAAATGCAGGGAACCAGGAGGGCGTGGCGGGTAGGCACCCATGTACGCACAACCACTTCATGGTGGTAAGAAGTTTGACACCCGGCCCAGATCCCTCGGCACTTCCTGGAATCCGCTAGAGCATTTCTAGGTGCTTATATTAAGGAATTAAGGCGTCTAGGGGTCCGTGGGGCAAAATGCAGGGAACCAGGAGGGCGTGGCGGGTAGGCACCCATGTACGCACAACTACTTCATGGTGGTAAGAAGTTTGACACCCGGCCCAGATCGCTCGGCATTTCCTGGAATCCGCTAGAGCATTTCTAGGTGCTTATATTAAGGAATTAAGGCGTCTAGGGTTCCGTGGGGCAAAATGCGGGGAACCAAGAGGGCGTGGCGGGTAGGCACCCATGTACGCACAATCACCTCATAGTGGTAAGAAGTTTGACACCCGCCCCAGGTCCCTCGGCCCTTCCTGGAATCCGCTAGAGCAATTCTAAGTGCTTATATTAAGGAATTAAGGCCTCTGGGAGTCCGTGAGGCAAAATGCAGGGAACCAGGAGGGCGTGGCGGATAGGCACCCATGTAGGCACAACCACCTCATGGTGGTAAGAAGTTTGACACCCGGCCCAGGTCCCTCTGCCTTTCCTGGAATCCGCCAGAGCAATTCTAGGTGCTTATATTAAGGAATTAAGGCGTCTAGGGGTCCGTGGGGCAAAATGCGGGGAACCAGGAGGGCGTGGCGGGTAGGCACCCATGTACGCACAACCACCTCATGGTGGTAAGAAGTTTGACACTCGACCCAAGTCCCTCGGCCCTTCCTGGAATCCGCTAGAGCAATTCTAGGTGCTTATATTAAGGAATTAAGGCTTCTGGGGGTCCGTGGGGCAAAATGCAGGGAACCAGGAGGGCGTGGCGGGTAGGCACCCATGTACGCACAACCACCTCATGGTGGTAAGAAGTTTGACACCCGCCCCAGGTCCCTCGGCTCTTCCTGGAATCCGCTAGAGCAATTCTAGGTGCTTATATTAAGGAATTAAGCCCTCTGGGGGACCGTGGGGCAAAATGCGGGGAACCAGGAGGGCGTGGCGGATAGGCACCCATGTACGCAGAACTACCTCATGGTGGTAAGAAGTTTAACACCCTGCCCAGGTCCCTCGGCCCTTCCTGGAATCCGCTAGAGCAATTCTAAGTGCTTATATTAAGGAATTAAGGCCTCTGGGAGTCCGTGGGGCAAAATGCAGGGAACCAGGAGGGCGTGGCGGATAGGCACCCATGTACGCACAACCACCTCATGGTGGTAAGAAGTTTGACACCCGCCCCAGGTCCCTCGGCCATTCCTGGAATCCGCTATAGCAATTCTAGGTGCTTATATTAAGGAATTAAGACCTCTGGGGACGGTGGGGCAAAATGCAGGGAACCAGGAAGGCGTGGTGGGTAGGCACCCATGTACGCACAACCACCTCATGATGGTAAGAAGTTTGACACCCTCCCCAGGTCCCTCGGCCCTTCCTGGAATCCGCTAGAGCAATTCTAAGTGGTTATATTAAGGAATTAAGGCGTCTAGGGGTCCGTGGGGCAAAATGCGGGGAACCAGGAGGGCGTGGCGGATAGGCACCCATGTACGCACAACCACCTCATGGTGGTAAGAAGTTTGACACCCGGCCCAGGTCCCTCTGCCTTTCCTGGAATCCGCCAGAGCAATTCTAGGTGCTTATATTAAGGAATTAAGGCGTCTAGGGGTCCGTGGGGCAAAATGCGGGGAACCAGGAGGGCGTGGCGGGTAGGCACCCATGTACGCACAACCACCTCATGGTGGTAAGAAGTTTGACACTCGACGGAAGTCCCTCGGCCCTTCCTGGAATCCGCTAGAGCAATTCAAGGTGCTTATATTAAGGAATTAAGGCTTCTGGGGGTCCGTGGGGCAAAATGCAGGGAACCAGGAGGGCGTGGCGGGTAGGCACCCATGTACGCACAACCACTTCATGGTGGTAAGAAGTTTGACACCCGGCCCAGATCCCTCGGCACTTCCTGGAATCCGCTAGAGCATTTCTAGGTGCTTATATTAAGGAATTAAGGCGTCTAGGGGTCCGTGGGGCAAAATGCGGGGAATCAAGAGGGCGTGGCGGGTAGGCACCCATGTACGCACAACCACTTCATGGTGGTAAGAAGTTTTACACCCGCCCCAGGTCCCTCGGACTTTCCTGGAATCCGCTAGAGCAATTCTAGGTGCTTATATTAAGGAATTAAGACCTCTGGGGGACGGTGGGGCAAAATGCAGGGAACCAGGAAGGCGTGGTGGGTAGGCACCCATGTACGCACAACCACCTCATGATGGTAAGAAGTTTGACACCCTCCCCAGGTCCCTCAGCCCTTCCTGGAATCCGCTAGAGCAATTCTAAGTGCTTATATTAAAGAATTAAGGCGTCTAGGGGTCCGTGGGGCAAAATGCGGGGAACCAGGAGGGCGTGGCGGATAGGCACCCATGTACGCACAACCACCTCATGGTGGTAAGAAGTTTGACACCCGGCCCAGGTCCCTCTGCCTTTCCTGGAATCCGCCAGAGCAATTCTAGGTGCTTATATTAAGGAATTAAGGCGTCTAGGGGTCCGTGGGGCAAAATGCAGGGAACCAGGAGGGCGTGGCGGGTAGGCACCCATGTACGCACAACCACTTCATGGTGGTAAGAAGTTTGACACCCGGCCCAGATCCCTCGGCACTTCCTGGAATCCGCTAGAGCATTTCTAGGTGCTTATATTAAGGAATTAAGGCGTCTAGGGGTCCGTGGGGCAAAATGCGGGGAACCAAGAGTGCGTGGCGGGTAGGCACCCATGTACGCACAATCACCTCATAGTGGTAAGAAGTTTGACACCCGCCCCAGGTCCCTCGGCCATTCCTGGAATCCGCTAGAGCAATTCTAAGTCCTTATATTAAGGAATTAGGGCCTCTGGGAGTCCGTGGGGAAAAATGCAGGGAACCAGGAGGGCGTGGCGGGTAGGCACCCATGTACGCACAACCACCTCATGGTGGTAAGAAGTTTGACACTCGACGCAAGTCCCTCGGCCCTTCCTGGAATCCGCTAGAGCAATTCTAAGTGGTTATATTAAGGAATTAAGGCGTCTAGGGGTCCGTGGGGCCAAATGCGGGGAACCAGGAGGGCGTGGCGGATAGGCACCCATGTACGCACAACCACCTCATGGTGGTAAGAAGTTTGACACCCGGCCCAGGTCCCTCTGCCTTTCCTGGAATCCGCCAGAGCAATTCTAGGTGCTTATATTAAGGAATTAAGGCGTCTAGGGGTCCGTGGGGCAAAATGCGGGGAACCAGGAGGGCGTGGCGGGTAGGCACCCATGTACGCACAACCACCTCATGGTGGTAAGAAGTTTGACACCCGCCCCAGGTCCCTCGGCCCTTCCTGGAATCCGCTAGAGCAATTCAAGGTGCTTATATTAAGGAATTAAGGCTTCTGGGGGTCCGTGGGGCAAAATGCAGGGAACCAGGAGGGCGTGGCGGTTAGGCACCCATGTACGCACAACCACTTCATGGTGGTAAGAAGTTTGACACCCGGCCCAGATCCCTCGGCACTTCCTGGAATCCGCTAGAGCATTTCTAGGTCCTTATATTAAGGAATTAAGGCGTCTAGGGGTCCGTGGGGCAAAATGCGGGGAATCAAGAGGGCGTGGCGGGTAGGCACCCATGTACGCTCAACCACTTCATGGTGGTAAGAAGTTTGACACCCGCCCCAGGTCCCTCGGACTTTCCTGGAATCCGCTAGAGCAATTCTAGGTGCTTATATTAAGGAATTAAGACCTCTGGGGGACGGTGGGGCAAAATGCAGGGAACCAGGAAGGCGTGGTGGGTAGGCACCCATGTACGCACAACCACCTCATGATGGTAAGAAGTTTGACACCCTCCCCAGGTCCCTCGGCCCTTCCTGGAATCCGCTAGAGCAATTCTAAGTGCTTATATTAAGGAATTAAGGCGTCTAGGGGTCCGTGGGGCAAAATGCGGGGAACCAGGAGGGCGTGGCGGATAGGCACCCATGTACGCACAACCACCTCATGGTGGTAAGAAGGTTGACACCCGGCCCAGGTCCCTCTGCCTTTCCTGGAATCCGCCAGAGCAATTCTAGGTGCTTATATTAAGGAATTAAGGCGTCTAGGGGTCCGTGGGGCAAAATGCAGGGAACCAGGAGGGCGTGGCGGGTAGGCACCCATGTACGCACAACCACTTCATGGTGGTAAGAAGTTTGACACCCGGCCCAGATCCCTCGGCACTTCCTGGAATCCGCTAGAGCATTTCTAGGTGCTTATATTAAGGAATTAAGGCGTCTAGGGGTCCGTGGGGCAAAATGCGGGGAACCAAGAGGGCGTGGCGGGTAGGCACCCATGTACGCACAATCACCTCATAGTGGTAAGAAGTTTGACACCCGCCCCAGGTCCCTCGGCCATTCCTGGAATCCGCTAGAGCAATTCTAAGTCCTTATATTAAGGAATTAAGGCCTCTGGGAGTCCGTGGGGAAAAATGCAGGGAACCAGGAGGGCGTGGCTGATAGGCACCCATGTACGCATAACCACCTCATGGTGGTAAGAAGTTTGAGACCCGCCCCAGGACCCTCGGCCCTTCCTGGAATCCGCTAGAGCAATTCTAAGTGCTTATATTAAGGAATTAAGGCCTCTGGGAGTCCGTGAGGCAAAATGCAGGGAACCAGGAGGGCGTGTCGGATAGGCACCCATGTAGGCACAACCACCTCATGGTGGTAAGAAGTTTGACACCCGGCCCAGGTCCCTCTGCCTTTCCTGGAATCCGCCAGAGCAATTCTAGGTGCTTATATTAAGGAATTAAGGCGTCTAGGGGTCCGTGGGGCAAAATGCGGGGAACCAGGAGGGCGTGGCGGGTAGGCACCCATGTACGCAGAACTACCTCATGGTGGTAAGAAGTTTGACACTCGAGCCAAGTCCCTCGGCCCTTACTGGAATCCGCTAGAGCAATTCTAAGTGCTTATATTAAGAAATCAAGGCCTCTGGGAGTCCGCGGGGCAAAATGCAGGGAACCAGGAGGGCGTGGCGGATAGGCACCCATGTACGCACAACCACCTCATGGTGGTAAGAAGTTTGACACCCGGCCCAGGTCCCTCTGCCTTTCCTGGAATCCGCCAGAGCAATTCTAGGGGCTTATATTAAGGAATTGAGGCGTCTAGGGGTCCGTGGGGCAAAATGCAGGGAACCAGGAGGGCGTGGCGGGTAGGCACCCATGTACGCACAACCACCTCATGGTGGTAAGAAGTTTGATAACCGGCCCAGGTCCCTCTGCCTTTCCTGGAATCCGCCAGAGCAATTCTAGGTGCTTATATTAAGGAATTAAAGCCTCAGGGAGTCCGTGGGGCAAAATGCATGGAACCAGGAGGGCGTGGCGGGTAGGCACCCATGTACGCACAACCACTTCATGGTGGTAAAAAGTTTGACACCCGGCCCAGATCCCTCGGCACTTCCTGGAATCCGCTAGAGCATTTCTAGTTGCTTATATTAAGGAATTAAGGCGTCTAGGGGTCCGTGGGGCAAAATGCGGGGAACCAAGAGGGCGTGGCGGGTAGGCACCCATGTACGCACAACCACTTCATGGTGGTAAGAAGTTTCACACCCAGCCCAGGTCCCTCGGCCCTTCCTGAAATCTGCTGGAGCAATTCTAGGTGCTTATATTAAGGAATTAAGACCTCTGGGGGTCCGTGAGGCAAAGTGCGGGGAACCAGGAAGGCGTGGCGGGTAGGCACCCATGTACGCACAACCACCTCATGGTGGTAAGAAGTTTGACACCCGCCCCAGGTCCCTCGGCCATTCCTGGAATCCGCTAGAGCAATTCTAAGTGCTTATATTAAGGAATTAAGGCCTCTGGGAGACCGTGGGGCAAAATGCAGGGAACCAGGAGGGCGTGGCGGATAGGCACCCATGTACTCACAACAACCACATGGTGGTAAGAAGTTTGACACCCGGCCCAGGTCCCTTTGCCTTTCCTGGAATCCGCCAGAGCAATTCTAGGTGCTTATATTAAGGAATTAAGGCGTCTAGGGGTCCGTGGGGCAAAATGCGGGGAACCAGGAGGGCGTGGCGGGTAGGCACCCATGTACGCACAACCACTTCATGGTGGTAAGAAGTTTGACACCCGGCCCAGATCCCTCGGCACTTCCTGGAATCCGCTAGAGCATTTCAAGGTGCTTATATTAAGGAATTAAGGCGTCTAGAGGTCCGTGGGGCAAAATGCGGGGAACCAAGAGGGCGTGGCGGGTAGGCATCCATGTACGCACAACCACTTCATGGTGGTAAGAAGTTTGACACCCACCCCAGGTCCCTCGGCCTTTCCTGGAATCCGCTAGAGCAATTCTAGGTGCTTATATTAAGGAATTAAGACCTCTGGGGACGGTGGGGCAAAATGCAGGGAACCAGGAAGGCGTGGTGGGTAGGCACCCATGTACGCACAACCACCTCATGATGGTAAGAAGTTTGACACCCTCCCCAGGTCCCTCGGCCCTTCCTGGAATCCGCTAGAGCAATTCTAAGTGGTTATATTAAGGAATTAAGGCGTCTAGGGGTCCGTGGGGCAAAATGCGGGGAACCAGGAGGGCGTGGCGGATAGGCACCCATGTACGCACAACCACCTCATGGTGGTAAGAAGTTTGACACCCGGCCCAGGTCCCTCTGCCTTTCCTGGAATCCGCCAGAGCAATTCTAGGTGCTTATATTAAGGAATTAAGGCGTCTAGGGGTCCGTGGGGCAAAATGCGGGGAACCAGGAGGGCGTGGTGGGTAGGCACCCATGTACGCACAACCACCTCATGATGGTAAGAAGTTTGACATCCTCCCCAGGTCCCTCGGCCCTTCCTGGAATCCGCTAGAGCAATTCTAAGTGCTTATATTAAGGAATTAAGGCCTCTAGGAGTCCGTGAGGCAAAATGCAGGGAACCAGGAGGGCGTGGCGGATAGGCACCCATGTACGCACAACCACCTCATGGTGGTAAGAAGTTTGACACTCGAGCCAAGTCCCTCGGCCCTTACTGGAATCCGCTAGAGCAATTCTAAGTGCTTATATTAAGAAATCAAGGCTTCTGGGAGTCCGTGGGGCAAAATGCGGGGAACCAAGAGGGCGTGGCGGGTAGCCACCCATGTACGCACAACCACTTCATGGTGGTAAGAAGTTTGACACCCGCCCCAGGTCCCTCGGCCTTTCCTGGAATCCGCTAAAGCAATTCTAGGTGCTTATATTAAGGAATTAAGACCTCTGGGGGACGGTGGGGCAAAATCCAGGGAACCAGGAAGGCGTGGTGGGTAGGCACCCATGTACGCACAACCACCTCATGATGGTAAGTAGTTTGACACCCTCCCCAGGTCCCTCGGCCCTTCCTGGAATCCGCTAGAGCAATTCTAAGTGGTTATATTAAGGAATTAAGGCGTCTAGGGGTCCGTGGGGCAAAATGCGGGGAACCAGGAGGGCGTGGCGGATAGGCACCCATGTACGCACAACCACCTCATGGGGGTAAGAAGATTGACACCCGGCCCAGGTCCCTCTGCCTTTCCTGGAATCCGCCAGAGCAATTCTAGGTGCTTATATTAAGGAATTAAGGCGTCTAGGGGTCCGTGGGGCAAAATGCAGGGAACCAGGAGGGCGTGGCGTGTAGGCACCCATGTACGCACAACCACTTCATGGTGGTAAGAAGTTTGACACCCGGCCCAGATCCCTCGGCACTTCCTGGAATCCGCTAGAGCATTTCTAGGTGCTTATATTAAGGAATTAAGGCGTCTAGGGGTCCGTGGGGCAAAATGCGGGGAACCAAACAGGGCGTGGCGGGTAGGCACCCATGTACGCACAACCACTTCATGGTGGTAAGAAGTTTGACACCCGGCCCAGATCCCTCGGCACTTCCTGGAATCCGCTAGAGCATTTCTAGGTGCTTATATTAAGGAATTAAGGCGTCTAGGGGTCCGTGGGGCAAAATGCGGGGAACCAAGAGGGCGTGGCGGGTAGGCACCCATGTACGCACAACCACCTCATGGTGGTAAGAAGTTTGACACTCGACCCAAGTCCCTCGGCCCTTCCTGGAATCCGCTAGAGCAATTCTAGGTGCTTATATTAAGGAATTAAGGCTTCTGGGGGTCCGTGGGGCAAAATGCAGGGAACCAGGAGGGCGTGGCGGGTAGGCACCCATGTACGCACAACCACCTCATGATGGTAAGAAGTTTAACACCCGCCCCAGGTCCCTCGGCTCTTCCTGGAATCCGCTAGAGCAATTCTAGGTGCTTATATTAAGGAATTAAGCCCTCTGGGGGACCGTGGGGCAAAATGCGGGGAACCAGGAGGGCGTGGCGGATAAGCACCCATGTACGCAGAACTACCTCATGGTGGTAAGAAGTTTAACACCCTGCCCAGGTCTCTCGGCCCTTCCTGGAATCCGCTAGAGCAATTCTAAGTGGTTATATTAAGGAATTAAGGCCTCTGGGGGTCCGTGGGGCAAAATGCAGGGAGCCAGGAAGGCGTGGCGGATAGGCACCCATGTACGCACAACCACCTCATGGTGGTAAGAAGTTTGACACCCGGCCCAGGTCCCTCTGCCTTTCCTGGAATCCGCCAGAGCAATTCTAGGTGCTTATATTAAGGAATTAAGGCGTCTAGGGGTCCTTGGGGCAAAATGCGGGGAACCAGGAGGGCGTGGCGGGTAGGCACCCATGTACGCACAACCACCTCATGGTGGTAAGAAGTTTGACACCCGCCCCAGGTCCCTCGGCCCTTCCTGGAATCCGCTAGAGCAATTCTAAGTGCTTATATTAAAGAATTAAGGCCTCAGGGAGTCCGTGGGGCAAAATGCAGGGAACCAGGAGGGCGTGGCGGGTAGGCACCCATGTACGCACAACCACTTCATGGTGGTAAGAAGTTTGACACCCGGCCCAGATCCCTCGGCTCTTCCTGGAATCCGCTAGAGCATTTCTAGGTGCTTATATTAAGGAATTAAGGCGTCTAGGGGTCCGTGGGGCAAAATGCGGGGAACCAAGAGGGCGTGGCGGGTAGCCACCCATGTACGCACAACCACTTCATGGTGGTAAAAAGTTTGACACCCAGCCCAGGTCCCTCGGCCCTTCCTGCAATCCACTAGAACAATTCTAGGTGCTTATATTAAAGAATTAAGCCCTCTGGGAATCCATGGGGCAAAATGCGGGGAACAAGGAGGGTGTGGCGGATAGACACCCATGTACGCAGAACTACCTCATGGTGGTAAGAAGTTTGACACTCGAGCCAAGTCCCTCGGCCCTTACTGGAATCCGCTAGAGCAATTCTAAGTGCTTATATTAAGAAATCAAGGCTTCTGGGAGTCCGTGGGGCAAAATGCGGGGAACCAAGAGGGCGTGGCGGGTAGCCACCCATGTACGCACAACCACTTCATGGTGGTAAGAAGTTTGACACCCGCCCCAGGTCCCTCGGCCTTTCCTGGAATCCGCTAAAGCAATTCTAGGTGCTTATATTAAGGAATTAAGACCTCTGGGGGACGGTGGGGCAAAATCCAGGGAACCAGGAAGGCGTGGTGGGTAGGCACCCATGTACGCACAACCACCTCATGATGGTAAGTAGTTTGACACCCTCCCCAGGTCCCTCGGCCCTTCCTGGAATCCGCTAGAGCAATTCTAAGTGGTTATATTAAGGAATTAAGGCGTCTAGGGGTCCGTGGGGCAAAATGCGGGGAACCAGGAGGGCGTGGCGGATAGGCACCCATGTACGCACAACCACCTCATGGGGGTAAGAAGATTGACACCCGGCCCAGGTCCCTCTGCCTTTCCTGGAATCCGCCAGAGCAATTCTAGGTGCTTATATTAAGGAATTAAGGCGTCTAGGGGTCCGTGGGGCAAAATGCAGGGAACCAGGAGGGCGTGGCGTGTAGGCACCCATGTACGCACAACCACTTCATGGTGGTAAGAAGTTTGACACCCGGCCCAGATCCCTCGGCACTTCCTGGAATCCGCTAGAGCATTTCTAGGTGCTTATATTAAGGAATTAAGGCGTCTAGGGGTCCGTGGGGCAAAATGCGGGGAACCAAACAGGGCGTGGCGGGTAGGCACCCATGTACGCACAATCACCTCATAGTGGTAAGAAGTTTGACACCCGCCCCAGGTCCCTCGGCCATTCCTGGAATCCGCTAGAGCAATTCTAAGTCCTTATATTAAGGAATTAAGGCCTCTGGGAGTCCGTGGGAAAAAATGCAGGGAACCAGGAGGGCGTGGCTGATAGGCACCCATGTACGCATAACCACCTCATGGTGGTAAGAAGGTTGAGACCTGCCCCAGGACCCTCGGCCCTTCCTGGAACCCGCTAGAGCAATTCTAAGTGCTTATATTAAGGAATTAAGGCCTCTGGGAGTCCGTGAGGCAAAATGCAGGGAACCAAGAGGGCGTGGCGGATAGGCACCCATGTACGCACAACCACCTCATGGTGGTAAGAAGTTTGACACCCGGCCCAGGTCCCTCTGCCTTTCCTGGAATCCGCCAGAGCAATTCTAGGTGCTTATATTAAGGAATTAAGGCGTCTAGGGGTCCGTGGGGCAAAATGCGGGGAACCAGGAGGGCGTGGCGGGTAGGCACCCATGTACGCAGAACCACCTCATGGTGGTAAGAAGTTTGACACCAGCCCCAGGTCCCTCGGCCCTTCCTGGAATCCGCTAGAGCAATTCTAAGTGCTTATATTAAAGAATTAAGGCCTCAGGGAGTCCGTGGGGCAAAATGCAGGGAACCAGGAGGGCGTGGCGGGTAGGCACCCATGTACGCACAACCACTTCATGGTGGTAAGAAGTTTGACACCCGGCCCAGATCCCTCGGCACTTCCTGGAATCCGCTAGAGCATTTCTAGGTGCTTATATTAAGGAATTAAGGCGTCTAGGGGTCCGTGGGGCAAAATGCGGGGAACCAAGAGGGCGTGGCGGGTAGGCACCCATGTACGCACAACCACCTCATGGTGGTAAGAAGTTTGACACTCGACCCAAGTCCCTCGGCCCTTCCTGGAATCCGCTAGAGCAATTCTAGGTGCTTATATTAAGGAATTAAGACCTCTGGGGACGGTGGGGCAAAATGCAGGGAACCAGGAAGGCGTGGTGGGTAGGCACCCATGTACGCACAACCACCTCATGATGGTAAGAAGTTTGACATCCTCCCCAGGTCCCTCGGCCCTTCCTGGAATCCGCTAGAGCAATTCTAAGTGCTTATATTAAGGAATTAAGGCCTCTGGGAGTCCGTGAGGCAAAATGCAGGGAACCAGGAGGGCGTGGCGGATAGGCACCCATGTACGCACAACCACCTCATGGTGGTAAGAAGTTTGACACCCGGCCCAGGTCCCTCTGCCTTTCCTGGAATCCGCCAGAGCAATTCTAGGTGCTTATATTAAGGAATTAAGACGTCTAGGGGTCCGTGGGGCAAAATGCGGGGAACCAGGAGGGCGTGGCGGGTAGGCACCCATGTACGCACAACCACCTCATGGTGGTAAGAAGTTTGACACTCGACCCAAGTCCCTCGGCCCTTCCTGGAATCCGCTAGAGCAATTCTAGGTGCTTATATTAAGGAATTAAGCCCTCTGGGGGACCGTGGGGTAAAATGCGGGGAACCAGGAGGGCGTGGCGGATAGGCACCCATGTACGCAGAACTACCTCATGGTGGTAAGAAGTTTAACACCCTGCCCAGATCCCTCGGCCCTTCCTGGAATCCGCTAGAGCAATTCTAAGTGCTTATATTAAGGAATTAAGGCCTCTGGGAGTCCGTGGGGCAAAATGCAGGGAACCAGGAGGGCGTGGCGGATAGGCACCCATGTACGCACAACCACCTCATGGTGGTAAGAAGTTTGACACCCGGCCCAGGTCCCTCTGCCTTTCCTGGAATCCGCCAGAGCAATTCTAGGTGCTTATATTAAGGAATTAAGGCGTCTAGGGGTCCTTGGGGCAAAATGCGGGGAACCAGGAGGGCGTGGCGGGTAGGCACCCATGTACGCACAACCACCTCATGGTGGTAAGAAGTTTGACACCCGCCCCAGGTCCCTCGGCCCTTCCTGGAATCCGCTAGAGCAATTCTAAGTGCTTATATTAAAGAATTAAGGCCTCAGGGAGTCCGTGGGGCAAAATGCAGGGAACCAAGAGGGCGTGGCGGGTAGGCACCCATGTACGCACAACCACTTCATGGTGGTAAGAAGTTTGTCACCCGGCCCAGATCCCTCGGCACTTCCTGGAATCCGCTAGAGCATTTCTAGGTGCTTATATTAAGGAATTAAGGCGTCTAGGGGTCCGTGGGGCAAAATGCGGGGAACCAAGAGGGCGTGGCGGGTAGGCACCCATGTACGCACAACCACCTCATGGTGGTAAGAAGTTTGACACTCGACCCAAGTCCCTCGGCCCTTCCTGGAATCCGCTAGAGCAATTCTAGGTGCTTATATTAAGGAATTAAGGCTTCTGGGGGTCCGTGGGGCAAAATGCAGGGAACCAGGAGGGCGTGGCGGGTAGGCACCCATGTACGCACAACCACCTCATGATGGTAAGAAGTTTAACACCCGCCCCAGGTCCCTCGGCTCTTCCTGGAATCCGCTAGAGCAATTCTAGGTGCTTATATTAAGGAATTAAGCCCTCTGGGGGACCGTGGGGCAAAATGCGGGGAACCAGGAGGGCGTGGCGGATAAGCACCCATGTACGCAGAACTACCTCATGGTGGTAAGAAGTTTAACACCCTGCCCAGGTCTCTCGGCCCTTCCTGGAATCCGCTAGAGCAATTCTAAGTGCTTATATTAAGGAATTAAGGCCTCTGGGGGTCCGTGGGGGCAAAATGCAGGGAGCCAGGAGGGCGTGGCGGATAGGCACCCATGTACGCACAACCACCTCATGGTGGTAAGAAGTTTGACACCCGCCCCAGGTCCCTCGGCCCTTCCTGGAATCCGCTAGAGCAATTCTAGGTGCTTATATTAAGGAATTAAGGCGTCTAGGGGTCCTTGGGGCAAAATGCGGGGAACCAGGAGGGCGTGGCGGGTAGGCACCCATGTACGCACAACCACCTCATGGTGGTAAGAAGTTTGACACCCGCCCCAGGTCCCTCGGCCCTTCCTGGAATCCGCTAGAGCAATTCTAGGTGCTTATATTAAGGAATTAAGGCGTCTAGGGGTCCGTGGGGCAAAATGCAGGGAACCAGGAGGGCGTGGCGTGTAGGCACCCATGTACGCACAACCACTTCATGGTGGTAAGAAGTTTGACACCCGCCCCAGGTCCCTCGGCCTTTCCTGGAATCCGCTAAAGCAATTCTAGGTGCTTATATTAAGGAATTAAGACCTCTGGGGGACGGTGGGGCAAAATCCAGGGAACCAGGAAGGCGTGGTGGGTAGGCACCCATGTACGCACAACCACCTCATGATGGTAAGTAGTTTGACACCCTCCCCAGGTCCCTCGGCCCTTCCTGGAATCCGCTAGAGCAATTCTAAGTGGTTATATTAAGGAATTAAGGCGTCTAGGGGTCCGTGGGGCAAAATGCGGGGAACCAGGAGGGCGTGGCGGATAGGCACCCATGTACGCACAACCACCTCATGGGGGTAAGAAGATTGACACCCGGCCCAGGTCCCTCTGCCTTTCCTGGAATCCGCCAGAGCAATTCTAGGTGCTTATATTAAGGAATTAAGGCGTCTAGGGGTCCGTGGGGCAAAATGCAGGGAACCAGGAGGGCGTGGCGTGTAGGCACCCATGTACGCACAACCACTTCATGGTGGTAAGAAGTTTGACACCCGGCCCAGATCCCTCGGCACTTCCTGGAATCCGCTAGAGCATTTCTAGGTGCTTATATTAAGGAATTAAGGCGTCTAGGGGTCCGTGGGGCAAAATGCGGGGAACCAAACAGGGCGTGGCGGGTAGGCACCCATGTACGCACAATCACCTCATAGTGGTAAGAAGTTTGACACCCGCCCCAGGTCCCTCGGCCATTCCTGGAATCCGCTAGAGCAATTCTAAGTGCTTATATTAAAGAATTAAGGCCTCAGGGAGTCCGTGGGGCAAAATGCAGGGAACCAGGAGGGCGTGGCGGGTAGGCACCCATGTACGCACAACCACTTCATGGTGGTAAGAAGTTTGACACCCGGCCCAGATCCCTCGGCACTTCCTGGAATCCGCTAGAGCATTTCTAGGTGCTTATATTAAGGAATTAAGGCGTCTAGGGGTCCGTGGGGCAAAATGCGGGGAACCAAGAGGGCATGGCGGGTAGGCACCCATGTACGCACAACCACCTCATGGTGGTAAGAAGTTTGACACTCGACCCAAGTCCCTCGGCCCTTCCTGGAATCCGCTAGAGCAATTCTAGGTGCTTATATTAAGGAATTAAGACCTCTGGGGACGGTGGGGCAAAATGCAGGGAACCAGGAAAGCGTGGTGGGTAGGCACCCATGTACGCACAACCACCTCATGATGGTAAGAAGTTTGACATCCTCCCCAGGTCCCTCGGCCCTTCCTGGAATCCGCTAGAGCAATTCTAAGTGCTTATATTAAGGAATTAAGGCCTCTGGGAGTCCGTGAGGCAAAATGCAGGGAACCAGGAGGGCGTGGCGGATAGGCACCCATGTACGCACAACCACCTCATGGTGGTAAGAAGTTTGACACCCGGTCCAGGTCCCTCTGCCTTTCCTGGAATCCGCCAGAGCAATTCTAGGTGCTTATATTAAGGAATTAAGACGTCTAGGGGTCTGTGGGGCAAAATGCGGGGAACCAGGAGGGCGTGGCGGGTAGGCACCCATGTACGCACAACTACCTCATGGTGGTAAGAAGTTTGACACTCGACCCAAGTCCCTCGGCCCTTCCTGGAATCCGCTAGAGCAATTCTAGGTGCTTATATTAAGGAATTAAGGCTTCTGGGGGTCCGTGGGGCAAAATGCAGGGAACCAGGAGGGCGTGGCGGGTAGGCACCCATGTACGCACAACCACCTCATGGTGGTAAGAAGTTTGACACCCGCCCCATGTCCCTCGGCTCTTCCTGGAATCCGCTAGAGCAATTCTAGGTGCTTATATTAAGGAATTAAGCCCTCTGGGGGACCGTGGGGTAAAATGTGGGGAACCAGGAGGGCGTGGCGGATAGGCACCCATGTACGCAGAACTACCTCATGGTGGTAAGAAGTTTAACACCCTGCCCAGGTCCCTCGGCCCTTCCTGGAATCCGCTAGAGCAATTCTAAGTGCTTATATTAAGGCATTAAGGCCTCTGGGAGTCCGTGGGGCAAAATGCAGGGAACCAGGAGGGCGTGGCGGATAGGCACCCATGTACGCACAACCACCTCATGGTGGTAAGAAGTTTGACACCCGGCCCAGGTCCCTCTGCCTTTCCTGGAATCCGCCAGAGCAATTCTAGGTGCTTATATTAAGGAATTAAGGCGTCTAGGGGTCCTTGTGGCAAAATGCGGGGAACCAGGAGGGCGTGGCGGGTAGGCACCCATGTACGCACAACCACCTCATAGTGGTAAGAAGTTTGACACCCGCCCCAGGTCCCTCGGCCCTTCCTGGAATCCGCTAGAGCAATTCTAAGTGCTTATATTAAAGAATCAAGGCCTCAGGGAGTCCGTGGGGCAAAATGCAGGGAACCAAGAGGGCGTGGCGGGTAGGCACCCATGTACGCACAACCACTTCATGGTGGTAAGAAGTTTGACACCCGGCCCAGATCCCTCGGCACTTCCTGGAATCCGCTAGAGCATTTCTAGGTGCTTATATTAAGGAATTAAGGCGTCTAGGGGTCCGTGGGGCAAAATGCGGGGAACCAAGAGGGCGTGGCGGGTAGGCACCCATGTACGCACAACCACCTCATGGTGGTAAGAAGTTTGACACTCGACCCAAGTCCCTCGGCCCTTCCTGGAATCCGCTAGAGCAATTCTAGGTGCTTATATTAAGGAATTAAGGCTTCTGGGGGTCCGTGGGGCAAAATGCAGGGAACCAGGAGGGCGTGGCGGGTAGGCACCCATGTACGCACAACCACCTCATGATGGTAAGAAGTTTAACACCCGCCCCAGGTCCCTCGGCTCTTCCTGGAATCCGCTAGAGCAATTCTAGGTGCTTATATTAAGGAATTAAGCCCTCTGGGGGACCGTGGGGCAAAATGCGGGGAACCAGGAGGGCGTGGCGGATAAGCACCCATGTACGCAGAACTACCTCATGGTGGTAAGAAGTTTAACACCCTGCCCAGGTCCCTCGGCCCTTCCTGGAATCCGCTAGAGCAATTCTAAGTGCTTATATTAAGGAATTAAGGCCTCTGGGGGTCCGTGGGGCAAAATGCAGGGAGCCAGGAGGGCGTGGCGGATAGGCACCCATGTACGCACAACCACCTCATGGTGGTAAGAAGTTTGACACCCGGCCCAGGTCCCTCTGCCTTTCCTGGAATCCGCCAGAGCAATTCTAGGTGCTTATATTAAGGAATTAAGGCGTCTAGGGGTCCTTGGGGCAAAATGCGGGGAACCAGGAGGGCGTGGCGGGTAGGCACCCATGAACGCACAACCACCTCATGGTGGTAAGAAGTTTGACACCCGCCCCAGGTCCCTCGGCCCTTCCTGGAATCCGCTAGAGCAATTCTAAGTGCTTATATTAAAGAATTAAGGCCTCAGGGAGTCCGTGGGGCAAAATGCAGGGAACCAGGAGGGCGTGGCGGGTAGGCACCCATGTACGCACAACCACTTCATGGTGGTAAGAAGTTTGACACCCGGCCCAGATCCCTCGGCTCTTCCTGGAATCCGCTAGAGCATTTCTAGGTGCTTATATTAAGGAATTAAGGCGTCTAGGGGTCCGTGGGGCAAAATGCGGGGAACCAAGAGGGCGTGGCGGGTAGCCACCCATGTACGCACAACCACTTCATGGTGGTAAGAAGTTTGACACCCAGCCCAGGTCCCTCGGCCCTTCCTGCAATCCACTAGAACAATTCTAGGTGCTTATATTAAAGAATTAAGCCCTCTGGGAATCCATGGGGCAAAATGCGGGGAACAAGGAGGGTGTGGCGGATAGACACCCATGTACGCAGAACTACCTCATGGTGGTAAGAAGTTTGACACTCGAGCCAAGTCCCTCGGCCCTTACTGGAATCCGCTAGAGCAATTCTAAGTGCTTATATTAAGAAATCAAGGCTTCTGGGAGTCCGTGGGGCAAAATGCAGGGAACCAGGAGGGCGTGGCGGATAGGCACCCATGTACGCACAACCACCTCATGGTGGTAAGAAGTTTGACACCCGGCCCAGGTCCCTCTGCCTTTCCTGGAATCCGGCAGAGCAATTCTAGGGGCTTAAATTAAGGAATTGAGGCGTCTAGGGGTCCGTGGGGCAAAATGCAGGGAACCAGGAGGGCGTGGCGGGTAGGCACCCATGTACGCACAACCACCTCATGGTGGTAAGAAGTTTCACACCCAGCCCAGGTCCCTCGGCCCTTCCTGAAATCTGCTGGAGCAATTCTAGGTGCTTATATTAAGGAATTAAGACCTCTGTGGGTCCGTGGGGCAAAATGCAGGGAACCAGGAGGGCGTGGCGGATAGGCACCCATGTACGCACAACCACCTCATGGTGGTAAGAAGTTTGACACCCGGCCCAGGTCCCTCTGCCTTTCCTGGAATCCGCCAGAGCAATTCTAGGGGCTTATATTAAGGAATTAAGGCGTCTAGGGGTCCGTGGGGCAAAATGCAGGGAACCAGGAGGGCGTGGCGTGTTGGCACCCATGTACGCACAACCACCTCATGGTGGTAAGAAGTTTGATAACCGGCCCAGGTCCCTCTGCCTTTCCTGGAATCCGCCAGAGCAATTCTAGGTGCTTATATTAAGGAATTAAGGCGTGTAGGGACGGTGGGGCAAAATGCGGGGAACCAGGAAGGCGTGGCGGGTAGGCACCCATGTACGCACACCCACCTCATGGTGGTAAGAAGTTTGACACCCGCCCCAGGTCCCTCGGCCATTCCTGGAATCCGCTAGAGCAATTCTAGGTGCTTATATTAAGGAATTAAGCCCTATGGGAGTCCGTGGGGCAAAATGCAGGGAACCAGGAGGGCGTGGCGGATAGGCACCCATGTACGCACAACCACCTCATGGTGGTAAGAAGTTTAACAGCCTGCCCAGGTCCCTCGGCCCTTCCTGGAATCCGCTAGAGCAATTCTAAGTGCTTATATTAAGGAATTAAGGCCTCTGGGAGTCCGTGGGGCAAAATGCAGGGAACCAGGAGGGCGTGGCGGATAGGCACCCATGTACGCACAACCACCTCATGGTGGTAAGAAGTTTGACACCCGGCCCAGGTCCCTCTGCCTTTCCTGGAATCCGCCAGAGCAATTCTAGGTGCTTATATTAAGGAATTAAGCCCTCTGGGGGACCGTGGGGTAAAATGTGGGGAACCAGGAGGGCGTGGCGGATAGGCACCCATGTACGCAGAACTACCTCATGGTGGTAAGAAGTTTAACACCCTGCCCAGGTCCCTCGGCCCTTCCTGGAATCCGCTAGAGCAATTCTAAGTGCTTATATTAAGGCATTAAGGCCTCTGGGAGTCCGTGGGGCAAAATGCAGGGAACCAGGAGGGCGTGGCGGATAGGCACCCATGTACGCACAACCACCTCATGGTGGTAAGAAGTTTGACACCCGGCCCAGGTCCCTCTGCCTTTCCTGGAATCCGCCAGAGCAATTCTAGGTGCTTATATTAAGGAATTAAGGCGTCTAGGGGTCCTTGTGGCAAAATGCGGGGAACCAGGAGGGCGTGGCGGGTAGGCACCCATGTACGCACAACCACCTCATAGTGGTAAGAAGTTTGACACCCGCCCCAGGTCCCTCGGCCCTTCCTGGAATCCGCTAGAGCAATTCTAAGTGCTTATATTAAAGAATCAAGGCCTCAGGGAGTCCGTGGGGCAAAATGCAGGGAACCAAGAGGGCGTGGCGGGTAGGCACCCATGTACGCACAACCACTTCATGGTGGTAAGAAGTTTGACACCCGGCCCAGATCCCTCGGCACTTCCTGGAATCCGCTAGAGCATTTCTAGGTGCTTATATTAAGGAATTAAGGCGTCTAGGGGTCCGTGGGGCAAAATGCGGGGAACCAAGAGGGCGTGGCGGGTAGGCACCCATGTACGCACAACCACCTCATGGTGGTAAGAAGTTTGACACTCGACCCAAGTCCCTCGGCCCTTCCTGGAATCCGCTAGAGCAATTCTAGGTGCTTATATTAAGGAATTAAGGCTTCTGGGGGTCCGTGGGGCAAAATGCAGGGAACCAGGAGGGCGTGGCGGGTAGGCACCCATGTACGCACAACCACCTCATGATGGTAAGAAGTTTAACACCCGCCCCAGGTCCCTCGGCTCTTCCTGGAATCCGCTAGAGCAATTCTAGGTGCTTATATTAAGGAATTAAGCCCTCTGGGGGACCGTGGGGCAAAATGCGGGGAACCAGGAGGGCGTGGCGGATAAGCACCCATGTACGCAGAACTACCTCATGGTGGTAAGAAGTTTAACACCCTGCCCAGGTCCCTCGGCCCTTCCTGGAATCCGCTAGAGCAATTCTAAGTGCTTATATTAAGGAATTAAGGCCTCTGGGGGTCCGTGGGGCAAAATGCAGGGAGCCAGGAGGGCGTGGCGGATAGGCACCCATGTACGCACAACCACCTCATGGTGGTAAGAAGTTTGACACCCGGCCCAGGTCCCTCTGCCTTTCCTGGAATCCGCCAGAGCAATTCTAGGTGCTTATATTAAGGAATTAAGGCGTCTAGGGGTCCTTGGGGCAAAATGCGGGGAACCAGGAGGGCGTGGCGGGTAGGCACCCATGTACGCACAACCACCTCATGGTGGTAAGAAGTTTGACACCCGCCCCAGGTCCCTCGGCCCTTCCTGGAATCCGCTAGAGCAATTCTAAGTGCTTATATTAAAGAATTAAGGCCTCAGGGAGTCCGTGGGGCAAAATGCAGGGAACCAGGAGGGCGTGGCGGGTAGGCACCCATGTACGCACAACCACTTCATGGTGGTAAGAAGTTTGACACCCGGCCCAGATCCCTCGGCTCTTCCTGGAATCCGCTAGAGCATTTCTAGGTGCTTATATTAAGGAATTAAGGCGTCTAGGGGTCCGTGGGGCAAAATGCGGGGAACCAAGAGGGCGTGGCGGGTAGCCACCCATGTACGCACAACCACTTCATGGTGGTAAGAAGTTTGACACCCAGCCCAGGTCCCTCGGCCCTTCCTGCAATCCACTAGAACAATTCTAGGTGCTTATATTAAAGAATTAAGCCCTCTGGGAATCCATGGGGCAAAATGCGGGGAACAAGGAGGGTGTGGCGGATAGACACCCATGTACGCAGAACTACCTCATGGTGGTAAGAAGTTTGACACTCGAGCCAAGTCCCTCGGCCCTTACTGGAATCCGCTAGAGCAATTCTAAGTGCTTATATTAAGAAATCAAGGCTTCTGGGAGTCCGTGGGGCAAAATGCAGGGAACCAGGAGGGCGTGGCGGATAGGCACCCATGTACGCACAACCACCTCATGGTGGTAAGAAGTTTGACACCCGGCCCAGGTCCCTCTGCCTTTCCTGGAATCCGGCAGAGCAATTCTAGGGGCTTATATTAAGGAATTGAGGCGTCTAGGGGTCCGTGGGGCAAAATGCAGGGAACCAGGAGGGCGTGGCGGGTAGGCACCCATGTACGCACAACCACCTCATGGTGGTAAGAAGTTTCACACCCAGCCCAGGTCCCTCGGCCCTTCCTGAAATCTGCTGGAGCAATTCTAGGTGCTTATATTAAGGAATTAAGACCTCTGTGGGTCCGTGGGGCAAAATGCAGGGAACCAGGAGGGCGTGGCGGATAGGCACCCATGTACGCACAACCACCTCATGGTGGTAAGAAGTTTGACACCCGGCCCAGGTCCCTCTGCCTTTCCTGGAATCCGCCAGAGCAATTCTAGGGGCTTATATTAAGGAATTAAGGCGTCTAGGGGTCCGTGGGGCAAAATGCAGGGAACCAGGAGGGCGTGGCGTGTTGGCACCCATGTACGCACAACCACCTCATGGTGGTAAGAAGTTTGATAACCGGCCCAGGTCCCTCTGCCTTTCCTGGAATCCGCCAGAGCAATTCTAGGTGCTTATATTAAGGAATTAAGGCGTGTAGGGACGGTGGGGCAAAATGCGGGGAACCAGGAAGGCGTGGCGGGTAGGCACCCATGTACGCACACCCACCTCATGGTGGTAAGAAGTTTGACACCCGCCCCAGGTCCCTCGGCCATTCCTGGAATCCGCTAGAGCAATTCTAGGTGCTTATATTAAGGAATTAAGCCCTATGGGAGTCCGTGGGGCAAAATGCAGGGAACCAGGAGGGCGTGGCGAATAGGCACCCATGTACGCACAACCACCTCATGGTGGTAAGAAGTTTAACAGCCTGCCCAGGTCCCTCGGCCCTTCCTGGAATCCGCTAGAGCAATTCTAAGTGCTTATATTAAGGAATTAAGGCCTCTGGGAGTCCGTGGGGCAAAATGCAGGGAACCAGGAGGGCGTGGCGGATAGGCACCCATGTACGCACAACCACCTCATGGTGGTAAGAAGTTTGACACCCGGCCCAGGTCCCTCTGCCTTTCCTGGAATCCGCCAGAGCAATTCTAGGTGCTTATATTAAGGAATTAAGGCGTCTAGGGGTCCGTGGGGCAAAATGCGGGGAACCAAACAGGGCGTGGCGGGTAGGCACCCATGTACGCACAATCACCTCATAGTGGTAAGAAGTTTGACACCCGCCCCAGGTCCCTCGGCCATTCCTGGAATCCGCTAGAGCAATTCTAAGTGCTTATATTAAAGAATTAAGGCCTCAGGGAGTCCGTGGGGCAAAATGCAGGGAACCAGGAGGGCGTGGCGGGTAGGCACCCATGTACGCACAACCACTTCATGGTGGTAAGAAGTTTGACACCCGGCCCAGATCCCTCGGCACTTCCTGGAATCCGCTAGAGCATTTCTAGGTGCTTATATTAAGGAATTAAGGCGTCTAGGGGTCCGTGGGGCAAAATGCGGGGAACCAAGAGGGCATGGCGGGTAGGCACCCATGTACGCACAACCACCTCATGGTGGTAAGAAGTTTGACACTCGACCCAAGTCCCTCGGCCCTTCCTGGAATCCGCTAGAGCAATTCTAGGTGCTTATATTAAGGAATTAAGACCTCTGGGGACGGTGGGGCAAAATGCAGGGAACCAGGAAAGCGTGGTGGGTAGGCACCCATGTACGCACAACCACCTCATGATGGTAAGAAGTTTGACATCCTCCCCAGGTCCCTCGGCCCTTCCTGGAATCCGCTAGAGCAATTCTAAGTGCTTATATTAAGGAATTAAGGCCTCTGGGAGTCCGTGAGGCAAAATGCAGGGAACCAGGAGGGCGTGGCGGATAGGCACCCATGTACGCACAACCACCTCATGGTGGTAAGAAGTTTGACACCCGGCCCAGGTCCCTCTGCCTTTCCTGGAATCCGCCAGAGCAATTCTAGGTGCTTATATTAAGGAATTAAGACGTCTAGGGGTCCGTGGGGCAAAATGCGGGGAACCAGGAGGGCGTGGCGGGTAGGCACCCATGTACGCACAACCACCTCATGGTGGTAAGAAGTTTGACACTCGACCCAAGTCCCTCGGCCCTTCCTGGAATCCGCTAGAGCAATTCTAGGTGCTTATATTAAGGAATTAAGGCTTCTGGGGGTCCGTGGGGCAAAATGCAGGGAACCAGGAGGGCGTGGCGGGTAGGCACCCATGTACGCACAACCACCTCATGGTGGTAAGAAGTTTGACACCCGCCCCATGTCCCTCGGCTCTTCCTGGAATCCGCTAGAGCAATTCTAGGTGCTTATATTAAGGAATTAAGCCCTCTGGGGGACCGTGGGGTAAAATGTGGGGAACCAGGAGGGCGTGGCGGATAGGCACCCATGTACGCAGAACTACCTCATGGTGGTAAGAAGTTTAACACCCTGCCCAGGTCCCTCGGCCCTTCCTGGAATCCGCTAGAGCAATTCTAAGTGCTTATATTAAGGCATTAAGGCCTCTGGGAGTCCGTGGGGCAAAATGCAGGGAACCAGGAGGGCGTGGCGGATAGGCACCCATGTACGCACAACCACCTCATGGTGGTAAGAAGTTTGACACCCGGCCCAGGTCCCTCTGCCTTTCCTGGAATCCGCCAGAGCAATTCTAGGTGCTTATATTAAGGAATTAAGGCGTCTAGGGGTCCTTGTGGCAAAATGCGGGGAACCAGGAGGGCGTGGCGGGTAGGCACCCATGTACGCACAACCACCTCATAGTGGTAAGAAGTTTGACACCCGCCCCAGGTCCCTCGGCCCTTCCTGGAATCCGCTAGAGCAATTCTAAGTGCTTATATTAAAGAATCAAGGCCTCAGGGAGTCCGTGGGGCAAAATGCAGGGAACCAAGAGGGCGTGGCGGGTAGGCACCCATGTACGCACAACCACTTCATGGTGGTAAGAAGTTTGACACCCGGCCCAGATCCCTCGGCACTTCCTGGAATCCGCTAGAGCATTTCTAGGTGCTTATATTAAGGAATTAAGGCGTCTAGGGGTCCGTGGGGCAAAATGCGGGGAACCAAGAGGGCGTGGCGGGTAGGCACCCATGTACGCACAACCACCTCATGGTGGTAAGAAGTTTGACACTCGACCCAAGTCCCTCGGCCCTTCCTGGAATCCGCTAGAGCAATTCTAGGTGCTTATATTAAGGAATTAAGGCTTCTGGGGGTCCGTGGGGCAAAATGCAGGGAACCAGGAGGGCGTGGCGGGTAGGCACCCATGTACGCACAACCACCTCATGATGGTAAGAAGTTTAACACCCGCCCCAGGTCCCTCGGCTCTTCCTGGAATCCGCTAGAGCAATTCTAGGTGCTTATATTAAGGAATTAAGCCCTCTGGGGGACCGTGGGGCAAAATGCGGGGAACCAGGAGGGCGTGGCGGATAAGCACCCATGTACGCAGAACTACCTCATGGTGGTAAGAAGTTTAACACCCTGCCCAGGTCCCTCGGCCCTTCCTGGAATCCGCTAGAGCAATTCTAAGTGCTTATATTAAGGAATTAAGGCCTCTGGGGGTCCGTGGGGCAAAATGCAGGGAGCCAGGAGGGCGTGGCGGATAGGCACCCATGTACGCACAACCACCTCATGGTGGTAAGAAGTTTGACACCCGGCCCAGGTCCCTCTGCCTTTCCTGGAATCCGCCAGAGCAATTCTAGGTGCTTATATTAAGGAATTAAGGCGTCTAGGGGTCCTTGGGGCAAAATGCGGGGAACCAGGAGGGCGTGGCGGGTAGGCACCCATGTACGCACAACCACCTCATGGTGGTAAGAAGTTTGACACCCGCCCCAGGTCCCTCGGCCCTTCCTGGAATCCGCTAGAGCAATTCTAAGTGCTTATATTAAAGAATTAAGGCCTCAGGGAGTCCGTGGGGCAAAATGCAGGGAACCAGGAGGGCGTGGCGGGTAGGCACCCATGTACGCACAACCACTTCATGGTGGTAAGAAGTTTGACACCCGGCCCAGATCCCTCGGCTCTTCCTGGAATCCGCTAGAGCATTTCTAGGTGCTTATATTAAGGAATTAAGGCGTCTAGGGGTCCGTGGGGCAAAATGCGGGGAACCAAGAGGGCGTGGCGGGTAGCCACCCATGTACGCACAACCACTTCATGGTGGTAAGAAGTTTGACACCCAGCCCAGGTCCCTCGGCCCTTCCTGCAATCCACTAGAACAATTCTAGGTGCTTATATTAAAGAATTAAGCCCTCTGGGAATCCATGGGGCAAAATGCGGGGAACAAGGAGGGTGTGGCGGATAGACACCCATGTACGCAGAACTACCTCATGGTGGTAAGAAGTTTGACACTCGAGCCAAGTCCCTCGGCCCTTACTGGAATCCGCTAGAGCAATTCTAAGTGCTTATATTAAGAAATCAAGGCTTCTGGGAGTCCGTGGGGCAAAATGCAGGGAACCAGGAGGGCGTGGCGGATAGGCACCCATGTACGCACAACCACCTCATGGTGGTAAGAAGTTTGACACCCGGCCCAGGTCCCTCTGCCTTTCCTGGAATCCGGCAGAGCAATTCTAGGGGCTTATATTAAGGAATTGAGGCGTCTAGGGGTCCGTGGGGCAAAATGCAGGGAACCAGGAGGGCGTGGCGGGTAGGCACCCATGTACGCACAACCACCTCATGGTGGTAAGAAGTTTCACACCCAGCCCAGGTCCCTCGGCCCTTCCTGAAATCTGCTGGAGCAATTCTAGGTGCTTATATTAAGGAATTAAGACCTCTGTGGGTCCGTGGGGCAAAATGCAGGGAACCAGGAGGGCGTGGCGGATAGGCACCCATGTACGCACAACCACCTCATGGTGGTAAGAAGTTTGACACCCGGCCCAGGTCCCTCTGCCTTTCCTGGAATCCGCCAGAGCAATTCTAGGGGCTTATATTAAGGAATTAAGGCGTCTAGGGGTCCGTGGGGCAAAATGCAGGGAACCAGGAGGGCGTGGCGTGTTGGCACCCATGTACGCACAACCACCTCATGGTGGTAAGAAGTTTGATAACCGGCCCAGGTCCCTCTGCCTTTCCTGGAATCCGCCAGAGCAATTCTAGGTGCTTATATTAAGGAATTAAGGCGTGTAGGGACGGTGGGGCAAAATGCGGGGAACCAGGAAGGCGTGGCGGGTAGGCACCCATGTACGCACACCCACCTCATGGTGGTAAGAAGTTTGACACCCGCCCCAGGTCCCTCGGCCATTCCTGGAATCCGCTAGAGCAATTCTAGGTGCTTATATTAAGGAATTAAGCCCTATGGGAGTCCGTGGGGCAAAATGCAGGGAACCAGGAGGGCGTGGCGGATAGGCACCCATGTACGCACAACCACCTCATGGTGGTAAGAAGTTTAACAGCCTGCCCAGGTCCCTCGGCCCTTCCTGGAATCCGCTAGAGCAATTCTAAGTGCTTATATTAAGGAATTAAGGCCTCTGGGAGTCCGTGGGGCAAAATGCAGGGAACCAGGAGGGCGTGGCGGATAGGCACCCATGTACGCACAACCACCTCATGGTGGTAAGAAGTTTGACACCCGGCCCAGGTCCCTCTGCCTTTCCTGGAATCCGCCAGAGCAATTCTAGGTGCTTATATTAAGGAATTAAGCCCTCTGGGGGACCGTGGGGTAAAATGTGGGGAACCAGGAGGGCGTGGCGGATAGGCACCCATGTACGCAGAACTACCTCATGGTGGTAAGAAGTTTAACACCCTGCCCAGGTCCCTCGGCCCTTCCTGGAATCCGCTAGAGCAATTCTAAGTGCTTATATTAAGGCATTAAGGCCTCTGGGAGTCCGTGGGGCAAAATGCAGGGAACCAGGAGGGCGTGGCGGATAGGCACCCATGTACGCACAACCACCTCATGGTGGTAAGAAGTTTGACACCCGGCCCAGGTCCCTCTGCCTTTCCTGGAATCCGCCAGAGCAATTCTAGGTGCTTATATTAAGGAATTAAGGCGTCTAGGGGTCCTTGTGGCAAAATGCGGGGAACCAGGAGGGCGTGGCGGGTAGGCACCCATGTACGCACAACCACCTCATAGTGGTAAGAAGTTTGACACCCGCCCCAGGTCCCTCGGCCCTTCCTGGAATCCGCTAGAGCAATTCTAAGTGCTTATATTAAAGAATCAAGGCCTCAGGGAGTCCGTGGGGCAAAATGCAGGGAACCAAGAGGGCGTGGCGGGTAGGCACCCATGTACGCACAACCACTTCATGGTGGTAAGAAGTTTGACACCCGGCCCAGATCCCTCGGCACTTCCTGGAATCCGCTAGAGCATTTCTAGGTGCTTATATTAAGGAATTAAGGCGTCTAGGGGTCCGTGGGGCAAAATGCGGGGAACCAAGAGGGCGTGGCGGGTAGGCACCCATGTACGCACAACCACCTCATGGTGGTAAGAAGTTTGACACTCGACCCAAGTCCCTCGGCCCTTCCTGGAATCCGCTAGAGCAATTCTAGGTGCTTATATTAAGGAATTAAGGCTTCTGGGGGTCCGTGGGGCAAAATGCAGGGAACCAGGAGGGCGTGGCGGGTAGGCACCCATGTACGCACAACCACCTCATGATGGTAAGAAGTTTAACACCCGCCCCAGGTCCCTCGGCTCTTCCTGGAATCCGCTAGAGCAATTCTAGGTGCTTATATTAAGGAATTAAGCCCTCTGGGGGACCGTGGGGCAAAATGCGGGGAACCAGGAGGGCGTGGCGGATAAGCACCCATGTACGCAGAACTACCTCATGGTGGTAAGAAGTTTAACACCCTGCCCAGGTCCCTCGGCCCTTCCTGGAATCCGCTAGAGCAATTCTAAGTGCTTATATTAAGGAATTAAGGCCTCTGGGGGTCCGTGGGGCAAAATGCAGGGAGCCAGGAGGGCGTGGCGGATAGGCACCCATGTACGCACAACCACCTCATGGTGGTAAGAAGTTTGACACCCGGCCCAGGTCCCTCTGCCTTTCCTGGAATCCGCCAGAGCAATTCTAGGTGCTTATATTAAGGAATTAAGGCGTCTAGGGGTCCTTGGGGCAAAATGCGGGGAACCAGGAGGGCGTGGCGGGTAGGCACCCATGTACGCACAACCACCTCATGGTGGTAAGAAGTTTGACACCCGCCCCAGGTCCCTCGGCCCTTCCTGGAATCCGCTAGAGCAATTCTAAGTGCTTATATTAAAGAATTAAGGCCTCAGGGAGTCCGTGGGGCAAAATGCAGGGAACCAGGAGGGCGTGGCGGGTAGGCACCCATGTACGCACAACCACTTCATGGTGGTAAGAAGTTTGACACCCGGCCCAGATCCCTCGGCTCTTCCTGGAATCCGCTAGAGCATTTCTAGGTGCTTATATTAAGGAATTAAGGCGTCTAGGGGTCCGTGGGGCAAAATGCGGGGAACCAAGAGGGCGTGGCGGGTAGCCACCCATGTACGCACAACCACTTCATGGTGGTAAGAAGTTTGACACCCAGCCCAGGTCCCTCGGCCCTTCCTGCAATCCACTAGAACAATTCTAGGTGCTTATATTAAAGAATTAAGCCCTCTGGGAATCCATGGGGCAAAATGCGGGGAACAAGGAGGGTGTGGCGGATAGACACCCATGTACGCAGAACTACCTCATGGTGGTAAGAAGTTTGACACTCGAGCCAAGTCCCTCGGCCCTTACTGGAATCCGCTAGAGCAATTCTAAGTGCTTATATTAAGAAATCAAGGCTTCTGGGAGTCCGTGGGGCAAAATGCAGGGAACCAGGAGGGCGTGGCGGATAGGCACCCATGTACGCACAACCACCTCATGGTGGTAAGAAGTTTGACACCCGGCCCAGGTCCCTCTGCCTTTCCTGGAATCCGGCAGAGCAATTCTAGGGGCTTATATTAAGGAATTGAGGCGTCTAGGGGTCCGTGGGGCAAAATGCAGGGAACCAGGAGGGCGTGGCGGGTAGGCACCCATGTACGCACAACCACCTCATGGTGGTAAGAAGTTTGACACCCGGCCCAGGTCCCTCTGCCTTTCCTGGAATCCGCCAGAGCAATTCTAGGGGCTTATATTAAGGAATTAAGGCGTCTAGGGGTCCGTGGGGCAAAATGCAGGGAACCAGGAGGGCGTGGCGTGTTGGCACCCATGTACGCACAACCACCTCATGGTGGTAAGAAGTTTGATAACCGGCCCAGGTCCCTCTGCCTTTCCTGGAATCCGCCAGAGCAATTCTAGGTGCTTATATTAAGGAATTAAGGCGTGTAGGGACGGTGGGGCAAAATGCGGGGAACCAGGAAGGCGTGGCGGGTAGGCACCCATGTACGCACACCCACCTCATGGTGGTAAGAAGTTTGACACCCGCCCCAGGTCCCTCGGCCATTCCTGGAATCCGCTAGAGCAATTCTAGGTGCTTATATTAAGGAATTAAGCCCTATGGGAGTCCGTGGGGCAAAATGCAGGGAACCAGGAGGGCGTGGCGGATAGGCACCCATGTACGCACAACCACCTCATGGTGGTAAGAAGTTTAACAGCCTGCCCAGGTCCCTCGGCCCTTCCTGGAATCCGCTAGAGCAATTCTAAGTGCTTATATTAAAGAATTAAGGCCTCAGGGAGTCCGTGGGGCAAAATGCAGGGAACCAAGAGGGCGTGGCGGGTAGGCACCCATGTACGCACAACCACTTCATGGTGGTAAGAAGTTTGACACCCGGCCCAGATCCCTCGGCACTTCCTGGAATCCGCTAGAGCATTTCTAGGTGCTTATATTAAGGAATTAAGGCGTCTAGGGGTCCGTGGGGCAAAATGCGGGGAACCAAGAGGGCGTGGCGGGTAGGCACCCATGTACGCACAACCACCTCATGATGGTAAGAAGTTTGACACTCGACCCAAGTCCCTCGGCCCTTCCTGGAATCCGCTAGAGCAATTCTAGGTGCTTATATTAAGGAATTAAGGCTTCTGGGGGTCCGTGGGGCAAAATGCAGGGAACCAGGAGGGCGTGGCGGGTAGGCACCCATGTACGCACAACCACCTCATGATGGTAAGAAGTTTAACACCCGCCCCAGGTCCCTCGGCTCTTCCTGGAATCCGCTAGAGCAATTCTAGGTGCTTATATTAAGGAATTAAGCCCTCTGGGGGACCGTGGGGCAAAATGCGGGGAACCAGGAGGGCGTGGCGGATAAGCACCCATGTACGCAGAACTACCTCATGGTGGTAAGAAGTTTAACACCCTGCCCAGGTCTCTCGGCCCTTCCTGGAATCCGCTAGAGCAATTCTAAGTGCTTATATTAAGGAATTAAGGCCTCTGGGGGTCCGTGGGGCAAAATGCAGGGAGCCAGGAGGGCGTGGCGGATAGGCACCCATGTACGCACAACCACCTCATGGTGGTAAGAAGTTTGACACCCGGCCCAGGTCCCTCTGCCTTTCCTGGAATCCGCCAGAGCAATTCTAGGTGCTTATATTAAGGAATTAAGGCGTCTAGGGGTCCTTGGGGCAAAATGCGGGGAACCAGGAGGGCGTGGCGGGTAGGCACCCATGTACGCACAACCACCTCATGGTGGTAAGAAGTTTGACACCCGCCCCAGGTCCCTCGGCCTTTCCTGGAATCCGCTAGAGCAATTCTAAGTGCTTATATTAAAGAATTAAGGCCTCAGGGAGTCCGTGGGGCAAAATGCAGGGAACCAGGAGGGCGTGGCGGGTAGGCACCCATGTACGCACAACCACTTCATGGTGGTAAGAAGTTTGACACCCGGCCCAGATCCCTCGGCTCTTCCTGGAATCCGCTAGAGCATTTCTAGGTGCTTATATTAAGGAATTAAGGCGTCTAGGGGTCCGTGGGGCAAAATGCGGGGAACCAAGAGGGCGTGGCGGGTAGCCACCCATGTACGCACAACCACTTCATGGTGGTAAAAAGTTTGACACCCAGCCCAGGTCCCTCGGCCCTTCCTGCAATCCACTAGAACAATTCTAGGTGCTTATATTAAAGAATTAAGCCCTCTGGGAATCCATGGGGCAAAATGCGGGGAACAAGGATGGTGTGGCGGATAGACACCCATGTACGCAGAACTACCTCATGGTGGTAAGAAGTTTGACACTCGAGCCAAGTCCCTCGGCCTTTACTGGAATCCGCTAGAGCAATTCTAAGTGCTTATATTAAGAAATCAAGGCTTCTGGGAGTCCGTGGGGCAAAATGCGGGGAACCAAGAGGGCGTGGCGGGTAGCCACCCATGTACGCACAACGACTTCATGGTGGTAAGAAGTTTGACACCCGCCCCAGGTCCCTCGGCCTTTCCTGGAATCCGCTAAAGCAATTCTAGGTGCTTATATTAAGGAATTAAGACCTCTGGGGGACGGTGGGGCAAAATCCAGGGAACCAGGAAGGCGTGGTGGGTAGGCACCCATGTACGCACAACCACCTCATGATGGTAAGTAGTTTGACACCCTCCCCAGGTCCCTCGGCCCTTCCTGGAATCCGCTAGAGCAATTCTAAGTGGTTATATTAAGGAATTAAGGCGTCTAGGGGTCCGTGGGGCAAAATGCGGGGAACCAGGAGGGCGTGGCGGATAGGCACCCATGTACGCACAACCACCTCATGGGGGTAAGAAGATTGACACCCGGCCCAGGTCCCTCTGCCTTTCCTGGAATCCGCCAGAGCAATTCTAGGTGCTTATATTAATGAATTAAGGCGTCTAGGGGTCCGTGGGGCAAAATGCAGGGAACCAGGAGGGCGTGGCGTGTAGGCACCCATGTACGCACAACCACTTCATGGTGGTAAGAAGTTTGACACCCGGCCCAGATCCCTCGGCACTTCCTGGAATCCGCTAGAGCATTTCTAGGTGCTTATATTAAGGAATTAAGGCGTCTAGGGGTCCGTGGGGCAAAATGCGGGGAACCAAACAGGGCGTGGCGGGTAGGCACCCATGTACGCACAATCACCTCATAGTGGTAAGAAGTTTGACACCCGCCCCAGGTCCCTCGGCCATTCCTGGAATCCGCTAGAGCAATTCTAAGTCCTTATATTAAGGAATTAAGGCCTCTGGGAGTCCGTGGGAAAAAATGCAGGGAACCAGGAGGGCGTGGCTGATAGGCACCCATGTACGCATAACCACCTCATGGTGGTAAGAAGGTTGAGACCTGCCCCAGGACCCTCGGCCCTTCCTGGAATCCGCTAGAGCAATTCTAAGTGCTTATATTAAGGAATTAAGGCCTCTGGGAGTCCGTGAGACAAAATGCAGGGAACCAGGAGGGCGTGGCGGATAGGCACCCATGTACGCACAACCACCTCATGGTGGTAAGAAGTTTGACACCCGGCCCAGGTCCCTCGGCCTTTCCTGGAATCCGCTAGAGCAATTCTAGGTGCTTATATTAAGGAATTAAGGCGTCTAGGGGTCCTTGGGGCAAAATGCGGGGAACCAGGAGGGCGTGGCGGGTAGGCACCCATGTACGCACAACCACCTCATGGTGGTAAGAAGTTTGACACCAGCCCCAGGTCCCTTGGCCCTTCCTGGAATCCGCTAGAGCAATTCTAAGTGCTTATATTAAAGAATTAAGGCCTCAGGGAGTCTGTGGGGCAAAATGCAGGGAACCAGGAGGGCGTGGCGGGTAGGCACCCATGTACGCACAACCACTTCATGGTGGTAAGAAGTTTGACACCCGGCCCAGATCCCTCGGCACTTCCTGGAATCCGCTAGAGCATTTCTAGGTGCTTATATTAAGGAATTAAGGCGTCTAGGGGTCCGTGGGGCAAAATGCGGGGAACCAAGAGGGCGTGGCGGGTAGGCACCCATGTACGCACAACCACCTCATGGTGGTAAGAAGTTTGACACTCGACCCAAGTCCCTCGGCCCTTCCTGGAATCCGCTAGAGCAATTCTAGGTGCTTATATTAAGGAATTAAGACCTCTGGGGACGGTGGGGCAAAATGCAGGGAACCAGGAAGGCGTGGTGGGTAGGCACCCATGTACGCACAACCACCTCATGATGGTAAGAAGTTTGACATCCTCCCCAGGTCCCTCGGCCCTTCCTGGAATCCGCTAGAGCAATTCTAAGTGCTTATATTAAGGAATTAAGGCCTCTGGGAGTCCGTGAGGCAAAATGCAGGGAACCAGGAGGGCGTGGCGGATAGGCACCCATGTACGCACAACCACCTCATGGTGGTAAGAAGTTTGACACCCGGCCCAGGTCCCTCTGCCTTTCCTGGAATCCGCCAGAGCAATTCTAGGTGCTTATATTAAGGAATTAAGACGTCTAGGGGTCCGTGGGGCAAAATGCGGGGAACCAGGAGGGCGTGGCGGGTAGGCACCCATGTACGCACAACCACCTCATGGTGGTAAGAAGTTTGACACTCGACCCAAGTCCCTCGGCCCTTTCTGGAATCCGCTAGAGCAATTCTAGGTGCTTATATTAAGGAATTAAGGCTTCTGGGGGTCCGTGGGGCAAAATGCAGGGAACCAGGAGGGCGTGGCGGGTAGGCACCCATGTACGCACAACCACCTCATGGTGGTAAGAAGTTTGACACCCGCCCCATGTCCCTCGGCTCTTCCTGGAATCCGCTAGAGCAATTCTAGGTGCTTATATTAAGGAATTAAGCCCTCTGGGGGACCGTGGGGTAAAATGTGGGGAACCAGGAGGGCGTGGCGGATAGGCACCCATGTACGCAGAACTACCTCATGGTGGTAAGAAGTTTAACACCCTGCCCAGGTCCCTCGGCCCTTCCTGGAATCCGCTAGAGCAATTCTAAGTGCTTATATTAAGGCATTAAGGCCTCTGGGAGTCCGTGGGGCAAAATGCAGGGAACCAGGAGGGCGTGGCGGATAGGCACCCATGTACGCACAACCACCTCATGGTGGTAAGAAGTTTGACACCCGGCCCAGGTCCCTCTGCCTTTCCTGGAATCCGCCAGAGCAATTCTAGGTGCTTATATTAAGGAATTAAGGCGTCTAGGGGTCCTTGTGGCAAAATGCGGGGAACCAGGAGGGCGTGGCGGGTAGGCACCCATGTACGCACAACCACCTCATAGTGGTAAGAAGTTTGACACCCGCCCCAGGTCCCCCGGCCCTTCCTGGAATCCGCTAGAGCAATTCTAAGTGCTTATATTAAAGAATCAAGGCCTCAGGGAGTCCGTGGGGCAAAATGCAGGGAACCAAGAGGGCGTGGCGGGTAGGCACCCATGTACGCACAACCACTTCATGGTGGTAAGAAGTTTGACACCCGGCCCAGATCCCTCGGCACTTCCTGGAATCCGCTAGAGCATTTCTAGGTGCTTATATTAAGGAATTAAGGCGTCTAGGGGTCCGTGGGGCAAAATGCGGGGAACCAAGAGGGCGTGGCGGGTAGGCACCCATGTACGCACAACCACCTCATGGTGGTAAGAAGTTTGACACTCGACCCAAGTCCCTCGGCCCTTCCTGGAATCCGCTAGAGCAATTCTAGGTGCTTATATTAAGGAATTAAGGCTTCTGGGGGTCCGTGGGGCAAAATGCAGGGAACCAGGAGGGCGTGGCGGGTAGGCACCCATGTACGCACAACCACCTCATGATGGTAAGAAGTTTAACACCCGCCCCAGGTCCCTCGGCTCTTCCTGGAATCCGCTAGAGCAATTCTAGGTGCTTATATTAAGGAATTAAGCCCTCTGGGGGACCGTGGGGCAAAATGCGGGGAACCAGGAGGGCGTGGCGGATAAGCACCCATGTACGCAGAACTACCTCATGGTGGTAAGAAGTTTAACACCCTGCCCAGGTCCCTCGGCCCTTCCTGGAATCCGCTAGAGCAATTCTAAGTGCTTATATTAAGGAATTAAGGCCTCTGGGGGTCCCTGGGGCAAAATGCAGGGAGCCAGGAGGGCGTGGCGGATAGGCACCCATGTACGCACAACCACCTCATGGTGGTAAGAAGTTTGACACCCGGCCCAGGTCCCTCTGCCTTTCCTGGAATCCGCCAGAGCAATTCTAGGTGCTTATATTAAGGAATTAAGGCGTCTAGGGGTCCTTGGGGCAAAATGCGGGGAACCAGGAGGGCGTGGCGGGTAGGCACCCATGTACGCACAACCACCTCATGGTGGTAAGAAGTTTGACACCCGCCCCAGGTCCCTCGGCCCTTCCTGGAATCCGCTAGAGCAATTCTAAGTGCTTATATTAAAGAATTAAGCCCTATGGGAGTCCGTGGGGCAAAATGCAGGGAACCAGGAGGGCGTGGCGGATAGGCACCCATGTACGCACAACCACCTCATGGTGGTAAGAAGTTTAACAGCCTGCCCAGGTCCCTCGGCCCTTCCTGGAATCCGCTAGAGCAATTCTAAGTGCTTATATTAAGGAATTAAGGCCTCTGGGAGTCCGTGGGGCAAAATGCAGGGAACCAGGAGGGCGTGGCGGATAGGCACCCATGTACGCACAACCACCTCATGGTGGTAAGAAGTTTGACACCCGGCCCAGGTCCCTCTGCCTTTCCTGGAATCCGCCAGAGCAATTCTAGGTGCTTATATTAAGGAATTAAGCCCTCTGGGGGACCGTGGGGTAAAATGTGGGGAACCAGGAGGGCGTGGCGGATAGGCACCCATGTACGCAGAACTACCTCATGGTGGTAAGAAGTTTAACACCCTGCCCAGGTCCCTCGGCCCTTCCTGGAATCCGCTAGAGCAATTCTAAGTGCTTATATTAAGGCATTAAGGCCTCTGGGAGTCCGTGGGGCAAAATGCAGGGAACCAGGAGGGCGTGGCGGATAGGCACCCATGTACGCACAACCACCTCATGGTGGTAAGAAGTTTGACACCCGGCCCAGGTCCCTCTGCCTTTCCTGGAATCCGCCAGAGCAATTCTAGGTGCTTATATTAAGGAATTAAGGCGTCTAGGGGTCCTTGTGGCAAAATGCGGGGAACCAGGAGGGCGTGGCGGGTAGGCACCCATGTACGCACAACCACCTCATAGTGGTAAGAAGTTTGACACCCGCCCCAGGTCCCTCGGCCCTTCCTGGAATCCGCTAGAGCAATTCTAAGTGCTTATATTAAAGAATCAAGGCCTCAGGGAGTCCGTGGGGCAAAATGCAGGGAACCAAGAGGGCGTGGCGGGTAGGCACCCATGTACGCACAACCACTTCATGGTGGTAAGAAGTTTGACACCCGGCCCAGATCCCTCGGCACTTCCTGGAATCCGCTAGAGCATTTCTAGGTGCTTATATTAAGGAATTAAGGCGTCTAGGGGTCCGTGGGGCAAAATGCGGGGAACCAAGAGGGCGTGGCGGGTAGGCACCCATGTACGCACAACCACCTCATGGTGGTAAGAAGTTTGACACTCGACCCAAGTCCCTCGGCCCTTCCTGGAATCCGCTAGAGCAATTCTAGGTGCTTATATTAAGGAATTAAGGCTTCTGGGGGTCCGTGGGGCAAAATGCAGGGAACCAGGAGGGCGTGGCGGGTAGGCACCCATGTACGCACAACCACCTCATGATGGTAAGAAGTTTAACACCCGCCCCAGGTCCCTCGGCTCTTCCTGGAATCCGCTAGAGCAATTCTAGGTGCTTATATTAAGGAATTAAGCCCTCTGGGGGACCGTGGGGCAAAATGCGGGGAACCAGGAGGGCGTGGCGGATAAGCACCCATGTACGCAGAACTACCTCATGGTGGTAAGAAGTTTAACACCCTGCCCAGGTCCCTCGGCCCTTCCTGGAATCCGCTAGAGCAATTCTAAGTGCTTATATTAAGGAATTAAGGCCTCTGGGGGTCCGTGGGGCAAAATGCAGGGAGCCAGGAGGGCGTGGCGGATAGGCACCCATGTACGCACAACCACCTCATGGTGGTAAGAAGTTTGACACCCGGCCCAGGTCCCTCTGCCTTTCCTGGAATCCGCCAGAGCAATTCTAGGTGCTTATATTAAGGAATTAAGGCGTCTAGGGGTCCTTGGGGCAAAATGCGGGGAACCAGGAGGGCGTGGCGGGTAGGCACCCATGTACGCACAACCACCTCATGGTGGTAAGAAGTTTGACACCCGCCCCAGGTCCCTCGGCCCTTCCTGGAATCCGCTAGAGCAATTCTAAGTGCTTATATTAAAGAATTAAGGCCTCAGGGAGTCCGTGGGGCAAAATGCAGGGAACCAGGAGGGCGTGGCGGGTAGGCACCCATGTACGCACAACCACTTCATGGTGGTAAGAAGTTTGACACCCGGCCCAGATCCCTCGGCTCTTCCTGGAATCCGCTAGAGCATTTCTAGGTGCTTATATTAAGGAATTAAGGCGTCTAGGGGTCCGTGGGGCAAAATGCGGGGAACCAAGAGGGCGTGGCGGGTAGCCACCCATGTACGCACAACCACTTCATGGTGGTAAGAAGTTTGACACCCAGCCCAGGTCCCTCGGCCCTTCCTGCAATCCACTAGAACAATTCTAGGTGCTTATATTAAAGAATTAAGCCCTCTGGGAATCCATGGGGCAAAATGCGGGGAACAAGGAGGGTGTGGCGGATAGACACCCATGTACGCAGAACTACCTCATGGTGGTAAGAAGTTTGACACTCGAGCCAAGTCCCTCGGCCCTTACTGGAATCCGCTAGAGCAATTCTAAGTGCTTATATTAAGAAATCAAGGCTTCTGGGAGTCCGTGGGGCAAAATGCAGGGAACCAGGAGGGCGTGGCGGATAGGCACCCATGTACGCACAACCACCTCATGGTGGTAAGAAGTTTGACACCCGGCCCAGGTCCCTCTGCCTTTCCTGGAATCCGGCAGAGCAATTCTAGGGGCTTATATTAAGGAATTGAGGCGTCTAGGGGTCCGTGGGGCAAAATGCAGGGAACCAGGAGGGCGTGGCGGGTAGGCACCCATGTACGCACAACCACCTCATGGTGGTAAGAAGTTTGACACCCGGCCCAGGTCCCTCTGCCTTTCCTGGAATCCGCCAGAGCAATTCTAGGGGCTTATATTAAGGAATTAAGGCGTCTAGGGGTCCGTGGGGCAAAATGCAGGGAACCAGGAGGGCGTGGCGTGTTGGCACCCATGTACGCACAACCACCTCATGGTGGTAAGAAGTTTGATAACCGGCCCAGGTCCCTCTGCCTTTCCTGGAATCCGCCAGAGCAATTCTAGGTGCTTATATTAAGGAATTAAGGCGTGTAGGGACGGTGGGGCAAAATGCGGGGAACCAGGAAGGCGTGGCGGGTAGGCACCCATGTACGCACACCCACCTCATGGTGGTAAGAAGTTTGACACCCGCCCCAGGTCCCTCGGCCATTCCTGGAATCCGCTAGAGCAATTCTAGGTGCTTATATTAAGGAATTAAGCCCTATGGGAGTCCGTGGGGCAAAATGCAGGGAACCAGGAGGGCGTGGCGGATAGGCACCCATGTACGCACAACCACCTCATGGTGGTAAGAAGTTTAACAGCCTGCCCAGGTCCCTCGGCCCTTCCTGGAATCCGCTAGAGCAATTCTAAGTGCTTATATTAAGGAATTAAGGCCTCTGGGAGTCCGTGGGGCAAAATGCAGGGAACCAGGAGGGCGTGGCGGATAGGCACCCATGTACGCACAACCACCTCATGGTGGTAAGAAGTTTGACACCCGGCCCAGGTCCCTCTGCCTTTCCTGGAATCCGCCAGAGCAATTCTAGGTGCTTATATTAAGGAATTAAGGCGTCTAGGGGTCCTTGGGGCTAAATGCGGGGAACCAGGAGGGCGTGGCGGGTAGGCACCCATGTACGCACAACCACCTCATGGTGGTAAGAAGTTTGACACCCGCCCCAGGTCCCTCGGCCCTTCCTGGAATCCGCTAGAGCAATTCTAAGTGCTTATATTAAAGAATTAAGGCCTCAGGGAGTCCGTGGGGCAAAATGCAGGGAACCAAGAGGGCGTGGCGGGTAGGCACCCATGTACGCACAACCACTTCATGGTGGTAAGAAGTTTGACACCCGGCCCAGATCCCTCGGCACTTCCTGGAATCCGCTAGAGCATTTCTAGGTGCTTATATTAAGGAATTAAGGCGTCTAGGGGTCCGTGGGGCAAAATGCGGGGAACCAAGAGGGCGTGGCGGGTAGGCACCCATGTACGCACAACCACCTCATGATGGTAAGAAGTTTGACACTCGACCCAAGTCCCTCGGCCCTTCCTGGAATCCGCTAGAGCAATTCTAGGTGCTTATATTAAGGAATTAAGGCTTCTGGGGGTCCGTGGGGCAAAATGCAGGGAACCAGGAGGGCGTGGCGGGTAGGCACCCATGTACGCACAACCACCTCATGATGGTAAGAAGTTTAACACCCGCCCCAGGTCCCTCGGCTCTTCCTGGAATCCGCTAGAGCAATTCTAGGTGCTTATATTAAGGAATTAAGCCCTCTGGGGGACCGTGGGGCAAAATGCGGGGAACCAGGAGGGCGTGGCGGATAAGCACCCATGTACGCAGAACTACCTCATGGTGGTAAGAAGTTTAACACCCTGCCCAGGTCTCTCGGCCCTTCCTGGAATCCGCTAGAGCAATTCTAAGTGCATATATTAAGGAATTAAGGCCTCTGGGGGTCCGTGGGGCAAAATGCAGGGAGCCAGGAGGGCGTGGCGGATAGGCACCCATGTACGCACAACCACCTCATGGTGGTAAGAAGTTTGACACCCGGCCCAGGTCCCTCTGCCTTTCCTGGAATCCGCCAGAGCAATTCTAGGTGCTTATATTAAGGAATTAAGGCGTCTAGGGGTCCTTGGGGCAAAATGCGGGGAACCAGGAGGGCGTGGCGGGTAGGCACCCATGTACGCACAACCACCTCATGGTGGTAAGAAGTTTGACACCCGCCCCAGGTCCCTCGGCCTTTCCTGGAATCCGCTAGAGCAATTCTAAGTGCTTATATTAAAGAATTAAGGCCTCAGGGAGTCCGTGGGGCAAAATGCAGGGAACCAGGAGGGCGTGGCGGGTAGGCACCCATGTACGCACAACCACTTCATGGTGGTAAGAAGTTTGACACCCGGCCCAGATCCCTCGGCTCTTCCTGGAATCCGCTAGAGCATTTCTAGGTGCTTATATTAAGGAATTAAGGCGTCTAGGGGTCCGTGGGGCAAAATGCGGGGAACCAAGAGGGCGTGGCGGGTAGCCACCCATGTACGCACAACCACTTCATGGTGGTAAAAAGTTTGACACCCAGCCCAGGTCCCTCGGCCCTTCCTGCAATCCACTAGAACAATTCTAGGTGCTTATATTAAAGAATTAAGCCCTCTGGGAATCCATGGGGCAAAATGCGGGGAACAAGGATGGTGTGGCGGATAGACACCCATGTACGCAGAACTACCTCATGGTGGTAAGAAGTTTGACACTCGAGCCAAGTCCCTCGGCCTTTACTGGAATCCGCTAGAGCAATTCTAAGTGCTTATATTAAGAAATCAAGGCTTCTGGGAGTCCGTGGGGCAAAATGCGGGGAACCAAGAGGGCGTGGCGGGTAGCCACCCATGTACGCACAACGACTTCATGGTGGTAAGAAGTTTGACACCCGCCCCAGGTCCCTCGGCCTTTCCTGGAATCCGCTAAAGCAATTCTAGGTGCTTATATTAAGGAATTAAGACCTCTGGGGGACGGTGGGGCAAAATCCAGGGAACCAGGAAGGCGTGGTGGGTAGGCACCCATGTACGCACAACCACCTCATGATGGTAAGTAGTTTGACACCCTCCCCAGGTCCCTCGGCCCTTCCTGGAATCCGCTAGAGCAATTCTAAGTGGTTATATTAAGGAATTAAGGCGTCTAGGGGTCCGTGGGGCAAAATGCGGGGAACCAGGAGGGCGTGGCGGATAGGCACCCATGTACGCACAACCACCTCATGGGGGTAAGAAGATTGACACCCGGCCCAGGTCCCTCTGCCTTTCCTGGAATCCGCCAGAGCAATTCTAGGTGCTTATATTAATGAATTAAGGCGTCTAGGGGTCCGTGGGGCAAAATGCAGGGAACCAGGAGGGCGTGGCGTGTAGGCACCCATGTACGCACAACCACTTCATGGTGGTAAGAAGTTTGACACCCGGCCCAGATCCCTCGGCACTTCCTGGAATCCGCTAGAGCATTTCTAGGTGCTTATATTAAGGAATTAAGGCGTCTAGGGGTCCGTGGGGCAAAATGCGGGGAACCAAACAGGGCGTGGCGGGTAGGCACCCATGTACGCACAATCACCTCATAGTGGTAAGAAGTTTGACACCCGCCCCAGGTCCCTCGGCCATTCCTGGAATCCGCTAGAGCAATTCTAAGTCCTTATATTAAGGAATTAAGGCCTCTGGGAGTCCGTGGGAAAAAATGCAGGGAACCAGGAGGGCGTGGCTGATAGGCACCCATGTACGCATAACCACCTCATGGTGGTAAGAAGGTTGAGACCTGCCCCAGGACCCTCGGCCCTTCCTGGAATCCGCTAGAGCAATTCTAAGTGCTTATATTAAGGAATTAAGGCCTCTGGGAGTCCGTGAGACAAAATGCAGGGAACCAGGAGGGCGTGGCGGATAGGCACCCATGTACGCACAACCACCTCATGGTGGTAAGAAGTTTGACACCCGGCCCAGGTCCCTCGGCCTTTCCTGGAATCCGCTAGAGCAATTCTAGGTGCTTATATTAAGGAATTAAGGCGTCTAGGGGTCCTTGGGGCAAAATGCGGGGAACCAGGAGGGCGTGGCGGGTAGGCACCCATGTACGCACAACCACCTCATGGTGGTAAGAAGTTTGACACCAGCCCCAGGTCCCTCGGCCCTTCCTGGAATCCGCTAGAGCAATTCTAAGTGCTTATATTAAAGAATTAAGGCCTCAGGGAGTCTGTGGGGCAAAATGCAGGGAACCAGGAGGGCGTGGCGGGTAGGCACCCATGTACGCACAACCACTTCATGGTGGTAAGAAGTTTGACACCCGGCCCAGATCCCTCGGCACTTCCTGGAATCCGCTAGAGCATTTCTAGGTGCTTATATTAAGGAATTAAGGCGTCTAGGGGTCCGTGGGGCAAAATGCGGGGAACCAAGAGGGCGTGGCGGGTAGGCACCCATGTACGCACAACCACCTCATGGTGGTAAGAAGTTTGACACTCGACCCAAGTCCCTCGGCCCTTCCTGGAATCCGCTAGAGCAATTCTAGGTGCTTATATTAAGGAATTAAGACCTCTGGGGACGGTGGGGCAAAATGCAGGGAACCAGGAAGGCGTGGTGGGTAGGCACCCATGTACGCACAACCACCTCATGATGGTAAGAAGTTTGACATCCTCCCCAGGTCCCTCGGCCCTTCCTGGAATCCGCTAGAGCAATTCTAAGTGCTTATATTAAGGAATTAAGGCCTCTGGGAGTCCGTGAGGCAAAATGCAGGGAACCAGGAGGGCGTGGCGGATAGGCACCCATGTACGCACAACCACCTCATGGTGGTAAGAAGTTTGACACCCGGCCCAGGTCCCTCTGCCTTTCCTGGAATCCGCCAGAGCAATTCTAGGTGCTTATATTAAGGAATTAAGACGTCTAGGGGTCCGTGGGGCAAAATGCGGGGAACCAGGAGGGCGTGGCGGGTAGGCACCCATGTACGCACAACCACCTCATGGTGGTAAGAAGTTTGACACTCGACCCAAGTCCCTCGGCCCTTTCTGGAATCCGCTAGAGCAATTCTAGGTGCTTATATTAAGGAATTAAGGCTTCTGGGGGTCCGTGGGGCAAAATGCAGGGAACCAGGAGGGCGTGGCGGGTAGGCACCCATGTACGCACAACCACCTCATGGTGGTAAGAAGTTTGACACCCGCCCCATGTCCCTCGGCTCTTCCTGGAATCCGCTAGAGCAATTCTAGGTGCTTATATTAAGGAATTAAGCCCTCTGGGGGACCGTGGGGTAAAATGTGGGGAACCAGGAGGGCGTGGCGGATAGGCACCCATGTACGCAGAACTACCTCATGGTGGTAAGAAGTTTAACACCCTGCCCAGGTCCCTCGGCCCTTCCTGGAATCCGCTAGAGCAATTCTAAGTGCTTATATTAAGGCATTAAGGCCTCTGGGAGTCCGTGGGGCAAAATGCAGGGAACCAGGAGGGCGTGGCGGATAGGCACCCATGTACGCACAACCACCTCATGGTGGTAAGAAGTTTGACACCCGGCCCAGGTCCCTCTGCCTTTCCTGGAATCCGCCAGAGCAATTCTAGGTGCTTATATTAAGGAATTAAGGCGTCTAGGGGTCCTTGTGGCAAAATGCGGGGAACCAGGAGGGCGTGGCGGGTAGGCACCCATGTACGCACAACCACCTCATAGTGGTAAGAAGTTTGACACCCGCCCCAGGTCCCTCGGCCCTTCCTGGAATCCGCTAGAGCAATTCTAAGTGCTTATATTAAAGAATCAAGGCCTCAGGGAGTCCGTGGGGCAAAATGCAGGGAACCAAGAGGGCGTGGCGGGTAGGCACCCATGTACGCACAACCACTTCATGGTGGTAAGAAGTTTGACACCCGGCCCAGATCCCTCGGCACTTCCTGGAATCCGCTAGAGCATTTCTAGGTGCTTATATTAAGGAATTAAGGCGTCTAGGGGTCCGTGGGGCAAAATGCGGGGAACCAAGAGGGCGTGGCGGGTAGGCACCCATGTACGCACAACCACCTCATGGTGGTAAGAAGTTTGACACTCGACCCAAGTCCCTCGGCCCTTCCTGGAATCCGCTAGAGCAATTCTAGGTGCTTATATTAAGGAATTAAGGCTTCTGGGGGTCCGTGGGGCAAAATGCAGGGAACCAGGAGGGCGTGGCGGGTAGGCACCCATGTACGCACAACCACCTCATGATGGTAAGAAGTTTAACACCCGCCCCAGGTCCCTCGGCTCTTCCTGGAATCCGCTAGAGCAATTCTAGGTGCTTATATTAAGGAATTAAGCCCTCTGGGGGACCGTGGGGCAAAATGCGGGGAACCAGGAGGGCGTGGCGGATAAGCACCCATGTACGCAGAACTACCTCATGGTGGTAAGAAGTTTAACACCCTGCCCAGGTCCCTCGGCCCTTCCTGGAATCCGCTAGAGCAATTCTAAGTGCTTATATTAAGGAATTAAGGCCTCTGGGGGTCCGTGGGGCAAAATGCAGGGAGCCAGGAGGGCGTGGCGGATAGGCACCCATGTACGCACAACCACCTCATGGTGGTAAGAAGTTTGACACCCGGCCCAGGTCCCTCTGCCTTTCCTGGAATCCGCCAGAGCAATTCTAGGTGCTTATATTAAGGAATTAAGGCGTCTAGGGGTCCTTGGGGCAAAATGCGGGGAACCAGGAGGGCGTGGCGGGTAGGCACCCATGTACGCACAACCACCTCATGGTGGTAAGAAGTTTGACACCCGCCCCAGGTCCCTCGGCCCTTCCTGGAATCCGCTAGAGCAATTCTAAGTGCTTATATTAAAGAATTAAGGCCTCAGGGAGTCCGTGGGGCAAAATGCAGGGAACCAGGAGGGCGTGGCGGGTAGGCACCCATGTACGCACAACCACTTCATGGTGGTAAGAAGTTTGACACCCGGCCCAGATCCCTCGGCTCTTCCTGGAATCCGCTAGAGCATTTCTAGGTGCTTATATTAAGGAATTAAGGCGTCTAGGGGTCCGTGGGGCAAAATGCGGGGAACCAAGAGGGCGTGGCGGGTAGCCACCCATGTACGCACAACCACTTCATGGTGGTAAGAAGTTTGACACCCAGCCCAGGTCCCTCGGCCCTTCCTGCAATCCACTAGAACAATTCTAGGTGCTTATATTAAAGAATTAAGCCCTCTGGGAATCCATGGGGCAAAATGCGGGGAACAAGGAGGGTGTGGCGGATAGACACCCATGTACGCAGAACTACCTCATGGTGGTAAGAAGTTTGACACTCGAGCCAAGTCCCTCGGCCCTTACTGGAATCCGCTAGAGCAATTCTAAGTGCTTATATTAAGAAATCAAGGCTTCTGGGAGTCCGTGGGGCAAATTGCAGGGAACCAGGAGGGCGTGGCGGATAGGCACCCATGTACGCACAACCACCTCATGGTGGTAAGAAGTTTGACACCCGGCCCAGGTCCCTCTGCCTTTCCTGGAATCCGGCAGAGCAATTCTAGGGGCTTATATTAAGGAATTGAGGCGTCTAGGGGTCCGTGGGGCAAAATGCAGGGAACCAGGAGGGCGTGGCGGGTAGGCACCCATGTACGCACAACCACCTCATGGTGGTAAGAAGTTTCACACCCAGCCCAGGTCCCTCGGCCCTTCCTGAAATCTGCTGGAGCAATTCTAGGTGCTTATATTAAGGAATTAAGACCTCTGTGGGTCCGTGGGGCAAAATGCAGGGAACCAGGAGGGCGTGGCGGATAGGCACCCATGTACGCACAACCACCTCATGGTGGTAAGAAGTTTGACACCCGGCCCAGGTCCCTCTGCCTTTCCTGGAATCCGCCAGAGCAATTCTAGGGGCTTATATTAAGGAATTAAGGCGTCTAGGGGTCCGTGGGGCAAAATGCAGGGAACCAGGAGGGCGTGGCGTGTTGGCACCCATGTACGCACAACCACCTCATGGTGGTAAGAAGTTTGATAACCGGCCCAGGTCCCTCTGCCTTTCCTGGAATCCGCCAGAGCAATTCTAGGTGCTTATATTAAGGAATTAAGGCGTGTAGGGACGGTGGGGCAAAATGCGGGGAACCAGGAAGGCGTGGCGTGTTGGCACCCATGTACGCACAACCACCTCATGGTGGTAAGAAGTTTGATAACCGGCCCAGGTCCCTCTGCCTTTCCTGGAATCCGCCAGAGCAATTCTAGGTGCTTATATTAAGGAATTAAGGCGTGTAGGGACGGTGGGGCAAAATGCAGGGAACCAGGAGGGCGTGGCGGATAGGCACCCATGTACGCACAACCACCTCATGGTGGTAAGAAGTTTAACACCCTGCCCAGGTCCCTCGGCCCTTCCTGGAATCCGCTAGAGCAATTCTAAGTGCTTATATTAAGGAATTAAGGCCTCTGGGAGTCCGTGGGGCAAAATGCAGGGAACCAGGAGGGCGTGGCGGATAGGCACCCATGTACGCACAACCACCTCATGGTGGTAAGAAGTTTGACACCCGGCCCAGGTCCCTCTGCCTTTCCTGGAATCCGCCAGAGCAATTCTAGGTGCTTATATTAAGGAATTAAGGCGTCTAGGGGTCCTTGGGGCTAAATGCGGGGAACCAGGAGGGCGTGGCGGGTAGGCACCCATGTACGCACAACCACCTCATGGTGGTAAGAAGTTTGACACCCGCCCCAGGTCCCTCGGCCCTTCCTGGAATCCGCTAGAGCAATTCTAAGTGCTTATATTAAAGAATTAAGGCGTCTAGGGGTCCGTGGGGCAAAATGCGGGGAACCAAGAGGGCGTGGCGGGTAGGCACCCATGTAGGCACAACCACCTCATGGTGGTAAGAAGTTTGACACTCGACCCAAGTCCCTCGGCTCTTCCTGGAATCCGCTAGAGCAATTCTAGTTGCTTATATTAAGGAATTAAGCCCTCTGGGGGACCGTGGGGCAAAATGCGGGGAACCAGGAGGGCGTGGCGGATAGGCACCCATGTACGCAGAACTACCTCATGGTGGTAAGAAGTTTAACACCCTGCCCAGGTCCCTCGGCCTTTCCTGGAATCCGCTAGAGCAATTCTAAGTGCTTATATTAAGGAATTAAGGCCTCTGGGGGTCCGTGGGGCAAAATGCAGGGAACCAGGAGGGCGTGGCGGATAGGCACCCATGTACGCACAACCACCTCATGGTGGTAAGAAGTTTGACACCCGGCCCAGGTCCCTCTGCCTTTCCTGGAATCCGCCAGAGCAATTCTAGGTGCTTATATTAAGGAATTAAGGCGTCTAGGGGTCCGTGGGGCAAAATGCGGGGAACCAAGAGGGCGTGGCGGGTAGGCACCCATGTACGCACAACCACCTCATGGTGGTAAGAAGTTTGACACTCGACCCAAGTCCCTCGGCCCTTCCTGGAATCCGCTAGAGCAATTCTAGGTGCTTATATTAAGGAATTAAGACCTCTGGGGACGGTGGGGCAAAATGCAGGGAACCAGGAAGGCGTGGTGGGTAGGCACCCATGTACGCACAACCACCTCATGATGGTAAGAAGTTTGACATCCTCCCCAGGTCCCTCGGCCCTTCCTGGAATCCGCTAGAGCAATTCTAAGTGCTTATATTAAGGAATTAAGGCCTCTGGGAGTCTGTGAGGCAAAATGCAGGGAACCAGGAGGGCGTGGCGGATAGGCACCCATGTACGCACAACCACCTCATGGTGGTAAGAAGTTTGACACCCGGCCCAGGTCCCTCTGCCTTTCCTGGAATCCGCCAGAGCAATTCTAGGTGCTTATATTAAGGAATTAAGACGTCTAGGGGTCCGTGGGGCAAAATGCGGGGAACCAGGAGGGCGTGGCGGGTAGGCACCCATGTACGCACAACCACCTCATGGTGGTAAGAAGTTTGACACTCGACCCAAGTCCCTCGGCCCTTCCTGGAATCCGCTAGAGCAATTCTAGGTGCTTATATTAAGGAATTAAGGCTTCTGGGGGTCCGTGGGGCAAAATGCAGGGAACCAGGAGGGCGTGGCGGGTAGGCACCCATGTACGCACAACCACCTCATGGTGGTAAGAAGTTTGACACCCGCCCCATGTCCCTCGGCTCTTCCTGGAATCCGCTAGAGCAATTCTAGGTGCTTATATTAAGGAATTAAGCCCTCTGGGGGACCGTGGGGTAAAATGCGGGGAACCAGGAGGGCGTGGCGGATAGGCACCCATGTACGCAGAACTACCTCATGGTGGTAAGAAGTTTAACACCCTGCCCAGGTCCCTCGGCCCTTCCTGGAATCCGCTAGAGCAATTCTAAGTGCTTATATTAAGGAATTAAGGCCTCTGGGAGTCCGTGGGGCAAAATGCAGGGAACCAGGAGGGCGTGGCGGATAGGCACCCATGTACGCACAACCACCTCATGGTGGTAAGAAGTTTGACACCCGGCCCAGGTCCCTCTGCCTTTCCTGGAATCCGCCAGAGCAATTCTAGGTGCTTATATTAAGGAATTAAGGCGTCTAGGGGTCCTTGGGGCTAAATGCGGGGAACCAGGAGGGCGTGGCGGGTAGGCACCCATGTACGCACAACCACCTCATGGTGGTAAGAAGTTTGACACCCGCCCCAGGTCCCTCGGCCCTTCCTGGAATCCGCTAGAGCAATTCTAAGTGCTTATATTAAAGAATTAAGGCGTCTAGGGGTCCGTGGGGCAAAATGCGGGGAACCAAGAGGGCGTGGCGGGTAGGCACCCATGTAGGCACAACCACCTCATGGTGGTAAGAAGTTTGACACTCGACCCAAGTCCCTCGGCTCTTCCTGGAATCCGCTAGAGCAATTCTAGTTGCTTATATTAAGGAATTAAGCCCTCTGGGGGACCGTGGGGCAAAATGCGGGGAACCAGGAGGGCGTGGCGGATAGGCACCCATGTACGCAGAACTACCTCATGGTGGTAAGAAGTTTAACACCCTGCCCAGGTCCCTCGGCCTTTCCTGGAATCCGCTAGAGCAATTCTAAGTGCTTATATTAAGGAATTAAGGCCTCTGGGGGTCCGTGGGGCAAAATGCAGGGAACCAGGAGGGCGTGGCGGATAGGCACCCATGTACGCACAACCACCTCATGGTGGTAAGAAGTTTGACACCCGGCCCAGGTCCCTCTGCCTTTCCTGGAATCCGCCAGAGCAATTCTAGGTGCTTATATTAAGGAATTAAGGCGTCTAGGGGTCCGTGGGGCAAAATGCGGGGAACCAAGAGGGCGTGGCGGGTAGGCACCCATGTACGCACAACCACCTCATGGTGGTAAGAAGTTTGACACTCGACCCAAGTCCCTCGGCCCTTCCTGGAATCCGCTAGAGCAATTCTAGGTGCTTATATTAAGGAATTAAGACCTCTGGGGACGGTGGGGCAAAATGCAGGGAACCAGGAAGGCGTGGTGGGTAGGCACCCATGTACGCACAACCACCTCATGATGGTAAGAAGTTTGACATCCTCCCCAGGTCCCTCGGCCCTTCCTGGAATCCGCTAGAGCAATTCTAAGTGCTTATATTAAGGAATTAAGGCCTCTGGGAGTCCGTGAGGCAAAATGCAGGGAACCAGGAGGGCGTGGCGGATAGGCACCCATGTACGCACAACCACCTCATGGTGGTAAGAAGTTTGACACCCGGCCCAGGTCCCTCTGCCTTTCCTGGAATCCGCCAGAGCAATTCTAGGTGCTTATATTAAGTAATTAAGACGTCTAGGGGTCCGTGGGGCAAAATGCGGGGAACCAGGAGGACGTGGCGGGTAGGCACCCATGTACGCACAACCACCTCATGGTGGTAAGAAGTTTGACACTCGACCCAAGTCCCTCGGCCCTTCCTGGAATCCGCTAGAGCAATTCTAGGTGCTTATATTAAGGAATTAAGGCTTCTGGGGGTCCGTGGGGCAAAATGCAGGGAACCAGGAGGGCGTGGCGGGTAGGCACCCATGTACGCACAACCACCTCATGGTGGTAAGAAGTTTGACACCCGCCCCATGTCCCTCGGCTCTTCCTGGAATCCGCTAGAGCAATTCTAGGTGCTTATATTAAGGAATTAAGCCCTCTGGGGGACCGTGGGGTAAAATGCGGGGAACCAGGAGGGCGTGGCGGATAGGCACCCATGTACGCAGAACTACCTCATGGTGGTAAGAAGTTTAACACCCTGCCCAGGTCCCTCGGCCCTTCCTGGAATCCGCTAGAGCAATTCTAAGTGCTTATATTAAGGAATTAAGGCCTCTGGGAGTCCGTGGGGCAAAATGCAGGGAACCAGGAGGGCGTGGCGGATAGGCACCCATGTACGCACAACCACCTCATGGTGGTAAGAAGTTTGACACCCGGCCCAGGTCCCTCTGCCTTTCCTGGAATCCGCCAGAGCAATTCTATGTGCTTATATTAAGGAATTAAGGCGTCTAGGGGTCCTTGTGGCAAAATGCGGGGAACCAGGAGGGCGTGGCGGGTAGGCACCCATGTACGCACAACCACCTCATAGTGGTAAGAAGTTTGACACCCGCCCCAGGTCCCTCGGCCCTTCCTGGAATCCGCTAGAGCAATTCTAAGTGCTTATATTAAAGAATCAAGGCCTCAGGGAGTCCGTGGGGCAAAATGCGGGGAACCAAGAGGGCGTGGCGGGTAGGCACCCATGTACGCACAACCACCTCATGGTGGTAAGAAGTTTGACACTCGACCCAAGTCCCTCGGCCCTTCCTGGAATCCGCTAGAGCAATTCTAGGTGCTTATATTAAGGAATTAAGGCTTCTGGGGGTCCGTGGGGCAAAATGCAGGGAACCAGGAGGGCGTGGCGGGTAGGCACCCATGTACGCACAACCACCTCATGATGGTAAGAAGTTTAACACCCGCCCCAGGTCCCTCGGCTCTTCCTGGAATCCGCTAGAGCAATTCTAGGTGCTTATATTAATGAATTAAGCCCTCTGGGGGACCGTGGGGCAAAATGCGGGGAACCAGGAGGGCGTGGCGGATAAGCACCCATGTACGCAGAACTACCTCATGGTGGTAAGAAGTTTAACACCCTGCCCAGGTCCCTCGGCCCTTCCTGGAATCCGCTAGAGCAATTCTAAGTGCTTATATTAAGGAATTAAGGCCTCTGGGGGTCCGTGGGGCAAAATGCAGGGAGCCAGGAGGGCGTGGCGGATAGGCACCCATGTACGCACAACCACCTCATGGTGGTAAGAAGTTTGACACCCGGCCCAGGTCCCTCTGCCTTTCCTGGAATCCGCCAGAGCAATTCTAGGTGCTTATATTAAGGAATTAAGGCGTCTAGGGGTCCTTGGGGCAAAATGCGGGGAACTAGGAGGGCGTGGCGGGTAGGCACCCATGTACGCACAACCACCTCAAGGTGGTAAGAAGTTTGACACCCGCCCCAGGTCCTTCGGCCCTTCCTGGAATCCGCTAGAGCAATTCTAAGTGCTTATATTAAAGAATTAAGGCCTCAGGGAGTCCGTGGGGCAAAATGCAGGGAACCAGGAGGGCGTGGCGGGTAGGCACCCATGTACGCACAACCACTTCTTGGTGGTAAGAAGTTTGACACCCGGCCCAGATCCCTCGGCTCTTCCTGGAATCCGCTAGAGCATTTCTAGGTGCTTATATTAAGGAATTAAGGCGTCTAGGGGTCCGTGGGGCAAAATGCGGGGAACCAAGAGGGCGTGGCGGGTAGCCACCCATGTACGCACAACCACTTCATGGTGGTAAGAAGTTTGACACCCAGCCCAGGTCCCTCGGCCCTTCCTGCAATCCACTAGAACAATTCTAGGTGCTTATATTAAAGAATTAAGCCCTCTGGGAATCCATGGGGCAAAATGCGGGGAACAAGGAGGGTGTGGCGGATAGACACCCATGTACGCAGAACTACCTCATGGTGGTAAGAAGTTTGACACTCGAGCCAAGTCCCTCGGCCCTTACTGGAATCCGCTAGAGCAATTCTAAGTGCTTATATTAAGAAATCAAGGCTTCTGGGAGTCCGTGGGGCAAAATGCCGGGAACCAGGAGGGCGTGGCGGATAGGCACCCATGTACGCACAACCACCTCATGGTGGTAAGAAGTTTGACACCCGGCCCAGGTCCCTCTGCCTTTCCTGGAATCCGGCAGAGCAATTCTAGGGGCTTATATTAAGGAATTGAGGCGTCTAGGGGTCCGTGGGGCAAAAGGCAGGGAACCAGGAGGGCGTGGCGGGTAGGCACCCATGTACGCACAACCACCTCATGGTGGTAAGAAGTTTCACACCCAGCCCAGGTCCCTCGGCCCTTCCTGAAATCTGCTGGAGCAATTCTAGGTGCTTATATTAAGGAATTAAGACCTCTGGGGGTCCGTGGGGCAAAATGCAGGGAACCAGGAGGGCGTGGCGGATAGGCACCCATGTACGCACAACCACCTCATGGTGGTAAGAAGTTTGACACCCGGCCCAGGTCCCTCTGCCTTTCCTGGAATCCGCCAGAGCAATTCTAGGGGCTTATATTAAGGAATTGAGGCGTCTAGGGGTCCGTGGGGCAAAATGCAGGGAACCAGGAGGGCGTGGCGGGTAGGCACCCATGTACGCACAACCACCTCATGGTGGTAAGAAGTTTGATAACCGGCCCAGGTCCCTCTGCCTTTCCTGGAATCCGCCAGAGCAATTCTAGGTGCTTATATTAAGGAATTAAGGCGTGTAGGGACGGTGGGGCAAAATGCGGGGAACCAGGAAGGCGTGGCGGGTAGGCACCCATGTACGCACACCCACCTCATGGTGGTAAGAAGTTTGACACCCGCCCCAGGTCCCTCGGCCATTCCTGGAATCCGCTAGAGCAATTCTAGGTGCTTATATTAAGGAATTAAGCCCTATGGGGGACCGTGGGGCAAAATGCGGGGAACCAGGAGGGCGTGGCGGATAGGCACCCATGTACGCAGAACTACCTCATGGTGGTAAGAAGTTTAACACCCTGCCCAGGTCCCTCGGCCCATCCTGGAATCCGCTAGAGCAATTCTAAGTGCTTATATTAAGGAATTAAGGCCTCTGGGAGTCCTTGGGGCAAAATGCAGGGAACCAGGAGGGCGTGGCGGATAGGCACCCATGTACGCACAACCACCTCATGGTGGTAAGAAGTTTAACACCCTGCCCAGGTCCCTCGGCCCTTCCTGGAATCCGCTAGAGCAATTCTAAGTGCATATATTAAGGAATTTAGGCCTCTGGGAGTCCGTGGGGCAAAATGCAGGGAACCAGGAGGGCGTGGCGGATAGGCACCCATGTACGCACAACCACCTCATGGTGGTAAGAAGTTTGACACCCGGCCCAGGTCCCTCTGCCTTTCCTGGAATCCGCCAGAGCAATTCTAGGTGCTTATATTAAGGAATTAAGGCGTCTAGGGGTCCTTGGGGCTAAATGCGGGGAACCAGGAGGGCGTGGCGGGTAGGCACCCATGTACGCACAACCACCTCATGGTGGTAAGAAGTTTGACACCCGCCCCAGGTCCCTCGGCCCTTCCTGGAATCCGCTAGAGCAATTCTAAGTGCTTATATTAAAGAATTAAGGCCTCAGGGAGTCCGTGGGGCAAAATGCAGGGAACCAAGAGGGCGTGGCGGGTAGGCACCCATGTACGCACAACCACTTCATGGTGGTAAGAAGTTTGACACCCGGCCCAGATCCCTCGGCACTTCCTGGAATCCGCTAGAGCATTTCTAGGTGCTTATATTAAGGAATTAAGGCGTCTAGGGGTCCGTGGGGCAAAATGCGGGGAACCAAGAGGGCGTGGCGGGTAGGCACCCATGTACGCACAACCACCTCATGGTGGTAAGAAGTTTGACACTCGACCCAAGTCCCTCGGCCCTTCCTGGAATCCGCTAGAGCAATTCTAGGTGCTTATATTAAGGAATTAAGGCTTCTGGGGGTCCGTGGGGCAAAATGCAGGGAACCAGGAGGGCGTGGCGGGTAGGCACCCATGTACGCACAACCACCTCATGATGGTAAGAAGTTTAACACCCGCCCCAGGTCCCTCGGCTCTTCCTGGAATCCGCTAGAGCAATTCTAGTTGCTTATATTAAGGAATTAAGCCCTCTGGGGGACCGTGGGGCAAAATGCGGGGAACCAGGAGGGCGTGGCGGATAGGCACCCATGTACGCAGAACTACCTCATGGTGGTAAGAAGTTTAACACCCTGCCCAGGTCCCTCGGCCTTTCCTGGAATCCGCTAGAGCAATTCTAAGTGCTTATATTAAGGAATTAAGGCCTCTGGGGGTCCGTGGGGCAAAATGCAGGGAACCAGGAGGGCGTGGCGGATAGGCACCCATGTACGCACAACCACCTCATGGTGGTAAGAAGTTTGACACCCGGCCCAGGTCCCTCTGCCTTTCCTGGAATCCGCCAGAGCAATTCTAGGTGCTTATATTAAGGAATTAAGGCGTCTAGGGGTCCTTGGGGCTAAATGCGGGGAACCAGGAGGGCGTGGCGGGTAGGCACCCATGTACGCACAACCACCTCATGGTGGTAAGAAGTTTGACACCCGCCCCAGGTCCCTCGGCCCTTCCTGGAATCCGCTAGAGCAATTCTAAGTGCTTATATTAAAGAATTAAGGCCTCAGGGAGTCCGTGGGGCAAAATGCAGGGAACCAAGAGGGCGTGGCGGGTAGGCACCCATGTACGCACAACCACTTCATGGTGGTAAGAAGTTTGACACCCGGCCCAGATCCCTCGGCACTTCCTGGAATCCGCTAGAGCATTTCTAGGTGCTTATATTAAGGAATTAAGGCGTCTAGGGGTCCGTGGGGCAAAATGCGGGGAACCAAGAGGGCGTGGCGGGTAGGCACCCATGTACGCACAACCACCTCATGATGGTAAGAAGTTTAACACCCGCCCCAGGTCCCTCGGCTCTTCCTGGAATCCGCTAGAGCAATTCTAGTTGCTTATATTAAGGAATTAAGCCCTCTGGGGGACCGTGGGGCAAAATGCGGGGAACCAGGAGGGCGTGGCGGATAGGCACCCATGTACGCAGAACTACCTCATGGTGGTAAGAAGTTTAACACCCTGCCCAGGTCCCTCGGCCTTTCCTGGAATCCGCTAGAGCAATTCTAGGTGCTTATATTAAGGAATTAAGGCGTCTAGGGGTCCTTGGGGCTAAATGCGGGGAACCAGGAGGGCGTGGCGGGTAGGCACCCATGTACGCACAACCACCTCATGGTGGTAAGAAGTTTGACACCCGCCCCAGGTCCCTCGGCCCTTCCTGGAATCCGCTAGAGCAATTCTAAGTGCTTATATTAAAGAATTAAGGCCTCAGGGAGTCCGTGGGGCAAAATGCAGGGAACCAAGAGGGCGTGGCGGGTAGGCACCCATGTACGCACAACCACTTCATGGTGGTAAGAAGTTTGACACCCGGCCCAGATCCCTCGGCACTTCCTGGAATCCGCTAGAGCATTTCTAGGTGCTTATATTAAGGAATTAAGGCGTCTAGGGGTCCGTGGGGCAAAATGCGGGGAACCAAGAGGGCGTGGCGGGTAGGCACCCATGTACGCACAACCACCTCATGGTGGTAAGAAGTTTGACACTCGACCCAAGTCCCTCGGCCCTTCCTGGAATCCGCTAGAGCAATTCTAGGTGCTTATATTAAGGAATTAAGGCTTCTGGGGGTCCGTGGGGCAAAATGCAGGGAACCAGGAGGGCGTGGCGGGTAGGCACCCATGTACGCACAACCACCTCATGATGGTAAGAAGTTTAACACCCGCCCCAGGTCCCTCGGCTCTTCCTGGAATCCGCTAGAGCAATTCTAGTTGCTTATATTAAGGAATTAAGCCCTCTGGGGGACCGTGGGGCAAAATGCGGGGAACCAGGAGGGCGTGGCGGATAGGCACCCATGTACGCAGAACTACCTCATGTTGGTAAGAAGTTTAACACCCTGCCCAGGTCCCTCGGCCTTTCCTGGAATCCGCTAGAGCAATTCTAAGTGCTTATATTAAGGAATTAAGGCCTCTGGGGGTCCGTGGGGCAAAATGCAGGGAACCAGGAGGGCGTGGCGGATAGGCACCCATGTACGCACAACCACCTCATGGTGGTAAGAAGTTTGACACCCGCCCCAGGTCCCTCGGCCCTTCCTGGAATCCGCTAGAGCAATTCTAAGTGCTTATATTAAAGAATTAAGGCCTCAGGGAGTCCGTGGGGCAAAATGCAGGGAACCAAGAGGGCGTGGCGGGTAGGCACCCATGTACGCACAACCACTTCATGGTGGTAAGAAGTTTGACACCCGGCCCAGATCCCTCGGCACTTCCTGGAATCCGCTAGAGCATTTCTAGGTGCTTATATTAAGGAATTAAGGCGTCTAGGGGTCCGTGGGGCAAAATGCGGGGAACCAAGAGGGCGTGGCGGGTAGGCACCCATGTACGCACAACCACCTCATGATGGTAAGAAGTTTAACACCCGCCCCAGGTCCCTCGGCTCTTCCTGGAATCCGCTAGAGCAATTCTAGTTGCTTATATTAAGGAATTAAGCCCTCTGGGGGACCGTGGGGCAAAATGCGGGGAACCAGGAGGGCGTGGCGGATAGGCACCCATGTACGCAGAACTACCTCATGGTGGTAAGAAGTTTAACACCCTGCCCAGGTCCCTCGGCCTTTCCTGGAATCCGCTAGAGCAATTCTAAGTGCTTATATTAAGGAATTAAGGCCTCTGGGGGTCCGTGGGGCAAAATGCAGGGAACCAGGAGGGCGTGGCGTATAGGCACCCATGTACGCACAACCACCTCATGGTGGTAAGAAGTTTGACACCCGGCCCAGGTCCCTCTGCCTTTCCTGGAATCCGCCAGAGCAATTCTATGTGCTTATATTAAAGAATTAAGGCCTCAGGGAGTCCGTGGGGCAAAATGCAGGGAACCAGGAGGGCGTGGCGGGTAGGCACCCATGTACGCACAACCACTTCATGGTGGTAAGAAGTTTGACACCCGGCCCAGATCCCTCGGCTCTTCCTGGAATCCGCTAGAGCATTTCTAGGTGCTTATATTAAGGAATTAAGGCGTCTAGGGGTCCGTGGGGCAAAATGCGGGGAACCAAGAGGGCGTGGCGGGTAGCCACCCATGTACGCACAACCACTTCATGGTGGTAAGAAGTTTGACACCCAGCCCAGGTCCCTCGGCCCTTCCTGCAATCCACTAGAACAATTCTAGGTGCTTATATTAAGGAATTAAGGCTTCTGGGGGTCCGTGGGGCAAAATGAAGGGAACCAGGAGGGCGTGGCGGGTAAGCACCCATGTACGCACAACCACCTCATGGTGGTAAGAAGTTTGACACCCGGCCCAGGTCCCTCGGCCCTTCCTGGAATCCGCTAGAGCAATTCTAAGTGCTTATATTAAGGAATTAAGGCGTCTAGGGGTCCGTGGGGCAAAATGCGGGGAACCAAGAGGGCGTGGCGGGTAGGCACCCATGTACGCACAACCACCTCATGGTGGTAAGAAGTTTGACACTCGACCCAAGTCCCTCGGCCCTTCCTGGAATCCGCTAGAGCAATTCTAGGTGCTTATATTAAGGAATTAAGGCTTCTGGGGGTCCGTGGGGCAAAATGCAGGGAACCAGGAGGGCGTGGCGGGTAGGCACCCATGTACGCACAACCACCTCATGATGGTAAGAAGTTTAACACCCGCCCCAGGTCCCTCGGCTCTTCCTGGAATCCGCTAGAGCAATTCTAGTTGCTTATATTAAGGAATTAAGCCCTCTGGGGGACCGTGGGGCAAAATGCGGGGAACCAGGAGGGCGTGGCGGATAGGCACCCATGTACGCAGAACTACCTCATGTTGGTAAGAAGTTTAACACCCTGCCCAGGTCCCTCGGCCTTTCCTGGAATCCGCTAGAGCAATTCTAAGTGCTTATATTAAGGAATTAAGGCCTCTGGGGGTCCGTGGGGCAAAATGCAGGGAACCAGGAGGGCGTGGCGGATAGGCACCCATGTACGCACAACCACCTCATGGTGGTAAGAAGTTTGACACCCGCCCCAGGTCCCTCGGCCCTTCCTGGAATCCGCTAGAGCAATTCTAAGTGCTTATATTAAAGAATTAAGGCCTCAGGGAGTCCGTGGGGCAAAATGCAGGGAACCAAGAGGGCGTGGCGGGTAGGCACCCATGTACGCACAACCACTTCATGGTGGTAAGAAGTTTGACACCCGGCCCAGATCCCTCGGCACTTCCTGGAATCCGCTAGAGCATTTCTAGGTGCTTATATTAAGGAATTAAGGCGTCTAGGGGTCCGTGGGGCAAAATGCGGGGAACCAAGAGGGCGTGGCGGGTAGGCACCCATGTACGCACAACCACCTCATGATGGTAAGAAGTTTAACACCCGCCCCAGGTCCCTCGGCTCTTCCTGGAATCCGCTAGAGCAATTCTAGTTGCTTATATTAAGGAATTAAGCCCTCTGGGGGACCGTGGGGCAAAATGCGGGGAACCAGGAGGGCGTGGCGGATAGGCACCCATGTACGCAGAACTACCTCATGGTGGTAAGAAGTTTAACACCCTGCCCAGGTCCCTCGGCCTTTCCTGGAATCCGCTAGAGCAATTCTAAGTGCTTATATTAAGGAATTAAGGCCTCTGGGGGTCCGTGGGGCAAAATGCAGGGAACCAGGAGGGCGTGGCGTATAGGCACCCATGTACGCACAACCACCTCATGGTGGTAAGAAGTTTGACACCCGGCCCAGGTCCCTCTGCCTTTCCTGGAATCCGCCAGAGCAATTCTATGTGCTTATATTAAAGAATTAAGGCCTCAGGGAGTCCGTGGGGCAAAATGCAGGGAACCAGGAGGGCGTGGCGGGTAGGCACCCATGTACGCACAACCACTTCATGGTGGTAAGAAGTTTGACACCCGGCCCAGATCCCTCGGCTCTTCCTGGAATCCGCTAGAGCATTTCTAGGTGCTTATATTAAGGAATTAAGGCGTCTAGGGGTCCGTGGGGCAAAATGCGGGGAACCAAGAGGGCGTGGCGGGTAGCCACCCATGTACGCACAACCACTTCATGGTGGTAAGAAGTTTGACACCCAGCCCAGGTCCCTCGGCCCTTCCTGCAATCCACTAGAACAATTCTAGGTGCTTATATTAAGGAATTAAGGCTTCTGGGGGTCCGTGGGGCAAAATGAAGGGAACCAGGAGGGCGTGGCGGGTAAGCACCCATGTACGCACAACCACCTCATGGTGGTAAGAAGTTTGACACCCGGCCCAGGTCCCTCGGCCCTTCCTGGAATCCGCTAGAGCAATTCTAAGTGCTTATATTAAGGAATTTAGGCCTCTGGGAGTCCGTGGGGCAAAATGCAGGGAACCAGGAGGGCGTGGCGGATAGGCACCCATGTACGCACAACCACCTCATGGTGGTAAGAAGTTTGACACCCGGCCCAGGTCCCTCTGCCTTTCCTGGAATCCGCCAGAGCAATTCTAGGTGCTTATATTAAGGAATTAAGGCGTCTAGGGGTCCTTGGGGCTAAATGCGGGGAACCAGGAGGGCGTGGCGGGTAGGCACCCATGTACGCACAACCACCTAATGGTGGTAAGAAGTTTGACACCCGCCCCAGGTCCCTCGGCCCTTCCTGGAATCCGCTAGAGCAATTCTAAGTGCTTATATTAAAGAATTAAGGCCTCAGGGAGTCCGTGGGGCAAAATGCAGGGAACCAAGAGGGCGTGGCGGGTAGGCACCCATGTACGCACAACCACTTCATGGTGGTAAGAAGTTTGACACCCGGCCCAGATCCCTCGGCACTTCCTGGAATCCGCTAGAGCATTTCTAGGTGCTTATATTAAGGAATTAAGGCGTCTAGGGGTCCGTGGGGCAAAATGCGGGGAACCAAGAGGGCGTGGCGGGTAGGCACCCATGTACGCACAACCACCTCATGGTGGTAAGAAGTTTGACACTCGACCCAAGTCCCTCGGCCCTTCCTGGAATCCGCTAGAGCAATTCTAGGTGCTTATATTAAGGAATTAAGGCTTCTGGGGGTCCGTGGGGCAAAATGCAGGGAACCAGGAGGGCGTGGCGGGTAGGCACCCATGTACGCACAACCACCTCATGATGGTAAGAAGTTTAACACCCGCCCCAGGTCCCTCGGCTCTTCCTGGAATCCGCTAGAGCAATTCTAAGTGCTTATATTAAGGAATTAAGGCCTCTGGGAGTCCGTGAGGCAAAATGCAGGGAACCAGGAGGGCGTGGCGGATAGGCACCCATGTACGCACAACCACCTCATGGTGGTAAGAAGTTTGACACCCGGCCCAGGTCCCTCTGCCTTTCCTGGAATCCGCCAGAGCAATTCTAGGTGCTTATATTAAGGAATTAAGACGTCTAGGGGTCCGTGGGGCAAAATGCGGGGAACCAGGAGGGCGTGGCGGGTAGGCACCCATGTACGCACAACCACCTCATGGTGGTAAGAAGTTTGACACTCGACCCAAGTCCCTCGGCCCTTTCTGGAATCCGCTAGAGCAATTCTAGGTGCTTATATTAAGGAATTAAGGCTTCTGGGGGTCCGTGGGGCAAAATGCAGGGAACCAGGAGGGCGTGGCGGGTAGGCACCCATGTACGCACAACCACCTCATGGTGGTAAGAAGTTTGACACCCGCCCCATGTCCCTCGGCTCTTCCTGGAATCCGCTAGAGCAATTCTAGGTGCTTATATTAAGGAATTAAGCCCTCTGGGGGACCGTGGGGTAAAATGTGGGGAACCAGGAGGGCGTGGCGGATAGGCACCCATGTACGCAGAACTACCTCATGGTGGTAAGAAGTTTAACACCCTGCCCAGGTCCCTCGGCCCTTCCTGGAATCCGCTAGAGCAATTCTAAGTGCTTATATTAAGGCATTAAGGCCTCTGGGAGTCCGTGGGGCAAAATGCAGGGAACCAGGAGGGCGTGGCGGATAGGCACCCATGTACGCACAACCACCTCATGGTGGTAAGAAGTTTGACACCCGGCCCAGGTCCCTCTGCCTTTCCTGGAATCCGCCAGAGCAATTCTAGGTGCTTATATTAAGGAATTAAGGCGTCTAGGGGTCCTTGTGGCAAAATGCGGGGAACCAGGAGGGCGTGGCGGGTAGGCACCCATGTACGCACAACCACCTCATAGTGGTAAGAAGTTTGACACCCGCCCCAGGTCCCTCGGCCCTTCCTGGAATCCGCTAGAGCAATTCTAAGTGCTTATATTAAAGAATCAAGGCCTCAGGGAGTCCGTGGGGCAAAATGCAGGGAACCAAGAGGGCGTGGCGGGTAGGCACCCATGTACGCACAACCACTTCATGGTGGTAAGAAGTTTGACACCCGGCCCAGATCCCTCGGCACTTCCTGGAATCCGCTAGAGCATTTCTAGGTGCTTATATTAAGGAATTAAGGCGTCTAGGGGTCCGTGGGGCAAAATGCGGGGAACCAAGAGGGCGTGGCGGGTAGGCACCCATGTACGCACAACCACCTCATGGTGGTAAGAAGTTTGACACTCGACCCAAGTCCCTCGGCCCTTCCTGGAATCCGCTAGAGCAATTCTAGGTGCTTATATTAAGGAATTAAGGCTTCTGGGGGTCCGTGGGGCAAAATGCAGGGAACCAGGAGGGCGTGGCGGGTAGGCACCCATGTACGCACAACCACCTCATGATGGTAAGAAGTTTAACACCCGCCCCAGGTCCCTCGGCTCTTCCTGGAATCCGCTAGAGCAATTCTAGGTGCTTATATTAAGGAATTAAGCCCTCTGGGGGACCGTGGGGCAAAATGCGGGGAACCAGGAGGGCGTGGCGGATAAGCACCCATGTACGCAGAACTACCTCATGGTGGTAAGAAGTTTAACACCCTGCCCAGGTCCCTCGGCCCTTCCTGGAATCCGCTAGAGCAATTCTAAGTGCTTATATTAAGGAATTAAGGCCTCTGGGGGTCCGTGGGGCAAAATGCAGGGAGCCAGGAGGGCGTGGCGGATAGGCACCCATGTACGCACAACCACCTCATGGTGGTAAGAAGTTTGACACCCGGCCCAGGTCCCTCTGCCTTTCCTGGAATCCGCCAGAGCAATTCTAGGTGCTTATATTAAGGAATTAAGGCGTCTAGGGGTCCTTGGGGCAAAATGCGGGGAACCAGGAGGGCGTGGCGGGTAGGCACCCATGTACGCACAACCACCTCATGGTGGTAAGAAGTTTGACACCCGCCCCAGGTCCCTCGGCCCTTCCTGGAATCCGCTAGAGCAATTCTAAGTGCTTATATTAAAGAATTAAGGCCTCAGGGAGTCCGTGGGGCAAAATGCAGGGAACCAGGAGGGCGTGGCGGGTAGGCACCCATGTACGCACAACCACTTCATGGTGGTAAGAAGTTTGACACCCGGCCCAGATCCCTCGGCTCTTCCTGGAATCCGCTAGAGCATTTCTAGGTGCTTATATTAAGGAATTAAGGCGTCTAGGGGTCCGTGGGGCAAAATGCGGGGAACCAAGAGGGCGTGGCGGGTAGCCACCCATGTACGCACAACCACTTCATGGTGGTAAGAAGTTTGACACCCAGCCCAGGTCCCTCGGCCCTTCCTGCAATCCACTAGAACAATTCTAGGTGCTTATATTAAAGAATTAAGCCCTCTGGGAATCCATGGGGCAAAATGCGGGGAACAAGGAGGGTGTGGCGGATAGACACCCATGTACGCAGAACTACCTCATGGTGGTAAGAAGTTTGACACTCGAGCCAAGTCCCTCGGCCCTTACTGGAATCCGCTAGAGCAATTCTAAGTGCTTATATTAAGAAATCAAGGCTTCTGGGAGTCCGTGGGGCAAATTGCAGGGAACCAGGAGGGCGTGGCGGATAGGCACCCATGTACGCACAACCACCTCATGGTGGTAAGAAGTTTGACACCCGGCCCAGGTCCCTCTGCCTTTCCTGGAATCCGGCAGAGCAATTCTAGGGGCTTATATTAAGGAATTGAGGCGTCTAGGGGTCCGTGGGGCAAAATGCAGGGAACCAGGAGGGCGTGGCGGGTAGGCACCCATGTACGCACAACCACCTCATGGTGGTAAGAAGTTTCACACCCAGCCCAGGTCCCTCGGCCCTTCCTGAAATCTGCTGGAGCAATTCTAGGTGCTTATATTAAGGAATTAAGACCTCTGTGGGTCCGTGGGGCAAAATGCAGGGAACCAGGAGGGCGTGGCGGATAGGCACCCATGTACGCACAACCACCTCATGGTGGTAAGAAGTTTGACACCCGGCCCAGGTCCCTCTGCCTTTCCTGGAATCCGCCAGAGCAATTCTAGGGGCTTATATTAAGGAATTAAGGCGTCTAGGGGTCCGTGGGGCAAAATGCAGGGAACCAGGAGGGCGTGGCGTGTTGGCACCCATGTACGCACAACCACCTCATGGTGGTAAGAAGTTTGATAACCGGCCCAGGTCCCTCTGCCTTTCCTGGAATCCGCCAGAGCAATTCTAGGTGCTTATATTAAGGAATTAAGGCGTGTAGGGACGGTGGGGCAAAATGCGGGGAACCAGGAAGGCGTGGCGTGTTGGCACCCATGTACGCACAACCACCTCATGGTGGTAAGAAGTTTGATAACCGGCCCAGGTCCCTCTGCCTTTCCTGGAATCCGCCAGAGCAATTCTAGGTGCTTATATTAAGGAATTAAGGCGTGTAGGGACGGTGGGGCAAAATGCAGGGAACCAGGAGGGCGTGGCGGATAGGCACCCATGTACGCACAACCACCTCATGGTGGTAAGAAGTTTAACACCCTGCCCAGGTCCCTCGGCCCTTCCTGGAATCCGCTAGAGCAATTCTAAGTGCTTATATTAAGGAATTAAGGCCTCTGGGAGTCCGTGGGGCAAAATGCAGGGAACCAGGAGGGCGTGGCGGATAGGCACCCATGTACGCACAACCACCTCATGGTGGTAAGAAGTTTGACACCCGGCCCAGGTCCCTCTGCCTTTCCTGGAATCCGCCAGAGCAATTCTAGGTGCTTATATTAAGGAATTAAGGCGTCTAGGGGTCCTTGGGGCTAAATGCGGGGAACCAGGAGGGCGTGGCGGGTAGGCACCCATGTACGCACAACCACCTCATGGTGGTAAGAAGTTTGACACCCGCCCCAGGTCCCTCGGCCCTTCCTGGAATCCGCTAGAGCAATTCTAAGTGCTTATATTAAAGAATTAAGGCGTCTAGGGGTCCGTGGGGCAAAATGCGGGGAACCAAGAGGGCGTGGCGGGTAGGCACCCATGTAGGCACAACCACCTCATGGTGGTAAGAAGTTTGACACTCGACCCAAGTCCCTCGGCTCTTCCTGGAATCCGCTAGAGCAATTCTAGTTGCTTATATTAAGGAATTAAGCCCTCTGGGGGACCGTGGGGCAAAATGCGGGGAACCAGGAGGGCGTGGCGGATAGGCACCCATGTACGCAGAACTACCTCATGGTGGTAAGAAGTTTAACACCCTGCCCAGGTCCCTCGGCCTTTCCTGGAATCCGCTAGAGCAATTCTAAGTGCTTATATTAAGGAATTAAGGCCTCTGGGGGTCCGTGGGGCAAAATGCAGGGAACCAGGAGGGCGTGGCGGATAGGCACCCATGTACGCACAACCACCTCATGGTGGTAAGAAGTTTGACACCCGGCCCAGGTCCCTCTGCCTTTCCTGGAATCCGCCAGAGCAATTCTAGGTGCTTATATTAAGGAATTAAGGCGTCTAGGGGTCCGTGGGGCAAAATGCGGGGAACCAAGAGGGCGTGGCGGGTAGGCACCCATGTACGCACAACCACCTCATGGTGGTAAGAAGTTTGACACTCGACCCAAGTCCCTCGGCCCTTCCTGGAATCCGCTAGAGCAATTCTAGGTGCTTATATTAAGGAATTAAGACCTCTGGGGACGGTGGGGCAAAATGCAGGGAACCAGGAAGGCGTGGTGGGTAGGCACCCATGTACGCACAACCACCTCATGATGGTAAGAAGTTTGACATCCTCCCCAGGTCCCTCGGCCCTTCCTGGAATCCGCTAGAGCAATTCTAAGTGCTTATATTAAGGAATTAAGGCCTCTGGGAGTCTGTGAGGCAAAATGCAGGGAACCAGGAGGGCGTGGCGGATAGGCACCCATGTACGCACAACCACCTCATGGTGGTAAGAAGTTTGACACCCGGCCCAGGTCCCTCTGCCTTTCCTGGAATCCGCCAGAGCAATTCTAGGTGCTTATATTAAGGAATTAAGACGTCTAGGGGTCCGTGGGGCAAAATGCGGGGAACCAGGAGGGCGTGGCGGGTAGGCACCCATGTACGCACAACCACCTCATGGTGGTAAGAAGTTTGACACTCGACCCAAGTCCCTCGGCCCTTCCTGGAATCCGCTAGAGCAATTCTAGGTGCTTATATTAAGGAATTAAGGCTTCTGGGGGTCCGTGGGGCAAAATGCAGGGAACCAGGAGGGCGTGGCGGGTAGGCACCCATGTACGCACAACCACCTCATGGTGGTAAGAAGTTTGACACCCGCCCCATGTCCCTCGGCTCTTCCTGGAATCCGCTAGAGCAATTCTAGGTGCTTATATTAAGGAATTAAGCCCTCTGGGGGACCGTGGGGTAAAATGCGGGGAACCAGGAGGGCGTGGCGGATAGGCACCCATGTACGCAGAACTACCTCATGGTGGTAAGAAGTTTAACACCCTGCCCAGGTCCCTCGGCCCTTCCTGGAATCCGCTAGAGCAATTCTAAGTGCTTATATTAAGGAATTAAGGCCTCTGGGAGTCCGTGGGGCAAAATGCAGGGAACCAGAAGGGCGTGGCGGATAGGCACCCATGTACGCACAACCACCTCATGGTGGTAAGAAGTTTGACACCCGGCCCAGGTCCCTCTGCCTTTCCTGGAATCCGCCAGAGCAATTCTAGGTGCTTATATTAAGGAATTAAGGCGTCTAGGGGTCCTTGGGGCTAAATGCGGGGAACCAGGAGGGCGTGGCGGGTAGGCACCCATGTACGCACAACCACCTCATGGTGGTAAGAAGTTTGACACCCGCCCCAGGTCCCTCGGCCCTTCCTGGAATCCGCTAGAGCAATTCTAAGTGCTTATATTAAAGAATTAAGGCGTCTAGGGGTCCGTGGGGCAAAATGCGGGGAACCAAGAGGGCGTGGCGGGTAGGCACCCATGTAGGCACAACCACCTCATGGTGGTAAGAAGTTTGACACTCGACCCAAGTCCCTCGGCTCTTCCTGGAATCCGCTAGAGCAATTCTAGTTGCTTTTATTAAGGAATTAAGCCCTCTGGGGGACCGTGGGGCAAAATGCGGGGAACCAGGAGGGCGTGGCGGATAGGCACCCATGTACGCAGAACTACCTCATGGTGGTAAGAAGTTTAACACCCTGCCCAGGTCCCTCGGCCTTTCCTGGAATCCGCTAGAGCAATTCTAAGTGCTTATATTAAGGAATTAAGGCCTCTGGGGGTCCGTGGGGCAAAATGCAGGGAACCAGGAGGGCGTGGCGGATAGGCACCCATGTACGCACAACCACCTCATGGTGGTAAGAAGTTTGACACCCGGCCCAGGTCCCTCTGCCTTTCCTGGAATCCGCCAGAGCAATTCTAGGTGCTTATATTAAGGAATTAAGGCGTCTAGGGGTCCGTGGGGCAAAATGCGGGGAACCAAGAGGGCGTGGCGGGTAGGCACCCATGTACGCACAACCACCTCATGGTGGTAAGAAGTTTGACACTCGACCCAAGTCCCTCGGCCCTTCCTGGAATCCGCTAGAGCAATTCTAGGTGCTTATATTAAGGAATTAAGACCTCTGGGGACGGTGGGGCAAAATGCAGGGAACCAGGAAGGCGTGGTGGGTAGGCACCCATGTACGCACAACCACCTCATGATGGTAAGAAGTTTGACATCCTCCCCAGGTCCCTCGGCCCTTCCTGGAATCCGCTAGAGCAATTCTAAGTGCTTATATTAAGGAATTAAGGCCTCTGGGAGTCCGTGAGGCAAAATGCAGGGAACCAGGAGGGCGTGGCGGATAGGCACCCATGTACGCACAACCACCTCATGGTGGTAAGAAGTTTGACACCCGGCCCAGGTCCCTCTGCCTTTCCTGGAATCCGCCAGAGCAATTCTAGGTGCTTATATTAAGTAATTAAGACGTCTAGGGGTCCGTGGGGCAAAATGCGGGGAACCAGGAGGACGTGGCGGGTAGGCACCCATGTACGCACAACCACCTCATGGTGGTAAGAAGTTTGACACTCGACCCAAGTCCCTCGGCCCTTCCTGGAATCCGCTAGAGCAATTCTAGGTGCTTATATTAAGGAATTAAGGCTTCTGGGGGTCCGTGGGGCAAAATGCAGGGAACCAGGAGGGCGTGGCGGGTAGGCACCCATGTACGCACAACCACCTCATGGTGGTAAGAAGTTTGACACCCGCCCCATGTCCCTCGGCTCTTCCTGGAATCCGCTAGAGCAATTCTAGGTGCTTATATTAAGGAATTAAGCCCTCTGGGGGACCGTGGGGTAAAATGCGGGGAACCAGGAGGGCGTGGCGGATAGGCACCCATGTACGCAGAACTACCTCATGGTGGTAAGAAGTTTAACACCCTGCCCAGGTCCCTCGGCCCTTCCTGGAATCCGCTAGAGCAATTCTAAGTGCTTATATTAAGGAATTAAGGCCTCTGGGAGTCCGTGGGGCAAAATGCAGGGAACCAGGAGGGCGTGGCGGATAGGCACCCATGTACGCACAACCACCTCATGGTGGTAAGAAGTTTGACACCCGGCCCAGGTCCCTCTGCCTTTCCTGGAATCCGCCAGAGCAATTCTATGTGCTTATATTAAGGAATTAAGGCGTCTAGGGGTCCTTGTGGCAAAATGCGGGGAACCAGGAGGGCGTGGCGGGTAGGCACCCATGTACGCACAACCACCTCATAGTGGTAAGAAGTTTGACACCCGCCCCAGGTCCCTCGGCCCTTCCTGGAATCCGCTAGAGCAATTCTAAGTGCTTATATTAAAGAATCAAGGCCTCAGGGAGTCCGTGGGGCAAAATGCGGGGAACCAAGAGGGCGTGGCGGGTAGGCACCCATGTACGCACAACCACCTCATGGTGGTAAGAAGTTTGACACTCGACCCAAGTCCCTCGGCCCTTCCTGGAATCCGCTAGAGCAATTCTAGGTGCTTATATTAAGGAATTAAGGCTTCTGGGGGTCCGTGGGGCAAAATGCAGGGAACCAGGAGGGCGTGGCGGGTAGGCACCCATGTACGCACAACCACCTCATGATGGTAAGAAGTTTAACACCCGCCCCAGGTCCCTCGGCTCTTCCTGGAATCCGCTAGAGCAATTCTAGGTGCTTATATTAATGAATTAAGCCCTCTGGGGGACCGTGGGGCAAAATGCGGGGAACCAGGAGGGCGTGGCGGATAAGCACCCATGTACGCAGAACTACCTCATGGTGGTAAGAAGTTTAACACCCTGCCCAGGTCCCTCGGCCCTTCCTGGAATCCGCTAGAGCAATTCTAAGTGCTTATATTAAGGAATTAAGGCCTCTGGGGGTCCGTGGGGCAAAATGCAGGGAGCCAGGAGGGCGTGGCGGATAGGCACCCATGTACGCACAACCACCTCATGGTGGTAAGAAGTTTGACACCCGGCCCAGGTCCCTCTGCCTTTCCTGGAATCCGCCAGAGCAATTCTAGGTGCTTATATTAAGGAATTAAGGCGTCTAGGGGTCCTTGGGGCAAAATGCGGGGAACTAGGAGGGCGTGGCGGGTAGGCACCCATGTACGCACAACCACCTCAAGGTGGTAAGAAGTTTGACACCCGCCCCAGGTCCTTCGGCCCTTCCTGGAATCCGCTAGAGCAATTCTAAGTGCTTATATTAAAGAATTAAGGCCTCAGGGAGTCCGTGGGGCAAAATGCAGGGAACCAGGAGGGCGTGGCGGGTAGGCACCCATGTACGCACAACCACTTCTTGGTGGTAAGAAGTTTGACACCCGGCCCAGATCCCTCGGCTCTTCCTGGAATCCGCTAGAGCATTTCTAGGTGCTTATATTAAGGAATTAAGGCGTCTAGGGGTCCGTGGGGCAAAATGCGGGGAACCAAGAGGGCGTGGCGGGTAGCCACCCATGTACGCACAACCACTTCATGGTGGTAAGAAGTTTGACACCCAGCCCAGGTCCCTCGGCCCTTCCTGCAATCCACTAGAACAATTCTAGGTGCTTATATTAAAGAATTAAGCCCTCTGGGAATCCATGGGGCAAAATGCGGGGAACAAGGAGGGTGTGGCGGATAGACACCCATGTACGCAGAACTACCTCATGGTGGTAAGAAGTTTGACACTCGAGCCAAGTCCCTCGGCCCTTACTGGAATCCGCTAGAGCAATTCTAAGTGCTTATATTAAGAAATCAAGGCTTCTGGGAGTCCGTGGGGCAAAATGCCGGGAACCAGGAGGGCGTGGCGGATAGGCACCCATGTACGCACAACCACCTCATGGTGGTAAGAAGTTTGACACCCGGCCCAGGTCCCTCTGCCTTTCCTGGAATCCGGAAGAGCAATTCTAGGGGCTTATATTAAGGAATTGAGGCGTCTAGGGGTCCGTGGGGCAAAAGGCAGGGAACCAGGAGGGCGTGGCGGGTAGGCACCCATGTACGCACAACCACCTCATGGTGGTAAGAAGTTTCACACCCAGCCCAGGTCCCTCGGCCCTTCCTGAAATCTGCTGGAGCAATTCTAGGTGCTTATATTAAGGAATTAAGACCTCTGGGGGTCCGTGGGGCAAAATGCAGGGAACCAGGAGGGCGTGGCGGATAGGCACCCATGTACGCACAACCACCTCATGGTGGTAAGAAGTTTGACACCCGGCCCAGGTCCCTCTGCCTTTCCTGGAATCCGCCAGAGCAATTCTAGGGGCTTATATTAAGGAATTGAGGCGTCTAGGGGTCCGTGGGGCAAAATGCAGGGAACCAGGAGGGCGTGGCGGGTAGGCACCCATGTACGCACAACCACCTCATGGTGGTAAGAAGTTTGATAACCGGCCCAGGTCCCTCTGCCTTTCCTGGAATCCGCCAGAGCAATTCTAGGTGCTTATATTAAGGAATTAAGGCGTGTAGGGACGGTGGGGCAAAATGCGGGGAACCAGGAAGGCGTGGCGGGTAGGCACCCATGTACGCACACCCACCTCATGGTGGTAAGAAGTTTGACACCCGCCCCAGGTCCCTCGGCCATTCCTGGAATCCGCTAGAGCAATTCTAGGTGCTTATATTAAGGAATTAAGCCCTATGGGGGACCGTGGGGCAAAATGCGGGGAACCAGGAGGGCGTGGCGGATAGGCACCCATGTACGCAGAACTACCTCATGGTGGTAAGAAGTTTAACACCCTGCCCAGGTCCCTCGGCCCATCCTGGAATCCGCTAGAGCAATTCTAAGTGCTTATATTAAGGAATTAAGGCCTCTGGGAGTCCTTGGGGCAAAATGCAGGGAACCAGGAGGGCGTGGCGGATAGGCACCCATGTACGCACAACCACCTCATGGTGGTAAGAAGTTTAACACCCTGCCCAGGTCCCTCGGCCCTTCCTGGAATCCGCTAGAGCAATTCTAAGTGCATATATTAAGGAATTTAGGCCTCTGGGAGTCCGTGGGGCAAAATGCAGGGAACCAGGAGGGCGTGGCGGATAGGCACCCATGTACGCACAACCACCTCATGGTGGTAAGAAGTTTGACACCCGGCCCAGGTCCCTCTGCCTTTCCTGGAATCCGCCAGAGCAATTCTAGGTGCTTATATTAAGGAATTAAGGCGTCTAGGGGTCCTTGGGGCTAAATGCGGGGAACCAGGAGGGCGTGGCGGGTAGGCACCCATGTACGCACAACCACCTCATGGTGGTAAGAAGTTTGACACCCGCCCCAGGTCCCTCGGCCCTTCCTGGAATCCGCTAGAGCAATTCTAAGTGCTTATATTAAAGAATTAAGGCCTCAGGGAGTCCGTGGGGCAAAATGCAGGGAACCAAGAGGGCGTGGCGGGTAGGCACCCATGTACGCACAACCACTTCATGGTGGTAAGAAGTTTGACACCCGGCCCAGATCCCTCGGCACTTCCTGGAATCCGCTAGAGCATTTCTAGGTGCTTATATTAAGGAATTAAGGCGTCTAGGGGTCCGTGGGGCAAAATGCGGGGAACCAAGAGGGCGTGGCGGGTAGGCACCCATGTACGCACAACCACCTCATGGTGGTAAGAAGTTTGACACTCGACCCAAGTCCCTCGGCCCTTCCTGGAATCCGCTAGAGCAATTCTAGGTGCTTATATTAAGGAATTAAGGCTTCTGGGGGTCCGTGGGGCAAAATGCAGGGAACCAGGAGGGCGTGGCGGGTAGGCACCCATGTACGCACAACCACCTCATGATGGTAAGAAGTTTAACACCCGCCCCAGGTCCCTCGGCTCTTCCTGGAATCCGCTAGAGCAATTCTAGTTGCTTATATTAAGGAATTAAGCCCTCTGGGGGACCGTGGGGCAAAATGCGGGGAACCAGGAGGGCGTGGCGGATAGGCACCCATGTACGCAGAACTACCTCATGGTGGTAAGAAGTTTAACACCCTGCCCAGGTCCCTCGGCCTTTCCTGGAATCCGCTAGAGCAATTCTAAGTGCTTATATTAAGGAATTAAGGCCTCTGGGGGTCCGTGGGGCAAAATGCAGGGAACCAGGAGGGCGTGGCGGATAGGCACCCATGTACGCACAACCACCTCATGGTGGTAAGAAGTTTGACACCCGGCCCAGGTCCCTCTGCCTTTCCTGGAATCCGCCAGAGCAATTCTAGGTGCTTATATTAAGGAATTAAGGCGTCTAGGGGTCCTTGGGGCTAAATGCGGGGAACCAGGAGGGCGTGGCGGGTAGGCACCCATGTACGCACAACCACCTCATGGTGGTAAGAAGTTTGACACCCGCCCCAGGTCCCTCGGCCCTTCCTGGAATCCGCTAGAGCAATTCTAAGTGCTTATATTAAAGAATTAAGGCCTCAGGGAGTCCGTGGGGCAAAATGCAGGGAACCAAGAGGGCGTGGCGGGTAGGCACCCATGTACGCACAACCACTTCATGGTGGTAAGAAGTTTGACACCCGGCCCAGATCCCTCGGCACTTCCTGGAATCCGCTAGAGCATTTCTAGGTGCTTATATTAAGGAATTAAGGCGTCTAGGGGTCCGTGGGGCAAAATGCGGGGAACCAAGAGGGCGTGGCGGGTAGGCACCCATGTACGCACAACCACCTCATGATGGTAAGAAGTTTAACACCCGCCCCAGGTCCCTCGGCTCTTCCTGGAATCCGCTAGAGCAATTCTAGTTGCTTATATTAAGGAATTAAGCCCTCTGGGGGACCGTGGGGCAAAATGCGGGGAACCAGGAGGGCGTGGCGGATAGGCACCCATGTACGCAGAACTACCTCATGGTGGTAAGAAGTTTAACACCCTGCCCAGGTCCCTCGGCCTTTCCTGGAATCCGCTAGAGCAATTCTAGGTGCTTATATTAAGGAATTAAGGCGTCTAGGGGTCCTTGGGGCTAAATGCGGGGAACCAGGAGGGCGTGGCGGGTAGGCACCCATGTACGCACAACCACTTCATGGTGGTAAGAAGTTTGACACCCGGCCCAGATCCCTCGGCACTTCCTGGAATCCGCTAGAGCATTTCTAGGTGCTTATATTAAGGAATTAAGGCGTCTAGGGGTCCGTGGGGCAAAATGCGGGGAACCAAGAGGGCGTGGCGGGTAGGCACCCATGTACGCACAACCACCTCATGGTGGTAAGAAGTTTGACACTCGACCCAAGTCCCTCGGCCCTTCCTGGAATCCGCTAGAGCAATTCTAGGTGCTTATATTAAGGAATTAAGGCTTCTGGGGGTCCGTGGGGCAAAATGCAGGGAACCAGGAGGGCGTGGCGGGTAGGCACCCATGTACGCACAACCACCTCATGATGGTAAGAAGTTTAACACCCGCCCCAGGTCCCTCGGCTCTTCCTGGAATCCGCTAGAGCAATTCTAGTTGCTTATATTAAGGAATTAAGCCCTCTGGGGGACCGTGGGGCAAAATGCGGGGAACCAGGAGGGCGTGGCGGATAGGCACCCATGTACGCAGAACTACCTCATGTTGGTAAGAAGTTTAACACCCTGCCCAGGTCCCTCGGCCTTTCCTGGAATCCGCTAGAGCAATTCTAAGTGCTTATATTAAGGAATTAAGGCCTCTGGGGGTCCGTGGGGCAAAATGCAGGGAACCAGGAGGGCGTGGCGGATAGGCACCCATGTACGCACAACCACCTCATGGTGGTAAGAAGTTTGACACCCGCCCCAGGTCCCTCGGCCCTTCCTGGAATCCGCTAGAGCAATTCTAAGTGCTTATATTAAAGAATTAAGGCCTCAGGGAGTCCGTGGGGCAAAATGCAGGGAACCAAGAGGGCGTGGCGGGTAGGCACCCATGTACGCACAACCACTTCATGGTGGTAAGAAGTTTGACACCCGGCCCAGATCCCTCGGCACTTCCTGGAATCCGCTAGAGCATTTCTAGGTGCTTATATTAAGGAATTAAGGCGTCTAGGGGTCCGTGGGGCAAAATGCGGGGAACCAAGAGGGCGTGGCGGGTAGGCACCCATGTACGCACAACCACCTCATGATGGTAAGAAGTTTAACACCCGCCCCAGGTCCCTCGGCTCTTCCTGGAATCCGCTAGAGCAATTCTAGTTGCTTATATTAAGGAATTAAGCCCTCTGGGGGACCGTGGGGCAAAATGCGGGGAACCAGGAGGGCGTGGCGGATAGGCACCCATGTACGCAGAACTACCTCATGGTGGTAAGAAGTTTAACACCCTGCCCAGGTCCCTCGGCCTTTCCTGGAATCCGCTAGAGCAATTCTAAGTGCTTATATTAAGGAATTAAGGCCTCTGGGGGTCCGTGGGGCAAAATGCAGGGAACCAGGAGGGCGTGGCGTATAGGCACCCATGTACGCACAACCACCTCATGGTGGTAAGAAGTTTGACACCCGGCCCAGGTCCCTCTGCCTTTCCTGGAATCCGCCAGAGCAATTCTATGTGCTTATATTAAAGAATTAAGGCCTCAGGGAGTCCGTGGGGCAAAATGCAGGGAACCAGGAGGGCGTGGCGGGTAGGCACCCATGTACGCACAACCACTTCATGGTGGTAAGAAGTTTGACACCCGGCCCAGATCCCTCGGCTCTTCCTGGAATCCGCTAGAGCATTTCTAGGTGCTTATATTAAGGAATTAAGGCGTCTAGGGGTCCGTGGGGCAAAATGCGGGGAACCAAGAGGGCGTGGCGGGTAGCCACCCATGTACGCACAACCACTTCATGGTGGTAAGAAGTTTGACACCCAGCCCAGGTCCCTCGGCCCTTCCTGCAATCCACTAGAACAATTCTAGGTGCTTATATTAAGGAATTAAGGCTTCTGGGGGTCCGTGGGGCAAAATGAAGGGAACCAGGAGGGCGTGGCGGGTAAGCACCCATGTACGCACAACCACCTCATGGTGGTAAGAAGTTTGACACCCGGCCCAGGTCCCTCGGCCCTTCCTGGAATCCGCTAGAGCAATTCTAAGTGCTTATATTAAGGAATTAAGGCGTCTAGGGGTCCGTGGGGCAAAATGCGGGGAACCAAGAGGGCGTGGCGGGTAGGCACCCATGTACGCACAACCACCTCATGGTGGTAAGAAGTTTGACACTCGACCCAAGTCCCTCGGCCCTTCCTGGAATCCGCTAGAGCAATTCTAGGTGCTTATATTAAGGAATTAAGGCTTCTGGGGGTCCGTGGGGCAAAATGCAGGGAACCAGGAGGGCGTGGCGGGTAGGCACCCATGTACGCACAACCACCTCATGATGGTAAGAAGTTTAACACCCGCCCCAGGTCCCTCGGCTCTTCCTGGAATCCGCTAGAGCAATTCTAGTTGCTTATATTAAGGAATTAAGCCCTCTGGGGGACCGTGGGGCAAAATGCGGGGAACCAGGAGGGCGTGGCGGATAGGCACCCATGTACGCAGAACTACCTCATGTTGGTAAGAAGTTTAACACCCTGCCCAGGTCCCTCGGCCTTTCCTGGAATCCGCTAGAGCAATTCTAAGTGCTTATATTAAGGAATTAAGGCCTCTGGGGGTCCGTGGGGCAAAATGCAGGGAACCAGGAGGGCGTGGCGGATAGGCACCCATGTACGCACAACCACCTCATGGTGGTAAGAAGTTTGACACCCGCCCCAGGTCCCTCGGCCCTTCCTGGAATCCGCTAGAGCAATTCTAAGTGCTTATATTAAAGAATTAAGGCCTCAGGGAGTCCGTGGGGCAAAATGCAGGGAACCAAGAGGGCGTGGCGGGTAGGCACCCATGTACGCACAACCACTTCATGGTGGTAAGAAGTTTGACACCCGGCCCAGATCCCTCGGCACTTCCTGGAATCCGCTAGAGCATTTCTAGGTGCTTATATTAAGGAATTAAGGCGTCTAGGGGTCCGTGGGGCAAAATGCGGGGAACCAAGAGGGCGTGGCGGGTAGGCACCCATGTACGCACAACCACCTCATGATGGTAAGAAGTTTAACACCCGCCCCAGGTCCCTCGGCTCTTCCTGGAATCCGCTAGAGCAATTCTAGTTGCTTATATTAAGGAATTAAGCCCTCTGGGGGACCGTGGGGCAAAATGCGGGGAACCAGGAGGGCGTGGCGGATAGGCACCCATGTACGCAGAACTACCTCATGGTGGTAAGAAGTTTAACACCCTGCCCAGGTCCCTCGGCCTTTCCTGGAATCCGCTAGAGCAATTCTAAGTGCTTATATTAAGGAATTAAGGCCTCTGGGGGTCCGTGGGGCAAAATGCAGGGAACCAGGAGGGCGTGGCGTATAGGCACCCATGTACGCACAACCACCTCATGGTGGTAAGAAGTTTGACACCCGGCCCAGGTCCCTCTGCCTTTCCTGGAATCCGCCAGAGCAATTCTATGTGCTTATATTAAAGAATTAAGGCCTCAGGGAGTCCGTGGGGCAAAATGCAGGGAACCAGGAGGGCGTGGCGGGTAGGCACCCATGTACGCACAACCACTTCATGGTGGTAAGAAGTTTGACACCCGGCCCAGATCCCTCGGCTCTTCCTGGAATCCGCTAGAGCATTTCTAGGTGCTTATATTAAGGAATTAAGGCGTCTAGGGGTCCGTGGGGCAAAATGCGGGGAACCAAGAGGGCGTGGCGGGTAGCCACCCATGTACGCACAACCACTTCATGGTGGTAAGAAGTTTGACACCCAGCCCAGGTCCCTCGGCCCTTCCTGCAATCCACTAGAACAATTCTAGGTGCTTATATTAAGGAATTAAGGCTTCTGGGGGTCCGTGGGGCAAAATGAAGGGAACCAGGAGGGCGTGGCGGGTAAGCACCCATGTACGCACAACCACCTCATGGTGGTAAGAAGTTTGACACCCGGCCCAGGTCCCTCGGCCCTTCCTGGAATCCGCTAGAGCAATTCTAAGTGCTTATATTAAGGAATTTAGGCCTCTGGGAGTCCGTGGGGCAAAATGCAGGGAACCAGGAGGGCGTGGCGGATAGGCACCCATGTACGCACAACCACCTCATGGTGGTAAGAAGTTTGACACCCGGCCCAGGTCCCTCTGCCTTTCCTGGAATCCGCCAGAGCAATTCTAGGTGCTTATATTAAGGAATTAAGGCGTCTAGGGGTCCTTGGGGCTAAATGCGGGGAACCAGGAGGGCGTGGCGGGTAGGCACCCATGTACGCACAACCACCTAATGGTGGTAAGAAGTTTGACACCCGCCCCAGGTCCCTCGGCCCTTCCTGGAATCCGCTAGAGCAATTCTAAGTGCTTATATTAAAGAATTAAGGCCTCAGGGAGTCCGTGGGGCAAAATGCAGGGAACCAAGAGGGCGTGGCGGGTAGGCACCCATGTACGCACAACCACTTCATGGTGGTAAGAAGTTTGACACCCGGGCCAGATCCCTCGGCACTTCCTGGAATCCGCTAGAGCATTTCTAGGTGCTTATATTAAGGAATTAAGGCGTCTAGGGGTCCGTGGGGCAAAATGCGGGTAACCAAGAGGGCGTGGCGGGTAGGCACCCATGTACGCACAACCACCTCATGGTGGTAAGAAGTTTGACACTCGACCCAAGTCCCTCGGCCCTTCCTGGAATCCGCTAGAGCAATTCTAGGTGCTTATATTAAGGAATTAAGGCTTCTGGGGGTCCGTGGGGCAAAATGCAGGGAACCAGGAGGGCGTGGCGGGTAGGCACCCATGTACGCACAACCACCTCATGATGGTAAGAAGTTTAACACCCGCCCCAGGTCCCTCGGCTCTTCCTGGAATCCGCTAGAGCAATTCTAGTTGCTTATATTAAGGAATTAAGCCCTCTGGGGGACCGTGGGGCAAAATGCGGGGAACCAGGAGGGCGTGGCGGATAGGCACCCATGTACGCAGAACTACCTCATGGTGGTAAGAAGTTTAACACCCTGCCCAGGTCCCTCGGCCTTTCCTGGAATCCGCTAGAGCAATTCTAAGTGCTTATATTAAGGAATTAAGGCCTCTGGGGGTCCGTGGGGCAAAATGCAAGGAACCAGGAGGGCGTGGCGTATAGGCACCCATGTACGCACAACCACCTCATGGTGGTAAGAAGTTTGACACCCGGCCCAGGTCCCTCTGCCTTTCCTGGAATCCGCCAGAGCAATTCTATGTGCTTATATTAAAGAATTAAGGCCTCAGGGAGTCCGTGGGGCAAAATGCAGGGAACCAGGAGGGCGTGGCGGGTAGGCACCCATGTACGCACAACCACTTCATGGTGGTAAGAAGTTTGACACCCGGCCCAGATCCCTCGGCTCTTCCTGGAATCCGCTAGAGCATTTCTAGGTGCTTATATTAAGGAATTAAGGCGTCTAGGGGTCCGTGGGGCAAAATGCGGGGAACCAAGAGGGCGTGGCGGGTAGCCACCCATGTACGCACAACCACTTCATGGTGGTAAGAAGTTTGACACCCAGCCCAGGTCCCTCGGCCCTTCCTGCAATCCACTAGAACAATTCTAGGTGCTTATATTAAAGAATTAAGCCCTCTGGGAATCCATGGGGCAAAATGCGGGGAACAAGGAGGGTGTGGCGGATAGACACCCATGTACGCAGAACTACCTCATGGTGGTAAGAAGTTTGACACTCGAGCCAAGTCCTTCGGCCCTTACTGGAATCCGCTAGAGCAATTCTAAGTGCTTATATTAAGAATTCAAGGCCTCTGGGAGTCCGTGGGGCAAAATGCAGGGAACCAGGAGGGCGTGGCGGATAGGCACCCATGTACGCACAACCACCTCATGGTGGTAAGAAGTTTGACACCCGGCCCAGGTCCCTCTGCCTTTCCTGGAATCCGCCAGAGCAATTCTAGGGGCTTATATTAAGGAATTGAGGCGTCTAGGGGTCCGTGGGGCAAAATGCAGGGAACCAGGAGGGCGTGGCGGGTAGGCACCCATGTACGCACAACCACCTCATGGTGGTAAGAAGTTTCACACCCAGCCCAGGTCCCTCGGCCCTTCCTGAAATCTGCTGGAGCAATTCTAGGTGCTTATATTAAGGAATTAAGACCTCTGGGGGTCCGTGGGGCAAAATGCGGGGAACCAGGAAGGCGTGGCGGGTAGGCACCCATGTACGCACAACCACCTCATGGTGGTAAGAAGTTTGACACCCGCCCCAGGTCCCTCGGCCATTCCTGGAATCCGCTAGAGCAATTCTAAGTGCTTATATTAAGGAATTGAGGCGTCTAGGGGTCCGTGGGGAAAAATGCAGGGAACCAGGAGGGCGTGGCGGATAGGCACCCATTTACTCACAACAACCACATGGTGGTAAGAAGTTTGACACCCGGCCCAGGTCCCTTTGCCTTTCCTGGAATCCGCCAGAGCAATTCTAGGTGCTTATATTAAGGAATTAAGGCGTGTAGGGGACGGTGGGGCAAAATGCAGGGAACCAGGAAGGCGTGGTGGGTAGGCACCCATGTACGCACAACCACCTCATGATGGTAAGAAGTTTGACACCCTCCCCAGGTCCCTCGGCCCTTCCTGGAATCCGCTAGAGCAATTCTAAGTGCTTATATTAAGGAATTAAGGCGTCTAGGGGTCCGTGGGGCAAAATGTGGGGAACCAGGAGGGCGTGGCGGATAGGCACCCATGTACGCACAACCACCTCATGGTGGTAAGAAGTTTGACACCCGGCCCAGGTCCCTCTGCCTTTCCTGGAATCCGCCAGAGCAATTCTAGGTGCTTATATTAAGGAATTAAGGCGTCTAGGGGTCCGTGGGGCAAAATGCAGGGAACCAGGAGGGCGTGGCGGGTAGGCACCCATGTACGCACAACCACTTCATGGTGGTAAGAAGTTTGACACCCGGCCCAGATCCCTCTGCACTTCCTGGAATCCGCTAGAGCATTTCTAGGTGCTTATATTAAGGAATTAAGGCGTCTAGGGGTCCGTGGGGCAAAATGCGGGGAACCAAGAGGGCGTGGCGGGTAAGCACCCATGTACGCACAATCACCTCATAGTGGTAAGAAGTTTGACACCCGTCCCAGATCCCTCGGCCATTCCTGGAATCCGCTAGAGCAATTCTAAGTCCTTATATTAAGGAATTAAGGCCTCTGGGAGTCCGTGGGGAAAAATGCAGGGAACCAGGAGGGCGTGGCTGATAGGCACCCATGTACGCATAACCACCTCATGGTGGTAAGAAGTTTGAGACCCGCCCCAGGACCCTCGGCCCTTCCTGGAATCCGCTAGAGCAATTCTAAGTGCTTATATTAAGGAATTAAGCCCTCTGGGGGACCGTGGGGCAAAATGCGGGGAACCAAGAGGGCGTGGCGGGTAGGCACCCATGTACGCACAATCACCTCATAGTGGTAAGAAGTTTGACACCCGTCCCAGATCCCTCGGCCATTCCTGGAATCCGCTAGAGCAATTCTAGGTGCTTATATTAAGGAATTAAGGCTTCTGGGGGTCCGTGGGGCAAAATGAAGGGAACCAGGAGGGCGTGGCGGGTAAGCACCCATGTACGCACAACCACCTCATGGTGGTAAGAAGTTTGACACCCGGCCCAAGTCCCTCTGCCTTTCCTGGAATCCGGCAGAGCAATTCTAGGGGCTTATATTAAGGAATTGAGGCGTCTAGGGGTCCGTGGGGCAAAATGCAGGGAACCAGGAGGGCGTGGCGGGTAGGCACCCATGTACGCACAACCACCTCATGGTGGTAAGAAGTTTCACACCCAGCCCAGGTCCCTCGGCCCTTCCTGAAATCTGCTGGAGCAATTCTAGGTGCTTATATTAAGGAATTAAGACCTCTGGGGGTCCGTGGGGCAAAATGCAGGGAACCAGGAGGGCGTGGCGGATAGGCACCCATGTACGCACAACCACCTCATGGTGGTAAGAAGTATGACACCCGGCCCAGGTCCCTCTGCCTTTCCTGGAATCCGCCAGAGCAATTCTAGGGGCTTATATTAAGGAATTGAGGCGTCTAGGGGTCCGTGGGGCAAAATGCAGGGAACCAGGAGGGCGTGGCGGGTAGGCACCCATGTACGCACAACCACCTCATGGTGGTAAGAAGTTTGATAACCGGCCCAGGTCCCTCTGCCTTTCCTGGAATCCGCCAGAGCAATTCTAGGTGCTTATATTAAGGAATTAAGGCGTGTAGGGACGGTGGGGCAAAATGCGGGGAACCAGGAAGGCGTGGCGGGTAGGCACCCATGTACGCACACCCACCTCATGGTGGTAAGAAGTTTGACACCCGCCCCAGGTCCCTCGGCCATTCCTGGAATCCGCTAGAGCAATTCTAGGTGCTTATATTAAGGAATTAAGCCCTATGGGGGACCGTGGGGCAAAATGCGGGGAACCAGGAGGGCGTGGCGGATAGGCACCCATGTACGCAGAACTATCTCATGGTGGTAAGAAGTTTAACACCCTGCCCAGGTCCCTCGGCCCATCCTGGAATCCGCTAGAGCAATTCTAAGTGCTTATATTAAGGAATTAAGGCCTCTGGGAGTCCTTGGGGCAAAATGCAGGGAACCAGGAGGGCGTGGCGGATAGGCACCCATGTACGCACAACCACCTCATGGTGGTAAGAAGTTTAACACCCTGCCCAGGTCCCTCGGCCCTTCCTGGAATCCGCTAGAGCAATTCTAAGTGCTTATATTAAGGAATTTAGGCCTCTGGGAGTCCGTGGGGCAAAATGCAGGGAACCAGGAGGGCGTGGCGGATAGGCACCCATGTACGCACAACCACCTCATGGTGGTAAGAAGTTTGACACCCGGCCCAGGTCCCTCTGCCTTTCCTGGAATCCGCCAGAGCAATTCTAGGTGCTTATATTAAGGAATTAAGGCGTCTAGGGGTCCTTGGGGCTAAATGCGGGGAACCAGGAGGGCGTGGCGGGTAGGCACCCATGTACGCACAACCACCTCATGGTGGTAAGAAGTTTGACACCCGCCCCAGGTCCCTCGGCCCTTCCTGGAATCCGCTAGAGCAATTCTAAGTGCTTATATTAAAGAATTAAGGCCTCAGGGAGTCCGTGGGGCAAAATGCAGGGAACCAAGAGGGCGTGGCGGGTAGGCACCCATGTACGCACAACCACTTCATGGTGGTAAGAAGTTTGACACCCGGCCCATTTCCCTCGGCACTTCCTGGAATCCGCTAGAGCATTTCTAGGTGCTTATATTAAGGAATTAAGGCGTCTAGGGGTCCGTGGGGCAAAATGCGGGGAACCAAGAGGGCGTGGCGGGTAGGCACCCATGTACGCAGAACTACCTCATGGTGGTAAGAAGTTTAACACCCTGCCCAGGTCCCTCGGCCTTTCCTGGAATCCGCTAGAGCAATTCTAAGTGCTTATATTAAGGAATTAAGGCCTCTGGGGGTCCGTGGGGCAAAATGCAGGGAACCAGGAGGGCGTGGCGGATAAGCACCCATGTACGCACAACCACCTCATGGTGGTAAGAAGTTTGACACCCGGCCCAGGTCCCTCTGCCTTTCCTGGAATCCGCCAGAGCAATTCTATGTGCTTATATTAAGGAATTAAGGCGTCTAGGGGTCCTTGGGGCAAAATGCGGGGAACCAGGAGGGCGTGGCGGGTAGGCACCCATGTACGCACAACCACCTCATGGTGGTAAGAAGTTTGACACCCGCCCCAGGTCCCTCGGCCCTTCCTGGAATCCGCTAGAGCAATTCTAAGTGCTTATATTAAAGAATTAAGGCCTCAGGGAGTCCGTGGGGCAAAATGCAGGGAACCAGGAGGGCGTGGCGGGTAGGCACCCATGTACGCACAACCACTTCATGGTGGTAAGAAGTTTGACACCCGGCCCAGATCCCTCGGCTCTTCCTGGAATCCGCTAGAGCATTTCTAGGTGCTTTTATTAAGGAATTAAGGCGTCTAGGGGTCCGTGGGGCAAAATGCGGGGAACCAAGAGGGCGTGGCGGGTAGCCACCCATGTACGCACAACCACTTCATGGTGGTAAGAAGTTTGACACCCAGCCCAGGTCCCTCGGCCCTTCCTGCAATCCACTAGAACAATTCTAGGTGCTTATATTAAAGAATTAAGCCCTCTGGGAATCCATGGGGCAAAATGCGGGGAACAAGGAGGGTGTGGCGGATAGACACCCATGTACGCAGAACTACCTCATGGTGGTAAGAAGTTTCACACCCAGCCCAGGTCCCTCGGCCCTTCCTGAAATCTGCTGGAGCAATTCTAGTTGCTTATATTAAGGAATTAAGACCTCTGGGGGTCCGTGGGGCAAAATGCGGGGAACCAGGAAGGCGTGGCGGGTAGGCACCCATGTACGCACAACCACCTCATGGTGGTAAGAAGTTTGACACCCGCCCCAGGTCCCTCGGCCATTCCTGGAATCCGCTAGAGCAATTCTAAGTGCTTATATTAAGGAATTGAAGCGTCTAGGGGTCCGTGGGGCAAAATGCAGGGAACCAGGAGGGCGTGGCGGATAGGCACCCATTTACTCACAACAACCACATGGTGGTAAGAAGTTTGACACCCGGCCCAGGTCCCTTTGTCTTTCCTGGAATCCGCCAGAGCAATTCTAGGTGCTTATATTAAGGAATTAAGGCGTGTAGGGGACGGTGGGGCAAAATGCAGGGAACCAGGAAGGCGTGGTGGGTAGGCACCCATGTACGCACAACCACCTCATGGTGGTAAGAAGTTTGACACCCTCCCCAGGTCCCTCGGCCCTTCCTGGAATCCGCTAGAGCAATTCTAAGTGGTTATATTAAGGAATTAAGGCGTCTAGGGGTCCGTGGGGCAAAATGCGGGGAACCAGGAGGGCGTGGCGGATAGGCACCCATGTACGCACAACCACCTCATGGTGGTAAGAAGTTTGACACCCGGCCCAGGTCCCTCTGCCTTTCCTGGAATCCGCCAGAGCAATTCTAGGTGCTTATATTAAGGAATTAAGGCGTCTAGGGGTCCGTGGGGCAAAATGCGGGGAACCAGGAGGGCGTGGCGGGTAGGCACCCATGTACGCACAACCACCTCATGGTGGTAAGAAGTTTGACACTCGACGCAAGTCCCTCGGCCCTTCCTGGAATCCGCTAGAGCAATTCAAGGTGCTTATATTAAGGAATTAAGGCTTCTGGGGGTCCGTGGGGCAAAATGCAGGGAACCAGGAGGGCGTGGCGGGTAGGCACCCATGTACGCACAACCACCTCATGGTGGTAAGAAGTTTGACACCCGGCCCAGGTCCCTCTGCCTTTCCTGGAATCCGCTAGAGCATTTCTAGGTGCTTATATTAAGGAATTAAGGCGTCTAGGGGTCCGTGGGGCAAAATGCAGGGAATCAAGAGGGCGTGGCGGGTAGGCACCCATGTACGCACAACCACTTCATGGTGGTAAGAAGTTTGACACCCGGCCCAGGTCCCTTTGCCTTTCCTGGAATCCGCCAGGGCATTTCTAGGTGCTTATATTAAGGAATTAAGGCGTCTAGGGGTCCGTGGGGCAAAATGCAGGGAACCAGGAGGGCGTGGTGGGTAGGCACCCATGTACGCACAACCACCTCATGGTGGTAAGAAGTTTCACACCCAGCCCAGGTCCCTCGGCCCTTCCTGAAATCTGCTGGAGCAATTCTAGGTGCTTATATTAAGGAATTAAGACCTCTGGGGGTCCGTGGGGCAAAATGCAGGGAACCAGGAGGGCGTGGCGGATAGGCACCCATGTACGCACAACCACCTCATGGTGGTAAGAAGTTTGACACCCGGCCCAGGTCCCTCTGCCTTTCCTGGAATCCGCCAGAGCAATTCTAGGGGCTTATATTAAGGAATTGAGGCGTCTAGGGGTAAGTGGGGCAAAATGCAGGGAACCAGGAGGGCGTGGCGTGTTGGCACCCATGTACGCACAACCACCTCATGGTGGTAAGAAGTTTGATAACCGGCCCAGGTCCCTCTGCCTTTCCTGGAATCCGCCAGAGCAATTCTAGGTGCTTATATTAAGGAATTAAGGCGTGTAGGGACGGTGGGGCAAAATGCGGGGAACCAGGAAGGCGTGGCGGGTAGGCACCCATGTACGCACACCCACCTCATGGTGGTAAGAAGTTTGACACCCGCCCCAGGTCCCTCGGCCATTCCTGGAATCCGCTAGAGCAATTCTATGTGCTTATATTAAGGAATTAAGCCCTATGGGAGTCCGTGGGGCAAAATGCAGGGAACCAGGAGGGCGTGGCGGATAGGCACCCATGTACGCACAACCACCTCATGGTGGTAAGAAGTTTAACACCCTGCCCAGGTCCCTCGGCCCTTCCTGGAATCCGCTAGAGCAATTCTAAGTGCTTATATTAAGGAATTAAGGCCTCTGGGAGTCCGTGGGGCAAAATGCAGGGAACCAGGAGGGCGTGGCGGATAGGCACCCATGTACGCACAACCACCTCATGGTGGTAAGAAGTTTGACACCCGGCCCAGGTCCCTCTGCCTTTCCTGGAATCCGCCAGAGCAATTCTAGGTGCTTATATTAAGGAATTAAGGCTTCTGGGAGTCCGTGGGGCAAAATGCAGGGAACCAGGAGGGCGTGGCGGATAGGCACCCATGTACGCACAACCACCTCATGGTGGTAAGAAGTTTGACACCCGGCCCAGGTCCCTCTGCCTTTCCTGGAATCCGGCAGAGCAATTCTAGGGGCTTATATTAAGGAATTGAGGCGTCTAGGGGTCCGTGGGGCAAAATGCAGGGAACCAGGAGGGCGTGGCGGGTAGGCACCCATGTACGCACAACCACCTCATGGTGGTAAGAAGTTTCACACCCAGCCCAGGTCCCTCGGCCCTTCCTGAAATCTGCTGGAGCAATTCTAGGTGCTTATATTAAGGAATTAAGACCTCTGGGGGTCCGTGGGGCAAAATGCAGGGAACCAGGAGGGCGTGGCGGATAGGCACCCATGTACGCACAACCACCTCATGGTGGTAAGAAGTTTGACACCCGGCCCAGGTCCCTCTGCCTTTCCTGGAATCCGCCAGAGCAATTCTAGGGGCTTATATTAAGGAATTGAGGCGTCTAGGGGTCCGTGGGGCAAAATGCAGGGAACCAGGAGGGCGTGGCGGGTAGGCACCCATGTACGCACAACCACCTCATGGTGGTAAGAAGTTTGATAACCGGCCCAGGTCCCTCTGCCTTTCCTGGAATCCGCCAGAGCAATTCTAGGTGCTTATATTAAGGAATTAAGGCGTGTAGGGACGGTGGGGCAAAATGCGGGGAACCAGGAAGGCGTGGCGGGTAGGCACCCATGTACGCACACCCACCTCATGGTGGTAAGAAGTTTGACACCCGCCCCAGGTCCCTCGGCCATTCCTGGAATCCGCTAGAGCAATTCTAGGTGCTTATATTAAGGAATTAAGCCCTATGGGGGACCGTGGGGCAAAATGCGGGGAACCAGGAGGGCGTGGCGGATAGGCACCCATGTACGCAGAACTACCTCATGGTGGTAAGAAGTTTAACACCCTGCCCAGGTCCCTCGGCCCATCCTGGAATCCGCTAGAGCAATTCTAAGTGCTTATATTAAGGAATTAAGGCCTCTGGGAGTCCTTGGGGCAAAATGCAGGGAACCAGGAGGGCGTGGCGGATAGGCACCCATGTACGCACAACCACCTCATGGTGGTAAGAAGTTTAACACCCTGCCCAGGTCCCTCGGCCCTTCCTGGAATCCGCTAGAGCAATTCTAAGTGCTTATATTAAGGAATTTAGGCCTCTGGGAGTCCGTGGGGCAAAATGCAGGGAACCAGGAGGGCGTGGCGGATAGGCACCCATGTACGCACAACCACCTCATGGTGGTAAGAAGTTTGACACCCGGCCCAGGTCCCTCTGCCTTTCCTGGAATCCGCCAGAGCAATTCTAGGTGCTTATATTAAGGAATTAAGGCGTCTAGGGATCCTTGGGGCTAAATGCGGGGAACCAGGAGGGCGTGGCGGGTAGGCACCCATGTACGCACAACCACCTCATGGTGGTAAGAAGTTTGACACCCGCCCCAGGTCCCTCGGCCCTTCCTGGAATCCGCTAGAGCAATTCTAAGTGCTTATATTAAAGAATTAAGGCCTCAGGGAGTCCGTGGGGCAAAATGCAGGGAACCAAGAGAGCGTGGCGGGTAGGCACCCATGTACGCACAACCACTTCATGGTGGTAAGAAGTTTGACACCCGGCCCAGATCCCTCGGCACTTCCTGGAATCCGCTAGAGCATTTCTAGGTGCTTATATTAAGGAATTAAGGCGTCTAGGGGTCCGTGGGGCAAAATGCGGGGAACCAAGAGGGCGTGGCGGGTAGGCACCCATGTACGCACAACCACCTCATGGTGGTAAGAAGTTTGACACTCGACCCAAGTCCCTCGGCCCTTCCTGGAATCCGCTAGAGCAATTCTAGGTGCTTATATTAAGGAATTAAGGCTTCTGGGGGTCCGTGGGGCAAAATGCAGGGAACCAGGAGGGCGTGGCGGGTATGCACCCATGTACGCACAACCACCTCATGATGGTAAGAAGTTTAACACCCGCCCCAGGTCCCTCGGCTCTTCCTGGAATCCGCTAGAGCAATTCTAGTTGCTTATATTAAGGAATTAAGCCCTCTGGGGGACCGTGGGGCAAAATGCGGGGAACCAGGAGGGCGTGGCGGATAGGCACCCATGTACGCAGAACTACCTCATGGTGGTAAGAAGTTTAACACCCTGCCCAGGTCCCTCGGCCTTTCCTGGAATCCGCTAGAGCAATTCTAAGTGCTTATATTAAGGAATTAAGGCCTCTGGGGGTCCGTGGGGCAAAATGCAGGGAACCAGGAGGGCGTGGCGGATAGGCACCCATGTACGCACAACCACCTCATGGTGGTAAGAAGTTTGACACCCGGCCCAGGTCCCTCTGCCTTTCCTGGAATCCGCCAGAGCAATTCTATGTGCTTATATTAAGGAATTAAGGCGTCTAGGGGTCCTTGGGGCAAAATGCGGGGAACCAGGAGGGCGTGGCGGGTAGGCACCCATGTACGCACAACCACCTCATGGTGGTAAGAAGTTTGACACCCGCCCCAGGTCCCTCGGCCCTTCCTGGAATCCGCTAGAGCAATTCTAAGTGCTTATATTAAAGAATTAAGGCCTCAGGGAGTCCGTGGGGCAAAATGCAGGGAACCAGGAGGGCGTGGCGGGTAGGCACCCATGTACGCACAACCACTTCATGGTGGTAAGAAGTTTGACACCCGGCCCAGATCCCTCGGCTCTTCCTGGAATCCGCTAGAGCATTTCTAGGTGCTTATATTAAGGAATTAAGGCGTCTAGGGGTCCGTGGGGCAAAATGCGGGGAACCAAGAGGGCGTGGCGGGTAGCCACCCATGTACGCACAACCACTTCATGGTGGTAAGAAGTTTGACACCCAGCCCAGGTCCCTCGGCCCTTCCTGCAATCCACTAGAACAATTCTAGGTGCTTATATTAAAGAATTAAGCCCTCTGGGAATCCATGGGGCAAAATGCGGGGAACAAGGAGGGTGTGGCGGATAGACACCCATGTACGCAGAACTACCTCATGGTGGTAAGAAGTTTGACACTCGAGCCAAGTCCCTCGGCCCTTACTGGAATCCGCTAGAGCAATTCTAAGTGCTTATATTAAGAAATCAAGGCCTCTGGGAGTCCGTGGGGCAAAATGCAGGGAACCAGGAGGGCGTGGCGGATAGGCACCCATGTACGCACAACCACCTCATGGTGGTAAGAAGTTTGACACCCGGCCCAGGTCCCTCTGCCTTTCCTGGAATCCGCCAGAGCAATTCTAGGGGCTTATATTAAGGAATTGAGGCGTCTAGGGGTCCGTGGGGCAAAATGCAGGGAACCAGGAGGGCGTGGCGGGTAGGCACCCATGTACGCACAACCACCTCATGGTGGTAAGAAGTTTCACACCCAGCCCAGGTCCCTCGGCCCTTCCTGAAATCTGCTGGAGCAATTCTAGGTGCTTATATTAAGGAATTAAGACCTCTGGGGGTCCGTGGGGCAAAATGCGGGGAACCAGGAAGGCGTGGCGGGTAGGCACCCATGTACGCACAACCACCTCATGGTGGTAAGAAGTTTGACACCCGCCCCAGGTCCCTCGGCCATTCCTGGAATCCGCTAGAGCAATTCTAAGTGCTTATATTAAGGAATTGAGGCGTCTAGGGGTCCGTGGGGCAAAATGCAGGGAACCAGGAGGGCGTGGCGGATAGGCACCCATTTACTCACAACAACCACATGGTGGTAAGAAGTTTGACACCCGGCCCAGGTCCCTTTGCCTTTCCTGGAATCCGCCAGAGCAATTCTAGGTGCTTATATTAAGGAATTAAGGCGTGTAGGGGACGGTGGGGCAAAATGCAGGGAACCAGGAAGGCGTGGTGGGTAGGCACCCATGTACGCACAACCACCTCATGATGGTAAGAAGTTTGACACCCTCCCCAGGTCCCTCGGCCCTTCCTGGAATCCGCTAGAGCAATTCTAAGTGCTTATATTAAGGAATTAAGGCGTCTAGGGGTCCGTGGGGCAAAATGCGGGGAACCAGGAGGGCGTGGCGGATAGGCACCCATGTACGCACAACCACCTCATGGTGGTAAGAAGTTTGACACCCGGCCCAGGTCCCTCTGCCTTTCCTGGAATCCGCCAGAGCAATTCTAGGTGCTTATATTAAGGAATTAAGGCGTCTAGGGGTCCGTGGGGCAAAATGCAGGGAACCAGCAGGGCGTGGCGGGTAGGCACCCATGTACGCACAACCACTTCATGGTGGTAAGAAGTTTGACACCCGGCCCAGATCCCTCTGCACTTCCTGGAATCCGCTAGAGCATTTCTAGGTGCTTATATTAAGGAATTAAGGCGTCTAGGGGTCCGTGGGGCAAAATGCGGGGAACCAAGAGGGCGTGGCGGGTAGGCACCCATGTACGCACAATCACCTCATAGTGGTAAGAAGTTTGACACCCGTCCCAGATCCCTCGGCCATTCCTGGAATCCGCTAGAGCAATTCTAAGTCCTTATATTAAGGAATTAAGGCCTCTGGGAGTCCGTGGGGAAAAATGCAGGGAACCAGGAGGGCGTGGCTGATAGGCACCCATGTACGCATAACCACCTCATGGTGGTAAGAAGTTTGAGACCCGCCCCAGGACCCTCGGCCCTTCCTGGAATCCGCTAGAGCAATTCTAAGTGCTTATATTAAGGAATTAAGCCCTCTGGGGGACCGTGGGGCAAAATGCGGGGAACCAAGAGGGCGTGGCGGGTAGGCACCCATGTACGCACAATCACCTCATAGTGGTAAGAAGTTTGACACCCGTCCCAGATCCCTCGGCCATTCCTGGAATCCGCTAGAGCAATTCTAGGTGCTTATATTAAGGAATTAAGGCTTCTGGGGGTCCGTGGGGCAAAATGAAGGGAACCAGGAGGGCGTGGCGGGTAAGCACCCATGTACGCACAACCACCTCATGGTGGTAAGAAGTTTGACACCCTCCCCAGGTCCCTCGGCCCTTCCTGGAATCCGCTAGAGCAATTCTAAGTGGTTATATTAAGGAATTAAGGCGTCTAGGGGTCCGTGGGGCAAAATGCGGGGAACCAGGAGGGCGTGGCGGATAGGCACCCATGTACGCACAACCACCTCATGGTGGTAAGAAGTTTGACACCCGGCCCAGGTCCCTCTGCCTTTCCTGGAATCCGCCAGAGCAATTCTAGGTGCTTATATTAAGGAATTAAGGCGTCTAGGGGTCCGTGGGGCAAAATGCGGGGAACCAGGAGGGCGTGGCGGGTAGGCACCCATGTACGCACAACCACCTCATGGTGGTAAGAAGTTTGACACTCGACGCAAGTCCCTCGGCCTTTCCTGGAATCCGCTAGAGCAATTCAAGGTGCTTATATTAAGGAATTAAGGCTTCTGGGGGTCCGTGGGGCAAAATGCAGGGAACCAGGAGGGCGTGGCGGGTAGGCACCCATGTACGCACAATCACCTCATAGTGGTAAGAAGTTTGACACCCGTCCCAGATCCCTCGGCCATTCCTGGAATCCGCTAGAGCAATTCTAGGTGCTTATATTAAGGAATTAAGGCTTCTGGGGGTCCGTGGGGCAAAATGAAGGGAACCAGGAGGGCGTGGCGGGTAAGCACCCATGTACGCACAACCACCTCATGGTGGTAAGAAGTTTGACACCCTCCCCAGGTCCCTCGGCCCTTCCTGGAATCCGCTAGAGCAATTCTAAGTGGTTATATTAAGGAATTAAGGCGTCTAGGGGTCCGTGGGGCAAAATGCGGGGAACCAGGAGGGCGTGGCGGATAGGCACCCATGTACGCACAACCACCTCATGGTGGTAAGAAGTTTGACACCAGGCCCAGGTCCCTCTGCCTTTCCTGGAATCCGCCAGAGCAATTCTAGGTGCTTATATTAAGGAATTAAGGCGTCTAGGGGTCCGTGGGGCAAAATGCGGGGAACCAGGAGGGCGTGGCGGGTAGGCACCCATGTACGCACAACCACCTCATGGTGGTAAGAAGTTTGACACTCGACGCAAGTCCCTCGGCCCTTCCTGGAATCCGCTAGAGCAATTCAAGGTGCTTATATTAAGGAATTAAGGCTTCTGGGGGTCCGTGGGGCAAAATGCAGGGAACCAGGAGGGCGTGGCGGGTAGGCACCCATGTACGCACAACCACCTCATGGTGGTAAGAAGTTTGACACCCGGCCCAGGTCCCTCTGCCTTTCCTGGAATCCGCTAGAGCATTTCTAGGTGCTTATATTAAGGAATTAAGGCGTCTAGGGGTCCGTGGGGCAAAATGCAGGGAATCAAGAGGGCGTGGCGGGTAGGCACCCATGTACGCACAACCACTTCATGGTGGTAAGAAGTTTGACACCCGGCCCAGGTCCCTTTGCCTTTCCTGGAATCCGCCAGGGCATTTCTAGGTGCTTATATTAAGGAATTAAGGCGTCTAGGGGTCCGTGGGGCAAAATGCGGGGAACCAAGAGGGCGTGGCGGGTAGGCACCCATGTACGCACAATCACCTCATAGTGGTAAGAAGTTTGACACCCGTCCCAGATCCCTCGGCCATTCCTGGAATCCGCTAGAGCAATTCTAAGTCCTTATATTAAGGAATTAAGGCCTCTGGGAGTCCGTGGGGAAAAATGCAGGGAACCAGGAGGGCGTGGCTGATAGGCACCCATGTACGCATAACCACCTCATGGTGGTAAGAAGTTTGAGACCCGCCCCAGGACCCTCGGCCCTTCCTGGAATCCGCTAGAGCAATTCTAAGTGCTTATATTAAGGAATTAAGCCCTTTGGGGGACCGTGGGGCAAAATGCGGGGAACCAAGAGGGCGTGGCGGGTAGGCACCCATGTACGCACAATCACCTCATAGTGGTAAGAAGTTTGACACCCGTCCCAGATCCCTCGGCCATTCCTGGAATCCGCTAGAGCAATTCTAGGTGCTTATATTAAGGAATTAAGGCTTCTGGGGGTCCGTGGGGCAAAATGAAGGGAACCAGGAGGGCGTGGCGGGTAAGCACCCATGTACGCACAACCACCTCATGGTGGTAAGAAGTTTGACACCCTCCCCAGGTCCCTCGGCCCTTCCTGGAATCCGCTAGAGCAATTCTAAGTGGTTATATTAAGGAATTAAGGCGTCTAGGGGTCCGTGGGGCAAAATGCGGGGAACCAAGAGGGCGTGGCGGATAGGCACCCATGTACGCACAACCACCTCATGGTGGTAAGAAGTTTGACACCCGGCCCAGGTCCCTCTGCCTTTCCTGGAATCCGCCAGAGCAATTCTAGGTGCTTATATTAAGGAATTAAGGCGTCTAGGGGTCCGTGGGGCAAAATGCGGGGAACCAGGAGGGCGTGGCGGGTAGGCACCCATGTACGCACAACCACCTCATGGTGGTAAGAAGTTTGACACTCGACGCAAGTCCCTCGGCCCTTCCTGGAATCCGCTAGAGCAATTCAAGGTGCTTATATTAAGGAATTAAGGCTTCTGGGGGTCCGTGGGGCAAAATGCAGGGAACCAGGAGGGCGTGGCGGGTAGGCACCCATGTACGCACAACCACTTCATGGTGGTAAGAAGTTTGACACCCGGCCCAGATCCCTCGGCACTTCCTGGAATCCGCTAGAGCATTTCTAGGTGCTTATATTAAGGAATTAAGGCGTCTAGGGGTCCGTGGGGCAAAATGCGGGGAATCAAGAGGGCGTGGCGGGTAGGCACCCATGTACGCACAACCACTTCATGGTGGTAAGAAGTTTGACACCCGCCCCTGGTCCCTCGGCCTTTCCTGGAATCCGCTAAAGCAATTCTAGGTGCTTATATTAAGGAATTAAGACCTCTGGGGGACGGTGGGGCAAAATGCAGGGAACCAGGAGGGCGTGGCGGGTAGGCACCCATGTACGCACAACCACTTCATGGTGGTAAGAAGTTTGACACCCGGCCCAGATCCCTCGGCACTTCCTGGAATCCGCTAGAGCATTTCTAGGTGCTTATATTAAGGAATTAAGGCGTCTAGGGGACCGTGGGGCAAAATGCGGGGAACCAAGAGGGCATGGCGGGTAGGCACCCATGTACGCACAATCACCTCATAGTGGTAAGAAGTTTGACATCCGCCCCAGGTCCCTCGGCCATTCCTGGAATCCGCTAGAGCAATTCTAAGTCCTTATATTAAGGAATTAAGGCCTCTGGGAGTCCGTGGGGAAAAATGCAGGGAACCAGGAGGGCGTGGCTGATAGGCACCCATGTACGCATAACCACCTCATGGTGGTAAGAAGGTTGAGACCCGCCCCAGGACCTTCGGCCCTTCCTGGAATCCGCTAGAGCAATTCTAAGTGCTTATATTAAGGAATTAAGGCCTCTGGGAGTCCGTGAGGCAAAATGCAGGGAACCAGGAGGGCGTGGCGGATAGGCACCCATGTACGCACAACCACCTCATGGTGGTAAGAAGTTTAACACCCGCCCCAGGTCCCTCGGCTCTTCCTGGAATCCGCTAGAGCAATTCTAGTTGCTTATATTAAGGAATTAAGCCCTCTGGGGGACCGTGGGGCAAAATGCGGGGAACCAGGAGGGCGTGGCGGGTAGGCACCCATGTACGCACAACCACTTCATGGTAGTAAGAAGTTTGACACCCGGCCCAGATCCCTCGGCACTTCCTGGAATCCGCTAGAGCATTTCTAGGTGCTTATATTAAGGAATTAAGGCGTCTAGGGGTCCGTGGGGCAAAATGCGGGGAACCAAGAGGGCGTGGCGGGTAGGCACCCATGTACGCACAACCACCTCATGGTGGTAAGAAGTTTGACACTCGACCCAAGTCCCTCGGCCCTTCCTGGAATCCGCTAGAGCAATTCTAGGTGCTTATATTAAGGAATTAAGGCTTCTGGGGGTCCGTGGGGCAAAATGCAGGGAACCAGGAGGGCGTGGCGGGTAGGCACCCATGTACGCACAACCACCTCATGATGGTAAGAAGTTTAACACCCGCCCCAGGTCCCTCGGCACTTCCTGGAATCCGCTAGAGCATTTCTAGGTGCTTATATTAAGGAATTAAGGCGTCTAGGGGTCCGTGGGGCAAAATGCGGGGAACCAAGAAGGCGTGGCGGGTAGGCACCCATGTACGCACAACCACCTCATGGTGGTAAGAAGTTTGACACTCGACCCAAGTCCCTCGGCCCTTCCTGGAATCCGCTAGAGCAATTCTAGGTGCTTATATTAAGGAATTAAGGCTTCTGGGGGTCCGTGGGGCAAAATGCAGGGAACCAGGAGGGCGTGGCGGGTAGGCACCCATGTACGCACAACCACCTCATGATGGTAAGAAGTTTAACACCCGCCCCAGGTCCCTCGGCTCTTCCTGGAATCCGCTAGAGCAATTCTAGTTGCTTATATTAAGGAATTAAGCCCTCTGGGGGACCGTGGGGCAAAATGCGGGGAACCAGGAGGGCGTGGCGGATAGGCACCCATGTACGCAGAACTACCTCATGGTGGTAAGAAGTTTAACACCCTGCCCAGGTCCCTCGGCCTTTCCTGGAATCCGCTAGAGCAATTCTAAGTGCTTATATTAAGGAATTAAGGCCTCTGGGGGTCCGTGGGGCAAAATGCAGGGAACCAGGAGGGCGTGGCGGATAGGCACCCATGTACGCACAACCACCTCATGGTGGTAAGAAGTTTGACACCCGGCCCAGGTCCCTCTGCCTTTCCTGGAATCCGCCAGAGCAATTCTATGTGCTTATATTAAGGAATTAAGGCGTCTAGGGGTCCTTGGGGCAAAATGCGGGGAACCAGGAGGGCGTGGCGGGTAGGCACCCATGTACGCACAACCACCTCATGGTGGTAAGAAGTTTGACACCCGCCCCAGGTCCCTCGGCCCTTCCTGGAATCCGCTAGAGCAATTCTAAGTGCTTATATTAAAGAATTAAGGCCTCAGGGAGTCCGTGGGGCAAAATGCAGGGAACCAGGAGGGCGTGGCGGGTAGGCACCCATGTACGCACAACCACTTCATGGTGGTAAGAAGTTTGACACCCGGCCCAGATCCCTCGGCTCTTCCTGGAATCCGCTAGAGCATTTCTAGGTGCTTATATTAAGGAATTAAGGCGTCTAGGGGTCCGTGGGGCAAAATGCGGGGAACCAAGAGGGCGTGGCGGGTAGCCACCCATGTACGCACAACCACTTCATGGTGGTAAGAAGTTTGACACCCAGCCCAGGTCCCTCGGCCCTTCCTGCAATCCACTAGAACAATTCTAGGTGCTTATATTAAAGAATTAAGCCCTCTGGGAATCCATGGGGCAAAATGCGGGGAACAAGGAGGGTGTGGCGGATAGACACCCATGTACGCAGAACTACCTCATGGTGGTAAGAAGTTTGACACTCGAGCCAAGTCCCTCGGCCCTTACTGGAATCCGCTAGAGCAATTCTAAGTGCTTATATTAAGAAATCAAGGCCTCTGGGAGTCCGTGGGGCAAAATGCAGGGAACCAGGAGGGCGTGGCGGATAGGCACCCATGTACGCACAACCACCTCATGGTGGTAAGAAGTTTGACACCCGGCCCAGGTCCCTCTGCCTTTCCTGGAATCCGCCAGAGCAATTCTAGGGGCTTATATTAAGGAATTGAGGCGTCTAGGGGTCCGTGGGGCAAAATGCAGGGAACCAGGAGGGCGTGGCGGGTAGGCACCCATGTACGCACAACCACCTCATGGTGGTAAGAAGTTTCACACCCAGCCCAGGTCCCTCGGCCCTTCCTGAAATCTGCTGGAGCAATTCTAGGTGCTTATATTAAGGAATTAAGACCTCTGGGGGTCCGTGGGGCAAAATGCGGGGAACCAGGAAGGCGTGGCGGGTAGGCACCCATGTACGCACAACCACCTCATGGTGGTAAGAAGTTTGACACCCGCCCCAGGTCCCTCGGCCATTCCTGGAATCCGCTAGAGCAATTCTAAGTGCTTATATTAAGGAATTGAGGCGTCTAGGGGTCCGTGGGGCAAAATGCAGGGAACCAGGAGGGCGTGGCGGATAGGCACCCATTTACTCACAACAACCACATGGTGGTAAGAAGTTTGACACCCGGCCCAGGTCCCTTTGCCTTTCCTGGAATCCGCCAGAGCAATTCTAGGTGCTTATATTAAGGAATTAAGGCGTGTAGGGGACGGTGGGGCAAAATGCAGGGAACCAGGAAGGCGTGGTGGGTAGGCACCCATGTACGCACAACCACCTCATGATGGTAAGAAGTTTGACACCCTCCCCAGGTCCCTCGGCCCTTCCTGGAATCCGCTAGAGCAATTCGAAGTGCTTATATTAAGGAATTAAGGCGTCTAGGGGTCCGTGGGGCAAAATGCGGGGAACCAGGAGGGCGTGGCGGATAGGCACCCATGTACGCACAACCACCTCATGGTGGTAAGAAGTTTGACACCCGGCCCAGGTCCCTCGGCCATTCCTGGAATCCGCTAGAGCAATTCTAAGTCCTTATATTAAGGAATTAAGGCCTCTGGGAGTCCGTGGGGAAAAATGCAGGGAACCAGGAGGGCGTGGCTGATAGGCACCCATGTACGCATAACCACCTCATGGTGGTAAGAAGTTTGAGACCCGCCCCAGGACCCTCGGCCCTTCCTGGAATCCGCTAGAGCAATTCTAAGTGCTTATATTAAGGAATTAAGCCCTCTGGGGGACCGTGGGGCAAAATGCGGGGAACCAAGAGGGCGTGGCGGGTAGGCACCCATGTACGCACAATCACCTCATAGTGGTAAGAAGTTTGACACCCGTCCCAGATCCCTCGGCCATTCCTGGAATCCGCTAGAGCAATTCTAGGTGCTTATATTAAGGAATTAAGGCTTCTGGGGGTCCGTGGGGCAAAATGAAGGGAACCAGGAGGGCGTGGCGGGTAAGCACCCATGTACGCACAACCACCTCATGGTGGTAAGAAGTTTGACACCCTCCCCAGGTCCCTCGGCCCTTCCTGGAATCCGCTAGAGCAATTCTAAGTGGTTATATTAAGGAATTAAGGCGTCTAGGGGTCCGTGGGGCAAAATGCGGGGAACCAGGAGGGCGTGGCGGATAGGCACCCATGTACGCACAACCACCTCATGGTGGTAAGAAGTTTGACACCCGGCCCAGGTCCCTCTGCCTTTCCTGGAATCCGCCAGAGAAATTCTAGGTGCTTATATTAAGGAATTAAGGCGTCTAGGGGTCCGTGGGGCAAAATGCGGGGAACCAGGAGGGCGTGGCGGGTAGGCACCCATGTACGCACAACCACCTCATGGTGGTAAGAAGTTTGACACTCGACGCAAGTCCCTCGGCCCTTCCTGGAATCCGCTAGAGCAATTCAAGGTGCTTATATTAAGGAATTAAGGCTTCTGGGGGTCCGTGGGGCAAAATGCAGGGAACCAGAAGGGCGTGGCGGGTAGGCACCCATGTACGCACAACCACCTCATGGTGGTAAGAAGTTTGACACCCGGCCCAGGTCCCTCTGCCTTTCCTGGAATCCGCTAGAGCATTTCTAGGTGCTTATATTAAGGAATTAAGGCGTCTAGGGGTCCGTGGGGCAAAATGCAGGGAATCAAGAGGGCGTGGCGGGTAGGCACCCATGTACGCACAACCACTTCATGGTGGTAAGAAGTTTGACACCCGGCCCAGGTCCCTTTGCCTTTCCTGGAATCCGCCAGAGCATTTCTAGGTGCTTATATTAAGGAATTAAGGCGTCTAGGGGTCCGTGGGGCAAAATGCGGGGAACCAAGAGGGCGTGGCGGGTAGGCACCCATGTACGCACAATCACCTCATAGTGGTAAGAAGTTTGACACCCATCCCAGATCCCTCGGCCATTCCTGGAATCCGCTAGAGCAATTCTAAGTCCTTATATTAAGGAATTAAGGCCTCTGGGAGTCCGTGGGGAAAAATGCAGGGAACCAGGAGGGCGTGGCTGATAGGCACCCATGTACGCATAACCACCTCATGGTGGTAAGAAGTTTGAGACCCGCCCCAGGACCCTCGGCCCTTCCTGGAATCCGCTAGAGCAATTCTAAGTGCTTATATTAAGGAATTAAGCCCTTTGGGGGACCGTGGGGCAAAATGCGGGGAACCAAGAGGGCGTGGCGGGTAGGCACCCATGTCCGCACAATCACCTCATAGTGGTAAGAAGTTTGACACCCGTCCCAAATCCCTCGGCCATTCCTGGAATCCGCTAGAGCAATTCTAGGTGCTTATATTAAGGAATTAAGGCTTCTGGGGGTCCGTGGGGCAAAATGAAGGGAACCAGGAGGGCGTGGCGGGTAAGCACCCATGTACGCACAACCACCTCATGGTGGTAAGAAGTTTGACACCCTCCCCAGGTCCCTCGGCCCTTCCTGGAATCCGCTAGAGCAATTCTAAGTGGTTATATTAAGGAATTAAGGCGTCTAGGGGTCCGTGGGGCAAAATGCGGGGAACCAGGAGGGCGTGGCGGATAGGCACCCATGTACGCACAACCACCTCATGGTGGTAAGAAGTTTGACACCCGGCCCAGGTCCCTCTGCCTTTCCTGGAATCCGCCAGAGCAATTCTAGGTGCTTATATTAAGGAATTAAGGCGTCTAGGGGTCCGTGGGGAAAAATGCGGGGAACCAGGAGGGCGTGGCGGGTAGGCACCCATGTACGCACAACCACCTCATGGTGGTAAGAAGTTTGACACTCGACGCAAGTCCCTCGGCCCTTCCTGGAATCCGCTAGAGCAATTCAAGGTGCTTATATTAAGGAATTAAGGCTTCTGGGGGTCCGTGGGGCAAAATGCAGGGAACCAGGAGGGCGTGGCGGGTAGGCACCCATGTACGCACAACCACTTCATGGTGGTAAGAAGTTTGACACCCGGCCCAGATCCCTCGGCACTTCCTGGAATCCGCTAGAGCATTTCTAGGTGCTTATATTAAGGAATTAAGGCGTCTAGGGGTCCGTGGGGCAAAATGCGGGGAATCAAGAGGGCGTGGCGGGTAGGCACCCATGTACGCACAACCACTTCATGGTGGTAAGAAGTTTGACACCCGCCCCAGGTCCCTCGGCCTTTCCTGGAATCCGCTAAAGCAATTCTAGGTGCTTATATTAAGGAATTAAGGCCTCTGGGAGTCCGTGGGGAAAAATGCAGGGAACCAGGAGGGCGTGGCTGATAGGCACCCATGTACGCATAACCACCTCATGGTGGTAAGAAGGTTGAGACCCGCCCCAGGACCCTCGGCCCTTCCTGGAATCCGCTAGAGCAATTCTAAGTGCTTATATTAAGGAATTAAGGCCTCTGGGAGTCCGTGAGGCAAAATGCAGGGAACCAGGAGGGCGTGGCGGATAGGCACCCATGTACGCACAACCACCTCATGGTGGTAAGAAGTTTAACACCCGCCCCAGGTCCCTCGGCTCTTCCTGGAATCCGCTAGAGCAATTCTAGTTGCTTATATTAAGGAATTAAGCCCTCTGGGGGACCGTGGGGCAAAATGCGGGGAACCAGGAGGGCGTGGCGGGTAGGCACCCATGTACGCACAACCACTTCATGGTGGTAAGAAGTTTGACACCCGGCCCAGATCCCTCGGCACTTCCTGGAATCCGCTAGAGCATTTCTAGGTGCTTATATTAAGGAATTAAGGCGTCTAGGGGTCCGTGGGGCAAAATGCGGGGAAGCAAGAGGGCGTGGCGGGTAGGCACCCATGTACGCACAACCACCTCATGGTGGTAAGAAGTTTGACACTCGACCCAAGTCCCTCGGCCCTTCCTGGAATCCGCTAGAGCAATTCTAGGTGCTTATATTAAGGAATTAAGGCTTCTGGGGGTCCGTGGGGCAAAATGCAGGGAACCAGGAGGGCGTGGCGGGTAGGCACCCATGTACGCACAACCACCTCATGATGGTAAGAAGTTTAACACCCGCCCCAGGTCCCTCGGCTCTTCCTGGAATCCGCTAGAGCAATTCTAGGTGCTTATATTAAGGAATTAAGCCCTCTGGGGGACCGTGGGGCAAAATGCGGGGAACCAGGAGGGCGTGGCGGATAAGCACCCATGTACGCAGAACTACCTCATGGTGGTAAGAAGTTTAACACCCTGCCCAGGTCCCTCGGCCCTTCCTGGAATCCGCTAGAGCAATTCTAAGTGCTTATATTAAGGAATTAAGGCCTCTGGGGGTCCGTGGGGCAAAATGCAGGGAGCCAGGAGGGCGTGGCGGATAGGCAACCATGTACGCACAACCACCTCATGGTGGTAAGAAGTTTGACACCCGGCCCAGGTCCCTCTGCCTTTCCTGGAATCCGCCAGAGCAATTCTAGGTGCTTATATTAAGGAATTAAGGCGTCTAGGGGTCCTTGGGGCAAAATGCGGGGAACCAGGAGGGCGTGGCGGGTAGGCACCCATGTACGCACAACCACCTCAAGGTGGTAAGAAGTTTGACACCCGCCCCAGGTCCCTCGGCCCTTCCTGGAATCCGCTAGAGCAATTCTAAGTGCTTATATTAAAGAATTAAGGCCTCAGGGAGTCCGTGGGGCAAAATGCAGGGAACCAGGAGGGCGTGGCGGGTAGGCACCCATGTACGCACAACCACTTCATGGTGGTAAGAAGTTTGACACCCGGCCCAGATCCCTCGGCTCTTCCTGGAATCCGCTAGAGCATTTCTAGGTGCTTATATTAAGGAATTAAGGCGTCTAGGGGTCCGTGGGGCAAAATGCGGGGAACCAAGAGGGCGTGGCGGGTAGCCACCCATGTACGCACAACCACTTCATGGTGGTAAGAAGTTTGACACCCAGCCCAGGTCCCTCGGCCCTTCCTGCAATCCACTAGAACAATTCTAGGTGCTTATATTAAAGAATTAAGCCCTCTGGGAATCCATGGGGCAAAATGCGGGGAACAAGGAGGGTGTGGCGGATAGACACCCATGTACGCAGAACTACCTCATGGTGGTAAGAAGTTTGACACTCGAGCCAAGTCCCTCGGCCCTTACTGGAATCCGCTAGAGCAATTCTGAGTGCTTATATTAAGAAATCAAGGCTTCTGGGAGTCCGTGGGGCAAAATGCAGGGAACCAGGAGGGCGTGGCGGATAGGCACCCATGTACGCACAACCACCTCATGGTGGTAAGAAGTTTGACACCCGGCCCAGGTCCCTCTGCCTTTCCTGGAATCCGGCAGATCAATTCTAGGTGCTTATATTAAGGAATTAAGGCGTCTAGGGGTCCGTGGGGCAAAATGCGGGGAACCAAGAGGGCGTGGCGGGTAGGCACCCATGTACGCACAATCACCTCATAGTGGTAAGAAGTTTGACACCCGCCCCAGGTCCCTCGGCCATTCCTGGAATCCGCTAGAGCAATTCTAAGTCCTTATATTAAGGAATTAAGGCCTCTGGGAGTCCGTGGGGAAAAATGCAGGGAACCAGGAGGGCGTGGCTGATAGGCACCCATGTACGCATAACCACCTCATGGTGGTAAGAAGGTTGAGACCCGCCCCAGGACCCTCGGCCCTTCCTGGAATCCGCTAGAGCAATTCTAAGTGCTTATATTAAGGAATTAAGGCCTCTGGGAGTCCGTGAGGCAAAATGCAGGGAACCAGGAGGGCGTGGCGGATAGGCACCCATGTACGCACAACCACCTCATGGTGGTAAGAAGTTTAACACCCGCCCCAGGTCCCTCGGCTCTTCCTGGAATCCGCTAGAGCAATTCTAGTTGCTTATATTAAGGAATTAAGCCCTCTGGGGGACCGTGGGGCAAAATGCGGGGAACCAGGAGGGCGTGGCGGATAGGCACCCATGTACGCAGAACTACCTCATGGTGGTAAGAAGTTTAACACCCTGCCCAGGTCCCTCGGCCTTTCCTGGAATCCGCTAGAGCAATTCTAAGTGCTTATATTAAGGAATTAAGGCCTCTGGGGGTCCGTGGGGAAAATGCAGGGAACCAGGAGGGCGTGGCGGATAGGCACCCATGTACGCACAACCACCTCATGGTGGTAAGAAGTTTGACACCCGGCCCAGGTCCCTCTGCCTTTCCTGGAATCCGCCAGAGCAATTCTAGGTGCTTATATTAAGGAATTAAGGCGTCTAGGGGTCCGTGGGGCAAAATGCGGGGAACCAAGAGGGCGTGGCGGGTAGGCACCCATGTACGCACAACCACCTCATGGTGGTAAGAAGTTTGACACTCGACCCAAGTCCCTCGGCCCTTCCTGGAATCCGCTAGAGCAATTCTAGGTGCTTATATTAAGGAATTAAGACCTCTGGGGACGGTGGGGCAAAATGCAGGGAACCAGGAAGGCGTGGTGGGTAGGCACCCATATACGCACAACCACCTCATGATGGTAAGAAGTTTGACATCCTCCCCAGGTCCCTCGGCCCTTCCTGAAATCTGCTGGAGCAATTCTAGATGCTTATATTAAGGAATTAAGACCTCTGGGGGTCCGTGGGGCAAAATGCGGGGAACCAGGAAGGCGTGGCGGGTAGGCACCCATGTACGCACAACCACCTCATGGTGGTAAGAAGTTTGACACCCGCCCCAGGTCCCTCGGCCATTCCTGGAATCCGCTAGAGCAATTCTAAGTGCTTATATTAAGGAATTGAGGCGTCTAGGGGTCCGTGGGGCAAAATGCAGGGAACCAGGAGGGCGTGGCGGATAGGCACCCATTTACTCACAACAACCACATGGTGGTAAGAAGTTTGACACCCGGCCCAGGTCCCTTTGCCTTTCCTGGAATCCGCCAGAGCAATTCTAGGTGCTTATATTAAGGAATTAAGGCGTGTAGGGGACGGTGGGGCAAAATGCAGGGAACCAGGAAGGCGTGGTGGGTAGGCACCCATGTACGCACAACCACCTCATGATGGTAAGAAGTTTGACACCCTCCCCAGGTCCCTCGGCCCTTCCTGGAATCCGCTAGAGCAATTCTAAGTGCTTATATTAAGGAATTAAGGCGTCTAGGGGTCCGTGGGGCAAAATGCGGGGAACCAGGAGGGCGTGGCGGATAGGCACCCATGTACGCACAACCACCTCATGGTGGTAAGAAGTTTGACACCCGGCCCAGGTCCCTCTGCCTTTCCTGGAATCCGCCAGAGCAATTCTAGGTGCTTATATTAAGGAATTAAGGCGTCTAGGGGTCCGTGGGGCAAAATGCAGGGAACCAGGAGGGCGTGGCGGGTAGGCACCCATGTACGCACAACCACTTCATGGTGGTAAGAAGTTTGACACCCGGCCCAGATCCCTCTGCACTTCCTGGAATCCGCTAGAGCAATTCTAAGTGCTTATATTAAGGAATTAAGCCCTCTGGGGGACCGTGGGGCAAAATGCGGGGAACCAAGAGGGCGTGGCGGGTAGGCACCCATGTACGCACAATCACCTCATAGTGGTAAGAAGTTTGACACCCGTCCCAGATCCCTCGGCCATTCCTGGAATCCGCTAGAGCAATTCTAGGTGCTTATATTAAGGAATTAAGGCTTCTGGGGGTCCGTGGGGCAAAATGAAGGGAACCAGGAGGGCGTGGCGGGTAAGCACCCATGTACGCACAACTACCTTATGGTGGTAAGAAGTTTGACACCCTCCCCAGGTCCCTCTGCCTTTCCTGGAATCCGCTAGAGCATTTCTAGGTGCTTATATTAAGGAATTAAGGCGTCTAGGGGTCCGTGGGGCAAAATGCAGGGAATCAAGAGGGCGTGGCGGGTAGGCACCCATGTACGCACAACCACCTCATGGTGGTAAGAAGTTTGACACTCGACGCAAGTCCCTCGGCCCTTCCTGGAATCCGCTAGAGCAATTCAAGGTGCTTATATTAAGGAATTAAGGCTTCTGGGGGTCCGTGGGGCAAAATGCAGGGAACCAGAAGGGCGTGGCGGGTAGGCACCCATGTACGCACAACCACCTCATGGTGGTAAGAAGTTTGACACCCGGCCCAGGTCCCTCTGCCTTTCCTGGAATCCGCTAGAGCATTTCTAGGTGCTTATATTAAGGAATTAAGGCGTCTAGGGGTCCGTGGGGCAAAATGCAGGGAATCAAGAGGGCGTGGCGGGTAGGCACCCATGTACGCACAACCACTTCATGGTGGTAAGAAGTTTGACACCCGGCCCAGGTCCCTTTGCCTTTCCTGGAATCCGCCAGAGCATTTCTAGGTGCTTATATTAAGGAATTAAGGCGTCTAGGGGTCCGTGGGGCAAAATGCGGGGAACCAAGAGGGCGTGGCGGGTAGGCACCCATGTACGCACAATCACCTCATAGTGGTAAGAAGTTTGACACCCATCCCAGATCCCTCGGCCATTCCTGGAATCCGCTAGAGCAATTCTAAGTCCTTATATTAAGGAATTAAGGCCTCTGGGAGTCCGTGGGGAAAAATGCAGGGAACCAGGAGGGCGTGGCTGATAGGCACCCATGTACGCATAACCACCTCATGGTGGTAAGAAGTTTGAGACCCGCCCCAGGACCCTCGGCCCTTCCTGGAATCCGCTAGAGCAATTCTAAGTGCTTATATTAAGGAATTAAGCCCTTTGGGGGACCGTGGGGCAAAATGCGGGGAACCAAGAGGGCGTGGCGGGTAGGCACCCATGTCCGCACAATCACCTCATAGTGGTAAGAAGTTTGACACCCGTCCCAAATCCCTCGGCCATTCCTGGAATCCGCTAGAGCAATTCTAGGTGCTTATATTAAGGAATTAAGGCTTCTGGGGGTCCGTGGGGCAAAATGAAGGGAACCAGGAGGGCGTGGCGGGTAAGCACCCATGTACGCACAACCACCTCATGGTGGTAAGAAGTTTGACACCCTCCCCAGGTCCCTCGGCCCTTCCTGGAATCCGCTAGAGCAATTCTAAGTGGTTATATTAAGGAATTAAGGCGTCTAGGGGTCCGTGGGGCAAAATGCGGGGAACCAGGAGGGCGTGGCGGATAGGCACCCATGTACGCACAACCACCTCATGGTGGTAAGAAGTTTGACACCCGGCCCAGGTCCCTCTGCCTTTCCTGGAATCCGCCAGAGCAATTCTAGGTGCTTATATTAAGGAATTAAGGCGTCTAGGGGTCCGTGGGGAAAAATGCGGGGAACCAGGAGGGCGTGGCGGGTAGGCACCCATGTACGCACAACCACCTCATGGTGGTAAGAAGTTTGACACTCGACGCAAGTCCCTCGGCCCTTCCTGGAATCCGCTAGAGCAATTCAAGGTGCTTATATTAAGGAATTAAGGCTTCTGGGGGTCCGTGGGGCAAAATGCAGGGAACCAGGAGGGCGTGGCGGGTAGGCACCCATGTACGCACAACCACTTCATGGTGGTAAGAAGTTTGACACCCGGCCCAGATCCCTCGGCACTTCCTGGAATCCGCTAGAGCATTTCTAGGTGCTTATATTAAGGAATTAAGGCGTCTAGGGGTCCGTGGGGCAAAATGCGGGGAATCAAGAGGGCGTGGCGGGTAGGCACCCATGTACGCACAACCACTTCATGGTGGTAAGAAGTTTGACACCCGCCCCAGGTCCCTCGGCCTTTCCTGGAATCCGCTAAAGCAATTCTAGGTGCTTATATTAAGGAATTAAGGCCTCTGGGAGTCCGTGGGGAAAAATGCAGGGAACCAGGAGGGCGTGGCTGATAGGCACCCATGTACGCATAACCACCTCATGGTGGTAAGAAGGTTGAGACCCGCCCCAGGACCCTCGGCCCTTCCTGGAATCCGCTAGAGCAATTCTAAGTGCTTATATTAAGGAATTAAGGCCTCTGGGAGTCCGTGAGGCAAAATGCAGGGAACCAGGAGGGCGTGGCGGATAGGCACCCATGTACGCACAACCACCTCATGGTGGTAAGAAGTTTAACACCCGCCCCAGGTCCCTCGGCTCTTCCTGGAATCCGCTAGAGCAATTCTAGTTGCTTATATTAAGGAATTAAGCCCTCTGGGGGACCGTGGGGCAAAATGCGGGGAACCAGGAGGGCGTGGCGGGTAGGCACCCATGTACGCACAACCACTTCATGGTGGTAAGAAGTTTGACACCCGGCCCAGATCCCTCGGCACTTCCTGGAATCCGCTAGAGCATTTCTAGGTGCTTATATTAAGGAATTAAGGCGTCTAGGGGTCCGTGGGGCAAAATGCGGGGAAGCAAGAGGGCGTGGCGGGTAGGCACCCATGTACGCACAACCACCTCATGGTGGTAAGAAGTTTGACACTCGACCCAAGTCCCTCGGCCCTTCCTGGAATCCGCTAGAGCAATTCTAGGTGCTTATATTAAGGAATTAAGGCTTCTGGGGGTCCGTGGGGCAAAATGCAGGGAACCAGGAGGGCGTGGCGGGTAGGCACCCATGTACGCACAACCACCTCATGATGGTAAGAAGTTTAACACCCGCCCCAGGTCCCTCGGCTCTTCCTGGAATCCGCTAGAGCAATTCTAGGTGCTTATATTAAGGAATTAAGCCCTCTGGGGGACCGTGGGGCAAAATGCGGGGAACCAGGAGGGCGTGGCGGATAAGCACCCATGTACGCAGAATTACCTCATGGTGGTAAGAAGTTTAACACCCTGCCCAGGTCCCTCGGCCCTTCCTGGAATCCGCTAGAGCAATTCTAAGTGCTTATATTAAGGAATTAAGGCCTCTGGGGGTCCGTGGGGCAAAATGCAGGGAGCCAGGAGGGCGTGGCGGATAGGCACCCATGTACGCACAACCACCTCATGGTGGTAAGAAGTTTGACACCCGGCCCAGGTCCCTCTGCCTTTCCTGGAATCCGCCAGAGCAATTCTAGGTGCTTATATTAAGGAATTAAGGCGTCTAGGGGTCCTTGGGGCAAAATGCGGGGAACCAGGAGGGCGTGGCGGGTAGGCACCCATGTACGCACAACCACCTCAAGGTGGTAAGAAGTTTGACACCCGCCCCAGGTCCCTCGGCCCTTCCTGGAATCCGCTAGAGCAATTCTAAGTGCTTATATTAAAGAATTAAGGCCTCAGGGAGTCCGTGGGGCAAAATGCAGGGAACCAGGAGGGCGTGGCGGGTAGGCACCCATGTACGCACAACCACTTCATGGTGGTAAGAAGTTTGACACCCGGCCCAGATCCCTCGGCTCTTCCTGGAATCCGCTAGAGCATTTCTAGGTGCTTATATTAAGGAATTAAGGCGTCTAGGGGTCCGTGGGGCAAAATGCGGGGAACCAAGAGGGCGTGGCGGGTAGCCACCCATGTACGCACAACCACTTCATGGTGGTAAGAAGTTTGACACCCAGCCCAGGTCCCTCGGCCCTTCCTGCAATCCACTAGAACAATTCTAGGTGCTTATATTAAAGAATTAAGCCCTCTGGGAATCCATGGGGCAAAATGCGGGGAACAAGGAGGGTGTGGCGGATAGACACCCATGTACGCAGAACTACCTCATGGTGGTAAGAAGTTTGACACTCGAGCCAAGTCCCTCGGCCCTTACTGGAATCCGCTAGAGCAATTCTGAGTGCTTATATTAAGAAATCAAGGCTTCTGGGAGTCCGTGGGGCAAAATGCAGGGAACCAGGAGGGCGTGGCGGATAGGCACCCATGTACGCACAACCACCTCATGGTGGTAAGAAGTTTGACACCCGGCCCAGGTCCCTCTGCCTTTCCTGGAATCCGGCAGATCAATTCTAGGTGCTTATATTAAGGAATTAAGGCGTCTAGGGGTCCGTGGGGCAAAATGCGGGGAACCAAGAGGGCGTGGCGGGTAGGCACCCATGTACGCACAATCACCTCATAGTGGTAAGAAGTTTGACACCCGCCCCAGGTCCCTCGGCCATTCCTGGAATCCGCTAGAGCAATTCTAAGTCCTTATATTAAGGAATTAAGGCCTCTGGGAGTCCGTGGGGAAAAATGCAGGGAACCAGGAGGGCGTGGCTGATAGGCACCCATGTACGCATAACCACCTCATGGTGGTAAGAAGGTTGAGACCCGCCCCAGGACCCTCGGCCCTTCCTGGAATCCGCTAGAGCAATTCTAAGTGCTTATATTAAGGAATTAAGGCCTCTGGGAGTCCGTGAGGCAAAATGCAGGGAACCAGGAGGGCGTGGCGGATAGGCACCCATGTACGCACAACCACCTCATGGTGGTAAGAAGTTTAACACCCGCCCCAGGTCCCTCGGCTCTTCCTGGAATCCGCTAGAGCAATTCTAGTTGCTTATATTAAGGAATTAAGCCCTCTGGGGGACCGTGGGGCAAAATGCGGGGAACCAGGAGGGCGTGGCGGATAGGCACCCATGTACGCAGAACTACCTCATGGTGGTAAGAAGTTTAACACCCTGCCCAGGTCCCTCGGCCTTTCCTGGAATCCGCTAGAGCAATTCTAAGTGCTTATATTAAGGAATTAAGGCCTCTGGGGGTCCGTGGGGAAAATGCAGGGAACCAGGAGGGCGTGGCGGATAGGCACCCATGTACGCACAACCACCTCATGGTGGTAAGAAGTTTGACACCCGGCCCAGGTCCCTCTGCCTTTCCTGGAATCCGCCAGAGCAATTCTAGGTGCTTATATTAAGGAATTAAGGCGTCTAGGGGTCCGTGGGGCAAAATGCGGGGAACCAAGAGGGCGTGGCGGGTAGGCACCCATGTACGCACAACCACCTCATGGTGGTAAGAAGTTTGACACTCGACCCAAGTCCCTCGGCCCTTCCTGGAATCCGCTAGAGCAATTCTAGGTGCTTATATTAAGGAATTAAGACCTCTGGGGACGGTGGGGCAAAATGCAGGGAACCAGGAAGGCGTGGTGGGTAGGCACCCATATACGCACAACCACCTCATGATGGTAAGAAGTTTGACATCCTCCCCAGGTCCCTCGGCCCTTCCTGAAATCTGCTGGAGCAATTCTAGATGCTTATATTAAGGAATTAAGACCTCTGGGGGTCCGTGGGGCAAAATGCGGGGAACCAGGAAGGCGTGGCGGGTAGGCACCCATGTACGCACAACCACCTCATGGTGGTAAGAAGTTTGACACCCGCCCCAGGTCCCTCGGCCATTCCTGGAATCCGCTAGAGCAATTCTAAGTGCTTATATTAAGGAATTGAGGCGTCTAGGGGTCCGTGGGGCAAAATGCAGGGAACCAGGAGGGCGTGGCGGATAGGCACCCATTTACTCACAACAACCACATGGTGGTAAGAAGTTTGACACCCGGCCCAGGTCCCTTTGCCTTTCCTGGAATCCGCCAGAGCAATTCTAGGTGCTTATATTAAGGAATTAAGGCGTGTAGGGGACGGTGGGGCAAAATGCAGGGAACCAGGAAGGCGTGGTGGGTAGGCACCCATGTACGCACAACCACCTCATGATGGTAAGAAGTTTGACACCCTCCCCAGGTCCCTCGGCCCTTCCTGGAATCCGCTAGAGCAATTCTAAGTGCTTATATTAAGGAATTAAGGCGTCTAGGGGTCCGTGGGGCAAAATGCGGGGAACCAGGAGGGCGTGGCGGATAGGCACCCATGTACGCACAACCACCTCATGGTGGTAAGAAGTTTGACACCCGGCCCAGGTCCCTCTGCCTTTCCTGGAATCCGCCAGAGCAATTCTAGGTGCTTATATTAAGGAATTAAGGCGTCTAGGGGTCCGTGGGGCAAAATGCAGGGAACCAGGAGGGCGTGGCGGGTAGGCACCCATGTACGCACAACCACTTCATGGTGGTAAGAAGTTTGACACCCGGCCCAGATCCCTCTGCACTTCCTGGAATCCGCTAGATCATTTCTAGGTGCTTATATTAAGGAATTAAGGCGTCTAGGGGTCCGTGGGGCAAAATGCGGGGAACCAAGAGGGCGTGGCGGGTAGGCACCCATGTACGCACAATCACCTCATAGTGGTAAGAAGTTTGACACCCGTCCCAGATCCCTCGGCCATTCCTGGAATCCGCTAGAGCAATTCTAAGTCCTTATATTAAGGAATTAAGGCCTCTGGGAGTCCGTGGGGAAAAATGCAGGGAACCAGGAGGTTGTGGCTGATAGGCACCCATGTACGCATAACCACCTCATGGTGGTAAGAAGTTTGAGACCCGCCCCAGGACCCTCGGCCCTTCCTGGAATCCGCTAGAGCAATTCTAAGTGCTTATATTAAGGAATTAAGCCCTCTGGGGGACCGTGGGGCAAAATGCGGGGAACCAAGAGGGCGTGGCGGGTAGGCACCCATGTACGCACAATCACCTCATAGTGGTAAGAAGTTTGACACCCGTCCCAGATCCCTCGGCCATTCCTGGAATCCGCTAGAGCAATTCTAGGTGCTTATATTAAGGAATTAAGGCTTCTGGGGGTCCGTGGGGCAAAATGAAGGGAACCAGGAGGGCGTGGCGGGTAAGCACCCATGTACGCACAACTACCTTATGGTGGTAAGAAGTTTGACACCCTCCCCAGGTCCCTCGGCCCTTCCTGGAATCCGCTAGAGCAATTCTAAGTGGTTATATTAAGGAATTAAGGCGTCTAGGGGTCCGTGGGGCAAAATGCAGGGAACCAGGAGGGCGTGGCGGATAGGCACCCATGTACGCACAACCACCTCATGGTGGTAAGAAGTTTGACACCCGGCCCAGGTCCCTCTGCCTTTCCTGGAATCCGCCAGAGCAATTCTAGGTGCTTATATTAAGGAAATAAGGCGTCTAGGGGTCCGTGGGGCAAAATGCGGGTTACCAGGAGGGCGTGGCGGGTAGGCACCCATGTACGCACAACCACCTCATGGTGGTAAGAAGTTTGACACTCGACGCAAGTCCCTCGGCCCTTCCTGGAATCCGCTAGAGCAATTCAAGGTGCTTATATTAAGGAATTAAGGCTTCTGGGGGTCCGTGGGGCAAAATGCAGGGAACCAGGAGGGCGTGGCGGGTAGGCACCCATGTACGCACAACCACCTCATGGTGGTAAGAAGTTTGACACCCGGCCCAGGTCCCTCTGCCTTTCCTGGAATCCGCTAGAGCATTTCTAGGTGCTTATATTAAGGAATTAAGGCGTCTAGGGGACCGTGGGGCAAAATGCAGGGAATCAAGAGGGCGTGGCGGGTAGGCACCCATGTACGCACAACCACTTCATGGTGGTAAGAAGTTTGACACCCGGCCCAGGTCCCTTTGCCTTTCCTGGAATCCGCCAGAGCATTTCTAGGTGCTTATATTAAGGAATTAAGGCGTCTAGGGGTCCGTGGGGCAAAATGCGGGGAACCAAGAGGGCGTGGCGGGTAGGCACCCATGTACGCACAATCACCTCATAGTGGTAAGAAGTTTGACACCCGTCCCAGATCCCTCGGCCATTCCTGGAATCCGCTAGAGCAATTCTAAGTCCTTATATTAAGGAATTAAGGCCTCTGGGAGTCCGTGGGGAAAAATGCAGGGAACCAGGAGGGCGTGGCTGATAGGCACCCATGTACGCATAACCACCTCATGGTGGTAAGAAGTTTGAGACCCGCCCCAGGACCCTCGGCCCTTCCTGGAATCCGCTAGAGCAATTCTAAGTGCTTATATTAAGGAATTAAGCCCTTTGGGGGACCGTGGGGCAAAATGCGGGGAACCAAGAGGGCGTGGCGGGTAAGCACCCATGTACGCACAATCACATCATAGTGGTAAGAAGTTTGACGCCCGTCCCAGATCCCTCGGCCATTCCTGGAATCCGCTAGAGCAATTCTAGGTGCTTATATTAAGGAATTAAGGCTTCTGGGGGTCCGTGGGGCAAAATGAAGGGAACCAGGAGGGCGTGGCGGGTAAGCACCCATGTACGCACAACCACCTCATGGTGGTAAGAAGTTTGACACCCTCCCCAGGTCCCTCGGCCCTTCCTGGAATCCGCTAGAGCAATTCTAAGTGGTTATATTAAGGAATTAAGGCGTCTAGGGGTCCGTGGGGCAAAATGCGGGGAACCAGGAGGGCGTGGCGGATAGGCACCCATCTACGCACAACCACCTCATGGTGGTAAGAAGTTTGACACCCGGCCCAGGTCCCTCTGCCTTTCCTGGAATCCGCCAGAGCAATTCTAGGTGCTTATATTAAGGAATTAAGGCGTCTAGGGGTCCGTGGGGCAAAATGCGGGGAACCAGGAGGGCGTGGCGGGTAGGCACCCATGTACGCACAACCACCTCATGGTGGTAAGAAGTTTGACACTCGACGCAAGTCCCTCGGCCCTTCCTGGAATCCGCTAGAGCAATTCAAGGTGCTTATATTAAGGAATTAAGGCTTCTGGGGGTCCGTGGGGCAAAATGCAGGGAACCAGGAGGGCGTGGCGGGTAGGCACCCATGTACGCACAACCACTTCATGGTGGTAAGAAGTTTGACACCCGGCCCAGATCCCTCGGCACTTCCTGGAATCCGCTAGAGCATTTCTAGGTGCTTATATTAAGGAATTAAGGCGTCTAGGGGTCCGTGGGGCAAAATGCGGGGAATCAAGAGGGCGTGGCGGGTAGGCACCCATGTATGCACAACCACTTCATGGTGGTAAGAAGTTTGACACCCGCCCCAGGTCCCTCGGCCTTTCCTGGAATCCGCTAAAGCAATTCTAGGTGCTTATATTAAGGAATTAAGACCTCTGGGGGACGGTAGGGCAAAATGCAGGGAACCAGGAGGGCGTGGCGGGTAGGCACCCATGTACGCACAACCACCTCATGGTGGTAAGAAGTTTGACACTCGACGCAAGTCCCTCGGCCCTTCCTGGAATCCGCTAGAGCAATTCAAGGTGCTTATATTAAGGAATTAAGGCTTCTGGGGGTCCGTGGGGCAAAATGCAGGGAACCAGGAGGGCGTGGCGGGTAGGCACCCATGTACGCACAACCACCTCATGGTGGTAAGAAGTTTGACACCCGGCCCAGGTCCCTCTGCCTTTCCTGGAATCCGCTAGAGCATTTCTAGGTGCTTATATTAAGGAATTAAGGCGTCTAGGGGTCCGTGGGGCAAAATGCAGGAAATCAAGAGGGCGTGGCGGGTAGGCACCCATGTACGCACAACCACTTCATGGTGGTAAGAAGTTTGACACCCGGCCCAGGTCCCTTTGCCTTTCCTGGAATCCGCCAGAGCATTTCTAGGTGCTTATATTAAGGAATTAAGGCGTCTAGGGGTCCGTGGGGCAAAATGCGGGGAACCAAGAGGGCGTGGCGGGTAGGCACCCATGTACGCACAATCACCTCATAGTGGTAAGAAGTTTGACACCCGTCCCAGATCCCTCGGCCATTCCTGGAATCCGCTAGAGCAATTCTAAGTCCTTATATTAAGGAATTAAGGCCTCTGGGAGTCCGTGGGGAAAAATGCAGGGAACCAGGAGGGCGTGGCTGATAGGCACCCATGTACGCATAACCACCTCATGGTGGTAAGAAGTTTGAGACCCGCCCCAGGACCCTCGGCCCTTCCTGGAATCCGCTAGAGCAATTCTAAGTGCTTATATTAAGGAATTAAGCCCTTTGGGGGACCGTGGGGCAAAATGCGGGGAACCAAGAGGGCGTGGCGGGTAGGCACCCATGTACGCACAATCACCTCATAGTGGTAAGAAGTTTGACACCCGTCCCAGATCCCTCGGCCATTCCTGGAATCCGCTAGAGCAATTCTAGGTGCTTATATTAAGGAATTAAGGCTTCTGGGGGTCCGTGGGGCAAAATGAAGGGAACCAGGAGGGCGTGGCGGGTAAGCACCCATGTACGCACAACCACCTCATGGTGGTAAGAAGTTTGACACCCTCCCCAGGTCCCTCGGCTCTTCCTGGAATCCGCTAGAGCAATTCTAAGTGGTTATATTAAGGAATTAAGGCGTCTAGGGGTCCGTGGGGCAAAATGCGGGGAACCAGGAGGGCGTGGCGGATAGGCACCCATCTACGCACAACCACCTCATGGTGGTAAGAAGTTTGACACCCGGCCCAGGTCCCTTTGCCTTTCCTGGAATCCGCCAGAGCAATTCTAGGTGCTTATATTAAGGAATTAAGGCGTCTATGGGTCCGTGGGGCAAAATGCGGGGAACCAGGAGGGCGTGGCGGGTAGGCACCCATGTACGCACAACCACCTCATGGTGGTAAGAAGTTTGACACTCGACGCAAGTCCCTCGGCCCTTCCTGGAATCCGCTAGAGCAATTCAAGGTGCTTATATTAAGGAATTAAGGCTTCTGGGGGTCCGTGGGGCAAAATGCAGGGAACCAGGAGGGCGTGGCGGGTAGGCACCCATGTACGCACAACCACTTCATGGTGGTAAGAAGTTTGACACCCGGCCCAGATCCCTCGGCACTTCCTGGAATCCGCTAGAGCATTTCTAGGTGCTTATATTAAGGAATTAAGGCGTCTAGGGGTCCGTGGGGCAAAATGCGGGGAATCAAGAGGGCGTGGCGGGTAGGCACCCATGTACGCACAACCACTTCATGGTGGTAAGAAGTTTGACACCCGCCCCAGGTCCCTCGGCCTTTCCTGGAATCCGCTAAAGCAATTCTAGGTGCTTATATTAAGGAATTAAGACCTCTGGGGGACGGTAGGGCAAAATGCAGGGAACCAGGAGGGCGTGGCGGGTAGGCACCCATGTACGCACAACCACTTCATGGTGGTAAGAAGTTTGACACCCGGCCCAGATCCCTCGGCACTTCCTGGAATCCGCTAGAGCATTTCTAGGTGCTTATATTAAGGAATTAAGGCGTCTAGGGGTCCGTGGGGCAAAATGCGGGGAACCAAGAGGGCGTGGCGGGTAGGCACCCATGTACGCACAATCACCTCATAGTGGTAAGAAGTTTGACACCCGCCCCAGGTCCCTCGGCCATTCCTGGAATCCGCTAGAGCAATTCTAAGTCCTTATATTAAGGAATTAAGGCCTCTGGGAGTCCGTGGGGAAAAATGCAGGGAACCAGGAGGGCGTGGCTGATAGGCACCCATGTACGCATAACCACCTCATGGTGGTAAGAAGGTTGAGACCCGCCCCAGGACCCTCGGCCCTTCCTGGAATCCGCTAGAGCAATTCTAAGTGCTTATATTAAGGAATTAAGGCCTCTGGGAGTCCGTGAGGCAAAATGCAGGGAACCAGGAGGGCGTGGCGGATAGGCACCCATGTACGCACAACCACCTCATGGTGGTAAGAAGTTTAACACCCGCCCCAGGTCCCTCGGCTCTTCCTGGAATCCGCTAGAGCAATTCTAGTTGCTTATATTAAGGAATTAAGCCCTCTGGGGGACCGTGGGGCAAAATGCGGGGAACCAGGAGGGCGTGGCGGGTAGGCACCCATGTACGCACAACCACTTCATGGTGGTAAGAAGTTTGACACCCGGCCCAGATCCCTCGGCACTTCCTGGAATCCGCTAGAGCATTTCTAGGTGCTTATATTAAGGAATTAAGGCGTCTAGGGGTCCGTGGGGCAAAATGCGGGGAACCAAGAGGGCGTGGCGGGTAGGCACCCATGTACGCACAACCACCTCATGGTGGTAAGAAGTTTGACACTCGACCCAAGTCCCTCGGCCCTTCCTGGAATCCGCTAGAGCAATTCTAGGTGCTTATATTAAGGAATTAAGGCTTCTGGGGGTCCGTGGGGCAAAATGCAGGGAACCAGGAGGGCGTGGCGGGTAGGCACCCATGTACGCACAACCACCTCATGATGGTAAGAAGTTTAACACCCGCCCCAGGTCCCTCGGCTCTTCCTGGAATCCGCTAGAGCAATTCTAGGTGCTTATATTAAGGAATTAAGCCCTCTGGGGGACCGTGGGGCAAAATGCGGGGAACCAGGAGGGCGTGGCGGATAAGCACCCATGTACGCAGAACTACCTCATGGTGGTAAGAAGTTTAACACCCTGCCCAGGTCCCTCGGCCCTTCCTGGAATCCGCTAGAGCAATTCTAAGTGCTTATATTAAGGAATTAAGGCCTCTGGGGGTCCGTGGGGCAAAATGCAGGGAGCCAGGAGGGCGTGGCGGATAGGCACCCATGTACGCACAACCACCTCATGGTGGTAAGAAGTTTGACACCCGGCCCAGGTCCCTCTGCCTTTCCTGGAATCCGCCAGAGCAATTCTAGGTGCTTATATTAAGGAATTAAGGCGTCTAGGGGTCCTTGGGGCAAAATGCGGGGAACCAGGAGGGCGTGGCGGGTAGGCACCCATGTACGCACAACCACCTCAAGGTGGTAAGAAGTTTGACACCCGCCCCAGGTCCCTCGGCCCTTCCTGGAATCCGCTAGAGCAATTCTAAGTGCTTATATTAAAGAATTAAGGCCTCAGGGAGTCCGTGGGGCAAAATGCAGGGAACCAGGAGGGCGTGGCGGGTAGGCACCCATGTACGCACAACCACTTCATGGTGGTAAGAAGTTTGACACCCGGCCCAGATCCCTCGGCTCTTCCTGGAATCCGCTAGAGCATTTCTAGGTGCTTATATTAAGGAATTAAGGCGTCTAGGGGTCCGTGGGGCAAAATGCGGGGAACCAAGAGGGCGTGGCGGGTAGCCACCCATGTACGCACAACCACTTCATGGTGGTAAGAAGTTTGACACCCAGCCCAGGTCCCTCGGCCCTTCCTGCAATCCACTAGAACAATTCTAGGTGCTTATATTAAAGAATTAAGCCCTCTGGGAATCCATGGGGCAAAATGCGGGGAACAAGGAGGGTGTGGCGGATAGACACCCATGTACGCAGAACTACCTCATGGTGGTAAGAAGTTTGACACTCGAGCCAAGTCCCTCGGCCCTTACTGGAATCCGCTAGAGCAATTCTAAGTGCTTATATTAAGAAATCAAGGCTTCTGGGAGTCCGTGGGGCAAAATGCAGGGAACCAGGAGGGCGTGGCGGATAGGCACCCATGTACGCACAACCACCTCATGGTGGTAAGAAGTTTGACACCCGGCCCAGGTCCCTCTGCCTTTCCTGGAATCCGGCAGAGCAATTCTAGGTGCTTATATTAAGGAATTAAGGCGTCTAGGGGTCCGTGGGGCAAAATGCGGGGAACCAAGAGGGCGTGGCGGGTAGGCACCCATGTACGCACAATCACCTCATAGTGGTAAGAAGTTTGACACCCGCCCCAGGTCCCTCGGCCATTCCTGGAATCCGCTAGAGCAATTCTAAGTCCTTATATTAAGGAATTAAGGCCTCAGGGAGTCCGTGGGGAAAAATGCAGGGAACCAGGAGGGCGTGGCTGATAGGCACCCATGTACGCATAACCACCTCATGGTGGTAAGAAGGTTGAGACCCGCCCCAGGACCCTCGGCCCTTCCTGGAATCCGCTAGAGCAATTCTAAGTGCTTATATTAAGGAATTAAGGCCTCTGGGAGTCCGTGAGGCAAAATGCAGGGAACCAGGAGGGCGTGGCGGATAGGCACCCATGTACGCACAACCACCTCATGGTGGTAAGAAGTTTAACACCCGCCCCAGGTCCCTCGGCTCTTCCTGGAATCCGCTAGAGCAATTCTAGTTGCTTATATTAAGGAATTAAGCCCTCTGGGGGACCGTGGGGCAAAATGCGGGGAACCAGGAGGGCGTGGCGGATAGGCACCCATGTACGCAGAACTACCTCATGGTGGTAAGAAGTTTAACACCCTGCCCAGGTCCCTCGGCCTTTCCTGGAATCCGCTAGAGCAATTCTAAGTGCTTATATTAAGGAATTAAGGCCTCTGGGGGTCCGTGGGGCAAAATGCAGGGAACCAGGAGGGCGTGGCGGATAGGCACCCATGTACGCACAACCACCTCATGGTGGTAAGAAGTTTGACACCCGGCCCAGGTCCCTCTGCCTTTCCTGGAATCCGCCAGAGCAATTCTAGGTGCTTATATTAAGGAATTAAGGCGTCTAGGGGTCCGTGGGGCAAAATGCGGGGAACCAAGAGGGCGTGGCGGGTAGGCACCCATGTACGCACAACCACCTCATGGTGGTAAGAAGTTTGACACTCGACCCAAGTCCCTCGGCCCTTCCTGGAATCCGCTAGAGCAATTCTAGGTGCTTATATTAAGGAATTAAGACCTCTGGGGACGGTGGGGCAAAATGCAGGGAACCAGGAAGGCGTGGTGGGTAGGCACCCATATACGCACAACCACCTCATGATGGTAAGAAGTTTGACATCCTCCCCAGGTCCCTCGGCCCTTCCTGGAATCCGCTAGAGCAATTCTAAGTGCTTATATTAAGGAATTAAGGCCTCTGGGAGTCCGTGAGGCAAAATGCAGGGAACCAGGAGGGCGTGGCGGATAGGCACCCATGTACGCACAACCACCTCATGGTGGTAAGAAGTTTGACACCCGGCCCAGGTCCCTCTGCCTTTCCTGGAATCCGCCAGAGCAATTCTAGGTGCTTATATTAAGGAATTAAGACGTCTAGGGGTCCGTGGGGCAAAATGCGGGGAACCAGGAGGGCGTGGCGGGTAGGCACCCATGTACGCACAACCACCTCATGGTGGTAAGAAGTTTGACACTCGACCCAAGTCCCTCGGCCCTTCCTGGAATCCGCTAGAGCAATTCTAGGCGCTTATATTAAGGAATTAAGGCTTCTGGGGGTCCGTGGGGCAAAATGCAGGGAACCAGGAGGGCGTGGCGGGTAGGCACCCATGTACGCACAACCACCTCATGGTGGTAAGAAGTTTGACACCCGCCCCATGTCCCTCGGCTCTTCCTGGAATCCGCTAGAGCAATTCTAGGTGCTTATATTAAGGAATTAAGCCCTCTGGGGGACCGTGGGGTAAAATGCGGGGAACCAGGAGGGCGTGGCGGATAGGCACCCATGTACGCAGAACTACCTCATGGTGGTAAGAAGTTTAACACCCTGCCCAGGTCCCTCGGCCCTTCCTGGAATCCGCTAGAGCAATTCTAAGTGCTTATATTAAGGAATTAAGGCCTCTGGGAGTCCGTGGGGCAAAATGCAGGGAACCAGGAGGGCGTGGCGGATAGGCACCCATGTACGCACAACCACCTCAAGGTGGTAAGAAGTTTGACACCCGGCCCAGGTCCCTCTGCCTTTCCTGAAATCCGCCAGAGCAATTCTAGGTGCTTATATTAAGGAATTAAGGCGTCTAGGGGTCCTTGTGGCAAAATGCGGGGAACCAGGAGGGCGTGGCGGGTAGGCACCCATGTACGCACAACCACCTCATAGTGGTAAGAAGTTTTACACCCGCCCCAGGTCCCTCGGCCCTTCCTGGAATCCGCTAGAGCAATTCTAAGTGCTTATATTAAAGAATCAAGGCCTCAGGGAGTCCGTGGGGCAAAATGCAGGGAACCAAGAGGGCGTGGCGGGTAGGCACCCATGTACGCACAACCACTTCATGGTGGTAAGAAGTTTGACACCCGGCCCAGATCCCTCGGCACTTCCTGGAATCCGCTAGAGCATTTCTAGGTGCTTATATTAAGGAATTAAGGCGTCTAGGGGTCCGTGGGGCAAAATGCGGGGAACCAAGAGGGCGTGGCGGGTAGGCACCCATGTACGCACAACCACCTCATAGTGGTAAGAAGTTTGACACTCGACCCAAGTCCCTCGGCCCTTCCTGGAATCCGCTAGAGCAATTCTAGGTGCTTATATTAAGGAATTAAGGCTTCTGGGGGTCCGTGGGGCAAAAAGCAGGGAACCAGGAGGGCGTGGCGGGTAGGCACCCATGTACGCACAACCACCTCATGATGGTAAGAAGTTTAACACCCGCCCCAGGTCCCTCGGCTCTTCCTGGAATCCGCTAGAGCAATTCTAGGTGCTTATATTAAGGAATTAAGCCCTCTGGGGGACCGTGGGGCAAAATGCGGGGAACCAGGAGGGCGTGGCGGATAAGCACCCATGTACGCAGAACTACCTCATGGTGGTAAGAAGTTTAACACCCTGCCCAGGTCCCTCGGCCCTTCCTGGAATCCTCTAGAGCAATTCTAAGTGCTTATATTAAGGAATTAGGGCCTCTGGGGGTCCGTGGGGCAAAATGCAGGGAGCCAGGAGGGCGTGGCGGATAGGCACCCATGTACGCACAACCACCTCATGGTGGTAAGAAGTTTGACACCCGGCCCAGGTCCCTCTGCCTTTCCTGGAATCCGCCAGAGCAATTCTAGGTGCTTATATTAAGGAATTAAGGCGTCTAGGGGTCCTTGGGGCAAAATGCGGGGAACCAGGAGGGCGTGGCGGGTAGGCACCCATGTACGCACAACCACCTCAAGGTGGTAAGAAGTTTGACACCCGCCCCAGGTCCCTCGGCCCTTCCTGGAATCCGCTAGAGCAATTCTAAGTGCTTATATTAAAGAATTAAGGCCTCAGGGAGTCCGTGGGGCAAAATGCAGGGAACCAGGAGGGCGTGGCGGGTAGGCACCCATGTACGCACAACCACTTCATGGTGGTAAGAAGTTTGACACCCGGCCCAGATCCCTCGGCTCTTCCTGGAATCCGCTAGAGCATTTCTAGGTGCTTATATTAAGGAATTAAGGCGTCTAGGGGTCCGTGGGGCAAAATGCGGGGAACCAAGAGGGCGTGGCGGGTAGCCACCCATGTACGCACAACCATTTCATGGTGGTAAGAAGTTTGACACCCAGCCCAGGTCCCTCGGCCCTTCCAGCAATCCACTAGAACAATTCTAGGTGCTTATATTAAAGAATTAAGCCCTCTGGGAATCCATGGGGCAAAATGCGGGGAACAAGGAGGGTGTGGCGGATAGACACCCATGTACGCAGAACTACCTCATGGTGGTAAGAAGTTTGACACTCGAGCCAAGTCCCTCGGCCCTTACTGGAATCCGCTAGAGCAATTCTAAGTGCTTATATTAAGAAATCAAGGCTTCTGGGAGTCCGTGGGGCAAAATGCAGGGAACCAGGAGGGCGTGGCGGATAGGCACCCATGTACGCACAACCACCTCATGGTGGTAAGAAGTTTGACACCCGGCCCAGGTCCCTCTGCCTTTCCTGGAATCCGGCAGAGCAATTCTAGGGGCTTATATTAAGGAATTGAGGCGTCTAGGGGTCCGTGGGGCAAAATGCAGGGAACCAGGAGGGCGTGGCGGGTAGGCACCCATGTACGCACAACCACCTCATGGTGGTAAGAAGTTTCACACCCAGCCCAGGTCCCTCGGCCCTTCCTGAAATCTGCTGGAGCAATTCTAAGTGCTTATATTAAGGAATTAAGACCTCTGGGGGTCCGTGGGGCAAAATGCAGGGAACCAGGAGGGCGTGGCGGATAGGCACCCATGTACGCACAACCACCTCATGGTGGTAAGAAGGTTGAGACCCGCCCCAGGACCCTCGGCCCTTCCTGGAATCCGCTAGAGCAATTCTAAGTGCTTATATTAAGGAATTAAGGCCTCTGGGAGTCCGTGAGGCAAAATGCAGGGAACCAGGAGGGCGTGGCGGATAGGCACCCATGTACGCACAACCACCTCATGGTGATAAGAAGTTTAACACCCGGCCCAGATCCCTCGGCACTTCCTGGAATCCGCTAGAGCATTTCTAGGTGCTTATATTAAGGAATTAAGGCGTCTAGGGGTCCGTGGGGCAAAATGCGGGGAATCAAGAGGGCGTGGCGGGTAGGCACCCATGTATGCACAACCACTTCATGGTGGTAAGAAGTTTGACACCCGCCCCAGGTCCCTCGGCCTTTCCTGGAATCCGCTAAAGCAATTCTAGGTGCTTATATTAAGGAATTAAGACCTCTGGGGGACGGTAGGGCAAAATGCAGGGAACCAGGAGGGCGTGGCGGGTAGGCACCCATGTACGCACAACCACCTCATGGTGGTAAGAAGTTTGACACTCGACGCAAGTCCCTCGGCCCTTCCTGGAATCCGCTAGAGCAATTCAAGGTGCTTATATTAAGGAATTAAGGCTTCTGGGGGTCCGTGGGGCAAAATGCAGGGAACCAGGAGGGCGTGGCGGGTAGGCACCCATGTACGCACAACCACCTCATGGTGGTAAGAAGTTTGACACCCGGCCCAGGTCCCTCTGCCTTTCCTGGAATCCGCTAGAGCATTTCTAGGTGCTTATATTAAGGAATTAAGGCGTCTAGGGGTCCGTGGGGCAAAATGCAGGGAATCAAGAGGGCGTGGCGGGTAGGCACCCATGTACGCACAACCACTTCATGGTGGTAAGAAGTTTGACACCCGGCCCAGGTCCCTTTGCCTTTCCTGGAATCCGCCAGAGCATTTCTAGGTGCTTATATTAAGGAATTAAGGCGTCTAGGGGTCCGTGGGGCAAAATGCGGGGAACCAAGAGGGCGTGGCGGGTAGGCACCCATGTACGCACAATCACCTCATAGTGGTAAGAAGTTTGACACCCGTCCCAGATCCCTCGGCCATTCCTGGAATCCGCTAGAGCAATTCTAAGTCCTTATATTAAGGAATTAAGGCCTCTGGGAGTCCGTGGGGAAAAATGCAGGGAACCAGGAGGGCGTGGCTGATAGGCACCCATGTACGCATAACCACCTCATGGTGGTAAGAAGTTTGAGACCCGCCCCAGGACCCTCGGCCCTTCCTGGAATCCGCTAGAGCAATTCTAAGTGCTTATATTAAGGAATTAAGCCCTTTGGGGGACCGTGGGGCAAAATGCGGGGAACCAAGAGGGCGTGGCGGGTAGGCACCCATGTACGAACAATCACCTCATAGTGGTAAGAAGTTTGACACCCGTCCCAGATCCCTCGGCCATTCCTGGAATCCGCTAGAGCAATTCTAGGTGCTTATATTAAGGAATTAAGGCTTCTGGGGGTCCGTGGGGCAAAATGAAGGGAACCAAGAGGGCGTGGCGGGTAAGCACCCATGTACGCACAACCACCTCATGGTGGTAAGAAGTTTGACACCCTCCCCAGGTCCCTCGGCTCTTCCTGGAATCCGCTAGAGCAATTCTAAGTGGTTATATTAAGGAATTAAGGCGTCTAGGGGTCCGTGGGGCAAAATGCGGGGAACCAGGAGGGCGTGGCGGATAGGCACCCATCTACGCACAACCACCTCATGGTGGTAAAAAGTTTGACACCCGGCCCAGGTCCCTCTGCCTTTCCTGGAATCCGCCAGAGCAATTCTAGGTGCTTATATTAAGGAATTAAGGCGTCTAGGGGTCCGTGGGGCAAAATGCGGGGAACCAGGAGGGCGTGGCGGGTAGGCACCCATGTACGCACAACCACCTCATGGTGGTAAGAAGTTTGACACTCGACGCAAGTCCCTCGGCCCTTCCTGGAATCCGCTAGAGCAATTCAAGGTGCTTATATTAAGGAATTAAGGCTTCTGGGGGTCCGTGGGGCAAAATGCAGGGAACCAGGAGGGCGTGGCGGGTAGGCACCCATGTACGCACAACCACTTCATGGTGGTAAGAAGTTTGACACCCGGCCCAAATCCCTCGGCACTTCCTGGAATCCGCTAGAGCATTTCTAGGTGCTTATATTAAGGAATTAAGGCGTCTAGGGGTCCGTGGGGCAAAATGCGGGGAATCAAGAGGGCGTGGCGGGTAGGCACCCATGTACGCACAACCACTTCATGGTGGTAAGAAGTTTGACACCCGCCCCAGGTCCCTCGGCCTTTCCTGGAATCCGCTAAAGCAATTCTAGGTGCTTATATTAAGGAATTAAGACCTCTGGGGGACGGTAGGGCAAAATGCAGGGAACCAGGAGGGCGTGGCGGGTAGGCACCCATGTACGCACAACCACTTCATGGTGGTAAGAAGTTTGACACCCGGCCCAGATCCCTCGGCACTTCCTGGAATCCGCTAGAGCATTTCTAGGTGCTTATATTAAGGAATTAAGGCGTCTAGGGGTCCGTGGGGCAAAATGCGGGGAACCAAGAGGGCGTGGCGGGTAGGCACCCATGTACGCACAATCACCTCATAGTGGTAAGAAGTTGGACACCCGCCCCAGGTCCCTCGGCAATTCCTGGAATCCGCTAGAGCAATTCTAAGTCCTTATATTAAGGAATTAAGGCCTCTGGGAGTCCGTGGGGAAAAATGCAGGGAACCAGGAGGGCGTGGCTGATAGGCACCCATGTACGCATAACCACCTCATGGTGGTAAGAAGGTTGAGACCCGCCCCAGGACCCTCGGCCCTTCCTGGAATCCGCTAGAGCAATTCTAAGTGCTTATATTAAGGAATTAAGGCCTCTGGGAGTCCGTGAGGCAAAATGCAGGGAACCAGGAGGGCGTGGCGGATAGGCACCCATGTACGCACAACCACCTCATGGTAGTAAGAAGTTTAACACCCGCCCCAGGTCCCTCGGCTCTTCCTGGAATCCGCTAGAGCAATTCTAGTTGCTTATATTAAGGAATTAAGGCTTCTGGGGGTCCGTGGGGCAAAAAGCAGGGAACCAGGAGGGCGTGGCGGGTAGGCACCCATGTACGCACAACCACCTCATGATGGTAAGAAGTTTAACACCCGCCCCAGGTCCCTCGGCTCTTCCTGGAATCCGCTAGAGCAATTCTAGGTGCTTATATTAAGGAATTAAGCCCTCTGGGGGACCGTGGGGCAAAATGCGGGGAACCAGGAGGGCGTGGCGGATAAGCACCCATGTACGCAGAACTACCTCATGGTGGTAAGAAGTTTAACACCCTGCCCAGGTCCCTCGGCCCTTCCTGGAATCCTCTAGAGCAATTCTAAGTGCTTATATTAAGGAATTAGGGCCTCTGGGGGTCCGTGGGGCAAAATGCAGGGAGCCAGGAGGGCGTGGCGGATAGGCACCCATGTACGCACAACCACCTCATGGTGGTAAGAAGTTTGACACCCGGCCCAGGTCCCTCTGCCTTTCCTGGAATCCGCCAGAGCAATTCTAGGTGCTTATATTAAGGAATTAAGGCGTCTAGGGGTCCTTGGGGCAAAATGCGGGGAACCAGGAGGGCGTGGCGGATAAGCACCCATGTACGCAGAACTACCTCATGGTGGTAAGAAGTTTAACACCCTGCCCAGGTCCCTCGGCCCTTCCTGGAATCCGCTAGAGCAATTCTAAGTGCTTATATTAAGGAATTAAGGCCTCTGGGGGTCCGTGGGGCAAAATGCAGGGAGCCAGGAGGGCGTGGCGGATAGGCACCCATGTACGCACAACCACCTCATGGTGGTAAGAAGTTTGACACCCGGCCCAGGTCCCTCTGCCTTTCCTGGAATCCGCCAGAGCAATTCTAGGTGCTTATATTAAGGAATTAAGGCGTCTAGGGGTCCTTGGGGCAAAATGCGGGGAACCAGGAGGGCGTGGCGGGTAGGCACCCATGTACGCACAACCACCTCAAGGTGGTAAGAAGTTTGACACCCGCCCCAGGTCCCTCGGCCCTTCCTGGAATCCGCTAGAGCAATTCTAAGTGCTTATATTAAAGAATTAAGGCCTCAGGGAGTCCGTGGGGCAAAATGCAGGGAACCAGGAGGGCGTGGCGGGTAGGCACCCATGTACGCACAACCACTTCATGGTGGTAAGAAGTTTGACACCCGGCCCAGATCCCTCGGCTCTTCCTGGAATCCGCTAGAGCATTTCTAGGTGCTTATATTAAGGAATTAAGGCGTCTAGGGGTCCGTGGGGCAAAATGCGGGGAACCAAGAGGGCGTGGCGGGTAGCCACCCATGTACGCACAACCACTTCATGGTGGTAAGAAGTTTGACACCCAGCCCAGGTCCCTCGGCCCTTCCTGCAATCCACTAGAACAATTCTAGGTGCTTATATTAAAGAATTAAGCCCTCTGGGAATCCATGGGGCAAAATGCGGGGAACAAGGAGGGTGTGGCGGATAGACACCCATGTACGCAGAACTACCTCATGGTGGTAAGAAGTTTGACACTCGAGCCAAGTCCCTCGGCCCTTACTGGAATCCGCTAGAGCAATTCTAAGTGCTTATATTAAGAAATCAAGGCTTCTGGGAGTCCGTGGGGCAAAATGCAGGGAACCAGGAGGGCGTGGCGGATAGGCACCCATGTACGCACAACCACCTCATGGTGGTAAGAAGTTTGACACCCGGCCCAGGTCCCTCTGCCTTTCCTGGAATCCGGCAGAGCAATTCTAGGTGCTTATATTAAGGAATTAAGGCGTCTAGGGGTCCGTGGGGCAAAATGCGGGGAACCAAGAGGGCGTGGCGGGTAGGCACCCATGTACGCACAATCACCTCATAGTGGTAAGAAGTTTGACACCCGCCCCAGGTCCCTCGGCCATTCCTGGAATCCGCTAGAGCAATTCTAAGTCCTTATATTAAGGAATTAAGGCCTCTGGGAGTCCGTGGGGAAAAATGCAGGGAACCAGGAGGGCGTGGCTGATAGGCACCCATGTACGCATAACCACCTCATGGTGGTAAGAAGGTTGAGACCCGCCCCAGGACCCTCGGCCCTTCCTGGAATCCGCTAGAGCAATTCTAAGTGCTTATATTAAGGAATTAAGGCCTCTGGGAGTCCGTGAGGCAAAATGCAGGGAACCAGGAGGGCGTGGCGGATAGGCACCCATGTACGCACAACCACCTCATGGTGGTAAGAAGTTTAACACCCGCCCCAGGTCCCTCGGCTCTTCCTGGAATCCGCTAGAGCAATTCTAGTTGCTTATATTAAGGAATTAAGCCCTCTGGGGGACCGTGGGGCAAAATGCGGGGAACCAGGAGGGCGTGGCGGATAGGCACCCATGTACGCAGAACTACCTCATGGTGGTAAGAAGTTTAACACCCTGCCCAGGTCCCTCGGCCTTTCCTGGAATCCGCTAGAGCAATTCTAAGTGCTTATATTAAGGAATTAAGGCCTCTGGGGGTCCGTGGGGCAAAATGCAGGGAACCAGGAGGGCGTGGCGGATAGGCACCCATGTACGCACAACCACCTCATGGTGGTAAGAAGTTTGACACCCGGCCCAGGTCCCTCTGCCTTTCCTGGAATCCGCCAGAGCAATTCTAGGTGCTTATATTAAGGAATTAAGGCGTCTAGGGGTCCGTGGGGCAAAATGCGGGGAACCAAGAGGGCGTGGCGGGTAGGCACCCATGTACGCACAACCACCTCATGGTGGTAAGAAGTTTGACACTCGACCCAAGTCCCTCGGCCCTTCCTGGAATCCGCTAGAGCAATTCTAGGTGCTTATATTAAGGAATTAAGACCTCTGGGGACGGTGGGGCAAAATGCAGGGAACCAGGAAGGCGTGGTGGGTAGGCACCCATATACGCACAACCACCTCATGATGGTAAGAAGTTTGACATCCTCCCCAGGTCCCTCGGCCCTTCCTGGAATCCGCTAGAGCAATTCTAAGTGCTTATATTAAGGAATTAAGGCCTCTGGGAGTCCGTGAGGCAAAATGCAGGGAACCAGGAGGGCGTGGCGGATAGGCACCCATGTACGCACAACCACCTCATGGTGGTAAGAAGTTTGACACCCGGCCCAGGTCCCTCTGCCTTTCCTGGAATCCGCCAGAGCAATTCTAGGTGCTTATATTAAGGAATTAAGACGTCTAGGGGTCCGTGGGGCAAAATGCGAAGAACCAGGAGGGCGTGGCGGGTAGGCACCCATGTACGCACAACCACCTCATGGTGGTAAGAAGTTTGACACTCGACCCAAGTCCCTCGGCCCTTCCTGGAATCCGCTAGAGCAATTCTAGGCGCTTATATTAAGGAATTAAGGCTTCTGGGGGTCCGTGGGGCAAAATGCAGGGAACCAGGAGGGCGTGGCGGGTAGGCACCCATGTACGCACAACCACCTCATGGTGGTAAGAAGTTTGACACCCGCCCCATGTCCCTCGGCTCTTCCTGGAATCCGCTAGAGCAATTCTAGGTGCTTATATTAAGGAATTAAGCCCTCTGGGGGACCGTGGGGTAAAATGCGGGGAACCAGGAGGGCGTGGCGGATAGGCACCCATGTACGCAGAACTACCTCATGGTGGTAAGAAGTTTAACACCCTGCCCAGGTCCCTCGGCCCTTCCTGGAATCCGCTAGAGCAATTCTAAGTGCTTATATTAAGGAATTAAGGCCTCTGGGAGTCCGTGGGGCAAAATGCAGGGAACCAGGAGGGCGTGGCGGATAGGCACCCATGTACGCACAACCACCTCATGGTGGTAAGAAGTTTGACACCCGGCCCAGGTCCCTCTGCCTTTCCTGGAATCCGCCAGAGCAATTCTAGGTGCTTATATTAAGGAATTAAGGCGTCTAGGTGTCCTTGTGGCAAAATGCGGGGAACCAGGAGGGCGTGGCGGGTAGGCACCCATGTACGCACAACCACCTCATAGTGGTAAGAAGTTTGACACCCGCCCCAGGTCCCTCGGCCCTTCCTGGAATCCGCTAGAGCAATTCTAAGTGCTTATATTAAAGAATCAAGGCCTCAGGGAGTCCGTGGGGCAAAATGCAGGGAACCAGGAGGGCGTGGCGGGTAGGCACCCATGTACGCACAACCACTTCATGGTGGTAAGAAGTTTGACACCCGGCCCAGATCCCTCGGCACTTCCTGGAATCCGCTAGAGCATTTCTAGGTGCTTATATTAAGGAATTAAGGCGTCTAGGGGTCCGTGGGGCAAAATGCGGGGAACCAAGAGGGCGTGGCGGGTAGGCACCCATGTACGCACAACCACCTCATGGTGGTAAGAAGTTTGACACTCGACCCAAGTCCCTCGGCCCTTCCTGGAATCCGCTTGAGCAATTCTAGGTGCTTATATTAAGGAATTAAGGCTTCTGGGGGTCCGTGGGGCAAAAAGCAGGGAACCAGGAGGGCGTGGCGGGTAGGCACCCATGTACGCACAACCACCTCATGATGGTAAGAAGTTTAACACCCGCCCCAGGTCCCTCGGCTCTTCCTGGAATCCGCTAGAGCAATTCTAGGTGCTTATATTAAGGAATTAAGCCCTCTGGGGGACCGTGGGGCAAAATGCGGGGAACCAGGAGGGCGTGGCGGATAAGCACCCATGTACGCAGAACTACCTCATGGTGGTAAGAAGTTTAACACCCTGCCCAGGTCCCTCGGCCCTTCCTGGAATCCGCTAGAGCAATTCTAAGTGCTTATATTAAGGAATTAGGGCCTCTGGGGGTCCGTGGGGCAAAATGCAGGGAGCCAGGAGGGCGTGGCGGATAGGCACCCATGTACGCACAACCACCTCATGGTGGTAAGAAGTTTGACACCCGGCCCAGGTCCCTCTGCCTTTCCTGGAATCCGCCAGAGCAATTCTAGGTGCTTATATTAAGGAATTAAGGCGTCTAGGGGTCCTTGGGGCAAAATGCGGGGAACCAGGAGGGCGTGGCGGGTAGGCACCCATGTACGCACAACCACCTCAAGGTGGTAAGAAGTTTGACACCCGCCCCAGGTCCCTCGGCCCTTCCTGGAATCCGCTAGAGCAATTCTAAGTGCTTATATTAAAGAATTAAGGCCTCAGGGAGTCCGTGGGGCAAAATGCAGGGAACCAGGAGGGCGTGGCGGGTAGGCACCCATGTACGCACAACCACTTCATGGTGGTAAGAAGTTTGACACCCGGCCCAGATCCCTCGGCTCTTCCTGGAATCCGCTAGAGCATTTCTAGGTGCTTATATTAAGGAATTAAGGCGTCTAGGGGTCCGTGGGGCAAAATGCGGGGAACCAAGAGGGCGTGGCGGGTAGCCACCCATGTACGCACAACCACTTCATGGTGGTAAGAAGTTTGACACCCAGCCCAGGTCCCTCGGCCCTTCCTGCAATCCACTAGAACAATTCTAGGTGCTTATATTAAAGAATTAAGCCCTCTGGGAATCCATGGGGCAAAATGCGGGGAACAAGGAGGGTGTGGCGGATAGACACCCATGTACGCAGAACTACCTCATGGTGGTAAGAAGTTTGACACTCGAGCCAAGTCCCTCGGCCCTTACTGGAATCCGCTAGAGCAATTCTAAGTGCTTATATTAAGAAATCAAGGCTTCTGGGAGTCCGTGGGGCAAAATGCAGGGAACCAGGAGGGCGTGGCGGATAGGCACCCATGTACGCACAACCACCTCATGGTGGTAAGAAGTTTGACACCCGGCCCAGGTCCCTCTGCCTTTCCTGGAATCCGGCAGAGCAATTCTAGGGGCTTATATTAAGGAATTGAGGCGTCTAGGGGTCCGTGGGGCAAAATGCAGGGAACCAGGAGGGCGTGGCGGGTAGGCACCCATGTACGCACAACCACCTCATGGTGGTAAGAAGTTTCACACCCAGCCCAGGTCCCTCGGCCCTTCCTGAAATCTGCTGGAGCAATTCTAAGTGCTTATATTAAGGAATTAAGACCTCTGGGGGTCCGTGGGGCAAAATGCAGGGAACCAGGAGGGCGTGGCGGATAGGCACCCATGTACGCACAACCACCTCATGGTGGTAAGAAGGTTGAGACCCGCCCCAGGACCCTCGGCCCTTCCTGGAATCCGCTAGAGCAATTCTAAGTGCTTATATTAAGGAATTAAGGCCTCTGGGAGTCCGTGAGGCAAAATGCAGGGAACCAGGAGGGCGTGGCGGATAGGCACCCATGTACGCACAACCACCTCATGGTGGTAAGAAGTTTAACACCCGCCCCAGGTCCCTCGGCTCTTCCTGGAATCCGCTAGAGCAATTCTAGTTGCTTATATTAAGGAATTAAGCCCTCTGGGGGACCGTGGGGCAAAATGCGGGGAACCAGGAGGGCGTGGCGGGTAGGCACCCATGTACGCACAACCACTTCATGGTGGTAAGAAGTTTGACACCCGGCCCAGATCCCTCGGCACTTCCTGGAATCCGCTAGAGCATTTCTAGGTGCTTATATTAAGGAATTAAGGCGTCTAGGGGTCCGTGGGGCAAAATGCGGGGAACCAAGAGGGCGTGGCGGGTAGGCACCCATGTACGCACAACCACCTCAAGGTGGTAAGAAGTTTGACACCCGCCCCAGGTCCCTCGGCCCTTCCTGGAATCCGCTAGAGCAATTCTAAGTGCTTATATTAAAGAATTAAGGCCTCAGGGAGTCCGTGGGGCAAAATGCAGGGAACCAGGAGGGCGTGGCGGGTAGGCACCCATGTACGCACAACCACTTCATGGTGGTAAGAAGTTTGACACCCGGCCCAGATCCCTCGGCTCTTCCTGGAATCCGCTAGAGCATTTCTAGGTGCTTATATTAAGGAATTAAGGCGTCTAGGGGTCCGTGGGGCAAAATGCGGGGAACCAAGAGGGCGTGGCGGGTAGCCACCCATGTACGCACAACCACTTCATGGTGGTAAGAAGTTTGACACCCAGCCCAGGTCCCTCGGCCCTTCCTGCAATCCACTAGAACAATTCTAGGTGCTTATATTAAAGAATTAAGCCCTCTGGGAATCCATGGGGCAAAATGCGGGGAACAAGGAGGGTGTGGCGGATAGACACCCATGTACGCAGAACTACCTCATGGTGGTAAGAAGTTTGACACTCGAGCCAAGTCCCTCGGCCCTTACTGGAATCCGCTAGAGCAATTCTAAGTGCTTATATTAAGAAATCAAGGCTTCTGGGAGTCCGTGGGGCAAAATGCAGGGAACCAGGAGGGCGTGGCGGATAGGCACCCATGTACGCACAACCACCTCATGGTGGTAAGAAGTTTGACACCCGGCCCAGGTCCCTCTGCCTTTCCTGGAATCCGGCAGAGCAATTCTAGGTGCTTATATTAAGGAATTAAGGCGTCTAGGGGTCCGTGGGGCAAAATGCGGGGAACCAAGAGGGCGTGGCGGGTAGGCACCCATGTACGCACAATCACCTCATAGTGGTAAGAAGTTTGACACCCGCCCCAGGTCCCTCGGCCATTCCTGGAATCCGCTAGAGCAATTCTAAGTCCTTATATTAAGGAATTAAGGCCTCTGGGAGTCCGTGGGGAAAAATGCAGGGAACCAGGAGGGCGTGGCTGATAGGCACCCATGTACGCATAACCACCTCATGGTGGTAAGAAGGTTGAGACCCGCCCCAGGACCCTCGGCCCTTCCTGGAATCCGCTAGAGCAATTCTAAGTGCTTATATTAAGGAATTAAGGCCTCTGGGAGTCCGTGAGGCAAAATGCAGGGAACCAGGAGGGCGTGGCGGATAGGCACCCATGTACGCACAACCACCTCATGGTGGTAAGAAGTTTAACACCCGCCCCAGGTCCCTCGGCTCTTCCTGGAATCCGCTAGAGCAATTCTAGTTGCTTATATTAAGGAATTAAGCCCTCTGGGGGACCGTGGGGCAAAATGCGGGGAACCAGGAGGGCGTGGCGGATAGGCACCCATGTACGCAGAACTACCTCATGGTGGTAAGAAGTTTAACACCCTGCCCAGGTCCCTCGGCCTTTCCTGGAATCCGCTAGAGCAATTCTAAGTGCTTATATTAAGGAATTAAGGCCTCTGGGGGTCCGTGGGGCAAAATGCAGGGAACCAGGAGGGCGTGGCGGATAGGCACCCATGTACGCACAACCACCTCATGGTGGTAAGAAGTTTGACACCCGGCCCAGGTCCCTCTGCCTTTCCTGGAATCCGCCAGAGCAATTCTAGGTGCTTATATTAAGGAATTAAGGCGTCTAGGGGTCCGTGGGGCAAAATGCGGGGAACCAAGAGGGCGTGGCGGGTAGGCACCCATGTACGCACAACCACCTCATGGTGGTAAGAAGTTTGACACTCGACCCAAGTCCCTCGGCCCTTCCTGGATTCCGCTAGAGCAATTCTAGGTGCTTATATTAAGGAATTAAGACCTCTGGGGACGGTGGGGCAAAATGCAGGGAACCAGGAAGGCGTGGTGGGTAGGCACCGATATACGCACAACCACCTCATGATGGTAAGAAGTTTGACATCCTCCCCAGGTCCCTCGGCCCTTCCTGGAATCCGCTAGAGCAATTCTAAGTGCTTATATTAAGGAATTAAGGCCTCTGGGAGTCCGTGAGGCAAAATGCAGGGAACCAGGAGGGCGTGGCGGATAGGCACCCATGTACGCACAACCACCTCATGGTGGTAAGAAGTTTGACACCCGGCCCAGGTCCCTCTGCCTTTCCTGGAATCCGCCAGAGCAATTCTAGGTGCTTATATTAAGGAATTAAGACGTCTAGGGGTCCGTGGGGCAAAATGCGGGGAACCAGGAGGGCGTGGCGGGTAGGCACCCATATACGCACAACCACCTCATGGTGGTAAGAAGTTTGACACTCGACCCAAGTCCCTCGGCCCTTCCTGGAATCCGCTAGAGCAATTCTAGGCGCTTATATTAAGGAATTAAGGCTTCTGGGGGTCCGTGGGGCAAAATGCAGGGAACCAGGAGGGCGTGGCGGGTAGGCACCCATGTACGCACAACCACCTCATGGTGGTAAGAAGTTTGACACCCGCCCCATGTCCCTCGGCTCTTCCTGGAATCCGCTAGAGCAATTCTAGGTGCTTATATTAAGGAATTAAGCCCTCTGGGGGACCGTGGGGTAAAATGCGGGGAACCAGGAGGGCGTGGCGGATAGGCACCCATGTACGCAGAACTACCTCATGGTGGTAAGAAGTTTAACACCCTGCCCAGGTCCCTCGGCCCTTCCTGGAATCCGCTAGAGCAATTCTAAGTGCTTATATTAAGGAATTAAGGCCTCTGGGAGTCCGTGGGGCAAAATGCAGGGAACCAGGAGGGCGTGGCGGATAGGCACCCATGTACGCACAACCACCTCATGGTGGTAAGAAGTTTGACACCCGGCCCAGGTCCCTCTGCCTTTCCTGGAATCCGCCAGAGCAATTCTAGGTGCTTATATTAAGGAATTAAGGCGTCTAGGGGTCCTTGTGGCAAAATGCGGGGAACCAGGAGGGCGTGGCGGGTAGGCACCCATGTACGCACAACCACCTCATAGTGGTAAGAAGTTTGACACCCGCCCCAGGTCCCTCGGCCCTTCCTGGAATCCGCTAGAGCAATTCTAAGTGCTTATATTAAAGAATCAAGGCCTCAGGGAGTTCGTGGGGCAAAATGCAGGGAACCAAGAGGGCGTGGCGGGTAGGCACCCATGTACGCACAACCACTTCATGGTGGTAAGAAGTTTGACACCCGGCCCAGATCCCTCGGCACTTCCTGGAATCCGCTAGAACATTTCTAGGTGCTTATATTAAGGAATTAAGGCGTCTAGGGGTCCGTGGGGCAAAATGCGGGGAACCAAGAGGGCGTGGCGGGTAGGCACCCATGTACGCACAACCACCTCATGGTGGTAAGAAGTTTGACACTCGACCCAAGTCCCTCGGCCCTTCCTGGAATCCGCTAGAGCAATTCTAGGTGCTTATATTAAGGAATTAAGGCTTCTGGGGGTCCGTGGGGCAAAATGCAGGGAACCAGGAGGGCGTGGCGGGTAGGCACCCATGTACGCACAACCACCTCATGATGGTAAAAAGTTTAACACCCGCCCCAGGTCCCTCGGCTCTTCCTGGAATCCGCTAGAGCAATTCTAGGTGCTTATATTAAGGAATTAAGCCCTCTGGGGGACCGTGGGGCAAAATGCGGGGAACCAGGAGGGCGTGGCGGATAAGCACCCATGTACGCAAAACTACCTCATGGTGGTAAGAAGTTTAACACCCTGCCCAGGTCCCTCGGCCCTTCCTGGAATCCGCTAGAGCAATTCTAAGTGCTTATATTAAGGAATTAGGGCCTCTGGGGGTCCGTGGGGCAAAATGCAGGGAGCCAGGAGGGCGTGGCGGATAGGCACCCATGTACGCACAACCACCTCATGGTGGTAAGAAGTTTGACACCCGGCCCAGGTCCCTCTGCCTTTCCTGGAATCCGCCAGAGCAATTCTAGGTGCTTATATTAAGGAATTAAGGCGTCTAGGGGTCCTTGGGGCAAAATGCGGGGAACCAGGAGGGCGTGGCGGGTAGGCACCCATGTACGCACAACCACCTCAAGGTGGTAAGAAGTTTGACACCCGCCCCAGGTCCCTCGGCCCTTCCTGGAATCCGCTAGAGCAATTCTAAGTGCTTATATTAAAGAATTAAGGCCTCAGGGAGTCCGTGGGGCAAAATGCAGGGAACCAGGAGGGCGTGGCGGGTAGGCACCCATGTACGCACAACCACTTCATGGTGGTAAGAAGTTTGACACCCGGCCCAGATCCCTCGGCTCTTCCTGGAATCCGCTAGAGCATTTCTAGGTGCTTATATTAAGGAATTAAGGCGTCTAGGGGTCCGTGGGGCAAAATGCGGGGAACCAAGAGGGCGTGGCGGGTAGCCACCCATGTACGCACAACCACTTCATGGTGGTAAGAAGTTTGACACCCAGCCCAGGTCCCTCGGCCCTTCCTGCAATCCACTAGAACAATTCTAGGTGCTTATATTAAAGAATTAAGCCCTCTGGGAATCCATGGGGCAAAATGCGGGGAACAAGGAGGGTGTGGCGGATAGACACCCATGTACGCAGAACTACCTCATGGTGGTAAGAAGTTTGACACTCGAGCCAAGTCCCTCGGCCCTTACTGGAATCCGCTAGAGCAATTCTAAGTGCTTATATTAAGAAATCAAGGCTTCTGGGAGTCCGTGGGGCAAAATGCAGGGAACCAGGAGGGCGTGGCGGATAGGCACCCATGTACGCACAACCACCTCATGGTGGTAAGAAGTTTGACACCCGGCCCAGGTCCCTCTGCCTTTCCTGGAATCCGGCAGAGCAATTCTAGGGGCTTATATTAAGGAATTGAGGCGTCTAGGGGTCCGTGGGGCAAAATGCAGGGAACCAGGAGGGCGTGGCGGGTAGGCACCCATGTACGCACAACCACCTCATGGTGGTAAGAAGTTTCACACCCAGCCCAGGTCCCTCGGCCCTTCCTGAAATCTGCTGGAGCAATTCTAGGTGCTTATATTAAGGAATTAAGACCTCTGGGGGTCCGTGGGGCAAAATGCAGGGAACCAGGAGGGCGTGGCGGATAGGCACCCATGTACGCACAACCACCTCATGGTGGTAAGAAGTTTGACACCCGGCCCAGGTCCCTCTGCCTTTCCTGGAATCCGCCAGAGCAATTCTAGGTGCTTATATTAAGGAATTAAGGCGTGTAGGGACGGTGGGGCAAAATGCGGGGAACCAGGAAGGCGTGGCGGGTAGGCACCCATGTACGCACACCCACCTCATGGTGGTAAGAAGTTTGACACCCGTCCCAGGTCCCTCGGCCATTCCTGGAATCCGCTAGAGCAATTCTAGGTGCTTATATTAAGGAATTAAGCCCTATGGGGGACCGTGGGGCAAAATGCGGGGAACCAGGAGGGCGTGGCGGATAGGCACCCATGTACGCAGAACTACCTCATGGTGGTAAGAAGTTTAACACCCTGCCCAGGTCCCTCGGCCCTTCCTGGAATCCGCTAGAGCAATTCTAAGTGCTTATATTAAGGAATTAAGGCCTCTGGGAGTCCGTGGGGCAAAATGCAGGGAACCAGGAGGGCGTGGCGGATAGGCACCCATGTACGCACAACCACCTCATGGTGGTAAGAAGTTTAACACCCTGCCCAGGTCCCTCGGCCCTTCCTGGAATCTGCTAGAGCAATTCTAAGTGCTTATATTAAGGAATTAAGGCCTCTGGGAGTCCGTGGGGCAAAATGCAGGGAACCAGGAGGGCGTGGCGGATAGGCACCCATGTACGCACAACCACCTCATGGTGGTAAGAAGTTTGACACCCGGCCCAGGTCCCTCTGCCTTTCCTGGAATCCGCCAGAGCAATTCTAGGTGCTTATATTAAGGAATTAAGGCGTCTAGGGGTCCTTGGGGCTAAATGCGGGGAACCAGGAGGGCGTGGCGGGTAGGCACCCATGTACGCACAACCACCTCATGGTGGTAAGAAGTTTGACACCCGCCCCAGGTCCCTCGGCCCTTCCTGGAATCCGCTAGAGCAATTCTAAGTGCTTATATTAAAGAATTAAGGCCTCAGGGAGCCCGTGGGGCAAAATGCAGGGAACCAAGAGGGCGTGGCGGGTAAGCACCCATGTACGCACAACCACTTCATGGTGGTAAGAAGTTTGACACCCGGCCCAGATCCCTCGGCACTTCCTGGAATCCGCTAGAGCATTTCTAGGTGCTTATATTAAGGAATTAAGGCGTCTAGGGGTCCGTGGGGCAAAATGCGGGGAACCAAGAGGGCGTGGCGTGTAGGCACCCATGTACGCACAACCACCTCATGGTGGTAAGAAGTTTGACACTCGACCCAAGTCCCTCGGCCCTTCCTGGAATCCGCTAGAGCAATTCTAGGTGCTTATATTAAGGAATTAAGGCTTCTGGGGGTCCGTGGGGCAAAATGCAGGGAACCAGGAGGGCGTGGCGGGTAGGCACCCATGTACGCACAACCACCTCATGATGGTAAGAAGTTTAACACCCGCCCCAGGTCCCTCGGCTCTTCCTGGAATCCGCTAGAGCAATTCTAGTTGCTTATATTAAGGAATTAAGCCCTCTGGGGGACCGTGGGACAAAATGCGGGGAACCAGGAGGGCGTGGCGGATAGGCACCCATGTACGCAGAACTACCTCATGGTGGTAAGAAGTTTAACACCCTGCCCAGGTCCCTCGGCCTTTCCTGGAATCCGCTAGAGCAATTCTAAGTGCTTATATTAAAGAATTAAGGCCTCTGGGGGTCCGTGGGGCAAAATGCAGGGAACCAGGAGGGCGTGGCGGATAGGCACCCATGTACGCACAACCACCTCATGGTGGTAAGAAGTTTGACACCCGGCCCAGGTCCCTCTGCCTTTCCTGGAATCCGCCAGAGCAATTCTATGTGCTTATATTAAGGAATTAAGGCGTCTAGGGGTCCTTGGGGCAAAATGCGGGGAACCAAGAGGGCGTGGCGGGTAGCCACCCATGTACGCACAACCACTTCATGGTGGTAAGAAGTTTGACACCCAGCCCAGGTCCCTCGGCCCTTCCTGCAATCCACTAGAACAATTCTAGGTGCTTATATTAAAGAATTAAGCCCTCTGGGAATCCATGGGGCAAAATGCGGGGAACAAGGAGGGTGTGGCGGATAGACACCCATGTACGCAGAACTACCTCATGGTGATAAGAAGTTTGACACTCGAGCCAAGTCCCTCGGCCCTTACTGGAATCCGCTAGAGCAATTCTAAGTGCTTATATTAAGAAATCAAGGCCTCTGGGAGTCCGTGGGGCAAAATGCAGGGAACCAGGAGGGCGTGGCGGATAGGCACCCATGTACGCACAACCACCTCATGGTGGTAAGAAGTTTGACACCCGGCCCAGGTCCCTCTGCCTTTCCTGGAATCCGCCAGAGCAATTCTAGGGGCTTATATTAAGGAATTGAGGCGTCTAGGGGTCCGTGGGGCAAAATGCAGGGAACCAGGAGGGCGTGGCACCCATGTACGCACAACCACCTCATGGTGGTAAGAAGTTTCACACCCAGCCCAGGTCCCTCGGCCCTTCCTGAAATCTGCTGGAGCAATTCTAGGTGCTTATATTAAGGAATTAAGACCTCTGGGGGTCCGTGGGGCAAAATGCGGGGAACCAGGAAGACGTGGCGGGTAGGCACCCATGTACGCACAACCACCTCATGGTGGTAAGAAGTTTGACACCCGCCCCAGGTCCCTCGGCCATTCCTGGAATCCGCTAGAGCAATTCTAAGTGCTTATATTAAGGAATTGAGGCGTCTAGGGGTCCGTGGGGCAAAATGCAGGGAACCAGGAGGGCGTGGCGGATAGGCACCCATTTACTCACAACAACCACATGGTGGTAAGAAGTTTGACACCCGGCCCAGGTCCCTTTGCCTTTCCTGGAATCCGCCAGAGCAATTCTAGGTGCTTATATTAAGGAATTAAGGCGTGTAGGGGACGGTGGGGCAAAATGCAGGGAACCAGGAAGGCGTGGTGGGTAGGCACCCATGTACGCACAACCACCTCATGATGGTAAGAAGTTTGACACCCTCCCCAGGTCCCTCGGCCCTTCCTGGAATCCGCTAGAGCAATTCTAAGTGCTTATATTAAGGAATTAAGGCGTCTAGGGGTCCGTGGGGCAAAATGCGGGGAACCAGGAGGGCGTGGCGGATAGGCACCCATGTACGCAGAACTACCTCATGGTGGTAAGAAGTTTAACACCCTGCCCAGGTCCCTCGGCCTTTCCTGGAATCCGCTAGAGCAATTCTAAGTGCTTATATTAAGGAATTAAGGCCTCTGGGGGTCCGTGGGGCAAAATGCAGGGAACCAGGAGGGCGTGGCGGATAGGCACCCATGTACGCACAACCACCTCATGGTGGTAAGAAGTTTGACACCCGGCCCAGGTCCCTCTGCCTTTCCTGGAATCCGCCAGAGCAATTCTAGGTGCTTATATTAAGGAATTAAGGCGTCTAGGGGTCCGTGGGGCAAAATGCGGGGAACCAAGAGGGCGTGGCGGGTAGGCACCCATGTACGCACAACCACCTCATGGTGGTAAGAAGTTTGACACTCGACCCAAGTCCCTCGGCCCTTCCTGGAATCCGCTAGAGCAATTCTAGGTGCTTATATTAAGGAATTAAGACCTCTGGGGACGGTGGGGCAAAATGCAGGGAACCAGGAAGGCGTGGTGGGTAGGCACCCATATACGCACAACCACCTCATGATGGTAAGAAGTTTGACATCCTCCCCAGGTCCCTCGGCCCTTCCTGGAATCCGCTAGAGCAATTCTAAGTGCTTATATTAAGGAATTAAGGCCTCTGGGAGTCCGTGAGGCAAAATGCAGGGAACCAGGAGGGCGTGGCGGATAGGCACCCATGTACGCACAACCACCTCATGGTGGTAAGAAGTTTGACACCCGGCCCAGGTCCCTCTGCCTTTCCTGGAATCCGCCAGAGCAATTCTAGGTGCTTATATTAAGGAATTAAGACGTCTAGGGGTCCGTGGGGCAAAATGCGGGGAACCAGGAGGGCGTGGCGGGTAGGCACCCATGTACGCACAACCACCTCATGGTGGTAAGAAGTTTGACACTCGACCCAAGTCCCTCGGCCCTTCCTGGAATCCGCTAGAGCAATTCTAGGCGCTTATATTAAGGAATTAAGGCTTCTGGGGGTCCGTGGGGCAAAATGCAGGGAACCAGGAGGGCGTGGCGGGTAGGCACCCATGTACGCACAACCACCTCATGGTGGTAAGAAGTTTGACACCCGCCCCATGTCCCTCGGCTCTTCCTGGAATCCGCTAGAGCAATTCTAGGTGCTTATATTAAGGAATTAAGCCCTCTGGGGGACCGTGGGGTAAAATGCGGGGAACCAGGAGGGCGTGGCGGATAGGCACCCATGTACGCAGAACTACCTCATGGTGGTAAGAAGTTTAACACCCTGCCCAGGTCCCTCGGCCCTTCCTGGAATCCGCTAGAGCAATTCTAAGTGCTTATATTAAGGAATTAAGGCCTCTGGGAGTCCGTGGGGCAAAATGCAGGGAACCAGGAGGGCGTGGCGGATAGGCACCCATGTACGCACAACCACCTCATGGTGGTAAGAAGTTTGACACCCGGCCCAGGTCCCTTTGCCTTTCCTGGAATCCGCCAGAGCAATTCTAGGTGCTTATATTAAGGAATTAAGGCGTCTAGGGGTCCTTGTGGCAAAATGCGGGGAACCAGGAGGGCGTGGCGGGTAGGCACCCATGTACGCACAACCACCTCATAGTGGTAAGAAGTTTGACACCCGCCCCAGGTCCCTCGGCCCTTCCTGGAATCCGCTAGAGCAATTCTAAGTGCTTATATTAAAGAATCAAGGCCTCAGGGAGTTCGTGGGGCAAAATGCAGGGAACCAAGAGGGCGTGGCGGGTAGGCACCCATGTACGCACAACCACTTCATGGTGGTAAGAAGTTTGACACCCGGCCCAGATCCCTCGGCACTTCCTGGAATCCGCTAGAACATTTCTAGGAGCTTATATTAAGGAATTAAGGCGTCTAGGGGTCCGTGGGGCAAAATGCGGGGAACCAAGAGGGCGTGGCGGGTAGGCACCCATGTACGCACAACCACCTCATGGTGGTAAGAAGTTTGACACTCGACCCAAGTCCCTCGGCCCTTCCTGGAATCCGCTAGAGCAATTCTAGGTGCTTATATTAAGGAATTAAGGCTTCTGGGGGTCCGTGGGGCAAAATGCAGGGAACCAGGAGGGCGTGGCGGGTAGGCACCCATGTACGAACAACCACCTCATGATGGTAAGAAGTTTAACACCCGCCCCAGGTCCCTCGGCTCTTCCTGGAATCCGCTAGAGCAATTCTAGGTGCTTATATTAAGGAATTAAGCCCTCTGGGGGACCGTGGGGCAAAATGCGGGGAACCAGGAGGGCGTGGCGGATAAGCACCCATGTACGCAGAACTACCTCATGGTGGTAAGAAGTTTAACACCCTGCCCAGGTCCCTCGGCCCTTCCTGGAATCCGCTAGAGCAATTCTAAGTGCTTATATTAAGGAATTAGGGCCTCTGGGGGTCCGTGGGGCAAAATGCAGGGAGCCAGGAGGGCGTGGCGGATAGGCACCCATGTACGCACAACCACCTCATGGTGGTAAGAAGTTTGACACCCGGCCCAGGTCCCTCTGCCTTTCCTGGAATCCGCCAGAGCAATTCTAGGTGCTTATATTAAGGAATTAAGGCGTCTAGGGGTCCTTGGGGCAAAATGCGGGGAACCAGGAGGGCGTGGCGGGTAGGCACCCATGTACGCACAACCACCTCAAGGTGGTAAGAAGTTTGACACCCGCCCCAGGTCCCTCGGCCCTTCCTGGAATCCGCTAGAGCAATTCTAAGTGCTTATATTAAAGAATTAAGGCCTCAGGGAGTCCGTGGGGCAAAATGCAGGGAACCAGGAGGGCGTGGCGGGTAGGCACCCATGTACGCACAACCACGTCATGGTGGTAAGAAGTTTGACACCCGGCCCAGATCCCTCGGCTCTTCCTGGAATCCGCTAGAGCATTTCTAGGTGCTTATATTAAGGAATTAAGGCGTCTAGGGGTCCGTGGGGCAAAATGCGGGTAACCAAGAGGGCGTGGCGGGTAGCCACCCATGTACGCACAACCACTTCATGGTGGTAAGAAGTTTGACACCCAGCCCAGGTCCCTCGGCCCTTCCTGCAATCCACTAGAACAATTCTAGGTGCTTATATTAAAGAATTAAGCCCTCTGGGAATCCATGGGGCAAAATGCGGGGAACAAGGAGGGTGTGGCGGATAGACACCCATGTACGCAGAACTACCTCATGGTGGTAAGAAGTTTGACACTCGAGCCAAGTCCCTCGGCCCTTACTGGAATCCGCTAGAGCAATTCTAAGTGCTTATATTAAGAAATCAAGGCTTCTGGGAGTCCGTGGGGCAAAATGCAGGGAACCAGGAGGGCGTGGCGGATAGGCACCCATGTACGCACAACCACCTCATGGTGGTAAGAAGTTTGACACCCGGCCCAGGTCCCTCTGCCTTTCCTGGAATCCGGCAGAGCAATTCTAGGGGCTTATATTAAGGAATTGAGGCGTCTAGGGGTCCGTGGGGCAAAATGCAGGGAACCAGGAGGGCGTGGCGGGTAGGCACCCATGTACGCACAACCACCTCATGGTGGTAAGAAGTTTCACACCCAGCCCAGGTCCCTCGGCCCTTCCTGAAATCTGCTGGAGCAATTCTAGGTGCTTATATTAAGGAATTAAGACCTCTGGGGGTCCGTGGGGCAAAATGCAGGGAACCAGGAGGGCGTGGCGGATAGGCACCCATGTACGCACAACCACCTCATGGTGGTAAGAAGTTTGACACCCGGCCCAGGTCCCTCTGCCTTTCCTGGAATCCGCCAGAGCAATTCTAGGTGCTTATATTAAGGAATTAAGGCGTGTAGGGACGGTGGGGCAAAATGCGGGGAACCAGGAAGGCGTGGCGGGTAGGCACCCATGTACGCACACCCACCTCATGGTGGTAAGAAGTTTGACACCCGTCCCAGGTCCCTCGGCCATTCCTGGAATCCGCTAGAGCAATTCTAGGTGCTTATATTAAGGAATTAAGCCCTATGGGGGACCGTGGGGCAAAATGCGGGGAACCAGGAGGGCGTGGCGGATAGGCACCCATGTACGCAGAACTACCTCATGGTGGTAAGAAGTTTAACACCCTGCCCAGGTCCCTCGGCCCTTCCTGGAATCCGCTAGAGCAATTCTAAGTGCTTATATTAAGGAATTAAGGCCTCTGGGAGTCCGTGGGGCAAAATGCAGGGAACCAGGAGGGCGTGGCGGATAGGCACCCATGTACGCACAACCACCTCATGGTGGTAAGAAGTTTAACACCCTGCCCAGGTCCCTCGGCCCTTCCTGGAATCCGCTAGAGCAATTCTAAGTGCTTATATTAAGGAATTAAGGCCTCTGGGAGTCCGTGGGGCAAAATGCAGGGAACCAGGAGGGCGTGGCGGATAGGCACCCATGTACGCACAACCACCTCATGGTGGTAAGAAGTTTGACACCCGGCCCAGGTCCCTCTGCCTTTCCTGGAATCCGCCAGAGCAATTCTAGGTGCTTATATTAAGGAATTAAGGCGTCTAGGGGTCCTTGGGGCTAAATGCGGGGAACCAGGAGGGCGTGGCGGGTAGGCACCCATGTACGCACAACCACCTCATGGTGGTAAGAAGTTTGACACCCGCCCCAGGTCCCTCGGCCCTTCCTGGAATCCGCTAGAGCAATTCTAAGTGCTTATATTAAAGAATTAAGGCCTCAGGGAGTCCGTGGGGCAAAATGCAGGGAACCAAGAGGGCGTGGCGGGTAGGCACCCATGTACGCACAACCACTTCATGGTGGTAAGAAGTTTGACACCCGGCCCAGATCCCTCGGCACTTCCTGGAATCCGCTAGAGCATTTCTAGGTGCTTATATTAAGGAATTAAGGCGTCTAGGGGTCCGTGGGGCAAAATGCGGGGAACCAAGAGGGCGTGGCGGGTAGGCACCCATGTACGCACAACCACCTCATGGTGGTAAGAAGTTTGACACTCGACCCAAGTCCCTCGGCCCTTCCTGGAATCCGCTAGAGCAATTCTAGGTGCTTATATTAAGGAATTAAGGCTTCTGGGGGTCCGTGGGGCAAAATGCAGGGAGCCAGGAGGGCGTGGCGGGTAGGCACCCATGTACGCACAACCACCTCATGATGGTAAGAAGTTTAACACCCGCCCCAGGTCCCTCGGCTCTTCCTGGAATCCGCTAGAGCAATTCTAGTTGCTTATATTAAGGAATTAAGCCCTCTGGGGGACCGTGGGGCAAAATGCGGGGAACCAGGAGGGCGTGGCGGATAGGCACCCATGTACGCAGAACTACCTCATGGTGGTAAGAAGTTTAACACCCTGCCCAGGTCCCTCGGCCTTTCCTGGAATCCGCTAGAGCAATTCTAAGTGCTTATATTAAAGAATTAAGGCCTCTGGGGGTCCGTGGGGCAAAATGCAGGGAACCAGGAGGGCGTGGCGGATAGGCACCCATGTACGCACAACCACCTCATGGTGGTAAGAAGTTTGACACCCGGCCCAGGTCCCTCTGCCTTTCCTGGAATCCGCCAGAGCAATTCTAAGTGCTTATATTAAGGAATTGAGGCGTCTAGGGGTCCGTGGGGCAAAATGCAGGGAACCAGGAGGGCGTGGCGGATAGGCACCCATTTACTCACAACAACCACATGGTGGTAAGAAGTTTGACACCCGGCCCAGGTCCCTTTGCCTTTCCTGGAATCCGCCAGAGCAATTCTAGGTGCTTATATTAAGGAATTAAGGCGTGTAGGGGACGGTGGGGCAAAATGCAGGGAACCAGGAAGGCGTGGTGGGTAGGCACCCATGTACGCACAACCACCTCATGATGGTAAGAAGTTTGACACCCTCCCCAGGTCCCTCGGCCCTTCCTGGAATCCGCTAGAGCAATTCTAAGTGCTTATATTAAGGAATTAAGGCGTCTAGGGGTCCGTGGGGCAAAATGCGGGGAACCAGGAGGGCGTGGCGGATAGGCACCCATGTACGCACAACCACCTCATGGTGGTAAGAAGTTTGACACCCGGCCCAGGTCCCTCTGCCTTTCCTGGAATCCGCCAGAGCAATTCTAGGTGCTTATATTAAGGAATTAAGGCGTCTAGGGGTCCGTGGGGCAAAATGCAGGGAACCAGGAGGGCGTGGCGGGTAGGCACCCATGTACGCACAACCACTTCATGGTGGTAAGAAGTTTGACACCCGGCCCAGATCCCTCTGCACTTCCTGGAATCCGCTAGAGCATTTCTAGGTGCTTATATTAAGGAATTAAGGCGTCTAGGGGTCCGTGGGGCAAAATGCGGGGAACCAAGAGGGCGTGGCGGGTAGGCACCCATGTACGCACAATCACCTCATAGTGGTAAGAAGTTTGACACCCGTCCCAGATCCCTCGGCCATTCCTGGAATCCGCTAGAGCAATTCTAAGTCCTTATATTAAGGAATTAAGGCCTCTGGGAGTCCGTGGGGAAAAATGCAGGGAACCAGGAGGGCGTGGCTGATAGGCACCCATGTACGCATAACCACCTCATGGTGGTAAGAAGTTTGAGACCCGCCCCAGGACCCTCGGCCCTTCCTGGAATCCGCTAGAGCAATTCTAAGTGCTTATATTAAGGAATTAAGCCCTCTGGGGGACCGTGGGGCAAAATGCGGGGAACCAAGAGGGCGTGGCGGGTAGGCACCCATGTACGCACAATCACCTCATAGTGGTAAGAAGTTTGACACCCGTCCCAGATCCCTCGGCCATTCCTGGAATCCGCTAGAGCAATTCTAGGTGCTTATATTAAGGAATTAAGGCTTCTGGGGGTCCGTGGGGCAAAATGAAGGGAACCAGGAGGGCGTGGCGGGTAAGCACCCATGTACGCACAACCACCTCATGGTGGTAAGAAGTTTGACACCCTCCCCAGGTCCCTCGGCCCTTCCTGGAATCCGCTAGAGCAATTCTAAGTGGTTATATTAAGGAATTAAGGCGTCTAGGGGTCCGTGGGGCAAAATGCGGGGAACCAGGAGGGCGTGGCGGATAGGCACCCATGTACGCACAACCACCTCATGGTGGTAAGAAGTTTGACACCCGGCCCAGGTCCCTCTGCCTTTCCTGGAATCCGCCAGAGCAATTCTAGGTGCTTATATTAAGGAATTAAGGCGTCTAGGGGTCCGTGGGGCAAAATGCGGGGAACCAGGAGGGCGTGGCGGGTAGGCACCCATGTACGCACAACCACCTCATGGTGGTAAGAAGTTTGACACTCGACGCAAGTCCCTCGGCCCTTCCTGGAATCCGCTAGAGCAATTCAAGGTGCTTATATTAAGGAATTAAGGCTTCTGGGGGTCCGTGGGGCAAAATGTAGGGAACCAGGAGGGCGTGGCGGGTAGGCACCCATGTACGCACAACCACCTCATGGTGGTAAGAAGTTTGACACCCGGCCCAGGTCCCTCTGCCTTTCCTGGAATCCGCTAGAGCATTTCTAGGTGCTTATATTAAGGAATTAAGGCGTCTAGGGGTCCGTGGGGCAAAATGCAGGGAATCAAGAGGGCGTGGCGGGTAGGCACCCATGTACGCACAACCACTTCATGGTGGTAAGAAGTTTGACACCCGGCCCAGGTCCCTTTGCCTTTCCTGGAATCCGCCAGAGCATTTCTAGGTGCTTATATTAAGGAATTAAGGCGTCTAGGGGTCCGTGGGGCAAAATGCGGGGAACCAAGAGGGCGTGGCGGGTAGGCACCCATGTACGCACAATCACCTCATAGTGGTAAGAAGTTTGACACCCGTCCCAGATCCCTCGGCCATTCCTGGAATCCGCTAGAGCAATTCTAAGTCCTTATATTAAGGAATTAAGGCCTCTGGGAGTCCGTGGGGAAAAATGCAGGGAACCAGGAGGGCGTGGCTGATAGGCACCCATGTACGCATAACCACCTCATGGTGGTAAGAAGTTTGAGACCCGCCCCAGGACCCTCGGCCCTTCCTGGAATCCGCTAGAGCAATTCTAAGTGCTTATATTAAGGAATTAAGGCCTCTGGGAGTCCGTGGGGCAAAATGCAGGGAACCAGGAGGGCGTGGCGGATAGGCACCCATGTACGCACAACCACCTCATGGTGGTAAGAAGTTTGACACCCGGCCCAGGTCCCTCTGCCTTTCCTGGAATCCGCCAGAGCAATTCTAGGTGCTTATATTAAGGAATTAAGGCGTCTAGGGGTCCTTGGGGCTAAATGCGGGGAACCAGGAGGGCGTGGCGGGTAGGCACCCATGTACGCACAACCACCTCATGGTGGTAAGAAGTTTGACACCCGCCCCAGGTCCCTCGGCCCTTCCTGGAATCCGCTAGAGCAATTCTAAGTGCTTATATTAAAGAATTAAGGCCTCAGGGAGTCCGTGGGGCAAAATGCAGGGAACCAAGAGGGCGTGGCGGGTAGGCACCCATGTACGCACAACCACTTCATGGTGGTAAGAAGTTTGACACCCGGCCCAGATCCCTCGGCACTTCCTGGAATCCGCTAGAGCATTTCTAGGTGCTTATATTAAGGAATTAAGGCGTCTAGGGGTCCGTGGGGCAAAATGCGGGGAACCAAGAGGGCGTGGCGGGTAGGCACCCATGTACGCACAACCACCTCATGGTGGTAAGAAGTTTGACACTCGACCCAAGTCCCTCGGCCCTTCCTGGAATCCGCTAGAGCAATTCTAGGTGCTTATATTAAGGAATTAAGGCTTCTGGGGGTCCGTGGGGCAAAATGCAGGGAACCAGGAGGGCGTGGCGGGTAGGCACCCATGTACGCACAACCACCTCATGATGGTAAGAAGTTTAACACCCGCCCCAGGTCCCTCGGCTCTTCCTGGAATCCGCTAGAGCAATTCTAGTTGCTTATATTAAGGAATTAAGCCCTCTGGGGGACAGTGGGGCAAAATGCGGGGAACCAGGAGGGCGTGGCGGATAGGCACCCATGTACGCAGAACTACCTCATGGTGGTAAGAAGTTTAACACCCTGCCCAGGTCCCTCGGCCTTTCCTGGAATCCGCTAGAGCAATTCTAAGTGCTTATATTAAGGAATTAAGGCCTCTGGGGGTCCGTGGGGCAAAATGCAGGGAACCAGGAGGGCGTGGCGGATAGGCACCCATGTACGCACAACCACCTCATGGTGGTAAGAAGTTTGACACCCGGCCCAGGTCCCTCTGCCTTTCCTGGAATCCGCCAGAGCAATTCTATGTGCTTATATTAAGGAATTAAGGCGTCTAGGGGTCCTTGGGGCAAAATGCGGTGAACCAAGAGGGCGTGGCGGGTAGCCACCCATGTACGCACAACCACTTCATGGTGGTAAGAAGTTTGACACCCAGCCCAGGTCCCTCGGCCCTTCCTGCAATCCACTAGAACAATTCTAGGTGCTTATATTAAAGAATTAAGCCCTCTGGGAATCCATGGGGCAAAATGCGGGGAACAAGGAGGGTGTGGCGGATAGACACCCATGTACGCAGAACTACCTCATGGTGGTAAGAAGTTTGACACTCGAGCCAAGTCCCTCGGCCCTTACTGGAATCCGCTAGAGCAATTCTAAGTGCTTATATTAAGAAATCAAGGCCTCTGGGAGTCCGTGGGGCAAAATGCAGGGAACCAGGAGGGCGTGGCGGATAGGCACCCATGTACGCACAACCACCTCATGGTGGTAAGAAGTTTGACACCCGGCCCAGGTCCCTCTGCCTTTCCTGGAATCCGCCAGAGCAATTCTAAGGGCTTATATTAAGGAATTGAGGCGTCTAGGGGTCCGTGGGGCAAAATGCAGGGAACCAGGAGGGCGTGGCACCCATGTACGCACAACCACCTCATGGTGGTAAGAAGTTTCACACCCAGCCCAGGTCCCTCGGCCCTTCCTGAATTCTGCTGGAGCAATTCTAGGTGCTTATATTAAGGAATTAAGACCTCTGGGGGTCCGTGGGGCAAAATGCGGGGAACCAGGAAGGCGTGGCGGGTAGGCACCCATGTACGCACAACCACCTCATGGTGGTAAGAAGTTTGACACCCGCCCCAGGTCCCTCGGCCATTCCTGGAATCCGCTAGAGCAATTCTAAGTGCTTATATTAAGGAATTGAGGCGTCTAGGGGTCCGTGGGGCAAAATGCAGGGAACCAGGAGGGCGTGGCGGATAGGCACCCATTTACTCACAACAACCACATGGTGGTAAGAAGTTTGACACCCGGCCCAGGTCCCTTTGCCTTTCCTGGAATCCGCCAGAGCAATTCTAGGTGCTTATATTAAGGAATTAAGGCGTGTAGGGGACGGTGGGGCAAAATGCAGGGAACCAGGAAGGCGTGGTGGGTAGGCACCCATGTACGCACAACCACCTCATGATGGTAAGAAGTTTGACACCCTCCCCAGGTCCCTCGGCCCTTCCTGGAATCCGCTAGAGCAATTCTAAGTGCTTATATTAAGGAATTAAGGCGTCTAGGGGTCCGTGGGGCAAAATGCGGGGAACCACGAGGGCGTGGCGGGTAGGCACCCATGTACGCACAACCACTTCATGGTGGTAAGAAGTTTGACACCCGGCCCAGATCCCTCTGCACTTCCTGGAATCCGCTAGAGCATTTCTAGGTGCTTATATTAAGGAATTAAGGCGTCTAGGGGTCCGTGGGGCAAAATGCGGGGAACCAAGAGGGCGTGGCGGGTAGGCACCCATGTACGCACAATCACCTCATAGTGGTAAGAAGTTTGACACCCGGCCCAGGTCCCTTTGCCTTTCCTGGAATCCGCCAGAGCAATTCTAGGTGCTTATATTAAGGAATTAAGGCGTGTAGGGGACGGTGGGGCAAAATGCAGGGAACCAGGAAGGCGTGGTGGGTAGGCACCCATGTACGCACAACCACCTCATGATGGTAAGAAGTTTGACACCCTCCCCAGGTCCCTCGGCCCTTCCTGGAATCCGCTAGAGCAATTCTAAGTGCTTATATTAAGGAATTAAGGCGTCTAGGGGTCCGTGGGGCAAAATGCGGGGAACCAGGAGGGCGTGGCGGATAGGCACCCATGTACGCACAACCACCTCATGGTGGTAAGAAGTTTGACACCCGGCCCAGGTCCCTCTGCCTTTCCTGGAATCCGCCAGAGCAATTCTAGGTGCTTATATTAAGGAATTAAGGCGTCTAGGGGTCCGTGGGGCAAAATGCAGGGAACCAGGAGGGCGTGGCGGGTAGGCACCCATCTACGCACAACCACTTCATGGTGGTAAGAAGTTTGACACCCGGCCCAGATCCCTCTGCACTTCCTGGAATCCGCTAGAGCATTTCTAGGTGCTTATATTAAGGAATTAAGGCGTCTAGGGGTCCGTGGGGCAAAATGCGGGGAACCAAGAGGGCGTGGCGGGTAGGCACCCATGTACGCACAATCACCTCATAGTGGTAAGAAGTTTGACACCCGTCCCAGATCCCTCGGCCATTCCTGGAATCCGCTAGAGCAATTCTAAGTCCTTATATTAAGGAATTAAGGCCTCTGGGAGTCCGTGGGGAAAAATGCAGGGAACCAGGAGGGCGTGGCTGATAGGCACCCATGTACGCATAACCACCTCATGGTGGTAAGAAGTTTGAGACCCGCCCCAGGACCCTCGGCCCTTCCTGGAATCCGCTAGAGCAATTCTAAGTGCTTATATTAAGGAATTAAGCCCTCTGGGGGACCGTGGGGCAAAATGCGGGGAACCAAGAGGGCGTGGCGGGTAGGCACCCATGTACGCACAATCACCTCATAGTGGTAAGAAGTTTGACACCCGTCCCAGATCCCTCGGCCATTCCTGGAATCCGCTAGAGCAATTCTAGGTGCTTATATTAAGGAATTAAGGCTTCTGGGGGTCCGTGGGGCAAAATGAAGGGAACCAGGAGGGCGTGGCGGGTAAGCACCCATGTACGCACAACCACCTCATGGTGGTAAGAAGTTTGACACCCTCCCCAGGTCCCTCGGCCCTTCCTGGAATCCGCTAGAGCAATTCTAAGTGGTTATATTAAGGAATTAAGGCGTCTAGGGGTCCGTGGGGCAAAATGCGGGGAACCAGGAGGGCGTGGCGGATAGGCACCCATGTACGCACAACCACCTCATGGTGGTAAGAAGTTTGACACCCGGCCCAGGTCCCTCTGCCTTTCCTGGAATCCGCCAGAGCAATTCTAGGTGCTTATATTAAGGAATTAAGGCGTCTAGGGGTCCGTGGGGCAAAATGCGGGGAACCAGGAGGGCGTGGCGGGTAGGCACCCATGTACGCACAACCACCTCATGGTGGTAAGAAGTTTGACACTCGACGCAAGTCCCTCGGCCCTTCCTGGAATCCGCTAGAGCAATTCAAGGTGCTTATATTAAGGAATTAAGGCTTCTGGGGGTCCGTGGGGCAAAATGCAGGGAACCAGGAGGGCGTGGCGGGTAGGCACCCATGTACGCACAACCACCTCATGGTGGTAAGAAGTTTGACACCCGGCCCAGGTCCCTCTGCCTTTCCTGGAATCCGCTAGAGCATTTCTAGGTGCTTATATTAAGGAATTAAGGCGTCTAGGGGTCCGTGGGGCAAAATGCAGGGAATCAAGAGGGCGTGGCGGGTAGGCACCCATGTACGCACAACCACTTCATGGTGGTAAGAAGTTTGACACCCGGCCCAGGTCCCTTTGCCTTTCCTGGAATCCGCCAGAGCATTTCTAGGTGCTTATATTAAGGAATTAAGGCGTCTAGGGGTCCGTGGGGCAAAATGCGGGGAACCAAGAGGGCGTGGCGGGTAGGCACCCATGTACGCACAATCACCTCATAGTGGTAAGAAGTTTGACACCCGTCCCAGATCCCTCGGCCATTCCTGGAATCCGCTAGAGCAATTCTAAGTCCTTATATTAAGGAATTAAGGCCTCTAGGAGTCCGTGGGGAAAAATGCAGGGAACCAGGAGGGCGTGGCTGATAGGCACCCATGTACGCATAACCACCTCATGGTGGTAAGAAGTTTGAGACCCGCCCCAGGACCCTCGGCCCTTCCTGGAATCCGCTAGAGCAATTCTAAGTGCTTATATTAAGGAATTAAGGCCTCTGGGAGTCCGTGGGGCAAAATGCAGGGAACCAGGAGGGCGTGGCGGATAGGCACCCATGTACGCACAACCACCTCATGGTGGTAAGAAGTTTGAGACCCGCCCCAGGACCCTCGGCCCTTCCTGGAATCCGCTAGAGCAATTCTAAGTGCTTATATTAAGGAATTAAGCCCTCTGGGGGACCGTGGGGCAAAATGCGGGGAACCAAGAGGGCGTGGCGGGTAGGCACCCATGTACGCACAATCACCTCATAGTGGTAAGAAGTTTGACACCCGTCCCAGATCCCTCGGCCATTCCTGGAATCCGCTAGAGCAATTCTAGGTGCTTATATTAAGGAATTAAGGCTTCTGGGGGTCCGTGGGGCAAAATGAAGGGAACCAGGAGGGCGTGGCGGGTAAGCACCCATGTACGCACAACCACCTCATGGTGGTAAGAAGTTTGACACCCTCCCCAGGTCCCTCGGCCCTTCCTGGAATCCGCTAGAGCAATTCTAAGTGGTTATATTAAGGAATTAAGGCGTCTAGGGGTCCGTGGGGCAAAATGCGGGGAACCAGGAGGGCGTGGCGGATAGGCACCCATGTACGCACAACCACCTCATGGTGGTAAGAAGTTTGACACCCGGCCCAGGTCCCTCTGCCTTTCCTGGAATCCGCCAGAGCAATTCTAGGTGCTTATATTAAGGAATTAAGGCGTCTAGGGGTCCGTGGGGCAAAATGCGGGGAACCAGGAGGGCGTGGCGGGTAGGCACCCATGTACGCACAACCACCTCATGGTGGTAAGAAGTTTGACACTCGACGCAAGTCCCTCGGCCCTTCCTGGAATCCGCTAGAGCAATTCAAGGTGCTTATATTAAGGAATTAAGGCTTCTGGGGGTCCGTGGGGCAAAATGCAGGGAACCAGGAGGGCGTGGCGGGTAGGCACCCATGTACGCACAACCACCTCATGGTGGTAAGAAGTTTGACACCCGGCCCAGGTCCCTCTGCCTTTCCTGGAATCCGCTAGAGCATTTCTAGGTGCTTATATTAAGGAATTAAGGCGTCTAGGGGTCCGTGGGGCAAAATGCAGGGAATCAAGAGGGCGTGGCGGGTAGGCACCCATGTACGCACAACCACTTCATGGTGGTAAGAAGTTTGAAACCCGGCCCAGGTCCCTTTGCCTTTCCTGGATTCCGCCAGAGCATTTCTAGGTGCTTATATTAAGGAATTAAGGCGTCTAGGGGTCCGTGGGGCAAAATGCGGGGAACCAAGAGGGCGTGGCGGGTAGGCACCCATGTACGCACAATCACCTCATAGTGGTAAGAAGTTTGACACCCGTCCCAGATCCCTCGGCCATTCCTGGAATCCGCTAGAGCAATTCTAAGTCCTTATATTAAGGAATTAAGGCCTCTAGGAGTCCGTGGGGAAAAATGCAGGGAACCAGGAGGGCGTGGCTGATAGGCACCCATGTACGCATAACCACCTCATGGTGGTAAGAAGTTTGAGACCCGCCCCAGGACCCTCGGCCCTTCCTGGAATCCGCTAGAGCAATTCTAAGTGCTTATATTAAGGAATTAAGGCCTCTGGGAGTCCGTGGGGCAAAATGCAGGGAACCAGGAGGGCGTGGCGGATAGGCACCCATGTACGCACAACCACCTCATGGTGGTAAGAAGTTTGACACCCGGCCCAGGTCCCTCTGCCTTTCCTGGAATCCGCCAGAGCAATTCTAGGTGCTTATATTAAGGAATTAAGGCGTCTAGGGGTCCTTGGGGCTAAATGCGGGGAACCAGGAGGGCGTGGCGGGTAGGCACCCATGTACGCACAACCACCTCATGGTGGTAAGAAGTTTGACACCCGCCCCAGGTCCCTCGGCCCTTCCTGGAATCCGCTAGAGCAATTCTAAGTGCTTATATTAAAGAATTAAGGCCTCAGGGAGTCCGTGGGGCAAAATGCAGGGAACCAAGAGGGCGTGGCGGGTAGGCACCCATGTACGCACAACCACTTCATGGTGGTAAGAAGTTTGACACCCGGCCCAGATCCCTCGGCACTTCCTGGAATCCGCTAGAGCATTTCTAGGTGCTTATATTAAGGAATTAAGGCGTCTAGGGGTCCGTGGGGCAAAATGCGGGGAACCAAGAGGGCGTGGCGGGTAGGCACCCATGTACGCACAACCACCTCATGGTGGTAAGAAGTTTGACACTCGACCCAAGTCCCTCGGCCCTTCCTGGAATCCGCTAGAGCAATTCTAGGTGCTTATATTAAGGAATTAAGGCTTCTGGGGGTCCGTGGGGCAAAATGCAGGGAACCAGGAGGGCGTGGCGGGTAGGCACCCATGTACGCACAACCACCTCATGATGGTAAGAAGTTTAACACCCGCCCCAGGTCCCTCGGCTCTTCCTGGAATCCGCTAGAGCAATTCTAGTTGCTTATATTAAGGAATTAAGCCCTCTGGGGGACCGTGGGGCAAAATGCGGGGAACCAGGAGGGCGTGGCGGATAGGCACCCATGTACGCAGAACTACCTCATGGTGGTAAGAAGTTTAACACCCTGCCCAGGTCCCTCGGCCTTTCCTGGAATCCGCTAGAGCAATTCTAAGTGCTTATATTAAGGAATTAAGGCCTCTGGGGGTCCGTGGGGCAAAATGCAGGGAACCAGGAGGGCGTGGCGGATAGGCACCCATGTACGCACAACCACCTCATGGTGGTAAGAAGTTTGACACCCGGCCCAGGTCCCTCTGCCTTTCCTGGAATCCGCCAGAGCAATTCTATGTGCTTATATTAAGGAATTAAGGCGTCTAGGGGTCCTTGGGGCAAAATGCGGTGAACCAAGAGGGCGTGGCGGGTAGCCACCCATGTACGCACAACCACTTCATGGTGGTAAGAAGTTTGACACCCAGCCCAGGTCCCTCGGCCCTTCCTGCAATCCACTAGAACAATTCTAGGTGCTTATATTAAAGAATTAAGCCCTCTGGGAATCCATGGGGCAAAATGCGGGGAACAAGGAGGGTGTGGCGGATAGACACCCATGTACGCAGAACTACCTCATGGTGGTAAGAAGTTTGACACTCGAGCCAAGTCCCTCGGCCCTTACTGGAATCCGCTAGAGCAATTCTAAGTGCTTATATTAAGAAATCAAGGCCTCTGGGAGTCCGTGGGGCAAAATGCAGGGAACCAGGAGGGCGTGGCGGATAGGCACCCATGTACGCACAACCACCTCATGGTGGTAAGAAGTTTGACACCCGGCCCAGGTCCCTCTGCCTTTCCTGGAATCCGCCAGAGCAATTCTAGGTGCTTATATTAAGGAATTAAGGCGTCTAGGGGTCCGTGGGGCAAAATGCAGGGAACCAGGAGGGCGTGGCGGGTAGGCACCCATCTACGCACAACCACTTCATGGTGGTAAGAAGTTTGACACCCGGCCCAGATCCCTCTGCACTTCCTGGAATCCGCTAGAGCATTTCTAGGTGCTTATATTAAGGAATTAAGGCGTCTAGGGGTCCGTGGGGCAAAATGCGGGGAACCAAGAGGGCGTGGCGGGTAGGCACCCATGTACGCACAATCACCTCATAGTGGTAAGAAGTTTGACACCCGTCCCAGATCCCTCGGCCATTCCTGGAATCCGCTAGAGCAATTCTAAGTCCTTATATTAAGGAATTAAGGCCTCTGGGAGTCCGTGGGGAAAAATGCAGGGAACCAGGAGGGCGTGGCTGATAGGCACCCATGTACGCATAACCACCTCATGGTGGTAAGAAGTTTGAGACCCGCCCCAGGACCCTCGGCCCTTCCTGGAATCCGCTAGAGCAATTCTAAGTGCTTATATTAAGGAATTAAGCCCTCTGGGGGACCGTGGGGCAAAATCCGGGGAACCAAGAGGGCGTGGCGGGTAGGCACCCATGTACGCACAATCACCTCATAGTGGTAAGAAGTTTGACACCCGTCCCAGATCCCTCGGCCATTCCTGGAATCCGCTAGAGCAATTCTAGGTGCTTATATTAAGGAATTAAGGCTTCTGGGGGTCCGTGGGGCAAAATGAAGGGAACCAGGAGGGCGTGGCGGGTAAGCACCCATGTACGCACAACCACCTCATGGTGGTAAGAAGTTTGACACCCTCCCCAGGTCCCTCGGCCCTTCCTGGAATCCGCTAGAGCAATTCTAAGTGGTTATATTAAGGAATTAAGGCGTCTAGGGGTCCGTGGGGCAAAATGCGGGGAACCAGGAGGGCGTGGCGGATAGGCACCCATGTATGCACAACCACCTCATGGTGGTAAGAAGTTTGACACCCGGCCCAGGTCCCTCTGCCTTTCCTGGAATCCGCCAGAGCAATTCTAGGTGCTTATATTAAGGAATTAAGGCGTCTAGGGGTCCGTGGGGCAAAATGCGGGGAACCAGGAGGGCGTGGCGGGTAGGCACCCATGTACGCACAACCACCTCATGGTGGTAAGAAGTTTGACACTCGACGCAAGTCCCTCGGCCCTTCCTGGAATCCGCTAGAGCAATTCAAGGTGCTTATATTAAGGAATTAAGGCTTCTGGGGGTCCGTGGGGCAAAATGCAGGGAACCAGGAGGGCGTGGCGGGTAGGCACCCATGTACGCACAACCACCTCATGGTGGTAAGAAGTTTGACACCCGGCCCAGGTCCCTCTGCCTTTCCTGGAATCCGCTAGAGCATTTCTAGGTGCTTATATTAAGGAATTAAGGCGTCTAGGGGTCCGTGGGGCAAAATGCAGGGAATCAAGAGGGCGTGGCGGGTAGGCACCCATGTACGCACAACCACTTCATGGTGGTAAGAAGTTTGACACCCGGCCCAGGTCCCTTTGCCTTTCCTGGAATCCGCCAGAGCATTTCTAGGTGCTTATATTAAGGAATTAAGGCGTCTAGGGGTCCGTGGGGCAAAATGCGGGGAACCAAGAGGGCGTGGCGGGTAGGCACCCATGTACGCACAATCACCTCATAGTGGTAAGAAGTTTGACACCCGTCCCAGATCCCTCGGCCATTCCTGGAATCCGCTAGAGCAATTCTAAGTCCTTATATTAAGGAATTAAGGCCTCTAGGAGTCCGTGGGGAAAAATGCAGGGAACCAGGAGGGCGTGGCTGATAGGCACCCATGTACGCATAACCACCTCATGGTGGTAAGAAGTTTGAGACCCGCCCCAGGACCCTCGGCCCTTCCTGGAATCCGCTAGAGCAATTCTAAGTGCTTATATTAAGGAATTAAGGCCTCTGGGAGTCCGTGGGGCAAAATGCAGGGAACCAGGAGGGCGTGGCGGATAGGCACCCATGTACGCACAACCACCTCATGGTGGTAAGAAGTTTGACACCCGGCCCAGGTCCCTCTGCCTTTCCTGGAATCCGCCAGAGCAATTCTAGGTGCTTATATTAAGGAATTAAGGCGTCTAGGGGTCCTTGGGGCTAAATGCGGGGAACCAGGAGGGCGTGGCGGGTAGGCACCCATGTACGCACAACCACCTCATGGTGGTAAGAAGTTTGACACCCGCCCCAGGTCCCTCGGCCCTTCCTGGAATCCGCTAGAGCAATTCTAAGTGCTTATATTAAAGAATTAAGGCCTCAGGGAGTCCGTGGGGCAAAATGCAGGGAACCAAGAGGGCGTGGCGGGTAGGCACCCATGTACGCACAACCACTTCATGGTGGTAAGAAGTTTGACACCCGGCCCAGATCCCTCGGCACTTCCTGGAATCCGCTAGAGCATTTCTAGGTGCTTATATTAAGGAATTAAGGCGTCTAGGGGTCCGTGGGGCAAAATGCGGGGAACCAAGAGGGCGTGGCGGGTAGGCACCCATGTACGCACAACCACCTCATGGTGGTAAGAAGTTTGACACTCGACCCAAGTCCCTCGGCCCTTCCTGGAATCCGCTAGAGCAATTCTAGGTGCTTATATTAAGGAATTAAGGCTTCTGGGGGTCCGTGGGGCAAAATGCAGGGAACCAGGAGGGCGTGGCGGGTAGGCACCCATGTACGCACAACCACCTCATGATGGTAAGAAGTTTAACACCCGCCCCAGGTCCCTCGGCTCTTCCTGGAATCCGCTAGAGCAATTCTAGTTGCTTATATTAAGGAATTAAGCCCTCTGGGGGACCGTGGGGCAAAATGCGGGGAACCAGGAGGGCGTGGCGGATAGGCACCCATGTACGCAGAACTACCTCATGGTGGTAAGAAGTTTAACACCCTGCCCAGGTCCCTCGGCCTTTCCTGGAATCCGCTAGAGCAATTCTAAGTGCTTATATTAAGGAATTAAGGCCTCTGGGGGTCCGTGGGGCAAAATGCAGGGAACCAGGAGGGCGTGGCGGATAGGCACCCATGTACGCACAACCACCTCATGGTGGTAAGAAGTTTGACACCCGGCCCAGGTCCCTCTGCCTTTCCTGGAATCCGCCAGAGCAATTCTATGTGCTTATATTAAGGAATTAAGGCGTCTAGGGGTCCTTGGGGCAAAATGCGGTGAACCAAGAGGGCGTGGCGGGTAGCCACCCATGTACGCACAACCACTTCATGGTGGTAAGAAGTTTGACACCCAGCCCAGGTCCCTCGGCCCTTCCTGCAATCCACTAGAACAATTCTAGGTGCTTATATTAAAGAATTAAGCCCTCTGGGAATCCATGGGGCAAAATGCGGGGAACAAGGAGGGTGTGGCGGATAGACACCCATGTACGCAGAACTACCTCATGGTGGTAAGAAGTTTGACACTCGAGCCAAGTCCCTCGGCCCTTACTGGAATCCGCTAGAGCAATTCTAAGTGCTTATATTAAGAAATCAAGGCCTCTGGGAGTCCGTGGGGCAAAATGCAGGGAACCAGGAGGGCGTGGCGGATAGGCACCCATGTACGCACAACCACCTCATGGTGGTAAGAAGTTTGACACCCGGCCCAGGTCCCTCTGCCTTTCCTGGAATCCGCCAGAGCAATTCTAGGGGCTTATATTAAGGAATTGAGGCGTCTAGGGGTCCGTGGGGCAAAATGCAGGGAACCAGGAGGGCGTGGCACCCATGTACGCACAACCACCTCATGGTGGTAAGAAGTTTCACACCCAGCCCAGGTCCCTCGGCCCTTCCTGAATTCTGCTGGAGCAATTCTAGGTGCTTATATTAAGGAATTAAGACCTCTGGGGGTCCGTGGGGCAAAATGCGGGGAACCAGGAAGGCGTGGCGGGTAGGCACCCATGTACGCACAACCACCTCATGGTGGTAAGAAGTTTGACACCCGCCCCAGGTCCCTCGGCCATTCCTGGAATCCGCTAGAGCAATTCTAAGTGCTTATATTAAGGAATTGAGGCGTCTAGGGGTCCGTGGGGCAAAATGCAGGGAACCAGGAGGGCGTGGCGGATAGGCACCCATTTACTCACAACAACCACATGGTGGTAAGAAGTTTGACACCCGGCCCAGGTCCCTTTGCCTTTCCTGGAATCCGCCAGAGCAATTCTAGGTGCTTATATTAAGGAATTAAGGCGTGTAGGGGACGGTGGGGCAAAATGCAGGGAACCAGGAAGGCGTGGTGGGTAGGCACCCATGTACGCACAACCACCTCATGATGGTAAGAAGTTTGACACCCTCCCCAGGTCCCTCGGCCCTTCCTGGAATCCGCTAGAGCAATTCTAAGTGCTTATATTAAGGAATTAAGGCGTCTAGGGGTCCGTGGGGCAAAATGCGGGGAACCAGGAGGGCGTGGCGGATAGGCACCCATGTACGCACAACCACCTCATGGTGGTAAGAAGTTTGACACCCGGCCCAGGTCCCTCTGCCTTTCCTGGAATCCGCCAGAGCAATTCTAGGTGCTTATATTAAGGAATTAAGGCGTCTAGGGGTCCGTGGGGCAAAATGCAGGGAACCAGGAGGGCGTGGCGGGTAGGCACCCATGTACGCACAACCACTTCATGGTGGTAAGAAGTTTGACACCCGGCCCAGATCCCTCTGCACTTCCTGGAATCCGCTAGAGCATTTCTAGGTGCTTATATTAAGGAATTAAGGCGTCTAGGGGTCCGTGGGGCAAAATGCGGGGAACCAAGAGGGCGTGGCGGGTAGGCACCCATGTACGCACAATCACCTCATAGTGGTAAGAAGTTTGACACCCGTCCCAGATCCCTCGGCCATTCCTGGAATCCGCTAGAGCAATTCTAAGTCCTTATATTAAGGAATTAAGGCCTCTGGGAGTCCGTGGGGAAAAATGCAGGGAACCAGGAGGGCGTGGCTGATAGGCACCCATGTACGCATAACCACCTCATGGTGGTAAGAAGTTTGAGACCCGCCCCAGGACCCTCGGCCCTTCCTGGAATCCGCTAGAGCAATTCTAAGTGCTTATATTAAGGAATTAAGCCCTCTGGGGGACCGTGGGGCAAAATGCGGGGAACCAAGAGGGCGTGGCGGGTAGGCACCCATGTACGCACAATCACCTCATAGTGGTAAGAAGTTTGACACCCGTCCCAGATCCCTCGGCCATTCCTGGAATCCGCTAGAGCAATTCCAGGTGCTTATATTAAGGAATTAAGGCTTCTGGGGGTCCGTGGGGCAAAATGAAGGGAACCAGGAGGGCGTGGCGGGTAAGCACCCATGTACGCACAACCACCTCATGGTGGTAAGAAGTTTGACACCCTCCCCAGGTCCCTCGGCCCTTCCTGGAATCCGCTAGAGCAATTCTAAGTGGTTATATTAAGGAATTAAGGCGTCTAGGGGTCCGTGGGGCAAAATGCGGGGAACCAGGAGGGCGTGGCGGATAGGCACCCATGTACGCACAACCACCTCATGGTGGTAAGAAGTTTGACACCCGGCCCAGGTCCCTCTGCCTTTCCTGGAATCCGCCAGAGCAATTCTAGGTGCTTATATTAAGGAATTAAGGCGTCTAGGGGTCCGTGGGGCAAAATGCGGGGAACCAGGAGGGCGTGGTGGGTAGGCACCCATGTACGCACAACCACCTCATGGTGGTAAGAAGTTTGACATTCGACGCAAGTCCCTCGGCCCTTCCTGGAATCCGCTAGAGCAATTCAAGGTGCTTATATTAAGGAATTAAGGCTTCTGGGGGTCCGTGGGGCAAAATGCAGGGAACCAGGAGGGCGTGGCGGGTAGGCACCCATGTACGCACAACCACCTCATGGTGGTAAGAAGTTTGACACCCGGCCCAGGTCCCTCTGCCTTTCCTGGAATCCGCTAGAGCATTTCTAGGTGCTTATATTAAGGAATTAAGGCGTCTAGGGGTCCGTGGGGCAAAATGCAGGGAATCAAGAGGGCGTGGCGGGTAGGCACCCATGTACGCACAACCACTTCATGGTGGTAAGAAGTTTGACACCCGGCCCAGGTCCCTTTGCCTTTCCTGGAATCCGCCAGAGCATTTCTAGGTGCTTATATTAAGGAATTAAGGCGTCTAGGGGTCCGTGGGGCAAAATGCGGGGAACCAAGAGGGCGTGGCGGGTAGGCACCCATGTACGCACAATCACCTCATAGTGGTAAGAAGTTTGACACCCGTCCCAGATCCCTCGGCCATTCCTGGAATCCGCTAGAGCAATTCTAAGTCCTTATATTAAGGAATTAAGGCCTCTGGGAGTCCGTGGGGAAAAATGCAGGGAACCAGGAGGGCGTGGCTGATAGGCACCCATGTACGCATAACCACCTCATGGTGGTAAGAAGTTTGAGACCCGCCCCAGGACCCTCGGCCCTTCCTGGAATCCGCTAGAGCAATTCTAAGTGCTTATATTAAGGAATTAAGCCCTTTGGGGGACCGTGGGGCAAAATGCGGGGAACCAAGAGGGCGTGGCGGGTAGGCACCCATGTACGCACAATCACCTCATAGTGGTAAGAAGTTTGACACCCGTCCCAGATCCCTCGGCCATTCCTGGAATCCGCTAGAGCAATTCTAGGTGCTTATATTAAGGAATTAAGGCTTCTGGGGGTCCGTGGGGCAAAATGAAGGGAACCAGGAGGGCGTGGCGGGTAAGCACCCATGTACGCACAACCACCTCATGGTGGTAAGAAGTTTAACACCCTCCCCAGGTCCCTCGGCCCTTCCTGGAATCCGCTAGAGCAATTCTAAGTGGTTATATTAAGGAATTAAGGCGTCTAGGGGTCCGTGGGGCAAAATGCGGGGAACCAGGAGGGCGTGGCGGATAGGCACCCATGTACGCACAACCACCTCATGGTGGTAAGAAGTTTGACACCCGGCCCAGGTCCCTCTGCCTTTCCTGGAATCCGCTAGAGCAATTCTAAGTGCTTATATTAAAGAATTAAGGCCTCAGGGAGTGCGTGGGGCAAAATGCAGGGAACCGGGAGGGCGTGGCGGGTAGGCACCCATGTACGCACAACCACTTCATGGTGGTAAGAAGTTTGACACCCGGCCCAGATCCCTCGGCTCTTCCTGGAATCCGCTAGAGCATTTCTAGGTGCTTATATTAAGGAATTAAGGCGTCTAGGGGTCCGTGGGGCAAAATGCGAGGAACCAAGAGGGCGTGGCGGGTAGCCACCCATGTACGCACAACCACTTCATGGTGGTAAGAAGTTTGACACCCAGCCCAGGTCCCTCGGCCCTTCCTGCAATCCACTAGAACAATTCTAGGTGCTTATATTAAAGAATTAAGCCCTCTGGGAATCCATGGGGCAAAATGCGGGGAACAAGGAGGGTGTGGCGGATAGACACCCATGTACGCAGAACTACCTCATGGTGGTAAGAAGTTTGACACTCGAGCCAAGTCCCTCGGCCCTTACTGGAATCCGCTAGAGCAATTCTAAGTGCTTATATTAAGAAATCAAGGCCTCTGGGAGTCCGTGGGGCAAAATGCAGGGAACCAGGAGGGCGTGGCGGATAGGCACCCATGTACGCACAACCACCTCATGGTGGTAAGAAGTTTGACACCCGGCCCAGGTCCCTCTGCCTTTCCTGGAATCCGCCAGAGCAATTCTAGGGGCTTATATTAAGGAATTGAGGCGTCTAGGGGTCCGTGGGGCAAAATGCAGGGAACCAGGAGGGCGTGGCGGGTAGGCACCCATGTACGCACAACCACCTCATGGTGGTAAGAAGTTTCACACCCAGCCCAGGTCCCTCGGCCCTTCCTGAAATCTGCTGGAGCAATTCTAGGTGCTTATATTAAGGAATTAAGACCTCTGGGGGTCCGTGGGGCAAAATGCGGGGAACCAGGAAGGCGTGGCGGGTAGGCACCCATGTACGCACAACCACCTCATGGTGGTAAGAAGTTTGACACCCGCCCCAGGTCCCTCGGCCATTCCTGGAATCCGCTAGAGCAATTCTAAGTGCTTATATTAAGGAATTGAGGCGTCTAGGGGTCCGTGGGGCAAAATGCAGGGAACCAGGAGGGCGTGGCGGATAGGCACCCATTTACTCACAACAACCACATGGTGGTAAGAAGTTTGACACCCGGCCCAGGTCCCTTTGCCTTTCCTGGAATCCGCCAGAGCAATTCTAGGTGCTTATATTAAGGAATTAAGGCGTGTAGGGGACGGTGGGGCAAAATGCAGGGAACCAGGAAGGCGTGGTGGGTAGGCACCCATGTACGCACAACCACCTCATGATGGTAAGAAGTTTGACACCCTCCCCAGGTCCCTCGGTCCTTCCTGGAATCCGCTAGAGCAATTCTAAGTCCTTATATTAAGGAATTAAGGCCTCTGGGAGTCCGTGGGGAAAAATGCAGGGAACCAGGAGGGCGTGGCTGATAGGCACCCATGTACGCATAACCACCTCATGGTGGTAAGAAGTTTGAGACCCGCCCCAGGACCCTCGGCCCTTCCTGGAATCCGCTAGAGCAATTCTAAGTGCTTATATTAAGGAATTAAGCCCTTTGGGGGACCGTGGGGCAAAATGCGGGGAACCAAGAGGGCGTGGCGGGTAGGCACCCATGTACGCACAATCACCTCATAGTGGTAAGAAGTTTGACACCCGTCCCAGATCCCTCGGCCATTCCTGGAATCCGCTAGAGCAATTCTAGGTGCTTATATTAAGGAATTAAGGCTTCTGGGGGTCCGTGGGGCAAAATGAAGGGAACCAGGAGGGCGTGGCGGGTAAGCACCCATGTACGCACAACCACCTCATGGTGGTAAGAAGTTTGACACCCTCCCCAGGTCCCTCGGCCCTTCCTGGAATCCGCTAGAGCAATTCTAAGTGGTTATATTAAGGAATTAAGGCGTCTAGGGGTCCGTGGGGCAAAATGCGGGGAACCAGGAGGGCGTGGCGGATAGGCACCCATGTACGCACAACCACCTCATGGTGGTAAGAAGTTTGACACCCGGCCCAGGTCCCTCTGCCTTTCCTGGAATCCGCTAGAGCAATTCTAAGTGCTTATATTAAAGAATTAAGGCCTCAGGGAGTCCGTGGGGCAAAATGCAGGGAACCGGGAGGGCGTGGCGGGTAGGCACCCATGTACGCACAACCACTTCATGGTGGTAAGAAGTTTGACACCCGGCCCAGATCCCTCGGCTCTTCCTGGAATCCGCTAGAGCATTTCTAGGTGCTTATATTAAGGAATTAAGGCGTCTAGGGGTCCGTGGGGCAAAATGCGAGGAACCAAGAGGGCGTGGCGGGTAGCCACCCATGTACGCACAACCACTTCATGGTGGTAAGAAGTTTGACACCCAGCCCAGGTCCCTCGGCCCTTCCTGCAATCCACTAGAACAATTCTAGGTGCTTATATTAAAGAATTAAGCCCTCTGGGAATCCATGGGGCAAAATGCGGGGAACAAGGAGGGTGTGGCGGATAGACACCCATGTACGCAGAACTACCTCATGGTGGTAAGAAGTTTGACACTCGAGCCAAGTCCCTCGGCCCTTACTGGAATCCGCTGGAGCAATTCTAAGTGCTTATATTAAGAAATCAAGGCGTCTAGGGGTCCGTGGGGCAAAATGCAGGGAATCAAGAGGGCGTGGCGGGTAGGCACCCATGTACGCACAACCACTTCATGGTGGTAAGAAGTTTGACACCCGGCCCAGGTCCCTTTGCCTTTCCTGGAATCCGCCAGAGCATTTCTAGGTGCTTATATTAAGGAATTAAGGCGTCTAGGGGTCCGTGGGGCAAAATGCGGGGAACCAAGAGGGCGTGGCGGGTAGGCACCCATGTACGCACAATCACCTCATAGTGGTAAGAAGTTTGACACCCGTCCCAGATCCCTCGGCCATTCCTGGAATCCGCTAGAGCAATTCTAAGTCCTTATATTAAGGAATTAAGGCCTCTGGGAGTCCGTGGGGAAAAATGCAGGGAACCAGGAGGGCGTGGCTGATAGGCACCCATGTACGCATAACCACCTCATGGTGGTAAGAAGTTTGAGACCCGCCCTAGGACCCTCGGCCCTTCCTGGAATCCGCTAGAGCAATTCTAAGTGCTTATATTAAGGAATTAAGCCCTTTGGGGGACCGTGGGGCAAAATGCGGGGAACCAAGAGGGCGTGGCGGGTAGGCACCCATGTACGCACAATCACCTCATAGTGGTAAGAAGTTTGACACCCGTCCCAGATCCCTCGGCCATTCCTGGAATCCGCTAGAGCAATTCTAGGTGCTTATATTAAGGAATTAAGGCTTCTGGGGGTCCGTGGGGCAAAATGAAGGGAACCAGGAGGGCGTGGCGGGTAAGCACCCATGTACGCACAACCACCTCATGGTGGTAAGAAGTTTGACACCCTCCCCAGGTCCCTCGGCCCTTCCTGGAATCCGCTAGAGCAATTCTAAGTGGTTATATTAAGGAATTAAGGCGTCTAGGGGTCCGTGGGGCAAATTGCGGGGAACCAGGAGGGCGTGGCGGATAGGCACCCATGTACGCACAACCACCTCATGGTGGTAAGAAGTTTGACACCCGGCCCAGGTCCCTCTGCCTTTCCTGGAATCCGCTAGAGCAATTCTAAGTGCTTATATTAAAGAATTAAGGCCTCAGGGAGTCCGTGGGGCAAAATGCAGGGAACCGGGAGGGCGTGGCGGGTAGGCACCCATGTACGCACAACCACTTCATGGTGGTAAGAAGTTTGACACCCGGCCCAGATCCCTCGGCTCTTCCTGGAATCCGCTAGAGCATTTCTAGGTGCTTATATTAAGGAATTAAGGCGTCTAGGGGTCCGTGGGGCAAAATGCGAGGAACCAAAAGGGCGTGGCGGGTAGCCACCCATGTACGCACAACCACTTCATGGTGGTAAGAAGTTTGACACCCAGCCCAGGTCCCTCGGCCCTTCCTGCAATCCACTAGAACAATTCTAGGTGCTTATATTAAAGAATTAAGCCCTCTGGGAATCCATGGGGCAAAATGCGGGGAACAAGGAGGGTGTGGCGGATAGACACCCATGTACGCAGAACTACCTCATGGTGGTAAGAAGTTTGACACTCGAGCCAAGTCCCTCGGCCCTTACTGGAATCCGCTAGAGCAATTCTAAGTGCTTATATTAAGAAATCAAGGCCTCTGGGAGTCCGTGGGGCAAAATGCAGGGAACCAGGAGGGCGTGGCGGATAGGCACCCATGTACGCACAACCACCTCATGGTGGTAAGAAGTTTGACACCCGGCCCAGGTCCCTCTGCCTTTCCTGGAATCCGCCAGAGCAATTCTAGGGGCTTATATTAAGGAATTGAGGCGTCTAGGGGTCCGTGGGGCAAAATGCAGGGAACCAGGAGGGCGTGGCGGGTAGGCACCCATGTACGCACAACCACCTCATGGTGGTAAGAAGTTTCACACCCAGCCCAGGTCCCTCGGCCCTTCCTGAAATCTGCTGGAGCAATTTTAGGTGCTTATATTAAGGAATTAAGACCTCTGGGGGTCCGTGGGGCAAAATGCGGGGAACCAGGAAGGCGTGGCGGGTAGGCACCCATGTACGCACAACCACCTCATGGTGGTAAGAAGTTTGACACCCGCCCCAGGTCCCTCGGCCATTCCTGGAATCCGCTAGAGCAATTCTAAGTGCTTATATTAAGGAATTGAGGCGTCTAGGGGTCCGTGGGGCAAAATGCAGGGAACCAGGAGGGCGTGGCGGATAGGCACCCATTTACTCACAACAACCACATGGTGGTAAGAAGTTTGACACCCGGCCCAGGTCCCTTTGCCTTTCCTGGAATCCGCCAGAGCAATTCTAGGTGCTTATATTAAGGAATTAAGGCGTGTAGGGGACGGTGGGGCAAAATGCAGGGAACCAGGAAAGCGTGGTGGGTAGGCACCCATGTACGCACAACCACCTCATGATGGTAAGAAGTTTGACACCCTCCCCAGGTCCCTCGGCCCTTCCTGGAATCCGCTAGAGCAATTCTAAGTGCTTATATTAAGGAATTAAGGCGTCTAGGGGTCCGTGGGGCAAAATGCGGGAAACCAGGAGGGCGTGGCGGATAGGCACCCATGTACGCACAACCACCTCATGGTGGTAAGAAGTTTGACACCCGGCCCAGGTCCCTCTGCCTTTCCTGGAATCCGCCAGAGCAATTCTAGGTGCTTATATTAAGGAATTAAGGCGTCTAGGGGTCCGTGGGGCAAAATGCAGGGAACCAGGAGGGCGTGGCGGGTAGGCACCCATGTACGCACAACCACTTCATGGTGGTAAGAAGTTTGACACCCGGCCCAGGTCCCTTTGCCTTTCCTGGAATCCGCCAGAGCATTTCTAGGTGCTTATATTAAGGAATTAAGGCGTCTAGGGGTCCGTGGGGCAAAATGCGGGGAACCAAGAGGGCGTGGCGGGTAGGCACCCATGTACGCACAATCACCTCATAGTGGTAAGAAGTTTGACACCCGTCCCAGATCCCTCGGCCATTCCTGGAATCCGCTAGAGCAATTCTAAGTCCTTATATTAAGGAATTAAGGCCTCTGGGAGTCCGTGGGGAAAAATGCAGGGAACCAGGAGGGCGTGGCTGATAGGCACCCATGTACGCATAACCACCTCATGGTGGTAAGAAGTTTGAGACCCGCCCCAGGACCCTCGGCCCTTCCTGGAATCCGCTAGAGCAATTCTAAGTGCTTATATTAAGGAATTAAGCCCTTTGGGGGACCGTGGGGCAAAATGCGGGGAACCAAGAGGGCGTGGCGGGTAGGCACCCATGTACGCACAACCACCTCATGGTGGTAAGAAGTTTGACACCCTCCCCAGGTCCCTCGGCCCTTCCTGGAATCCGCTAGAGCAATTCTAAGTGGTTATATTAAGGAATTAAGGCGTCTAGGGGTCCGTGGGGCAAAATGCGGGGAACCAGGAGGGCGTGGCGGATAGGCACCCATGTACGCACAACCACCTCATGGTGGTAAGAAGTTTGACACCCGGCCCAGGTCCCTCTGCCTTTCCTGGAATCCGCTAGAGCAATTCTAAGTGCTTATATTAAAGAATTAAGGCCTCAGGGAGTCCGTGGGGCAAAATGCAGGGAACCGGGAGGGCGTGGCGGGTAGGCACCCATGTACGCACAACCACTTCATGGTGGTAAGAAGTTTGACACCCGGCCCAGATCCCTCGGCTCTTCCTGGAATCCGCTAGAGCATTTCTAGGTGCTTATATTAAGGAATTAAGGCGTCTAGGGGTCCGTGGGGCAAAATGCGGGGAACCAAGAGGGCGTGTCGGGTAGCCACCCATGTACGCACAACCACTTCATGGTGGTAAGAAGTTTGACACCCAGCCCAGGTCCCTCGGCCCTTCCTGCAATCCACTAGAACAATTCTAGGTGCTTATATTAAAGAATTAAGCCCTCTGGGAATCCATGGGGCAAAATGCGGGGAACAAGGAGGGTGTGGCGGATAGACACCCATGTACGCAGAACTACCTCATGGTGGTAAGAAGTTTGACACTCGAGCCAAGTCCCTCGGCCCTTACTGGAATCCGCTAGAGCAATTCTAAGTGCTTATATTAAGAAATCAAGGCCTCTGGGAGTCCGTGGGGCAAAATGCAGGGAACCAGGAGGGCGTGGCGGATAGGCACCCATGTACGCACAACCACCTCATGGTGGTAAGAAGTTTGACACCCGGCCCAGGTCCCTCTGCCTTTCCTGGAATCCGCCAGAGCAATTCTAGGGGATTATATTAAGGAATTGAGGCGTCTAGGGGTCCGTGGGGCAAAATGCAGGGAACCAGGAGGGCGTGGCGGGTAGGCACCCATGTACGCACAACCACCTCATGGTGGTAAGAAGTTTCACACCCAGCCCAGGTCCCTCGGCCCTTCCTGAAATCTGCTGGAGCAATTCTAGGTGCTTATATTAAGGAATTAAGACCTCTGGGGGTCCGTGGGGCAAAATGCGGGGAACCAGGAAGGCGTGGCGGGTAGGCACCGATGTACGCACAACCACCTCATGGTGGTAAGAAGTTTGACACCCGCCCCATGTCCCTCGGCCATTCCTGGAATCCGCTAGAGCAATTCTAAGTGCTTATATTAAGGAATTGAGGCCTCTGGGAGACCGTGGGGCAAAATGCAGGGAACCAGGAGGGCGTGGCGGATAGGCACCCATTTACTCACAACAACCACATGGTGGTAAGAAGTTTGACACCCGGCCCAGGTCCCTTTGCCTTTCCTGGAATCCGCCAGAGCAATTCTAGGTGCTTATATTAAGGAATTAAGGCGTGTAGGGGACGGTGGGGCAAAATGCAGGGAACCAGGAAGGCGTGGTGGGTAGGCACCCATGTACGCACAACCACCTCATGATGGTAAGAAGTTTGACACCCTCCCCAGGTCCCTCGGCCCTTCCTGGAATCCGCTAGAGCAATTCTAAGTGCTTATATTAAGGAATTAAGGCGTCTAGGCGTCCGTGGGGCAAAATGCAGGGAATCAAGAGGGCGTGGCGGATAGGCACCCATGTACGCACAACCACCTCATGGTGGTAAGAAGTTTGACACCCGGCCCAGGTCCCTCTGCCTTTCCTGGAATCCGCCAGAGCAATTCTAGGTGCTTATATTAAGGAATTAAGGCGTCTAGGGGTCCGTGGGGCAAAATGCAGGGAACCAGGAGGGCGTGGCGGGTAGGCACCCATGTACGCACAACCACTTCATGGTGGTAAGAAGTTTGACACCCGGCCCAGATCTCTCTGCACTTCCTGGAATCCGCTAGAGCATTTCTAGATGCTTATATTAAGGAATTAAGGCGTCTAGGGGTCCGTGGGGCAAAATGCGGGGAACCAAGAGGGCGTGGCGGGTAGGCATCCATGTATGCACAATCACCTCATAGTGGTAAGAAGTTTGACACCCGTCCCAGATCCCTCGGCCATTCCTGGAATCCGCTAGAGCAATTCTAAGTCTTTATATTAAGGAATTAAGGCCTCTGGGAGTCCGTGGGGAAAAATGCAGGGAACCAGGAGGGCGTGGCTGATAGGCACCCATGTACGCATAACCACCTCATGGTGGTAAGAAGTTTGAGACCCGCCCCAGGACCCTCGGCCCTTCCTGGAATCCGCTAGAGCAATTCTAAGTGCTTATATTAAGGAATTAAGCCCTCTGGGGGACCGTGGGGCAAAATGCGGGGAACCAAGAGGGCGTGGCGGGTAGGCACCCATGTACGCACAATCACCTCATAGTGGTAAGAAGTTTGACACCCGTCCCAGATCCCTCGGCCATTCCTGGAATCCGCTAGAGCAATTCTAGGTGCTTATATTAAGGAATTAAGGCTTCTGGGGGTCCGTGGGGCAAAATGAAGGGAACCAGGAGGGCGTGGCGGGTAAGCACCCATGTACGCACAACCACCTCATGGTGGTAAGAAGTTTGACACCCTCCCCAGGTCCCTCGGCCCTTCCTGGAATCCGCTAGAGCAATTCTAAGTGGTTATATTAAGGAATTAAGGCGTCTAGCGGTCCGTGGGGCAAAATGCGGGGAACCAGGAGGGCGTGGCGGATAGGCACCCATGTACGCACAATCACCTCATGGTGGTAAGATGTTTGACACCCGGCCCAGGTCCCTCTGCCTTTCCTGGAATCCGCCAGAGCAATTCTAGGTGCTTATATTAAGGAATTAAGGCGTCTAGGGGTCCGTGGGGCAAAATGCGGGGAACCAGGAGGGCGTGGCGGGTAGGCACCCATGTACGCACAACCACCTCATGGTGGTAAGAAGTTTGACACCCGGCCCAGGTCCCTCTGCCTTTCCTGGAATCCGCTAGAGCATTTCTAGGTGCTTATATTAAGGAATTAAGGCGTCTAGGGGTCCGTGGGGCAAAATGCAGGGAATCAAGAGGGCGTGGCGGGTAGGCACCCATGTACGCACAACCACTTCATGGTGGTAAGAAGTTTGACACCCTGCCCAGGTCCCTTTGCCTTTCCTGGAATCCGCCAGAGCATTTCTAGGTGCTTATATTAAGGAATTAAGGCGTCTAGGGGTCCGTGGGGCAAAATGCGGGGAACCAAGAGGGCGTGGCGGGTAGGCACCCATGTACGCACAATCACCTTATAGTGGTAAGAAGTTTGACACCCGTCCCAGATCCCTCGGCCATTCCTGGAATCCGCTAGAGCAATTCTAAGTCCTTATATTAAGGAATTAAGGCCTCTGGGAGTCCGTGGGGAAAAATGCAGGGAACCAGGAGGGCGTGGCTGATAGGCACCCATGTACGCATAACCACCTCATGGTGGTAAGAAGTTTGAGACCCGCCCCAGGACCCTCGGCCCTTCCTGGAATCCGCTAGAGCAATTCTAAGTGCTTATATTAAGGAATTAAGCCCTTTGGGGGACCGTGGGGCAAAATGCAGGGAACCAAGAGGGCGTGGCGGGTAGGCACCCATGTACGCACAATCACCTCATAGTGGTAAGAAGTTTGACACCCGTCCCAGATCCCTCGGCCATTCCTGGAATCCGCTAGAGCAATTCTAGGTGCTTATATTAAGGAATTAAGGCTTCTGGGGGTCCGTGGGGCAAAATGAAGGGAACCAGGAGGGCGTGGCGGGTAAGCACCCATGTACGCACAACCACCTCATGGTGGTAAGAAGTTTGACACCCTCCCCAGGTCCCTCGGCCCTTCCTGGAATCCGCTAGAGCAATTCTAAGTGGTTATATTAAGGAATTAAGGCGTCTAGGGGTCCGTGGGGCAAAATGCGGGGAACCAGGAGGGCGTGGCGGATAGGCACCCATGTACGCACAACCACCTCATGGTGGTAAGAAGTTTGACACCCGGCCCAGGTCCCTCTGCCTTTCCTGGAATCCGCCAGAGCAATTCTAGGTGCTTATATTAAGGAATTAAGGCGTCTAGGGGTCCGTGGGGCAAAATGCGGGGAACCAGGAGGGCGTGGCGGGTAGGCACCCATGTACGCACAACCACCTCATGGTGGTAAGAAGTTTGACACTCGACGCAAGTCCCTCGGCCCTTCCTGGAATCCGCTAGAGCAATTCAAGGTGCTTATATTAAGGAATTAAGGCTTCTGGGGGTCCGTGGGGCAAAATGCAGGGAACCAGGAGGGCGTGGCGGGTAGGCACCCATGTACGCACAACCACTTCATGGTGGTAAGAAGTTTGACACCCGGCCCAGATCCCTCGGCACTTCCTGGAATCCGCTAGAGCATTTCTAGGTGCTTATATTAAGGAATTAAGGCGTCTAGGGGTCCGTGGGGCAAAATGCGGGGAATCAAGAGGGCGTGGCGGGTAGGCACCCATGTACGCACAACCACTTCATGGTGGTAAGAAGTTTGACACCCGCCCCAGGTCCCTCGGCCTTTCCTGGAATCCGCTAAAGCAATTCTAGGTGCTTATATTAAGGAATTAAGACCTCTGGGGGACGGTGGGGCAAAATGCAGGGAACCAGGAGGGCGTGGCGGGTAGGCACCCATGTACGCACAACCACTTCATGGTGGTAAGAAGTTTGACACCCGGCCCAGGTCCCTCGGCACTTCCTGGAATCCGCTAGAGCATTTCTAGGTGCTTATATTAAGGAATTAAGGCGTCTAGGTGTCCGTGGGGCAAAATGCGGGGAACCAAGAGGGCGTGGCGGGTAGGCACCCATGTACGCACAATCACCTCATAGTGGTAAGAAGTTTGACACCCGCCCCAGGTCCCTCGGCCATTCCTGGAATCCGCTAGAGCAATTCTAAGTCCTTATATTAAGGAATTAAGGCCTCTGGGAGTCCGTGGGGAAAAATGCAGGGAACCAGGAGGGCGTGGCTGATAGGCACCCATGTACGCATAACCACCTCATGGTGGTAAGAAGGTTGAGACCCGCCCCAGGACCCTCGGCCCTTCCTGGAATCCGCTAGAGCAATTCTAAGTGCTTATATTAAGGAATTAAGGCCTCTGGGAGTCCGTGAGGCAAAATGCAGGGAACCAGGAGGGCGTGGCGGATAGGCACCCATGTACGCACAACCACCTCATGGTGGTAAGAAGTTTGACACCCGGCCCAGGTCCCTCTGCCTTTCCTGGAATCCGCCAGAGCAATTCTAGGTGCTTATATTAAGGAATTAAGGCGTCTAGGGGTCCGTGGGGCAAAATGCGGGGAACCAGGAGGGCGTGGCGGGTAGGCACCCATGTACGCAAAACCACCTCATGGTGGTAAGAAGTTTGACACTCGACCCAAGTCCCTCGGCCCTTCCGGGAATCCGCTAGAGCAATTCAAAGTGCTTATATTAAGGAATTAAGCCCTCTGGGGGACCGTGGGGCAAAATGCGGGGAACCAGGAGGGCGTGGCGGATAGGCACCCATGTACGCAGAACTACCTCATGGTGGTAAGAAGTTTAACACCCGGCCCAGGTCCCTCGGCCTTTCCTGGAATCCGCTAGAGCAATTCTAGGTGCATATATTAAGGAATTAAGGCGTCTAGGGGTCCTTGGGGCAAAATGCGGGGAACCAGGAGGGCGTGGCGGGTAGGCACCCATGTACGCACAACCACTTCATGGTGGTAAGAAGTTTGACACCAGCCCCAGGTCCCTCGCCCCTTCCTGGAATCCGCTAGAGCAATTCTAAGTGCTTATATTAAAGAATTAAGGCCTCAGGGAGTCCGTGGGGCAAAATGCAGGGAACCAGGAGGGCGTGGCGGGTAGGCACCCATGTACGCACAACCACTTCATGGTGGTAAGAAGTTTGACACCCGGCCCAGATCCCTCGGCACTTCCTGGAATCCGCTAGAGCATTTCTAGGTGCTTATATTAAGGAATTAAGGCGTCTAGGGGTCCGTGGGGCAAAATGCGGGGAACCAAGAGGGCGTGGCGGGTAGGCACCCATGTACGCACAACCACCTCATGGTGGTAAGAAGTTTGACACTCGACCCAAGTCCCTCGGCCCTTCATGGAATCCGCTAGAGCAATTCTAGGTGCTTATATTAAGGAATTAAGACCTCTGGGGACGGTGGGGCAAAATGCAGGGAACCAGGAAGGCGTGGTGGGTAGGCACCCATGTACGCACAACCACCTCATGATGGTAAGAAGTTTGACATCCTCACCAGGTCCCTCGGCCCTTCCTGGAATCCGCTAGAGCAATTCTAAGTGCTTATATTAAGGAATTAAGGCCTCTGGGAGTCCGTGAGGCAAAATGCAGGGAACCAGGAGGGCGTGGCGGATAGGCACCCATGTACGCACAACCACCTCATGGTGGTAAGAAGTTTGACACCCGGCCCAGGTCCCTCTGCCTTTCCTGGAATCCGCCAGAGCAATTCTAGGTGCTTATATTAAGGAATTAAGACGTCTAGGGGTCCGTGGGGCAAAATGCGGGGAACCAGGAGGGCGTGGCGGGTAGGCACCCATGTACGCACAACCACCTCATGGTGGTAAGAAGTTTGACACTCGACCCAAGTCCCTCGGCCCTTCCTGGAATCCGCTAGAGCAATTCAAGGTGCTTATATTAAGGAATTAAGGCTTCTGGGGGTCCGTGGGGCAAAATGCAGGGAACCAGGAGGGCGTGGCGGGTAGGCACCCATGTACGCACAACCACCTCATGGTGGTAAGAAGTTTGACACCCGCCCCATGTCCCTCGGCTCTTCCTGGAATCCGCTAGAGCAATTCTAGGTGCTTATATTAAGGAATTAAGCCCTCTGGGGGACCGTGGGGTAAAATGCGGGGAACCAGGAGGGCGTGGCGGATAGGCACCCATGTACGCAGAACTACCTCATGGTGGTAAGAAGTTTAACACCCTGCCCAGGTCCCTCGGCCCTTCCTGGAATCCGCCAGAGCAATTCTAGGTGCTTATATTAAGGAATTAAGGCGTCTAGGGGTCCGTGGGGCAAAATGCGGGGAACCAGGAGGGCGTGGCAAGTAGGCACCCATGTACGCACAACCACCTCATGGTGGTAAGAAGTTTGACACCCGCCCCAGGTCCCTCGGCCCTTCCTGGAATCCGCTAGAGCAATTCTAAGTGCTTATATTAAAGAATTAAGGCCTCAGGGAGTCCGTGGGGCAAAATGCGGGGAACCAAGAGGGCGTGGCGGGTAGGCACCCATGTACGCACAATCACCTCATAGTGGTAAGAAGTTTGACACCCGTCCCAGATCCCTCGGCCATTCCTGGAATCCGCTAGAGCAATTCTAGGTGCTTACATTAAGGAATTAAGGCGTCTAGGGGTCCGTGGGGCAAAATGCGGGGAACCAGGAGGGCGTGGCGGATAGGCACCCATGTACGCACAACCACCTCATGGTGGTAAGAAGTTTGACACCCGGCCCAGGTCCCTCTGCCTTTCCTGGAATCCGCCAGAGCAATTCTAGGTGCTTATATTAAGGAATTAAGGCGTCTAGGGGTCCGTGGGGCAAAATGCGGGGAACCAGGAGGGCGTGGCGGGTAGGCACCCATGTACGCACAACCACTTCATGGTGGTAAGAAGTTTGACACCAGCCCCAGGTCCCTCGGCCCTTCCTGGAATCCGCTAGAGCAATTCTAAGTGCTTATATTAAAGAATTAAGGCCTCAGGGAGTCCGTGGGGCAAAATGCAGGGAACCAGGAGGGCGTGGCGGGTAGGCACCCATGTACGCACAACCACTTCATGGTGGTAAGAAGTTTGACACCCGGCCCAGATCCCTCGGCACTTCCTGGAATCCGCTAGAGCATTTCTAGGTGCTTATATTAAGGAATTAAGGCGTCTAGGGGTCCGTGGGGCAAAATGCGGGGAACCAAGAGGGCGTGGCGGGTAGGCACCCATGTACGCACAACCACCTCATGGTGGTAAGAAGTTTGACACTCGACCCAAGTCCCTCGGCCCTTTATGGAATCCGCTAGAGCAATTCTAGGTGCTTATATTAAGGAATTAAGACCTCTGGGGACGGTGGGGCAAAATGCAGGGAACCAGGAAGGCGTGGTGGGTAGGCACCCATGTACGCACAACCACCTCATGATGGTAAGAAGTTTGACATCCTCACCAGGTCCCTCGGCCCTTCCTGGAATCCGCTAGAGCAATTCTAAGTGCTTATATTAAGGAATTAAGGCCTCTGGGAGTCCGTGAGGCAAAATGCAGGGAACCAGGAGGGCGTGGCGGATAGGCACCCATGTACGCACAACCACCTCATGGTGGTAAGAAGTTTGACACCCGGCCCAGGTCCCTCTGCCTTTCCTGGAATCCGCCAGAGCAATTCTAGGTGCTTATATTAAGGAATTAAGACGTCTAGGGGTCCGTGGGGCAAAATGCGGGGAACCAGGAGGGCGTGGCGGGTAGGCACCCATGTACGCACAACCACCTCATGGTGGTAAGAAGTTTGACACTCGACCCAAGTCCCTCGGCCCTTCCTGGAATCCGCTAGAGCAATTCAAGGTGCTTATATTAAGGAATTAAGGCTTCTGGGGGTCCGTGGGGCAAAATGCAGGGAACCAGGAGGGCGTGGCGGGTAGGCACCCATGTACGCACAACCACCTCATGGTGGTAAGAAGTTTGACACCCGCCCCATGTCCCTCGGCTCTTCCTGGAATCCGCTAGAGCAATTCTAGGTGCTTATATTAAGGAATTAAGCCCTCTGGGGGACCGTGGGGTAAAATGCGGGGAACCAGGAGGGCGTGGCGGATAGGCACCCATGTACGCAGAACTACCTCATGGTGGTAAGAAGTTTAACACCCTGCCCAGGTCCCTCGGCCCTTCCTGGAATCCGCCAGAGCAATTCTAGGTGCTTATATTAAGGAATTAAGGCGTCTAGGGGTCCGTGGGGCAAAATGCGGGGAACCAGGAGGGCGTGGCGGGTAGGCACCCATGTACGCACAACCACCTCATGGTGGTAAGAAGTTTGACACCCGCCCCAGGTCCCTCGGCCCTTCCTGGAATCCGCTAGAGCAATTCTAAGTGCTTATATTAAAGAATTAAGGCCTCAGGGAGTCCGTGGGGCAAAATGCGGGGAACCAAGAGGGCGTGGCGGGTAGGCACCCATGTACGCACAATCACCTCATAGTGGTAAGAAGTTTGACACCCGTCCCAGATCCCTCGGCCATTCCTGGAATCCGCTAGAGCAATTCTAGGTGCTTACATTAAGGAATTAAGGCGTCTAGGGGTCCGTGGGGCAAAATGCGGGGAACCAGGAGGGCGTGGCGGATAGGCACCCATGTACGCACAACCACCTCATGGTGGTAAGAAGTTTGACACCCGGCCCAGGTCCCTCTGCCTTTCCTGGAATCCGCCAGAGCAATTCTAGATGCTTATATTAGGAATTAAGGCGTCTAGGGGTCCGTGGGGCAAAATGCGGGGAACCAGGAGGGCGTGGCGGGTAGGCACCCATGTACGCACAACCACCTCATGGTGGTAAGAAGTTTGACACTCGACGCAAGTCCCTCGGCCCTTCCTGGAATCCGCTAGAGCAATTCAAGGTGCTTATATTAAGGAATTAAGGCTTCTGGGGGTCCGTGGGGCAAAATGCAGGGAACCAGGAGGGCGTGGCGGGTAGGCACCCATGTACGCACAACCACTTCATGGTGGTAAGAAGTTTGACACCCGGCCCAGATCCCTCGGCACTTCCTGGAATCCGCTAGAGCAATTCTAAGTCCTTATATTAAGGAATTAAGGCCTCTGGGAGTCCGTGGGGAAAAATGCAGGGAACCAGGAGGGCGTGGCTGATAGGCACCCATGTACGCATAACCACCTCATGGTGGTAAGAAGTTTGAGACCCGCCCCAGGACCCTCGGCCCTTCCTGGAATCCGCTAGAGCAATTCTAAGTGCTTATATTAAGGAATTAAGCCCTCTGGGGGACCGTGGGGCAAAATGCGGGGAACCAAGAGGGCGTGGCGGGTAGGCACCCATGTACGCACAATCACCTCATAGTGGTAAGAAGTTTGACACCCGTCCCAGATCCCTCGGCCATTCCTGGAATCCGCTAGAGCAATTCTAGGTGCTTATATTAAGGAATTACGGCTTCTGGGGGTCCGTGGGGCAAAATGAAGGGAACCAGGAGGGCGTGGCGGGTAAGCACCCATGTACGCACAACCACCTCATGGTGGTAAGAAGTTTGACACCCTCCCCAGGTCCCTCGGCCCTTCCTGGAATCCGCTAGAGCAATTCTAAGTGGTTATATTAAGGAATTAAGGCGTCTAGCGGTCCGTGGGGCAAAATGCGGGGAACCAGGAGGGCGTGGCGGATAGGCACCCATGTACGCACAATCACCTCATGGTGGTAAGATGTTTGACACCCGGCCCAGGTCCCTCTGCCTTTCCTGGAATCCGCCAGAGCAATTCTAGGTGCTTATATTAAGGAATTAAGGCGTCTAGGGGTCCGTGGGGCAAAATGCGGGGAACCAGGAGGGCGTGGCGGGTAGGCACCCATGTACGCACAACCACCTCATGGTGGTAAGAAGTTTGACACCCGGCCCAGGTCCCTCTGCCTTTCCTGGAATCCGCTAGAGCATTTCTAGGTGCTTATATTAAGGAATTAAGGCGTCTAGGGGTCCGTGGGGCAAAATGCAGGGAATCAAGAGGGCGTGGCGGGTAGGCACCCATGTACGCACAACCACTTCATGGTGGTAAGAAGTTTGACACCCTGCCCAGGTCCCTTTGCCTTTCCTGGAATCCGCCAGAGCATTTCTAGGTGCTTATATTAAGGAATTAAGGCGTCTAGGGGTCCGTGGGGCAAAATGCGGGGAACCAAGAGGGCGTGGCGGGTAGGCACCCATGTACGCACAATCACCTCATAGTGGTAAGAAGTTTGACACCCGTCCCAGATCCCTCGGCCATTCCTGGAATCCGCTAGAGCAATTCTAAGTCCTTATATTAAGGAATTAAGGCCTCTGGGAGTCCGTGGGGAAAAATGCAGGGAACCAGGAGGGCGTGGCTGATAGGCACCCATGTACGCATAACCACCTCATGGTGGTAAGAAGTTTGAGACCCGCCCCAGGACCCTCGGCCCTTCCTGGAATCCGCTAGTGCAATTCTAAGTGCTTATATTAAGGAATTAAGCCCTTTGGGGCACCGTGGGGCAAAATGCGGGGAACCAAGAGGGCGTGGCGGGTAGGCACCCATGTACGCACAATCACCTCATAGTGGTAAGAAGTTTGACACCCGTCCCAGATCCCTCGGCCATTCCTGGAATCCGCTAGAGCAATTCTAGGTGCTTATATTAAGGAATTAAGGCTTCTGGGGGTCCGTGGGGCAAAATGAAGGGAACCAGGAAGGCGTGGCGGGTAAGCACCCATGTACGCACAACCACCTCATGGTGGTAAGAAGTTTGACACCCTCCCCAGGTCCCTCGGCCCTTCCTGGAATCCGCTAGAGCAATTCTAAGTGGTTATATTAAGGAATTAAGGCGTCTAGGGGTCCGTGGGGCAAAATGCGGGGAACCAGGAGGGCGTGGCGGATAGGCACCCATGTACGCACAACCACCTCATGGTGGTAAGAAGTTTGACACCCGGCCCAGGTCCCTCTGCCTTTCCTGGAATCCGCCAGAGCAATTCTAGGTGCTTATATTAAGGAATTAAGGCGTCTAGGGGTCCGTGGGGCAAAATGCGGGGAACCAGGAGGGCGTGGCGGGTAGGCACCCATGTACGCACAACCACCTCATGGTGGTAAGAAGTTTGACACTCGACGCAAGTCCCTCGGCCCTTCCTGGAATCCGCTAGAGCAATTCAAGGTGCTTATATTAAGGAATTAATGCTTCTGGGGGTCCGTGGGGCAAAATGCAGGGAACCAGGAGGGCGTGGCGGGTAGGCACCCATGTACGCACAACCACTTCATGGTGGTAAGAAGTTTGACACCCGGCCCAGATCCCTCGGCACTTCCTGGAATCCGCTAGAGCATTTCTAGGTGCTTATATTAAGGAATTAAGGCGTCTAGGGGTCCGTGGGGCAAAATGCGGGGAATCAAGAGGGCGTGGCGGGTAGGCACCCATGTACGCACAATCACCTCATAGTGGTAAGAAGTTTGACACCCGTCCCAGATCCCTCGGCCATTCCTGGAATCCGCTAGAGCAATTCTAGGTGCTTATATTAAGGAATTAAGGCTTCTGGGGGTCCGTGGGGCAAAATGAAGGGAACCAGGAGGGCGTGGCGGGTAAGCACCCATGTACGCACAACCACCTCATGGTGGTAAGAAGTTTGACACCCTCCCCAGGTCCCTCGGCCCTTCCTGGAATCCGCTAGAGCAATTCTAAGTGGTTATATTAAGGAATTAAGGCGTCTAGGGGTCCGTGGGGCAAAATGCGGGGAACCAGGAGGGCGTGGCGGATAGGCACCCATGTACGCACAACCACCTCATGGTGGTAAGAAGTTTGACACCCGGCCCAGGTCCCTCTGCCTTTCCTGGAATCCGCCAGAGCAATTCTAGGTGCTTATATTAAGGAATTAAGGCGTCTAGGGGTCCGTGGGGCAAAATGCGGGGAACCAGGAGGGCGTGGCGGGTAGGCACCCATGTACGCACAACCACCTCATGGTGGTAAGAAGTTTGACACTCGACGCAAGTCCCTCGGCCCTTCCTGGAATCCGCTAGAGCAATTCAAGGTGCTTATATTAAGGAATTAAGGCTTCTGGGGGTCCGTGGGGCAAAATGCAGGGAACCAGGTGGGCGTGGCGGGTAGGCACCCATGTACGCACAACCACTTCATGGTGGTAAGAAGTTTGACACGCGGCCCAGATCCCTCGGCACTTCCTGGAATCCGCTAGAGCATTTCTAGGTGCTTATATTAAGGAATTAAGGCGTCTAGGGGTCCGTGGGGCAAAATGCGGGGAATCAAGAGGGCGTGGCGGGTAGGCACCCATGTACGCACAACCACTTCATGGTGGTAAGAAGTTTGACACCCGCCCCAGGTCCCTCGGCCTTTCCTGGAATCCGCTAAAGCAATTCTAGGTGCTTATATTAAGGAATTAAGGCTTCTGGGGGTCCGTGGGGCAAAATGAAGGGAACCAGGAGGGCGTGGCGGGTAAGCACCCATGTACGCACAACCACCTCATGGTGGTAAGAAGTTTGACACCCTCCCCAGGTCCCTCGGCCCTTCCTGGAATCCGCTAGAGCAATTCTAAGTGGTTATATTAAGGAATTAAGGCGTCTAGGGGTCCGTGGGGCAAAATGCGGGGAACCAGGAGGGCGTGGCGGATAGGCACCCATGTACGCACAACCACCTCATGGTGGTAAGAAGTTTGACACCCGGCCCAGGTCCCTCTGCCTTTCCTGGAATCCGCCAGAGCAATTCTAGGTGCTTATATTAAGGAATTAAGGCGTCTAGGGGTCCGTGGGGCAAAATGCGGGGAACCAGGAGGGCGTGGCGGGTAGGCACCCATGTACGCACAACCACCTCATGGTGGTAAGAAGTTTGACACTCGACGCAAGTCCCTCGGCCCTTCCTGGAATCCGCTAGAGCAATTCAAGGTGCTTATATTAAGGAATTAAGGCTTCTGGGGGTCCGTGGGGCAAAATGCAGGGAACCAGGTGGGCGTGGCGGGTAGGCACCCATGTACGCACAACCACTTCATGGTGGTAAGAAGTTTGACACGCGGCCCAGATCCCTCGGCACTTCCTGGAATCCGCTAGAGCATTTCTAGGTGCTTATATTAAGGAATTAAGGCGTCTAGGGGTCCGTGGGGCAAAATGCGGGGAATCAAGAGGGCGTGGCGGGTAGGCACCCATGTACGCACAACCACTTCATGGTGGTAAGAAGTTTGACACCCGCCCCAGGTCCCTCGGCCTTTCCTGGAATCCGCTAAAGCAATTCTAGGTGCTTATATTAAGGAATTAAGACCTCTGGGGGACGGTGGGGCAAAATGCAGGGAACCAGGAGGGCGTGGCGGGTAGGCACCCATGTACGCACAACCACTTCATGGTGGTAAGAAGTTTGACACCCGGCCCAGATCCCTCGGCACTTCCTGGAATCCGCTAGAGCATTTCTAGGTGCTTATATTAAGGAATTAAGGCGTCTAGGGGTCCGTGGGGCAAAATGCGGGGAACCAAGAGGGCGTGGCGGGTAGGCACCCATGTACGCACAATCACCTCATAGTGGTAAGAAGTTTGACACCCGCCCCAGGTCCCTCGGCCATTCCTGGAATCCGCTAGAGCAATTCTAAGTCCTTATATTAAGGAATTAAGGCCTCTGGGAGTCCGTGGGGAAAAATGCAGGGAACCAGGAGGGCGTGGCTGATAGGCACCCATGTACGCATAACCACCTCATGGTGGTAAGAAGGTTGAGACCCGCCCCAGGACCCTCGGCCCTTCCTGGAATCCGCTAGAGCAATTCTAAGTGCTTATATTAAGGAATTAAGGCCTCTGGGAGTCCGTGAGGCAAAATGCAGGGAACCAGGAGGGCGTGGCGGATAGGCACCCATGTACGCACAACCACCTCATGGTGGTAAGAAGTTTGACACCCGGCCCAGGTCCCTCTGCCTTTCCTGGAATCCGCCAGAGCAATTCTAGGTGCTTATATTAAGGAATTAAGGCGTCTAGGGGTCCGTGGGGCAAAATGCGGGGAACCAGGAGGGCGTGGCGGGTAGGCACCCATGTACGCAAAACCACCTCATGGTGGTAAGAAGTTTGACACTCGACCCAAGTCCCTCGGCCCTTCCGGGAATCCGCTAGAGCAATTCAAAGTGCTTATATTAAGGAATTAAGCCCTCTGGGGGACCGTGGGGCAAAATGCGGGGAACCAGGAGGGCGTGGCGGATAGGCACCCATGTACGCAGAACTACCTCATGGTGGTAAGAAGTTTAACACCCGGCCCAGGTCCCTCGGCCTTTCCTGGAATCCGCTAGAGCAATTCTAGGTGCATATATTAAGGAATTAAGGCGTCTAGGGGTCCTTGGGGCAAAATGCGGGGAACCAGGAGGGCGTGGCGGGTAGGCACCCATGTACGCACAACCACTTCATGGTGGTAAGAAGTTTGACACTCGACGCAAGTCCCTCGGCCCTTCCTGGAATCCGCTAGAGCAATTCAAGGTGCTTATATTAAGGAATTAAGGCTTCTGGGGGTCCGTGGGGCAAAATGCAGGTAACCAGGAGGGCGTGGCGGGTAGGCACCCATGTACGCACAACCACTTCATGGTGGTAAGAAGTTTGACACCCGGCCCAGATCCCTCGGCACTTCCTGGAATCCGCTAGAGCATTTCTAGGTGCTTATATTAAGGAATTAAGGCGTCTAGGGGTCCGTGGGGCAAAATGCGGGGAATCAAGAGGGCGTGGCGGGTAGGCACCCATGTACGCACAACCACTTCATGGTGGTAAGAAGTTTGACACCCGCCCCAGGTCCCTCGGCCTTTCCTGGAATCCGCTAAAGCAATTCTAGGTGCTTATATTAAGGAATTAAGACCTCTGGGGGACGGTGGGGCAAAATGCAGGGAACCAGGAGGGCGTGGCGGGTAGGCACCCATGTACGCACAACCACTTCATGGTGGTAAGAAGTTTGACACCCGGCCCAGATCCCTCGGCACTTCCTGGAATCCGCTAGAGCATTTCTAGGTGCTTATATTAAGGAATTAAGGCGTCTAGGGGACCGTGGGGCAAAATGCGGGGAACCAAGAGGGCGTGGCGGGTAGGCACCCATGTACGCACAATCACCTCATAGTGGTAAGAAGTTTGACACCCGCCCCAGGTCCCTCGGCCATTCCTGGAATCCGCTAGAGCAATTCTAAGTCCTTATATTAAGGAATTAAGGCCTCTGGGAGTCCGTGGGGAAAAATGCAGGGAACCAGAAGGGCGTGGCTGATAGGCACCCATGTACGCATAACCACCTCATGGTGGTAAGAAGGTTGAGACCCGCCCCAGGACCCTCGGCCCTTCCTGGAATCCGCTAGAGCAATTCTAAGTGCTTATATTAAGGAATTAAGGCCTCTGGGAGTCCGTGAGGCAAAATGCAGGGAACCAGGAGGGCGTGGCGGATAGGCACCCATGTACGCACAACCACCTCATGGTGGTAAGAAGTTTGACACCCGGCCCAGGTCCCTCTGCCTTTCCTGGAATCCGCCAGAGCAATTCTAGGTGCTTATATTAAGGAATTAAGGCGTCTAGGGGTCCGTGGGGCAAAATGCGGGGAACCAGGAGGGCGTGGCGGGTAGGCACCCATGTACGCAAAACCACCTCATGGTGGTAAGAAGTTTGACACTCGACCCAAGTCCCTCGGCCCTTCCGGGAATCCGCTAGAGCAATTCAAAGTGCTTATATTAAGGAATTAAGCCCTCTGGGGGACCGTGGGGCAAAATGCGGGGAACCAGGAGGGCGTGGCGGATAGGCACCCATGTACGCAGAACTACCTCATGGTGGTAAGAAGTTTAACACCCGGCCCAGGTCCCTCGGCCTTTCCTGGAATCCGCTAGAGCAATTCTAGGTGCATATATTAAGGAATTAAGGCGTCTAGGGGTCCTTGGGGCAAAATGCGGGGAACCAGGAGGGCGTGGCGGGTAGGCACCCATGTACGCACAACCACTTCATGGTGGTAAGAAGTTTGACACCAGCCCCAGGTCCCTCGGCCCTTCCTGGAATCCGCTAGAGCAATTCTAAGTGCTTATATTAAAGAATTAAGGCTTCAGGGAGTCCGTGGGGCAAAATGCAGGGAACCAGGAGGGCGTGGCGGGTAGGCACCCATGTACGCACAACCACTTCATGGTGGTAAGAAGTTTGACACCCGGCCCAGATCCCTCGGCACTTCCTGGAATCCGCTAGAGCATTTCTAGGTGCTTATATTAAGGAATTAAGGCGTCTAGGGGTCCGTGGGGCAAAATGCGGGGAACCAAGAGGGCGTGGCGGGTAGGCACCCATGTACGCACAACCACCTCATGGTGGTAAGAAGTTTGACACTCGACCCAAGTCCCTCGGCCCTTCATGGAATCCGCTAGAGCAATTCTAGGTGCTTATATTAAGGAATTAAGACCTCTGGGGACGGTGGGGCAAAATGCAGGGAACCAGGAAGGCGTGGTGGGTAGGCACCCATGTACGCACAAACACCTCATGATGGTAAGAAGTTTGACATCCTCACCAGGTCCCTCGGCCCTTCCTGGAATCCGCTAGAGCAATTCTAAGTGCTTATATTAAGGAATTAAGGCCTCTGGGAGTCCGTGAGGCAAAATGCAGGGAACCAGGAGGGCGTGGCGGATAGGCACCCATGTACGCACAACCACCTCATGGTGGTAAGAAGTTTGACACCCGGCCCAGGTCCCTCTGCCTTTCCTGGAATCCGCCAGAGCAATTCTAGGTGCTTATATTAAGGAATTAAGACGTCTAGGGGTCCGTGGGGCAAAATGCGGGGAACCAGGAGGGCGTGGCGGGTAGGCACCCATGTACGCACAACCACCTCATGGTGGTAAGAAGTTTGACACTCGACCCAAGTCCCTCGGCCCTTCCTGGAATCCGCTAGAGCAATTCAAGGTGCTTATATTAAGGAATTAAGGCTTCTGGGGGTCCGTGGGGCAAAATGCAGGGAACCAGGAGGGCGTGGCGGGTAGGCACCCATGTACGCACAACCACCTCATGGTGGTAAGAAGTTTGACACCCGCCCCATGTCCCTCGGCTCTTCCTGGAATCCGCTAGAGCAATTCTAGGTGCTTATATTAAGGAATTAAGCCCTCTGGGGGACCGTGGGGTAAAATGCGGGGAACCAGGAGGGCGTGGCGGATAGGCACCCATGTACGCAGAACTACCTCATGGTGGTAAGAAGTTTAACACCCTGCCCAGGTCCCTCGGCCCTTCCTGGAATCCGCCAGAGCAATTCTAGGTGCTTATATTAAGGAATTAAGGCGTCTAGGGGTCCGTGGGGCAAAATGCGGGGAACCAGGAGGGCGTGGCGGGTAGGCACCCATGTACGCACAACCACCTCATGGTGGTAAGAAGTTTGACACCCGCCCCAGGTCCCTCGGCCCTTCCTGGAATCCGCTAGAGCAATTCTAAGTGCTTATATTAAAGAATTAAGGCCTCAGGGAGTCCGTGGGGCAAAATGCGGGGAACCAAGAGGGCGTGGCGGGTAGGCACCCATGTACGCACAATCACCTCATAGTGGTAAGAAGTTTGACACCCGTCCCAGATCCCTCGGCCATTCCTGGAATCCGCTAGAGCAATTCTAGGTGCTTACATTAAGGAATTAAGGCGTCTAGGGGTCCGTGGGGCAAAATGCGGGGAACCAGGAGGGCGTGGCGGATAGGCACCCATGTACGCACAACCACCTCATGGTGGTAAGAAGTTTGACACCCGGCCCAGGTCCCTCTGCCTTTCCTGGAATCCGCCAGAGCAATTCTAGATGCTTATATTAAGGAATTAAGGCGTCTAGGGGTCCGTGGGGCAAAATGCGGGGAACCAGGAGGGCGTGGCGGGTAGGCACCCATGTACGCACAACCACTTCATGGTGGTAAGAAGTTTGACACCAGCCCCAGGTCCCTCGGCCCTTCCTGGAATCCGCTAGAGCAATTCTAAGTGCTTATATTAAAGAATTAAGGCCTCAGGGAGTCCGTGGGGCAAAATGCAGGGAACCAGGAGGGCGTGGCGGGTAGGCTCCCATGTACGCACAACCACTTCATGGTGGTAAGAAGTTTGACACCCGGCCCAGATCCCTCGGCACTTCCTGGAATCCGCTAGAGCATTTCTAGGTGCTTATATTAAGGAATTAAGGCGTCTAGGGGTCCGTGGGGCAAAATGCGGGGAACCAAGAGGGCGTGGCGGGTAGGCACCCATGTACGCACAACCACCTCATGGTGGTAAGAAGTTTGACACTCGACCCAAGTCCCTCGGCCCTTCATGGAATCCGCTAGAGCAATTCTAGGTGCTTATATTAAGGAATTAAGACCTCTGGGGACGGTGGGGCAAAATGCAGGGAACCAGGAAGGCGTGGTGGGTAGGCACCCATGTACGCACAACCACCTCATGATGGTAAGAAGTTTGACATCCTCACCAGGTCCCTCGGCCCTTCCTGGAATCCGCTAGAGCAATTCAAGGTGCTTATATTAAGGAATTAAGGCTTCTGGGGGTCCGTGGGGCAAAATGCAGGGAACCAGGAGGGCGTGGCGGGTAGGCACCCATGTACGCACAACCACCTCATGGTGGTAAGAAGTTTGACACCCGCCCCATGTTCCTCGGCTCTTCCTGGAATCCGCTAGAGCAATTCTAGGTGCTTATATTAAGGAATTAAGCCCTCTGGGGGACCGTGGGGTAAAATGCGGGGAACCAGGAGGGCGTGGCGGATAGGCACCCATGTACGCAGAACTACCTCATGGTGGTAAGAAGTTTAACACCCTGCCCAGGTCCCTCGGCCCTTCCTGGAATCCGCCAGAGCAATTCTAGGTGCTTATATTAAGGAATTAAGGCGTCTAGGGGTCCGTGGGGCAAAATGCGGGGAACCAGGAGGGCGTGGCGGGTAGGCACCCATGTACGCACAACCACCTCATGGTGGTAAGAAGTTTGACACCCGCCCCAGGTCCCTCGGCCCTTCCTGGAATCCGCTAGAGCAATTCTAAGTGCTTATATTAAAGAATTAAGGCCTCAGGGAGTCCGTGGGGCAAAATGCGGGGAACCAAGAGGGCGTGGCGGGTAGGCACCCATGTACGCACAATCACCTCATAGTGGTAAGAAGTTTGACACCCGTCCCAGTTCCCTCGGCCATTCCTGGAATCCGCTAGAGCAATTCTAGGTGCTTACATTAAGGAATTAAGGCGTCTAGGGGTCCGTGGGGCAAAATGCGGGGAACCAGGAGGGCGTGGCGGATAGGCACCCATGTACGCACAACCACCTCATGGTGGTAAGAAGTTTGACACCCGGCCCAGGTCCCTCTGCCTTTCCTGGAATCCGCCAGAGCAATTCTAGATGCTTATATTAAGGAATTAAGGCGTCTAGGGGTCCGTGGGGCAAAATGCGGGGAACCAGGAGGGCGTGGCGGGTAGGCACCCATGTACGCACAACCACCTCATGGTGGTAAGAAGTTTGACACTCGACGCAAGTCCCTCGGCCCTTCCTGGAATCCGCTAGAGCAATTCAAGGTGCTTATATTAAGGAATTAAGGCTTCTGGGGGTCCGTGGGGCAAAATGCAGGGAACCAGGAGGGCGTAGCGGGTAGGCACCCATGTACGCACAACCACTTCATGGTGGTAAGAAGTTTGACACCCGGCCCAGATCCCTCGGCACTTCCTGGAATCCGCTAGAGCATTTCTAGGTGCTTATATTAAGGAATTAAGGCGTCTAGGGGTCCGTGGGGCAAAATGCGGGGAATCAAGAGGGCGTGGCGGGTAGGCACCCATGTACGCACAACCACTTCATGGTGGTAAGAAGTTTGACACCCGCCCCAGGTCCCTCGGCCTTTCCTGGAATCCGCTAAAGCAATTCTAGGTGCTTATATTAAGGAATTAAGACCTCTGGGGGACGGTGGGGCAAAATGCAGGGAACCAGGAAGGCGTGGTGGGTAGGCACCCATGTACGCACAACCACCTCATGATGGTAAGTAGTTTGACACCCGGCCCAGGTCCCTCTGCCTTTCCTGGAATCCGCCAGAGCAATTCTAGGTGCTTATATTAAGGAATTAAGGCGTCTAGGGGTCCGTGGGGCAAAATGCAGGGAACCAGGAGGGCGTGGCGGGTAGGCACCCATGTACGCACAACCACTTCATGGTGGTAAGAAGTTTGACACCCGGCCCAGATCCCTCGGCACTTCCTGGAATCCGCTAGAGCATTTCTAGGTGCTTATATTAAGGAATTAAGGCGTCTAGGGGTCCGTGGGGCAAAATGCGGGGAACCAAGAGGGCGTGGCGGGTAGGCACCCATGTACGCACAATCACCTCATAGTGGTAAGAAGTTTGACACCCACCCCAGGTCCCTCGGTCATTCCTGGAATCCGCTAGAGCAATTCTAAGTCCTTATATTAAGGAATTAAGGCCTCTGGGAGTCCGTGGGGAAAAATGCAGGGAACCAGGAGGGCGTGGCTGATAGGCACCCATGTACGCATAACCACCTCATGGTGGTAAGAAGGTTGAGACCCGCCCCAGGACCCTCGGCCCTTCCTGGAATCCGCTAGAGCAATTCTAAGTGCTTATATTAAGGAATTAAGGCCTCTGGGAGTCCGTGAGGCAAAATGCAGGGAACTAGGAGGGCGTGGCGGATAGGCACCCATGTACGCACAACCACCTCATGGTAGTAAGAAGTTTGACACCCGGCCCAGGTCCCTCTGCCTTTCCTGGAATCCGCCAGAGCAATTCTAGGTGCTTATATTAAAGAATTAAGGCCTCAGGGAGTCCGTGGGGCAAAATGCGGGGAACCAAGAGGGCGTGGCGGGTAGGCACCCATGTACGCACAATCACCTCATAGTGGTAAGAAGTTTGACACCCGTCCCAGATCCCTCGGCCATTCCTGGAATCCGCTAGAGCAATTCTAGGTGCTTACATTAAGGAATTAAGGCGTCTAGGGGTCCGTGGGGCAAAATGCGGGGAACCAGGAGGGCGTGGCGGATAGGCACCCATGTACGCACAACCACCTCATGGTGGTAAGAAGTTTGACACCCGGCCCAGGTCCCTCTGCCTTTCCTGGAATCCGCCAGAGCAATTCTAGATGCTTATATTAGGAATTAAGGCGTCTAGGGGTCCGTGGGGCAAAATGCGGGGAACCAGGAGGGCGTGGCGGGTAGGCACCCATGTACGCACAACCACCTCATGGTGGTAAGAAGTTTGACACTCGACGCAAGTCCCTCGGCCCTTCCTGGAATCCGCTAGAGCAATTCAAGGTGCTTATATTAAGGAATTAAGGCTTCTGGGGGTCCGTGGGGCAAAATGCAGGGAACCAGGAGGGCGTGGCGGGTAGGCACCCATGTACGCACAACCACTTCATGGTGGTAAGAAGTTTGACACCCGGCCCAGATCCCTCGGCACTTCCTGGAATCCGCTAGAGCAATTCTAAGTCCTTATATTAAGGAATTAAGGCCTCTGGGAGTCCGTGGGGAAAAATGCAGGGAACCAGGAGGGCGTGGCTGATAGGCACCCATGAACGCATAACCACCTCATGGTGGTAAGAAGTTTGAGACCCGCCCCAGGACCCTCGGCCCTTCCTGGAATCCGCTAGAGCAATTCTAAGTGCTTATATTAAGGAATTAAGCCCTCTGGGGGACCGTGGGGCAAAATGCGGGGAACCAAGAGGGCGTGGCGGGTAGGCACCCATGTACGCACAATCACCTCATAGTGGTAAGAAGTTTGACACCCGTCCCAGATCCCTCGGCCATTCCTGGAATCCGCTAGAGCAATTCTAGGTGCTTATATTAAGGAATTACGGCTTCTGGGGGTCCGTGGGGCAAAATGAAGGGAACCAGGAGGGCGTGGCGGGTAAGCACCCATGTACGCACAACCACCTCATGGTGGTAAGAAGTTTGACACCCTCCCCAGGTCCCTCGGCCCTTCCTGGAATCCGCTAGAGCAATTCTAAGTGGTTATATTAAGGAATTAAGGCGTCTAGCGGTCCGTGGGGCAAAATGCGGGGAACCAGGAGGGCGTGGCGGATAGGCACCCATGTACGCACAATCACCTCATGGTGGTAAGATGTTTGACACCCGGCCCAGGTCCCTCTGCCTTTCCTGGAATCCGCCAGAGCAATTCTAGGTGCTTATATTAAGGAATTAAGGCGTCTAGGGGTCCGTGGGGCAAAATGCGGGGAACCAGGAGGGCGTGGCGGGTAGGCACCCATGTACGCACAACCACCTCATGGTGGTAAGAAGTTTGACACCCGGCCCAGGTCCCTCTGCCTTTCCTGGAATCCGCTAGAGCATTTCTAGGTGCTTATATTAAGGAATTAAGGCGTCTAGGGGTCCGTGGGGCAAAATGCAGGGAATCAAGAGGGCGTGGCGGGTAGGCACCCATGTACGCACAACCACTTCATGGTGGTAAGAAGTTTGACACCCTGCCCAGGTCCCTTTGCCTTTCCTGGAATCCGCCAGAGCATTTCTAGGTGCTTATATTAAGGAATTAAGGCGTCTAGGGGTCCGTGGGGCAAAATGCGGGGAACCAAGAGGGCGTGGCGGGTAGGCACCCATGTACGCACAATCACCTCATAGTGGTAAGAAGTTTGACACCCGTCCCAGATCCCTCGGCCATTCCTGGAATCCGCTAGAGCAATTCTAAGTCCTTATATTAAGGAATTAAGGCCTCTGGGAGTCCGTGGGGAAAAATGCAGGGAACCAGGAGGGCGTGGCTGATAGGCACCCATGTACGCATAACCACCTCATGGTGGTAAGAAGTTTGAGACCCGCCCCAGGACCCTCGGCCCTTCCTGGAATCCGCTAGTGCAATTCTAAGTGCTTATATTAAGGAATTAAGCCCTTTGGGGCACCGTGGGGCAAAATGCGGGGAACCAAGAGGGCGTGGCGGGTAGGCACCCATGTACGCACAATCACCTCATAGTGGTAAGAAGTTTGACACCCGTCCCAGATCCCTCGGCCATTCCTGGAATCCGCTAGAGCAATTCTAGGTGCTTATATTAAGGAATTAAGGCTTCTGGGGGTCCGTGGGGCAAAATGAAGGGAACCAGGAAGGCGTGGCGGGTAAGCACCCATGTACGCACAACCACCTCATGGTGGTAAGAAGTTTGACACCCTCCCCAGGTCCCTCGGCCCTTCCTGGAATCCGCTAGAGCAATTCTAAGTGGTTATATTAAGGAATTAAGGCGTCTAGGGGTCCGTGGGGCAAAATGCGGGGAACCAGGAGGGCGTGGCGGATAGGCACCCATGTACGCACAACCACCTCATGGTGGTAAGAAGTTTGACACCCGGCCCAGGTCCCTCTGCCTTTCCTGGAATCCGCCAGAGCAATTCTAGGTGCTTATATTAAGGAATTAAGGCGTCTAGGGGTCCGTGGGGCAAAATGCGGGGAACCAGGAGGGCGTGGCGGGTAGGCACCCATGTACGCACAACCACCTCATGGTGGTAAGAAGTTTGACACTCGACGCAAGTCCCTCGGCCCTTCCTGGAATCCGCTAGAGCAATTCAAGGTGCTTATATTAAGGAATTAATGCTTCTGGGGGTCCGTGGGGCAAAATGCAGGGAACCAGGAGGGCGTGGCGGGTAGGCACCCATGTACGCACAACCACTTCATGGTGGTAAGAAGTTTGACACCCGGCCCAGATCCCTCGGCACTTCCTGGAATCCGCTAGAGCATTTCTAGGTGCTTATATTAAGGAATTAAGGCGTCTAGGGGTCCGTGGGGCAAAATGCGGGGAATCAAGAGGGCGTGGCGGGTAGGCACCCATGTACGCACAATCACCTCATAGTGGTAAGAAGTTTGACACCCGTCCCAGATCCCTCGGCCATTCCTGGAATCCGCTAGAGCAATTCTAGGTGCTTATATTAAGGAATTAAGGCTTCTGGGGGTCCGTGGGGCAAAATGAAGGGAACCAGGAGGGCGTGGCGGGTAAGCACCCATGTACGCACAACCACCTCATGGTGGTAAGAAGTTTGACACCCTCCCCAGGTCCCTCGGCCCTTCCTGGAATCCGCTAGAGCAATTCTAAGTGGTTATATTAAGGAATTAAGGCGTCTAGGGGTCCGTGGGGCAAAATGCGGGGAACCAGGAGGGCGTGGCGGATAGGCACCCATGTACGCACAACCACCTCATGGTGGTAAGAAGTTTGACACCCGGCCCAGGTCCCTCTGCCTTTCCTGGAATCCGCCAGAGCAATTCTAGGTGCTTATATTAAGGAATTAAGGCGTCTAGGGGTCCGTGGGGCAAAATGCGGGGAACCAGGAGGGCGTGGCGGGTAGGCACCCATGTACGCACAACCACCTCATGGTGGTAAGAAGTTTGACACTCGACGCAAGTCCCTCGGCCCTTCCTGGAATCCGCTAGAGCAATTCAAGGTGCTTATATTAAGGAATTAAGGCTTCTGGGGGTCCGTGGGGCAAAATGCAGGGAACCAGGAGGGCGTGGCGGGTAGGCACCCATGTACGCACAACCACTTCATGGTGGTAAGAAGTTTGACACCCGGCCCAGATCCCTCGGCACTTCCTGGAATCCGCTAGAGCATTTCTAGGTGCTTATATTAAGGAATTAAGGCGTCTAGGGGTCCGTGGGGCAAAATGCGGGGAATCAAGAGGGCGTGGCGGGTAGGCACCCATGTACGCACAACCACTTCATGGTGGTAAGAAGTTTGACACCCGCCCCAGGTCCCTCGGCCTTTCCTGGAATCCGCTAAAGCAATTCTAGGTGCTTATATTAAGGAATTAAGACCTCTGGGGGACGGTGGGGCAAAATGCAGGGAACCAGGAGGGCGTGGCGGGTAGGCACCCATGTACGCACAACCACTTCATGGTGGTAAGAAGTTTGACACCCGGCCCAGATCCCTCGGCACTTCCTGGAATCCGCTAGAGCATTTCTAGGTGCTTATATTAAGGAATTAAGGCGTCTAGGGGTCCGTGGGGCAAAATGCGGGGAACCAAGAGGGCGTGGCGGGTAGGCACCCATGTACGCACAATCACCTCATAGTGGTAAGAAGTTTGACACCCGCCCCAGGTCCCTCGGCCATTCCTGGAATCCGCTAGAGCAATTCTAAGTCCTTATATTAAGGAATTAAGGCCTCTGGGAGTCCGTGGGGAAAAATGCAGGGAACCAGGAGGGCGTGGCTGATAGGCACCCATGTACGCATAACCACCTCATGGTGGTAAGAAGGTTGAGACCCGCCCCAGGACCCTCGGCCCTTCCTGGAATCCGCTAGAGCAATTCTAAGTGCTTATATTAAGGAATTAAGGCCTCTGGGAGTCCGTGAGGCAAAATGCAGGGAACCAGGAGGGCGTGGCGGATAGGCACCCATGTACGCACAACCACCTCATGGTGGTAAGAAGTTTGACACCCGGCCCAGGTCCCTCTGCCTTTCCTGGAATCCGCCAGAGCAATTCTAGGTGCTTATATTAAGGAATTAAGGCGTCTAGGGGTCCGTGGGGCAAAATGCGGGGAACCAGGAGGGCGTGGCGGGTAGGCACCCATGTACGCAAAACCACCTCATGGTGGTAAGAAGTTTGACACTCGACCCAAGTCCCTCGGCCCTTCCGGGAATCCGCTAGAGCAATTCAAAGTGCTTATATTAAGGAATTAAGCCCTCTGGGGGACCGTGGGGCAAAATGCGGGGAACCAGGAGGGCGTGGCGGATAGGCACCCATGTACGCAGAACTACCTCATGGTGGTAAGAAGTTTAACACCCGGCCCAGGTCCCTCGGCCTTTCCTGGAATCCGCTAGAGCAATTCTAGGTGCATATATTAAGGAATTAAGGCGTCTAGGGGTCCTTGGGGCAAAATGCGGGGAACCAGGAGGGCGTGGCGGGTAGGCACCCATGTACGCACAACCACTTCATGGTGGTAAGAAGTTTGACACTCGACGCAAGTCCCTCGGCCCTTCCTGGAATCCGCTAGAGCAATTCAAGGTGCTTATATTAAGGAATTAAGGCTTCTGGGGGTCCGTGGGGCAAAATGCAAGGAACCAGGAGGGCGTGGCGGGTAGGCACCCATGTACGCACAACCACTTCATGGTGGTAAGAAGTTTGACACCCGGCCCAGATCCCTCGGCACTTCCTGGAATCCGCTAGAGCATTTCTAGGTGCTTATATTAAGGAATTAAGGCGTCTAGGGGTCCGTGGGGCAAAATGCGGGGAATCAAGAGGGCGTGGCGGGTAGGCACCCATGTACGCACAACCACTTCATGGTGGTAAGAAGTTTGACACCCGCCCCAGGTCCCTCGGCCTTTCCTGGAATCCGCTAAAGCAATTCTAGGTGCTTATATTAAGGAATTAAGACCTCTGGGGGACGGTGGGGCAAAATGCAGGGAACCAGGAGGGCGTGGCGGGTAGGCACCCATGTACGCACAACCACTTCATGGTGGTAAGAAGTTTGACACCCGGCCCAGATCCCTCGGCACTTCCTGGAATCCGCTAGAGCATTTCTAGGTGCTTATATTAAGGAATTAAGGCGTCTAGGGGTCCGTGGGGCAAAATGCGGGGAACCAAGAGGGCGTGGCGGGTAGGCACCCATGTACGCACAATCACCTCATAGTGGTAAGAAGTTTGACACCCGCCCCAGGTCCCTCGGCCATTCCTGGAATCCGCTAGAGCAATTCTAAGTCCTTATATTAAGGAATTAAGGCCTCTGGGAGTCCGTGGGGAAAAATGCAGGGAACCAGAAGGGCGTGGCTGATAGGCACCCATGTACGCATAACCACCTCATGGTGGTAAGAAGGTTGAGACCCGCCCCAGGACCCTCGGCCCTTCCTGGAATCCGCTAGAGCAATTCTAAGTGCTTATATTAAGGAATTAAGGCCTCTGGGAGTCCGTGAGGCAAAATGCAGGGAACCAGGAGGGCGTGGCGGATAGGCACCCATGTACGCACAACCACCTCATGGTGGTAAGAAGTTTGACACCCGGCCCAGGTCCCTCTGCCTTTCCTGGAATCCGCCAGAGCAATTCTAGGTGCTTATATTAAGGAATTAAGGCGTCTAGGGGTCCGTGGGGCAAAATGCGGGGAACCAGGAGGGCGTGGCGGGTAGGCACCCATGTACGCAAAACCACCTCATGGTGGTAAGAAGTTTGACACTCGACCCAAGTCCCTCGGCCCTTCCGGGAATCCGCTAGAGCAATTCAAAGTGCTTATATTAAGGAATTAAGCCCTCTGGGGGACCGTGGGGCAAAATGCGGGGAACCAGGAGGGCGTGGCGGATAGGCACCCATGTACGCAGAACTACCTCATGGTGGTAAGAAGTTTAACACCCGGCCCAGGTCCCTCGGCCTTTCCTGGAATCCGCTAGAGCAATTCTAGGTGCATATATTAAGGAATTAAGGCGTCTAGGGGTCCTTGGGGCAAAATGCGGGGAACCAGGAGGGCGTGGCGGGTAGGCACCCATGTACGCACAACCACTTCATGGTGGTAAGAAGTTTGACACCAGCCCCAGGTCCCTCGGCCCTTCCTGGAATCCGCTAGAGCAATTCTAAGTGCTTATATTAAAGAATTAAGGCTTCAGGGAGTCCGTGGGGCAAAATGCAGGGAACCAGGAGGGCGTGGCGGGTAGGCACCCATGTACGCACAACCACTTCATGGTGGTAAGAAGTTTGACACCCGGCCCAGATCCCTCGGCACTTCCTGGAATCCGCTAGAGCATTTCTAGGTGCTTATATTAAGGAATTAAGGCGTCTAGGGGTCCGTGGGGCAAAATGCGGGGAACCAAGAGGGCGTGGCGGGTAGGCACCCATGTACGCACAACCACCTCATGGTGGTAAGAAGTTTGACACTCGACCCAAGTCCCTCGGCCCTTCATGGAATCCGCTAGAGCAATTCTAGGTGCTTATATTAAGGAATTAAGACCTCTGGGGACGGTGGGGCAAAATGCAGGGAACCAGGAAGGCGTGGTGGGTAGGCACCCATGTACGCACAAACACCTCATGATGGTAAGAAGTTTGACATCCTCACCAGGTCCCTCGGCCCTTCCTGGAATCCGCTAGAGCAATTCTAAGTGCTTATATTAAGGAATTAAGGCCTCTGGGAGTCCGTGAGGCAAAATGCAGGGAACCAGGAGGGCGTGGCGGATAGGCACCCATGTACGCACAACCACCTCATGGTGGTAAGAAGTTTGACACCCGGCCCAGGTCCCTCTGCCTTTCCTGGAATCCGCCAGAGCAATTCTAGGTGCTTATATTAAGGAATTAAGACGTCTAGGGGTCCGTGGGGCAAAATGCGGGGAACCAGGAGGGCGTGGCGGGTAGGCACCCATGTACGCACAACCACCTCATGGTGGTAAGAAGTTTGACACTCGACCCAAGTCCCTCGGCCCTTCCTGGAATCCGCTAGAGCAATTCAAGGTGCTTATATTAAGGAATTAAGGCTTCTGGGGGTCCGTGGGGCAAAATGCAGGGAACCAGGAGGGCGTGGCGGGTAGGCACCCATGTACGCACAACCACCTCATGGTGGTAAGAAGTTTGACACCCGCCCCATGTCCCTCGGCTCTTCCTGGAATCCGCTAGAGCAATTCTAGGTGCTTATATTAAGGAATTAAGCCCTCTGGGGGACCGTGGGGTAAAATGCGGGGAACCAGGAGGGCGTGGCGGATAGGCACCCATGTACGCAGAACTACCTCATGGTGGTAAGAAGTTTAACACCCTGCCCAGGTCCCTCGGCCCTTCCTGGAATCCGCCAGAGCAATTCTAGGTGCTTATATTAAGGAATTAAGGCGTCTAGGGGTCCGTGGGGCAAAATGCGGGGAACCAGGAGGGCGTGGCGGGTAGGCACCCATGTACGCACAACCACCTCATGGTGGTAAGAAGTTTGACACCCGCCCCAGGTCCCTCGGCCCTTCCTGGAATCCGCTAGAGCAATTCTAAGTGCTTATATTAAAGAATTAAGGCCTCAGGGAGTCCGTGGGGCAAAATGCGGGGAACCAAGAGGGCGTGGCGGGTAGGCACCCATGTACGCACAATCACCTCATAGTGGTAAGAAGTTTGACACCCGTCCCAGATCCCTCGGCCATTCCTGGAATCCGCTAGAGCAATTCTAGGTGCTTACATTAAGGAATTAAGGCGTCTAGGGGTCCGTGGGGCAAAATGCGGGGAACCAGGAGGGCGTGGCGGATAGGCACCCATGTACGCACAACCACCTCATGGTGGTAAGAAGTTTGACACCCGGCCCAGGTCCCTCTGCCTTTCCTGGAATCCGCCAGAGCAATTCTAGATGCTTATATTAAGGAATTAAGGCGTCTAGGGGTCCGTGGGGCAAAATGCGGGGAACCAGGAGGGCGTGGCGGGTAGGCACCCATGTACGCACAACCACCTCATGGTGGTAAGAAGTTTGACACCCGCCCCAGGTCCCTCGGCCCTTCCTGGAATCCGCTAGAGCAATTCTAAGTGCTTATATTAAAGAATTAAGGCCTCAGGGAGTCCGTGGGGCAAAATGCGGGGAACCAAGAGGGCGTGGCGGGTAGGCACCCATGTACGCACAATCACCTCATAGTGGTAAGAAGTTTGACACCCGTCCCAGATCCCTCGGCCATTCCTGGAATCCGCTAGAGCAATTCTAGGTGCTTACATTAAGGAATTAAGGCGTCTAGGGGTCCGTGGGGCAAAATGCGGGGAACCAGGAGGGCGTGGCGGATAGGCACCCATGTACGCACAACCACCTCATGGTGGTAAGAAGTTTGACACCCGGCCCAGGTCCCTCTGCCTTTCCTGGAATCCGCCAGAGCAATTCTAGATGCTTATATTAAGGAATTAAGGCGTCTAGGGGTCCGTGGGGCAAAATGCGGGGAACCAGGAGGGCGTGGCGGGTAGGCACCCATGTACGCACAACCACTTCATGGTGGTAAGAAGTTTGACACCAGCCCCAGGTCCCTCGGCCCTTCCTGGAATCCGCTAGAGCAATTCTAAGTGCTTATATTAAAGAATTAAGGCCTCAGGGAGTCCGTGGGGCAAAATGCAGGGAACCAGGAAGGCGTGGCGGGTAGGCTCCCATGTACGCACAACCACTTCATGGTGGTAAGAAGTTTGACACCCGGCCCAGATCCCTCGGCACTTCCTGGAATCCGCTAGAGCATTTCTAGGTGCTTATATTAAGGAATTAAGGCGTCTAGGGGTCCGTGGGGCAAAATGCGGGGAACCAAGAGGGCGTGGCGGGTAGGCACCCATGTACGCACAACCACCTCATGGTGGTAAGAAGTTTGACACTCGACCCAAGTCCCTCGGCCCTTCATGGAATCCGCTAGAGCAATTCTAGGTGCTTATATTAAGGAATTAAGACCTCTGGGGACGGTGGGGCAAAATGCAGGGAACCAGGAAGGCGTGGTGGGTAGGCACCCATGTACGCACAACCACCTCATGATGGTAAGAAGTTTGACATCCTCACCAGGTCCCTCGGCCCTTCCTGGAATCCGCTAGAGCAATTCAAGGTGCTTATATTAAGGAATTAAGGCTTCTGGGGGTCCGTGGGGCAAAATGCAGGGAACCAGGAGGGCGTGGCGGGTAGGCACCCATGTACGCACAACCACCTCATGGTGGTAAGAAGTTTGACACCCGCCCCATGTTCCTCGGCTCTTCCTGGAATCCGCTAGAGCAATTCTAGGTGCTTATATTAAGGAATTAAGCCCTCTGGGGGACCGTGGGGTAAAATGCGGGGAACCAGGAGGGCGTGGCGGATAGGCACCCATGTACGCAGAACTACCTCATGGTGGTAAGAAGTTTAACACCCTGCCCAGGTCCCTCGGCCCTTCCTGGAATCCGCCAGAGCAATTCTAGGTGCTTATATTAAGGAATTAAGGCGTCTAGGGGTCCGTGGGGCAAAATGCGGGGAACCAGGAGGGCGTGGCGGGTAGGCACCCATGTACGCACAACCACCTCATGGTGGTAAGAAGTTTGACACCCGCCCCAGGTCCCTCGGCCCTTCCTGGAATCCGCTAGAGCAATTCTAAGTGCTTATATTAAAGAATTAAGGCCTCAGGGAGTCCGTGGGGCAAAATGCGGGGAACCAAGAGGGCGTGGCGGGTAGGCACCCATGTACGCACAATCACCTCATAGTGGTAAGAAGTTTGACACCCGTCCCAGTTCCCTCGGCCATTCCTGGAATCCGCTAGAGCAATTCTAGGTGCTTACATTAAGGAATTAAGGCGTCTAGGGGTCCGTGGGGCAAAATGCGGGGAACCAGGAGGGCGTGGCGGATAGGCACCCATGTACGCACAACCACCTCATGGTGGTAAGAAGTTTGACACCCGGCCCAGGTCCCTCTGCCTTTCCTGGAATCCGCCAGAGCAATTCTAGATGCTTATATTAAGGAATTAAGGCGTCTAGGGGTCCGTGGGGCAAAATGCGGGGAACCAGGAGGGCGTGGCGGGTAGGCACCCATGTACGCACAACCACCTCATGGTGGTAAGAAGTTTGACACTCGACGCAAGTCCCTCGGCCCTTCCTGGAATCCGCTAGAGCAATTCAAGGTGCTTATATTAAGGAATTAAGGCTTCTGGGGGTCCGTGGGGCAAAATGCAGGGAACCAGGAGGGCGTAGCGGGTAGGCACCCATGTACGCACAACCACTTCATGGTGGTAAGAAGTTTGACACCCGGCCCAGATCCCTCGGCACTTCCTGGAATCCGCTAGAGCATTTCTAGGTGCTTATATTAAGGAATTAAGGCGTCTAGGGGTCCGTGGGGCAAAATGCGGGGAATCAAGAGGGCGTGGCGGGTAGGCACCCATGTACGCACAACCACTTCATGGTGGTAAGAAGTTTGACACCCGCCCCAGGTCCCTCGGCCTTTCCTGGAATCCGCTAAAGCAATTCTAGGTGCTTATATTAAGGAATTAAGACCTCTGGGGGACGGTGGGGCAAAATGCAGGGAACCAGGAAGGCGTGGTGGGTAGGCACCCATGTACGCACAACCACCTCATGATGGTAAGTAGTTTGACACCCGGCCCAGGTCCCTCTGCCTTTCCTGGAATCCGCCAGAGCAATTCTAGGTGCTTATATTAAGGAATTAAGGCGTCTAGGGGTCCGTGGGGCAAAATGCAGGGAACCAGGAGGGCGTGGCGGGTAGGCACCCATGTACGCACAACCACTTCATGGTGGTAAGAAGTTTGACACCCGGCCCAGATCCCTCGGCACTTCCTGGAATCCGCTAGAGCATTTCTAGGTGCTTATATTAAGGAATTAAGGCGTCTAGGGGTCCGTGGGGCAAAATGCGGGGAACCAAGAGGGCGTGGCGGGTAGGCACCCATGTACGCACAATCACCTCATAGTGGTAAGAAGTTTGACACCCACCCCAGGTCCCTCGGCCATTCCTGGAATCCGCTAGAGCAATTCTAAGTCCTTATATTAAGGAATTAAGGCCTCTGGGAGTCCGTGGGGAAAAATGCAGGGAACCAGGAGGGCGTGGCTGATAGGCACCCATGTACGCATAACCACCTCATGGTGGTAAGAAGGTTGAGACCCGCCCCAGGACCCTCGGCCCTTCCTGGAATCCGCTAGAGCAATTCTAAGTGCTTATATTAAGGAATTAAGGCCTCTGGGAGTCCGTGAGGCAAAATGCAGGGAACTAGGAGGGCGTGGCGGATAGGCACCCATGTACGCACAACCACCTCATGGTAGTAAGAAGTTTGACACCCGGCCCAGGTCCCTCTGCCTTTCCTGGAATCCGCCAGAGCAATTCTAGGTGCTTATATTAAGGAATTAAGGCGTCTAGGGGTCCGTGCGGCAAAATGCGGGGAACCAGGAGGGCGTGGCGGGTAGGCACCCATGTACGCAAAACCACCTCATGGTGGTAAGAAGTTTGACACTCGACCCAAGTCCCTCGGCTTTTCCGGGAATCCGCTAGAGCAATTCAAAGTGCTTATATTAAGGAATTAAGCCCTCTGGGGGACCGTGGGGCAAAATGCGGGGAACCAGGAGGGCGTGGCGGATAGGCACCCATGTACGCAGAACTACCTCATGGTGGTAAGAAGTTTAACACCCGTCCCAGGTCCCTCGGCCTTTCCTGGAATCCGCTAGAGCAATTCTAGGTGCTTATATTAAGGAATTAAGGCGTCTAGGGGTCCTTGGGGCAAAATGCGGGGAACCAGGAGGGCGTGGCGGGTAGGCACCCATGTACGCACAACCACCTCATGGTGGTAAGAAGTTTGACACCAGCCCCAGGTCCCTCGGCCCTTCCTGGAATCCGCTAGAGCAATTCTAAGTGCTTATATTAAAGAATTAAGGCCTCAGGGAGTCCGTTGGGCAAAATGCAGGGAACCAGGAGGGCGTGGCGGGTAGGCACCCATGTACGCACAACCACTTCATGGTGGTAAGAAGTTTGACACCCGGCCCAGATCCCTCGGCACTTCCTGGAATCCGCTAGAGCATTTCTAGGTGCTTATATTAAGGAATTAAGGCGTCTAGGGGTCCGTGGGGCAAAATGCGGGGAACCAAGAGGGCGTGGCGGGTAGGCACCCATGTACGCACAACCACCTCATGGTGGTAAGAAGTTTGACACTCGACCCAAGTCCCTCGGCCCTTCCTGGAATCCGCTAGAGCAATTCTAGGTGCTTATATTAAGGAATTAAGACCTCTGGGGACGGTGGGGCAAAATGCTGGGAACCAGGAAGGCGTGGCGGGTAGGCACCCATGTACGCACAACCACCTCATGATGGTAAGAAGTTTGACATCCTCACCAGGTCCCTCGGCCCTTCCTGGAATCCGCTAGAGCAATTCTAAGTGCTTATATTAAGGAATTAAGGCCTCTGGGAGTCCGTGAGGCAAAATGCAGGGAACCAGGAGGGCGTGGCGGATAGGCACCCATGTACGCACAACCACCTCATGGTGGTAAGAAGTTTGACACCCGGCCCAGGTCCCTCTGCCTTTCCTGGAATCCGCCAGAGCAATTCTAGGTGCTTATATTAAGGAATTAAGACGTCTAGGGGTCCGTGGGGCAAAATGCGGGGAACCAGGAGGGCGTGGCGGGTAGGCACCCATGTACGCACACCACCTCATGGTGGTAAGAAGTTTGACACTCGACCCAAGTCCCTCGGCCCTTCCTGGAATCCGCTAGAGCAATTCTAGGTGCTTATATTAAGGAATTAAGGCTTCTGGGGGTCCGTGGGGCAAAATGCAGGGAACCAGGAGGGCGTGGCGGGTAGGCACCCATGTACGCACAACCACCTCATGGTGGTAAGAAGTTTGACACCCGCCCCATGTCCCTCGGCTCTTCCTGGAATCCGCTAGAGCAATTCTAGGTGCTTATATTAAGGAATTAAGCCCTCTGGGGGACCGTGGGGTAAAATGCGGGGAACCAGGAGGGCGTGGCGGATAGGCACCCATGTACGCAGAACTACCTCATGGTGGTAAGAAGTTTAACACCCTGCCCAGGTCCCTCGGCCCTTCCTGGAATCCGCTAGAGCAATTCTAAGTGCTTATATTAAGGAATTAAGGCCTCTGGGAGTCCGTGGGGCAAAATGCAGGGAACCAGGAGGGCGTGGCGGATAGGCACCCATGTACGCACAACCACCTCATGGTGGTAAGAAGTTTGACACCCGGCCCAGGTCCCTCTGCCTTTCCTGGAATCCGCCAGAGCAATTCTAGGTGCTTATATTAAGGAATTAAGGCGTCTAGGGGTCCTTGGGGCAAAATGCGGGGAACCAGGAGGGCGTGGCGGGTAGGCACCCATGTACGCACAACCACCTCATGGTGGTAAGAAGTTTGACACCCGCCCCAGGTCCCTCGGCCCTTCCTGGAATCCGCTAGAGCAATTCTAAGTGCTTATATTAAAGAATTAAGGCCTCAGGGAGTCCGTGGGGCAAAATGCAGGGAACCAAGAGGGCGTGGCCGGTAGGCACCCATGTACGCACAACCACTTCATGGTGGTAAGAAGTTTGACACCCGGCCCAGATCCCTCGGCACTTCCTGGAATCCGCTAGAGCATTTCTAGGTGCTTATATTAAGGAATTAAGGCGTCTAGGGGTCCGTGGGGCAAAATGCGGGGAACCAAGAGGGCGTGGCGGGTAGGCACCCATGTACGCACAACCACTTCATGGTGGTAAGAAGTTTGACACCCGGCCCAGATCCCTCGGCACTTCCTGGAATCCGCTAGAGCATTTCTAGGTGCTTATATTAAGGAATTAAGGCGTCTAGGGGTCCGTGGGGCAAAATGCGGGGAACCAAGAGGGCGTGGCGGGTAGGCACCCATGTACGCACAATCACCTCATAGTGGTAAGAAGTTTGACACCCACCCCAGGTCCCTCGGCCATTCCTGGAATCCGCTAGAGCAATTCTAAGTCCTTATATTAAGGAATTAAGGCCTCTGGGAGTCCGTGGGGAAAAATGCAGGGAACCAGGAGGGCGTGGCTGATAGGCACCCATGTACGCATAACCACCTCATGGTGGTAAGAAGGTTGAGACCCGCCCCAGGACCCTCGGCCCTTCCTGGAATCCGCTAGAGCAATTCTAAGTGCTTATATTAAGGAATTAAGGCCTCTGGGAGTCCGTGAGGCAAAATGCAGGGAACTAGGAGGGCGTGGCGGATAGGCACCCATGTACGCACAACCACCTCATGGTAGTAAGAAGTTTGACACCCGGCCCAGGTCCCTCTGCCTTTCCTGGAATCCGCCAGAGCAATTCTAGGTGCTTATATTAAGGAATTAAGGCGTCTAGGGGTCCGTGCGGCAAAATGCGGGGAACCAGGAGGGCGTGGCGGGTAGGCACCCATGTACGCAAAACCACCTCATGGTGGTAAGAAGTTTGACACTCGACCCAAGTCCCTCGGCTTTTCCGGGAATCCGCTAGAGCAATTCAAAGTGCTTATATTAAGGAATTAAGCCCTCTGGGGGACCGTGGGGCAAAATGCGGGGAACCAGGAGGGCGTGGCGGATAGGCACCCATGTACGCAGAACTACCTCATGGTGGTAAGAAGTTTAACACCCGTCCCAGGTCCCTCGGCCTTTCCTGGAATCCGCTAGAGCAATTCTAGGTGCTTATATTAAGGAATTAAGGCGTCTAGGGGTCCTTGGGGCAAAATGCGGGGAACCAGGAGGGCGTGGCGGATAGGCACCCATGTACGCAGAACTACCTCATGGTGGTAAGAAGTTTAACACCCGTCCCAGGTCCCTCGGCCTTTCCTGGAATCCGCTAGAGCAATTCTAAGTGCTTATATTAAAGAATTAAGGCCTCAGGGAGTCCGTTGGGCAAAATGCAGGGAACCAGGAGGGCGTGGCGGGTAGGCACCCATGTACGCACAACCACTTCATGGTGGTAAGAAGTTTGACACCCGGCCCAGATCCCTCGGCACTTCCTGGAATCCGCTAGAGCATTTCTAGGTGCTTATATTAAGGAATTAAGGCGTCTAGGGGTCCGTGGGGCAAAATGCGGGGAACCAAGAGGGCGTGGCGGGTAGGCACCCATGTACGCACAACCACCTCATGGTGGTAAGAAGTTTGACACTCGACCCAAGTCCCTCGGCCCTTCCTGGAATCCGCTAGAGCAATTCTAGGTGCTTATATTAAGGAATTAAGACCTCTGGGGACGGTGGGGCAAAATGCTGGGAACCAGGAAGGCGTGGCGGGTAGGCACCCATGTACGCACAACCACCTCATGATGGTAAGAAGTTTGACATCCTCACCAGGTCCCTCGGCCCTTCCTGGAATCCGCTAGAGCAATTCTAAGTGCTTATATTAAGGAAATAAGGCCTCTGGGAGTCCGTGAGGCAAAATGCAGGGAACCAGGAGGGCGTGGCGGATAGGCACCCATGTACGCACAACCACCTCATGGTGGTAAGAAGTTTGACACCCGGCCCAGGTCCCTCTGCCTTTCCTGGAATCCGCCAGAGCAATTCTAGGTGCTTATATTAAGGAATTAAGACGTCTAGGGGTCCGTGGGGCAAAATGCGGGGAACCAGGAGGGCGTGGCGGGTAGGCACCCATGTACGCACACCACCTCATGGTGGTAAGAAGTTTGACACTCGACCCAAGTCCCTCGGCCCTTCCTGGAATCCGCTAGAGCAATTCTAGGTGCTTATATTAAGGAATTAAGGCTTCTGGGGGTCCGTGGGGCAAAATGCAGGGAACCAGGAGGGCGTGGCGGGTAGGCACCCATGTACGCACAACCACCTCATGGTGGTAAGAAGTTTGACACCCGCCCCATGTCCCTCGGCTCTTCCTGGAATCCGCTAGAGCAATTCTAGGTGCTTATATTAAGGAATTAAGCCCTCTGGGGGACCGTGGGGTAAAATGCGGGGAACCAGGAGGGCGTGGCGGATAGGCACCCATGTACGCAGAACTACCTCATGGTGGTAAGAAGTTTAACACCCTGCCCAGGTCCCTCGGCCCTTCCTGGAATCCGCTAGAGCAATTCTAAGTGCTTATATTAAGGAATTAAGGCCTCTGGGAGTCCGTGGGGCAAAATGCAGGGAACCAGGAGGGCGTGGCGGATAGGCACCCATGTACGCACAACCACCTCATGGTGGTAAGAAGTTTGACACCCGGCCCAGGTCCCTCTGCCTTTCCTGGAATCCGCCAGAGCAATTCTAGGTGCTTATATTAAGGAATTAAGGCGTCTAGGGGTCCTTGGGGCAAAATGCGGGGAACCAGGAGGGCGTGGCGGGTAGGCACCCATGTACGCACAACCACCTCATGGTGGTAAGAAGTTTGACACCCGCCCCAGGTCCCTCGGCCCTTCCTGGAATCCGCTAGAGCAATTCTAAGTGCTTATATTAAAGAATTAAGGCCTCAGGGAGTCCGTGGGGCAAAATGCAGGGAACCAAGAGGGCGTGGCCGGTAGGCACCCATGTACGCACAACCACTTCATGGTGGTAAGAAGTTTGACACCCGGCCCAGATCCCTCGGCACTTCCTGGAATCCGCTAGAGCATTTCTAGGTGCTTATATTAAGGAATTAAGGCGTCTAGGGGTCCGTGGGGCAAAATGCGGGGAACCAAGAGGGCGTGGCGGGTAGGCACCCATGTACGCACAACCACCTCATGATGGTAAGAAGTTTAACACCCGCCCCAGGTCCCTCGGCTCTTCCTGGAATCCGCTAGAGCAATTCTAGGTGCTTATATTAAGGAATTAAGCCCTCTGGGGGACCGTGGGGCAAAATGCGGGGAACCAGGAGGGCGTGGCGGATAAGCACCCATGTACGCAGAACTACCTCATGGTGGTAAGAAGTTTAACACCCTGCCCAGGTCCCTCGGCCCTTCCTGGAATCCGCTAGAGCAATTCTAAGTGCTTATATTAAGGAATTAAGGCCTCTGGGGGTCCGTGGGGCAAAATGCAGGGAGCCAGGAGGGCGTGGCGGATAGGCACCCATGTACGCACAACCACCTCATGGTGGTAAGAAGTTTGACACCCGGCCCAGGTCCCTCTGCCTTTCCTGGAATCCGCCAGAGCAATTCTAGGTGCTTATATTAAGGAATTAAGGCGTCTAGGGGTCCTTGGGGCAAAATGCAGGGAACCAGGAGGGCGTGGCGGGTAGGCACCCATGTACGCACAACCACCTCATGGTGGTAAGAAGTTTGACACCCGCCCCAGGTCCCTCGGCCCTTCCTGGAATCCGCTAGAGCAATTCTAAGTGCTTATATTAAAGAATTAAGGCCTCAGGGAGTCCGTGGGGCAAAATGCAGGGAACCAGGAGGGCGTGGCGGGTAGGCACCCATCTACGCACAACCACTTCATGGTGGTAAGAAGTTTGACACCCGGCCCAGATCCCTCGGCTCTTCCTGGAATCCGCTAGAGCATTTCTAGGTGCTTATATTAAGGAATTAAGGCGTCTAGGGGTCCGTGGGGCAAAATGCGGGGAACCAGGAGGGCGTGGCGGGTAGGCACACATGTACGCACAACCACCTCATGGTGGTAAGAAGTTTGACACTCGACCCAAGTCCCTCGGCCCTTCCTGGAATCCGCTAGAGCAATTCAAGGTGCTTATATTAAGGAATTAAGGCTTCTGGGGGTCCGTGGGGCAAAATGCAGGGAACCAGGAGGGCGTGGCGGGTAGGCACCCATGTACGCACAACCACCTCATGGTGGTAAGAAGTTTGACACCCGCCCCATGTCCCTCGGCTCTTCCTGGAATCCGCTAGAGCAATTCTAGGTGCTTATATTAAGGAATTAAGCCCTCTGGGGGACCGTGGGGTAAAATTCGGGGAACCAGGAGGGCGTGGCGGATAGGCACCCATGTACGCAGAACTACCTCATGGTGGTAAGAAGTTTAACACCCTGCCCAGGTCCCTCGGCCCTTCCTGGAATCCGCCAGAGCAATTCTAGGTGCTTATATTAAGGAATTAAGGCGTCTAGGGGTCCGTGGGGCAAAATGCGGGGAACCAGGAGGGCGTGGCGGGTAGGCACCCATGTACGCACAACCACCTCATGGTGGTAAGAAGTTTGACACCCGCCCCAGGTCCCTCGGCCCTTCCTGGAATCCGCTAGAGCAATTCTAAGTGCTTATATTAAAGAATTAAGGCCTCAGGGAGTCCGTGGGGCAAAATGCGGGGAACCAAGAGGGCGTGGCGGGTAGGCACCCATGTACGCACAATCACCTCATAGTGGTAAGAAGTTTGACACCAGTCCCAGATCCCTCGGCCATTCCTGGAATCCGCTAGAGCAATTCTAGGTGCTTACATTAAGGAATTAAGGCGTCTAGGGGTCCGTGGGGCAAAATGCGGGGAACCAGGAGGGCGTGGCGGATAGGCACCCATGTACGCACAACCACCTCATGGTGGTAAGAAGTTTGACACCCGGCCCAGGTCCCTCTGCCTTTCCTGGAATCCGCCAGAGCAATTCTAGATGCTTATATTAAGGAATTAAGGCGTCTAGGGGTCCGTGGGGCAAAATGCGGGGAACCAGGAGGGCGTGGCGGGTAGGCACCCATGTACGCACAACCACCTCATGGTGGTAAGAAGTTTGACACTCGACGCAAGTCCCTCGGCCCTTCCTGGAATCCGCTAGAGCAATTCAAGGTGCTTATATTAAGGAATTAAGGCTTCTGGGGGTCCGTGGGGCAAAATGCAGGGAACCAGGAGGGCGTGGCGGGTAGGCACCCATGTACGCACAACCACTTCATGGTGGTAAGAAGTTTGACACCCGGCCCAGATCCCTCGGCACTTCCTGGAATCCGCTAGAGCATTTCTAGGTGCTTATATTAAGGAATTAAGGCGTCTAGGGGTCCGTGGGGCAAAATGCGGGGAATCAAGAGGGCGTGGCGGGTAGGCACCCATGTACGCACAACCACTTCATGGTGGTAAGAAGTTTGACACCCGCCCCAGGTCCCTCGGCCTTTCCTGGAATCCGCTAAAGCAATTCTAGGTGCTTATATTAAGGAATTAAGACCTCTGGGGGACGGTGGGGCAAAATGCAGGGAACCAGGAAGGCGTGGTGGGTAGGCACCCATGTACGCACAACCACCTCATGATGGTAAGTAGTTTGACACCCGGCCCAGGTCCCTCTGCCTTTCCTGGAATCCGCCAGAGCAATTCTAGGTGCTTATATTAAGGAATTAAGGCGTCTAGGGGTCCGTGGGGCAAAATGCAGGGAACCAGGAGGGCGTGGCGGGTAGGCACCCATGTACGCACAACCAATTGATGGTGGTAAGAAGTTTGACACCCGGCCCAGATTCCTCGGCACTTCCTGGAATCCGCTAGAGCAATTCTAAGTGCTTATATTAAAGAATTAAGGCCTCAGGGAGACCGTGGGGCAAAATGCAGGGAACCAAGAGGGCGTGGCCGGTAGGCACCCATGTACGCACAACCACTTCATGGTGGTAAGAAGTTTGACACCCGGCCCAGATCCCTCGGCACTTCCTGGAATCCGCTAGAGCATTTCTAGGTGCTTATATTAAGGAATTAAGGCGTCTAGGGGTCCGTGGGGCAAAATGCGGGGAACCAAGAGGGCGTGGCGGGTAGGCACCCATGTACGCACAACCACCTCATGATGGTAAGAAGTTTAACACCCGCCCCAGGTCCCTCGGCTCTTCCTGGAATCCGCTAGAGCAATTCTAGGTGCTTATATTAAGGAATTAAGCCCTCTGGGGGACCGTGGGGCAAAATGCGGGGAACCAGGAGGGCGTGGCGGATAAGCACCCATGTACGCAGAACTACCTCATGGTGGTAAGAAGTTTAACACCCTGCCCAGGTCCCTCGGCCCTTCCTGGAATCCGCTAGAGCAATTCTAAGTGCTTATATTAAGGAATTAAGGCCTCTGGGGGTCCGTGGGGCAAAATGCAGGGAGCCAGGAGGGCGTGGCGGATAGGCACCCATGTACGCACAACCACCTCATGGTGGTAAGAAGTTTGACACCCGGCCCAGGTCCCTCTGCCTTTCCTGGAATCCGCCAGAGCAATTCTAGGTGCTTATATTAAGGAATTAAGGCGTCTAGGGGTCCTTGGGGCAAAATGCAGGGAACCAGGAGGGCGTGGCGGGTAGGCACCCATGTACGCACAACCACCTCATGGTGGTAAGAAGTTTGACACCCGCCCCAGGTCCCTCGGCCCTTCCTGGAATCCGCTAGAGCAATTCTAAGTGCTTATATTAAAGAATTAAGGCCTCAGGGAGTCCGTGGGGCAAAATGCAGGGAACCAGGAGGGCGTGGCGGGTAGGCACCCATCTACGCACAACCACTTCATGGTGGTAAGAAGTTTGACACCCGGCCCAGATCCCTCGGCTTTTCCGGGAATCCGCTAGAGCAATTCAAAGTGCTTATATTAAGGAATTAAGCCCTCTGGGGGACCGTGGGGCAAAATTCGGGGAACCAGGAGGGCGTGGCGGATAGGCACCCATGTACGCAGAACTACCTCATGGTGGTAAGAAGTTTAACACCCTGCCCAGGTCCCTCGGCCCTTCCTGGAATCCGCCAGAGCAATTCTAGGTGCTTATATTAAGGAATTAAGGCGTCTAGGGGTCCGTGGGGCAAAATGCGGGGAACCAGGAGGGCGTGGCGGGTAGGCACCCATGTACGCACAACCACCTCATGGTGGTAAGAAGTTTGACACCCGCCCCAGGTCCCTCGGCCCTTCCTGGAATCCGCTAGAGCAATTCTAAGTGCTTATATTAAAGAATTAAGGCCTCAGGGAGTCCGTGGGGCAAAATGCGGGGAACCAAGAGGGCGTGGCGGGTAGGCACCCATGTACGCACAATCACCTCATAGTGGTAAGAAGTTTGACACCAGTCCCAGATCCCTCGGCCATTCCTGGAATCCGCCAGAGCAATTCTAGATGCTTATATTAAGGAATTAAGGCGTCTAGGGGTCCGTGGGGCAAAATGCGGGGAACCAGGAGGGCGTGGCGGGTAGGCACCCATGTACGCACAACCACCTCATGGTGGTAAGAAGTTTGACACTCGACGCAAGTCCCTCGGCCCTTCCTGGAATCCGCTAGAGCAATTCAAGGTGCTTATATTAAGGAATTAAGGCTTCTGGGGGTCCGTGGGGCAAAATGCAGGGAACCAGGAGGGCGTGGCGGGTAGGCACCCATGTACGCACAACCACTTCATGGTGGTAAGAAGTTTGACACCCGGCCCAGATCCCTCGGCACTTCCTGGAATCCGCTAGAGCATTTCTAGGTGCTTATATTAAGGAATTAAGGCGTCTAGGGGTCCGTGGGGCAAAATGCGGGGAATCAAGAGGGCGTGGCGGGTAGGCACCCATGTACGCACAACCACTTCATGGTGGTAAGAAGTTTGACACCCGCCCCAGGTCCCTCGGCCTTTCCTGGAATCCGCTAAAGCAATTCTAGGTGCTTATATTAAGGAATTAAGACCTCTGGGGGACGGTGGGGCAAAATGCAGGGAACCAGGAAGGCGTGGTGGGTAGGCACCCATGTACGCACAACCACCTCATGATGGTAAGTAGTTTGACACCCGGCCCAGGTCCCTCTGCCTTTCCTGGAATCCGCCAGAGCAATTCTAGGTGCTTATATTAAGGAATTAAGGCGTCTAGGGGTCCGTGGGGCAAAATGCAGGGAACCAGGAGGGCGTGGCGGGTAGGCACCCATGTACGCACAACCAATTGATGGTGGTAAGAAGTTTGACACCCGGCCCAGATTCCTCGGCACTTCCTGGAATCCGCTAGAGCATTTCTAGGTGCTTATATTAAGGAATTAAGGCGTCTAGGGGTCCGTGGGGCAAAATGCGGGGAACCAAGAGGGCGTGGCGGGTAGGCACCCATGTACGCACAATCACCTCATAGTGGTAAGAAGTTTGACACCCACCCCAGGTCCCTCGGCCATTCCTGGAATCCGCTAGAGCAATTCTAAGTCCTTATATTAAGGAATTAAGGCCTCTGGGAGTCCGTGGGGAAAAATGCAGGGAACCAGGAGGGCGTGGCTGATAGGCACCCATGTACGAATAACCACCTCATGGTGGTAAGAAGGTTGAGACCCGCCCCAGGACCCTCGGCCCTTCCTGGAATCCGCTAGAGCAATTCTAAGTGCTTATATTAAGGAATTAAGGCCTCTGGGAGTCCGTGAGGCAAAATGCAGGGAACTAGGAGGGCGTGGCGGATAGGCACCCATGTACGCACAACCACCTCATGGTGGTAAGAAGTTTGACACCCGGCCCAGGTCCCTCTGCCTTTCCTGGAATCCGCCAGAGCAATTCTAGGTGCTTATATTAAGGAATTAAGGCGTCTAGGGGTCCGTGCGGCAAAATGCGGGGAACCAGGAGGGCGTGGCGGGTAGGCACCCATGTACGCAAAACCACCTCATGGTGGTAAGAAGTTTGACACTCGACCCAAGTCCCTCGGCTTTTCCGGGAATCCGCTAGAGCAATTCAAAGTGCTTATATTAAGGAATTAAGCCCTGTGGGGGACCGTGGGGCAAAATGCGGGGAACCAGGAGGGCGTGGCGGATAGGCACCCATGTACGCAGAACTACCTCATGGTGGTAAGAAGTTTAACACCCGGCCCAGGTCCCTCGGCCTTTCCTGGAATCCGCTAGAGCAATTCTAGGTGCTTATATTAAGGAATTAAGGCGTCTAGGGGTCCTTGGGGCAAAATGCGGGGAACCAGGAGGGCGTGGCGGGTAGGCACCCATGTACGCACAACCACCTCATGGTGGTAAGAAGTTTGACACCAGCCCCAGGTCCCTCGGCCCTTCCTGGAATCCGCTAGAGCAATTCTAAGTGCTTATATTAAAGAATTGAGGCCTCAGGGAGTCCGTGGGGCAAAATGCAGGGAACCAGGAGGGCGTGGCGGGTAGGCACCCATGTACGCACAACCACTTCATGGTGGTAAGAAGTTTGACACCCGGCCCAGATCCCTGGGCACTTCCTGGAATCCGCTAGAGCATTTCTAGGTGCTTATATTAAGGAATTAAGGCGTCTAGGGGTCCGTGGGGCAAAATGCGGGGAACCAAGAGGGCGTGGCGGGTAGGCACCCATGTACGCACAACCACCTCATGGTGGTAAGAAGTTTAACACCCGCCCCAGGTCCCTCGGCTCTTCCTGGAATCCGCTAGAGCAATTCTAGGTGCTTATATTAAGGAATTAAGCCCTCTGGGGGACCGTGGGGCAAAATGCGGGGAACCAGGAGGGCGTGGCGGATAAGCACCCATGTACGCAGAACTACCTCATGGTGGTAAGAAGTTTAACACCCTGCCCAGGTCCCTCGGCCCTTCCTGGAATCCGCTAGAGCAATTCTAAGTGCTTATATTAAGGAATTAAGGCTTCTGGGGGTCCGTGGGGCAAAATGCAGGGAGCCAGGAGGGCGTGGCGGATAGGCACCCATGTACGCACAACCACCTCATGGTGGTAAGTAGTTTGACACCCGGCCCAGGTCCCTCTGCCTTTCCTGGAATCCGCCAGAGCAATTCTAGGTGCTTATATTAAGGAATTAAGGCGTCTAGGGGTCCTTGGGGCAAAATGCGGGGAACCAGGAGGGCGTGGCGGATAAGCACCCATGTACGCAGAACTACCTCATGGTGGTAAGAAGTTTAACACCCTGCCCAGGTCCCTCGGCCCTTCCTGGAATCCGCTAGAGCAATTCTAAGTGCTTATATTAAGGAATTAAGGCCTCTGGGGGTCCGTGGGGCAAAATGCAGGGAGCCAGGAGGGCGTGGCGGATAGGCACCCATGTACGCACAACCACCTCATGGTGGTAAGTAGTTTTACACCCGGCCCAGGTCCCTCTGCCTTTCCTGGAATCCGCCAGAGCAATTCTAGGTGCTTATATTAAGGAATTAAGGCGTCTAGGGGTCCTTGGGGCAAAATGCGGGGAACCAGGAGGGCGTGGCGGGTAGGCACCCATGTACGCACAACCACCTCATGGTGGTAAGAAGTTTGACACCCGCCCCAGGTCCCTCGGCCCTTCCTGGAATCCGCTAGAGCAATTCTAAGTGCTTATATTAAAGAATTAAGGCCTCAGGGAGTCCGTGGGGCAAAATGCGGGGAACCAGGAGGGCGTGGCGGGTAGGCACCCATGTACGCACAACCACTTCATGGTGGTAAGAAGTTTGACACCCGGCCCAGATCCCTCGGCTCTTCCTGGAATCCGCTAGAGCATTTCTAGGTGCTTATATTAAGGAATTAAGGCGTCTAGGGGTCCGTGGGGCAAAATGCGGGGAACCAAGAGGGCGTGGCGGGTAGCCACCCATGTACGCACAACCACTTCATGGTGGTAAGAAGTTTGACACCCAGCCCAGGTCCCTCGGCCCTTCCTGCAATCCACTAGAACAATTCTAGGTGCTTATATTAAAGAATTAAGCCCTCTGGGAATCCATGGGGCAAAATGCGGGGAACAAGGAGGGTGTGGCGGATAGACACCCATGTACGCAGAACTACCTCATGGTGGTAAGAAGTTTGACACTCGAGCCAAGTCCCTCGGCCCTTACTGGAATCCGCTAGAGCAATTCTAAGTGCTTATATTAAGAAATCAAGGCTTCTGGGAGTCCGTGGGGCAAAATGCAGGGAACCAGGAGGGCGTGGCGGATAGGCACCCATGTACGCACAACCACCTCATGGTGGTAAGAAGTTTGACACCCGGCCCAGGTCCCTCTGCCTTTCCTGGAATCCGCCAGAGCAATTCTAGGGGCTTATATTAAGGAATTGAGGCGTCTAGGGGTCCGTGGGGCAAAATGCAGGGAACCAGGAGGGCGTGGCGGGTAGGCACCCATGTACGCACAACCACCTCATGGTGGTAAGAAGTTTCACACCCAGCCCAGGTCCCTCAGCCCTTCCTGAAATCTGCTGGAGCAATTCTAGGTGCTTATATTAAGGAATTAAGACCTCTGGGGGTCCGTGGGGCAAAATGCAGGGAACCAGGAGGGCGTGGCGGATAGGCACCCATGTACGCACAACCACCTCATGGTGGTAAGAAGTTTGACACCCGGCCCAGGTCCCTCTGCCTTTCCTGGAATCCGCCAGAGCAATTCTAGGTGCTTATATTAAGGAATTAAGGCGTCTAGGGGTCCGTGGGGCAAAATGCGGGGAACCAGGAGGGCGTGGCGGGTAGGCACCCATGTACGCAAAACCACCTCATGGTGGTAAGAAGTTTGACACTCGACCCAAGTCCCTCGGCCCTTCCGGGAATCCGCTAGAGCAATTCAAAGTGCTTATATTAAGGAATTAAGCCCTCTGGGGGACCGTGGGGCAAAATGCGGGGAACCAGGAGGGCGTGGCGGATAGGCACCCATGTACGCAGAACTACCTCATGGTGGTAAGAAGTTTAACACCCGGCCCAGGTCCCTCGGCCTTTCCTGGAATCCGCTAGAGCAATTCTAGGTGCTTATATTAAGGAATTAAGGCGTCTAGGGGTCCTTGGGGCAAAATGCGAGGAACCAGGAGGGCGTGGCGGGTAGGCACCCATGTACGCACAACCACCTCATGGTGGTAAGAAGTTTGACACCCGCCCCAGGTCCCTCGGCCCTTCCTGGAATCCGCTAGAGCAATTCTAAGTGCTTATATTAAAGAATTAAGGCCTCAGGGAGTCCGTGGGGCAAAATGCGGGGAACCAAGAGGGCGTGGCGGGTAGGCACCCATGTACGCACAATCACCTCATAGTGGTAAGAAGTTTGACACCCGTCCCAGATCCCTCGGCCATTCCTGGAATCCGCTAGAGCAATTCTAGGTGCTTATATTAAGGAATTAAGGCTTCTGGGGGTCCGTGGGGCAAAATGAAGGGAACCAGGAGGGCGTGGCGGGTAAGCACCCATGTACGCACAACCACCTCATGGTGGTAAGAAGTTTGACACCCTCCCCAGGTCCCTCGGCCCTTCCTGGAATCCGCTAGAGCAATTCAAGGTGCTTATATTAAGGAATTAAGGCTTCTGGGGGTCCGTGGGGCAAAATGCAGGGAACCAGGAGGGCGTGGCGGGTAGGCACCCATGTACGCACAACCACTTCATGGTGGTAAGAAGTTTGACACCCGGCCCAGATCCCTCGGCACTTCCTGGAATCCGCTAGAGCATTTCTAGGTGCTTATATTAAGGAATTAAGGCGTCTAGGGGTCCGTGGGGCAAAATGCGGGGAATCAAGAGGGCGTGGCGGGTAGGCACCCATGTACGCACAACCACTTCATGGTGGTAAGAAGTTTGACACCCGCCCCAGGTCCCTCGGCCTTTCCTGGAATCCGCTAAAGCAATTCTAGGTGCTTATATTAAGGAATTAAGACCTCTGGGGGACGGTGGGGCAAAATGCAGGGAACCAGGAAGGCGTGGTGGGTAGGCACCCATGTACGCACAACCACCTCATGATGGTAAGTAGTTTGACACCCTCCCCAGGTCCCTCGGCCCTTCCTGGAATCCGCTAGAGCAATTCTAAGTGGTTATATTAAGGAATTAAGGCGTCTAGGGGTCCGTGGGGCAAAATGCGGGGAACCAGGAGGGCGTGGCGGATAGGCACCCATGTACGCACAACCACCTCATGGTGGTAAGAAGTTTGACACCCGGTCCAGGTCCCTCTGCCTTTCCTGGAATCCGCCAGAGCAATTCTAGGTGCTTATATTAAGGAATTAAGGCGTCTAGGGGTCCGTGGGGCAAAATGCAGGGAACCAGGAGGGCGTGGCGGGTAGTCACCCATGTACGCACAACCACTTCATGGTGGTAAGAAGTTTGACACCCGGCCCAGATCCCTCGGCACTTCCTGGAATCCGCTAGAGCATTTCTAGGTGCTTATATTAAGGAATTAAGGCGTCTAGGGGTCCGTGGGGCAAAATGCGGGGAACCAAGAGGGCGTGGCGGGTAGGCACCCATGTACGCACAATCACCTCATAGTGGTAAGAAGTTTGACACCCGCCCCAGGTCCCTCGGCCATTCCTGGAATCCGCTAGAGCAATTCTAAGTCCTTATATTAAGGAATTAAGGCCTCTGGGAGTCCGTGGGGAAAAATGCAGGGAACCAGGAGGGCGTGGCTGATAGGCACCCATGTACGCATAACCACCTCATGGTGGTAAGAAGGTTGAGACCCGCCCCAGGACCCTCGGCCCTTCCTGGAATCCGCTAGAGCAATTCTAAGTGCTTATATTAAGGAATTAAGGCTTCTGGGAGTCCGTGAGGCAAAATGCAGGGAACTAGGAGGGCGTGGCGGATAGGCACCCATGTACGCACAACCACCTCATGGTGGTAAGAAGTTTGACACCCGGCCCAGGTCCCTCTGCCTTTCCTGGAATCCGCCAGAGCAATTCTAGGTGCTTATATTAAGGAATTAAGGCGTCTAGGGGTCCGTGCGGCAAAATGCGGGGAACCAGGAGGGCGTGGCGGGTAGGCACCCATGTACGCAAAACCACCTCATGGTGGTAAGAAGTTTGACACTCGACCCAAGTCCCTCGGCTTTTCCGGGAATCCGCTAGAGCAATTCAAAGTGCTTATATTAAGGAATTAAGCCCTCTGGGGGACCGTGGGGCAAAATGCGGGGAACCAGGAGGGCGTGGCGGATAGGCACCCATGTACGCAGAACTACCTCATGGTGGTAAGAAGTTTAACATCCGGCCCAGGTCCCTCGGCCTTTCCTGGAATCCGCTAGAGCAATTCTAGGTGCTTATATTAAGGAATTAAGGCGTCTAGGGGTCCTTGGGGCAAAATGCGGGGAACCAGGAGGGCGTGGCGGGTAGGCACCCATGTACGCACAACCACCTCATGGTGGTAAGAAGTTTGACACCAGCCCCAGGTCCCTGGGCCCTTCCTGGAATCCGCTAGAGCAATTCTAAGTGCTTATATTAAAGAATTAAGGCCTCAGGGAGTCCGTGGGGCAAAATGCAGGGAACCAGGAGGGCGTGGCGGGTAGGCACCCATGTACGCACAACCACTTCATGGTGGTAAGAAGTTTGACACCCGGCCCAGATCCCTCGGCACTTCCTGGAATCCGCTAGAGCATTTCTAGGTGCTTATATTAAGGAATTAAGGCGTCTAGGGGTCCGTGGGGCAAAATGCGGGGAACCAAGAGGGCGTGGCGGGTAGACACCCATGTACGCACAACCACCTCATGGTGGTAAGAAGTTTGACACTCGACCCAAGTCCCTCGGCCCTTCCTGGAATCCGCTAGAGCAATTCTAGGTGCTTATATTAAGGAATTAAGACCTCTGGGGACGGTGGGGCAAAATGCAGGGAACCAGGAAGGCGTGGCGGGTAGGCACCCATGTACGCACAACCACCTCATGATGGTAAGAAGTTTGACATCCTCCCCAGGTCCCTCGGCCCTTCCTGGAATCCGCTAGAGCAATTCTAAGTGCTTATATTAAGGAATTAAGGCCTCTGGGAGTCCGTGAGGCAAAATGCAGGGAACCAGGAGGGCGTGGCGGATAGGCACCCATGTACGCACAACCACCTCATGGTGGTAAGAAGTTTGACACCCGGCCCAGGTCCCTCTGCCTTTCCTGGAATCCGCCAGAGCAATTCTAGGTGCTTATATTAAGGAATTAAGACGTCTAGGGGTCCGTGGGGCAAAATGCGGGGAACCAGGAGGGCGTGGCGGGTAGGCACCCATGTACGCACAACCACCTCATGGTGGTAAGAAGTTTGACACTCGACCCAAGTCCCTCGGCCCTTCCTGGAATCCGCTAGAGCAATTCTAGGTGCTTATATTAAGGAATTAAGGCTTCTGGGGGTCCGTGGGGCAAAATGCAGGGAACCAGGAGGGCGTGGCGGGTAGGCACCCATGTACGCACAACCACCTTATGGTGGTAAGAAGTTTGACACCCGCCCCATGTCCCTCGGCTCTTCCTGGAATCCGCTAGAGCAATTCTAGGTGCTTATATTAAGGAATTAAGCCCTCTGGGGGACCGTGGGGTAAAATGCGGGGAACCAGGAGGGCGTGGCGGATAGGCACCCATGTACGCAGAACTACCTCATGGTGGTAAGAAGTTTAACACCCTGCCCAGGTCCCTCGGCCCTTCCTGGAATCCGCTAGAGCAATTCTAAGTGCTTATATTAAGGAATTAAGGCCTCTGGGAGTCCGTGGGGCAAAATGCAGGGAACCAGGAGGGCGTGGCGGATAGGCACCCATGTACGCACAACCACCTCATGGTGGTAAGAAGTTTGACACCCGGCCCAGGTCCCTCTGCCTTTCCTGGAATCCGCCAGAGCAATTCTAGGTGCTTATATTAAGGAATTAAGGCGTCTAGGGGTCCTTGGGGCAAAATGCGGGGAACCAGGAGGGCGTGGCGGGTAGGCACCCATGTACGCACAACCACCTCATGGTGGTAAGAAGTTTGACACCCGCCCCAGGTCCCTCGGCCCTTCCTGGAATCCGCTAGAGCAATTCTAAGTGCTTATATTAAAGAATTAAGGCCTCAGGGAGTCCGTGGGGCAAAATGCAGGGAACCAAGAGGGCGTGGCGGGTAGGCACCCATGTACGCACAACCACTTCATGGTGGTAAGAAGTTTGACACCCGGCCCAGATCCCTCGGCACTTCCTGGAATCCGCTAGAGCATTTCTAGGTGCTTATATTAAGGAATTAAGGCGTCTAGGGGTCCGTGGGGCAAAATGCGGGGAACCAAGAGGGCGTGGCGGGTAGGCACCCATGTACGCACAACCACCTCATGGTGGTAAGAAGTTTGACACTCGACCCAAGTCCCTCGGCCCTTCCTGGAATCCGCTAGAGCAATTCTAGGTGCTTATATTAAGGAATTAAGGCTTCTGGGGGTCCGTGGGGCAAAATGCAGGGAACCAGGAGGGCGTGGCGGGTAGGCACCCATGTACGCACAACCACCTCATGATGGTAAGAAGTTTAACACCCGCCCCAGGTCCCTCGGCTCTTCCTGGAATCCGCTAGAGCAATTCTAGGTGCTTATATTAAGGAATTAAGCCCTCTGGGGGACCGTGGGGCAAAATGCGGGGAACCAGGAGGGCGTGGCGGATAAGCACCCATGTACGCAGAACTACCTCATGGTGGTAAGAAGTTTAACACCCTGCCCAGGTCCCTCGGCCCTTCCTGGAATCCGCTAGAGCAATTCTAAGTGCTTATATTAAGGAATTAAGGCCTCTGGGGGTCCGTGGGGCAAAATGCAGGGAGCCAGGAGGGCGTGGCGGATAGGCACCCATGTACGCACAACCACCTCATGGTGGTAAGAAGTTTGACACCCGGCCCAGGTCCCTCTGCCTTTCCTGGAATCCGCCAGAGCAATTCTAGGTGCTTATATTAAGGAATTAAGGCGTCTAGGGGTCCTTGGGGCAAAATGCGGGGAACCAGGAGGGCGTGGCGGGTAGGCACCCATGTACGCACAACCACCTCATGGTGGTAAGAAGTTTGACACCCGCCCCAGGTCCCTCGGCCCTTCCTGGAATCCGCTAGAGCAATTCTAAGTGCTTATATTAAAGAATTAAGGCCTCAGGGAGTCCGTGGGGCAAAATGCAGGGAACCAGGAGGGCGTGGCGGGTAGGCACCCATGTACGCACAACCACTTCATGGTGGTAAGAAGTTTGACACCCGGCCCAGATCCCTCGGCTCTTCCTGGAATCCGCTAGAGCATTTCTAGGTGCTTATATTAAGGAATTAAGGCGTCTAAGGGTCCGTGGGGCAAAATGCGGGGAACCAAGAGGGCGTGGCGGGTAGCCACCCATGTACGCACAACCACCTCATGGTGGTAAGAAGTTTGACACCCGGCCCAGGTCCCTCGGCACTTCCTGGAATCCGCTAGAGCATTTCTAGGTGCTTATATTAAGGAATTAAGGCGTCTAGGGGTCCGTGGGGCAAAATGCGGGGAATCAAGAGGGCGTGGCGGGTAGGCACCCATGTACGCACAACCACTTCATGGTGGTAAGAAGTTTGACACCCGCCCCAGGTCCCTCGGCCTTTCCTGGAATCCGCTAAAGCAATTCTAGGTGCTTATATTAAGGAATTAAGACCTCTGGGGGACGGTGGGGCAAAATGGAGGGAACCAGGAAGGCGTGGTGGGTAGGCACCCATGTACGCACAACCACCTCATGATGGTAAGTAGTTTGACACCCTCCCCAGGTCCCTCGGCCCTTCCTGGAATCCGCTAGAGCAATTCTAAGTGGTTATATTAAGGAATTAAGGCGTCTAGGGGTCCGTGGGGCAAAATGCGGGGAACCAGGAGGGCGTGGCGGATAGGCACCCATGTACGCACAACCACCTCATGGTGGTAAGAAGTTTGACACCCGGTCCAGGTCCATCTGCCTTTCCTGGAATCCGCCAGAGCAATTCTAGGTGCTTATATTAAGGAATTAAGGCGTCTAGGGGTCCGTGGGGCAAAATGCAGGGAACCAGGAGGGCGTGGCGGGTAGTCACCCATGTACGCACAACCACTTCATGGTGGTAAGAAGTTTGACACCCGGCCCAGATCCCTCGGCACTTCCTGGAATCCGCTAGAGCATTTCTAGGTGCTTATATTAAGGAATTAAGGCGTCTAGGGGTCCGTGGGGCAAAATGCGGGGAACCAAGAGGGCGTGGCGGGTAGGCACCCATGTACGCACAATCACCTCATAGTGGTAAGAAGTTTGACACCCGCCCCAGGTCCCTCGGCCATTCCTGGAATCCGCTAGAGCAATTCTAAGTCCTTATATTAAGGAATTAAGGCCTCTGGGAGTCCGTGGGGAAAAATGCAGGGAACCAGGAGGGCGTGGCTGATAGGCACCCATGTACGCATAACCACCTCATGGTGGTAAGAAGGTTGAGACCCGCCCCAGGACCCTCGGCCCTTCCTGGAATCCGCTAGAGCAATTCTAAGTGCTTATATTAAGGAATTAAGGCTTCTGGGAGTCCGTGAGGCAAAATGCAGGGAACTAGGAGGGCGTGGCGGATAGGCACCCATGTACGCACAACCACCTCATGGTGGTAAGAAGTTTGACACCCGGCCCAGGTCCCTCTGCCTTTCCTGGAATCCGCCAGAGCAATTCTAGGTGCTTATATTAAGGAATTAAGGCGTCTAGGGGTCCGTGCGGCAAAATGCGGGGAACCAGGAGGGCGTGGCGGGTAGGCACCCATGTACGCAAAACCACCTCATGGTGGTAAGAAGTTTGACACTCGACCCAAGTCCCTCGGCTTTTCCGGGAATCCGCTAGAGCAATTCAAAGTGCTTATATTAAGGAATTAAGCCCTCTGGGGGACCGTGGGGCAAAATGCGGGGAACCAGGAGGGCGTGGCGGATAGGCACCCATGTACGCAGAACTACCTCATGGTGGTAAGAAGTTTAACATCCGGCCCAGGTCCCTCGGCCTTTCCTGGAATCCGCTAGAGCAATTCTAGGTGCTTATATTAAGGAATTAAGGCGTCTAGGGGTCCTTGGGGCAAAATGCGGGGAACCAGGAGGGCGTGGCGGGTAGGCACCCATGTACGCACAACCACCTCATGGTGGTAAGAAGTTTGACACCAGCCCCAGGTCCCTGGGCCCTTCCTGGAATCCGCTAGAGCAATTCTAAGTGCTTATATTAAAGAATTAAGGCCTCAGGGAGTCCGTGGGGCAAAATGCAGGGAACCAGGAGGGCGTGGCGGGTAGGCACCCATGTACGCACAACCACTTCATGGTGGTAAGAAGTTTGACACCCGGCCCAGATCCCTCGGCACTTCCTGGAATCCGCTAGAGCATTTCTAGGTGCTTATATTAAGGAATTAAGGCGTCTAGGGGTCCGTGGGGCAAAATGCGGGGAACCAAGAGGGCGTGGCGGGTAGGCACCCATGTACGCACAACCACCTCATGGTGGTAAGAAGTTTGACACTCGACCCAAGTCCCTCGGCCCTTCCTGGAATCCGCTAGAGCAATTCTAGGTGCTTATATTAAGGAATTAAGACCTCTGGGGACGGTGGGGCAAAATGCAGGGAACCAGGAAGGCGTGGCGGGTAGGCACCCATGTACGCACAACCACCTCATGATGGTAAGAAGTTTGACATCCTCCCCAGGTCCCTCGGCCCTTCCTGGAATCCGCTAGAGCAATTCTAAGTGCTTATATTAAGGAATTAAGGCCTCTGGGAGTCCGTGAGGCAAAATGCAGGGAACCAGGAGGGCGTGGCGGATAGGCACCCATGTACGCACAACCACCTCATGGTGGTAAGAAGTTTGACACCCGGCCCAGGTCCCTCTGCCTTTCCTGGAATCCGCCAGAGCAATTCTAGGTGCTTATATTAAGGAATTAAGACGTCTAGGGGTCCGTGGGGCAAAATGCGGGGAACCAGGAGGGCGTGGCGGGTAGGCACCCATGTACGCACAACCACCTCATGGTGGTAAGAAGTTTGACACTCGACCCAAGTCCCTCGGCCCTTCCTGGAATCCGCTAGAGCAATTCTAGGTGCTTATATTAAGGAATTAAGGCTTCTGGGGGTCCGTGGGGCAAAATGCAGGGAACCAGGAGGGCGTGGCGGGTAGGCACCCATGTACGCACAACCACCTTATGGTGGTAAGAAGTTTGACACCCGCCCCATGTCCCTCGGCTCTTCCTGGAATCCGCTAGAGCAATTCTAGGTGCTTATATTAAGGAATTAAGCCCTCTGGGGGACCGTGGGGTAAAATGCGGGGAACCAGGAGGGCGTGGCGGATAGGCACCCATGTACGCAGAACTACCTCATGGTGGTAAGAAGTTTAACACCCTGCCCAGGTCCCTCGGCCCTTCCTGGAATCCGCTAGAGCAATTCTAAGTGCTTATATTAAGGAATTAAGGCCTCTGGGAGTCCGTGGGGCAAAATGCAGGGAACCAGGAGGGCGTGGCGGATAGGCACCCATGTACGCACAACCACCTCATGGTGGTAAGAAGTTTGACACCCGGCCCAGGTCCCTCTGCCTTTCCTGGAATCCGCCAGAGCAATTCTAGGTGCTTATATTAAGGAATTAAGGCGTCTAGGGGTCCTTGGGGCAAAATGCGGGGAACCAGGAGGGCGTGGCGGGTAGGCACCCATGTACGCACAACCACCTCATGGTGGTAAGAAGTTTGACACCCGGCCCAGATCCCTCGGCACTTCCTGGAATCCGCTAGAGCATTTCTAGGTGCTTATATTAAGGAATTAAGGCGTCTAGGGGTCCGTGGGGCAAAATGCGGGGAACCAAGAGGGCGTGGCGGGTAGGCACCCATGTACGCACAACCACCTCATGGTGGTAAGAAGTTTGACACTCGACCCAAGTCCCTCGGCCCTTCCTGGAATCCGCTAGAGCAATTCTAGGTGCTTATATTAAGGAATTAAGGCTTCTGGGGGTCCGTGGGGCAAAATGCAGGGAACCAGGAGGGCGTGGCGGGTAGGCACCCATGTACGCACAACCACCTCATGATGGTAAGAAGTTTAACACCCGCCCCAGGTCCCTCGGCTCTTCCTGGAATCCGCTAGAGCAATTCTAGGTGCTTATATTAAGGAATTAAGCCCTCTGGGGGACCGTGGGGCAAAATGCGGGGAACCAGGAGGGCGTGGCGGATAAGCACCCATGTACGCAGAACTACCTCATGGTGGTAAGAAGTTTAACACCCTGCCCAGGTCCCTCGGCCCTTCCTGGAATCCGCTAGAGCAATTCTAAGTGCTTATATTAAGGAATTAAGGCCTCTGGGGGTCCGTGGGGCAATATGCAGGGAGCCAGGAGGGCGTGGCGGATAGGCACCCATGTACGCACAACCACCTCATGGTGGTAAGAAGTTTGACACCCGGCCCAGGTCCCTCTGCCTTTCCTGGAATCCGCCAGAGCAATTCTAGGTGCTTATATTAAGGAATTAAGGCGTCTAGGGGTCCTTGGGGCAAAATGCGGGGAACCAGGAGGGCGTGGCGGGTAGGCACCCATGTACGCACAACCACCTCATGGTGGTAAGAAGTTTGACACCCGCCCCAGGTCCCTCGGCCCTTCCTGGAATCCGCTAGAGCAATTCTAAGTGCTTATATTAAAGAATTAAGGCCTCAGGGAGTCCGTGGGGCAAAATGCAGGGAACCAGGAGGGCGTGGCGGGTAGGCACCCATGTACGCACAACCACTTCATGGTGGTAAGAAGTTTGACACCCGGCCCAGATCCCTCGGCTCTTCCTGGAATCCGCTAGAGCATTTCTAGGTGCTTATATTAAGGAATTAAGGCGTCTAGGGGTCCGTGGGGCAAAATGCGGGGAACCAAGAGGGCGTGGCGGGTAGCCACCCATGTACGCACAACCACCTCATGGTGGTAAGAAGTTTGACACCCGGCCCAGGTCCCTCTGCCTTTCCTGGAATCCGCCAGAGCAATTCTAGGTGCTTATATTAAGGAATTAAGGCGTCTAGGGGTCCTTGGGGCAAAATGCGGGGAACCAGGAGGGCGTGGCGGGTAGGCACACATGTACGCACAACCACCTCATGGTGGTAAGAAGTTTGACACCCGCCCCAGGTCCCTCGGCCCTTCCTGGAATCCGCTAGAGCAATTCTAAGTGCTTATATTAAAGAATTAAGGCCTCAGGGAGTCCGTGGGGCAAAATGCAGGGAACCAAGAGGGCGTGGCGGGTAGGCACCCATGTACGCACAACCACTTCATGGTGGTAAGAAGTTTGACACCCGGCCCAGATCCCTCGGCACTTCCTGGAATCCGCTAGAGCATTTCTAGGTGCTTATATTAAGGAATTAAGGCGTCTAGGGGTCCGTGGGGCAAAATGCGGGGAACCAAGAGGGCGTGGCGGGTAGGCACCCATGTACGCACAACCACCTCATGGTGGTAAGAAGTTTGACACTCGACCCAAGTCCCTCGGCCCTTCCTGGAATCCGCTAGAGCAATTCTAGGTGCTTATATTAAGGAATTAAGGCTTCTGGGGGTCCGTGGGGCAAAATGCAGGGAACCAGGAGGGCGTGGCGGGTAGGCACCCATGTACGCACAACCACCTCATGATGGTAAGAAGTTTAACACCCGCCCCAGGTCCCTCGGCTCTTCCTGGAATCCGCTAGAGCAATTCTAGGTGCTTATATTAAGGAATTAAGCCCTCTGGGGGACCGTGGGGCAAAATGCGGGGAACCAGGAGGGCGTGGCGGATAAGCACCCATGTACGCAGAACTACCTCATGGTGGTAAGAAGTTTAACACCCTGCCCAGGTCCCTCGGCCCTTCCTGGAATCCGCTAGAGCAATTCTAAGTGCTTATATTAAGGAATTAAGGCCTCTGGGGGTCCGTGGGGCAAAATGCAGGGAGCCAGGAGGGCGTGGCGGATAGGCACCCATGTACGCACAACCACCTCATGGTGGTAAGAAGTTTGACACCCGGCCCAGGTCCCTCTGCCTTTCCTGGAATCCGCCAGAGCAATTCTAGGTGCTTATATTAAGGAATTAAGGCGTCTAGGGGTCCTTGGGGCAAAATGCGGGGAACCAGGAGGGCGTGGCGGGTAGGCACCCATGTACGCACAACCACCTCATGGTGGTAAGAAGTTTGACACCCGCCCCAGGTCCCTCGGCCCTTCCTGGAATCCGCTAGAGCAATTCTAAGTGCTTATATTAAAGAATTAAGGCCTCAGGGAGTCCGTGGGGCAAAATGCAGGGAACCAGGAGGGCGTGGCGGGTAGGCACCCATGTACGCACAACCACTTCATGGTGGTAAGAAGTTTGACACCCGGCCCAGATCCCTCGGCTCTTCCTGGAATCCGCTAGAGCATTTCTAGGTGCTTATATTAAGGAATTAAGGCGTCTAGGGGTCCGTGGGGCAAAATGCGGGGAACCAAGAGGGCGTGGCGGGTAGCCACCCATGTACGCACAACCACTTCATGGTGGTAAGAAGTTTGACACCCAGCCCAGGTCCCTCGGCCCTTCCTGCAATCCACTAGAACAATTCTAGGTGCTTATATTAAAGAATTAAGCCCTCTGGGAATCCATGGGGCAAAATGCGGGGAACAAGGAGGGTGTGGCGGATAGACACCCATGTACGCAGAACTACCTCATGGTGGTAAGAAGTTTGACACTCGAGCCAAGTCCCTCGGCCCTTACTGGAATCCGCTAGAGCAATTCTAAGTGCTTATATTAAGAAATCAAGGCTTCTGGGAGTCCGTGGGGCAAAATGCAGGGAACCAGGAGGGCGTGGCGGATAGGCACCCATGTACGCACAACCACCTCATGGTGGTAAGAAGTTTGACACCCGGCCCAGGTCCCTCTGCCTTTCCTGGAATCCACCAGAGCAATTCTAGGGGCTTATATTAAGGAATTGAGGCGTCTAGGGGTCCGTGGGGCAAAATGCAGGGAACCAGGAAGGCGTGGCGGGTAGGCACCCATGTACGCACAACCACCTCATGGTGGTAAGAAGTTTCACACACAGCCCAGGTCCCTCGGCCCTTCCTGAAATCTGCTGGAGCAATTCTAGGTGCTTATATTAAGGAATTAAGACCTCTGGGGGTCCGTGGGGCAAAATGCGGGGAACCAGGAGGGCGTGGCGGGTAGGCACCCATGTACGCACAACCACCTCATGATGGTAAGAAGTTTGACATCCTCACCAGGTCCCTCGGCCCTTCCTGGAATCCGCTAGAGCAATTCTAAGTGCTTATATTAAGGAATTAAGGCCTCTGGGAGTCCGTGAGGCAAAATGCAGGGAACCAGGAGGGCGTGGCGGATAGGCACCCATGTACGCACAACCACCTCATGGTGGTAAGAAGTTTGACACCCGGCCCAGGTCCCTCGGCCCTTCCTGCAATCCACTAGAACAATTCTAGGTGCTTATATTAAAGAATTAAGCCCTCTGGGAATCCATGGGGCAAAATGCGGGGAACAAGGAGGGTGTGGCGGATAGACACCCATGTACGCAGAACTACCTCTTGGTGGTAAGAAGTTTGACACTCGAGCCAAGTCCCTCGGCCCTTACTGGAATCCGCTAGAGCAATTCTAAGTGCTTATATTAAGAAATCAAGGCTTCTGGGAGTCCGTGGGGCAAAATGCAGGGAACCAGGAGGGCGTGGCGGATAGGCACCCATGTACGCACAACCACCTCATGGTGGTAAGAAGTTTGACACCCGGCCCAGGTCCCTCTGCCTTTCCTGGAATCCGCCAGAGCAATTCTAGGGGCTTATATTAAGGAATTGAGGCGTCTAGGGGTCCGTGGGGCAAAATGCAGGGAACCAGGAGGGCGTGGCGGGTAGGCACCCATGTACGCACAACCACCTCATGGTGGTAAGAAGTTTCACACCCAGCCCAGGTCCCTCGGCCCTTCCTGAAATCTGCTGGAGCAATTCTAGGCGCTTATATTAAGGAATTAAGACCTCTGGGGGTCCGTGGGGCAAAATGCAGGGAACCAGGAGGGCGTGGCGGGTAGGCACCCATGTACGCACAACCACCTCATGATGGTAAGAAGTTTGACATCCTCACCAGGTCCCTCGGCCCTTCCTGGAATCCGCTAGAGCAATTCTAAGTGCTTATATTAAGGAATTAAGGCCTCTGGGAGTCCGTGAGGCAAAATGCAGGGGACCAGGAGGGCGTGGCGGATAGGCACCCATGTACGCACAACCACCTCATGGTGGTAAGAAGTTTGACACCCGGCCCAGGTCCCTCTGCCTTTCCTGGAATCCGCCAGAGCAATTCTAGATGCTTATATTAAGGAATTAAGACGTCTAGGGGTCCGTGGGGCAAAATGCGGGGAACCAGGAGGGCGTGGCGGGTAGGCACCCATGTACGCACAACCACCTCATGGTGATAAGAAGTTTGACACTCGACCCAAGTCCCTCGGCCCTTCCTGGAATCCGCTAGAGCAATTCTAGGTGCTTATATTAAGGAATTAAGGCTTCTGGGGGTCCGTGGGGCAAAATGCAAGGAACCAGGAGGGCGTGGCGGGTAGGCACCCATGTACGCACAACCACCTCATGGTGGTAAGAAGTTTGACACCCGCCCCATGTCCCTCGGCTCTTCCTGGAATCCGCTAGAGCAATTCTAGGTGCTTATATTAAGGAATTAAGCCCTCTGGGGGACCGTGGAGTAAAATGCGGGGAACCAGGAGGGCGTGGCGGATAGGCACCCATGTACGCAGAACTACCTCATGGTGGTAAGAAGTTTAACACCCTGCCCAGGTCCCTCGGCCCTTCCTGGAATCCGCTAGAGCAATTCTAAGTGCTTATATTAAGGAATTAAGGCCTCTGGGAGTCCGTGGGGCAAAATGCAGGGAACCAGGAGGGCGTGGCGGGTAGGCACCCATGTACGCACAACCACCTCATGGTGGTAAGAAGTTTGACACCCGCCCCAGGTCCCTCGGCCCTTCCTGGAATCCGCTAGAGCAATTCTAAGTGCTTATATTAAAGAATTAAGGCCTCAGGGAGTCCGTGGGGCAAAATGCAGGGAACCAAGAGGGCGTGGCGGGTAGGCACCCATGTACGCACAACCACTTCATGGTGGTAAGAAGTTTGACACCCGGCCCAGATCCCTCGGCACTTCCTGGAATCCGCTAGAGCATTTCTAGGTGCTTATATTAAGGAATTAAGGCGTCTAGGGGTCCGTGGGGCAAAATGCGGGGAACCAAGAGGGCGTGGCGGGTAGGCACCCATGTACGCACAACCACCTCATGGTGGTAAGAAGTTTGACACTCGACCCAAGTCCCTCGGCCCTTCCTGGAATCCGCTAGAGCAATTCTAGGTGCTTATATTAAGGAATTAAGGCTTCTGGGGGTCCGTGGGGCAAAATGCAGGGAACCAGGAGGGCGTGGCGGGTAGGCACCCATGTACGCACAACCACCTCATGATGGTAAGAAGTTTAACACCCGCCCCAGGTCCCTCGGCTCTTCCTGGAATCCGCTAGAGCAATTCTAGGTGCCTATATTAAGGAATTAAGCCCTCTGGGGGACCGTGGGGCAAAATGCGGGGAACCAGGAGGGCGTGGCGGATAAGCACCCATGTACGCAGAACTACCTCATGGTGGCAAGAAGTTTAACACCCTGCCCAGGTCCCTCGGCCCTTCCTGGAAACCGCTAGAGCAATTCTAAGTGCTTATATTAAGGAATTAAGGCCTCTGGGGGTCCGTGGGGCAAAATGCAGGGAGCCAGGAGGGCGTGGCGGATAGGCACCCATGTACGCACAACCACCTCATGGTGGTAAGAAGTTTGACACCCGGCCCAGGTCCCTCTGCCTTTCCTGGAATCCGCCAGAGCAATTCTAGGTGCTTATAATAAGGAATTAAGGCGTCTAGGGGTCCTTGGGGCAAAATGCGGGGAACCAGGAGGGCGTGGCGGGTAGGCACCCATGTACGCACAACCACCTCATGGTGGTAAGAAGTTTGACACCCGCCCCAGGTCCCTCGGCCCTTCCTGGAATCCGCTAGAGCAATTCTAAGTGCTTATATTAAAGAATTAAGGCCTCAGGGAGTCCGTGGGGCAAAATGCAGGGAACCAGGAGGGCGTGGCGGGTAGGCACCCATGTACGCACAACCACTTCATGGTGGTAAGAAGTTTGACACCCGGCCCAGATCCCTCGGCTCTTCCTGGAATCCGCTAGAGCATTTCTAGGTGCTTATATTAAGGAATTAAGGCGTCTAGGGGTCCGTGGGGCAAAATGCGGGGAACCAAGAGGGCGTGGCGGGTAGCCACCCATGTACGCACAACCACCTCATGGTGGTAAGAAGTTTGACACCCGGCCCAGGTCCCTCTGCCTTTCCTGGAATCCGCCAGAGCAATTCTAGGTGCTTATATTAAGGAATTAAGGCGTCTAGGGGTCCTTGGGGCAAAATGCGGGGAACCAGGAGGGCGTGGCGGGTAGGCACCCATGTACGCACAACCACCTCATGGTGGTAAGAAGTTTGACACCCGCCCCAGGTCCCTCGGCCCTTCCAGGAATCCGCTAGAGCAATTCTAAGTGCTTATATTAAAGAATTAAGGCCTCAGGGAGTCCGTGGGGCAAAATGCAGGGAACCAGGAGGGCGTGGCGGGTAGGCACCCATGTACGCACAACCACTTCATGGTGGTAAGAAGTTTGACACCCGGCCCAGATCCCTCGGCTCTTCCTGGAATCCGCTAGAGCATTTCTAGGTGCTTATATTAAGGAATTAAGGCGTCTAGGGGTCCGTGGGGCAAAATGCGGGGAACCAAGAGGGCGTGGCGGGTAGCCACCCATGTACGCACAACCACTTCATGGTGGTAAGAAGTTTGACACCCAGCCCAGGTCCCTCGGCCCTTCCTGCAATCCACTAGAACAATTCTAGGTGCTTATATTAAAGAATTAAGCCCTCTGGGAATCCATGGGGCAAAATGCGGGGAACAAGGAGGGTGTGGCGGATAGACACCCATGTACGCAGAACTACCTCATGGTGGTAAGAAGTTTGACACTCGAGCAAAGTCCCTCGGCCCTTACTGGAATCCGCTAGAGCAATTCTAAGTGCTTATATTAAGAAATCAAGGCTTCTGGGAGTCCGTGGGGCAAAATGCAGGGAACCAGGAGGGCGTGGCGGATAGGCACCCATGTACGCACAACCACCTCATGGTGGTAAGAAGTTTGACACCCGGCCCAGGTCCCTCTGCCTTTCCTGGAATCCGCCAGAGCAATTCTAGGGGCTTATATTAAGGAATTGAGGCGTCTAGGGGTCCGTGGGGCAAAATGCTGGGAACCAGGAGGGCGTGGCGGGTAGGCACCCATGTACGGACAACCACCTCATGGTGGTAAGAAGTTTCACACCCAGCCCAGGTCCCTCGGCCCTTCCTGAAATCTGCTGGAGCAATTCTAGGTGCTTATATTAAGGAATTAAGACCTCTGGGGGTCCGTGGGGCAAAATGCAGGGAACCAGGAGGGCGTGGCGGATAGGCACCCATGTACGCACAACCACCTCATGGTGGTAAGAAGTTTGACACCCGGCCCAGGTCCCTCTGCCTTTCCTGGAATCCGCCAGAGCAATTCTAGGGGCTTATATTAAGGAATTGAGGCGTCTAGGGGTCCGTGGGGCAAAATGCAGGGAACCAGGAGGGCGTGGCGGGTAGGCACCCATGTACGCACAACCACCTCATGGTGGTAAGAAGTTTGATAACCGGCCCAGGTCCCTCTGCCTTTCCTGGAATCCGCCAGAGCAATTCTAGTTGCTTATATTAAGGAATTAAGGCGTGTAGGGACGGTGGGGCAAAATGCGGGGAACCAGGAAGGCGTGGCGGGTAGGCACCCATGTACGCACAACCACCTCATGGTGGTAAGAAGTTTAACACCCTGCCCAGGTCCCTCTGCCTTTCCTGGAATCCGCCAGAGCAATTCTAGGTGCTTATATTAAGGAATTAAGGCGTCTAGGGGTCCGTGGGGCAAAATGCGGGGAACCAGGAGGGCGTGGCGGATAGGCACCCATGTACGCACAACCACCTCATGGTGGTAAGAAGTTTGATAACCGGCCCAGGTCCCTCTGCCTTTCCTGGAATCCGCCAGAGCAATTCTAGTTGCTTATATTAAGGAATTAAGGCGTGTAGGGACGGTGGGGCAAAATGCGGGGAACCAGGAAGGCGTGGCGGGTAGGCACCCATGTATGCACACCCACCTCATGGTGGTAAGAAGTTTGACACCCGCCCCAGGTCCCTCGGCCATTCCTGGAATCCGCTAGAGCAATTCTAGGTGCTTATATTAAGGAATTAAGCCCTATGGGGGACCGTGGGGCAAAATGCGGGGAACCAGGAGGGCGTGGCGGATAGGCACCCATGTACGCAGAACTACCTCATGGTGGTAAGAAGTTTAACACCCTGCCCAGGTCCCTCGGCCCTTCCTGGAATCCGCTAGAGCAATTCTAAGTGCTTATATTAAGGAATTAAGGCCTCTGGGAGTCCGTGGGGCAAAATGCAGGGAACCAGGAGGGCGTGGCGGATAGGCACCCATGTACGCACAACCACCTCATGGTGGTAAGAAGTTTAACACCCTGCCCAGGTCCCTCTGCCTTTCCTGGAATCCGCCAGAGCAATTCTAGGTGCTTATATTAAGGAATTAAGGCGTCTAGGGGTCCGTGGGGCAAAATGCGGGGAACCAGGAGGGCGTGGCGGATAGGCACCCATGTACGCACAACCACCTCATGGTGGTAAGAAGTTTGACACCCGGCCCAGGTCCCTCTGCCTTTCCTGGAATCCGCCAGAGCAATTCTAGGTGCTTATATTAAGGAATTAAGGCGTCTAGGGGTCCGTGGGGCAAAATGCGGGGAACCAGGAGGGCGTGGCGGGTAGGCACCCATGTACGCACAACCACCTCATGGTGGTAAGAAGTTTGACACTCGACGCAAGTCCCTCGGCCCTTCCTGGAATCCGCTAGAGCAATTCAAGGTGCTTATATTAAGGAATTAAGGCTTCTGGGGGTCCGTGGGGCAAAATGCAGGGAACCAGGAGGGCGTGGCGAGTAGGCACCCATGTACGCACAACCACTTCATGGTGGTAAGAAGTTTGACACCCGGCCCAGATCCCTCGGCACTTCCTGGAATCCGCTAGAGCATTTCTAGGTGCTTATATTAAGGAATTAAGGCGTCTAGGGGTCCGTGGGGCAAAATGCGGGGAATCAAGAGGGCGTGGCGGGTAGGCACCCATGTACGCACAACCACTTCATGGTGGTAAGAAGTTTGACACCCGCCCCAGGTCCCTCGGCCTTTCCTGGAATCCGCTAAAGCAATTCTAGGTGCTTATATTAAGGAATTAAGACCTCATTGGGGACGGTGGGGCAAAATGCAGGGAACCAGGAAGGCGTGGTGGGTAGGCACCCATGTACGCACAACCACCTCATGATGGTAAGTAGTTTGACACCCTCCCCAGGTCCCTCGGCCCTTCCTGGAATCCGCTAGAGCAATTCTAAGTGGTTATATTAAGGAATTAAGGCGTCTAGGGGTCCGTGGGGCAAAATGCGGGGAACCAGAAGGGCGTGGCGGATAGGCACCCATGTACGCACAACCACCTCATGGTGGTAAGAAGTTTGACACCCGGCCCAGGTCCCTCTGCCTTTCCTGGAATCCGCCAGAGCAATTCTAGGTGCTTATATTAAGGAATTAAGGCGTCTAGGGGTCCGTGGGGCAAAATGCAGGGAACCAGGAGGGCGTGGCGGGTAGTCACCCATGTACGCACAACCACTTCATGGTGGTAAGAAGTTTGACACCCGGCCCAGATCCCTCGGCACTTCCTGGAATCCGCTAGAGCATTTCTAGGTGCTTATATTAAGGAATTAAGGCGTCTAGGGGTCCGTGGGGAAAAATGCGGGGAACCAAGAGGGCGTGGCGGGTAGGCACCCATGTACGCACAATCACCTCATAGTGGTAAGAAGTTTGACACCCGCCCCAGGTCCCTCGGCCATTCCTGGAATCCGCTAGAGCAATTCTAAGTCCTTATATTAAGGAATTAAGGCCTCTGGGAGTCCGTGGGGAAAAATGCAGGGAACCAGGAGGGCGTGGCTGATAGGCACCCATGTACGCATAACCACCTCATGGTGGTAAGAAGTTTGACACCCGCCCCAGGTCCCTCGGCCCTTCCTGGAATCCGCTAGAGCAATTCTAAGTGCTTATATTAAAGAATTAAGGCCTCAGGGAGTCCGTGGGGCAAAATGCAGGGAACCAAGAGGGCGTGGCGGGTAGGCACCCATGTACGCACAACCACTTCATGGTAGTAAGAAGTTTGACACCCGGCCCAGATCCCTCGGCACTTCCTGGAATCCGCTAGAGCATTTCTAGGTGCTTATATTAAGGAATTAAGGCGTCTAGGGGTCCGTGGGGCAAAATGCGGGGAACCAAGAGGGCGTGGCGGGTAGGCACCCATGTACGCACAACCACCTCATGGTGGTAAGAAGTTTGACACTCGACCCAAGTCCCTCGGCCCTTCCTGGAATCCGCTAGAGCAATTCTAGGTGCTTATATTAAGGAATTAAGGCTTCTGGGGGTCCGTGGGGCAAAATGCAGGGAACCAGGAGGGCGTGGCGGGTAGGCACCCATGTACGCACAACCACCTCATGGTGGTAAGAAGTTTGACACTCGACGCAAGTCCCTCGGCCCTTCCTGGAATCCGCTAGAGCAATTCAAGGTGCTTATATTAAGGAATTAAGGCTTCTGGGGGTCCGTGGGGCAAAATGCAGGGAACCAGGAGGGCGTGGCGGGTAGGCACCCATGTACGCACAACCACTTCATGGTGGTAAGAAGTTTGACACCCGGCCCAGATCCCTCGGCACTTCCTGGAATCCGCTAGAGCATTTCTAGGTGCTTATATTAAGGAATTAAGGCGTCTAGGGGTCCGTGGGGCAAAATGCGGGGAATCAAGAGGGCGTGGCGGGTAGGCACCCATGTACGCACAACCACTTCATGGTGGTAAGAAGTTTGACACCCGCCCCAGGTCCCTCGGCCTTTCCTGGAATCCGCTAAAGCAATTCTAGGTGCTTATATTAAGGAATTAAGACCTCATTGGGGACGGTGGGGCAAAATGCAGGGAACCAGGAAGGCGTGGTGGGTAGGCACCCATGTACGCACAACCACCTCATGATGGTAAGTAGTTTGACACCCTCCCCAGGTCCCTCGGCCCTTCCTGGAATCCGCTAGAGCAATTCTAAGTGGTTATATTAAGGAATTAAGGCGTCTAGGGGTCCGTGGGGCAAAATGCGGGGAACCAGAAGGGCGTGGCGGATAGGCACCCATGTACGCACAACCACCTCATGGTGGTAAGGAGTTTGACACCCGGCCCAGGTCCCTCTGCCTTTCCTGGAATCCGCCAGAGCAATTCTAGGTGCTTATATTAAGGAATTAAGGCGTCTAGGGGTCCGTGGGGCAAAATGCAGGGAACCAGGAGGGCGTGGCGGGTAGTCACCCATGTACGCACAACCACTTCATGGTGGTAAGAAGTTTGACACCCGGCCCAGATCCCTCGGCACTTCCTGGAATCCGCTAGAGCATTTCTAGGTGCTTATATTAAGGAATTAAGGCGTCTAGGGGTCCGTGGGGAAAAATGCGGGGAACCAAGAGGGCGTGGCGGGTAGGCACCCATGTACGCACAATCACCTCATAGTGGTAAGAAGTTTGACACCCGCCCCAGGTCCCTCGGCCATTCCTGGAATCCGCTAGAGCAATTCTAAGTCCTTATATTAAGGAATTAAGGCCTCTGGGAGTCCGTGGGGAAAAATGCAGGGAACCAGGAGGGCGTGGCTGATAGGCACCCATGTACGCATAACCACCTCATGGTGGTAAGAAGTTTGACACCCGCCCCAGGTCCCTCGGCCCTTCCTGGAATCCGCTAGAGCAATTCTAAGTGCTTATATTAAAGAATTAAGGCCTCAGGGAGTCCGTGGGGCAAAATGCAGGGAACCAAGAGGGCGTGGCGGGTAGGCACCCATGTACGCACAACCACTTCATGGTAGTAAGAAGTTTGACACCCGGCCCAGATCCCTCGGCACTTCCTGGAATCCGCTAGAGCATTTCTAGGTGCTTATATTAAGGAATTAAGGCGTCTAGGGGTCCGTGGGGCAAAATGCGGGGAACCAAGAGGGCGTGGCGGGTAGGCACCCATGTACGCACAACCACCTCATGGTGGTAAGAAGTTTGACACTCGACCCAAGTCCCTCGGCCCTTCCTGGAATCCGCTAGAGCAATTCTAGGTGCTTATATTAAGGAATTAAGGCTTCTGGGGGTCCGTGGGGCAAAATGCAGGGAACCAGGAGGGCGTGGCGGGTAGGCACCCATGTACGCACAACCACCTCATGATGGTAAGAAGTTTAACACCCGCCCCAGGTCCCTCGGCTCTTCCTGGAATCCGCCAGAGCAATTCTAGGTGCTTATATTAAGGAATTAAGGCGTCTAGGGGTCCGTGGGGCAAAATGCGGGGAACCAGGAGGGCGTGGCGGATAGGCACCCATGTACGCACAACCACCTCATGGTGGTAAGAAGTTTGACACCCGGCCCAGGTCCCTCTGCCTTTCCTGGAATCCGCCAGAGCAATTCTAGGTGCTTATATTAAGGAATTAAGGCGTCTAGGGGTCCGTGGGGCAAAATGCGGGGAACCAGGAGGGCGTGGCGGGTAGGCACCCATGTACGCACAACCACCTCATGGTGGTAAGAAGTTTGACACTCGACGCAAGTCCCTCGGCCCTTCCTGGAATCCGCTAGAGCAATTCAAGGTGCTTATATTAAGGAATTAAGGCTTCTGGGGGTCCGTGGGGCAAAATGCAGGGAACCAGGAGGGCGTGGCGGGTAGGCACCCATGTACGCACAACCACTTCATGGTGGTAAGAAGTTTGACACCCGGCCCAGATCCCTCGGCACTTCCTGGAATCCGCTAGAGCATTTCTAGGTGCTTATATTAAGGAATTAAGGCGTCTAGGGGTCCGTGGGGCAAAATGCGGGGAATCAAGAGGGCGTGGCGGGTAGGCACCCATGTACGCACAACCACTTCATGGTGGTAAGAAGTTTGACACCCGCCCCAGGTCCCTCGGCCTTTCCTGGAATCCGCTAAAGCAATTCTAGGTGCTTATATTAAGGAATTAAGACCTCATTGGGGACGGTGGGGAAAAATGCAGGGAACCAGGAAGGCGTGGTGGGTAGGCACCCATGTACGCACAACCACCTCATGATGGTAAGTAGTTTGACACCCTCCCCAGGTCCCTCGGCCCTTCCTGGAATCCGCTAGAGCAATTCTAAGTGGTTATATTAAGGAATTAAGGCGTCTAGGGGTCCGTGGGGCAAAATGCGGGGAACCAGGAGGGCGTGGCGGATAGGCACCCATGTACGCACAACCACCTCATGGTGGTAAGAAGTTTGACACCCGGCCCAGGTCCCTCTGCCTTTCCTAGAATCCGCCAGAGCAATTCTAGGTGCTTATATTAAGGAATTAAGGCGTCTAGGGGTCCGTGGGGCAAAATGCAGGGAACCAGGAGGGCGTGGCGGGTAGTCACCCATGTACGCACAACCACTTCATGGTGGTAAGAAGTTTGACACCCGGCCCAGATCCCTCGGCACTTCCTGGAATCCGCTAGAGCATTTCTAGGTGCTTATATTAAGGAATTAAGGCGTCTAGGGGTCCGTGGGGAAAAATGCGGGGAACCAAGAGGGCGTGGCGGGTAGGCACCCATGTACGCACAATCACCTCATAGTGGTAAGAAGTTTGACACCCGCCCCAGGTCCCTCGGCCCTTCCTGGAATCCGCTAGAGCAATTCTAAGTCCTTATATTAAGGAATTAAGGCCTCTGGGAGTCCGTGGGGAAAAATGCAGGGAACCAGGAGGGCGTGGCTGATAGGCACCCATGTACGCATAACCACCTCATGGTGGTAAGAAGTTTGACACCCGCCCCAGGTCCCTCGGCCCTTCCTGGAATCCGCTAGAGCAATTCTAAGTGCTTATATTAAAGAATTAAGGCCTCAGGGAGTCCGTGGGGCAAAATGCAGGGAACCAAGAGGGCGTGGCGGGTAGGCACCCATGTACGCACAACCACTTCATGGTGGTAAGAAGTTTGACACCCGGCCCAGATCCCTCGGCACTTCCTGGAATCCGCTAGAGCATTTCTAGGTGCTTATATTAAGGAATTAAGGCGTCTAGGGGTCCGTGGGGCAAAATGCGGGGAACAAAGAGGGCGTGGCAGGTAGGCACCCATGTACGCACAACCACCTCATGGTGGTAAGAAGTTTGACACTCGACCCAAGTCCCTCGGCCCTTCCTGGAATCCGCTAGAGCAATTCTAGGTGCTTATATTAAGGAATTAAGGCTTCTGGGGGTCCGTGGGGCAAAATGCAGGGAACCAGGAGGGCGTGGCGGGTAGGCACCCATGTACGCACAACCACCTCATGATGGTAAGAAGTTTAACACCCGCCCCAGGTCCCTCGGCTCTTCCTGGAATCCGCTAGAGCAATTCTAGGTGCTTATATTAAGGAATTAAGCCCTCTGGGGGACCGTGGGGCAAAATGCGGGGAACCAGGAGGGCGTGGCGGATAAGCACCCATGTACGCAGAACTACCTCATGGTGGTAAGAAGTTTAACACCCTGCCCAGGTCCCTCGGCCCTTCCTGGAATCCGCTAGAGCAATTCTAAGTGCTTATATTAAGGAATTAAGGCCTCTGGGGGTCCGTGGGGCAAAATGCAGGGAGCCAGGAGGGCGTGGCGGATAGGCACCCATGTATGCACAACCACCTCATGGTGGTAAGAAGTTTGACACCCGGCCCAGGTCCCTCTGCCTTTCCTGGAATCCGCCAGAGCAATTCTAGGTGCTTATATTAAGGAATTAAGGCGTCTAGGGGTCCTTGGGGCAAAATGCGGGGAACCAGGAGGGCGTGGCGGGTAGGCACCCATGTACGCACAACCACCTCATGATGGTAAGAAGTTTAACACCCGCCCCAGGTCCCTCGGCTCTTCCTGGAATCCGCTAGAGCAATTCTAGGTGCTTATATTAAGGAATTAAGCCCTCTGGGGGACCGTGGGGCAAAATGCGGGGAACCAGGAGGGCGTGGCGGATAAGCACCCATGTACGCAGAACTACCTCATGGTGGTAAGAAGTTTAACACCCTGCCCAGGTCCCTCGGCCCTTCCTGGAATCCGCTAGAGCAATTCTAAGTGCTTATATTAAGGAATTAAGGCCTCTGGGGGTCCGTGGGGCAAAATGCAGGGAGCCAGGAGGGCGTGGCGGATAGGCACCCATGTACGCACAACCACCTCATGGTGGTAAGAAGTTTGACACCCGGCCCAGGTCCCTCTGCCTTTCCTGGAATCCGCCAGAGCAATTCTAGGTGCTTATATTAAGGAATTAAGGCGTCTAGGGGTCCTTGGGGCAAAATGCGGGGAACCAGGAGGGCGTGGCGGGTAGGCACCCATGTACGCACAACCACCTCATGGTGGTAAGAAGTTTGACACCCGCCCCAGGTCCCTCGGCCCTTCCTGGAATCCGCTAGAGCAATTCTAAGTGCTTATATTAAAGAATTAAGGCCTCAGAGAGTCCGTGGGGCAAAATGCAGGGAACCAGGAGGGCGTGGCGGGTAGGCACCCATGTACGCACAACCACTTCATGGTGGTAAGAAGTTTGACACCCGGCCCAGATCCCTCGGCTCTTCCTGGAATCCGCTAGAGCATTTCTAGGTGCTTATATTAAGGAATTAAGGCGTCTAGGGGTCCGTGGGGCAAAATGCGGGGAACCAAGAGGGCGTGGCGGGTAGCCACCCATGTACGCACAACCACCTCATGGTGGTAAGAAGTTTGACACCCGGCCCAGGTCCCTCTGCCTTTCCTGGAATCCGCCAGAGCAATTCTAGGTGCTTATATTAAGGAATTAAGGCGTCTAGGGGTCCTTGGGGCAAAATGCGGGGAACCAGGAGGGCGTGGCGGGTAGGCACCCATGTACGCACAACCACCTCATGGTGGTAAGAAGTTTGACACTCGACCCAAGTCCCTCGGCCCTTCCTGGAATCCGCTAGAGCAATTCTAGGTGCTTATATTAAGGAATTAAGGCTTCTGGGGGTCCGTGGGGCAAAATGCAGGGAACCAGGAGGGCGTGGCGGGTAGGCACCCATGTACGCACAACCATCTCATGATGGTAAGAAGTTTAACACCCGCCCCAGGTCCCTCGGCTCTTCCTGGAATCCGCTAGAGCAATTCTAGGTGCTTATATTAAGGAATTAAGCCCTCTGGGGGACCGTGGGGCAAAATGCGGGGAACCAGGAGGGCGTGGCGGATAAGCACCCATGTACGCAGAACTACCTCATGGTGGTAAGAAGTTTAACACCCTGCCCAGGTCCCTCGGCCCTTCCTGGAATCCGCTAGAGCAATTCTAAGTGCTTATATTAAGGAATTAAGGCCTCTGGGGGTCCGTGGGGCAAAATGCAGGGAGCCAGGAGGGCGTGGCGGATAGGCACCCATGTACGCACAACCACCTCATGGTGGTAAGAAGTTTGACACCCGGCCCAGGTCCCTCTGCCTTTCCTGGAATCCGCCAGAGCAATTCTAGGTGCTTATATTAAGGAATTAAGGCGTCTAGGGGTCCTTGGGGCAAAATGCGGGGAACCAGGAGGGCGTGGCGGGTAGGCACCCATGTACGCACAACCACCTCATGGTGGTAAGAAGTTTGACACCCGCCCCAGGTCCCTCGGCCCTTCCTGGAATCCGCTAGAGCAATTCTAAGTGCTTATATTAAAGAATTAAGGCCTCAGGGAGTCCGTGGGGCAAAATGCAGGGAACCAGGAGGGCGTGGCGGGTAGGCACCCATGTACGCACAACCACTTCATGGTGGTAAGAAGTTTGACACCCGGCCCAGATCCCTCGGCTCTTCCTGGAATCCGCTAGAGCATTTCTAGGTGCTTATATTAAGGAATTAAGGCGTCTAGGGGTCCGTGGGGCAAAATGCGGGGAACCAAGAGGGCGTGGCGGGTAACCACCCATGTACGCACAACCACTTCATGGTGGTAAGAAGTTTGACACCCAGCCCAGGTCCCTCGGCCCTTCCTGCAATCCACTAGAACAATTCTAGGTGCTTATATTAAAGAATTAAGCCCTCTGGGAATCCATGGGGCAAAATGCGGGGAACAAGGAGGGTGTGGCGGATAGACACCCATGTACGCAGAACTACCTCATGGTGGTAAGAAGTTTGACACTCGAGCCAAGTCCCTCGGCCCTTACTGGAATCCGCTAGAGCAATTCTAAGTGCTTATATTAAGAAATCAAGGCTTCTGGGAGTCCGTGGGGCAAAATGCAGGGAACCAGGAGGGCATGGCGGGTAGGCACCCATGTACGCACAACCACCTCATGATGGTAAGAAGTTTGACATCCTCACCAGGTCCCTCGGCCCTTCCTGGAATCCGCTAGAGCAATTCTAAGTGCTTATATTAAGGAATTAAGGCCTCTGGGAGTCCGTGAGGCAAAATGCAGGGAACCAGGAGGGCGTGGCGGATAGGCACCCATGTACGCACAACCACCTCATGGTGGTAAGAAGTTTGACACCCGGCCCAGGTCCCTCGGCCCTTCCTGCAATCCACTAGAACAATTCTAGGTGCTTATATTAAAGAATTAAGCCCTCTGGGAATCCATGGGGCAAAATGCGGGGAACAAGGAGGGTGTGGCGGATAGACACCCATGTACGCAGAACTACCTCATGGTGGTAAGAAGTTTGACACTCGAGCCAAGTCCCTCGGCCCTTACTGGAATCCGCTAGAGCAATTCTAAGTGCTTATATTAAGAAATCAAGGCTTCTGGGAGTCCGTGGGGCAAAATGCAGGGAACCAGGAGGGCGTGGCGGATAGGCACCCATGTACGCACAACCACCTCATGGTGGTAAGAAGTTTGACACCCGGCCCAGGTCCCTCTGCCTTTCCTGGAATCCGCCAGAGCAATTCTAGGGGCTTATATTAAGGAATTGAGGCGTCTAGGGGTCCGTGGGGCAAAATGCAGGGAACCAGGAGGGCGTGGCGGGTAGGCACCCATGTACGCACAACCACCTCATGGTGGTAAGAAGTTTCACACCCAGCCCAGGTCCCTCGGCCCTTCCTGAAATCTGCTGGAGCAATTCTAGGTGCTTATATTAAGGAATTAAGACCTCTGGGGGTCCGTGGGGCAAAATGCAGGGAACCAGGGGGGCGTGGCGGGTAGGCACCCATGTACGCACAACCACCTCATGATGGTAAGAAGTTTGACATCCTCACCAGGTCCCTCGGCCCTTCCTGGAATCCGCTAGAGCAATTCTAAGTGCTTATATTAAGGAATTAAGGCCTCTGGGAGTCCGTGAGGCAAAATGCAGGGGACCAGGAGGGCGTGGCGGATAGGCACCCATGTACGCACAACCACCTCATGGTGGTAAGAAGTTTGACACCCGGCCCAGGTCCCTCTGCCTTTCCTGGAATCCGCCAGAGCAATTCTAGATGCTTATATTAAGGAATTAAGACGTCTAGGGGTCCGTGGGGCAAAATGCGGGGAACCAGGAGGGCGTGGCGGGTAGGCACCCATGTACGCACAACCACCTCATGGTGGTAAGAAGTTTGACACTCGACCCAAGTCCCTCGGCCCTTCCTGGAATCCGCTAGAGCAATTCTAGGTGCTTATATTAAGGAATTAAGGCTTCTGGGGGTCCGTGGGGCAAAATGCAAGGAACCAGGAGGGCGTGGCGGGTAGGCACCCATGTACGCACAACCACCTCATGGTGGTAAGAAGTTTGACACCCGCCCCATGTCCCTCGGCTCTTCCTGGAATCCGCTAGAGCAATTCTAGGTGCTTATATTAAGGAATTAAGCCCTCTGGGGGACCGTGGAGTAAAATGCGGGGAACCAGGAGGGCGTGGCGGATAGGCACCCATGTACGCAGAACTACCTCATGGTGGTAAGAAGTTTAACACCCTGCCCAGGTCCCTCGGCCCTTCCTGGAATCCGCTAGAGCAATTCTAAGTGCTTATATTAAGGAATTAAGGCCTCTGGGAGTCCGTGGGGCAAAATGCAGGGAACCAGGAGGGCGTGGCGGATAGGCACCCATGTACGCACAACCACCTCATGGTGGTAAGAAGTTTGACACCCGGCCCAGGTCCCTCTGCCTTTCCTGGAATCCGCCAGAGCAATTCCAGGTGCTTATATTAAGGAATTAAGGCGTCTAGGGGTCCTTGGGGCAAAATGCGGGGAACCAGGAGGGCGTGGCGGGTAGGCACCCATGTACGCACAACCACCTCATGGTGGTAAGAAGTTTGACACCCGCCCCAGGTCCCTCGGCCCTTCCTGGAATCCGCTAGAGCAATTCTAAGTGCTTATATTAAAGAATTAAGGCCTCAGGGAGTCCGTGGGGCAAAATGCAGGGAACCAAGAGGGCGTGGCGGGTAGGCACCCATGTACGCACAACCACTTCATGGTGGTAAGAAGTTTGACACCCGGCCCAGATCCCTCGGCACTTCCTGGAATTCGCTAGAGCCTTTCTAGGTGCTTATATTAAGGAATTAAGGCGTCTAGGGGTCCGTGGGGCAAAATGCGGGGAACCAAGAGGGCGTGGCGGGTAGGCACCCATGTACGCACAACCACCTCATGGTGGTAAGAAGTTTGACACTCGACCCAAGTCCCTCGGCCCTTCCTGGAATCCGCTAGAGCAATTCTAGGTGCTTATATTAAGGAATTAAGGCTTCTGGGGGTCCGTGGGGCAAAATGCAGGGAACCAGGAGGGCGTGGCGGGTAGGCACCCATGTACGCACAACCACCTCATGATGGTAAGAAGTTTAACACCCGCCCCAGGTCCCTCGGCTCTTCCTGGAATCCGCTAGAGCAATTCTTGGTGCCTATATTAAGGAATTAAGCCCTCTGGGGGACCGTGGGGCAAAATGCGGGGAACCAGGAGGGCGTGGCGGATAAGCACCCATGTACGCAGAACTACCTCATGGTGGTAAGAAGTTTAACACCCTGCCCAGGTCCCTCGGCCCTTCCTGGAATCCGCTAGAGCAATTCTAAGTGCTTATATTAAGGAATTAAGGCCTCTGGGGGTCCGTGGGGCAAAATGCAGGGAGCCAGGAGGGCGTGGCGGATAGGCACCCATGTACGCACAACCACCTCATGGTGGTAAGAAGTTTGACACCCGGCCCAGGTCCCTCTGCCTTTCCTGGAATCCGCCAGAGCAATTCTAGGTGCTTATATTAAGGAATTAAGGCGTCTAGGGGTCCTTGGGGCAAAATGCGGGGAACCAGGAGGGCGTGGCGGGTAGGCACCCATGTACGCACAACCACCTCATGGTGGTAAGAAGTTTGACACCCGCCCCAGGTCCCTCGGCCCTTCCTGGAATCCGCTAGAGCAATTCTAAGTGCTTATATTAAAGAATTAAGGCCTCAGGGAGTCCGTGGGGCAAAATGCAGGGAACCAGGAGGGCGTGGCGGGTAGGCACCCATGTACGCACAACCACTTCATGGTGGTAAGAAGTTTGACACCCGGCCCAGATCCCTCGGCTCTTCCTGGAATCCGCTAGAGCATTTCTAGGTGCTTATATTAAGGAATTAAAGCGTCTAGGGGTCCGTGGGGCAAAATGCGGGGAACCAAGAGGGCGTGGCGGGTAGCCACCCATGTACGCACAACCACCTCATGGTGGTAAGAAGTTTGACACCCGGCCCAGGTCCCTCTGCCTTTCCTGGAATCCGCCAGAGCAATTCTAGGTGCTTATATTAAGGAATTAAGGCGTCTAGGGGCCCTTGGGGCAAAATGCGGGGAACCAGGAGGGCGTGGCGGGTAGGCACCCATGTACGCACAACCACCTCATGGTGGTAAGAAGTTTGACACCCGCCCCAGGTCCCTCGGCCCTTCCTGGAATCCGCTAGAGCAATTCTAAGTGCTTATATTAAAGAATTAAGGCCTCAGGGAGTCCGTGGGGCAAAATGCAGGGAACCAGGAGGGCGTGGCGGGTAGGCACCCATGTACGCACAACCACTTCATGGTGGTAAGAAGTTTGACACCCGGCCCAGATCCCTCGGCTCTTCCTGGAATCCGCTAGAGCATTTCTAGGTGCTTATATTAAGGAATTAAGGCGTCTAGGGGTCCGTGGGGCAAAATGCGGGGAACCAAGAGGGCGTGGCGGGTAGCCACCCATGTACGCACAACCACTTCATGGTGGTAAGAAGTTTGACACCCAGCCCAGGTCCCTCGGCCCTTCCTGCAATCCACTAGAACAATTCTAGGTGCTTATATTAAAGAATTAAGCCCTCTGGGAATCCATGGGGCAAAATGCGGGGAACAAAGAGGGTGTGGCGAATAGACACCCATGTACGCAGAACTACCTCATGGTGGTAAGAAGTTTGACACTCGAGCAAAGTCCCTCGGCCCTTACTGGAATCCGCTAGAGCAATTCTAAGTGCTTATATTAAGAAATCAAGGCTTCTGGGAGTCCGTAGGGCAAAATGCAGGGAACCAGGAGGGCGTGGCGGATAGGCACCCATGTACGCACAACCACCTCATGGTGGTAAGAAGTTTGACACCCGGCCCAGGTCCCTCTGCCTTTCCTGGAATCCGCCAGAGCAATTCTAGGGGCTTATATTAAGGAATTGAGGCGTCTAGGGGTCCGTGGGGCAAAATGCAGGGAACCAGGAGGGCGTGGCGGGTAGGCACCCATGTACGGACAACCACTTCATGGTGGTAAGAAGTTTCACACCCAGCCCAGGTCCCTCGGCCCTTCCTGAAATCTGCTGGAGCAATTCTAGGTGCTTATATTAAGGAATTAAGACCTCTGGGGGTCCGTGGGGCAAAATGCAGGGAACCAGGAGGGCGTGGCGGATAGGCACCCATGTACGCACAACCACCTCATGGTGGTAAGAAGTTTGACACCCGGCCCAGGTCCCTCTGCCTTTCCTGGAATCCGCCAGAGCAATTCTAGGGGCTTATATTAAGGAATTGAGGCGTCTAGGGGTCCGTGGGGCAAAATGCAGGGAACCAGGAGGGCGTGGCGGGTAGGCACCCATGTACGCACAACCACCTCATGGTGGTAAGTAGTTTGACACCCTCCCCAGGTCCCTCGGCACTTCCTGGAATCCGCTAGAGCATTTCTAGGTGCTTATATTAAGGAATTAAGGCGTCTAGGGGTCCGTGGGGCAAAATGCGGGGAATCAAGAGGGCGTGGCGGGTAGGCACCCATGTACGCACAACCACTTCATGGTGGTAAGAAGTTTGACACCCGCCCCAGGTCCCTCGGCCTTTCCTGGAATCCGCTAAAGCAATTCTAGGTGCTTATATTAAGGAATTAAGACCTCATTGGGGACGGTGGGGCAAAATGCAGGGAACCAGGAAGGCGTGGTGGGTAGGCACCCATGTACGCACAACCACCTCATGGTGGTAAGAAGTTTGACACCCGGCCCAGGTCCCTCTGCCTTTCCTGGAATCCGCCAGAGCAATTCTAGGTGCTTATATTAAGGAATTAAGGCGTCTAGGGGTCCGTGGGGCAAAATGCAGGGAACCAGGAGGGCGTGGCGGGTAGTCACCCATGTACGCACAACCACTTCATGGTGGTAAGAAGTTTGACACCCGGCCCAGATCCCTCGGCACTTCCTGGAATCCGCTAGAGCATTTCTAGGTGCTTATATTAAGGAATTAAGGCGTCTAGGGGTCCGTGGGGAAAAATGCGGGGAACCAAGAGGGCGTGGCGGGTAGGCACCCATGTACGCACAATCACCTCATAGTGGTAAGAAGTTTGACACCCGCCCCAGGTCCCTCGGCCATTCCTGGAATCCGCTAGAGCAATTCTAAGTCCTTATATTAAGGAATTAAGGCCTCTGGGAGTCCGTGGGGAAAAATGCAGGGAACCAGGAGGGCGTGGCTGATAGGCACCCATGTACGCATAACCACCTCATGGTGGTAAGAAGGTTGAGACCCGCCCCAGGACCCTCGGCCCTTCCTGGAATCCGCTAGAGCAATTCTAAGTGCTTATATTAAGGAATTAAGGCCTCTGGGAGTCCGTGAGGCAAAATGCAGGGAACTAGGAGGGCGTGGCGGATAGGCACCCATGTACGCACAACCACCTCATGGTGGTAAGAAGTTTGACACCCGGCCCAGGTCCCTCTGCCTTTCCTGGAATCCGCCAGAGCAATTCTAGGTGCTTATATTAAGGAATTAAGGCGTCTAGGGGTCCGTGCGGCAAAATGCGGGGAACCAGGAGGGCGTGGCGGGTAGGCACCCATGTACGCAAAACCACCTCATGGTGGTAAGAAGTTTGACACTCGACCCAAGTCCCTCGGCTTTTCCGGGAATCCGCTAGAGCAATTCAAAGTGCTTATATTAAGGAATTAAGCCCTCTGGGGGACCGTGGGGCAAAATGCGGGGAACCAGGAGGGCGTGGCGGATAGGCACCCATGTACGCAGAACTACCTCATGGTGGTAAGAAGTTTAACATCCGGCCCAGGTCCCTCGGCCTTTCCTGGAATCCGCTAGAGCAATTCTAGGTGCTTATATTAAGGAATTAAGGCGTCTAGGGGTCCTTGGGGCAAAATGCGGGGAACCAGGAGGGCGTGGCGGGTAGGCACCCATGTACGCACAACCACCTCATGGTGGTAAGAAGTTTGACACCAGCCCCAGGTCCCTCGGCCCTTCCTGGAATCCGCTAGAGCAATTCTAAGTGCTTATATTAAAGAATTAAGGCCTCAGGGAGTCCGTGGGGCAAAATGCAGGGAACCAGGAGGGCGTGGCGGGTAGGCACCCATGTACGCACAACCACCTCATGGTGGTAAGAAGTTTGACACACGGCCCAGGTCCCTCTGCCTTTCCTGGAATCCGCCAGAGCAATTCTAGGTGCTTATATTAAGGAATTAAGGCGTCTAGGGGTCCTTGGGGCAAAATGCGGGGAACCAGGAGGGCGTGGCGGGTAGGCACCCATGTACGCACAACCACCTCATGGTGGTAAGAAGTTTGACACCAGCCCCAGGTCCCTCGGCCCTTCCTGGAATCCGCTAGAGCAATTCTAAGTGCTTATATTAAAGAATTAAGGCCTCAGGGAGTCCGTGGGGCAAAATGCAGGGAACCAGGAGGGCGTGGCGGGTAGGCACCCATGTACGCACAACCACCTCATGGTGGTAAGAAGTTTGACACACGGCCCAGGTCCCTCTGCCTTTCCTGGAATCCGCCAGAGCAATTCTAGGTGCTTATATTAAGGAATTAAGGCGTCTAGGGGTCCGTGGGGCAAAATGCAGGGAACCAGGAGGGCGTGGCGGGTAGTCACCCATGTACGCACAACCACTTCATGGTGGTAAGAAGTTTGACACCCGGCCCAGATCCCTCGGCACTTCCTGGAATCCGCTAGAGCATTTCTAGGTGCTTATATTAAGGAATTAAGGCGTCTAGGGGTCCGTGGGGAAAAATGCGGGGAACCAGGAGGGCGTGGCGGGTAGGCACCCATGTACGCACAACCACCTCATGATGGTAAGAAGTTTGACATCCTCACCAGGTCCCTCGGCCCTTCCTGGAATCCGCTAGAGCAATTCTAAGTGCTTATATTAAGGAATTAAGGCCTCTGGGAGTCCGTGAGGCAAAATGCAGGGAACCAGGAGGGCGTGGCGGATAGGCACCCATGTACGCACAACCACCTCATGGTGGTAAGAAGTTTGACACACGGCCCAGGTCCCTCTGCCTTTCCTGGAATCCGCCAGAGCAATTCTAGGTGCTTATATTAAGGAATTAAGACGTCTAGGGGTCCGTGGGGCAAAATGCGGGGAACCAGGAGGGCGTGGCGGGTAGGCACCCATGTACGCACAACCACCTCATGGTGGTAAGAAGTTTGACACTCGACCCAAGTCCCTCGGCCCTTCCTGGAATCCGCTAGAGCAATTCTAGGTGCTTATATTAAGGAATTAAGGCTTCTGGGGGTCCGTGGGGCAAAATGCAGGAAACCAGGAGGGCGTGGCGGGTAGGCACCCATGTACGCACAACCACCTTATGGTGGTAAGAAGTTTGACACCCGCCCCATGTCCCTCGGCTCTTCCTGGAATCCGCTAGAGCAATTCTAGGTGCTTATATTAAGGAATTAAGCCCTCTGGGGGACCGTGGGGTAAAATGCGGGGAACCAGGAGGGCGTGGCGGATAGGCACCCATGTACGCAGAACTACCTCATGGTGGTAAGAAGTTTAACACCCTGCCCAGGTCCCTCGGCCCTTCCTGGAATCCGCTAGAGCAATTCTAAGTGCTTATATTAAGGAATTAAGGCCTCTGGGAGTCCGTGGGGCAAAATGCAGGGAACCAGGAGGGCGTGGCGGATAGGCACCCATGTACGCACAACCACCTCATGGTGGTAAGAAGTTTGACACCCGGCCCAGGTCCCTCTGCCTTTCCTGGAATCCGCCAGAGCAATTCTAGGTGCTTATATTAAGGAATTAAGGCGTCTAGGGGTCCTTGGGGCAAAATGCGGGGAACCAGGAGGGCGTGGCGGGTAGGCACCCATGTACGCACAACCACCTCATGGTGGTAAGAAGTTTGACACCCGCCCCAGGTCCCTCGGCCCTTCCTGGAATCCGCTAGAGCAATTCTAAGTGCTTATATTAAAGAATTAAGGCCTCAGGGAGTCCGTGGCGCAAAATGCAGGGAACCAAGAGGGCGTGGCGGGTAGGCACCCATGTACGCACAACCACTTCATGGTGGTAAGAAGTTTGACACCCGGCCCAGATCCCTCGGCACTTCCTGGAATCCGCTAGAGCATTTCTAGGTGCTTATATTAAGGAATTAAGGCGTCTAGGGGTCCGTGGGGCAAAATGCGGGGAACCAAGAGGGCGTGGCGGGTAGGCACCCATGTACGCACAACCACCTCATGGTGGTAAGAAGTTTGACACTCGACCCAAGTCCCTCGGCCCTTCCTGGAATCCGCTAGAGCAATTCTAGGTGCTTATATTAAGGAATTAAGGCTTCTGGGGGTCCGTGGGGCAAAATGCAGGGAACCAGGAGGGCGTGGCGGGTAGGCACCCATGTACGCACAACCACCTCATGATGGTAAGAAGTTTAACACCCGCCCCAGGTCCCTCGGCACTTCCTGGAATCCGCTAGAGCAATTCTAGGTGCTTATATTAAGGAATTAAGCCCTCTGGGGGACCGTGGGGCAAAATGCGGGGAACCAAGAGGGCGTGGCGGATAAGCACCCATGTACGCAGAACTACCTCATGGTGGTAAGAAGTTTAACACCCTGCCCAGGTCCCTCGGCCCTTCCTGGAATCCGCTAGAGCAATTCTAAGTGCTTATATTAAGGAATTAAGGCCTCTGGGGGTCCGTGGGGCAAAATGCAGGGAGCCAGGAGGGCGTGGCGGATAGGCACCCATGTACGCACAACCACTTCATGGTGGTAAGAAGTTTGACACCCGGCCCAGATCCCTCGGCTCTTCCTGGAATCCGCTAGAGCATTTCTAGGTGCTTATATTAAGGAATTAAGGCGTCTAGGGGTCCGTGGGGCAAAATGCGGGGAACCAAGAGGGCGTGGCGGGTAGCCACCCATGTACGCACAACCACCTCATGGTGGTAAGAAGTTTGACACCCGGCCCAGGTCCCTCTGCCTTTCCTGGAATCCGCCAGAGCAATTCTAGGTGCTTATATTAAGGAATTAAGGCGTCTAGGGGTCCTTGGGGCAAAATGCGGGGAACCAGGAGGGCGTGGCGGGTAGGCACCCATGTACGCACAACCACCTCAAGGTGGTAAGAAGTTTGACACCCGCCCCAGGTCCCTCGGCCCTTCCTGGAATCCGCTAGAGCAATTCTAAGTGCTTATATTAAAGAATTAAGGCCTCAGGGAGTCCGTGGGGCAAAATGCAGGGAACCAAGAGGGCGTGGCGGGTAGGCACCCATTTACGCACAACCACTTCATGGTGGTAAGAAGTTTGACACCCGGCCCAGATCCCTCGGCACTTCCTGGAATCCGCTAGAGCATTTCTAGGTGCTTATATTAAGGAATTAAGGCGTCTAGGGGTCCGTGGGGCAAAATGCGGGGAACCAAGAGGGCGTGGCGGGTAGGCACCCATGTACGCACAACCACCTCATGGTGGTAAGAAGTTTGACACTCGACCCAAGTCCCTCGGCCCTTCCTGGAATCCGCTAGAGCAATTCTAAGTGCTTATATTAAGGAATTAAGGCTTCTGGGGGTCCGTGGGGCAAAATGCAGGGAACCAGGAGGGCGTGGCGGGTAGGCACCCATGTACGCACAACCACCTCATGATGGTAAGAAGTTTAACACCCGTCCCAGGTCCCTCGGCTCTTCCTGGATTCCGCTAGAGCAATTCTAGGTGCTTATATTAAGGAATTAAGCCCTCTGGGGGACCGTGGGGCAAAATGCGGGGAACCAGGAGGGCGTGGCGGATAAGCACCCATGTACGCAGAACTACCTCATGGTGGTAAGAAGTTTAACACCCTGCCCAGGTCCCTCGGCCCTTCCTGGAATCCGCTAGAGCAATTCTAAGTGCTTATATTAAGGAATTAAGGCCTCTGGGGGTCCGTGGGGCAAAATGCAGGGAGCCAGGAGGGCGTGGCGGATAGGCACCCATGTACGCACAACCACCTCATGGTGGTAAGAAGTTTGACACCCGGCCCAGGTCCCTCTGCCTTTCCTGGAATCCGCCAGAGCAATTCTAGGTGCTTATATTAAGGAATTAAGGCGTCTAGGGGTCCTTGGGGCAAAATGCGGGGAACCAGGAGGGCGTGGCGGGTAGGCACCCATGTACGCACAACCACCTCATGGTGGTAAGAAATTTGACACCCGCCCCAGGTCCCTCGGCCCTTCCTGGAATCCGCTAGAGCAATTCTAAGTGCTTATATTAAAGAATTAAGGCCTCAGGGAGTCCGTGGGGCAAAATGCAGGGAACCAGGAGGGCGTGGCGGGTAGGCACCCATGTACGCACAACCACTTCATGGTGGTAAGAAGTTTGACACCCGGCCCAGATCCCTCGGCTCTTCCTGGAATCCGCTAGAGCATTTCTAGGTGCTTATATTAAGGAATTAAGGCGTCTAGGGGTCCGTGGGGCAAAATGCGGGGAACCAAGAGGGCGTGGCGGGTAGCCACCCATGTACGCACAACCACTTCATGGTGGTAAGAAGTTTGACACCCAGCCCAGGTCCCTCGGCCCTTCCTGCAATCCACTAGAACAATTCTAGGTGCTTATATTAAAGAATTAAGCCCTCTGGGAATCCATGGGGCAAAATGCGGGGAACAAGGAGGGTGTGGCGGATAGACACCCATTTACGCAGAACTACCTCATGGTGGTAAGAAGTTTGACACTCGAGCCAAGTCCCTCGGCCCTTACTGGAATCCGCTAGAGCAATTCTAAGTGCTTATATTAAGAAATCAAGGCTTCTGGGAGTCCGTGGGGCAAAATGCAGGGAACCAGGAGGGCGTGGCGGATAGGCACCCATGTACGCACAACCACCTCATGGTGGTAAGAAGTTTGACACCCGGCCCAGGTCCCTCTGCCTTTCCTGGAATCCGCCAGAGCAATTCTAGGGGCTTATATTAAGGAATTGAGGTGTCTAGGGGTCCGTGGGGCAAAATGCAGGGAACCAGGAGGGCGTGGCGGGTAGGCACCCATGTACGCACAACCACCTCATGGTGGTAAGAAGTTTCACACCCAGCCCAGGTCCCTCGTCCCTTCCTGAAATCTGCTGGAGCAATTCTAGGTGCTTATATTAAGGAATTAAGACCTCTGGGGGTCCGTGGGGCAAAATGCAGGGAACCAGGAGGGCGTGGCGGGTAGGCACCCATGTACGCACAACCACCTCATAATGGTAAGAAGTTTGACATCCTCACCAGGTCCCTCGGCCCTTCCTGGAATCCGCTAGAGCAATTCTAAGTGCTTATATTAAGGAATTAAGGCCTCTGGGAGTCCGTGAGGCAAAATGCAGGGAACCAGGAGGGCGTGGCGGATAGGCACCCATGTACGCACAACCACCTCATGGTGGTAAGAAGTTTGACACCCGGCCCAGGTCCCTCGGCCCTTCCTGCAATCCACTAGAACAATTCTAGGTGCTTATATTAAAGAATTAAGCCCTCTGGGAATCCATGGGGCAAAATGTGGGGAACAAGGAGGGTGTGGCGGATAGACACCCATGTACGCAGAACTACCTCATGGTGGTAAGAAGTTTGACACTCGAGCCAAGTCCCTCGGCCCTTACTGGAATCCGCTAGAGCAATTCTAAGTGCTTATATTAAGAAATCAAGGCTTCTGGGAGTCCGTGGGGCAAAATGCAGGGAACCAGGAGGGCGTGGCGGATAGGCACCCATGTACGCACAACCACCTCATGGTGGTAAGAAGTTTGACACCCGGCCCAGGTCCCTCTGCCTTTCCTGGAATCCGCCAGAGCAATTCTAGGGGCTTATATTAAGGAATTGAGGCGTCTAGGGGTCCGTGGGGCAAAATGCAGGGAACCAGGAGGGCGTGGCGGGTAGGCACCCATGTACGCACAACTACCTCATGGTGGTAAGAAGTTTCACACCCAGCCCAGGTCCCTCGGCCCTTCCTGAAATCTGCTGGAGCAATTCTAGGTGCTTATATTAAGGAATTAAGACCTCTGGGGGTCCGTGGGGCAAAATGCAGGGAACCAGGAGGGCGTGGCGGGTAGGCACCCATGTACGCACAACCACCTCATGATGGTAAGAAGTTTGACATCCTCACCAGGTCCCTCGGCCCTTCCTGGAATCCGCTAGAGCAATTCTAAGTGCTTATATTAAGGAATTAAGGCCTCTGGGAGTCCGTGAGGCAAAATGCAGGGGACCAGGAGGGCGTGGCGGATAGGCACCCATGTACGCACAACCACCTCATGGTGGTAAGAAGTTTGACACCCGGCCCAGGTCCCTCTGCCTTTCCTGGAATCCGCCAGAGCAATTCTAGATGCTTATATTAAGGAATTAAGACGTCTAGGGGTCCGTGGGGCAAAATGCGGGGAACCAGGAGGGCGTGGCGGGTAGGCACCCATGTACGCACAACCACCTCATGGTGGTAAGAAGTTTGACACTCGACCCAAGTCCCTCGGCCCTTCCTGGAATCCGCTAGAGCAATTCTAGGTGCTTATATTAAGGAATTAAGGCTTCTGGGGGTCCGTGGGGCAAAATGCAAGGAACCAGGAGGGCGTGGCGGGTAGGCACCCATGTACGCACAACCACCTCATGGTGGTAAGAAGTTTGACACCCGCCCCATGTCCCTCGGCTCTTCCTGGAATCCGCTAGAGCAATTCTAGGTGCTTATATTAAGGAATTAAGCCCTCTGGGGGACCGTGGAGTAAAATGCGGGGAACCAGGAGGGCGTGGCGGATAGGCACCCATGTACGCAGAACTACCTCATGGTGGTAAGAAGTTTAACACCCTGCCCAGGTCCCTCGGCCCTTCCTGGAATCCGCTAGAGCAATTCTAAGTGCTTATATTAAGGAATTAAGGCCTCTGGGAGTCCGTGGGGCAAAATGCAGGGAACCAAGAGGGCGTGGCGGGTAGGCACCCATGTACGCACAACCACTTCATGGTGGTAAGAAGTTTGACACCCGGCCCAGATCCCTCGGCACTTCCTGGAATCCGCTAGAGCATTTCTAGGTGCTTATATTAAGGAATTAAGGCGTCTAGGGGTCCGTGGGGCAAAATGCGGGGAACCAAGAGGGCGTGGCGGGTAGGCACCCATGTACGCACAACCACCTCATGGTGGTAAGAAGTTTGACACTCGACCCAAGTCCCTCGGCCCTTCCTGGAATCCGCTAGAGCAATTCTAGGTGCTTATATTAAGGAATTAAGGCTTCTGGGGGTTCGTGGGGCAAAATGCAGGAAACCAGGAGGGCGTGGCGGGTAGGCACCCATGTACGCACAACCACCTCATGATGGTAAGAAGTTTAACACCCGCCCCAGGTCCCTCGGCTCTTCCTGGAATCCGCTAGAGCAATTCTAGGTGCTTATATTAAGGAATTAAGCCCTCTGGGGGACCGTGGGGCAAAATGCGGGGAACCAGGAGGGCGTGGCGGATAAGCACCCATGTACGCAGAACTACCTCATGGTGGTAAGAAGTTTAACACCCTGCCCAGGTCCCTCGGCCCTTCCTGGAATCCGCTAGAGCAATTCTAAGTGCTTATATTAAGGAATTAAGGCCTCTGGGGGTCCGTGGGGCAAAATGCAGGGAGCCAGGAGGGCGTGGCGGATAGGCACCCATGTACGCACAACCACCTCATGGTGGTAAGAAGTTTGACACCCGGCCCAGGTCCCTCTGCCTTTCCTGGAATCCGCCAGAGCAATTCTAGGTGCTTATATTAAGGAATTAAGGCGTCTAGGGGTCCTTGGGGCAAAATGCGGGGAACCAGGAGGGCGTGGCGGGTAGGCACCCATGTACGCACAACCACCTCATGGTGGTAAGAAGTTTGACACCCGCCCCAGGTCCCTCGGCCCTTCCTGGAATCCGCTAGAGCAATTCTAAGTGCTTATATTAAAGAATTAAGGCCTCAGGGAGTCCGTGGGGCAAAATGCAGGGAACCAGGAGGGCGTGGCGGGTAGGCACCCATGTACGCACAACCACTTCATGGTGGTAAGAAGTTTGACACCCGGCCCAGATCCCTCGGCTCTTCCTGGAATCCGCTAGAGCATTTCTAGGTGCTTATATTAAGGAATTAAGGCGTCTAGGGGTCCGTGGGGCAAAATGCGGGGAACCAAGAGGGCGTGGCGGGTAGCCACCCATGTACGCACAACCACCTCATGGTGGTAAGAAGTTTGACACCCGGCCCAGGTCCCTCTGCCTTTCCTGGAATCCGCCAGAGCAATTCTAGGTGCTTATATTAAGGAATTAAGGCGTCGAGGGGTCCTTGGGGCAAAATGCGGGGAACCAGGAGGGCGTGGCGGGTAGGCACCCATGTACGCACAACCACCTCATGGTGGTAAGAAGTTTGACACCCGCCCCAGGTCCCTCGGCCCTTCCTGGAATCCGCTAGAGCAATTCTAAGTGCTTATATTAAAGAATTAAGGCCTCAGGGAATCCGTGGGGCAAAATGCAGGGAACCAAGAGGGCGTGGCGGGTAGGCACCCATGTACGCACAACCACTTCATGGTGGTAAGAAGTTTGACACCCGGCCCAGATCCCTCGGCACTTCCTGGAATCCGCTAGAGCATTTCTAGGTGCTTATATTAAGGAATTAAGGCGTCTAGGGGTCCGTGGGGCAAAATGCGGGGAACCAAGAGGGCGTGGCGGGTAGGCACCCATGTACGCACAACCACCTCATGGTGGTAAGAAGTTTGACACTCGACCCAAGTCCCTCGGCCCTTCCTGGAATCCGCTAGAGCAATTCTAGGTGCTTATATTAAGGAATTAAGGCTTCTGGGGGTCCGTGGGGCAAAATGCAGGGAACCAGGAGGGCGTGGCGGGTAGGCACCCATGTACGCACAACCACCTCATGATGGTAAGAAGTTTAACACCCGCCCCAGGTCCCTCGGCTCTTCCTGGAATCCGCTAGAGCAATTCTAGGTGCTTATATTAAGGAATTAAGCCCTCTGGGGGACCGTGGGGCAAAATGCGGGGAACCAGGAGGGCGTGGCGGATAAGCACCCATGTACGCAGAACTACCTCATGGTGGTAAGAAGTTTAACACCCTGCCCAGGTCCCTCGGCCCTTCCTGGAATCCGCTAGAGCAATTCTAAGTGCTTATATTAAGGAATTAAGGCCTCTGGGGGTCCGTGGGGCAAAATGCAGGGAGCCAGGAGGGCGTGGCGGATAGGCACCCATGTACGCACAACCACCTCATGGTGGTAAGAAGTTTGACACCCGGCCCAGGTCCCTCTGCCTTTCCTGGAATCCGCCAGAGCAATTCTAGGTGCTTATATTAAGGAATTAAGGCGTCTAGGGGTCCTTGGGGCAAAATGCGGGGAACCAGGAGGGCGTGGCGGGTAGGCACCCATGTACGCACAACCACCTCATGGTGGTAAGAAGTTTGACACCCGCCCCAGGTCCCTCGGCCCTTCCTGGAATCCGCTAGAGCAATTCTAAGTGCTTATATTAAAGAATTAAGGCCTCAGGGAGTCCGTGGGGCAAAATGCAGGGAACCAGGAGGGCGTGGCGGGTAGGCACCCATGTACGCACAACCACTTCATGGTGGTAAGAAGTTTGACACCCGGCCCAGATCCCTCGGCTCTTCCTGGAATCCGCTAGAGCATTTCTAGGTGCTTATATTAAGGAATTAAGGCGTCTAGGGGTCCGTGGGGCAAAATGCGGGGAACCAAGAGGGCGTGGCGGGTAGCCACCCATGTACGCACAACCACCTCATGGTGGTAAGAAGTTTGACACCCGGCCCAGGTCCCTCTGCCTTTCCTGGAATCCGCCAGAGCAATTCTAGGTGCTTATATTAAGGAATTAAGGCGTCGAGGGGTCCTTGGGGCAAAATGCGGGGAACCAGGAGGGCGTGGCGGGTAGGCACCCATGTACGCACAACCACCTCATGGTGGTAAGAAGTTTGACACCCGCCCCAGGTCCCTCGGCCCTTCCTGGAATCCGCTAGAGCAATTCTAAGTGCTTATATTAAAGAATTAAGGCCTCAGGGAGTCCGTGGGGCAAAATGCAGGGAACCAAGAGGGCGTGGCGGGTAGGCACCCATGTACGCACAACCACTTCATGGTGGTAAGAAGTTTGACACCCGGCCCAGATCCCTCGGCACTTCCTGGAATCCGCTAGAGCATTTCTAGGTGCTTATATTAAGGAATTAAGGCGTCTAGGGGTCCGTGGGGCAAAATGCGGGGAACCAAGAGGGCGTGGCGGGTAGGCACCCATGTACGCACAACCACCTCATGGTGGTAAGAAGTTTGACACTCGACCCAAGTCCCTCGGCCCTTCCTGGAATCCGCTAGAGCAATTCTAGGTGCTTATATTAAGGAATTAAGGCTTCTGGGGGTCCGTGGGGCAAAATGCAGGGAACCAGGAGGGCGTGGCGGGTAGGCACCCATGTACGCACAACCACCTCATGATGGTAAGAAGTTTAACACCCGCCCCAGGTCCCTCGGCTCTTCCTGGAATCCGCTAGAGCAATTCTAGGTGCTTATATTAAGGAATTAAGCCCTCTGGGGGACCGTGGGGCAAAATGCGGGGAACCAGGAGGGCGTGGCGGATAAGCACCCATCTACGCAGAACTACCTCATGGTGGTAAGAAGTTTAACACCCTGCCCAGGTCCCTCGGCCCTTCCTGGAATCCGCTAGAGCAATTCTAAGTGCTTATATTAAGGAATTAAGGCCTCTGGGGGTCCTTGGGGCAAAATGCGGGGAACCAGGAGGGCGTGGCGGGTAGGCACCCATGTACGCACAACCACCTCATGGTGGTAAGAAGTTTGACACCTGCCCCAGGTCCCTCGGCCCTTCCTGGAATCCGCTAGAGCAATTCTAAGTGCTTATATTAAAGAATTAAGGCCTCAGGGAGTCCGTGGGGCAAAATGCAGGGAACCAGGAGGGCGTGGCGGGTAGGCACCCATGTACGCACAACCACTTCATGGTGGTAAGAAGTTTGACACCCGGCCCAGATCCCTCGGCTCTTCCTGGAATCCGCTAGAGCATTTCTAGGTGCTTATATTAAGGAATTAAGGCGTCTAGGGGTCCGTGGGGCAAAATGCGGGGAACCAAGAGGGCGTGGCGGGTAGCCACCCATGTACGCACAACCACTTCATGGTGGTAAGAAGTTTGACACCCAGCCCAGGTCCCTCGGCCCTTCCTGCAATCCACTAGAACAATTCTAGGTGCTTATATTAAAGAATTAAGCCCTCTGGGAATCCATGGGGCAAAATGCGGGGAACAAGGAGGGTGTGGCGGATAGACACCCATGTACGCAGAACTACCTCATGGTGGTAAGAAGTTTGACACTCGAGCCAAGTCCCTCGGCCCTTACTGGAATCCGCTAGAGCAATTCTAAGTGCTTATATTAAGAAATCAAGGCTTCTGGGAGTCCGTGGGGCAAAATGCAGGGAACCAGGAGGGCGTGGCGGATAGGCACCCATGTACGCACAACCACCTCATGGTGGTAAGAAGTTTGACACCCGGCCCAGGTCCCTCTGCCTTTCCTGGAATCCGCCAGAGCAATTCTAGGGGCTTATATTAAGGAATTGAGGCGTCTAGGGGTCCGTGGGGCAAAATGCAGGGAACCAGGAGGGCGTGGCGGGTAGGCACCCATGTACGCACAACCACCTCATGGTGGTAAGAAGTTTCACACCCAGCCCAGGTCCCTCGGCCCTTCCTGAAATCTGCTGGAGCAATTCTAGGTGCTTATATTAAGGAATTAAGACCTCTGGGGGTCCGTGGGGCAAAATGCAGGGAACCAGGAGGGCGTGGCGGATAGGCACCCATGTACGCACAACCACCTCATGGTGGTAAGAAGTTTGACACCCGGCCCAGGTCCCTCTGCCTTTCCTGGAATCCGCCAGAGCAATTCTAGGGGCTTATATTAAGGAATTGAGGCGTCTAGGGGTCCGTGGGGCAAAATGCAGGGAACCAGGAGGGCGTGGCGGGTAGGCACCCATGTACGCACAACCACCTCATGGTGGTAAGAAGTTTGATAACCGGCCCAGGTCCCTCTGCCTTTCCTGGAATCCGCCAGAGCAATTCTAGTTGCTTATATTAAGGAATTAAGGCGTATAGGGACGGTGGGGCAAAATGCGGGGAACCAGGAAGGCGTGGCGGGTAGGCACCCATGTATGCACACCCACCTCATGGTGGTAAGAAGTTTGACACCCGCCCCAGGTCCCTCGGCCATTCCTGGAATCCGCTAGAGCAATTCTAGGTGCTTATATTAAGGAATTAAGCCCTATGGGGGACCGTGGGGCAAAATGCGGGGAACCAGGAGGGCGTGGCGGATAGGCACCCATGTACGCAGAACTATCTCATGGTGGTAAGAAGTTTAACACCCTGCCCAGGTCCCTCGGCCCTTCCTGGAATCCGCTAGAGCAATTCTAAGTGCTTATATTAAGGAATTAAGGCCTCTGGGAGTCCGTGGGGCAAAATGCAGGGAACCAGGAGGGCGTGGCGGATAGGCACCCTTGTACGCACAACCACCTCATGGTGGTAAGAAGTTTAACACCCTGCCCAGGTCCCTCGGCCCTTCCTGGAATCCGCTAGAGCAATTCTAAGTGCTTATATTAAGGAATTAAGGCCTCTGGGAGTCCGTGGGGCAAAATGCAGGGAACCAGGAGGGCGTGGCGGATAGGCACCCATGTACGCACAACCACCTCATGGTGGTAAGAAGTTTGACACCCGGCCCAGGTCCCTCTGCCTTTCCTGGAATCCGCCAGAGCAATTCTAAGTGCTTATATTAAGGAATTAAGGCGTCTAGGGGTCCTTGGGGCTAAATGCGGGGAACCAGGAGGGCGTGGCGGGTAGGCACCCATGTACGCACAACCACCTCATGGTGGTAAGAAGTTTGACAACCGCCCCAGGTCCCTCGGCTCTTCCTGGAATCCGCTAGAGCAATTCTAGTTGCTTATATTAAGGAATTAAGCCCTCTGGGGGACCGTGGGGCAAAATGCGGGGAACCAGGAGGGCGTGGCGGATAGGCACCCATGTACGCAGAACTACCTCATGGTGGTAAGAAGTTTAACACCCTGCCCAGGTCCCTCGGCCTTTCCTGGAATCCGCTAGAGCAATTCTAAGTGCTTATATTAAGGAATTAAGGCCTCTGGGGGTCCGTGGGGCAAAATGCAGGGAACCAGGAGGGCGTGGCGGATAGGCACCCATGTACGCACAACCACCTCATGGTGGTAAGAAGTTTGACACCCGGCCCAGGTCCCTCTGCCTTTCCTGGAATCCGCCAGAGCAATTCTAGGTGCTTATATTAAGGAATTAAGGCGTCTAGGGGTCCTTGGGGCAAAATGCGGGGAACCAGGAGGGCGTGGCGGGTAGGCACCCATGTACGCACAACCACCTCATGGTGGTAAGAAGTTTGACACCCGCCCCAGGTCCCTCGGCCCTTCCTGGAATCCGCTAGAGCAATTCTAAGTGCTTATATTAAAGAATTAAGGCCTCAGGGAGTCCGTGGGGCAAAATGCAGGGAACCAGGAGGGCGTGGCGGGTAGGCACCCATGTACGCACAACCACTTCATGGTGGTAAGAAGTTTGACACCCGGCCCAGATCCCTCGGCTCTTCCTGGAATCCGCTAGAGCATTTCTAGGTGCTTATATTAAGGAATTAAGGCGTCTAGGGGTCCGTGGGGCAAAATGCGGGGAACCAAGAGGGCGTGGCGGGTAGCCACCCATGTACGCACAACCACGTCATGGTGGTAAGAAGTTTGACACCCGGCCCAGGTCCCTCGGCCCTTCCTGCAATCCACTAGAACAATTCTAGGTGCTTATATTAAAGAATTAAGCCCTCTGGGAATCCATGTGGCAAAATGCGGGGAACAAGGAGGGTGTGGCGGATAGACACCCATGTACGCAGAACTACCTCATGGTGGTAAGAAGTTTGACACTCGAGCCAAGTCCCTCGGCCCTTACTGGAATCCGCTAGAGCAATTCTAAGTGCTTATATTAAGAAATCAAGGCCTCTGGGAGTCCGTGGGGCAAAATGCAGGGAACCAGGAGGGCGTGGCGGATAGGCACCCATGTACGCACAACCACCTCATGGTGGTAAGAAGTTTGACACCCGGCCCAGGTCCTTCTGCCTTTCCTGGAATCCGCCAGAGCAATTCTAGGGGCTTATATTAAGGAATTGAGGCGTCTAGGGGTCCGTGGGGCAAAATGCAGGGAACCAGGAGGGCGTGGCGGGTAGGCACCCATGTACGCACAACCACCTCATGGTGGTAAAAAGTTTCACACCCAGCCCAGGTCCCTCGGCCCTTCCTGAAATCTGCTGGAGCAATTCTAGGTGCTTATATTAAGGAATTAAGACCTCTGGGGGTCCGTGGGGCAAAATGCGGGGAACCAGGAAGGCGTGGCGGGTAGGCACCCATGTACGCACAACCACCTCATGGTGGTAAGAAGTTTGACACCCGCCCCAGGTCCCTCGGCCATTCCTGGAATCCGCTAGAGCAATTCTAAGTGCTTATATTAAGGAATTGAGGCGTCTAGGGGTCCGTGGGGCAAAATGCAGGGAACCAGGAGGGCGTGGCGGATAGGCACCCATTTACTCACAACAACCACATGGTGGTAAGAAGTTTGACACCCGGCCCAGGTCCCTTTGCCTTTCCTGGAATCCGCTAGAGCAATTCTAGGTGCTTATATTAAGGAACTAAGGCGTGTAGGGGACGGTGGGGCAAAATGCAGGGAACCAGGAAGGCGTGGTGGGTAGGCACCCATGTACGCACAACCACCTCATAATGGTAAGAAGTTTGACACCCTCCCCAGGTCCCTCGGCCCTTCCTGGAATCCGCTAGAGCAATTCTAAGTGCTTATATTAAGGAATTAAGGCGTCTAGGGGTCCGTGGGGCAAAATGCGGGGAACCAGGAGGGCGTGGCGGATAGGTACCCATGTACGCACAACCACCTCATGGTGGTAAGAAGTTTGACACCCGGCCCAGGTCCCTCTGCCTTTCCTGGAATCCGCCAGAGCAATTCTAGGTGCTTATATTAAGGAATTAAGGCGTCTAGGGGTCCGTGGGGCAAAATGCTGGGAACCAGGAGGGCGTGGCGGGTAGGCACCCATGTACGCACAACCACTTCATGGTGGTAAGAAGTTTGACACCCGGCCCAGATCCCTCGGCACTTCCTGGAATCCGCTAGAGCATTTCTAGGTGCTTATATTAAGGAATTAAGGCGTCTAGGGGTACGTGGGGCAAAATGCGGGGAACCAAGAGGGCGTGGCGGGTAGGCACCCATGTACGCACAATCACCTCATAGTGGTAAGAAGTTTGACACCCGTCCCAGATCCCTCGGCCATTCCTGGAATTTGCTAGAGCAATTCTAAGTCCTTATATTAAGGAATTAAGGCCTCTGGGAGTCCGTGGGGAAAAATGCAGGGAACCAGGAGGGCGTGGCTGATAGGCACCCATGTACGCATAACCACCTCATGGTGGTAAGAAGTTTGAGACCCGCCCCAGGACCCTCGGCCCTTCCTGGAATCCGCTAGAGCAATTCTAAGTGCTTATATTAAGGAATTAAGCCCTCTAGGGGACCGTGGGGCAAAATGCGGGGAACCAAGAGGGCGTGGCGGGTAGGCACCCATGTACGCACAATCACCTCATAGTGGTAAGAAGTTTGACACCCGTCCCAGATCCCTCGGCCATTCCTGGAATCCGCTAGAGCAATTCTAGGTGCTTATATTAAGGAATTAAGCCCTCTGGGGGACCGTGGGGCAAAATGCGGGGAACCAGGAGGGCGTGGCGGATAAGCACCCATCTACGCAGAACTACCTCATGGTGGTAAGAAGTTTAACACCCTGCCCAGGTCCCTCGGCCCTTCCTGGAATCCGCTAGAGCAATTCTAAGTGCTTATATTAAGGAATTAAGGCCTCTGGGGGTCCGTGGGGCAAAATGCAGGGAGCCAGGAGGGCGTGGCGGATAGGCACCCATGTACGCACAACCACCTCATGGTGGTAAGAAGTTTGACACCCGGCCCAGGTCCCTCTGCCTTTCCTGGAATCCGCCAGAGCAATTCTAGGTGCTTATATTATGGAATTAAGGCGTCTAGGGGTCCTTGGGGCAAAATGCGGGGAACCAGGAGGGCGTGGCGGGTAGGCACCCATGTACGCACAACCACCTCATGGTGGTAAGAAGTTTGACACCTGCCCCAGGTCCCTCGACCCTTCCTGGAATCCGCTAGAGCAATTCTAAGTGCTTATATTAAAGAATTAAGGCCTCAGGGAGTCCGTGGGGCAAAATGCAGGGAACCAGGAGGGCGTGGCGGGTAGGCACCCATGTACGCACAACCACCTCATGGTGGTAAGAAGTTTGACACCCGGCCCAGGTCCCTCTGCCTTTCCTGGAATCCGCCAGAGCAATTCTAGGTGCTTATATTAAGGAATTAAGGCGTCTAGGGGTCCTTGGGGCAAAATGCGGGGAACCAGGAGGGCGTGGCGGGTAGGCACCCATGTACGCACAACCACCTCATGGTGGTAAGAAGTTTGACACCCGCCCCAGGTCCCTCGGCCCTTCCTGGAATCCGCTAGAGCAATTCTAAGTGCTTATATTAAAGAATTAAGGCCTCAGGGAGTCCGTGGGGCAAAATGCAGGGAACCAGGAGGGCGTGGCGGGTAGGCACCCATGTACGCACAACCACTTCATGGTGGTAAGAAGTTTGACACCCGGCCCAGATCCCTCGGCTCTTCCTGGAATCCGCTAGAGCATTTCTAGGTGCTTATATTAAGGAATTAAGGCGTCTAGGGGTCCGTGGGGCAAAATGCGGGGAACCAAGAGGGCGTGGCGGGTAGCCACCCATGTACGCACAACCACGTCATGGTGGTAAGAAGTTTGACACCCGGCCCAGGTCCCTCGGCCCTTCCTGCAATCCACTAGAACAATTCTAGGTGCTTATATTAAAGAATTAAGCCCTCTGGGAATCCATGTGGCAAAATGCGGGGAACAAGGAGGGTGTGGCGGATAGACACCCATGTACGCAGAACTACCTCATGGTGGTAAGAAGTTTGACACTCGAGCCAAGTCCCTCGGCCCTTACTGGAATCCGCTAGAGCAATTCTAAGTGCTTATATTAAGAAATCAAGGCCTCTGGGAGTCCGTGGGGCAAAATGCAGGGAACCAGGAGGGCGTGGCGGATAGGCACCCATGTACGCACAACCACCTCATGGTGGTAAGAAGTTTGACACCCGGCCCAGGTCCTTCTGCCTTTCCTGGAATCCGCCAGAGCAATTCTAGGGGCTTATATTAAGGAATTGAGGCGTCTAGGGGTCCGTGGGGCAAAATGCAGGGAACCAGGAGGGCGTGGCGGGTAGGCACCCATGTACGCACAACCACCTCATGGTGGTAAAAAGTTTCACACCCAGCCCAGGTCCCTCGGCCCTTCCTGAAATCTGCTGGAGCAATTCTAGGTGCTTATATTAAGGAATTAAGACCTCTGGGGGTCCGTGGGGCAAAATGCGGGGAACCAGGAAGGCGTGGCGGGTAGGCACCCATGTACGCACAACCACCTCATGGTGGTAAGAAGTTTGACACCCGCCCCAGGTCCCTCGGCCATTCCTGGAATCCGCTAGAGCAATTCTAAGTGCTTATATTAAGGAATTGAGGCGTCTAGGGGTCCGTGGGGCAAAATGCAGGGAACCAGGAGGGCGTGGCGGATAGGCACCCATTTACTCACAACAACCACATGGTGGTAAGAAGTTTGACACCCGGCCCAGGTCCCTTTGCCTTTCCTGGAATCCGCTAGAGCAATTCTAGGTGCTTATATTAAGGAACTAAGGCGTGTAGGGGACGGTGGGGCAAAATGCAGGGAACCAGGAAGGCGTGGTGGGTAGGCACCCATGTACGCACAACCACCTCATAATGGTAAGAAGTTTGACACCCTCCCCAGGTCCCTCGGCCCTTCCTGGAATCCGCTAGAGCAATTCTAAGTGCTTATATTAAGGAATTAAGGCGTCTAGGGGTCCGTGGGGCAAAATGCGGGGAACCAGGAGGGCGTGGCGGATAGGTACCCATGTACGCACAACCACCTCATGGTGGTAAGAAGTTTGACACCCGGCCCAGGTCCCTCTGCCTTTCCTGGAATCCGCCAGAGCAATTCTAGGTGCTTATATTAAGGAATTAAGGCGTCTAGGGGTCCGTGGGGCAAAATGCTGGGAACCAGGAGGGCGTGGCGGGTAGGCACCCATGTACGCACAACCACTTCATGGTGGTAAGAAGTTTGACACCCGGCCCAGATCCCTCGGCACTTCCTGGAATCCGCTAGAGCATTTCTAGGTGCTTATATTAAGGAATTAAGGCGTCTAGGGGTACGTGGGGCAAAATGCGGGGAACCAAGAGGGCGTGGCGGGTAGGCACCCATGTACGCACAATCACCTCATAGTGGTAAGAAGTTTGACACCCGTCCCAGATCCCTCGGCCATTCCTGGAATTTGCTAGAGCAATTCTAAGTCCTTATATTAAGGAATTAAGGCCTCTGGGAGTCCGTGGGGAAAAATGCAGGGAACCAGGAGGGCGTGGCTGATAGGCACCCATGTACGCATAACCACCTCATGGTGGTAAGAAGTTTGAGACCCGCCCCAGGACCCTCGGCCCTTCCTGGAATCCGCTAGAGCAATTCTAAGTGCTTATATTAAGGAATTAAGCCCTCTGGGGGACCGTGGGGCAAAATGCGGGGAACCAAGAGGGCGTGGCGGGTAGGCACCCATGTACGCACAATCACCTCATAGTGGTAAGAAGTTTGACACCCGTCCCAGATCCCTCGGCCATTCCTGGAATCCGCTAGAGCAATTCTAGGTGCTTATATTAAGGAATTAAGCCCTCTGGGGGACCGTGGGGCAAAATGCGGGGAACCAGGAGGGCGTGGCGGATAAGCACCCATCTACGCAGAACTACCTCATGGTGGTAAGAAGTTTAACACCCTGCCCAGGTCCCTCGGCCCTTCCTGGAATCCGCTAGAGCAATTCTAAGTGCTTATATTAAGGAATTAAGGCCTCTGGGGGTCCGTGGGGCAAAATGCAGGGAGCCAGGAGGGCGTGGCGGATAGGCACCCATGTACGCACAACCACCTCATGGTGGTAAGAAGTTTGACACCCGGCCCAGGTCCCTCTGCCTTTCCTGGAATCCGCCAGAGCAATTCTAGGTGCTTATATTATGGAATTAAGGCGTCTAGGGGTCCTTGGGGCAAAATGCGGGGAACCAGGAGGGCGTGGCGGGTAGGCACCCATGTACGCACAACCACCTCATGGTGGTAAGAAGTTTGACACCTGCCCCAGGTCCCTCGACCCTTCCTGGAATCCGCTAGAGCAATTCTAAGTGCTTATATTAAAGAATTAAGGCCTCAGGGAGTCCGTGGGGCAAAATGCAGGGAACCAGGAGGGCGTGGCGGGTAGGCACCCATGTACGCACAACCACTTCATGGTGGTAAGAAGTTTGACACCCGGCCCAGATCCCTCGCCTCTTCCTGGAATCCGCTAGAGCATTTCTAGGTGCTTATATTAAGGAATTAAGGAGTCTAGGGGTCCGTGGGGCAAAATGCGGGGAACCAAGAGGGCGTGGCGGGTAGCCACCCATGTACGCACAACCACTTCATGGTGGTAAGAAGTTTGACACCCAGCCCAGGTCCCTCGGCCCTTCCTGCAATCCACTAGAACAATTCTAGGTGCTTATATTAAAGAATTAAGCCCTCTGGGAATCCATGGGGCAAAATGCGGGGAACAAGGAGGGTGTGGCGGATAGACACCCATGTACGCAGAACTACCTCATGGTGGTAAGAAGTTTGACACTCGAGCCAAGTCCCTCGGCCCTTACTGGAATCCGCTAGAGCAATTCTAAGTGCTTATATTAAGAAATCAAGGCTTCTGGGAGTCCGTGGGGCAAAATGCAGGGAACCAGGAGGGCGTGGCGGATAGGCACCCATGTACGCACAACCACCTCATGGTGGTAAGAAGTTTGACACCCGGCCCAGGTCCCTCTGCCTTTCCTGGAATCCGCCAGAGCAATTCTAGGGGCTTATATTAAGGAATTGAGGCGTCTAGGGGTCCGTGGGGCAAAATGCAGGGAACCAGGAGGGCGTGGCGGGTAGGCACCCATGTACGCACAACCACCTCATGGTGGTAAGAAGTTTCACACCCAGCCCAGGTCCCTCGGCCCTTCCTGAAATCTGCTGGAGCAATTCTAGGTGCTTATATTAAGGAATTAAGACCTCTGGGGGTCCGTGGGGCAAAATGCAGGGAACCAGGAGGGCGTGGCGGATAGGCACCCATGTACGCACAACCACCTCATGGTGGTAAGAAGTTTGACACCCGGCCCAGGTCCCTCTGCCTTTCCTGGAATCCGCCAGAGCAATTCTAGGGGCTTATATTAAGGAATTGAGGCGTCTAGGGGTCCGTGGGGCAAAATGCAGGGAACCAGGAGGGCGTGGCGGGTAGGCACCCATGTACGCACAACCACCTCATGGTGGTAAGAAGTTTGATAACCGGCCCAGGTCCCTCTGCCTTTCCTGGAATCCGCCAGAGCAATTCTAGTTGCTTATATTAAGGAATTAAGGCGTATAGGGACGGTGGGGCAAAATGCGGGGAACCAGGAAGGCGTGGCGGGTAGGCACCCATGTATGCACACCCACCTCATGGTGGTAAGAAGTTTGACACCCGCCCCAGGTCCCTCGGCCATTCCTGGAATCCGCTAGAGCAATTCTAGGTGCTTATATTAAGGAATTAAGCCCTATGGGGGACCGTGGGGCAAAATGCGGGGAACCAGGAGGGCGTGGCGGATAGGCACCCATGTACGCAGAACTATCTCATGGTGGTAAGAAGTTTAACACCCTGCCCAGGTCCCTCGGCCCTTCCTGGAATCCGCTAGAGCAATTCTAAGTGCTTATATTAAGGAATTAAGGCCTCTGGGAGTCCGTGGGGCAAAATGCAGGGAACCAGGAGGGCGTGGCGGATAGGCACCCTTGTACGCACAACCACCTCATGGTGGTAAGAAGTTTAACACCCTGCCCAGGTCCCTCGGCCCTTCCTGGAATCCGCTAGAGCAATTCTAAGTGCTTATATTAAGGAATTAAGGCCTCTGGGAGTCCGTGGGGCAAAATGCAGGGAACCAGGAGGGCGTGGCGGATAGGCACCCATGTACGCACAACCACCTCATGGTGGTAAGAAGTTTGACACCCGGCCCAGGTCCCTCTGCCTTTCCTGGAATCCGCCAGAGCAATTCTAAGTGCTTATATTAAGGAATTAAGGCGTCTAGGGGTCCTTGGGGCTAAATGCGGGGAACCAGGAGGGCGTGGCGGGTAGGCACCCATGTACGCACAACCACCTCATGGTGGTAAGAAGTTTGACAACCGCCCCAGGTCCCTCGGCTCTTCCTGGAATCCGCTAGAGCAATTCTAGTTGCTTATATTAAGGAATTAAGGCGTATAGGGACGGTGGGGCAAAATGCGGGGAACCAGGAAGGCGTGGCGGGTAGGCACCCATGTATGCACACCCACCTCATGGTGGTAAGAAGTTTGACACCCGCCCCAGGTCCCTCGGCCATTCCTGGAATCCGCTAGAGCAATTCTAGGTGCTTATATTAAGGAATTAAGCCCTATGGGGGACCGTGGGGCAAAATGCGGGGAACCAGGAGGGCGTGGCGGATAGGCACCCATGTACGCAGAACTATCTCATGGTGGTAAGAAGTTTAACTCCCTGCCCAGGTCCCTCGGCCCTTCCTGGAATCCGCTAGAGCAATTCTAAGTGCTTATATTAAGGAATTAAGGCCTCTGGGAGTCCGTGGGGCAAAATGCAGGGAACCAGGAGGGCGTGGCGGATAGGCACCCTTGTACGCACAACCACCTCATGGTGGTAAGAAGTTTAACACCCTGCCCAGGTCCCTCGGCCCTTCCTGGAATCCGCTAGAGCAATTCTAAGTGCTTATATTAAGGAATTAAGGCCTCTGGGAGTCCGTGGGGCAAAATGCAGGGAACCAGGAGGGCGTGGCGGATAGGCACCCATGTACGCACAACCACCTCATGGTGGTAAGAAGTTTGACACCCGGCCCAGGTCCCTCTGCCTTTCCTGGAATCCGCCAGAGCAATTCTAAGTGCTTATATTAAGGAATTAAGGCGTCTAGGGGTCCTTGGGGCTAAATGCGGGGAACCAGGAGGGCGTGGCGGGTAGGCACCCATGTACGCACAACCACCTCATGGTGGTAAGAAGTTTGACAACCGCCCCAGGTCCCTCGGCTCTTCCTGGAATCCGCTAGAGCAATTCTAGTTGCTTATATTAAGGAATTAAGCCCTCTGGGGGACCGTGGGGCAAAATGCGGGGAACCAGGAGGGCGTGGCGGATAGGCACCCATGTACGCAGAACTACCTCATGGTGGTAAGAAGTTTAACACCCTGCCCAGGTCCCTCGGCCTTTCCTGGAATCCGCTAGAGCAATTCTAAGTGCTTATATTAAGGAATTAAGGCCTCTGGGGGTCCGTGGGGCAAAATGCAGGGAACCAGGAGGGCGTGGCGGATAGGCACCCATGTACGCACAACCACCTCATGGTGGTAAGAAGTTTGACACCCGGCCCAGGTCCCTCTGCCTTTCCTGGAATCCGCCAGAGCAATTCTAGGTGCTTATATTAAGGAATTAAGGCGTCTAGGGGTCCTTGGGGCAAAATGCGGGGAACCAGGAGGGCGTGGCGGGTAGGCACCCATGTACGCACAACCACCTCATGGTGGTAAGAAGTTTGACACCCGCCCCAGGTCCCTCGGCCCTTCCTGGAATCCGCTAGAGCAATTCTAAGTGCTTATATTAAAGAATTAAGGCCTCAGGGAGTCCGTGGGGCAAAATGCAGGGAACCAGGAGGGCGTGGCGGGTAGGCACCCATGTACGCACAACCACTTCATGGTGGTAAGAAGTTTGACACCCGGCCCAGATCCCTCGGCTCTTCCTGGAATCCGCTAGAGCATTTCTAGGTGCTTATATTAAGGAATTAAGGCGTCTAGGGGTCCGTGGGGCAAAATGCGGGGAACCAAGAGGGCGTGGCGGGTAGCCACCCATGTACGCACAACCACGTCATGGTGGTAAGAAGTTTGACACCCGGCCCAGGTCCCTCGGCCCTTCCTGCAATCCACTAGAACAATTCTAGGTGCTTATATTAAGGAACTAAGGCGTGTAGGGGACGGTGGGGCAAAATGCAGGGAACCAGGAAGGCGTGGTGGGTAGGCACCCATGTACGCACAACCACCTCATAATGGTAAGAAGTTTGACACCCTCCCCAGGTCCCTCGGCCCTTCCTGGAATCCGCTAGAGCAATTCTAAGTGCTTATATTAAGGAATTAAGGCGTCTAGGGGTCCGTGGGGCAAAATGCGGGGAACCAGGAGGGCGTGGCGGATAGGTACCCATGTACGCACAACCACCTCATGGTGGTAAGAAGTTTGACACCCGGCCCAGGTCCCTCTGCCTTTCCTGGAATCCGCCAGAGCAATTCTAGGTGCTTATATTAAGGAATTAAGGCGTCTAGGGGTCCGTGGGGCAAAATGCTGGGAACCAGGAGGGCGTGGCGGGTAGGCACCCATGTACGCACAACCACTTCATGGTGGTAAGAAGTTTGACACCCGGCCCAGATCCCTCGGCACTTCCTGGAATCCGCTAGAGCATTTCTAGGTGCTTATATTAAGGAATTAAGGCGTCTAGGGGTACGTGGGGCAAAATGCGGGGAACCAAGAGGGCGTGGCGGGTAGGCACCCATGTACGCACAATCACCTCATAGTGGTAAGAAGTTTGACACCCGTCCCAGATCCCTCGGCCATTCCTGGAATTTGCTAGAGCAATTCTAAGTCCTTATATTAAGGAATTAAGGCCTCTGGGAGTCCGTGGGGAAAAATGCAGGGAACCAGGAGGGCGTGGCTGATAGGCACCCATGTACGCATAACCACCTCATGGTGGTAAGAAGTTTGAGACCCGCCCCAGGACCCTCGGCCCTTCCTGGAATCCGCTAGAGCAATTCTAAGTGCTTATATTAAGGAATTAAGCCCTCTGGGGGACCGTGGGGCAAAATGCGGGGAACCAAGAGGGCGTGGCGGGTAGGCACCCATGTACGCACAATCACCTCATAGTGGTAAGAAGTTTGACACCCGTCCCAGATCCCTCGGCCATTCCTGGAATCCGCTAGAGCAATTCTAGGTGCTTATATTAAGGAATTAAGCCCTCTGGGGGACCGTGGGGCAAAATGCGGGGAACCAGGAGGGCGTGGCGGATAAGCACCCATCTACGCAGAACTACCTCATGGTGGTAAGAAGTTTAACACCCTGCCCAGGTCCCTCGGCCCTTCCTGGAATCCGCTAGAGCAATTCTAAGTGCTTATATTAAGGAATTAAGGCCTCTGGGGGTCCGTGGGGCAAAATGCAGGGAGCCAGGAGGGCGTGGCGGATAGGCACCCATGTACGCACAACCACCTCATGGTGGTAAGAAGTTTGACACCCGGCCCAGGTCCCTCTGCCTTTCCTGGAATCCGCCAGAGCAATTCTAAGTGCTTATATTAAGGAATTAAGGCGTCTAGGGGTCCTTGGGGCTAAATGCGGGGAACCAGGAGGGCGTGGCGGGTAGGCACCCATGTACGCACAACCACCTCATGGTGGTAAGAAGTTTGACACCCGCCCCAGGTCCCTCGGCCCTTCCTGGAATCCGCTAGAGCAATTCTAAGTGCTTATATTAAAGAATTAAGGCCTCAGGGAGTCCGTGGGGCAAAATGCAGGGAACCAGGAGGGCGTGGCGGGTAGGCACCCATGTACGCACAACCACTTCATGGTGGTAAGAAGTTTGACACCCGGCCCAGATCCCTCGGCTCTTCCTGGAATCCGCTAGAGCATTTCTAGGTGCTTATATTAAGGAATTAAGGCGTCTAGGGGTCCGTGGGGCAAAATGCGGGGAACCAAGAGGGCGTGGCGGGTAGCCACCCATGTACGCACAACCACTTCATGGTGGTAAGAAGTTTGACACCCAGCCCAGGTCCCTCGGCCCTTCCTGCAATCCACTAGAACAATTCTAGGTGCTTATATTAAAGAATTAAGCCCTCTGGGAATCCATGGGGCAAAATGCGGGGAACAAGGAGGGTGTGGCGGATAGACACCCATGTACGCAGAACTACCTCATGGTGGTAAGAAGTTTGACACTCGAGCAAAGTCCCTCGGCCCTTACTGGAATCCGCTAGAGCAATTCTAAGTGCTTATATTAAGAAATCAAGGCTTCTGGGAGTCCGTGGGGCAAAATGCAGGGAACCAGGAGGGCGTGGCGGATAGGCACCCATGTACGCACAACCACCTCATGGTGGTAAGAAGTTTGACACCCGGCCCAGGTCCCTCTGCCTTTCCTGGAATCCGCCAGAGCAATTCTAGGGGCTTATATTAAGGAATTGAGGCGTCTAGGGGTCCGTGGGGCAAAATGCTGGGAACCAGGAGGGCGTGGCGGGTAGGCACCCATGTACGGACAACCACCTCATGGTGGTAAGAAGTTTCACACCCAGCCCAGGTCCCTCGGCCCTTCCTGAAATCTGCTGGAGCAATTCTAGGTGCTTATATTAAGGAATTAAGACCTCTGGGGGTCCGTGGGGCAAAATGCAGGGAACCAGGAGGGCGTGGCGGATAGGCACCCATGTACGCACAACCACCTCATGGTGGTAAGAAGTTTGACACCCGGCCCAGGTCCCTCTGCCTTTCCTGGAATCCGCCAGAGCAATTCTAGGGGCTTATATTAAGGAATTGAGGCGTCTAGGGGTCCGTGGGGCAAAATGCAGGGAACCAGGAGGGCGTGGCGGGTAGGCACCCATGTACGCACAACCACCTCATGGTGGTAAGAAGTTTGATAACCGGCCCAGGTCCCTCTGCCTTTCCTGGAATCCGCCAGAGCAATTCTAGTTGCTTATATTAAGGAATTAAGGCGTGTAGGGACGGTGGGGCAAAATGCGGGGAACCAGGAAGGCGTGGCGGGTAGGCACCCATGTATGCACACCCACCTCATGGTGGTAAGAAGTTTGACACCCGCCCCAGGTCCCTCGGCCATTCCTGGAATCCGCTAGAGCAATTCTAGGTGCTTATATTAAGGAATTAAGCCCTATGGGGGACCGTGGGGCAAAATGCGGGGAACCAGGAGGGCGTGGCGGATAGGCACCCATGTACGCAGAACTATCTCATGGTGGTAAGAAGTTTAACACCCTGCCCAGGTCCCTCGGCCCTTCCTGGAATCCGCTAGAGCAATTCTAAGTGCTTATATTAAGGAATTAAGGCCTCTGGGAGTCCGTGGGGCAAAATGCAGGGAACCAGGAGGGCGTGGCGGATAGGCACCCTTGTACGCACAACCACCTCATGGTGGTAAGAAGTTTAACACCCTGCCCAGGTCCCTCGGCCCTTCCTGGAATCCGCTAGAGCAATTCTAAGTGCTTATATTAAGGAATTAAGGCCTCTGGGAGTCCGTGGGGCAAAATGCAGGGAACCAGGAGGGCGTGGCGGATAGGCACCCATGTACGCACAACCACCTCATGGTGGTAAGAAGTTTGACACCCGGCCCAGGTCCCTCTGCCTTTCCTGGAATCCGCCAGAGCAATTCTAAGTGCTTATATTAAGGAATTAAGGCGTCTAGGGGTCCTTGGGGCTAAATGCGGGGAACCAGGAGGGCGTGGCGGGTAGGCACCCATGTACGCACAACCACCTCATGGTGGTAAGAAGTTTGACACCCGCCCCAGGTCCCTCGGCCCTTCCTGGAATCCGCTAGAGCAATTCTAAGTGCTTATATTAAAGAATTAAGGCCTCAGGGAGTCCGTGGGGCAAAATGCAGGGAACCAGGAGGGCGTGGCGGGTAGGCACCCATGTACGCACAACCACTTCATGGTGGTAAGAAGTTTGACACCCGGCCCAGATCCCTCGGCTCTTCCTGGAATCCGCTAGAGCATTTCTAGGTGCTTATATTAAGGAATTAAGGCGTCTAGGGGTCCGTGGGGCAAAATGCGGGGAACCAAGAGGGCGTGGCGGGTAGCCACCCATGTACGCACAACCACTTCATGGTGGTAAGAAGTTTGACACCCAGCCCAGGTCCCTCGGCCCTTCCTGCAATCCACTAGAACAATTCTAGGTGCTTATATTAAAGAATTAAGCCCTCTGGGAATCCATGGGGCAAAATGCGGGGAACAAGGAGGGTGTGGCGGATAGACACCCATGTACGCAGAACTACCTCATGGTGGTAAGAAGTTTGACACTCGAGCAAAGTCCCTCGGCCCTTACTGGAATCCGCTAGAGCAATTCTAAGTGCTTATATTAAGAAATCAAGGCTTCTGGGAGTCCGTGGGGCAAAATGCAGGGAACCAGGAGGGCGTGGCGGATAGGCACCCATGTACGCACAACCACCTCATGGTGGTAAGAAGTTTGACACCCGGCCCAGGTCCCTCTGCCTTTCCTGGAATCCGCCAGAGCAATTCTAGGGGCTTATATTAAGGAATTGAGGCGTCTAGGGGTCCGTGGGGCAAAATGCTGGGAACCAGGAGGGCGTGGCGGGTAGGCACCCATGTACGGACAACCACCTCATGGTGGTAAGAAGTTTCACACCCAGCCCAGGTCCCTCGGCCCTTCCTGAAATCTGCTGGAGCAATTCTAGGTGCTTATATTAAGGAATTAAGACCTCTGGGGGTCCGTGGGGCAAAATGCAGGGAACCAGGAGGGCGTGGCGGATAGGCACCCATGTACGCACAACCACCTCATGGTGGTAAGAAGTTTGACACCCGGCCCAGGTCCCTCTGCCTTTCCTGGAATCCGCCAGAGCAATTCTAGGGGCTTATATTAAGGAATTGAGGCGTCTAGGGGTCCGTGGGGCAAAATGCAGGGAACCAGGAGGGCGTGGCGGGTAGGCACCCATGTACGCACAACCACCTCATGGTGGTAAGAAGTTTGATAACCGGCCCAGGTCCCTCTGCCTTTCCTGGAATCCGCCAGAGCAATTCTAGTTGCTTATATTAAGGAATTAAGGCGTGTAGGGACGGTGGGGCAAAATGCGGGGAACCAGGAAGGCGTGGCGGGTAGGCACCCATGTATGCACACCCACCTCATGGTGGTAAGAAGTTTGACACCCGCCCCAGGTCCCTCGGCCATTCCTGGAATCCGCTAGAGCAATTCTAGGTGCTTATATTAAGGAATTAAGCCCTATGGGGGACCGTGGGGCAAAATGCGGGGAACCAGGAGGGCGTGGCGGATAGGCACCCATGTACGCAGAACTACCTCATGGTGGTAAGAAGTTTAACACCCTGCCCAGGTCCCTCGGCCCTTCCTGGAATCCGCTAGAGCAATTCTAAGTGCTTATATTAAGGAATTAAGGCCTCTGGGAGTCCGTGGGGCAAAATGCAGGGAACCAGGAGGGCGTGGCGGATAGGCACCCATGTACGCACAACCACCTCATGGTGGTAAGAAGTTTAACACCCTGCCCAGGTCCCTCTGCCTTTCCTGGAATCCGCCAGAGCAATTCTAGGTGCTTATATTAAGGAATTAAGGCGTCTAGGGGTCCGTGGGGCAAAATGCGGGGAACCAGGAGGGCGTGGCGGATAGGCACCCATGTACGCACAACCACCTCATGGTGGTAAGAAGTTTGATAACCGGCCCAGGTCCCTCTGCCTTTCCTGGAATCCGCCAGAGCAATTCTAGTTGCTTATATTAAGGAATTAAGGCGTGTAGGGACGGTGGGGCAAAATGCGGGGAACCAGGAAGGCGTGGCGGGTAGGCACCCATGTATGCACACCCACCTCATGGTGGTAAGAAGTTTGACACCCGCCCCAGGTCCCTCGGCCATTCCTGGAATCCGCTAGAGCAATTCTAGGTGCTTATATTAAGGAATTAAGCCCTATGGGGGACCGTGGGGCAAAATGCGGGGAACCAGGAGGGCGTGGCGGATAGGCACCCATGTACGCAGAACTACCTCATGGTGGTAAGAAGTTTAACACCCTGCCCAGGTCCCTCGGCCCTTCCTGGAATCCGCTAGAGCAATTCTAAGTGCTTATATTAAGGAATTAAGGCCTCTGGGAGTCCGTGGGGCAAAATGCAGGGAACCAGGAGGGCGTGGCGGATAGGCACCCATGTACGCACAACCACCTCATGGTGGTAAGAAGTTTAACACCCTGCCCAGGTCCCTCTGCCTTTCCTGGAATCCGCCAGAGCAATTCTAGGTGCTTATATTAAGGAATTATGGCGTCTAGGGGTCCGTGGGGCAAAATGCGGGGAACCAGGAGGGCGTGGCGGATAGGCACCCATGTACGCACAACCACCTCATGGTGGTAAGAAGTTTGACACCCGGCCCAGGTCCCTCTGCCTTTCCTGGAATCCGCCAGAGCAATTCTAGGTGCTTATATTAAGGAATTAAGGCGTCTAGGGGTCCGTGGGGCAAAATGCGGGGAACCAGGAGGGCGTGGCGGGTAGGCACCCATGTACGCACAACCACCTCATGGTGGTAAGAAGTTTGACACTCGACGCAAGTCCCTCGGCCCTTCCTGGAATCCGCTAGAGCAATTCAAGGTGCTTATATTAAGGAATTAAGGCTTCTGGGGGTCCGTGGGGCAAAATGCAGGGAACCAGGAGGGCGTGGCGAGTAGGCACCCATGTACGCACAACCACTTCATGGTGGTAAGAAGTTTGACACCCGGCCCAGATCCCTCGGCACTTCCTGGAATCCGCTAGAGCATTTCTAGGTGCTTATATTAAGGAATTAAGGCGTCTAGGGGTCCGTGGGGCAAAATGCGGGGAATCAAGAGGGCGTGGCGGGTAGGCACCCATGTACGCACAACCACTTCATGGTGGTAAGAAGTTTGACACCCGCCCCAGGTCCCTCGGCCTTTCCTGGAATCCGCTAAAGCAATTCTAGGTGCTTATATTAAGGAATTAAGACCTCATTGGGGACGGTGGGGCAAAATGCAGGGAACCAGGAAGGCGTGGTGGGTAGGCACCCATGTACGCACAACCACCTCATGATGGTAAGTAGTTTGACACCCTCCCCAGGTCCCTCGGCCCTTCCTGGAATCCGCTAGAGCAATTCTAAGTGGTTATATTAAGGAATTAAGGCGTCTAGGGGTCCGTGGGGAAAAATGCGGGGAACCAAGAGGGCGTGGCGGGTAGGCACCCATGTACGCACAATCACCTCATAGTGGTAAGAAGTTTGACACCCGCCCCAGGTCCCTCGGCCATTCCTGGAATCCGCTAGAGCAATTCTAAGTCCTTATATTAAGGAATTAAGGCCTCTGGGAGTCCGTGGGGAAAAATGCAGGGAACCAGGAGGGCGTGGCTGATAGGCACCCATGTACGCATAACCACCTCATGGTGGTAAGAAGTTTGACACCCGCCCCAGGTCCCTCGGCCCTTCCTGGAATCCGCTAGAGCAATTCTAAGTGCTTATATTAAAGAATTAAGGCCTCAGGGAGTCCGTGGGGCAAAATGCAGGGAACCAAGAGGGCGTGGCGGGTAGGCACCCATGTACGCACAACCACTTCATGGTAGTAAGAAGTTTGACACCCGGCCCAGATCCCTCGGCACTTCCTGGAATCCGCTAGAGCATTTCTAGGTGCTTATATTAAGGAATTAAGGCGTCTAGGGGTCCGTGGGGCAAAATGCGGGGAACCAAGAGGGCGTGGCGGGTAGGCACCCATGTACGCACAACCACCTCATGGTGGTAAGAAGTTTGACACTCGACCCAAGTCCCTCGGCCCTTCCTGGAATCCGCTAGAGCAATTCTAGGTGCTTATATTAAGGAATTAAGGCTTCTGGGGGTCCGTGGGGCAAAATGCAGGGAACCAGGAGGGCGTGGCGGGTAGGCACCCATGTACGCACAACCACCTCATGGTGGTAAGAAGTTTGACACTCGACGCAAGTCCCTCGGCCCTTCCTGGAATCCGCTAGAGCAATTCAAGGTGCTTATATTAAGGAATTAAGGCTTCTGGGGGTCCGTGGGGCAAAATGCAGGGAACCAGGAGGGCGTGGCGGGTAGGCACCCATGTACGCACAACCACTTCATGGTGGTAAGAAGTTTGACACCCGGCCCAGATCCCTCGGCACTTCCTGGAATCCGCTAGAGCATTTCTAGGTGCTTATATTAAGGAATTAAGGCGTCTAGGGGTCCGTGGGGCAAAATGCGGGGAATCAAGAGGGCGTGGCGGGTAGGCACCCATGTACGCACAACCACTTCATGGTGGTAAAAAGTTTGACACCCGCCCCAGGTCCCTCGGCCTTTCCTGGAATCCGCTAAAGCAATTCTAGGTGCTTATATTAAGGAATTAAGACCTCATTGGGGACGGTGGGGCAAAATGCAGGGAACCAGGAAGGCGTGGTGGGTAGGCACCCATGTACGCACAACCACCTCATGATGGTAAGTAGTTTGACACCCTCCCCAGGTCCCTCGGCCCTTCCTGGAATCCGCTAGAGCAATTCTAAGTGGTTATATTAAGGAATTAAGGCGTCTAGGGGTCCGTGGGGCAAAATGCGGGGAACCAGAAGGGCGTGGCGGATAGGCACCCATGTACGCACAACCACCTCATGGTGGTAAGAAGTTTGACACCCGGCCCAGGTCCCTCTGCCTTTCCTGGAATCCGCCAGAGCAATTCTAGGTGCTTATATTAAGGAATTAAGGCGTCTAGGGGTCCGTGGGGCAAAATGCAGGGAACCAGGAGGGCGTGGCGGGTAGTCACCCATGTACGCACAACCACTTCATGGTGGTAAGAAGTTTGACACCCGGCCCAGATCCCTCGGCACTTCCTGGAATCCGCTAGAGCATTTCTAGGTGCTTATATTAAGGAATTAAGGCGTCTAGGGGTCCGTGGGGAAAAATGCTGGGAACCAAGAGGGCGTGGCGGGTAGGCACCCATGTACGCACAATCACCTCATAGTGGTAAGAAGTTTGACACCCGCCCCAGGTCCCTCGGCCATTCCTGGAATCCGCTAGAGCAATTCTAAGTCCTTATATTAAGGAATTAAGGCCTCTGGGAGTCCGTGGGGAAAAATGCAGGGAACCAGGAGGGCGTGGCTGATAGGCACCCATGTACGCATAACCACCTCATGGTGGTAAGAAGTTTGACACCCGCCCCAGGTCCCTCGGCCCTTCCTGGAATCCGCTAGAGCAATTCTAAGTGCTTATATTAAAGAATTAAGGCCTCAGGGAGTCCGTGGGGCAAAATGCAGGGAACCAAGAGGGCGTGGCGGGTAGGCACCCATGTACGCACAACCACTTCATGGTAGTAAGAAGTTTGACACCCGGCCCAGATCCCTCGGCACTTCCTGGAATCCGCTAGAGCATTTCTAGGTGCTTATATTAAGGAATTAAGGCGTCTAGGGGTCCGTGGGGCAAAATGCGGGGAACCAAGAGGGCGTGGCGGGTAGGCACCCATGTACGCACAACCACCTCATGGTGGTAAGAAGTTTGACACTCGACCCAAGTCCCTCGGCCCTTCCTGGAATCCGCTAGAGCAATTCTAGGTGCTTATATTAAGGAATTAAGGCTTCTGGGGGTCCGTGGGGCAAAATGCAGGGAACCAGGAGGGCGTGGCGGGTAGGCACCCATGTACGCACAACCACCTCATGATGGTAAGAAGTTTAACACCCGCCCCAGGTCCCTCGGCTCTTCCTGGAATCCGCCAGAGCAATTCTAGGTGCTTATATTAAGGAATTAAGGCGTCTAGGGGTCCGTGGGGCAAAATGCGGGGAACCAGGAGGGCGTGGCGGATAGGCACCCATGTACGCACAACCACCTCATGGTGGTAAGAAGTTTGACACCCGGCCCAGGTCCCTCTGCCTTTCCTGGAATCCGCCAGAGCAATTCTAGGTGCTTATATTAAGGAATTAAGGCGTCTAGGGGTCCGTGGGGCAAAATGCGGGGAACCAGGAGGGCGTGGCGGGTAGGCACCCATGTACGCACAACCACCTCATGGTGGTAAGAAGTTTGACACTCGACGCAAGTCCCTCGGCCCTTCCTGGAATCCGCTAGAGCAATTCAAGGTGCTTATATTAAGGAATTAAGGCTTCTGGGGGTCCGTGGGGCAAAATGCAGGGAACCAGGAGGGCGTGGCGGGTAGGCACCCATGTACGCACAACCACTTCATGGTGGTAAGAAGTTTGACACCCGGCCCAGATCCCTCGGCACTTCCTGGAATCCGCTAGAGCATTTCTAGGTGCTTATATTAAGGAATTAAGGCGTCTAGGGGTCCGTGGGGCAAAATGCGGGGAATCAAGAGGGCGTGGCGGGTAGGCACCCATGTACGCACAACCACTTCATGGTGGTAAGAAGTTTGACACCCGCCCCAGGTCCCTCGGCCTTTCCTGGAATCCGCTAAAGCAATTCTAGGTGCTTATATTAAGGAATTAAGACCTCATTGGGGACGGTGGGGAAAAATGCAGGGAACCAGGAAGGCGTGGTGGGTAGGCACCCATGTACGCACAACCACCTCATGATGGTAAGTAGTTTGACACCCTCCCCAGGTCCCTCGGCCCTTCCTGGAATCCGCTAGAGCAATTCTAAGTGGTTATATTAAGGAATTAAGGCGTCTAGGGGTCCGTGGGGCAAAATGCGGGGAACCAGGAGGGCGTGGCGGATAGGCACCCATGTACGCACAACCACCTCATGGTGGTAAGAAGTTTGACACCCGGCCCAGGTCCCTCTGCCTTTCCTGGAATCCGCCAGAGCAATTCTAGGTGCTTATATTAAGGAATTAAGGCGTCTAGGGGTCCGTGGGGCAAAATGCAGGGAACCAGGAGGGCGTGGCGGGTAGTCACCCATGTACGCACAACCACTTCATGGTGGTAAGAAGTTTGACACCCGGCCCAGATCCCTCGGCACTTCCTGGAATCCGCTAGAGCATTTCTAGGTGCTTATATTAAGGAATTAAGGCGTCTAGGGGTCCGTGGGGAAAAATGCGGGGAACCAAGAGGGCGTGGCGGGTAGGCACCCATGTACGCACAATCACCTCATAGTGGTAAGAAGTTTGACACCCGCCCCAGGTCCCTCGGCCCTTCCTGGAATCCGCTAGAGCAATTCTAAGTGCTTATATTAAAGAATTAAGGCCTCAGAGAGTCCGTGGGGCAAAATGCAGGGAACCAGGAGGGCGTGGCGGGTAGGCACCCATGTACGCACAACCACTTCATGGTGGTAAGAAGTTTGACACCCGGCCCAGATCCCTCGGCTCTTCCTGGAATCCGCTAGAGCATTTCTAGGTGCTTATATTAAGGAATTAAGGCGTCTAGGGGTCCGTGGGGCAAAATGCGGGGAACCAAGAGGGCGTGGCGGGTAGCCACCCATGTACGCACAACCACCTCATGGTGGTAAGAAGTTTGACACCCGGCCCAGGTCCCTCTGCCTTTCCTGGAATCCGCCAGAGCAATTCTAGGTGCTTATATTAAGGAATTAAGGCGTCTAGGGGTCCTTGGGGCAAAATGCGGGGAACCAGGAGGGCGTGGCGGGTAGGCACCCATGTACGCACAACCACCTCATGGTGGTAAGAAGTTTGACACCCGCCCCAGGTCCCTCGGCCCTTCCTGGAATCCGCTAGAGCAATTCTAAGTGCTTATATTAAAGAATTAAGGCCTCAGGGAGTCCGTGGGGCAAAATGCAGGGAACCAAGAGGGCGTGGCGGGTAGGCACCCATGTACGCACAACCACTTCATGGTGGTAAGAAGTTTGACACCCGGCCCAGATCCCTCGGCACTTCCTGGAATCCGCTAGAGCATTTCTAGGTGCTTATATTAAGGAATTAAGGCGTCTAGGGGTCCGTGGGGCAAAATGCGGGGAACCAAGAGGGCGTGGCGGGTAGGCACCCATGTACGCACAACCACCTCATGGTGGTAAGAAGTTTGACACTCGACCCAAGTCCCTCGGCCCTTCCTGGAATCCGCTAGAGCAATTCTAGGTGCTTATATTAAGGAATTAAGGCTTCTGGGGGTCCGTGGGGCAAAATGCAGGGAACCAGGAGGGCGTGGCGGGTAGGCACCCATGTACGCACAACCACCTCATGATGGTAAGAAGTTTAACACCCGCCCCAGGTCCCTCGGCTCTTCCTGGAATCCGCTAGAGCAATTCTAGGTGCTTATATTAAGGAATTAAGCCCTCTGGGGGACCGTGGGGCAAAATGCGGGGAACCAGGAGGGCGTGGCGGATAAGCACCCATGTACGCAGAACTACCTCATGGTGGTAAGAAGTTTAACACCCTGCCCAGGTCCCTCGGCCCTTCCTGGAATCCGCTAGAGCAATTCTAAGTGCTTATATTAAGGAATTAAGGCCTCTGGGGGTCCGTGGGGCAAAATGCAGGGAGCCAGGAGGGCGTGGCGGATAGGCACCCATGTACGCACAACCACCTCATGGTGGTAAGAAGTTTGACACCCGGCCCAGGTCCCTCTGCCTTTCCTGGAATCCGCCAGAGCAATTCTAGGTGCTTATATTAAGGAATTAAGGCGTCTAGGGGTCCTTGGGGCAAAATGCGGGGAACCAGGAGGGCGTGGCGGGTAGGCACCCATGTACGCACAACCACCTCATGGTGGTAAGAAGTTTGACACCCGCCCCAGGTCCCTCGGCCCTTCCTGGAATCCGCTAGAGCAATTCTAAGTGCTTATATTAAAGAATTAAGGCCTCAGGGAGTCCGTGGGGCAAAATGCAGGGAACCAGGAGGGCGTGGCGGGTAGGCACCCATGTACGCACAACCACTTCATGGTGGTAAGAAGTTTGACACCCGGCCCAGATCCCTCGGCTCTTCCTGGAATCCGCTAGAGCATTTCTAGGTGCTTATATTAAGGAATTAAGGCGTCTAGGGGTCCGTGGGGCAAAATGCGGGGAACCAAGAGGGCGTGGCGGGTAGCCACCCATGTACGCACAACCACTTCATGGTGGTAAGAAGTTTGACACCCAGCCCAGGTCCCTCGGCACTTCCTGCAATCCACTAGAACAATTCTAGGTGCTTATATTAAAGAATTAAGCCCTCTGGGAATCCATGGGGCAAAATGCGGGGAACAAGGAGGGTGTGGCGGATAGACACCCATGTACGCAGAACTACCTCATGGTGGTAAGAAGTTTGACACTCGAGCCAAGTCCCTCGGCCCTTACTGGAATCCGCTAGAGCAATTCTAAGTGCTTATATTAAGAAATCAAGGCTTCTGGGAGTCCGTGGGGCAAAATGCAGGGAACCAGGAGGGCATGGCGGGTAGGCACCCATGTACGCACAACCACCTCATGATGGTAAGAAGTTTGACATCCTCACCAGGTCCCTCGGCCCTTCCTGGAATCCGCTAGAGCAATTCTAAGTGCTTATATTAAGGAATTAAGGCCTCTGGGAGTCCGTGAGGCAAAATGCAGGGAACCAGGAGGGCGTGGCGGATAGGCACCCATGTACGCACAACCACCTCATGGTGGTAAGAAGTTTGACACCCGGCCCAGGTCCCTCGGCCCTTCCTGCAATCCACTAGAACAATTCTAGGTGCTTATATTAAAGAATTAAGCCCTCTGGGAATCCATGGGGCAAAATGCGGGGAACAAGGAGGGTGTGGCGGATAGACACCCATGTACGCAGAACTACCTCATGGTGGTAAGAAGTTTGACACTCGAGCCAAGTCCCTCGGCCCTTACTGGAATCCGCTAGAGCAATTCTAAGTGCTTATATTAAGAAATCAAGGCTTCTGGGAGTCCGTGGGGCAAAATGCAGGGAACCAGGAGGGCGTGGCGGATAGGCACCCATGTACGCACAACCACCTCATGGTGGTAAGAAGTTTGACACCCGGCCCAGGTCCCTCTGCCTTTCCTGGAATCCGCCAGAGCAATTCTAGGGGCTTATATTAAGGAATTGAGGCGTCTAGGGGTCCGTGGGGCAAAATGCAGGGAACCAGGAGGGCGTGGCGGGTAGGCACCCATGTACGCACAACCACCTCATGGTGGTAAGAAGTTTCACACCCAGCCCAGGTCCCTCGGCCCTTCCTGAAATCTGCTGGAGCAATTCTAGGTGCTTATATTAAGGAATTAAGACCTCTGGGGGTCCGTGGGGCAAAATGCAGGGAACCAGGGGGGCGTGGCGGGTAGGCACCCATGTACGCACAACCACCTCATGATGGTAAGAAGTTTGACATCCTCACCAGGTCCCTCGGCCCTTCCTGGAATCCGCTAGAGCAATTCTAAGTGCTTATATTAAGGAATTAAGGCCTCTGGGAGTCCGTGAGGCAAAATGCAGGGGACCAGGAGGGCGTGGCGGATAGGCACCCATGTACGCACAACCACCTCATGGTGGTAAGAAGTTTGACACCCGGCCCAGGTCCCTCTGCCTTTCCTGGAATCCGCCAGAGCAATTCTAGATGCTTATATTAAGGAATTAAGACGTCTAGGGGTCCGTGGGGCAAAATGCGGGGAACCAGGAGGGCGTGGCGGGTAGGCACCCATGTACGCACAACCACCTCATGGTGGTAAGAAGTTTGACACTCGACCCAAGTCCCTCGGCCCTTCCTGGAATCCGCTAGAGCAATTCTAGGTGCTTATATTAAGGAATTAAGGCTTCTGGGGGTCCGTGGGGCAAAATGCAAGGAACCAGGAGGGCGTGGCGGGTAGGCACCCATGTACGCACAACCACCTCATGGTGGTAAGAAGTTTGACACCCGCCCCATGTCCCTCGGCTCTTCCTGGAATCCGCTAGAGCAATTCTAGGTGCTTATATTAAGGAATTAAGCCCTCTGGGGGACCGTGGAGTAAAATGCGGGGAACCAGGAGGGCGTGGCGGATAGGCACCCATGTACGCAGAACTACCTCATGGTGGTAAAAAGTTTAACACCCTGCCCAGGTCCCTCGGCCCTTCCTGGAATCCGCTAGAGCAATTCTAAGTGCTTATATTAAGGAATTAAGGCCTCTGGGAGTCCGTGGGGCAAAATGCAGGGAACCAGGAGGGCGTGGCGGATAGGCACCCATGTACGCACAACCACCTCATGGTGGTAAGAAGTTTGACACCCGGCCCAGGTCCCTCTGCCTTTCCTGGAATCCGCCAGAGCAATTCCAGGTGCTTATATTAAGGAATTAAGGCGTCTAGGGGTCCTTGGGGCAAAATGCGGGGAACCAGGAGGGCGTGGCGGGTAGGCACCCATGTACGCACAACCACCTCATGGTGGTAAGAAGTTTGACACCCGCCCCAGGTCCCTCGGCCCTTCCTGGAATCCGCTAGAGCAATTCTAAGTGCTTATATTAAAGAATTAAGGCCTCAGGGAGTCCGTGGGGCAAAATGCAGGGAACCAAGAGGGCGTGGCGGGTAGGCACCCATGTACGCACAACCACTTCATGGTGGTAAGAAGTTTGACACCCGGCCCAGATCCCTCGGCACTTCCTGGAATTCGCTAGAGCCTTTCTAGGTGCTTATATTAAGGAATTAAGGCGTCTAGGGGTCCGTGGGGCAAAATGCGGGGAACCAAGAGGGCGTGGCGGGTAGGCACCCATGTACGCACAACCACCTCATGGTGGTAAGAAGTTTGACACTCGACCCAAGTCCCTCGGCCCTTCCTGGAATCCGCTAGAGCAATTCTAGGTGCTTATATTAAGGAATTAAGGCTTCTGGGGGTCCGTGGGGCAAAATGCAGGGAACCAGGAGGGCGTGGCGGGTAGGCACCCATGTACGCACAACCACCTCATGATGGTAAGAAGTTTAACACCCGCCCCAGGTCCCTCGGCTCTTCCTGGAATCCGCTAGAGCAATTCTTGGTGCCTATATTAAGGAATTAAGCCCTCTGGGGGACCGTGGGGCAAAATGCGGGGAACCAGGAGGGCGTGGCGGATAAGCACCCATGTACGCAGAACTACCTCATGGTGGTAAGAAGTTTAACACCCTGCCCAGGTCCCTCGGCCCTTCCTGGAATCCGCTAGAGCAATTCTAAGTGCTTATATTAAGGAATTAAGGCCTCTGGGGGTCCGTGGGGCAAAATGCAGGGAGCCAGGAGGGCGTGGCGGATAGGCACCCATGTACGCACAACCACCTCATGGTGGTAAGAAGTTTGACACCCGGCCCAGGTCCCTCTGCCTTTCCTGGAATCCGCCAGAGCAATTCTAGGTGCTTATATTAAGGAATTAAGGCGTCTAGGGGTCCTTGGGGCAAAATGCGGGGAACCAGGAGGGCGTGGCGGGTAGGCACCCATGTACGCACAACCACCTCATGGTGGTAAGAAGTTTGACACCCGCCCCAGGTCCCTCGGCCCTTCCTGGAATCCGCTAGAGCAATTCTAAGTGCTTATATTAAAGAATTAAGGCCTCAGGGAGTCCGTGGGGCAAAATGCAGGGAACCAGGAGGGCGTGGCGGGTAGGCACCCATGTACGCACAACCACTTCATGGTGGTAAGAAGTTTGACACCCGGCCCAGATCCCTCGGCTCTTCCTGGAATCCGCTAGAGCATTTCTAGGTGCTTATATTAAGGAATTAAAGCGTCTAGGGGTCCGTGGGGCAAAATGCGGGGAACCAAGAGGGCGTGGCGGGTAGCCACCCATGTACGCACAACCACCTCATGGTGGTAAGAAGTTTGACACCCGGCCCAGGTCCCTCTGCCTTTCCTGGAATCCGCCAGAGCAATTCTAGGTGCTTATATTAAGGAATTAAGGCGTCTAGGGGCCCTTGGGGCAAAATGCGGGGAACCAGGAGGGCGTGGCGGGTAGGCACCCATGTACGCACAACCACCTCATGGTGGTAAGAAGTTTGACACCCGCCCCAGGTCCCTCGGCCCTTCCTGGAATCCGCTAGAGCAATTCTAAGTGCTTATATTAAAGAATTAAGGCCTCAGGGAGTCCGTGGGGCAAAATGCAGGGAACCAGGAGGGCGTGGCGGGTAGGCACCCATGTACGCACAACCACTTCATGGTGGTAAGAAGTTTGACACCCGGCCCAGATCCCTCGGCTCTTCCTGGAATCCGCTAGAGCATTTCTAGGTGCTTATATTAAGGAATTAAGGCGTCTAGGGGTCCGTGGGGCAAAATGCGGGGAACCAAGAGGGCGTGGCGGGTAGCCACCCATGTACGCACAACCACTTCATGGTGGTAAGAAGTTTGACACCCAGCCCAGGTCCCTCGGCCCTTCCTGCAATCCACTAGAACAATTCTAGGTGCTTATATTAAAGAATTAAGCCCTCTGGGAATCCATGGGGCAAAATGCGGGGAACAAAGAGGGTGTGGCGAATAGACACCCATGTACGCAGAACTACCTCATGGTGGTAAGAAGTTTGACACTCGAGCAAAGTCCCTCGGCCCTTACTGGAATCCGCTAGAGCAATTCTAAGTGCTTATATTAAGAAATCAAGGCTTCTGGGAGTCCGTAGGGCAAAATGCAGGGAACCAGGAGGGCGTGGCGGATAGGCACCCATGTACGCACAACCACCTCATGGTGGTAAGAAGTTTGACACCCGGCCCAGGTCCCTCTGCCTTTCCTGGAATCCGCCAGAGCAATTCTAGGGGCTTATATTAAGGAATTGAGGCGTCTAGGGGTCCGTGGGGCAAAATGCAGGGAACCAGGAGGGCGTGGCGGGTAGGCACCCATGTACGGACAACCACTTCATGGTGGTAAGAAGTTTCACACCCAGCCCAGGTCCCTCGGCCCTTCCTGAAATCTGCTGGAGCAATTCTAGGTGCTTATATTAAGGAATTAAGACCTCTGGGGGTCCGTGGGGCAAAATGCAGGGAACCAGGAGGGCGTGGCGGATAGGCACCCATGTACGCACAACCACCTCATGGTGGTAAGAAGTTTGACACCCGGCCCAGGTCCCTCTGCCTTTCCTGGAATCCGCCAGAGCAATTCTAGGGGCTTATATTAAGGAATTGAGGCGTCTAGGGGTCCGTGGGGCAAAATGCATGGAACCAGGAGGGCGTGGCGGGTAGGCACCCATGTACGCACAACCACCTCATGGTGGTAAGTAGTTTGACACCCTCCCCAGGTCCCTCGGCACTTCCTGGAATCCGCTAGAGCATTTCTAGGTGCTTATATTAAGGAATTAAGGCGTCTAGGGGTCCGTGGGGCAAAATGCGGGGAATCAAGAGGGCGTGGCGGGTAGGCACCCATGTACGCACAACCACTTCATGGTGGTAAGAAGTTTGACACCCGCCCCAGGTCCCTCGGCCTTTCCTGGAATCCGCTAAAGCAATTCTAGGTGCTTATATTAAGGAATTAAGACCTCATTGGGGACGGTGGGGCAAAATGCAGGGAACCAGGAAGGCGTGGTGGGTAGGCACCCATGTACGCACAACCACCTCATGGTGGTAAGAAGTTTGACACCCGGCCCAGGTCCCTCTGCCTTTCCTGGAATCCGCCAGAGCAATTCTAGGTGCTTATATTAAGGAATTAAGGCGTCTAGGGGTCCGTGGGGCAAAATGCAGGGAACCAGGAGGGCGTGGCGGGTAGTCACCCATGTACGCACAACCACTTCATGGTGGTAAGAAGTTTGACACCCGGCCCAGATCCCTCGGCACTTCCTGGAATCCGCTAGAGCATTTCTAGGTGCTTATATTAAGGAATTAAGGCGTCTAGGGGTCCGTGGGGAAAAATGCGGGGAACCAAGAGGGCGTGGCGGGTAGGCACCCATGTACGCACAATCACCTCATAGTGGTAAGAAGTTTGACACCCGCCCCAGGTCCCTCGGCCATTCCTGGAATCCGCTAGAGCAATTCTAAGTCCTTATATTAAGGAATTAAGGCCTCTGGGAGTCCGTGGGGAAAAATGCAGGGAACCAGGAGGGCGTGGCTGATAGGCACCCATGTACGCATAACCACCTCATGGTGGTAAGAAGGTTGAGACCCGCCCCAGGACCCTCGGCCCTTCCTGGAATCCGCTAGAGCAATTCTAAGTGCTTATATTAAGGAATTAAGGCCTCTGGGAGTCCGTGAGGCAAAATGCAGGGAACTAGGAGGGCGTGGCGGATAGGCACCCATGTACGCACAACCACCTCATGGTGGTAAGAAGTTTGACACCCGGCCCAGGTCCCTCTGCCTTTCCTGGAATCCGCCAGAGCAATTCTAGGTGCTTATAATAAGGAATTAAGGCGTCTAGGGGTCCGTGCGGCAAAATGCGGGGAACCAGGAGGGCGTGGCGGGTAGGCACCCATGTACGCAAAACCACCTCATGGTGGTAAGAAGTTTGACACTCGACCCAAGTCCCTCGGCTTTTCCGGGAATCCGCTAGAGCAATTCAAAGTGCTTATATTAAGGAATTAAGCCCTCTGGGGGACCGTGGGGCAAAATGCGGGGAACCAGGAGGGCGTGGCGGATAGGCACCCATGTACGCAGAACTACCTCATGGTGGTAAGAAGTTTAACATCCGGCCCAGGTCCCTCGGCCTTTCCTGGAATCCGCTAGAGCAATTCTAGGTGCTTATATTAAGGAATTAAGGCGTCTAGGGGTCCTTGGGGCAAAATGCGGGGAACCAGGAGGGCGTGGCGGGTAGGCACCCATGTACGCACAACCACCTCATGGTGGTAAGAAGTTTGACACCAGCCCCAGGTCCCTCGGCCCTTCCTGGAATCCGCTAGAGCAATTCTAAGTGCTTATATTAAAGAATTAAGGCCTCAGGGAGTCCGTGGGGCAAAATGCAGGGAACCAGGAGGGCGTGGCGGGTAGGCACCCATGTACGCACAACCACCTCATGGTGGTAAGAAGTTTGACACACGGCCCAGGTCCCTCTGCCTTTCCTGGAATCCGCCAGAGCAATTCTAGGTGCTTATATTAAGGAATTAAGGCGTCTAGGGGTCCTTGGGGCAAAATGCGGGGAACCAGGAGGGCGTGGCGGGTAGGCACCCATGTACGCACAACCATCTCATGGTGGTAAGAAGTTTGACACCAGCCCCAGGTCCCTCGGCCCTTCCTGGAATCCGCTAGAGCAATTCTAAGTGCTTATATTAAAGAATTAAGGCCTCAGGGAGTCCGTGGGGCAAAATGCAGGGAACCAGGAGGGCGTGGCGGGTAGGCACCCATGTACGCACAACCACCTCATGGTGGTAAGAAGTTTGACACACGGCCCAGGTCCCTCTGCCTTTCCTGGAATCCGCCAGAGCAATTCTAGGTGCTTATATTAAGGAATTAAGGCGTCTAGGGGTCCGTGGGGCAAAATGCAGGGAACCAGGAGGGCGTGGCGGGTAGTCACCCATGTACGCACAACCACTTCATGGTGGTAAGAAGTTTGACACCCGGCCCAGATCCCTCGGCACTTCCTGGAATCCGCTAGAGCATTTCTAGGTGCTTATATTAAGGAATTAAGGCGTCTAGGGGTCCGTGGGGAAAAATGCGGGGAACCAGGAGGGCGTGGCGGGTAGGCACCCATGTACGCACAACCACCTCATGATGGTAAGAAGTTTGACATCCTCACCAGGTCCCTCGGCCCTTCCTGGAATCCGCTAGAGCAATTCTAAGTGCTTATATTAAGGAATTAAGGCCTCTGGGAGTCCGTGAGGCAAAATGCAGGGAACCAGGAGGGCGTGGCGGATAGGCACCCATGTACGCACAACCACCTCATGGTGGTAAGAAGTTTGACACACGGCCCAGGTCCCTCTGCCTTTCCTGGAATCCGCCAGAGCAATTCTAGGTGCTTATATTAAGGAATTAAGACGTCTAGGGGTCCGTGGGGCAAAATGCGGGGAACCAGGAGGGCGTGGCGGGTAGGCACCCATGTACGCACAACCACCTCATGGTGGTAAGAAGTTTGACACTCGACCCAAGTCCCTCGGCCCTTCCTGGAATCCGCTAGAGCAATTCTAGGTGCTTATATTAAGGAATTAAGGCTTCTGGGGGTCCGTGGGGCAAAATGCAGGAAACCAGGAGGGCGTGGCGGGTAGGCACCCATGTACGCACAACCACCTTATGGTGGTAAGAAGTTTGACACCCGCCCCATGTCCCTCGGCTCTTTCTGGAATCCGCTAGAGCAATTCTAGGTGCTTATATTAAGGAATTAAGCCCTCTGGGGGACCGTGGGGTAAAATGCGGGGAACCAGGAGGGCGTGGCGGATAGGCACCCATGTACGCAGAACTACCTCATGGTGGTAAGAAGTTTAACACCCTGCCCAGGTCCCTCGGCCCTTCCTGGAATCCGCTAGAGCAATTCTAAGTGCTTATATTAAGGAATTAAGGCCTCTGGGAGTCCGTGGGGCAAAATGCAGGGAACCAGGAGGGCGTGGCGGATAGGCACCCATGTACGCACAACCACCTCATGGTGGTAAGAAGTTTGACACCCGGCCCAGGTCCCTCTGCCTTTCCTGGAATCCGCCAGAGCAATTCTAGGTGCTTATATTAAGGAATTAAGGCGTCTAGGGGTCCTTGGGGCAAAATGCGGGGAACCAGGAGGGCGTGGCGGGTAGGCACCCATGTACGCACAACCACCTCATGGTGGTAAGAAGTTTGACACCCGCCCCAGGTCCCTCGGCCCTTCCTGGAATCCGCTAGAGCAATTCTAAGTGCTTATATTAAAGAATTAAGGCCTCAGGGAGTCCGTGGCGCAAAATGCAGGGAACCAAGAGGGCGTGGCGGGTAGGCACCCATGTACGCACAACCACTTCATGGTGGTAAGAAGTTTGACACCCGGCCCAGATCCCTCGGCACTTCCTGGAATCCGCTAGAGCATTTCTAGGTGCTTATATTAAGGAATTAAGGCGTCTAGGGGTCCGTGGGGCAAAATGCGGGGAACCAAGAGGGCGTGGCGGGTAGGCACCCATGTACGCACAACCACCTCATGGTGGTAAGAAGTTTGACACTCGACCCAAGTCCCTCGGCCCTTCCTGGAATCCGCTAGAGCAATTCTAGGTGCTTATATTAAGGAATTAAGGCTTCTGGGGGTCCGTGGGGCAAAATGCAGGGAACCAGGAGGGCGTGGCGGGTAGGCACCCATGTACGCACAACCACCTCATGATGGTAAGAAGTTTAACACCCGCCCCAGGTCCCTCGGCACTTCCTGGAATCCGCTAGAGCAATTCTAGGTGCTTATATTAAGGAATTAAGCCCTCTGGGGGACCGTGGGGCAAAATGCGGGGAACCAAGAGGGCGTGGCGGATAAGCACCCATGTACGCAGAACTACCTCATGGTGGTAAGAAGTTTAACACCCTGCCCAGGTCCCTCGGCCCTTCCTGGAATCCGCTAGAGCAATTCTAAGTGCTTATATTAAGGAATTAAGGCCTCTGGGGGTCCGTGGGGCAAAATGCAGGGAGCCAGGAGGGCGTGGCGGATAAGCACCCATATACGCACAACCACTTCATGGTGGTAAGAAGTTTGACACCCGGCCCAGATCCCTCGGCTCTTCCTGGAATCCGCTAGAGCATTTCTAGGTGCTTATATTAAGGAATTAAGGCGTCTAGGGGTCCGTGGGGCAAAATGCGGGGAACCAAGAGGGCGTGGCGGGTAGCCACCCATGTACGCACAACCACCTCATGGTGGTAAGAAGTTTGACACCCGGCCCAGGTCCCTCTGCCTTTCCTGGAATCCGCCAGAGCAATTCTAGGTGCTTATATTAAGGAATTAAGGCGTCTAGGGGTCCTTGGGGCAAAATGCGGGGAACCAGGAGGGCGTGGCGGGTAGGCACCCATGTACGCACAACCACCTCAAGGTGGTAAGAAGTTTGACACCCGCCCCAGGTCCCTCGGCCCTTCCTGGAATCCGCTAGAGCAATTCTAAGTGCTTATATTAAAGAATTAAGGCCTCAGGGAGTCCGTGGGGCAAAATGCAGGGAACCAAGAGGGCGTGGCGGGTAGGCACCCATGTACGCACAACCACTTCATGGTGGTAAGAAGTTTGACACCCGGCCCAGATCCCTCGGCACTTCCTGGAATCCGCTAGAGCATTTCTAGGTGCTTATATTAAGGAATTAAGGCGTCTAGGGGTCCGTGGGGCAAAATGCGGGGAACCAAGAGGGCGTGGCGGGTAGGCACCCATGTACGCACAACCACCTCATGGTGGTAAGAAGTTTGACACTCGACCCAAGTCCCTCGGCCCTTCCTGGAATCCGCTAGAGCAATTCTAAGTGCTTATATTAAGGAATTAAGGCTTCTGGGGGTCCGTGGGGCAAAATGCAGGGAACCAGGAGGGCGTGGCGGGTAGGCACCCATGTACGCACAACCACCTCATGATGGTAAGAAGTTTAACACCCGTCCCAGGTCCCTCGGCTCTTCCTGGATTCCGCTAGAGCAATTCTAGGTGCTTATATTAAGGAATTAAGCCCTCTGGGGGACCGTGGGGCAAAATGCGGGGAACCAGGAGGGCGTGGCGGATAAGCACCCATGTACGCAGAACTACCTCATGGTGGTAAGAAGTTTAACACCCTGCCCAGGTCCCTCGGCCCTTCCTGGAATCCGCTAGAGCAATTCTAAGTGCTTATATTAAGGAATTAAGGCCTCTGGGGGTCCGTGGGGCAAAATGCAGGGAGCCAAGAGGGCGTGGCGGATAGGCACCCATGTACGCACAACCACCTCATGGTGGTAAGAAGTTTGACACCCGGCCCAGGTCCCTCTGCCTTTCCTGGAATCCGCCAGAGCAATTCTAGGTGCTTATATTAAGGAATTAAGGCGTCTAGGGGTCCTTGGGGCAAAATGCGGGGAACCAGGAGGGCGTGGCGGGTAGGCACCCATGTACGCACAACCACCTCATGGTGGTAAGAAATTTGACACCCGCCCCAGGTCCCTCGGCCCTTCCTGGAATCCGCTAGAGCAATTCTAAGTGCTTATATTAAAGAATTAAGGCCTCAGGGAGTCCGTGGGGCAAAATGCAGGGAACCAGGAGGGCGTGGCGGGTAGGCACCCATGTACGCACAACCACTTCATGGTGGTAAGAAGTTTGACACCCGGCCCAGATCCCTCGGCTCTTCCTGGAATCCGCTAGAGCATTTCTAGGTGCTTATATTAAGGAATTAAGGCGTCTAGGGGTCCGTGGGGCAAAATGCGGGGAACCAAGAGGGCGTGGCGGGTAGCCACCCATGTACGCACAACCACTTCATGGTGGTAAGAAGTTTGACACCCAGCCCAGGTCCCTCGGCCCTTCCTGCAATCCACTAGAACAATTCTAGGTGCTTATATTAAAGAATTAAGCCCTCTGGGAATCCATGGGGCAAAATGCGGGGAACAAGGAGGGTGTGGCGGATAGACACCCATTTACGCAGAACTACCTCATGGTGGTAAGAAGTTTGACACTCGAGCCAAGTCCCTCGGCCCTTACTGGAATCCGCTAGAGCAATTCTAAGTGCTTATATTAAGAAATCAAGGCTTCTGGGAGTCCGTGGGGCAAAATGCAGGGAACCAGGAGGGCGTGGCGGATAGGCACCCATGTACGCACAACCACCTCATGGTGGTAAGAAGTTTGACACCCGGCCCAGGTCCCTCTGCCTTTCCTGGAATCCGCCAGAGCAATTCTAGGGGCTTATATTAAGGAATTGAGGCGTCTAGGGGTCCGTGGGGCAAAATGCAGGGAACCAGGAGGGCGTGGCGGGTAGGCACCCATGTACGCACAACCACCTCATGGTGGTAAGAAGTTTCACACCCAGCCCAGGTCCCTCGTCCCTTCCTGAAATCTGCTGGAGCAATTCTAGGTGCTTATATTAAGGAATTAAGACCTCTGGGGGTCCGTGGGGCAAAATGCAGGGAACCAGGAGGGCGTGGCGGGTAGGCACCCATGTACGCACAACCACCTCATAATGGTAAGAAGTTTGACATCCTCACCAGGTCCCTCGGCCCTTCCTGGAATCCGCTAGAGCAATTCTAAGTGCTTATATTAAGGAATTAAGGCCTCTGGGAGTCCGTGAGGCAAAATGCAGGGAACCAGGAGGGCGTGGCGGATAGGCACCCATGTACGCACAACCACCTCATGGTGGTAAGAAGTTTGACACCCGGCCCAGGTCCCTCGGCCCTTCCTGCAATCCACTAGAACAATTCTAGGTGCTTATATTAAAGAATTAAGCCCTCTGGGAATCCATGGGGCAAAATGTGGGGAACAAGGAGGGTGTGGCGGATAGACACCCATGTACGCAGAACTACCTCATGGTGGTAAGAAGTTTGACACTCGAGCCAAGTCCCTCGGCCCTTACTGGAATCCGCTAGAGCAATTCTAAGTGCTTATATTAAGAAATCAAGGCTTCTGGGAGTCCGTGGGGCAAAATGCAGGGAACCAGGAGGGCGTGGCGGATAGGCACCCATGTACGCACAACCACCTCATGGTGGTAAGAAGTTTGACACCCGGCCCAGGTCCCTCTGCCTTTCCTGGAATCCGCCAGAGCAATTCTAGGGGCTTATATTAAGGAATTGAGGCGTCTAGGGGTCCGTGGGGCAAAATGCAGGGAACCAGGAGGGCGTGGCGGGTAGGCACCCATGTACGCACAACTACCTCATGGTGGTAAGAAGTTTCACACCCAGCCCAGGTCCCTCGGCCCTTCCTGAAATCTGCTGGAGCAATTCTAGGTGCTTATATTAAGGAATTAAGACCTCTGGGGGTCCGTGGGGCAAAATGCAGGGAACCAGGAGGGCGTGGCGGGTAGGCACCCATGTACGCACAACCACCTCATGATGGTAAGAAGTTTGACATCCTCACCAGGTCCCTCGGCCCTTCCTGGAATCCGCTAGAGCAATTCTAAGTGCTTATATTAAGGAATTAAGGCCTCTGGGAGTCCGTGAGGCAAAATGCAGGGGACCAGGAGGGCGTGGCGGATAGGCACCCATGTACGCACAACCACCTCATGGTGGTAAGAAGTTTGACACCCGGCCCAGGTCCCTCTGCCTTTCCTGGAATCCGCCAGAGCAATTCTAGATGCTTATATTAAGGAATTAAGACGTCTAGGGGTCCGTGGGGCAAAATGCGGGGAACCAGGAGGGCGTGGCGGGTAGGCACCCATGTACGCACAACCACCTCATGGTGGTAAGAAGTTTGACACTCGACCCAAGTCCCTCGGCCCTTCCTGGAATCCGCTAGAGCAATTCTAGGTGCTTATATTAAGGAATTAAGGCTTCTGGGGGTCCGTGGGGCAAAATGCAAGGAACCAGGAGGGCGTGGCGGGTAGGCACCCATGTACGCACAACCACCTCATGGTGGTAAGAAGTTTGACACCCGCCCCATGTCCCTCGGCTCTTCCTGGAATCCGCTAGAGCAATTCTAGGTGCTTATATTAAGGAATTAAGCCCTCTGGGGGACCGTGGAGTAAAATGCGGGGAACCAGGAGGGCGTGGCGGATAGGCACCCATGTACGCAGAACTACCTCATGGTGGTAAGAAGTTTAACACCCTGCCCAGGTCCCTCGGCCCTTCCTGGAATCCGCTAGAGCAATTCTAAGTGCTTATATTAAGGAATTAAGGCCTCTGGGAGTCCGTGGGGCAAAATGCAGGGAACCAAGAGGGCGTGGCGGGTAGGCACCCATGTACGCACAACCACCTCATGGTGGTAAGAAGTTTGACACCCGCCCCAGGTCCCTCGGCCCTTCCTGGAATCCGCTAGAGCAATTCTAAGTGCTTATATTAAAGAATTAAGGCCTCAGGGAGTCCGTGGGGCAAAATGCAGGGAACCAGGAGGGCGTGGCGGGTAGGCACCCATGTACGCACAACCACTTCATGGTGGTAAGAAGTTTGACACCCGGCCCAGATCCCTCGGCTCTTCCTGGAATCCGCTAGAGCATTTCTAGGTGCTTATATTAAGGAATTAAGGCGTCTAGGGGTCCGTGGGGCAAAATGCGGGGAACCAAGAGGGCGTGGCGGGTAGCCACCCATGTACGCACAACCACCTCATGGTGGTAAGAAGTTTGACACCCGGCCCAGGTCCCTCTGCCTTTCCTGGAATCCGCCAGAGCAATTCTAGGTGCTTATATTAAGGAATTAAGGCGTCGAGGGGTCCTTGGGGCAAAATGCGGGGAACCAGGAGGGCGTGGCGGGTAGGCACCCATGTACGCACAACCACCTCATGGTGGTAAGAAGTTTGACACCCGCCCCAGGTCCCTCGGCCCTTCCTGGAATCCGCTAGAGCAATTCTAAGTGCTTATATTAAAGAATTAAGGCCTCAGGGAGTCCGTGGGGCAAAATGCAGGGAACCAAGAGGGCGTGGCGGGTAGGCACCCATGTACGCACAACCACTTCATGGTGGTAAGAAGTTTGACACCCGGCCCAGATCCCTCGGCACTTCCTGGAATCCGCTAGAGCATTTCTAGGTGCTTATATTAAGGAATTAAGGCGTCTAGGGGTCCGTGGGGCAAAATGCGGGGAACCAAGAGGGCGTGGCGGGTAGGCACCCATGTACGCACAACCACCTCATGGTGGTAAGAAGTTTGACACTCGACCCAAGTCCCTCGGCCCTTCCTGGAATCCGCTAGAGCAATTCTAGGTGCTTATATTAAGGAATTAAGGCTTCTGGGGGTCCGTGGGGCAAAATGCAGGGAACCAGGAGGGCGTGGCGGGTAGGCACCCATGTACGCACAACCACCTCATGATGGTAAGAAGTTTAACACCCGCCCCAGGTCCCTCGGCTCTTCCTGGAATCCGCTAGAGCAATTCTAGGTGCTTATATTAAGGAATTAAGCCCTCTGGGGGACCGTGGGGCAAAATGCGGGGAACCAGGAGGGCGTGGCGGATAAGCACCCATCTACGCAGAACTACCTCATGGTGGTAAGAAGTTTAACACCCTGCCCAGGTCCCTCGGCCCTTCCTGGAATCCGCTAGAGCAATTCTAAGTGCTTATATTAAGGAATTAAGGCCTCTGGGGGTCCGTGGGGCAAAATGCAGGGAGCCAGGAGGGCGTGGCGGATAGGCACCCATGTACGCACAACCACCTCATGGTGGTAAGAAGTTTGACACCCGGCCCAGGTCCCTCTGCCTTTCCTGGAATCCGCCAGAGCAATTCTAGGTGCTTATATTATGGAATTAAGGCGTCTAGGGGTCCTTGGGGCAAAATGCGGGGAACCAGGAGGGCGTGGCGGGTAGGCACCCATGTACGCACAACCACCTCATGGTGGTAAGAAGTTTGACACCTGCCCCAGGTCCCTCGGCCCTTCCTGGAATCCGCTAGAGCAATTCTAAGTGCTTATATTAAAGAATTAAGGCCTCAGGGAGTCCGTGGGGCAAAATGCAGGGAACCAGGAGGGCGTGGCGGGTAGGCACCCATGTACGCACAACCACTTCATGGTGGTAAGAAGTTTGACACCCGGCCCAGATCCCTCGGCTCTTCCTGGAATCCGCTAGAGCATTTCTAGGTGCTTATATTAAGGAATTAAGGCGTCTAGGGGTCCGTGGGGCAAAATGCGGGGAACCAAGAGGGCGTGGCGGGTAGCCACCCATGTACGCACAACCACTTCATGGTGGTAAGAAGTTTGACACCCAGCCCAGGTCCCTCGGCCCTTCCTGCAATCCACTAGAACAATTCTAGGTGCTTATATTAAAGAATTAAGCCCTCTGGGAATCCATGGGGCAAAATGCGGGGAACAAGGAGGGTGTGGCGGATAGACACCCATGTACGCAGAACTACCTCATGGTGGTAAGAAGTTTGACACTCGAGCCAAGTCCCTCGGCCCTTACTGGAATCCGCTAGAGCAATTCTAAGTGCTTATATTAAGAAATCAAGGCTTCTGGGAGTCCGTGGGGCAAAATGCAGGGAACCAGGAGGGCGTGGCGGATAGGCACCCATGTACGCACAACCACCTCATGGTGGTAAGAAGTTTGACACCCGGCCCAGGTCCCTCTGCCTTTCCTGGAATCCGCCAGAGCAATTCTAGGGGCTTATATTAAGGAATTGAGGCGTCTAGGGGTCCGTGGGGCAAAATGCAGGGAACCAGGAGGGCGTGGCGGGTAGGCACCCATGTACGCACAACCACCTCATGGTGGTAAGAAGTTTCACACCCAGCCCAGGTCCCTCGGCCCTTCCTGAAATCTGCTGGAGCAATTCTAGGTGCTTATATTAAGGAATTAAGACCTCTGGGGGTCCGTGGGGCAAAATGCAGGGAACCAGGAGGGCGTGGCGGATAGGCACCCATGTACGCACAACCACCTCATGGTGGTAAGAAGTTTGACACCCGGCCCAGGTCCCTCTGCCTTTCCTGGAATCCGCCAGAGCAATTCTAGGGGCTTATATTAAGGAATTGAGGCGTCTAGGGGTCCGTGGGGCAAAATGCAAGGAACCAGGAGGGCGTGGCGGGTAGGCACCCATGTACGCACAACCACCTCATGGTGGTAAGAAGTTTGATAACCGGCCCAGGTCCCTCTGCCTTTCCTGGAATCCGCCAGAGCAATTCTAGTTGCTTATATTAAGGAATTAAGGCGTATAGGGACGGTGGGGCAAAATGCGGGGAACCAGGAAGGCGTGGCGGGTAGGCACCCATGTATGCACACCCACCTCATGGTGGTAAGAAGTTTGACACCCGCCCCAGGTCCCTCGGCCATTCCTGGAATCCGCTAGAGCAATTCTAGGTGCTTATATTAAGGAATTAAGCCCTATGGGGGACCGTGGGGCAAAATGCGGGGAACTAGGAGGGCGTGGCGGATAGGCACCCATGTACGCAGAACTATCTCATGGTGGTAAGAAGTTTAACACCCTGCCCAGGTCCCTCGGCCCTTCCTGGAATCCGCTAGAGCAATTCTAAGTGCTTATATTAAGGAATTAAGGCCTCTGGGAGTCCGTGGGGCAAAATGCAGGGAACCAGGAGGGCGTGGCGGATAGGCACCCTTGTACGCACAACCACCTCATGGTGGTAAGAAGTTTAACACCCTGCCCAGGTCCCTCGGCCCTTCCTGGAATCCGCTAGAGCAATTCTAAGTGCTTATATTAAGGAATTAAGGCCTCTGGGAGTCCGTGGGGCAAAATGCAGGGAACCAGGAGGGCGTGGCGGATAGGCACCCATGTACGCACAACCACCTCATGGTGGTAAGAAGTTTGACACCCGGCCCAGGTCCCTCTGCCTTTCCTGGAATCCGCCAGAGCAATTCTAAGTGCTTATATTAAGGAATTAAGGCGTCTAGGGGTCCTTGGGGCTAAATGCGGGGAACCAGGAGGGCGTGGCGGGTAGGCACCCATGTACGCACAACCACCTCATGGTGGTAAGAAGTTTGACAACCGCCCCAGGTCCCTCGGCTCTTCCTGGAATCCGCTAGAGCAATTCTAGTTGCTTATATTAAGGAATTAAGCCCTCTGGGGGACCGTGGGGCAAAATGCGGGGAACCAGGAGGGCGTGGCGGATAGGCACCCATGTACGCAGAACTACCTCATGGTGGTAAGAAGTTTAACACCCTGCCCAGGTCCCTCGGCCTTTCCTGGAATCCGCTAGAGCAATTCTAAGTGCTTATATTAAGGAATTAAGGCCTCTGGGGGTCCGTGGGGCAAAATGCAGGGAACCAGGAGGGCGTGGCGGATAGGCACCCATGTACGCACAACCACCTCATGGTGGTAAGAAGTTTGACACCCGGCCCAGGTCCCTCTGCCTTTCCTGGAATCCGCCAGAGCAATTCTAGGTGCTTATATTAAGGAATTAAGGCGTCTAGGGGTCCTTGGGGCAAAATGCGGGGAACCAGGAGGGCGTGGCGGGTAGGCACCCATGTACGCACAACCACCTCATGGTGGTAAGAAGTTTGACACCCGCCCCAGGTCCCTCGGCCCTTCCTGGAATCCGCTAGAGCAATTCTAAGTGCTTATATTAAAGAATTAAGGCCTCAGGGAGTCCGTGGGGCAAAATGCAGGGAACCAGGAGGGCGTGGCGGGTAGGCACCCATGTACGCACAACCACTTCATGGTGGTAAGAAGTTTGACACCCGGCCCAGATCCCTCGGCTCTTCCTGGAATCCGCTAGAGCATTTCTAGGTGCTTATATTAAGGAATTAAGGCGTCTAGGGGTCCGTGGGGCAAAATGCGGGGAACCAAGAGGGCGTGGCGGGTAGCCACCCATGTACGCACAACCACGTCATGGTGGTAAGAAGTTTGACACCCGGCCCAGGTCCCTCGGCCCTTCCTGCAATCCACTAGAACAATTCTAGGTGCTTATATTAAAGAATTAAGCCCTCTGGGAATCCATGTGGCAAAATGCGGGGAACAAGGAGGGTGTGGCGGATAGACACCCATGTACGCAGAACTACCTCATGGTGGTAAGAAGTTTGACACTCGAGCCAAGTCCCTCGGCCCTTACTGGAATCCGCTAGAGCAATTCTAAGTGCTTATATTAAGAAATCAAGGCCTCTGGGAGTCCGTGGGGCAAAATGCAGGGAACCAGGAGGGCGTGGCGGATAGGCACCCATGTACGCACAACCACCTCATGGTGGTAAGAAGTTTGACACCCGGCCCAGGTCCTTCTGCCTTTCCTGGAATCCGCCAGAGCAATTCTAGGGGCTTATATTAAGGAATTGAGGCGTCTAGGGGTCCGTGGGGCAAAATGCAGGGAACCAGGAGGGCGTGGCGGGTAGGCACCCATGTACGCACAACCACCTCATGGTGGTAAGAAGTTTCACACCCAGCCCAGGTCCCTCGGCCCTTCCTGAAATCTGCTGGAGCAATTCTAGGTGCTTATATTAAGGAATTAAGACCTCTGGGGGTCCGTGGGGCAAAATGCGGGGAACCAGGAAGGCGTGGCGGGTAGGCACCCATGTACGCACAACCACCTCATGGTGGTAAGAAGTTTGACACCCGCCCCAGGTCCCTCGGCCATTCCTGGAATCCGCTAGAGCAATTCTAAGTGCTTATATTAAGGAATTGAGGCGTCTAGGGGTCCGTGGGGCAAAATGCAGGGAACCAGGAGGGCGTGGCGGATAGGCACCCATTTACTCACAACAACCACATGGTGGTAAGAAGTTTGACACCCGGCCCAGGTCCCTTTGCCTTTCCTGGAATCCGCTAGAGCAATTCTAGGTGCTTATATTAAGGAACTAAGGCGTGTAGGGGACGGTGGGGCAAAATGCAGGGAACCAGGAAGGCGTGGTGGGTAGGCACCCATGTACGCACAACCACCTCATAATGGTAAGAAGTTTGACACCCTCCCCAGGTCCCTCGGCCCTTCCTGGAATCCGCTAGAGCAATTCTAAGTGCTTATATTAAGGAATTAAGGCGTCTAGGGGTCCGTGGGGCAAAATGCGGGGAACCAGGAGGGCGTGGCGGATAGGTACCCATGTACGCACAACCACCTCATGGTGGTAAGAAGTTTGACACCCGGCCCAGGTCCCTCTGCCTTTCCTGGAATCCGCCAGAGCAATTCTAGGTGCTTATATTAAGGAATTAAGGCGTCTAGGGGTCCGTGGGGCAAAATGCTGGGAACCAGGAGGGCGTGGCGGGTAGGCACCCATGTACGCACAACCACTTCATGGTGGTAAGAAGTTTGACACCCGGCCCAGATCCCTCGGCACTTCCTGGAATCCGCTAGAGCATTTCTAGGTGCTTATATTAAGGAATTAAGGCGTCTAGGGGTACGTGGGGCAAAATGCGGGGAACCAAGAGGGCGTGGCGGGTAGGCACCCATGTACGCACAATCACCTCATAGTGGTAAGAAGTTTGACACCCGTCCCAGATCCCTCGGCCATTCCTGGAATTTGCTAGAGCAATTCTAAGTCCTTATATTAAGGAATTAAGGCCTCTGGGAGTCCGTGGGGAAAAATGCAGGGAACCAGGAGGGCGTGGCTGATAGGCACCCATGTACGCATAACCACCTCATGGTGGTAAGAAGTTTGAGACCCGCCCCAGGACCCTCGGCCCTTCCTGGAATCCGCTAGAGCAATTCTAAGTGCTTATATTAAGGAATTAAGCCCTCTGGGGGACCGTGGGGCAAAATGCGGGGAACCAAGAGGGCGTGGCGGGTAGGCACCCATGTACGCACAATCACCTCATAGTGGTAAGAAGTTTGACACCCGTCCCAGATCCCTCGGCCATTCCTGGAATCCGCTAGAGCAATTCTAGGTGCTTATATTAAGGAATTAAGCCCTCTGGGGGACCGTGGGGCAAAATGCGGGGAACCAGGAGGGCGTGGCGGATAAGCACCCATCTACGCAGAACTACCTCATGGTGGTAAGAAGTTTAACACCCTGCCCAGGTCCCTCGGCCCTTCCTGGAATCCGCTAGAGCAATTCTAAGTGCTTATATTAAGGAATTAAGGCCTCTGGGGGTCCGTGGGGCAAAATGCAGGGAGCCAGGAGGGCGTGGCGGATAGGCACCCATGTACGCACAACCACCTCATGGTGGTAAGAAGTTTGACACCCGGCCCAGGTCCCTCTGCCTTTCCTGGAATCCGCCAGAGCAATTCTAGGTGCTTATATTATGGAATTAAGGCGTCTAGGGGTCCTTGGGGCAAAATGCGGGGAACCAGGAGGGCGTGGCGGGTAGGCACCCATGTACGCACAACCACCTCATGGTGGTAAGAAGTTTGACACCTGCCCCAGGTCCCTCGACCCTTCCTGGAATCCGCTAGAGCAATTCTAAGTGCTTATATTAAAGAATTAAGGCCTCAGGGAGTCCGTGGGGCAAAATGCAGGGAACCAGGAGGGCGTGGCGGGTAGGCACCCATGTACGCACAACCACTTCATGGTGGTAAGAAGTTTGACACCCGGCCCAGATCCCTCGGCTCTTCCTGGAATCCGCTAGAGCATTTCTAGGTGCTTATATTAAGGAATTAAGGCGTCTAGGGGTCCGTGGGGCAAAATGCGGGGAACCAAGAGGGCGTGGCGGGTAGCCACCCATGTACGCACAACCACTTCATGGTGGTAAGAAGTTTGACACCCAGCCCAGGTCCCTCGGCCCTTCCTGCAATCCACTAGAACAATTCTAGGTGCTTATATTAAAGAATTAAGCCCTCTGGGAATCCATGGGGCAAAATGCGGGGAACAAGGAGGGTGTGGCGGATAGACACCCATGTACGCAGAACTACCTCATGGTGGTAAGAAGTTTGACACTCGAGCCAAGTCCCTCGGCCCTTACTGGAATCCGCTAGAGCAATTCTAAGTGCTTATATTAAGAAATCAAGGCTTCTGGGAGTCCGTGGGGCAAAATGCAGGGAACCAGGAGGGCGTGGCGGATAGGCACCCATGTACGCACAACCACCTCATGGTGGTAAGAAGTTTGACACCCGGCCCAGGTCCCTCTGCCTTTCCTGGAATCCGCCAGAGCAATTCTAGGGGCTTATATTAAGGAATTGAGGCGTCTAGGGGTCCGTGGGGCAAAATGCAGGGAACCAGGAGGGCGTGGCGGGTAGGCACCCATGTACGCACAACCACCTCATGGTGGTAAGAAGTTTCACACCCAGCCCAGGTCCCTCGGCCCTTCCTGAAATCTGCTGGAGCAATTCTAGGTGCTTATATTAAGGAATTAAGACCTCTGGGGGTCCGTGGGGCAAAATGCAGGGAACCAGGAGGGCGTGGCGGATAGGCACCCATGTACGCACAACCACCTCATGGTGGTAAGAAGTTTGACACCCGGCCCAGGTCCCTCTGCCTTTCCTGGAATCCGCCAGAGCAATTCTAGGGGCTTATATTAAGGAATTGAGGCGTCTAGGGGTCCGTGGGGCAAAATGCAGGGAAACAGGAGGGCGTGGCGGGTAGGCACCCATGTACGCACAACCACCTCATGGTGGTAAGAAGTTTGATAACCGGCCCAGGTCCCTCTGCCTTTCCTGGAATCCGCCAGAGCAATTCTAGTTGCTTATATTAAGGAATTAAGGCGTATAGGGACGGTGGGGCAAAATGCGGGGAACCAGGAAGGCGTGGCGGGTAGGCACCCATGTATGCACACCCACCTCATGGTGGTAAGAAGTTTGACACCCGCCCCAGGTCCCTCGGCCATTCCTGGAATCCGCTAGAGCAATTCTAGGTGCTTATATTAAGGAATTAAGCCCTATGGGGGACCGTGGGGCAAAATGCGGGGAACCAGGAGGGCGTGGCGGATAGGCACCCATGTACGCAGAACTATCTCATGGTGGTAAGAAGTTTAACACCCTGCCCAGGTCCCTCGGCCCTTCCTGGAATCCGCTAGAGCAATTCTAAGTGCTTATATTAAGGAATTAAGGCCTCTGGGAGTCCGTGGGGCAAAATGCAGGGAACCAGGAGGGCGTGGCGGATAGGCACCCTTGTACGCACAACCACCTCATGGTGGTAAGAAGTTTAACACCCTGCCCAGGTCCCTCGGCCCTTCCTGGAATCCGCTAGAGCAATTCTAAGTGCTTATATTAAGGAATTAAGGCCTCTGGGAGTCCGTGGGGCAAAATGCAGGGAACCAGGAGGGCGTGGCGGATAGGCACCCATGTACGCACAACCACCTCATGGTGGTAAGAAGTTTGACACCCGGCCCAGGTCCCTCTGCCTTTCCTGGAATCCGCCAGAGCAATTCTAAGTGCTTATATTAAGGAATTAAGGCGTCTAGGGGTCCTTGGGGCTAAATGCGGGGAACCAGGAGGGCGTGGCGGGTAGGCACCCATGTACGCACAACCACCTCATGGTGGTAAGAAGTTTGACAACCGCCCCAGGTCCCTCGGCTCTTCCTGGAATCCGCTAGAGCAATTCTAGTTGCTTATATTAAGGAATTAAGCCCTCTGTTGGACCGTGGGGCAAAATGCGGGGAACCAGGAGGGCGTGGCGGATAGGCACCCATGTACGCAGAACTACCTCATGGTGGTAAGAAGTTTAACACCCTGCCCAGGTCCCTCGGCCTGTCCTGGAATCCGCTAGAGCAATTCTAAGTGCTTATATTAAGGAATTAAGGCCTCTGGGGGTCCGTGGGGCAAAATGCAGGGAACCAGGAGGGCGTGGCGGATAGGCACCCATGTACGCACAACCACCTCATGGTGGTAAGAAGTTTGACACCCGGCCCAGGTCCCTCTGCCTTTCCTGGAATCCGCCAGAGCAATTCTAGGTGCTTATATTAAGGAATTAAGGCGTCTAGGGGTCCTTGGGGCAAAATGCGGGGAACCAGGAGGGCGTGGCGGGTAGGCACCCATGTACGCACAACCACCTCATGGTGGTAAGAAGTTTGACACCCGCCCCAGGTCCCTCGGCCCTTCCTGGAATCCGCTAGAGCAATTCTAAGTGCTTATATTAAAGAATTAAGGCCTCAGGGAGTCCGTGGGGCAAAATGCAGGGAACCAGGAGGGCGTGGCGGGTAGGCACCCATGTACGCACAACCACTTCATGGTGGTAAGAAGTTTGACACCCGGCCCAGATCCCTCGGCTCTTCCTGGAATCCGCTAGAGCATTTCTAGGTGCTTATATTAAGGAATTAAGGCGTCTAGGGGTCCGTGGGGCAAAATGCGGGGAACCAAGAGGGCGTGGCGGGTAGCCACCCATGTACGCACAACCACGTCATGGTGGTAAGAAGTTTGACACCCGGCCCAGGTCCCTCGGCCCTTCCTGCAATCCACTAGAACAATTCTAGGTGCTTATATTAAAGAATTAAGCCCTCTGGGAATCCATGTGGCAAAATGCGGGGAACAAGGAGGGTGTGGCGGATAGACACCCATGTACGCAGAACTACCTCATGGTGGTAAGAAGTTTGACACTCGAGCCAAGTCCCTCGGCCCTTACTGGAATCCGCTAGAGCAATTCTAAGTGCTTATATTAAGAAATCAAGGCCTCTGGGAGTCCGTGGGGCAAAATGCAGGGAACCAGGAGGGCGTGGCGGGTAGGCACCCATGTACGCACAACCACTTCATGGTGGTAAGAAGTTTGACACCCGGCCCAGATCCCTCGGCTCTTCCTGGAATCCGCTAGAGCATTTCTAGGTGCTTATATTAAGGAATTAAGGCGTCTAGGGGTCCGTGGGGCAAAATGCGGGGAACCAAGAGGGCGTGGCGGGTAGCCACCCATGTACGCACAACCACGTCATGGTGGTAAGAAGTTTGACACCCGGCCCAGGTCCCTCGGCCCTTCCTGCAATCCACTAGAACAATTCTAGGTGCTTATATTAAAGAATTAAGCCCTCTGGGAATCCATGTGGCAAAATGCGGGGAACAAGGAGGGTGTGGCGGATAGACACCCATGTACGCAGAACTACCTCATGGTGGTAAGAAGTTTGACACTCGAGCCAAGTCCCTCGGCCCTTACTGGAATCCGCTAGAGCAATTCTAAGTGCTTATATTAAGAAATCAAGGCCTCTGGGAGTCCGTGGGGCAAAATGCAGGGAACCAGGAGGGCGTGGCGGATAGGCACCCATGTACGCACAACCACCTCATGGTGGTAAGAAGTTTGACACCCGGCCCAGGTCCTTCTGCCTTTCCTGGAATCCGCCAGAGCAATTCTAGGGGCTTATATTAAGGAATTGAGGCGTCTAGGGGTCCGTGGGGCAAAATGCAGGGAACCAGGAGGGCGTGGCGGGTAGGCACCCATGTACGCACAACCACCTCATGGTGGTAAGAAGTTTCACACCCAGCCCAGGTCCCTCGGCCCTTCCTGAAATCTGCTGGAGCAATTCTAGGTGCTTATATTAAGGAATTAAGACCTCTGGGGGTCCGTGGGGCAAAATGCGGGGAACCAGGAAGGCGTGGCGGGTAGGCACCCATGTACGCACAACCACCTCATGGTGGTAAGAAGTTTGACACCCGCCCCAGGTCCCTCGGCCATTCCTGGAATCCGCTAGAGCAATTCTAAGTGCTTATATTAAGGAATTGAGGCGTCTAGGGGTCCGTGGGGCAAAATGCAGGGAACCAGGAGGGCGTGGCGGGTAGGCACCCATGTACGCACAACCACTTCATGGTGGTAAGAAGTTTGACACCCGGCCCAGATCCCTCGGCTCTTCCTGGAATCCGCTAGAGCATTTCTAGGTGCTTATATTAAGGAATTAAGGCGTCTAGGGGTCCGTGGGGCAAAATGCGGGGAACCAAGAGGGCGTGGCGGGTAGCCACCCATGTACGCACAACCACGTCATGGTGGTAAGAAGTTTGACACCCGGCCCAGGTCCCTCGGCCCTTCCTGCAATCCACTAGAACAATTCTAGGTGCTTATATTAAAGAATTAAGCCCTCTGGGAATCCATGTGGCAAAATGCGGGGAACAAGGAGGGTGTGGCGGATAGACACCCATGTACGCAGAACTACCTCATGGTGGTAAGAAGTTTGACACTCGAGCCAAGTCCCTCGGCCCTTACTGGAATCCGCTAGAGCAATTCTAAGTGCTTATATTAAGAAATCAAGGCCTCTGGGAGTCCGTGGGGCAAAATGCAGGGAACCAGGAGGGCGTGGCGGATAGGCACCCATGTACGCACAACCACCTCATGGTGGTAAGAAGTTTGACACCCGGCCCAGGTCCTTCTGCCTTTCCTGGAATCCGCCAGAGCAATTCTAGGGGCTTATATTAAGGAATTGAGGCGTCTAGGGGTCCGTGGGGCAAAATGCAGGGAACCAGGAGGGCGTGGCGGGTAGGCACCCATATACGCACAACCACCTCATGGTGGTAAGAAGTTTCACACCCAGCCCAGGTCCCTCGGCCCTTCCTGAAATCTGCTGGAGCAATTCTAGGTGCTTATATTAAGGAATTAAGACCTCTGGGGGTCCGTGGGGCAAAATGCGGGGAACCAGGAAGGCGTGGCGGGTAGGCACCCATGTACGCACAACCACCTCATGGTGGTAAGAAGTTTGACACCCGCCCCAGGTCCCTCGGCCATTCCTGGAATCCGCTAGAGCAATTCTAAGTGCTTATATTAAGGAATTGAGGCGTCTAGGGGTCCGTGGGGCAAAATGCAGGGAACCAGGAGGGCGTGGCGGATAGGCACCCATTTACTCACAACAACCACATGGTGGTAAGAAGTTTGACACCCGGCCCAGGTCCCTTTGCCTTTCCTGGAATCCGCTAGAGCAATTCTAGGTGCTTATATTAAGGAACTAAGGCGTGTAGGGGACGGTGGGGCAAAATGCAGGGAACCAGGAAGGCGTGGTGGGTAGGCACCCATGTACGCACAACCACCTCATAATGGTAAGAAGTTTGACACCCTCCCCAGGTCCCTCGGCCCTTCCTGGAATCCGCTAGAGCAATTCTAAGTGCTTATATTAAGGAATTAAGGCGTCTAGGGGTCCGTGGGGCAAAATGCGGGGAACCAGGAGGGCGTGGCGGATAGGTACCCATGTACGCACAACCACCTCATGGTGGTAAGAAGTTTGACACCCGGCCCAGGTCCCTCTGCCTTTCCTGGAATCCGCCAGAGCAATTCTAGGTGCTTATATTAAGGAATTAAGGCGTCTAGGGGTCCGTGGGGCAAAATGCTGGGAACCAGGAGGGCGTGGCGGGTAGGCACCCATGTACGCACAACCACTTCATGGTGGTAAGAAGTTTGACACCCGGCCCAGATCCCTCGGCACTTCCTGGAATCCGCTAGAGCATTTCTAGGTGCTTATATTAAGGAATTAAGGCGTCTAGGGGTACGTGGGGCAAAATGCGGGGAACCAAGAGGGCGTGGCGGGTAGGCACCCATGTACGCACAATCACCTCATAGTGGTAAGAAGTTTGACACCCGTCCCAGATCCCTCGGCCATTCCTGGAATTTGCTAGAGCAATTCTAAGTCCTTATATTAAGGAATTAAGGCCTCTGGGAGTCCGTGGGGAAAAATGCAGGGAACCAGGAGGGCGTGGCTGATAGGCACCCATGTACGCATAACCACCTCATGGTGGTAAGAAGTTTGAGACCCGCCCCAGGACCCTCGGCCCTTCCTGGAATCCGCTAGAGCAATTCTAAGTGCTTATATTAAGGAATTAAGCCCTCTGGGGGACCGTGGGGCAAAATGCGGGGAACCAAGAGGGCGTGGCGGGTAGGCACCCATGTACGCACAATCACCTCATAGTGGTAAGAAGTTTGACACCCGTCCCAGATCCCTCGGCCATTCCTGGAATCCGCTAGAGCAATTCTAGGTGCTTATATTAAGGAATTAAGCCCTCTGGGGGACCGTGGGGCAAAATGCGGGGAACCAGGAGGGCGTGGCGGATAAGCACCCATCTACGCAGAACTACCTCATGGTGGTAAGAAGTTTAACACCCTGCCCAGGTCCCTCGGCCCTTCCTGGAATCCGCTAGAGCAATTCTAAGTGCTTATATTAAGGAATTAAGGCCTCTGGGGGTCCGTGGGGCAAAATGCAGGGAGCCAGGAGGGCGTGGCGGATAGGCACCCATGTACGCACAACCACCTCATGGTGGTAAGAAGTTTGACACCCGGCCCAGGTCCCTCTGCCTTTCCTGGAATCCGCCAGAGCAATTCTAGGTGCTTATATTATGGAATTAAGGCGTCTAGGGGTCCTTGGGGCAAAATGCGGGGAACCAGGAGGGCGTGGCGGGTAGGCACCCATGTACGCACAACCACCTCATGGTGGTAAGAAGTTTGACACCTGCCCCAGGTCCCTCGACCCTTCCTGGAATCCGCTAGAGCAATTCTAAGTGCTTATATTAAAGAATTAAGGCCTCAGGGAGTCCGTGGGGCAAAATGCAGGGAACCAGGAGGGCGTGGCGGGTAGGCACCCATGTACGCACAACCACTTCATGGTGGTAAGAAGTTTGACACCCGGCCCAGATCCCTCGGCTCTTCCTGGAATCCGCTAGAGCATTTCTAGGTGCTTATATTAAGGGATTAAGGCGTCTAGGGGTCCGTGGGGCAAAATGCGGGGAACCAAGAGGGCGTGGCGGGTAGCCACCCATGTACGCACAACCACTTCATGGTGGTAAGAAGTTTGACACCCAGCCCAGGTCCCTCGGCCCTTCCTGCAATCCACTAGAACAATTCTAGGTGCTTATATTAAAGAATTAAGCCCTCTGGGAATCCATGGGGCAAAATGCGGGGAACAAGGAGGGTGTGGCGGATAGACACCCATGTACGCAGAACTACCTCATGGTGGTAAGAAGTTTGACACTCGAGCCAAGTCCCTCGGCCCTTACTGGAATCCGCTAGAGCAATTCTAAGTGCTTATATTAAGAAATCAAGGCTTCTGGGAGTCCGTGGGGCAAAATGCAGGGAACCAGGAGGGCGTGGCGGATAGGCACCCATGTACGCACAACCACCTCATGGTGGTAAGAAGTTTGACACCCGGCCCAGGTCCCTCTGCCTTTCCTGGAATCCGCCAGAGCAATTCTAGGGGCTTATATTAAGGAATTGAGGCGTCTAGGGGTCCGTGGGGCAAAATGCAGGGAACCAGGAGGGCGTGGCGGGTAGGCACCCATGTACGCACAACCACCTCATGGTGGTAAGAAGTTTCACACCCAGCCCAGGTCCCTCGGCCCTTCCTGAAATCTGCTGGAGCAATTCTAGGTGCTTATATTAAGGAATTAAGACCTCTGGGGGTCCGTGGGGCAAAATGCAGGGAACCAGGAGGGCGTGGCGGATAGGCACCCATGTACGCACAACCACCTCATGGTGGTAAGAAGTTTGACACCCGGCCCAGGTCCCTCTGCCTTTCCTGGAATCCGCCAGAGCAATTCTAGGGGCTTATATTAAGGAATTGAGGCGTCTAGGGGTCCGTGGGGCAAAATGCAGGGAAACAGGAGGGCGTGGCGGGTAGGCACCCATGTACGCACAACCACCTCATGGTGGTAAGAAGTTTGATAACCGGCCCAGGTCCCTCTGCCTTTCCTGGAATCCGCCAGAGCAATTCTAGTTGCTTATATTAAGGAATTAAGGCGTATAGGGACGGTGGGGCAAAATGCGGGGAACCAGGAAGGCGTGGCGGGTAGGCACCCATGTATGCACACCCACCTCATGGTGGTAAGAAGTTTGACACCCGCCCCAGGTCCCTCGGCCATTCCTGGAATCCGCTAGAGCAATTCTAGGTGCTTATATTAAGGAATTAAGCCCTATGGGGGACCGTGGGGCAAAATGCGGGGAACCAGGAGGGCGTGGCGGATAGGCACCCATGTACGCAGAACTATCTCATGGTGGTAAGAAGTTTAACACCCTGCCCAGGTCCCTCGGCCCTTCCTGGAATCCGCTAGAGCAATTCTAAGTGCTTATATTAAGGAATTAAGGCCTCTGGGAGTCCGTGGGGCAAAATGCAGGGAACCAGGAGGGCGTGGCGGATAGGCACCCTTGTACGCACAACCACCTCATGGTGGTAAGAAGTTTAACACCCTGCCCAGGTCCCTCGGCCCTTCCTGGAATCCGCTAGAGCAATTCTAAGTGCTTATATTAAGGAATTAAGGCCTCTGGGAGTCCGTGGGGCAAAATGCAGGGAACCAGGAGGGCGTGGCGGATAGGCACCCATGTACGCACAACCACCTCATGGTGGTAAGAAGTTTGACACCCGGCCCAGGTCCCTCTGCCTTTCCTGGAATCCGCCAGAGCAATTCTAAGTGCTTATATTAAGGAATTAAGGCGTCTAGGGGTCCTTGGGGCTAAATGCGGGGAACCAGGAGGGCGTGGCGGGTAGGCACCCATGTACGCACAACCACCTCATGGTGGTAAGAAGTTTGACAACCGCCCCAGGTCCCTCGGCTCTTCCTGGAATCCGCTAGAGCAATTCTAGTTGCTTATATTAAGGAATTAAGCCCTCTGGGGGACCGTGGGGCAAAATGCGGGGAACCAGGAGGGCGTGGCGGATAGGCACCCATGTACGCAGAACTACCTCATGGTGGTAAGAAGTTTAACACCCTGCCCAGGTCCCTCGGCCTGTCCTGGAATCCGCTAGAGCAATTCTAAGTGCTTATATTAAGGAATTAAGGCCTCTGGGGGTCCGTGGGGCAAAATGCAGGGAACCAGGAGGGCGTGGCGGATAGGCACCCATGTACGCACAACCACCTCATGGTGGTAAGAAGTTTGACACCCGGCCCAGGTCCCTCTGCCTTTCCTGGAATCCGCCAGAGCAATTCTAGGTGCTTATATTAAGGAATTAAGGCGTCTAGGGGTCCTTGGGGCAAAATGCGGGGAACCAGGAGGGCGTGGCGGGTAGGCACCCATGTACGCACAACCACCTCATGGTGGTAAGAAGTTTGACACCCGCCCCAGGTCCCTCGGCCCTTCCTGGAATCCGCTAGAGCAATTCTAAGTGCTTATATTAAAGAATTAAGGCCTCAGGGAGTCCGTGGGGCAAAATGCAGGGAACCAGGAGGGCGTGGCGGGTAGGCACCCATGTACGCACAACCACTTCATGGTGGTAAGAAGTTTGACACCCGGCCCAGATCCCTCGGCTCTTCCTGGAATCCGCTAGAGCATTTCTAGGTGCTTATATTAAGGAATTAAGGCGTCTAGGGGTCCGTGGGGCAAAATGCGGGGAACCAAGAGGGCGTGGCGGGTAGCCACCCATGTACGCACAACCACGTCATGGTGGTAAGAAGTTTGACACCCGGCCCAGGTCCCTCGGCCCTTCCTGCAATCCACTAGAACAATTCTAGGTGCTTATATTAAAGAATTAAGCCCTCTGGGAATCCATGTGGCAAAATGCGGGGAACAAGGAGGGTGTGGCGGATAGACACCCATGTACGCAGAACTACCTCATGGTGGTAAGAAGTTTGACACTCGAGCCAAGTCCCTCGGCCCTTACTGGAATCCGCTAGAGCAATTCTAAGTGCTTATATTAAGAAATCAAGGCCTCTGGGAGTCCGTGGGGCAAAATGCAGGGAACCAGGAGGGCGTGGCGGGTAGGCACCCATGTACGCACAACCACTTCATGGTGGTAAGAAGTTTGACACCCGGCCCAGATCCCTCGGCTCTTCCTGGAATCCGCTAGAGCATTTCTAGGTGCTTATATTAAGGAATTAAGGCGTCTAGGGGTCCGTGGGGCAAAATGCGGGGAACCAAGAGGGCGTGGCGGGTAGCCACCCATGTACGCACAACCACGTCATGGTGGTAAGAAGTTTGACACCCGGCCCAGGTCCCTCGGCCCTTCCTGCAATCCACTAGAACAATTCTAGGTGCTTATATTAAAGAATTAAGCCCTCTGGGAATCCATGTGGCAAAATGCGGGGAACAAGGAGGGTGTGGCGGATAGACACCCATGTACGCAGAACTACCTCATGGTGGTAAGAAGTTTGACACTCGAGCCAAGTCCCTCGGCCCTTACTGGAATCCGCTAGAGCAATTCTAAGTGCTTATATTAAGAAATCAAGGCCTCTGGGAGTCCGTGGGGCAAAATGCAGGGAACCAGGAGGGCGTGGCGGATAGGCACCCATGTACGCACAACCACCTCATGGTGGTAAGAAGTTTGACACCCGGCCCAGGTCCTTCTGCCTTTCCTGGAATCCGCCAGAGCAATTCTAGGGGCTTATATTAAGGAATTGAGGCGTCTAGGGGTCCGTGGGGCAAAATGCAGGGAACCAGGAGGGCGTGGCGGGTAGGCACCCATGTACGCACAACCACCTCATGGTGGTAAGAAGTTTCACACCCAGCCCAGGTCCCTCGGCCCTTCCTGAAATCTGCTGGAGCAATTCTAGGTGCTTATATTAAGGAATTAAGACCTCTGGGGGTCCGTGGGGCAAAATGCGGGGAACCAGGAAGGCGTGGCGGGTAGGCACCCATGTACGCACAACCACCTCATGGTGGTAAGAAGTTTGACACCCGCCCCAGGTCCCTCGGCCATTCCTGGAATCCGCTAGAGCAATTCTAAGTGCTTATATTAAGGAATTGAGGCGTCTAGGGGTCCGTGGGGCAAAATGCAGGGAACCAGGAGGGCGTGGCGGATAGGCACCCATTTACTCACAACAACCACATGGTGGTAAGAAGTTTGACACCCGGCCCAGGTCCCTTTGCCTTTCCTGGAATCCGCTAGAGCAATTCTAGGTGCTTATATTAAGGAACTAAGGCGTGTAGGGGACGGTGGGGCAAAATGCAGGGAACCAGGAAGGCGTGGTGGGTAGGCACCCATGTACGCACAACCACCTCATAATGGTAAGAAGTTTGACACCCTCCCCAGGTCCCTCGGCCCTTCCTGGAATCCGCTAGAGCAATTCTAAGTGCTTATATTAAGGAATTAAGGCGTCTAGGGGTCCGTGGGGCAAAATGCGGGGAACCAGGAGGGCGTGGCGGATAGATACCCATGTACGCACAACCACCTCATGGTGGTAAGAAGTTTGACACCCGGCCCAGGTCCCTCTGCCTTTCCTGGAATCCGCCAGAGCAATTCTAGGTGCTTATATTAAGGAATTAAGGCGTCTAGGGGTCCGTGGGGCAAAATGCTGGGAACCAGGAGGGCGTGGCGGGTAGGCACCCATGTACGCACAACCACTTCATGGTGGTAAGAAGTTTGACACCCGGCCCAGATCCCTCGGCACTTCCTGGAATCCGCTAGAGCATTTCTAGGTGCTTATATTAAGGAATTAAGGCGTCTAGGGGTACGTGGGGCAAAATGCGGGGAACCAAGAGGGCGTGGCGGGTAGGCACCCATGTACGCACAATCACCTCATAGTGGTAAGAAGTTTGACACCCGTCCCAGATCCCTCGGCCATTCCTGGAATTTGCTAGAGCAATTCTAAGTCCTTATATTAAGGAATTAAGGCCTCTGGGAGTCCGTGGGGAAAAATGCAGGGAACCAGGAGGGCGTGGCTGATAGGCACCCATGTACGCATAACCACCTCATGGTGGTAAGAAGTTTGAGACCCGCCCCAGGACCCTCGGCCCTTCCTGGAATCCGCTAGAGCAATTCTAAGTGCTTATATTAAGGAATTAAGCCCTCTGGGGGACCGTGGGGCAAAATGCGGGGAACCAAGAGGGCGTGGCGGGTAGGCACCCATGTACGCACAATCACCTCATAGTGGTAAGAAGTTTGACACCCGTCCCAGATCCCTCGGCCATTCCTGGAATCCGCTAGAGCAATTCTAGGTGCTTATATTAAGGAATTAAGCCCTCTGGGGGACCGTGGGGCAAAATGCGGGGAACCAGGAGGGCGTGGCGGATAAGCACCCATCTACGCAGAACTACCTCATGGTGGTAAGAAGTTTAACACCCTGCCCAGGTCCCTCGGCCCTTCCTGGAATCCGCTAGAGCAATTCTAAGTGCTTATATTAAGGAATTAAGGCCTCTGGGGGTCCGTGGGGCAAAATGCAGGGAGCCAGGAGGGCGTGGCGGATAGGCACCCATGTACGCACAACCACCTCATGGTGGTAAGAAGTTTGACACCCGGCCCAGGTCCCTCTGCCTTTCCTGGAATCCGCCAGAGCAATTCTAGGTGCTTATATTATGGAATTAAGGCGTCTAGGGGTCCTTGGGGCAAAATGCGGGGAACCAGGAGGGCGTGGCGGGTAGGCACCCATGTACGCACAACCACCTCATGGTGGTAAGAAGTTTGACACCTGCCCCAGGTCCCTCGACCCTTCCTGGAATCCGCTAGAGCAATTCTAAGTGCTTATATTAAAGAATTAAGGCCTCAGGGAGTCCGTGGGGCAAAATGCAGGGAACCAGGAGGGCGTGGCGGGTAGGCACCCATGTACGCACAACCACTTCATGGTGGTAAGAAGTTTGACACCCGGCCCAGATCCCTCGGCTCTTCCTGGAATCCGCTAGAGCATTTCTAGGTGCTTATATTAAGGAATTAAGGCGTCTAGGGGTCCGTGGGGCAAAATGCGGGGAACCAAGAGGGCGTGGCGGGTAGCCACCCATGTACGCACAACCACTTCATGGTGGTAAGAAGTTTGACACCCAGCCCAGGTCCCTCGGCCCTTCCTGCAATCCACTAGAACAATTCTAGGTGCTTATATTAAAGAATTAAGCCCTCTGGGAATCCATGGGGCAAAATGCGGGGAACAAGGAGGGTGTGGCGGATAGACACCCATGTACGCAGAACTACCTCATGGTGGTAAGAAGTTTGACACTCGAGCCAAGTCCCTCGGCCCTTACTGGAATCCGCTAGAGCAATTCTAAGTGCTTATATTAAGAAATCAAGGCTTCTGGGAGTCCGTGGGGCAAAATGCAGGGAACCAGGAGGGCGTGGCGGATAGGCACCCATGTACGCACAACCACCTCATGGTGGTAAGAAGTTTGACACCCGGCCCAGGTCCCTCTGCCTTTCCTGGAATCCGCCAGAGCAATTCTAGGGGCTTATATTAAGGAATTGAGGCGTCTAGGGGTCCGTGGGGCAAAATGCAGGGAACCAGGAGGGCGTGGCGGGTAGGCACCCATGTACGCACAACCACCTCATGGTGGTAAGAAGTTTCACACCCAGCCCAGGTCCCTCGGCCCTTCCTGAAATCTGCTGGAGCAATTCTAGGTGCTTATATTAAGGAATTAAGACCTCTGGGGGTCCGTGGGGCAAAATGCAGGGAACCAGGAGGGCGTGGCGGATAGGCACCCATGTACGCACAACCACCTCATGGTGGTAAGAAGTTTGACACCCGGCCCAGGTCCCTCTGCCTTTCCTGGAATCCGCCAGAGCAATTCTAGGGGCTTATATTAAGGAATTGAGGCGTCTAGGGGTCCGTGGGGCAAAATGCAGGGAACCAGGAGGGCGTGGCGGGTAGGCACCCATGTACGCACAACCACCTCATGGTGGTAAGAAGTTTGATAACCGGCCCAGGTCCCTCTGCCTTTCCTGGAATCCGCCAGAGCAATTCTAGTTGCTTATATTAAGGAATTAAGGCGTATAGGGACGGTGGGGCAAAATGCGGGGAACCAGGAAGGCGTGGCGGGTAGGCACCCATGTATGCACACCCACCTCATGGTGGTAAGAAGTTTGACACCCGCCCCAGGTCCCTCGGCCATTCCTGGAATCCGCTAGAGCAATTCTAGGTGCTTATATTAAGGAATTAAGCCCTATGGGGGACCGTGGGGCAAAATGCGGGGAACCAGGAGGGCGTGGCGGATAGGCACCCATGTACGCAGAACTATCTCATGGTGGTAAGAAGTTTAACACCCTGCCCAGGTCCCTCGGCCCTTCCTGGAATCCGCTAGAGCAATTCTAAGTGCTTATATTAAGGAATTAAGGCCTCTGGGAGTCCGTGGGGCAAAATGCAGGGAACCAGGAGGGCGTGGCGGATAGGCACCCATGTACGCACAACCACCTCATGGTGGTAAGAAGTTTGACACCCGGCCCAGGTCCCTCTGCCTTTCCTGGAATCCGCCAGAGCAATTCTAAGTGCTTATATTAAGGAATTAAGGCGTCTAGGGGTCCTTGGGGCTAAATGCGGGGAACCAGGAGGGCGTGGCGGGTAGGCACCCATGTACGCACAACCACCTCATGGTGGTAAGAAGTTTGACAACCGCCCCAGGTCCCTCGGCTCTTCCTGGAATCCGCTAGAGCAATTCTAGTTGCTTATATTAAGGAATTAAGCCCTCTGGGGGACCGTGGGGCAAAATGCGGGGAACCAGGAGGGCGTGGCGGATAGGCACCCATGTACGCAGAACTACCTCATGGTGGTAAGAAGTTTAACACCCTGCCCAGGTCCCTCGGCCTTTCCTGGAATCCGCCAGAGCAATTCTAAGTGCTTATATTAAGGAATTAAGGCCTCTGGGGGTCCGTGGGGCAAAATGCAGGGAACCAGGAGGGCGTGGCGGATAGGCACCCATGTACGCACAACCACCTCATGGTGGTAAGAAGTTTGACACCCGGCCCAGGTCCCTCTGCCTTTCCTGGAATCCGCCAGAGCAATTCTAGGTGCTTATATTAAGGAATTAAGGCGTCTAGGGGTCCTTGGGGCAAAATGCGGGGAACCAGGAGGGCGTGGCGGGTAGGCACCCATGTACGCACAACCACCTCATGGTGGTAAGAAGTTTGACACCCGCCCCAGGTCCCTCGGCCCTTCCTGGAATCCGCTAGAGCAATTCTAAGTGCTTATATTAAAGAATTAAGGCCTCAGGGAGTCCGTGGGGCAAAATGCAGGGAACCAGGAGGGCGTGGCGGGTAGGCACCCATGTACGCACAACCACTTCATGGTGGTAAGAAGTTTGACACCCGGCCCAGATCCCTCGGCTCTTCCTGGAATCCGCTAGAGCATTTCTAGGTGCTTATATTAAGGAGTTAAGGCGTCTAGGGGTCCGTGGGGCAAAATGCGGGGAACCAAGAGGGCGTGGCGGGTAGCCACCCATGTACGCACAACCACGTCATGGTGGTAAGAAGTTTGACACCCGGCCCAGGTCCCTCGGCCCTTCCTGCAATCCACTAGAACAATTCTAGGTGCTTATATTAAAGAATTAAGCCCTCTGGGAATCCATGTGGCAAAATGCGGGGAACAAGGAGGGTGTGGCGGATAGACACCCATGTACGCAGAACTACCTCATGGTGGTAAGAAGTTTGACACTCGAGCCAAGTCCCTCGGCCCTTACTGGAATCCGCTAGAGCAATTCTAAGTGCTTATATTAAGAAATCAAGGCCTCTGGGAGTCCGTGGGGCAAAATGCAGGGAACCAGGAGGGCGTGGCGGATAGGCACCCATGTACGCACAACCACCTCATGGTGGTAAGAAGTTTGACACCCGGCCCAGGTCCTTCTGCCTTTCCTGGAATCCGCCAGAGCAATTCTAGGGGCTTATATTAAGGAATTGAGGCGTCTAGGGGTCCGTGGGGCAAAATGCAGGGAACCAGGAGGGCGTGGCGGGTAGGCACCCATGTACGCACAACCACCTCATGGTGGTAAGAAGTTTCACACCCAGCCCAGGTCCCTCGGCCCTTCCTGAAATCTGCTGGAGCAATTCTAGGTGCTTATATTAAGGAATTAAGACCTCTGGGGGTCCGTGGGGCAAAATGCGGGGAACCAGGAAGGCGTGGCGGGTAGGCACCCATGTACGCACAACCACCTCATGGTGGTAAGAAGTTTGACACCCGCCCCAGGTCCCTCGGCCATTCCTGGAATCCGCTAGAGCAATTCTAAGTGCTTATATTAAGGAATTGAGGCGTCTAGGGGTCCGTGGGGCAAAATGCAGGGAACCAGGAGGGCGTGGCGGATAGGCACCCATTTACTCACAACAACCACATGGTGGTAAGAAGTTTGACACCCGGCCCAGGTCCCTTTGCCTTTCCTGGAATCCGCTAGAGCAATTCTAGGTGCTTATATTAAGGAACTAAGGCGTGTAGGGGACGGTGGGGCAAAATGCAGGGAACCAGGAAGGCGTGGTGGGTAGGCACCCATGTACGCACAACCACCTCATAATGGTAAGAAGTTTGACACCCTCCCCAGGTCCCTCGGCCCTTCCTGGAATCCGCTAGAGCAATTCTAAGTGCTTATATTAAGGAATTAAGGCGTCTAGGGGTCCGTGGGGCAAAATGCGGGGAACCAGGAGGGCGTGGCGGATAGGCACCCATGTACGCACAACCACCTCATGGTGGTAAGAAGTTTGACACCCGGCCCAGGTCCCTCTGCCTTTCCTGGAATCCGCCAGAGCAATTCTAGGTGCTTATATTAAGGAATTAAGGCGTCTAGGGGTCCGTGGGGCAAAATGCTGGGAACCAGGAGGGCGTGGCGGGTAGGCACCCATGTACGCACAACCACTTCATGGTGGTAAGAAGTTTGACACCCGGCCCAGATCCCTCGGCACTTCCTGGAATCCGCTAGAGCATTTCTAGGTGCTTATATTAAGGAATTAAGGCGTCTAGGGGTACGTGGGGCAAAATGCGGGGAACCAAGAGGGCGTGGCGGGTAGGCACCCATGTACGCACAATCACCTCATAGTGGTAAGAAGTTTGACACCCGTCCCAGATCCCTCGGCCATTCCTGGAATCCGCTAGAGCAATTCTAAGTCCTTATATTAAGGAATTAAGGCCTCTGGGAGTCCGTGGGGAAAAATGCAGGGAACCAGGAGGGCGTGGCTGATAGGCACCCATGTACGCATAACCACCTCATGGTGGTAAGAAGTTTGAGACCCGCCCCAGGACCCTCGGCCCTTCCTGGAATCCGCTAGAGCAATTCTAAGTGCTTATATTAAGGAATTAAGCCCTCTGGGGGACCGTGGGGCAAAATGCGGGGAACCAAGAGGGCGTGGCGGGTAGGCACCCATGTACGCACAATCACCTCATAGTGGTAAGAAGTTTGACACCCGTCCCAGATCCCTCGGCCATTCCTGGAATCCGCTAGAGCAATTCTAGGTGCTTATATTAAGGAATTAAGGCTTCTGGGGGTCCGTGGGGCAAAATGAAGGGAACCAGGAGGGCGTGGCGGGTAAGCACCCATGTACGCACAACCACCTCATGGTGGTAAGAAGTTTGACACCCGCCCCAGGTCCCTCGGCTCTTCCTGGAATCCGCTAGAGCAATTCTAGGTGCTTATATTAAGGAATTAAGCCCTCTGGGGGACCGTGGGGCAAAATGCGGGGAACCAGGAGGGCGTGGCGGATAGGCACCCATGTACGCAGAACTACCTCATGGTGGTAAGAAGTTTAACACCCTGCCCAGGTCCCTCGGCCCTTCCTGGAATCCGCTAGAGCAATTCTAAGTGCTTATATTAAGGAATTAAGGCCTCTGGGAGTCCGTGGGGCAAAATGCAGGGAACCAGGAGGGCGTGGCGGATAGGCACCCATGTACGCACAACCACCTCATGGTGGTAAGAAGTTTAACACCCTGCCCAGGTCCCTCGGCCCTTCCTGGAATCCGCTAGAGCAATTCTAAGTGCTTATATTAAGGAATTAAGGCCTCAGGGAGTCCGTGGGGCAAAATGCAGGGAACCAGGAGGGCGTGGCGGATAGGCACCCATGTACGCACAACCACCTCATGGTGGTAAGAAGTTTGACACCCGGCCCAGGTCCCTCTGCCTTTCCTGGAATACGCCAGAGCAATTCTAGGTGCTTATATTAAGGAATTAAGGCGTCTAGGGGTCCTTGGGGCAAAATGCGGGGAACCAGGAGGGCGTGGCGGGTAGGCACCCATGTACGCACAACCACCTCATGGTGGTAAGAAGTTTGACACCCGCCCCAGGTCCCTCGGCCCTTCCTGGAATCCGCTAGAGCAATTCTAAGTGCTTATATTAAAGAATTAAGGCCTCAGGGAGTCCGTGGGGCAAAATGCAGGGAACCAGGAGGGCGTGGCGGGTAGGCACCCATGTACGCACAACCACTTCATGGTGGTAAGAAGTTTGACACCCGGCCCAGATCCCTCGGCACTTCCTGGAATCCGCTAGAGCATTTCTAGGTGCTTATATTAAGGAATTAAGGCGTCTAGGGGTCCGTGGGGCAAAATGCGGGGAACCAAGTGGGCGTGGCGGGTAGGCACCCATGTACGCACAACCACCTCATGGTTGTAAGAAGTTTGACACTCGACCCAAGTCCCTCGGCCCTTCCTGGAATCCGCTAGAGCAATTCTAGGTGCTTATATTAAGGAATTAAGACCTCTGGGGACGGTGGGGCAAAATGCAGGGAACCAGGAAGGCGTGGTGGGTAGGCACCCATGTACGCACAACCACCTCATGATGGTAAGAAGTTTGACACCCTCCCCAGGTCCCTCGGCCCTTCCTGGAATCCGCTAGAGCAATTCTAAGTGCTTATATTTAGGAATTAAGGCGTCTAGGGGTCGGTGGGGCAAAATGCGGGGAACCAGGAGGGCGTGGCGGATAGGCACCCATGTACGCACAACCACCTCATGGTGGTAAGAAGTTTGACACCAGGCCCAGGTCCCTCTGCCTTTCCTGGAATCCGCCAGAGCAATTCTAGGTGCTTATATTAAGGAATTAAGGCGTCTAGGGGTCCGTGGGGCAAAATGCGGGGAACCAGGAGGGCGTGGCGGGTAGGCACCCATGTACGCACAACCACCTCATGGTGGTAAGAAGTTTGACACTCGACGCAAGTCCCTCGGCCCTTCCTGGAATCCGCTAGAGCAATTCAAGGTGCTTATATTAAGGAATTAAGGCTTCTGGGGGTCCGTGGGGCAAAATGCAGGGAACCAGGAGGGCGTGGCGGGTAGGCACCCATGTACGCACAACCACTTCATGGTGGTAAGAAGTTTGACACCCGGCCCAGATCCCTCGGCACTTCCTGGAATCCGCTAGAGCATTTCTAGGTGCTTATATTAAGGAATTAAGACCTCTGGGGGACGGTGGGGCAAAATGCAGGGAACCATGAAGGCGTGGTGGGTAGGCACCCATGTACGCACAACCACCTCATGATGGTAAGAAGTTTGACACCCTCCCCAGGTCCCTCGGCCCTTCCTGGAATCAGCTAGAGCAATTCTAAGTGCTTATATTAAGGAATTAAGGCGTCTAGGGGCCCGTGGGGCAAAATGCGGGGAACCAGGAGGGCGTGGCGGATAGGCACTCATGTACGCACAACCACCTCATGGTGGTAAGAAGTTTGACACCCGGCCCAGGTTCCTCTGCCTTTCCTGGAATCCGCCAGAGCAATTCTAGGTGCTTATATCAAGGAATTAAGGCGTCTAGGGGTCCGTGGGGCAAAATGCAGGGAACCAGGAGGGCGTGGCGGGTAGGCACCCATGTACGCACAACCACTTCATTGTGGTAAGAAGTTTGACACCCGGCCCAGATCCCTCGGCACTTCCTGGAATCCGCTAGAGCATTTCTAGGTGCTTATATTAAGGAATTAAGGTGTCTAGGGGTCCTTGGGGCAAAATGCGGGGAACCAGGAGGGCGTGGCGGGTAGGCACCCATGTACGCACAACCACCTCATGGTGGTAAGAAGTTTGACACCCGCCCCAGGTCCCTCGGCCCTTCCTGGAATCCGCTAGAGCAATTCTAAGTGCTTATATTAAAGAATTAAGGCCTCAGGGAGTCCGTGGGGCAAAATGCAGGGAACCAGGAGGGCGTGGCGGGTAGGCACCCATGTACGCACAACCACTTCATGGTGGTAAGAAGTTTGACACCCGGCCCAGATCCCTCGGCTCTTCCTGGAATCCGCTAGAGCATTTCTAGGTGCTTATATTAAGGAATTAAGGCGTCTAGGGGTCCGTGGGGCAAAATGCGGGGAACCAAGAGGGCGTGGCGGGTAGCCACCCATGTACGCACAACCACTTCATGGTGGTAAGAAGTTTGACACCCGGCCCAGGTCCCTCGGCCCTTCCTGCAATCCACTAGAACAATTCTAGGTGCTTATATTAAAGAATTAAGCCCTCTGGGAATCCATGTGGCAAAATGCGGGGAACAAGGAGGGTGTGGCGGATAGACACCCATGTACGCAGAACTACCTCATGGTGGTAAGAAGTTTGACACTCGAGCCAAGTCCCTCGGCCCTTACTGGAATCCGCTAGAGCAATTCTAAGTGCTTATATTAAGAAATCAAGGCCTCTGGGAGTCCGTGGGGCAAAATGCAGGGAACCAGGAGGGCGTGGCGGATAGGCACCCATGTACGCACAACCACCTCATGGTGGTAAGAAGTTTGACACCCGGCCCAGGTCCTTCTGCCTTTCCTGGAATCCGCCAGAGCAATTCTAGGGGCTTATATTAAGGAATTGAGGCGTCTAGGGGTCCGTGGGGCAAAATGCAGGGAACCAGGAGGGCGTGGCGGGTAGGCACCCATGTACGCACAACCACCTCATGGTGGTAAGAAGTTTCACACCCAGCCCAGGTCCCTCGGCCCTTCCTGAAATCTGCTGGAGCAATTCTAGGTGCTTATATTAAGGAATTAAGACCTCTGGGGGTCCGTGGGGCAAAATGCGGGGAACCAGGAAGGCGTGGCGGGTAGGCACCCATGTACGCACAACCACCTCATGGTGGTAAGAAGTTTGACACCCGCCCCAGGTCCCTCGGCCATTCCTGGAATCCGCTAGACCAATTCTAAGTGCTTATATTAAGGAATTGAGGCGTCTAGGGGTCCGTGGGGCAAAATGCAGGGAACCAGGAGGGCGTGGCGGATAGGCACCCATTTACTCACAACAACCACATGGTGGTAAGAAGTTTGACACCCGGCCCAGGTCCCTTTGCCTTTCCTGGAATCCGCTAGAGCAATTCTAGGTGCTTATATTAAGGAACTAAGGCGTGTAGGGGACGGTGGGGCAAAATGCAGGGAACCAGGAAGGCGTGGTGGGTAGGCACCCATGTACGCACAACCACCTCATAATGGTAAGAAGTTTGACACCCTCCCCAGGTCCCTCGGCCCTTCCTGGAATCCGCTAGAGCAATTCTAAGTGCTTATATTAAGGAATTAAGGCGTCTAGGGGTCCGTGGGGCAAAATGCGGGGAACCAGGAGGGCGTGGCGGATAGGCACCCATGTACGCACAACCACCTCATGGTGGTAAGAAGTTTGACACCCGGCCCAGGTCCCTCTGCCTTTCCTGGAATCCGCCAGAGCAATTCTAGGTGCTTATATTAAGGAATTAAGGCGTCTAGGGGTCCGTGGGGCAAAATGCAGGGAACCAGGAGGGCGTGGCGGGTAGGCACCCATGTACGCACAACCACTTCATGGTGGTAAGAAGTTTGACACCCGGCCCAGATCCCTCGGCACTTCCTGGAATCCGCTAGAGCATTTCTAGGTGCTTATATTAAGGAATTAAGGCGTCTAGGGGTACGTGGGGCAAAATGCGGGGAACCAAGAGGGCGTGGCGGGTAGGCACCCATGTACGCACAATCACCTCATAGTGGTAAGAAGTTTGACACCCGTCCCAGATCCCTCGGCCATTCCTGGAATCCGCTAGAGCAATTCTAAGTCCTTATATTAAGGAATTAAGGCCTCTGGGAGTCCGTGGGAAAAATGCAGGGAACCAGGAGGGCGTGGCTGATAGGCACCCATGTACGCATAACCACCTCATGGTGGTAAGAAGTTTGAGACCCGCCCCAGGACCCTCGGCCCTTCCTGGAATCCGCTAGAGCAATTCTAAGTGCTTATATTAAGGAATTAAGCCCTCTGGGGGACCGTGGGGCAAAATGCGGGGAACCAAGAGGGCGTGGCGGGTAGGCACCCATGTACGCACAATCACCTCATAGTGGTAAGAAGTTTGACACCCGTCCCAGATCCCTCGGCCATTCCTGGAATCCGCTAGAGCAATTCTAGGTGCTTATATTAAGGAATTAAGGCTTCTGGGGGTCCGTGGGGCAAAATGAAGGGAACCAGGAGGGCGTGGCGGGTAAGCACCCATGTACGCACAACCACCTCATGGTGGTAAGAAGTTTGACACCCGCCCCAGGTCCCTCGGCTCTTCCTGGAATCCGCTAGAGCAATTCTAGGTGCTTATATTAAGGAATTAAGCCCTCTGGGGGACCGTGGGGCAAAATGCGGGGAACCAGGAGGGCGTGGCGGATAGGCACCCATGTACGCAGAACTACCTCATGGTGGTAAGAAGTTTAACACGCTGCCCAGGTCCCTCGGCCCTTCCTGGAATCCGCTAGAGCAATTCTAAGTGCTTATATTAAGGAATTAAGGCCTCTGGGAGTCCGTGGGGCAAAATGCAGGGAACCAGGAGGGCGTGGCGGATAGGCACCCATGTACGCACAACCACCTCATGGTGGTAAGAAGTTTAACACCCTGCCCAGGTCCCTCGGCCCTTCCTGGAATCCGCTAGAGCAATTCTAAGTGCTTATATTAAGGAATTAAGGCCTCTGGGAGTCCGTGGGGCAAAATGCAGGGAACCAGGAGGGCGTGGCGGATAGGCACCCATGTACGCACAACCACCTCATGGTGGTAAGAAGTTTGACACCCGGCCCAGGTCCCTCGGCACTTCCTGGAATCCGCTAGAGCATTTCTAGGTGCTTATATTAAGGAATTAAGGCGTCTAGGGGTCCGTGGGGCAAAATGCGGGGAACCAAGTGGGCGTGGCGGGTAGGCACCCATGTACGCACAACCACCTCATGGTTGTAAGAAGTTTGACACTCGACCCAAGTCCCTCGGCCCTTCCTGGAATCCGCTAGAGCAATTCTAGGTGCTTATATTAAGGAATTAAGACCTCTGGGGACGGTGGGGCAAAATGCAGGGAACCAGGAAGGCGTGGTGGGTAGGCACCCATGTACGCACAACCACCTCATGATGGTAAGAAGTTTGACACCCTCCCCAGGTCCCTCGGCCCTTCCTGGAATCCGCTAGAGCAATTCTAAGTGCTTATATTTAGGAATTAAGGCGTCTAGGGGTCGGTGGGGCAAAATGCGGGGAACCAGGAGGGCGTGGCGGATAGGCACCCATGTACGCACAACCACCTCATGGTGGTAAGAAGTTTGACACCAGGCCCAGGTCCCTCTGCCTTTCCTGGAATCCGCCAGAGCAATTCTAGGTGCTTATATTAAGGAATTAAGGCGTCTAGGGGTCCGTGGGGCAAAATGCGGGGAACCAGGAGGGCGTGGCGGGTAGGCACCCATGTACGCACAACCACCTCATGGTGGTAAGAAGTTTGACACCCGCCCCAGGTCCCTCGGCCATTCCTGGAATCCGCTAGAGCAATTCAAGGTGCTTATATTAAGGAATTAAGGCCTCTGGGAGTCCGTGGGGAAAAATGCAGGGAACCAGGAGGGCGTGGCGGGTAGGCACCCATGTACGCACAACCACTTCATGGTGGTAAGAAGTTTGACACCCGGCCCAGATCCCTCGGCACTTCCTGGAATCCGCTAGAGCATTTCTAGGTGCTTATATTAAGGAATTAAGGCCTCTGGGGGACGGTGGGGCAAAATGCAGGGAACCATGAAGGCGTGGCGGATAGGCACCCATGTACGCAGAACTACCTCATGGTGGTAAGAAGTTTAACACCCTGCCCAGGTCCCTCGGCCCTTCCTGGAATCCGCTAGAGCAATTCTAAGTGCTTATATTAAGGAATTAAGGCCTCTGGGGGTCCGTGGGGCAAAATGCAGGGAACCAGGAGGGCGTGGCGGTTAGGCACCCATGTACGCACAACCATCTCATGGTGGTAAGAAGTTTGACACCCGGCCCAGGTCCCTCTGCCTTTCCTGGAATCCGCCAGAGCAATTCTAGGTGCTTATATTAAGGAATTAAGGCGTCTAGGGGTCCTTGGGGCAAAATGCGGGGAACCAGGAGGGCGTGCCGGGTAGGCACCCATGTACGCACAACCACCTCATGGTGGTAAGAAGTTTGACACCCGCCCCAGGTCCCCCGGCCCTTCCTGGAATCCGCTAGAGCAATTCTAAGTGCTTATATTAAAGAATTAAGGCCTCAGGGAGTCCGTGGGGCAAAATGCAGGGAACCAGGAGGGCGTGGCGGGTAGGCACCCATGTACGCACAACCACTTCATGGTGGTAAGAAGTTTGACACCCGGCCCAGATCCCTCGGCACTTCCTGGAATCCGCTAGAGCATTTCTAGGTGCTTATATTAAGGAATTAAGGCGTCTAGGGGTCCGTGGGGCAAAATGCGGGGAACCAAGAGGGCGTGGCGGGTAGCCACCCATGTACGCACAACCACTTCATGGTGGTAAGAAGTTTGACACCCAGCCCAGGTCCCTCGGCCCTTCCTGCAATCCACTAGAACAATTCTATGTGCTTATATTAAAGAATTAAGCCCTCTGGGAATCCATGGGGCAATATGCGGGGAACAAAGAGGGTGTGGCGGATAGACACCCATGTACGCAGAACTACCTCATGGTGGTAAGAAGTTTGACACTCGAGCCAAGTCCCTCGGCCCTTACTGGAATCCGCTAGAGCAATTCTAAGTGCTTATATTAAGAAATCAAGGCCTCTGGGAGTCCGAGGGGCAAAATGCAGGGAACCAGGAGGGCGTGGCGGATAGGCACCCATGTACGCACAACCACCTCATGGTGGTAAGAAGTTTGACACCCGGCCCAGGTCCCTCTGCCTTTCCTGGAATCCGCCAGAGCAATTCTAGGGGCTTATATTAAGGAATTGAGGCGTCTAGGGGTCCGAGGGGCAAAATGCAGGGAACCAGGAGGGCGTGGCGGGTAGGCACCCATGTACGCACAACCACCTCATGGTGGCAAGAAGTTTGATAACCGGCCCAGGTTCCTCTGCCTTTCCTGGAATCCGCCAGAGCAATTCTAGGTGCTTATATTAAGGAATTAAAGCCTCAGGGAGTCCGTGGGGCAAAATGCATGGAACCAGGAGGGCGTGGCGGGTAGGCACCCATGTACGCACAACCACTTCATGGTGGTAAAAAGTTTGACACCCGACCCAGATACCTCGGCACTTCCTGGAATCCGCTAGAGCATTTCTAGTTGCTTATATTAAGGAATTAAGGCGTCTAGGGGTCTGTGGGGCAAAATGCGGGGAACCAAGAGGGCGTGGCGGGTAGGCACCCATGTACGCACAACCACCTCATGGTGGTAAGAAGTTTGACACCCGCCCCAGGTCCCTCGGCCATTCCTGGAATCCGCTGGAGCAATTCTAAGTGCTTATATTAAGGAATTAAGGCCTCTGGGAGTCCGTGGGGCAAAATGCAGGGAACCAGGAGGGCGTGGCGGATAGGCACCCATGTACGCACAACCACCTCATGGTGGTAAGAAGTTTGACACCCGGCCCAGGTCCCTCTGCCTTTCCTGGAATCCGCCAGAGCAATTCTAGGTGCTTATATTAAGGAATTAAGGCGTCTAGGGGTCCGTGGGGCAAAATGCAGGGAACCAGGAGGGCGTGGCGGGTAGGCACCCATGTACGCACAACCACTTCATAGTGGTAAGAAGTTTGACACCCGGCCCAGATCCCTCGGCACTTCCTGGAATCCGCTAGAGCATTTCTAGGTGCTTATATTAAGGAATTAAGGCGTCTAGGGGTCCGTGGGGCAAAATGCGGGGAACCAAGAGGGCGTGGCGGGTAGGCACCTATGTACGCACAATCACCTCATAGTGGTAAGAAGTTTGACACCCGCCCCAGGTCCCTCGGCCATTCCTGGAATCCGCTAGAGCAATTCTAAGTCCTTATATTAAGGAATTAAGGCTTCTGGGGGTCCGTGGGGCAAAATGCAGGGAACCAGGAGGACGTGGCGGGTAGGCACCCATGTACGCACAACCACCTCATGGTGGTAAGAAGTTTGACACCCGCCCCAGGTCCCTCGGCTCTTCCTGGAATCCGCTAGAGCAATTCTAGGTGCTTATATTAAGGAATTAAGCCCTCTGGGGGACCGTGGGGCAAAATGCGGGGAACCAGGAGGGCGTGGCGGATAGGCACCCATGTACGCAGAACTACCTCATGGTGGTAAGAAGTTTAACACCCTGCCCAGGTCCCTCGGCCCTTCCTGGAATCCGCTAGAGCAATTCTAAGTGCTTATATTAAGGAATTAAGGCCTCTGGGAGTCCGTGGGGCAAAATGCAGGGAACCAGGAGGGCGTGGCGGATAGGCACCCATGTACGCACAACCACCTCATGGTGGTAAGAAGTTTAACACCCTGCCCAGGTCCCTCGGCCCTTCCTGGAATCCGCTAGAGCAATTCTAAGTGCTTATATTAAGGAATTAAGGCCTCTGGGAGTCCGTGGGGCAAAATGCAGGGAACCAAGAGGGCGTGGCGGGTAGGCACCCATGTACGCACAACCACTTCATGGTGGTAAGAAGTTTGACACCCGGCCCAGATCCCTCGGCACTTCCTGGAATCCGCTAGAGCATTTCTAGGTGCTTATATTAAGGAATTAAGGCGTCTAGGGGTCCGTGGGGCAAAATGCGGGGAACCAAGAGGGCGTGGCGGGTAGGCACCCATGTACGCACAACCACCTCATGGTGGTAAGAAGTTTGACACTCGACCCAAGTCCCTCGGCCCTTCCTGGAATCCGCTAGAGCAATTCTAGGTGCTTATATTAAGGAATTAAGGCTTCTGGGGGTCCGTGGGGCAAAATGCAGGGAACCAGGAGGGCGTGGCGGGTAGGCACCCATGTACGCACAACCACCTCATGATGGTAAGAAGTTTAACACCCGCCCCAGGTCCCTCGGCTCTTCCTGGAATCCGCTAGAGCAATTCTAGGTGCTTATATTAAGGAATTAAGCCCTCTGGGGGACCGTGGGGCAAAATGCGGGGAACCAGGAGGGCGTGGCGGATAAGCACCCATGTACGCAGAACTACCTCATGGTGGTAAGAAGTTTAACACCCTGCCCAGGTTCCTCGGCCCTTCCTGGAATCCGCTAGAGCAATTCTAAGTGCTTATATTAAGGAATTAAGGCCTCTGGGGGTCCGTGGGGCAAAATGCAGGGAACCAGGAGGGCGTGGCGGATAGGCACCCATGTACGCACAACCACCTCATGGTGGTAAGAAGTTTGACACCCGGCCCAGGTCCCTCTGCCTTTCCTGGAATCCGCCAGAGCAATTCTAGGTGCTTATATTAAGGAATTAAGGCCTCTGGGAGACCGTGGGGCAAAATGCAGGGAACCAGGAGGGCGTGGCGGATAGGCACCCATGTACTCACAACAACCACATGGTGGTAAGAAGTTTGACACCCGGCCCAGGTCCCTTTGCCTTTCCTGGAATCCGCCAGAGCAATTCTAGGTGCTTATATTAAGGAATTAAGGCGTGTAGGGACGGTGGGGCAAAATGCGGGGAACCAGGAAGGCGTGGCGCGGGTAGGCACCCATGTACGCACAACCACCTCATGGTGGTAAGAAGTTTGACACCCGCCCCAGGTCCCTCGGCCATTCCTGGAATCCGCTAGAGCAATTCTAGGTGCTTATATTAAGGAATTTAGCCCTATGGGGGACCGTGGGGCAAAATGCGGGGAACCAGGAGGGCGTGGCGGATAGGCACCCATGTACGCAGAACTACCTCATGGTGGTAAGAAGTTTAACACCCTGCCCAGGTCCCTCGGCCCTTCCTGGAATCCGCTAGAGCAATTCTAAGTGCTTATATTAAGGAATTAAGGCCTCTGGGAGTCCGTGGGGCAAAATGCAGGGAACCAGGAGGGCGTGGCGGATAGGCACCCATGTACGCACAACCACCTCATGGTGGTAAGAAGTTTAACACCCTGCCCAGGTCCCTCGGCCCTTCCTGGAATCCGCTAGAGCAATTCTAAGTGCTTATATTAAGGAATTAAGGCCTCTGGGAGTCCGTGGGGCAAAATGCAGGGAACCAGGAGGGCGTGGCGGATAGGCACCCATGTACGCACAACCACCTCATGGTGGTAAGAAGTTTGACACCCGGCCCAGGTCCCTCTGCCTTTCCTGGAATCCGCCAGAGCAATTCTAGGTGCTTATATTAAGGAATTAAGGCGTCTAGGGGTCCTTGGGGCTAAATGCGGGGAACCAGGAGGGCGTGGCAGGTAGGCACCCATGTACGCACAACCACCTCATGGTGGTAAGAAGTTTGACACCCGCCCCAGGTCCCTCGGCCCTTCCTGGAATCCGCTAGAGCAATTCTAAGTGCTTATATTAAAGAATTAAGGCCTCAGGGAGTCCGTGGGGCAAAATGCAGGGAACCAAGAGGGCGTGGCGGGTAGGCACCCATGTACGCACAACCACTTCATGGTGGTAAGAAGTTTGACACCCGGCCCAGATCCCTCGGCACTTCCTGGAATCCGCTAGAGCATTTCTAGGTGCTTATATTAAGGAATTAAGGCGTCTAGGGGTCCGTGGGGCAAAATGCGGGGAACCAAGAGGGCGTGGCGGGTAGGCACCCATGTACGCACAACCACCTCATGGTGGTAAGAAGTTTGACACTCGACCCAAGTCCCTCGGCCCTTCCTGGAATCCGCTAGAGCAATTCTAGGTGCTTATATTAAGGAATTAAGGCTTCTGGGGGTCCGTGGGGCAAAATGCAGGGAACCAGGAGGGCGTGGCGGGAGGCACCCATGTATGCACAACCACCTCATGATGGTAAGAAGTTTAACACCCGCCCCAGGTCCCTCGGCTCTTCCTGGAATCCGCTAGAGCAATTCTAGTTGCTTATATTAAGGAATTAAGCCCTCTGGGGGACCGTGGGGCAAAATGCGGGGAACCAGGAGGGCGTGGCGGATAGGCACCCATGTACGCAGAACTACCTCATGGTGGTAAGAAGTTTAACACCCTGCCCAGGTCCCTCGGCCCTTCCTGGAATCCGCTAGAGCAATTCTAAGTGCTTATATTAAGGAATTAAGGCCTCTGGGGGTCCGTGGGGCAAAATGCAGGGAACCAGGAGGGCGTGGCGGATAGGCACCCATGTACGCACAACCACCTCATGGTGGTAAGAAGTTTGACTACCCGGCCCAGGTCCCTCTGCCTTTCCTGGAATCCGCCAGAGCAATTCTAGGTGCTTATACTAAGGAATTAAGGCGTCTAGGGGTCCTTGGGGCAAAATGCGGGGAACCAGGAGGGCGTGGCGGGTAGGCACCCATGTACGCACAACCACCTCATGGTGGTAAGAAGTTTGACACCCGCCCCAGGTCCCTCGGCCCTTCCTGGAATCCGCTAGAGCAATTCTAAGTGCTTATATTAAAGAATTAAGGCCTCAGGGAGTCCGTGGGGCAAAATGCAGGGAACCAGGAGGGCGTGGCGGGTAGGCACCCATGTACGCACAACCACCTCATGGTGGTAAGAAGTTTGACACCCGGCCCAGGTCCCTCTGCCTTTCCTGGAATCCGCCAGAGCAATTCTAGGTGCTTATATTAAGGAATTAAGGCGTCTAGGGGTCCTTGGGGCTAAATGCGGGGAACCAGGAGGGCGTGGCGGGTAGGCACCCATGTACGCACAACCACCTCATGGTGGTAAGAAGTTTGACACCCGCCCCAGGTCCCTCGGCCCTTCCTGGAATCCGCTAGAGCAATTCTAAGTGCTTATATTAAAGAATTAAGGCCTCAGGGAGTCCGTGGGGCAAAATGCAGGGAACCAAGAGGGCGTGGCGGGTAGGCACCCATGTACGCACAACCACTTCATGGTGGTAAGAAGTTTGACACCCGGCCCAGATCCCTCGGCACTTCCTGGAATCCGCTAGAGCATTTCTAGGTGCTTATATTAAGGAATTAAGGCGTCTAGGGGTCCGTGGGGCAAAATGCGGGGAACCAAGAGGGCGTGGCGGGTAGGCACCCATGTACGCACAACCACCTCATGGTGGTAAGAAGTTTGACACTCGACCCAAGTCCCTCGGCCCTTCCTGGAAACCGCTAGAGCAATTCTAGGTGCTTATATTAAGGAATTAAGGCTTCTGGGGGTCCGTGGGGCAAAATGCAGGGAACCAGGAGGGCGTGGCGGGTAGGCACCCATGTACGCACAACCACCTCATGATGGTAAGAAGTTTAACACCCGCCCCAGGTCCCTCGGCTCTTCCTGGAATCCGCTAGAGCAATTCTAGTTGCTTATATTAAGGAATTAAGCCCTCTGGGGGACCGTGGGGCAAAATGCGGGGAACCAGGAGGGCGTGGCGGATAGGCACCCATGTACGCAGAACTACCTCATGGTGGTAAGAAGTTTAACACCCTGCCCAGGTCCCTCGGCCCTTCCTGGAATCCGCTAGAGCAATTCTAAGTGCTTATATTAAGGAATTAAGGCCTCTGGGGGTCCGTGGGGCAAAATGCAGGGAACCAGGAGGGCGTGGCGGATAGGCACCCATGTACGCACAACCACCTCATGGTGGTAAGAAGTTTGACTACCCGGCCCAGGTCCCTCTGCCTTTCCTGGAATCCGCCAGAGCAATTCTAGGTGCTTATATTAAGGAATTAAGGCGTCTAGGGGTCCTTGGGGCAAAATGCGGGGAACCAGGAGGGCGTGGCGGGTAGGCACCCATGTACGCACAACCACCTCATGGTGGTAAGAAGTTTGACACCCGCCCCAGGTCCCTCGGCCCTTCCTGGAATCCGCTAGAGCAATTCTAAGTGCTTATATTAAAGAATTAAGGCCTCAGGGAGTCCGTGGGGCAAAATGCAGGGAACCAGGAGGGCGTGGCGGGTAGGCACCCATGTACGCACAACCACTTCATGGTGGTAAGAAGTTTGACACCCGGCCCAGATCCCTCGGCTCTTCCTGGATTCCGCTAGAGCATTTCTAGGTGCTTATATTAAGGAATTAAGGCGTCTAGGGGTCCGTGGGGCAAAATGCGGGGAACCAAGAGGGCGTGGCGGGTAGGCACCCATGTACGCACAACCACCTCATGGTGGTAAGAAGTTTGACACTCGACCCAAGTCCCTCGGCCCTTCCTGGAATCCGCTAGAGCAATTCTAGGTGCTTATATTAAGGAATTAAGGCTTCTGGGGGTCCGTGGGGCAAAATGCAGGGAACCAGGAGGGCGTGGCGGGTAGGCACCCATGTACGCACAACCACCTCATGATGGTAAGAAGTTTAACACCCGCCCCAGGTCCCTCGGCTCTTCCTGGAATCCGCTAGAGCAATTCTAGGTGCTTATATTAAGGAATTAAGCCCTCTGGGGGACCGTGGGGCAAAATGCGGGGAACCAGGAGGGCGTGGCGGATAAGCACCCATGTACGCAGAACTACCTCATGGTGGTAAGAAGTTTAACACCCTGCCCAGGTCCCTCGGCCCTTCCTGGAATCCGCTAGAGCAATTCTAAGTGCTTATATTAAGGAATTAAGGCCTCTGGGGGTCCGTGGGGCAAAATGCAGGGAACCAGGAGGGCGTGGCGGATAGGCACCCATGTACGCACAACCACCTCATGGTGGTAAGAAGTTTGACACCCGGCCCAGGTCCCTCTGCCTTTCCTGGAATCCGCCAGAGCAATTCTAGGTGCTTATATTAAAGAATTAAGGCCTCTGGGAGACCGTGGGGCAAAATGCAGGGAACCAGGAGGGCGTGGCGGATAGGCACCCATGTACTCACAACAACCACATGGTGGTAAGAAGTTTGACACCCGGCCCAGGTCCCTTTGCCTTTCCTGGAATCCGCCAGAGCAATTCTAGGTGCTTATATTAAGGAATTAAGGCGTGTAGGGACGGTGGGGCAAAATGCGGGGAACCAGGAAGGCGTGGCGGGTAGGCACCCATGTACGCACAACCACCTCATGGTGGTAAGAAGTTTGACACCCGCCCCAGGTCCCTCGGCCATTCCTGGAATCCGCTAGAGCAATTCTAGGTGCTTATATTAAGGAATTTAGCCCTATGGGGGACCGTGGGGCAAAATGCGGGGAACCAGGAGGGCGTGGCGGATAGGCACCCATGTACGCAGAACTACCTCATGGTGGTAAGAAGTTTAACACCCTGCCCAGGTCCCTCGGCCCTTCCTGGAATCCGCTAGAGCAATTCTAAGTGCTTATATTAAGGAATTAAGGCCTCTGGGAGTCCGTGGGGCAAAATGCAGGGAACCAGGAGGGCGTGGCGGATAGGCACCCATGTACGCACAACCACCTCATGGTGGTAAGAAGTTTAACACCCTGCCCAGGTCCCTCGGCCCTTCCTGGAATCCGCTAGAGCAATTCTAAGTGCTTATATTAAGGAATTAAGGCCTCTGGGAGTCCGTGGGGCAAAATGCAGGGAACCAGGAGGGCGTGGCGGATAGGCACCCATGTACGCACAACCACCTCATGGTGGTAAGAAGTTTGACACCCGGCCCAGGTCCCTCTGCCTTTCCTGGAATCCGCCAGAGCAATTCTAGGTGCTTATATTAAGGAATTAAGGCGTCTAGGGGTCCTTGGGGCTAAATGCGGGGAACCAGGAGGGCGTGGCAGGTAGGCACCCATGTACGCACAACCACCTCATGGTGGTAAGAAGTTTGACACCCGCCCCAGGTCCCTCGGCCCTTCCTGGAATCCGCTAGAGCAATTCTAAGTGCTTATATTAAAGAATTAAGGCCTCAGGGAGTCCGTGGGGCAAAATGCAGGGAACCAAGAGGGCGTGGCGGGTAGGCACCCATGTACGCACAACCACTTCATGGTGGTAAGAAGTTTGATACCCGGCCCAGATCCCTCGGCACTTCCTGGAATCCGCTAGAGCATTTCTAGGTGCTTATATTAAGGAATTAAGGCGTCTAGGGGTCCGTGGGGCAAAATGCGGGGAACCAAGAGGGCGTGGCGGGTAGGCACCCATGTACGCACAACCACCTCATGGTGGTAAGAAGTTTGACACTCGACCCAAGTCCCTCGGCCCTTCCTGGAATCCGCTAGAGCAATTCTAGGTGCTTATATTAAGGAATTAAGGCTTCTGGGGGTCCGTGGGGCAAAATGCAGGGAACCAGGAGGGCTTGGCGGGAGGCACCCATGTACGCACAACCACCTCATGATGGTAAGAAGTTTAACACCCGCCCCAGGTCCCTCGGCCCTTCCTGGAATCCGCTAGAGCAATTCTAAGTGCTTATATTAAGGAATTAAGGCCTCTGGGGGTCCGTGGGGCAAAATGCAGGGAACCAGGAGGGCGTGGCGGATAGGCACCCATGTACGCACAACCACCTCATGGTGGTAAGAAGTTTGACTACCCGGCCCAGGTCCCTCTGCCTTTCCTGGAATCCGCCAGAGCAATTCTAGGTGCTTATACTAAAGAATTAAGGCGTCTAGGGGTCCTTGGGGCAAAATGCGGGGAACCAGGAGGGCGTGGCGGGTAGGCACCCATGTACGCACAACCACCTCATGGTGGTAAGAAGTTTGACACCCGCCCCAGGTCCCTCGGCCCTTCCTGGAATCCGCTAGAGCAATTCTAAGTGCTTATATTAAAGAATTAAGGCCTCAGGGAGTCCGTGGGGCAAAATGCAGGGAACCAGGAGGGCGTGGCGGGTAGGCACCCATGTACGCACAACCACCTCATGGTGGTAAGAAGTTTGACACCCGGCCCAGGTCCCTCTGCCTTTCCTGGAATCCGCCAGAGCAATTCTAGGTGCTTATATTAAGGAATTAAGGCGTCTAGGGGTCCTTGGGGCTAAATGCGGGGAACCAGGAGGGCGTGGCGGGTAGGCACCCATGTACGCACAACCACCTCATGGTGGTAAGAAGTTTGACACCCGCCCCAGGTCCCTCGGCCCTTCCTGGAATCCGCTAGAGCAATTCTAAGTGCTTATATTAAAGAATTAAGGCCTCAGGGAGTCCGTGGGGCAAAATGCAGGGAACCAAGAGGGCGTGGCGGGTAGGCACCCATGTACGCACAACCACTTCATGGTGGTAAGAAGTTTGACACCCGGCCCAGATCCCTCGGCACTTCCTGGAATCCGCTAGAGCATTTCTAGGTGCTTATATTAAGGAATTAAGGCGTCTAGGGGTCCGTGGGGCAAAATGCGGGGAACCAAGAGGGCGTGGCGGGTAGGCACCCATGTACGCACAACCACCTCATGGTGGTAAGAAGTTTGACACTCGACCCAAGTCCCTCGGCCCTTCCTGGAATCCGCTAGAGCAATTCTAGGTGCTTATATTAAGGAATTAAGGCTTCTGGGGGTCCGTGGGGCAAAATGCAGGGAACCAGGAGGGCGTGGCGGGTAGGCACCCATGTACGCACAACCACCTCATGATGGTAAGAAGTTTAACACCCGCCCCAGGTCCCTCGGCTCTTCCTGGAATCCGCTAGAGCAATTCTAGTAGCTTATATTAAGGAATTAAGCCCTCTGGGGGACCGTGGGGCAAAATGCGGGGAACCAGGAGGGCGTGGCGGATAGGCACCCATGTACGCAGAACTACCTCATGGTGGTAAGAAGTTTAACACCCTGCCCAGGTCCCTCGGCCCTTCCTGGAATCCGCTAGAGCAATTCTAAGTGCTTATATTAAGGAATTAAGGCCTCTGGGGGTCCGTGGGGCAAAATGCAGGGAACCAGGAGTGCGTGGCGGATAGGCACCCATGTACGCACAACCACCTCATGGTGGTAAGAAGTTTGACTACCCGGCCCAGGTCCCTCTGCCTTTCCTGGAATTCGCCAGAGCAATTCTAGGTGCTTATATTAAGGAATTAAGGCCTCAGGGAGTCCGTGGGGCAAAATGCAGGGAACCAAGAGGGCGTGGCGGGTAGGCACCCATGTACGCACAACCACTTCATGGTGGTAAGAAGTTTGACACCCGGCCCAGATCCCTCGGCACTTCCTGGAATCCGCTAGAGCATTTCTAGGTGCTTATATTAAGGAATTAAGGCGTCTAGTGGTCCGTGGGGCAAAATGCGGGGAACCAAGAGGGCGTGGCGGGTAGGCACCCATGTACGCACAACCACCTCATGGTGGTAAGAAGTTTGACACTCGACCCAAGTCCCTCGGCCCTTCCTGGAATCCGCTAGAGCAATTCTAGGTGCTTATATTAAGGAATTAAGGCTTCTGGGGGTCCGTGGGGCAAAATGCAGGGAACCAGGAGGGCGTGGCGGGTAGGCACCCATGTACGCACAACCACCTCATGATGGTAAGAAGTTTAACACCCGCCCCAGGTCCCTCGGCTCTTCCTGGAATCCGCTAGAGCAATTCTAGTTGCTTATATTAAGGAATTAAGCCCTCTGGGGGACCGTGGGGCAAAATGCGGGGAACCAGGAGGGCGTGGCGGATAGGCACCCATGTACGCAGAACTACCTCATGGTGGTAAGAAGTTTAACACCCTGCCCAGGTCCCTCGGCCCTTCCTGGAATCCGCTAGAGCAATTCTAAGTGCTTATATTAAGGAATTAAGGCCTCTGGGGGTCCGTGGGGCAAAATGCAGGGAACCAGGAGGGCGTGGCGGATAGGCACCCATGTACGCACAACCACCTCATGGTGGTAAGAAGTTTGACTACCCGGCCCAGGTCCCTCTGCCTTTCCTGGAATCCGCCAGAGCAATTCTAGGTGCTTATATTAAGGAATTAAGGCGTCTAGGGGTCCTTGGGGCAAAATGCGGGGAACCAGGAGGGCGTGGCGGGTAGGCACCCATGTACGCACAACCACCTCATGGTGGTAAGAAGTTTGACACCCGCCCCAGGTCCCTCGGCCCTTCCTGGAATCCGCTAGAGCAATTCTAAGTGCTTATATTAAAGAATTAAGGCCTCAGGGAGTCCGTGGGGCAAAATGCAGGGAACCAGGAGGGCGTGGCGGGTAGGCACCCATGTACGCACAACCACTTCATGGTGGTAAGAAGTTTGACACCCGGCCCAGATCCCTCGGCTCTTCCTGGAATCCGCTAGAGCATTTCTAGGTGCTTATATTAAGGAATTAAGGCGTCTAGGGGTCCGTGGGGCAAAATGCGGGGAACCAAGAGGGCGTGGCGGGTAGGCACCCATGTACGCACAACCACCTCATGGTGGTAAGAAGTTTGACACTCGACCCAAGTCCCTCGGCCCTTCCTGGAATCCGCTAGAGCAATTCTAGGTGCTTATATTAAGGAATTAAGGCTTCTGGGGGTCCGTGGGGCAAAATGCAGGGAACCAGGAGGGCGTGGCGGGTAGGCACCCATGTACGCACAACCACCTCATGATGGTAAGAAGTTTAACACCCGCCCCAGGTCCCTCGGCTCTTCCTGGAATCCGCTAGAGCAATTCTAGGTGCTTATATTAAGGAATTAAGCCCTCTGGGGGACCGTGGGGCAAAATGCGGGGAACCAGGAGGGCGTGGCGGATAAGCACCCATGTACGCAGAACTACCTCATGGTGGTAAGAAGTTTAACACCCTGCCCAGGTCCCTCGGCCCTTCCTGGAATCCGCTAGAGCAATTCTAAGTGCTTATATTAAGGAATTAAGGCCTCTGGGGGTCCGTGGGGCAAAATGCAGGGAACCAGGAGGGCGTGGCGGATAGGCACCCATGTACGCACAACCACCTCATGGTGGTAAGAAGTTTGACACCCGGCCCAGGTCCCTCTGCCTTTCCTGGAATCCGCCAGAGCAATTCTAGGTGCTTATATTAAAGAATTAAGGCCTCTGGGAGACCGTGGGGCAAAATGCAGGGAACCAGGAGGGCGTGGCGGATAGGCACCCATGTACTCACAACAACCACATGGTGGTAAGAAGTTTGACACCCGGCCCAGGTCCCTTTGCCTTTCCTGGAATCCGCCAGAGCAATTCTAGGTGCTTATATTAAGGAATTAAGGCGTGTAGGGACGGTGGGGCAAAATGCGGGGAACCAGGAAGGCGTGGCGGGTAGGCACCCATGTACGCACAACCACCTCATGGTGGTAAGAAGTTTGACACCCGCCCCAGGTCCCTCGGCCATTCCTGGAATCCGCTAGAGCAATTCTAGGTGCTTATATTAAGGAATTTAGCCCTATGGGGGACCGTGGGGCAAAATGCGGGGAACCAGGAGGGCGTGGCGGATAGGCACCCATGTACGCAGAACTACCTCATGGTGGTAAGAAGTTTAACACCCTGCCCAGGTCCCTCGGCCCTTCCTGGAATCCGCTAGAGCAATTCTAAGTGCTTATATTAAGGAATTAAGGCCTCTGGGAGTCCGTGGGGCAAAATGCAGGGAACCAGGAGGGCGTGGCGGATAGGCACCCATGTACGCACAACCACCTCATGGTGGTAAGAAGTTTAACACCCTGCCCAGGTCCCTCGGCCCTTCCTGGAATCCGCTAGAGCAATTCTAAGTGCTTATATTAAGGAATTAAGGCCTCTGGGAGTCCGTGGGGCAAAATGCAGGGAACCAGGAGGGCGTGGCGGATAGGCACCCATGTACGCACAACCACCTCATGGTGGTAAGAAGTTTGACACCCGGCCCAGGTCCCTCTGCCTTTCCTGGAATCCGCCAGAGCAATTCTAGGTGCTTATATTAAGGAATTAAGGCGTCTAGGGGTCCTTGGGGCTAAATGCGGGGAACCAGGAGGGCGTGGCAGGTAGGCACCCATGTACGCACAACCACCTCATGGTGGTAAGAAGTTTGACACCCGCCCCAGGTCCCTCGGCCCTTCCTGGAATCCGCTAGAGCAATTCTAAGTGCTTATATTAAAGAATTAAGGCCTCAGGGAGTCCGTGGGGCAAAATGCAGGGAACCAAGAGGGCGTGGCGGGTAGGCACCCATGTACGCACAACCACTTCATGGTGGTAAGAAGTTTGATACCCGGCCCAGATCCCTCGGCACTTCCTGGAATCCGCTAGAGCATTTCTAGGTGCTTATATTAAGGAATTAAGGCGTCTAGGGGTCCGTGGGGCAAAATGCGGGGAACCAAGAGGGCGTGGCGGGTAGGCACCCATGTACGCACAACCACCTCATGGTGGTAAGAAGTTTGACACTCAACCCAAGTCCCTCGGCCCTTCCTGGAATCCGCTAGAGCAATTCTAGGTGCTTATATTAAGGAATTAAGGCTTCTGGGGGTCCGTGGGGCAAAATGCAGGGAACCAGGAGGGCGTGGCGGGAGGCACCCATGTACGCACAACCACCTCATGATGGTAAGAAGTTTAACACCCGCCCCAGGTCCCTCGGCCCTTCCTGGAATCCGCTAGAGCAATTCTAAGTGCTTATATTAAGGAATTAAGGCCTCTGGGGGTCCGTGGGGCAAAATGCAGGGAACCAGGAGGGCGTGGCGGATAGGCACCCATGTACGCACAACCACCTCATGGTGGTAAGAAGTTTGACTACCCGGCCCAGGTCCCTCTGCCTTTCCTGGAATCCGCCAGAGCAATTCTAGGTGCTTATACTAAAGAATTAAGGCGTCTAGGGGTCCTTGGGGCAAAATGCGGGGAACCAGGAGGGCGTGGCGGGTAGGCACCCATGTACGCACAACCACCTCATGGTGGTAAGAAGTTTGACACCCGCCCCAGGTCCCTCGGCCCTTCCTGGAATCCGCTAGAGCAATTCTAAGTGCTTATATTAAAGAATTAAGGCCTCAGGGAGTCCGTGGGGCAAAATGCAGGGAACCAGGAGGGCGTGGCGGGTAGGCACCCATGTACGCACAACCACCTCATGGTGGTAAGAAGTTTGACACCCGGCCCAGGTCCCTCTGCCTTTCCTGGAATCCGCCAGAGCAATTCTAGGTGCTTATATTAAGGAATTAAGGCGTCTAGGGGTCCTTGGGGCTAAATGCGGGGAACCAGGAGGGCGTGGCGGGTAGGCACCCATGTACGCACAACCACCTCATGGTGGTAAGAAGTTTGACACCCGCCCCAGGTCCCTCGGCCCTTCCTGGAATCCGCTAGAGCAATTCTAAGTGCTTATATTAAAGAATTAAGGCCTCAGGGAGTCCGTGGGGCAAAATGCAGGGAACCAAGAGGGCGTGGCGGGTAGGCACCCATGTACGCACAACCACTTCATGGTGGTAAGAAGTTTGACACCCGGCCCAGATCCCTCGGCACTTCCTGGAATCCGCTAGAGCATTTCTAGGTGCTTATATTAAGGAATTAAGGCGTCTAGGGGTCCGTGGGGCAAAATGCGGGGAACCAAGAGGGCGTGGCGGGTAGGCACCCATGTACGCACAACCACCTCATGGTGGTAAGAAGTTTGACACTCGACCCAAGTCCCTCGGCCCTTCCTGGAATCCGCTAGAGCAATTCTAAGTGCTTATATTAAGGAATTAAGGCTTCTGGGGGTCCGTGGGGCAAAATGCAGGGAACCAGGAGGGCGTGGCGGGTAGGCACCCATGTACGCACAACCACCTCATGATGGTAAGAAGTTTAACACCCGCCCCAGGTCCCTCGGCTCTTCCTGGAATCCGCTAGAGCAATTCTAGTTGCTTATATTAAGGAATTAAGCCCTCTGGGGGACCGTGGGGCAAAATGCGGGGAACCAGGAGGGCGTGGCGGATAGGCACCCATGTACGCAGAACTACCTCATGGTGGTAAGAAGTTTAACACCCTGCCCAGGTCCCTCGGCCCTTCCTGGAATCCGCTAGAGCAATTCTAAGTGCTTATATTAAGGAATTAAGGCCTCTGGGGGTCCGTGGGGCAAAATGCAGGGAACCAGGAGGGCGTGGCGGATAGGCACCCATGTACGCACAACCACCTCATGGTGGTAAGAAGTTTGACTACCCGGCCCAGGTCCCTCTGCCTTTCCTGGAATTCGCCAGAGCAATTCTAGGTGCTTATATTAAGGAATTAAGGCGTCTAGGGGTCCTTGGGGCAAAATGCGGGGAACCAGGAGGGCGTGGCGGGTAGGCACCCATGTACGCACAACCACCTCATGGTGGTAAGAAGTTTGACACCCGCCCCAGGTCCCTCGGCCCTTCCTGGAATCCGCTAGAGCAATTCTAAGTGCTTATATTAAAGAATTAAGGCCTCAGGGAGTCCGTGGGGCAAAATGCAGGGAACCAGGAGGGCGTGGCGGGTAGGCACCCATGTACGCACAACCACTTCATGGTGGTAAGAAGTTTGACACCCGGCCCAGATCCCTCGGCTCTTCCTGGAATCCGCTAGAGCATTTCTAGGTGCTTATATTAAGGAATTAAGGCGTCTAGGGGTCCGTGGGGCAAAATGCGGGGAACCAAGAGGGCGTGGCGGGTAGCCACCCATGTACGCACAACCACTTCATGGTGGTAAGAAGTTTGACACCCAGCCCAGGTCCCTCGGCCCTTCCTGCAATCCACTAGAACAATTCTAGGTGCTTATATTAAAGAATTAAGCCCTCTGGGAATCCATGGGGCAAAATGCGGGGAACAAGGAGGGTGTGGCGGATAGACACCCATGTACGCAGAACTACCTCATGGTGGTAAGAAGTTTGACACCCGGCCCAGGTCCCTCTGCCTTTCCTGGAATCCGCCAGAGCAATTCTAGGTGCTTATATTAAGGAATTAAGGCGTCTAGGGGTCCTTGGGGCAAAATGCGGGGAACCAGGAGGGCGTGGCGGGTAGGCACCCATGTACGCACAACCACCTCATGGTGGTAAGAAGTTTGACACCCGCCCCAGGTCCCTCGGCCCTTCCTGGAATCCGCTAGAGCAATTCTAAGTGCTTATATTAAAGAATTAAGGCCTCAGGGAGTCCGTGGGGCAAAATGCAGGGAACCAGGAGGGCGTGGCGGGTAGGCACCCATGTACGCACAACCACTTCATGGTGGTAAGAAGTTTGACACCCGGCCCAGATCCCTCGGCACTTCCTGGAATCCGCTAGAGCATTTCTAGGTGCTTATATTAAGGAATTAAGGCGTCTAGGGGTCCGTGGGGCAAAATGCGGGGAACCAAGAGGGCGTGGCGGGTAGGCACCCATGTACGCACAACCACCTCATGGTGGTAAGAAGTTTGACACTCGACCCAAGTCCCTCGGCCCTTCCTGGAATCCGCTAGAGCAATTCTAGGTGCTTATATTAAGGAATTAAGACATCTGGGGACGGTGGGGCAAAATGCAGGGAACCAGGAAGGCGTGGTGGGTAGGCACCCATGTACGCACAACCACCTCATGATGGTAAGAAGTTTGACACCCTCCCCAGGTCCCTCGGCCCTTCCTGGAATCCGCTAGAGCAATTCTAAGTGCTTATATTTAGGAATTAAGGCGTCTAGGGGTCGGTGGGGCAAAATGCGGGGAACCAGGAGGGCGTGGCGGATAGGCACCCATGTACGCACAACCACCTCATGGTGGTAAGAAGTTTGACACCCGGCCCAGGTCCCTCTGCCTTTCCTGGAATCCGCCAGAGCAATTCTAAGTGCTTATATTAAAGAATTAAGGCCTCAGGGAGTCCGTGGGGCAAAATGCAGGGAACCAAGAGGGCGTGGCGGGTAGGCACCCATGTACGCACAACCACTTCATGGTGGTAAGAAGTTTGACACCCGGCCCAGATCCCTTGGCACTTCCTGGAATCCGCTAGAGCATTTCTAGGTGCTTATATTAAGGAATTAAGGCGTCTAGGGGTCCGTGGGGCAAAATGCGGGGAACCAAGAGGGCGTGGCGGGTAGGCACCCATGTACGCACAACCACCTCATGGTGGTAAGAAGTTTGACACTCGAGCCAAGTCCCTCGGCCCTTCCTGGAATCCGCTAGAGCAATTCTAGGTGCTTATATTAAGGAATTAAGGCTTCTGGGGGTCCGTGGGGCAAAATGCAGGGAACCAGGAGGGCGTGGCGGGTAGGCACCCATGTACGCAGAACTACCTCATGGTGGTAAGAAGTTTAACACCCTGCCCAGGTCCCTCGGCCCTTCCTGGAATCCGCTAGAGCAATTCTAAGTGCTTATATTAAGGAATTAAGGCCTCTGGGGGTCCGTGGGGCAAAATGCAGGGAACCAGGAGGGCGTGGCGGATAGGCACCCATGTACGCACAACCACCTCATGGTGGTAAGAAGTTTGACTACCCGGCCCAGGTCCCTCTGCCTTTCCTGGAATCCGCCAGAGCAATTCTAGGTGCTTATATTAAGGAATTAAGGCGTCTAGGGGTCCTTGGGGCAAAATGCGGGGAACCAGGAGGGCGTGGCGGGTAGGCACCCATGTACGCACAACCACCTCATGGTGGTAAGAAGTTTGACACCCGCCCCAGGTCCCTCGGCCCTTCCTGGAATCCGCTAGAGCAATTCTAAGTGCTTATATTAAAGAATTAAGGCCTCAGGGAGTCCGTGGGGCAAAATGCAGGGAACCAGGAGGGCGTGGCGGGTAGGCACCCATGTACGCACAACCACTTCATGGTGGTAAGAAGTTTGACACCCGGCCCAGATCCCTCGGCTCTTCCTGGAATCCGCTAGAGCATTTCTAGGTGCTTATATTAAGGAATTAAGGCGTCTAGGGGTCCGTGGGGCAAAATGCGGGGAACCAAGAGGGCGTGGCGGGTAGCCACCCATGTACGCACAACCACTTCATGGTGGTAAGAAGTTTGACACCCAGCCCAGGTCCCTCGGCCCTTCCTGCAATCCACTAGAACAATTCTAGGTGCTTATATTAAAGAATTAAGCCCTCTGGGAATCCATGGGGCAAAATGCGGGGAACAAGGAGGGTGTGGCGGATAGACACCCATGTACGCAGAACTACCTCATGGTGGTAAGAAGTTTGACACTCGAGCCAAGTCCCTCGGCCCTTCCTGGAATCCGCTAGAGCAATTCTAAGTGCTTATATTAAGAAATCAAGGTTTCTGGGAGTCCGTGGGGCAAAATGCAGGGAACCAGGAGGGCGTGGCGGATAGGCACCCATGTACGCACAACCACCTCATGGTGGTAAGAAGTTTGACACCCGGCCCAGGTCCCTCTGCCTTTCCTGGAATCCGCCAGAGCAATTCTAGGGGCTTATATTAAGGAATTGAGGCGTCTAGGGGTCCGTGGGGCAAAATGCAGGGAACCAGGAGGGCGTGGCGGGTAGGCACCCATGTACGCACAACCACCTCATGGTGGTAAGAAGTTTCACTCCCAGCCCAGGTCCCTCGGCCCTTCTTGAAATCTGCTGGAGCAATTCTAGGTGCTTATATTAAGGAATTAAGACCTCTGGGGGTCCGTGGGGCAAAATGCGGGGAACCAGGAAGGCGTGGCGGGTAGGCACCCATGTACGCACAACCACCTCATGGTGGTAAGAAGTTTGACACCCGCCCCAGGTCCCTCGGCCATTCCTGGAATCCGCTAGAGCAATTCTAAGTGCTTATATTAAGGAATTGAGGCGTCTAGGGGTCCGTGGGGGCAAAATGCAGGGAACCAGGAGGGCGTGGCGGATAGGCACCCATTTACTCACAACAACCACATGGTGTTAAGAAGTTTGACACCCGGCCCAGGTCCCTTTGCCTTTCCTGGAATCCGCCAGAGCAATTCTAGGTGCTTTTATTAAGGAAATAAGGCGTGTAGGGGACGGTGGGGCAAAATGCAGGGAACCAGGAAGGCGTGATGGGTAGGCACCCATCTACGCACAACCACCTCATGATGGTAAGAAGTTTGACACCCTCCCCAGGTCCCTCGGCCCTTCCTGGAATCCGCTAGAGCAATTCTAAGTGCTTATATTAAGGAATTAAGGCGTCTAGGGGTCCGTGGGGCAAAATGCGGGGAACCAGGAGGGCGTGGCGGATAGGCACCCATGTACGCACAACCACCTCATGGTGGTAAGAAGTTTGACACCCGGCCCAGGTCCCTCTGCCTTTCCTGGAATCCGCCAGAGCAATTCTAGGTGCTTATATTAAGGAATTAAGGCGTCTAGGGGTCCGTGGGGCAAAATGCAGGGAACCAGGAGGGCGTGGCGGGTAGGCACCCATGTACGCACAACCACTTCATGGTGGTAAGAAGTTTGACACCCGGCCCAGATCCCTCGGCACTTCCTGGAATCCGCTAGAGCATTTCTAGGTGCTTATATTAAGGAATTAAGGCGTCTAGGGGTCCGTGGGGCAAAATGCGGGGAACCAAGAGGGCGTGGCGGGTAGGCACCCATGTACGCACAATCACCTCATAGTGGTAAGAAGTTTGACACCCGTCCCAGATCCCTCGGCCATTCCTGGAATCCGCTAGAGCAATTCTAAGTCCTTATATTAAGGAATTAAGGCCTCTGGGAGTCCGTGGGGAAAAATGCAGGGAACCAGGAGGGCGTGGCTGATAGGCACCCATGTACGCATAACCACCTCATGGTGGTAAGAAGTTTGAGACCCGCCCCAGGACCCTCGGCCCTTCCTGGAATCCGCTAGAGCAATTCTAAGTGCTTATATTAAGGAATTAAGCCCTCTGGGGGACCGTGGGGCAAAATGCGGGGAACCAAGAGGGCGTGGCGGGTAGGCACCCATGTACGCACAATCACCTCATAGTGGTAAGAAGTTTGACACCCGTCCCAGATCCCTCGGCCATTCCTGGAATCCGCTAGAGCAATTCTAGGTGCTTATATTAAGGAATTAAGGCTTCTGGGGGTCCGTGGGGCAAAATGAAGGGAACCAGGAGGGCGTGGCGGGTAAGCACCCATGTACGCACAACCACCTCATGGTGGTAAGAAGTTTGACACCCGCCCCAGGTCCCTCGGCTCTTCCTGGAATCCGCTAGAGCAATTCTAGGTGCTTATATTAAGGAATTAAGCCCTCTGGGGGACCGTGGGGCAAAATGCGGGGAACCAGGAGGGCGTGGCGGATAGGCACCCATGTACGCAGAACTACCTCATGGTGGTAAGAAGTTTAACACCCTGCCCAGGTCCCTCGGCCCTTCCTGGAATCCGCTAGAGCAATTCTAAGTGCTTATATTAAGGAATTAAGGCCTCTGGGAGTCCGTGGGGCAAAATCCAGGGAACCAGGAGGGCGTGGCGGATAGGCACCCATGTACGCACAACCACCTCATGGTGGTAAGAAGTTTAACACCCTGCCCAGGTCCCTCGGCCCTTCCTGGAATCCGCTAGAGCAATTCTAAGTGCTTATATTAAGGAATTAAGGCCTCTGGGAGTCCGTGGGGCAAAATGCAGGGAACCAGGAGGGCGTGGCGGATAGGCACCCATGTACGCACAACCACCTCATGGTGGTAAGAAGTTTGACACCCGGCCCAGGTCCCTCTGCCTTTCCTGGAATCCGCCAGAGCAATTCTAGGTGCTTATATTAAGGAATTAAGGCGTCTAGGGGTCCTTGGGGCAAAATGCGGGGAACCAGGAGGGCGTGGCGGGTAGGCACCCATGTACGCACAACCACCTCATGGTGGTAAGAAGTTTGACACCCGCCCCAGGTCCCTCGGCCCTTCCTGGAATCCGCTAGAGCAATTCTAAGTGCTTATATTAAAGAATTAAGGCCTCAGGGAGTCCGTGGGGCAAAATGCAGGGAACCAGGAGGGCGTGGCGGGTAGGCACCCATGTACGCACAACCACTTCATGGTGGTAAGAAGTTTGACACCCGGCCCAGATCCCTCGGCACTTCCTGGAATCCGCTAGAGCATTTCTAGGTGCTTATATTAAGGAATTAAGGCGTCTAGAGGTCCGTGGGGCAAAATGCGGGGAACCAAGAGGGCGTGGCGGGTAGGCACCCATGTACGCACAACCACCTCATGGTGGTAAGAAGTTTGACACTCGACCCAAGTCCCTCGGCCCTTCCTGGAATCCGCTAGAGCAATTCTAGGTGCTTATATTAAGGAATTAAGACCTCTGGGGACGGTGGGGCAAAATGCAGGGAACCAGAAAGGCGTGGTGGGTAGGCACCCATGTACGCACAACCACCTCATGATGGTAAGAAGTTTGACACCCTCCCCAGGTCCCTCGGCCCTTCCTGGAATCCGCTAGAGCAATTCTAAGTGCTTATATTTAGGAATTAAGGCGTCTAGGGGTCGGTGGGGCAAAATGCGGGGAACCAGGAGGGCGTGGCGGATAGGCACCCATGTACGCACAACCACCTCATAGTGGTAAGAAGTTTGACACCCGGCCCAGGTCCCTCTGCCTTTCCTGGAATCCGCCAGAGCAATTCTAGGTGCTTATATTAAGGAATTAAGGCTTCTGGGGGTCCGTGGGGCAAAATGCAGGGAACCAGGAGGGCGTGGCGGGTAGGCACCCATGTACGCACAACCACTTCATGGTGGTAAGAAGTTTGACACCCGGCCCAGATCCCTCGGCACTTCCTGGAATCCGCTAGAGCATTTCTAGGTGCTTATATTAAGGAATTAAGGCGTCTAGGGGTCCGTGGGGCAAAATGCGGGGAACCAAGAGGGCGTGGCGGGTAGGCACCCATGTACGCACAACCACTTCATGGTGGTAAGAAGTTTGACACCCGCCCCAGGTCCCTCGGCCTTTCCTGGAATCCGCTAGAGCAATTCTAGGTGCTTATATTAAGGAATTAAGACCTCTGGGGGACGGTGGGGCAAAATGCAGGGAACCAGGAAGGCGTGGTGGGTAGGCACCCATGTACGCACAACCACCTCATGATGGTAAGAAGTTTGACACCCTCCCCAGGTCCCTCGGCCCTTCCTGGAATCAGCTAGAGCAATTCTAAGTGCTTATATTAAGGAATTAAGGCGTCTAGGGGCCCGTGGGGAAAAATGCGGGGAACCAGGAGGGCGTGGCGGATAGGCACTCATGTACGCACAACCACCTCATGGTGGTAAGAAGTTTGACACCCGGCCCAGGTCCCTCTGCCTTTCCTGGAATCCGCCAGAGCAATTCTAGGTGCTTATATTAAGGAATTAAGGCTTCTGGGGTTCCGTGGGGCAAAATGCAGGGAACCAGGAGGGCGTGGCGGGTAGGCACCCATGTACGCACAACCACTTCATTGTGGTAAGAAGTTTGACACCCGGCCCAGATCCCTCGGCACTTCCTGGAATCCGCTAGAGCATTTCTAGGTGCTTATATTAAGGAATTAAGGTGTCTAGGGGTCCGTGGGGCAAAATGCGGGGAACCAAGAGGGCGTGGCGGGTAGGCACCTATGTACGCACAATCACCTCATAGTTGTAAGAAGTTTGACACCCGCCCCAGGTCCCTCGGCCATTCCTGGAATCCGCTAGAGCAATTCTAAGTCCTTGTATTAAGGAATTAAGGCCTCTGGGAGTCCGTGGGGAAAAATGCAGGGAACCAGGAGGGCGTGGCTGATAGGCACCCATGTACGCATAACCACCTCATGGTGGTAAGAAGTTTGAGACCCGCCCCAGGACCCTCGGCCCTTCCTGGAATCCGCTAGAGCAATTCTAAGTGCTTATATTAAGGAATTAAGGCCTCTGGGAGTCCGTGAGGCAAAATGCAGGGAACCAGGAGGGCGTGGCGGATAGGCACCCATGTACGCACAACCACCTCATGGTGGTAAGAAGTTTGACACCCGGCCCAGGTCCCTCTGCCTTTCCTGGAATCCGCCAGAGCAATTCTAGGTGCTTATATTAAGGAATTAAGGCGTCTAGGGGTCCGTGGGGCAAAATGCGGGGAACCAAGAGGGCGTGGCGGGTAGGCACCCATGTACGCACAACCACCTCATGGTGGTAAGAAGTTTGACACTCGACCCAAGTCCCTCGGCCCTTCCTGGAATCCGCTAGAGCAATTCTAGGCGCTTATATTAAGGAATTAAGGCTTCTGGGGTTCCGTGGGGCAAAATGCAGGGAACCAGGAGGGCGTGGCGGGTAGGCACCCATGTACGCACAACCACCTCATGATGGTAAGAAGTTTAACACCCGCCCCAGGTCCCTCGGCACTTCCTGGAATCCGCTAGAGCAATTCTAGGTGCTTATATTAAGGAATTAAGCCCTCTGGGGGACCGTGGGGCAAAATGCAGGGAACCAGGAGGGCGTGGCGGATAGGCACCCATGTACGCAGAACTACCTCATGGTGGTAAGAAGTTTAACACCCTGCCCAGGTCCCTCGGCCCTTCCTGGAATCCGCTAGAGCAATTCTAAGTGCTTATATTAAGAAATCAAGGCCTCTGGGAGTCCGTGGGGCAAAATGCAGGGAACCAGGAGGGCGTGGCGGATAGGCACCCATGTACGCACAACCACCTCATGGTGGTAAGAAGTTTGACACCCGGCCCAGGTCCCTCTGCGTTTCCTGGAATCCGCCAGAGCAATTCTAGGGGCTTATATTAAGGAATTGAGGCGTCTAGGGGTCCGAGGGGCAAAATGCAGGGAACCAGGAGGGCGTGGCGGGTAGGCACCCATGTACGCACAACCACCTCATGGTGGTAAGAAGTTTGATAACCGGCCCAGATACCTCGGCACTTCCTGGAATCCGCTAGAGCATTTCTAGTTGCTTATATTAAGGAATTAAGGCGTCTAGGGGTCTGTGGGGCAAAATGCGGGGAACCAAGAGGGCGTGGCGGGTAGGCACCCATGTACGCACAACCACTTCATGGTGGTAAGAAGTTTCACACCCAGCCCAGGTCCCTCGGCCCTTCCTGAAATCTGCTGGAGCAATTCTAGGTGCTTATATTAAGGAATTAAGACCTCTGGGGGTCCGTGGGGCAAAATGCGGGGAACCAGGAAGGCGTGGCGGGTAGGCACCCATGTACGCACAACCACCTCATGGTGGTAAGAAGTTTGACACCCGCCCCAGGTCCCTCGGCCGTTCCTGGAATCCGCTAGAGCAATTCTAAGTGCTTATATTAAGGAATTAAGGCCTCTGGGAGTCCGTGGGGCAAAATGCAGGGAACCAGGTGGGCGTGGCGGATAGGCACCCATGTACGCACAACCACTTCATGGTGGTAAAAAGTTTGACACCCGACCCAGATACCTCGGCACTTCCTGGAATCCGCTAGAGCATTTCTAGTTGCTTATATTAAGGAATTAAGGCGTCTAGGGGTCTGTGGGGCAAAATGCGGGGAACCAAGAGGGCGTGGCGGGTAGGCACCCATGTACGCACAACCACCTCATGGTGGTAAGAAGTTTGACACCCGCCCCAGGTCCCTCGGCCATTCCTGGAATCCGCTAGAGCAATTCTAAGTGCTTATATTAAGGAATTAAGGCCTCTGGGAGTCCGTGGGGCAAAATGCAGGGAACCAGGAGGGCGTGGCGGATAGGCACCCATGTACGCACAACCACCTCATGGTGGTAAGAAGTTTGACACCCGGCCCAGGTCCCTCTGCCTTTCCTGGAATCCGCCAGAGCAATTCTAGGTGCTTATATTAAGGAATTAAGGCGTCTAGGGGTCCGTGGGGCAAAATGCAGGGAACCAGGAGGGCGTGGCGGGTAGGCACCCATGTACGCACAACCACTTCATAGTGGTAAGAAGTTTGACACCCGGCCCAGATCCCTCGGCACTTCCTGGAATCCGCTAGAGCATTTCTAGGTGCTTATATTAAGGAATTAAGGCGTCTAGGGGTCCGTGGGGCAAAATGCGGGGAACCAAGAGGGCGTGGCGGGTAGGCACCTATGTACGCACAATCACCTCATAGTGGTAAGAAGTTTGACACCCGCCCCAGGTCCCTCGGCCATTCCTGGAATCCGCTAGAGCAATTCTAGGTGCTTATATTAAGGAATTAAGGCTTCTGGGAGTCCGTGGGGAAAAATGCAGGGAACCAGGAGGGCGTGGCTGATAGGCACCCATGTACGCATAACCACCTCATGGTGGTAAGAAGTTTGAGACCCGCCCCAGGACCCTCGGCCCTTCCTGGAATCCGCTAGAGCAATTCTAAGTGCTTATATTAAGGAATTAAGGCCTCTGGGAGTCCGTGAGGCAAAATGCAGGGAACCAGGAGGGCGTGGCAGATAGGCACCCATGTACGCACAACCACCTCATGGTGGTAAGAAGTTTGACACCCGGCCCAGGTCCCTCTGCCTTTCCTGGAATCCGCCAGAGCAATTCTAGGTGCTTATATTAAGGAATTAAGACGTCTAGGGGTCCGTGGGGCAAAAAGCGGGGAACCAGGAGGGCGTGGCGGGTAGGCACCCATGTACGCACAACCACCTCATGGTGGTAAGAAGTTTGACACTCGACCCAAGTCCCTCGGCCCTTCCTGGAATCCGCTAGAGCAATTCTAGGTGCTTATATTAAGGAATTAAGGCTTCTGGGGGTCCGTGGGGCAAAATGCAGGGAACCAGGAGGGCGTGGCGGGTAGGCACCTATGTACGCACAATCACCTCATAGTGGTAAGAAGTTTGACACCCGCCCCAGGTCCCTCGGCCATTCCTGGAGTCCGCTAGAGCAATTCTAGGTGCTTATATTAAGGAATTAAGGCTTCTGGGAGTCCGTGGGGAAAAATGCAGGGAACCAGGAGGGCGTGGCTGATAGGCACCCATGTACGCATAACCACCTCATGGTGGTAAGAAGTTTGAGACCCGCCCCAGGACCCTCGGCCCTTCCTGGAATCCGCTAGAGCAATTCTAAGTGCTTATATTAAGGAATTAAGGCCTCTGGGAGTCCGTGAGGCAAAATGCAGGGAACCAGGAGGGCGTGGCGGATAGGCACCCATGTACGCACAACCACCTCATGGTGGTAAGAAGTTTGACACCCGGCCCAGGTCCCTCTGCCTTTCCTGGAATCCGCCAGAGCAATTCTAGGTGCTTATATTAAGGAATTAAGACGTCTAGGGGTCCGTGGGGCAAAAAGCGGGGAACCAGGAGGGCGCGGCGGGTAGGCACCCATGTACGCACAACCACCTCATGGTGGTAAGAAGTTTGACACTCGACCCAAGTCCCTCGGCCCTTCCTGGAATCCGCTAGAGCAATTCTAGGTGCTTATATTAAGGAATTAAGGCTTCTGGGGGTCCGTGGGGCAAAATGCAGGGAACCAGGAGGGCGTGGCGGGTAGGCACCCATGTACGCACAAACACCTCATGGTGGTAAGAAGTTTGACACCCGCCCCAGGTCCCTCGGCTTTTCCTGGAATCCGCTAGAGCAATTCTAGGTGCTTATATTAAGGAATTAAGCCCTCTGGGGGACCGTGGGGCAAAATGCGGGGAACCAGGAGGGCGTGGCGGATAGGCACCCATGTACGCAGAACTACCTCATGGTGGTAAGAAGTTTAACACCCTGCCCAGGTCCCTCGGCCCTTCCTGGAATCCGCTAGAGCAATTCTAAGTGCTTATATTAAGGAATTAAGGCCTCTGGGAGTCCGTGAGGCAAAATGCAGGGAACCAGGAGGGCGTGGCAGATAGGCACCCATGTACGCACAACCACCTCATGGTGGTAAGAAGTTTGACACCCGGCCCAGGTCCCTCTGCCTTTCCTGGAATCCGCCAGAGCAATTCTAGGTGCTTATATTAAGGAATTAAGACGTCTAGGGGTCCGTGGGGCAAAAAGCGGGGAACCAGGAGGGCGTGGCGGGTAGGCACCCATGTACGCACAACCACCTCATGGTGGTAAGAAGTTTGACACTCGACCCAAGTCCCTCGGCCCTTCCTGGAATCCGCTAGAGCAATTCTAGGTGCTTATATTAAGGAATTAAGGCTTCTGGGGGTCCGTGGGGCAAAATGCAGGGAACCAGGAGGGCGTGGCGGGTAGGCACCTATGTACGCACAATCACCTCATAGTGGTAAGAAGTTTGACACCCGCCCCAGGTCCCTCGGCCATTCCTGGAGTCCGCTAGAGCAATTCTAGGTGCTTATATTAAGGAATTAAGGCTTCTGGGAGTCCGTGGGGAAAAATGCAGGGAACCAGGAGGGCGTGGCTGATAGGCACCCATGTACGCATAACCACCTCATGGTGGTAAGAAGTTTGAGACCCGCCCCAGGACCCTCGGCCCTTCCTGGAATCCGCTAGAGCAATTCTAAGTGCTTATATTAAGGAATTAAGGCCTCTGGGAGTCCGTGAGGCAAAATGCAGGGAACCAGGAGGGCGTGGCGGATAGGCACCCATGTACGCACAACCACCTCATGGTGGTAAGAAGTTTGACACCCGGCCCAGGTCCCTCTGCCTTTCCTGGAATCCGCCAGAGCAATTCTAGGTGCTTATATTAAGGAATTAAGACGTCTAGGGGTCCGTGGGGCAAAAAGCGGGGAACCAGGAGGGCGCGGCGGGTAGGCACCCATGTACGCACAACCACCTCATGGTGGTAAGAAGTTTGACACTCGACCCAAGTCCCTCGGCCCTTCCTGGAATCCGCTAGAGCAATTCTAGGTGCTTATATTAAGGAATTAAGGCTTCTGGGGGTCCGTGGGGCAAAATGCAGGGAACCAGGAGGGCGTGGCGGGTAGGCACCCATGTACGCACAAACACCTCATGGTGGTAAGAAGTTTGACACCCGCCCCAGGTCCCTCGGCTTTTCCTGGAATCCGCTAGAGCAATTCTAGGTGCTTATATTAAGGAATTAAGCCCTCTGGGGGACCGTGGGGCAAAATGCGGGGAACCAGGAGGGCGTGGCGGATAGGCACCCATGTACGCAGAACTACCTCATGGTGGTAAGAAGTTTAACACCCTGCCCAGGTCCCTCGGCCCTTCCTGGAATCCGCTAGAGCAATTCTAAGTGCTTATATTAAGGAATTAAGGCCTCTGGGAGTCCGTGGGGCAAAATGCAGGGAACCAGGAGGGCGTGGCGGATAGGCACCCATGTACGCACAACCACCTCATGGTGGTAAGAAGTTTGACACCCGGCCCAGGTCCCTCTGCCTTTCTTGGAATCCGCCAGAGCAATTCTAGGTGCTTATATTAAGGAATTAAGGCGTCTAGGGGTCCTTGGGGCAAAATGCGGGGAACCAGGAGGGCGTGGCGGGTAGGCACCCATGTACGCACAACCACCTCATGGTGGTAAGAAGTTTGACACCCGCCCCAGGTCCCTCGGCCCTTCCTGGAATCCGCTAGAGCAATTCTAAGTGCTTATATTAAAGAATTAAGGCCTCAGGGAGTCCGTGGGGCAAAATGCAGGGAACCAAGAGGGCGTGGCGGGTAGGCACCCATGTACGCACAACCACTTCATGGTGGTAAGAAGTTTGACACCCGGCCCAGATCCCTCGGCACTTCCTGGAATCCGCTAGAGCATTTCTAGGTGCTTATATTAAGGAATTAAGGCGTCTAGGGGTCCGTGGGGCAAAATGCGGGGAACCAAGAGGGCGTGGCGGGTAGGCACCCATGTACGCACAACCACCTCATGGTGGTAAGAAGTTTGACACTCGACCCAAGTCCCTCGGCCCTTCCTGGAATCCGCTAGAGCAATTCTAGGTGCTTATATTAAGGAATTAAGGCTTCTGGGGGTCCGTGGGGCAAAATGCAGGGAACCAGGAGGGCGTGGCGGGTAGGCACCCATGTACGCACAACCACCTCATGATGGTAAGAAGTTTAACACCCGCCCCAGGTCCGTCGGCTCTTCCTGGAATCCGCTAGAGCAATTCTAGGTGCTTATATTAAAGGAATTAAGCCCTCTGGGGGACCGTGGGGCAAAATGCGGGGAACCAGGAGGGCGTGGCGGATAAGCACCCATGTACGCAGAACTACCTCATGGTGGTAAGAAGTTTAACACCCTGCCCAGGTCCCTCGGCCCTTCCTGGAATCCGCTAGAGCAATTCTAAGTGCTTATATTAAGGAATTAAGGCCTCTGGGGGTCCGTGGGGCAAAATGCAGGGAACCAGGAGGGCGTGGCGGATAGGCACCCATGTACGCACAACCACCTCATGGTGGTAAGAAGTTTGACACCCGGCCCAGGTCCCTCTGCCTTTCCTGGAATCCGCCAGAGCAATTCTAGGTGCTTATATTAAGGAATTAAGGCGTCTAGGGGTCTTTGGGGCAAAATGCGGGGAACCAGGAGGGCGTGGCGGGTAGGCACCCATGTACGCACAACCACCTCATGGTGGTAAGAAGTTTGACACCCGCCCCAGGTCCCTCGGCCCTTCCTGGAATCCGCTAGAGCAATTCTAAGTGCTTATATTAAAGAATTAAGGCCTCAGGGAGTCCGTGGGGCAAAATGCAGGGAACCAGGAGGGCGTGGCGGGTAGGCACCCATGTACGCACAACCACTTCATGGTGGTAAGAAGTTTGACACCCAGCCCAGGTCCCTCGGCCCTTCCTGCAATCCACTAGAACAATTCTAGGTGCTTATATTAAAGAATTAAGCCCTCTGGGAATCCATGGGGCAAAATGCGGGGAACAAGGAGGGTGTGGCGGATAGACACCCATGTACGCAGAACTACCTCATGGTGGTAAGAAGTTTGACACTCGAGCCAAGTCCCTCGGCCCTTCCTGGAATCCGCTAGAGCAATTCTAAGTGCTTATATTAAGAAATCAAGGCCTCTGGGAGTCCGTGGGGCAAAATGCAGGGAACCAGGAGGGCGTGGCGGATAGGCACCCATGTACGCACAACCACCTCATGGTGGTAAGAAGTTTGACACCCGGCCCAGGTCCCTCTGCCTTTCCTGGAATCCGCCAGAGCAATTCTAGGGGCTTATATTAAGGAATTGAGGCGTCTAGGGGTCCGTGGGGCAAAATGCAGGGAACCAGGAGGGCGTGGCGGGTAGGCACCCATGTACGCACAACCACCTCATGGTGGTAAGAAGTTTCACACCCAGCCCAGGTCCCTCGGCCCTTCCTGAAATCTGCTGGAGCAATTCTAGGTGCTTATATTAAGGAATTAAGACCTCTGGGGGTCCGTGGGGCAAAATGCGGGGAACCAGGAAGGCGTGGCGGGTAGGCACCCATGTACGCACAACCACCTCATGGTGGTAAGAAGTTTGACACCCGCCCCAGGTCCCTCGGCCATTCCTGGAATCCGCTAGAGCAATTCTAAGTGCTTATATTAAGGAATTGAGGCGTCTAGGGGTCCGTGGGGCAAAATGCAGGGAACCAGGAGGGCGTGGCGGATAGGCACCCATTTACTCACAACAACCACATGGTGGTAAGAAGTTTGACACCCGGCCCAGGTCCCTTTGCCTTTCCTGGAATCCGCCAGAGCAATTCTAGGTGCTTATATTAAGGAATTAAGGCGTGTAGGGGACGGTGGGGCAAAATGCAGGGAACCAGGAAGGCGTGATGGGTAGGCACCCATGTACGCACAACCACCTCATGATGGTAAGAAGTTTGACACCCTCCCCAGGTCCCTCGGCCCTTCCTGGAATCCGCTAGAGCAATTCTAAGTGCTTATATTAAGGAATTAAGGCGTCTAGGGGTCCGTGGGGCAAAATGCGGGGAACCAGGAGGGCGTGGCGGATAGGCACCCATGTACGCACAACCAGCTCATGGTGGTAAGAAGTTTGACACCCAGCCCAGGTCCCTCTGCCTTTCCTGGAATCCGCCAGAGCAATTCTAGGTGCTTATATTAAGGAATTAAGGCGTCTAGGGGTCCGTGGGGCAAAATGCAGGGAACCAGGAGGGCGTGACGGGTAGGCACCCATGTACGCACAACCACTTCATGGTGGTAAGAAGTTTGACACCCGGCCCAGATCCCTCGGCACTTCCTGGAATCCGCTAGAGCATTTCTAGGTGCTTATATTAAGGAATTAAGGCGTCTAGGGGTCCGTGGGGCAAAATGCGGGGAACCAAGAGGGCGTGGCGGGTAGGCACCCATGTACGCACAATCACCTCATAGTGGTAAGAAGTTTGACACCCGTCCCAGATCCCTCGGCCATTCCTGGAATCCGCTAGAGCAATTCTAAGTCCTTATATTAAGGAATTAAGGCCTCTGGGAGTCCGTGGGGAAAAATGCAGGGAACCAGGAGGGCGTGGCTGATAGGCACCCATGTACGCATAACCACCTCATGGTGGTAAGAAGTTTGAGACCCGCCCCAGGACCCTCGGCCCTTCCTGGAATCCGCTAGAGCAATTCTAAGTGCTTATATTAAGGAATTAAGCCCTCTGGGGGACCGTGGGGCAAAATGCGGGGAACCAAGAGGGCGTGGCGGGTAGGCACCCATGTACGCACAATCACCTCATAGTGGTAAGAAGTTTGACACGCGTCCCAGATCCCTCGGCCATTCCTGGAATCCGCTAGAGCAATTCTAGGTGCTTATATTAAGGAATTAAGGCTTCTGGGGGTCCGTGGGGCAAAATGAAGGGAACCAGGAGGGCGTGGCGGGTAAGCACCCATGTACGCACAACCACCTCATGGTGGTAAGAAGTTTCACACCCAGCCCAGGTCCCTCGGCCCTTCCTGAAATCTGCTGGAGCAATTCTAGGTGCTTATATTAAGGAATTAAGACCTCTGGGGGTCCGTGGGGCAAAATGCGGGGAACCAGGAAGGCGTGGCGGGTAGGCACCCATGTACGCACAACCACCTCATGGTGGTAAGAAGTTTGACACCCGCCCCAGGTCCCTCGGCCATTCCTGGAATCCGCTAGAGCAATTCTAAGTGCTTATATTAAGGAATTGAGGCGTCTAGGGGTCCGTGGGGCAAAATGCAGGGAACCAGGAGGGCGTGGCGGATAGGCACCCATTTACTCACAACAACCACATGGTGGTAAGAAGTTTGACACCCGGCCCAGGTCCCTTTGCCTTTCCTGGAATCCGCCAGAGCAATTCTAGGTGCTTATATTAAGGAATTAAGGCGTGTAGGGGACGGTGGGGCAAAATGCAGGGAACCAGGAAGGCGTGATGGGTAGGCACCCATGTACGCACAACCACCTCATGATGGTAAGAAGTTTGACACCCTCCCCAGGTCCCTCGGCCCTTCCTGGAATCCGCTAGAGCAATTCTAAGTACTTATATTAAGGAATTAAGGCGTCTAGGGGTCCGTGGGGCAAAATGCGGGGAACCAGGAGGGCGTGGCGGATAGGCACCCATGTACGCACAACCACCTCATGGTGGTAAGAAGTTTGACACCCGGCCCAGGTCCCTCTGCCTTTCCTGGAATCCGCCAGAGCAATTCTAGGTGCTTATATTAAGGAATTAAGGCGTCTAGGGGTCCGTGGGGCAAAATGCAGGGAACCAGGAGGGCGTGACGGGTAGGCACCCATGTACGCACAACCACTTCATGGTGGTAAGAAGTTTGACACCCGGCCCAGATCCCTCGGCACTTCCTGGAATCCGCTAGAGCATTTCTAGGTGCTTATATTAAGGAATTAAGGCGTCTAGGGGTCCGTGGGGCAAAATGCGGGGAACCAAGAGGGCGTGGCGGGTAGGCACCCATGTACGCACAATCACCTCATAGTGGTAAGAAGTTTGACACCCGTCCCAGATCCCTCGGCCATTCCTGGAATCCGCTAGAGCAATTCTAAGTCCTTATATTAAGGAATTAAGGCCTCTGGGAGTCCGTGGGGAAAAATGCAGGGAACCAGGAGGGCGTGGCTGATAGGCACCCATGTACGCATAACCACCTCATGGTGGTAAGAAGTTTGAGACCCGCCCCAGGACCCTCGGCCCTTCCTGGAATCCGCTAGAGCAATTCTAAGTGCTTATATTAAGGAATTAAGCCCTCTGGGGGACCGTGGGGCAAAATGCGGGGAACCAAGAGGGCGTGGCGGGTAGGCACCCATGTACGCACAATCACCTCATAGTGGTAAGAAGTTTGACACGCGTCCCAGATCCCTCGGCCATTCCTGGAATCCGCTAGAGCAATTCTAGGTGCTTATATTAAGGAATTAAGGCTTCTGGGGGTCCGTGGGGCAAAATGAAGGGAACCAGGAGGGCGTGGCGGGTAAGCACCCATGTACGCACAACCACCTCATGGTGGTAAGAAGTTTGACACCCGCCCCAGGTCCCTCGGCTCTTCCTGGAATCCGCTAGAGCAATTCTAGGTGCTTATATTAAGGAATTAAGCCCTCTGGGGGACCGTGGGGCAAAATGCGGGGAACCAGGAGGGCGTGGCGGATAGGCACCCATGTACGCAGAACTACCTCATGGTGGTAAGAAGTTTAACACCCTGCCCAGGTCCCTCGGCCCTTCCTGGAATCCGCTAGAGCAATTCTAAGTGCATATATTAAGGAATTAAGGCTTCTGGGAGTCCGTGGGGCAAAATGCAGGGAACCAGGAGGGCGTGGCGGATAGGCACCCATGTACGCACAACCACCTCATGGTGGTAAGAAGTTTAACACCCTGCCCAGGTCCCTCGGCCCTTCCTGGAATCCGCTAGAGCAATTCTAGGTGCTTATATTAAGGAATTAAGGCCTCTGGGAGTCCGTGGGGCAAAATGCAGGGAACAAGGAGGGCGTGGCGGATAGGCACCCATGTACGCACAACCACCTCATGGTGGTAAGAAGTTTGACACCCGGCCCAGGTCCCTCTGCCTTTCCTGGAATCCGCCAGAGCAATTCTAGGTGCTTATATTAAGGAATTAAGGCGTCTAGGGGTCCTTGGGGCAAAATGCGGGGAACCAGGAGGGCGTGGCGGGTAGGCACCCATGTACGCACAACCACCTCATGGTGGTAAGAAGTTTGACACCCGCCCCAGGTCCCTCGGCCCTTCCTGGAATCCGCTAGAGCCATTCTAAGTGCTTATATTAAAGAATTAAGGCCTCAGGGAGTCCGTGGGGCAAAATGCAGGGAACCAGGAGGGCGTGGCGGGTAGGCACCCATGTACGCACAACCACTTCATGGTGGTAAGAAGTTTGACACCCGGCCCAGATCCCTCGGCACTTCCTGGAATCCGCTAGAGCATTTCTAGGTGCTTATATTAAGGAATTAAGGCGTCTAGGGGACCGTGGGGCAAAATGCGGGGAACCAAGAGGGCGTGGCGGGTAGGCACCCATGTACGCACAACCACCTCATGGTGGTAAAAAGTTTGACACTCGACCCAAGTCCCTCGGCCCTTCCTGGAATCCGCTAGAGCAATTCTAGGTGCTTATATTAAGGAATTAAGACCTCTGGGGACGGTGGGGCAAAATGCAGGGAACCAGGAAGGCGTGGTGGGTAGGCACCCATGTACGCACAACCACCTCATGATGGTAAGAAGTTTGACACCCTCCCCAGGTCCCTCGGCCCTTCCTGGAATCCGCTAGAGCAATTCTAAGTGCTTATATTTAGGAATTAAGGCGTCTAGGGGTCGGTGGGGCAAAATGCGGGGAACCAGGAGGGCGTGGCGGATAGGCACCCATGTACGCACAACCACCTCATGGTGGTAAGAAGTTTGACACCCGGCCCAGGTCCCTCTGCCTTTCCTGGAATCCGCCAGAGCAATTCTAGGTGCTTATATTAAGGAATTAAGGCTTCTGGGGGTCCGTGGGGCAAAATGCAGGGAACCAGGAGGGCGTGGCGGGTAGGCACCCATGTACGCACAACCACTTCATGGTGGTAAGAAGTTTGACACCCGGCCCAGATCCCTCGGCACTTCCTGGAATCCGCTAGAGCATTTCTAGGTGCTTATATTAAGGAATTAAGGCGTCTAGGGGTCCTTGGGGCAAAATGCGGGGAACCAGGAGGGCGTGGCGGGTAGGCACCCATGTACGCACAACCACCTCATGGTGGTAAGAAGTTTGACACCCGCCCCAGGTCCCTCGGCCCTTCCTGGAATCCGCTAGAGCCATTCTAAGTGCTTATATTAAAGAATTAAGGCCTCAGGGAGTCCGTGGGGCAAAATGCAGGGAACCAGGAGGGCGTGGCGGGTAGGCACCCATGTACGCACAACCACTTCATGGTGGTAAGAAGTTTGACACCCGGCCCAGATCCCTCGGCACTTCCTGGAATCCGCTAGAGCATTTCTAGGTGCTTATATTAAGGAATTAAGGCGTCTAGGGGACCGTGGGGCAAAATGCGGGGAACCAAGAGGGCGTGGCGGGTAGGCACCCATGTACGCACAACCACCTCATGGTGGTAAAAAGTTTGACACTCGACCCAAGTCCCTCGGCCCTTCCTGGAATCCGCTAGAGCAATTCTAGGTGCTTATATTAAGGAATTAAGACCTCTGGGGACGGTGGGGCAAAATGCAGGGAACCAGGAAGGCGTGGTGGGTAGGCACCCATGTACGCACAACCACCTCATGATGGTAAGAAGTTTGACACCCTCCCCAGGTCCCTCGGCCCTTCCTGGAATCCGCTAGAGCAATTCTAAGTGCTTATATTTAGGAATTAAGGCGTCTAGGGGTCGGTGGGGCAAAATGCGGGGAACCAGGAGGGCGTGGCGGATAGGCACCCATGTACGCACAACCACCTCATGGTGGTAAGAAGTTTGACACCCGGCCCAGGTCCCTCTGCCTTTCCTGGAATCCGCCAGAGCAATTCTAGGTGCTTATATTAAGGAATTAAGGCTTCTGGGGGTCCGTGGGGCAAAATGCAGGGAACCAGGAGGGCGTGGCGGGTAGGCACCCATGTACGCACAACCACTTCATGGTGGTAAGAAGTTTGACACCCGGCCCAGATCCCTCGGCACTTCCTGGAATCCGCTAGAGCATTTCTAGGTGCTTATATTAAGGAATTAAGGCGTCTAGGGGTCCGTGGGGCAAAATGCGGGGAACCAAGAGGGCGTGGCGGGTAGGCACCCATGTACGCACAACCACTTCATGGTGGTAAGAAGTTTGACACCCGCCCCAGGTCCCTCGGCCTTTCCTGGAATCCGCTAGAGCAATTCTAGGTGCTTATATTAAGGAATTAAGACCTCTGGGGGACGGTGGGGCAAAATGCAGGGAACCAGGAAGGCGTGGTGGGTAGGCACCCATGTACGCACAACCACCTCATGATGGTAAGAAGTTTGACACCCTCCCCAGGTCCCTCGGCCCTTCCTGGAATCAGCTAGAGCAATTCTAAGTGCTTATATTAAGGAATTAAGGCGTCTAGGGGCCCGTGGGGCAAAATGCGGGGAACCAGGAGGGCGTGGCGGATAGGCACTCATGTACGCACAACCACCTCATGGTGGTAAGAAGTTTGACACCCGGCCCAGGTCCCTCTGCCTTTCCTGGAATCCGCCAGAGCAATTCTAGGTGCTTATATTAAGGAATTAAGGCTTCTGGGGTTCCGTGGGGCAAAATGCAGGGAACCAGGAGGGCGTGGCGGGTAGGCACCCATGTACGCACAACCACTTCATTGTGGTAAGAAGTTTGACACCCGGCCCAGATCCCTCGGCACTTCCTGGAATCCGCTAGAGCATTTCTAGGTGCTTATATTAAGGAATTAAGGTGTCTAGGGGTCCGTGGGGCAAAATGCGGGGAACCAAAAGGGCGTGGCGGGTAGGCACCTATGTACGCACAATCACCTCATAGTTGTAAGAAGTTTGACACCCGCCCCAGGTCCCTCGGCCATTCCTGGAATCCGCTAGAGCAATTCTAAGTCCTTGTATTAAGGAATTAAGGCCTCTGGGAGTCCGTGGGGAAAAATGCAGGGAACCAGGAGGGCGTGGCTGATAGGCACCCATGTACGCATAACCACCTCATGGTGGTAAGAAGTTTGAGACCCGCCCCAGGACCCTCGGCCCTTCCTGGAATCCGCTAGAGCAATTCTAAGTGCTTATATTAAGGAATTAAGGCCTCTGGGAGTCCGTGAGGCAAAATGCAGGGAACCAGGAGGGCGTGGCGGATAGGCACCCATGTACGCACAACCACCTCATGATGGTAAGAAGTTTGACACCCGGCCCAGGTCCCTCTGCCTTTCCTGGAATCCGCCAGAGCAATTCTAGGTGCTTATATTAAGGAATTAAGGCGTCTAGGGGTCCGTGGGGCAAAATGCGGGGAACCAAGAGGGCGTGGCGGGTAGGCACCCATGTACGCACAACCACCTCATGGTGGTAAGAAGTTTGACACTCGACCCAAGTCCCTCGGCCCTTCCTGGAATCCGCTAGAGCAATTCTAGGCGCTTATATTAAGGAATTAAGGCTTCTGGGGTTCCGTGGGGCAAAATGCAGGGAACCAGGAGGGCGTGGCGGGTAGGCACCCATGTACGCACAACCACCTCATGATGGTAAGAAGTTTAACACCCGCCCCAGGTCCCTCGGCACTTCCTGGAATCCGCTAGAGCAATTCTAGGTGCTTATATTAAGGAATTAAGCCCTCTGGGGGACCGTGGGGCAAAATGCAGGGAACCAGGAGGGCGTGGCGGATAGGCACCCATGTACGCAGAACTACCTCATGGTGGTAAGAAGTTTAACACCCTGCCCAGGTCCCTCGGCCCTTCCTGGAATCCGCTAGAGCAATTCTAAGTGCTTATATTAAGAAATCAAGGCCTCTGGGAGTCCGTGGGGCAAAATGCAGGGAACCAGGAGGGCGTGGCGGATAGGCACCCATGTACGCACAACCACCTCATGGTGGTAAGAAGTTTGACACCCGGCCCAGGTCCCTCTGCCTTTCCTGGAATCCGCCAGAGCAATTCTAGGGGCTTATATTAAGGAATTGAGGCGTCTAGGGGTCCGAGGGGCAAAATGCAGGGAACCAGGAGGGCGTGGCGGGTAGGCACCCATGTACGCACAACCACCTCATGGTGGTAAGAAGTTTGATAACCGGCCCAGATACCTCGGCACTTCCTGGAATCCGCTAGAGCATTTCTAGTTGCTTATATTAAGGAATTAAGGCGTCTAGGGGTCTGTGGGGCAAAATGCGGGGAACCAAGAGGGCGTGGCGGGTAGGCACCCATGTACGCAGAACTACCTCATGGTGGTAAGAAGTTTAACACCCTGCCCAGGTCCCTCGGCCCTTCCTGGAATCCGCTAGAGCAATTCTAAGTGCTTATATTAAGAAATCAAGGCCTCTGGGAGTCCGTGGGGCAAAATGCAGGGAACCAGGAGGGCGTGGCGGATAGGCACCCATGTACGCACAACCACCTCATGGTGGTAAGAAGTTTGACACCCGGCCCAGGTCCCTCTGCCTTTCCTGGAATCCGCCAGAGCAATTCTAGGGGCTTATATTAAGGAATTGAGGCGTCTAGGGGTCCGAGGGGCAAAATGCAGGGAACCAGGAGGGTGTGGCGGGTAGGCACCCATGTACGCACAACCACCTCATGGTGGTAAGAAGTTTGATAACCGGCCCAGATACCTCGGCACTTCCTGGAATCCGCTAGAGCATTTCTAGTTGCTTATATTAAGGAATTAAGGCGTCTAGGGGTCTGTGGGGCAAAATGCGGGGAACCAAGAGGGCGTGGCGGGTAGGCACCCATGTACGCACAACCACTTCATGGTGGTAAGAAGTTTCACACCCAGCCCAGGTCCCTCGGCCCTTCCTGAAATCTGCTGGAGCAATTCTAGGTGCTTATATTAAGGAATTAAGACCTCTGCGGGTCCGTGGGGCAAAATGCGGGGAACCAGGAAGGCGTGGCGGGTAGGCACCCATGTACGCACAACCACCTCATGGTGGTAAGAAGTTTGACACCCGCCCCAGGTCCCTCGGCCATTCCTGGAATCCGCTAGAGCAATTCTAAGTGCTTATATTAAGGAATTAAGGCCTCTGGGAGTCCGTGGGGCAAAATGCAGGGAACCAGGTGGGCGTGGCGGATAGGCACCCATGTACGCACAACCACTTCATGGTGGTAAAAAGTTTGACACCCGACCCAGATACCTCGGCACTTCCTGGAATCCGCTAGAGCATTTCTAGTTGCTTATATTAAGGAATTAAGGCGTCTAGGGGTCTGTGGGGCAAAATGCGGGGAACCAAGAGGGCGTGGCGGGTAGGCACCCATGTACGCACAACCACCTCATGGTGGTAAGAAGTTTGACACCCGCCCCAGGTCCCTCGGCCATTCCTGGAATCCGCTAGAGCAATTCTAAGTGCTTATATTAAGGAATTAAGGCCTCTGGGAGTCCGTGGGGCAAAATGCAGGGAACCAGGAGGGCGTGGCGGATAGGCACCCATGTACGCACAACCACCTCATGGTGGTAAGAAGTTTGACACCCGGCCCAGGTCCCTCTGCCTTTCCTGGAATCCGCCAGAGCAATTCTAGGTGCTTATATTAAGGAATTAAGGCGTCTAGGGGTCCGTGGGGCAAAATGCAGGGAACCAGGAGGGCGTGGCGGGTAGGCACCCATGTACGCACAACCACTTCATAGTGGTAAGAAGTTTGACACCCGGCCCAGATCCCTCGGCACTTCCTGGAATCCGCTAGAGCATTTCTAGGTGCTTATATTAAGGAATTAAGGCGTCTAGGGGTCCGTGGGGCAAAATGCGGGGAACCAAGAGGGCGTGGCGGGTAGGCACCTATGTACGCACAATCACCTCATAGTGGTAAGAAGTTTGACACCCGCCCCAGGTCCCTCGGCCATTCCTGGAATCCGCTAGAGCAATTCTAGGTGCTTATATTAAGGAATTAAGGCTTCTGGGAGTCCGTGGGGAAAAATGCAGGGAACCAGGAGGGCGTGGCTGATAGGCACCCATGTACGCATAACCACCTCATGGTGGTAAGAAGTTTGAGACCCGCCCCAGGACCCTCGGCCCTTCCTGGAATCCGCTAGAGCAATTCTAAGTGCTTATATTAAGGAATTAAGGCCTCTGGGAGTCCGTGAGGCAAAATGCAGGGAACCAGGAGGGCGTGGCGGATAGGCACCCATGTACGCACAACCACCTCATGGTGGTAAGAAGTTTGACACCCGGCCCAGGTCCCTCTGCCTTTCCTGGAATCCGCCAGAGCAATTCTAGGTGCTTATATTAAGGAATTAAGACGTCTAGGGGTCCGTGGGGCAAAAAGCGGGGAACCAGGAGGGCGTGGCGGGTAGGCACCCATGTACGCACAACCACCTCATGGTGGTAAGAAGTTTGACACTCGACCCAAGTCCCTCGGCCCTTCCTGGAATCCGCTAGAGCAATTCTAGGTGCTTATATTAAGGAATTAAGGCTTCTGGGGGTCCGTGGGGCAAAATGCAGGGAACCAGGAGGGCGTGGCGGGTAGGCACCTATGTACGCACAATCACCTCATAGTGGTAAGAAGTTTGACACCCGCCCCAGGTCCCTCGGCCATTCCTGGAATCCGCTAGAGCAATTCTAGGTGCTTATATTAAGGAATTAAGGCTTCTGGGAGTCCGTGGGGAAAAATGCAGGGAACCAAGAGGGCGTGGCTGATAGGCACCCATGTACGCATAACCACCTCATGGTGGTAAGAAGTTTGAGACCCGCCCCAGGACCCTCGGCCCTTCCTGGAATCCGCTAGAGCAATTCTAAGTGCTTATATTAAGGAATTAAGGCCTCTGGGAGTCCGTGAGGCAAAATGCAGGGAACCAGGAGGGCGTGGCGGATAGGCACCCATGTACGCACAACCACCTCATGGTGGTAAGAAGTTTGACACCCGGCCCAGGTCCCTCTGCCTTTCCTGGAATCCGCCAGAGCAATTCTAGGTGCTTATATTAAGGAATTAAGACGTCTAGAGGTCCGTGGGGCAAAAAGCGGGGAACCAGGAGGGCGTGGCGGGTAGGCACCAATGTACGCACAACCACCTCATGGTGGTAAGAAGTTTGACACTCGACCCAAGTCCCTCGGCCCTTCCTGGAATCCGCTAGAGCAATTCTAGGTGCTTATATTAAGGAATTAAGGCTTCTGGGGGTCCGTGGGGCAAAATGCAGGGAACCAGGAGGGCGTGGCGGGTAGGCACCCATGTACGCACAAACACCTCATGGTGGTAAGAAGTTTGACACCCGCCCCAGGTCCCTCGGCTCTTCCTGGAATCCGCTAGAGCAATTCTAGGTGCTTATATTAAGGAATTAAGCCCTCTGGGGGACCGTGGGGCAAAATGCGGGGAACCAGGAGGGCGTGGCGGATAGGCACCCATGTACGCAGAACTACCTCATGGTGGTAAGAAGTTTAACACCCTGCCCAGGTCCCTCGGCCCTTCCTGGAATCCGCTAGAGCAATTCTAAGTGCTTATATTAAGGAATTAAGGCCTCTGGGAGTCCGTGGGGCAAAATGCAGGGAACCAGGAGGGCGTGGCGGATAGGCACCCATGTACGCACAACCACCTCATGGTGGTAAGAAGTTTGACACCCGGCCCAGGTCCCTCTGCCTTTCCTGGAATCCGCCAGAGCAATTCTAGGTGCTTATATTAAGGAATTAAGGCGTCTAGGGGTCCTTGGGGCAATAATGCGGGGAACCAGGAGGGCGTGGCGGGTAGGCACCCATGTACGCACAACCACCTCATGGTGGTAAGAAGTTTGACACCCGCCCCAGGTCCCTCGGCCCTTCCTGGAATCCGCTAGAGCAATTCTAAGTGCTTATATTAAAGAATTAAGGCCTCAGGGAGTCCGTGGGGCAAAATGCAGGGAACCAAGAGGGCGTGGCGGGTAGGCACCCATGTACGCACAACCACTTCATGGTGGTAAGAAGTTTGACACCCGGCCCAGATCCCTCGGCACTTCCTGGAATCCGCTAGAGCATTTCTAGGTGCTTATATTAAGGAATTAAGGCGTCTAGGGGTCCGTGGGGCAAAATGCGGGGAACCAAGAGGGCGTGGCGGGTAGGCACCCATGTACGCACAACCACCTCATGGTGGTAAGAAGTTTGACACTCGACCCAAGTCCCTCGGCCCTTCCTGGAATCCGCTAGAGCAATTCTAGGTGCTTATATTAAGGAATTAAGGCTTCTGGGGGTCCGTGGGGCAAAATGCAGGGAACCAGGAGGGCGTGGCGGGTAGGCACCCATGTACGCACAACCACCTCATGATGGTAAGAAGTTTAACACCCGCCCCAGGTCCGTCGGCTCTTCCTGGAATCCGCTAGAGCAATTCTAGGTGCTTATATTAAAGGAATTAAGCCCTCTGGGGGACCGTGGGGCAAAATGCGGGGAACCAGGAGGGCGTGGCGGATAAGCACCCATGTACGCAGAACTACCTCATGGTGGTAAGAAGTTTAACACCCTGCCCAGGTCCCTCGGCCCTTCCTGGAATCCGCTAGAGCAATTCTAAGTGCTTATATTAAGGAATTAAGGCCTCTGGGGGTCCGTGGGGCAAAATGCAGGGAACCAGGAGGGCGTGGCGGATAGGCACCCATGTACGCACAACCACCTCATGGTGGTAAGAAGTTTGACACCCGGCCCAGGTCCTTCTGCCTTTCCTGGAATCCGCCAGAGCAATTCTAGGTGCTTATATTAAGGAATTAAGGCGTCTAGGGGTCCTTGGGGCAAAATGCGGGGAACCAGGAGGGCGTGGCGGGTAGGCACCCATGTACGCACAACCACCTCATGGTGGTAAGAAGTTTGACACCCGCCCCAGGTCCCTCGGCCCTTCCTGGAATCCGCTAGAGCAATTCTAAGTGCTTATATTAAAGAATTAAGGCCTCAGGGAGTCCGTGGGGCAAAATGCAGGGAACCAGGAGGGCGTGGCGGGTAGGCACCCATGTACGCACAACCACTTCATGGTGGTAAGAAGTTTGACACCCGGCCCAGATCCCTCGGCTCTTCCTGGAATCCGCTAGAGCATTTCTAGGTGCTTATATTAAGGAATTAAGGCGTCTAGGGGTCCGTGGGGCAAAATGCGGGGAACCAAGAGGGCGTGGCGGGTAGCCACCCATGTACGCACAACCACTTCATGGTGGTAAGAAGTTTGACACCCAGCCCAGGTCCCTCGGCCCTTCCTGCAATCCACTAGAACAATTCTAGGTGCTTATATTAAAGAATTAAGCCCTCTGGGAATCCATGGGGCAAAATGCGGGGAACAAGGAGGGTGTGGCGGATAGACACCCATGTACGCAGAACTACCTCATGGTGGTAAGAAGTTTGACACTCGAGCCAAGTCCCTCGGCCCTTCCTGGAATCCGCTAGAGCAATTCTAAGTGCTTATATTAAGAAATCAAGGCCTCTGGGAGTCCGTGGGGCAAAATGCAGGGAACCAGGAGGGCGTGGCGGATAGGCACCCATGTACGCACAACCACCTCATGGTGGTAAGAAGTTTGACACCCGGCCCAGGTCCCTCTGCCTTTCCTGGAATCCGCCAGAGCAATTCTAGGGGCTTATATTAAGGAATTGAGGCGTCTAGGGGTCCGTGGGGCAAAATGCAGGGAACCAGGAGGGCGTGGCGGGTAGGCACCCATGTACGCACAACCACCTCATGGTGGTAAGAAGTTTCACACCCAGCCCAGGTCCCTCGGCCCTTCCTGAAATCTGCTGGAGCAATTCTAGGTGCTTATATTAAGGAATTAAGACCTCTGGGGGTCCGTGGGGCAAAATGCGGGGAACCAGGAAGGCGTGGCGGGTAGGCACCCATGTACGCACAACCACCTCATGGTGGTAAGAAGTTTGACACCCGCCCCAGGTCCCTCGGCCATTCCTGGAATCCGCTAGAGCAATTCTAAGTGCTTATATTAAGGAATTGAGGCGTCTAGGGGTCCGTGGGGCAAAATGCAGGGAACCAGGAGGGCGTGGCGGATAGGCACCCATTTACTCACAACAACCACATGGTGGTAAGAAGTTTGACACCCGGCCCAGGTCCCTTTGCCTTTCCTGGAATCCGCCAGAGCAATTCTAGGTGCTTATATTAAGGAATTAAGGCGTGTAGGGGACGGTGGGGCAAAATGCAGGGAACCAGGAAGGCGTGATGGGTAGGCACCCATGTACGCACAACCACCTCATGATGGTAAGAAGTTTGACACCCTCCCCAGGTCCCTCGGCCCTTCCTGGAATCCGCTAGAGCAATTCTAAGTGCTTATATTAAGGAATTAAGGCGTCTAGGGGTCCGTGGGGCAAAATGCGGGGAACCAGGAGGGCGTGGCGGATAGGCACCCATGTACGCACAACCACCTCATGGTGGTAAGAAGTTTGACACCCGGCCCAGGTCCCTCTGCCTTTCCTGGAATCCGCCAGAGCAATTCTAGGTGCTTATATTAAGGAATTAAGGCGTCTAGGGGTCCGTGGGGCAAAATGCAGGGAACCAGGAGGGCGTGACGGGTAGGCACCCATGTACGCACAACCACTTCATGGTGGTAAGAAGTTTGACACCCGGCCCAGATCCCTCGGCACTTCCTGGAATCCGCTAGAGCATTTCTAGGTGCTTATATTAAGGAATTAAGGCGTCTAGGGGTCCGTGGGGCAAAATGCGGGGAACCAAGAGGGCGTGGCGGGTAGGCACCCATGTACGCACAATCACCTCATAGTGGTAAGAAGTTTGACACCCGTCCCAGATCCCTCGGCCATTCCTGGAATCCGCTAGAGCAATTCTAAGTCCTTATATTAAGGAATTAAGGCCTCTGGGAGTCCGTGGGGAAAAATGCAGGGAACCAGGAGGGCGTGGCTGATAGGCACCCATGTACGCATAACCACCTCATGGTGGTAAGAAGTTTGAGACCCGCCCCAGGACCCTCGGCCCTTCCTGGAATCCGCTAGAGCAATTCTAAGTGCTTATATTAAGGAATTAAGCCCTCTGGGGGACCGTGGGGCAAAATGCGGGGAACCAAGAGGGCGTGGCGGGTAGGCACCCATGTACGCACAATCACCTCATAGTGGTAAGAAGTTTGACACGCGTCCCAGATCCCTCGGCCATTCCTGGAATCCGCTAGAGCAATTCTAGGTGCTTATATTAAGGAATTAAGGCTTCTGGGGGTCCGTGGGGCAAAATGAAGGGAACCAGGAGGGCGTGGCGGGTAAGCACCCATGTACGCACAACCACCTCATGGTGGTAAGAAGTTTGACACCCGCCCCAGGTCCCTCGGCTCTTCCTGGAATCCGCTAGAGCAATTCTAGGTGCTTATATTAAGGAATTAAGCCCTCTGGGGGACCGTGGGGCAAAATGCGGGGAACCAGGAGGGCGTGGCGGATAGGCACCCATGTACGCAGAACTACCTCATGGTGGTAAGAAGTTTAACACCCTGCCCAGGTCCCTCGGCCCTTCCTGGAATCCGCTAGAGCAATTCTAAGTGCATATATTAAGGAATTAAGGCTTCTGGGAGTCCGTGGGGCAAAATGCAGGGAACCAGGAGGGCGTAGCGGATAGGCACCCATGTACGCACAACCACCTCATGGTGGTAAGAAGTTTAACACCCTGCCCAGGTCCCTCGGCCCTTCCTGGAATCCGCTAGAGCAATTCTAGGTGCTTATATTAAGGAATTAAGGCCTCTGGGAGTCCGTGGGGCAAAATGCAGGGAACAAGGAGGGCGTGGCGGATAGGCACCCATGTACGCACAACCACCTCATGGTGGTAAGAAGTTTGACACCCGGCCCAGGTCCCTCTGCCTTTCCTGGAATCCGCCAGAGCAATTCTAGGTGCTTATATTAAGGAATTAAGGCGTCTAGGGGTCCTTGGGGCAAAATGCGGGGAACCAGGAGGGCGTGGCGGGTAGGCACCCATGTACGCACAACCACCTCATGGTGGTAAGAAGTTTGACACCCGCCCCAGGTCCCTCGGCCCTTCCTGGAATCCGCTAGAGCCATTCTAAGTGCTTATATTAAAGAATTAAGGCCTCAGGGAGTCCGTGGGGCAAAATGCAGGGAACCAGGAGGGCGTGGCGGGTAGGCACCCATGTACGCACAACCACTTCATGGTGGTAAGAAGTTTGACACCCGGCCCAGATCCCTCGGCACTTCCTGGAATCCGCTAGAGCATTTCTAGGTGCTTATATTAAGGAATTAAGGCGTCTAGGGGACCGTGGGGCAAAATGCGGGGAACCAAGAGGGCGTGGCGGGTAGGCACCCATGTACGCACAACCACCTCATGGTGGTAAAAAGTTTGACACTCGACCCAAGTCCCTCGGCCCTTCCTGGAATCCGCTAGAGCAATTCTAGGTGCTTATATTAAGGAATTAAGACCTCTGGGGACGGTGGGGCAAAATGCAGGGAACCAGGAAGGCGTGGTGGGTAGGCACCCATGTACGCACAACCACCTCATGATGGTAAGAAGTTTGACACCCTCCCCAGGTCCCTCGGCCCTTCCTGGAATCCGCTAGAGCAATTCTAAGTGCTTATATTTAGGAATTAAGGCGTCTAGGGGTCGGTGGGGCAAAATGCGGGGAACCAGGAGGGCGTGGCGGATAGGCACCCATGTACGCACAACCACCTCATGGTGGTAAGAAGTTTGACACCCGGCCCAGGTCCCTCTGCCTTTCCTGGAATCCGCCAGAGCAATTCTAGGTGCTTATATTAAGGAATTAAGGCTTCTGGGGGTCCGTGGGGCAAAATGCAGGGAACCAGGAGGGCGTGGCGGGTAGGCACCCATGTACGCACAACCACTTCATGGTGGTAAGAAGTTTGACACCCGGCCCAGATCCCTCGGCACTTCCTGGAATCCGCTAGAGCATTTCTAGGTGCTTATATTAAGGAATTAAGGCGTCTAGGGGTCCTTGGGGCAAAATGCGGGGAACCAGGAGGGCGTGGCGGGTAGGCACCCATGTACGCACAACCACCTCATGGTGGTAAGAAGTTTGACACCCGCCCCAGGTCCCTCGGCCCTTCCTGGAATCCGCTAGAGCCATTCTAAGTGCTTATATTAAAGAATTAAGGCCTCAGGGAGTCCGTGGGGCAAAATGCAGGGAACCAGGAGGGCGTGGCGGGTAGGCACCCATGTACGCACAACCACTTCATGGTGGTAAGAAGTTTGACACCCGGCCCAGATCCCTCGGCACTTCCTGGAATCCGCTAGAGCATTTCTAGGTGCTTATATTAAGGAATTAAGGCGTCTAGGGGACCGTGGGGCAAAATGCGGGGAACCAAGAGGGCGTGGCGGGTAGGCACCCATGTACGCACAACCACCTCATGGTGGTAAAAAGTTTGACACTCGACCCAAGTCCCTCGGCCCTTCCTGGAATCCGCTAGAGCAATTCTAGGTGCTTATATTAAGGAATTAAGACCTCTGGGGACGGTGGGGCAAAATGCAGGGAACCAGGAAGGCGTGGTGGGTAGGCACCCATGTACGCACAACCACCTCATGATGGTAAGAAGTTTGACACCCTCCCCAGGTCCCTCGGCCCTTCCTGGAATCCGCTAGAGCAATTCTAAGTGCTTATATTTAGGAATTAAGGCGTCTAGGGGTCGGTGGGGCAAAATGCGGGGAACCAGGAGGGCGTGGCGGATAGGCACCCATGTACGCACAACCACCTCATGGTGGTAAGAAGTTTGACACCCGGCCCAGGTCCCTCTGCCTTTCCTGGAATCCGCCAGAGCAATTCTAGGTGCTTATATTAAGGAATTAAGGCTTCTGGGGGTCCGTGGGGCAAAATGCAGGGAACCAGGAGGGCGTGGCGGGTAGGCACCCATGTACGCACAACCACTTCATGGTGGTAAGAAGTTTGACACCCGGCCCAGATCCCTCGGCACTTCCTGGAATCCGCTAGAGCATTTCTAGGTGCTTATATTAAGGAATTAAGGCGTCTAGGGGTCCGTGGGGCAAAATGCGGGGAACCAAGAGGGCGTGGCGGGTAGGCACCCATGTACGCACAACCACTTCATGGTGGTAAGAAGTTTGACACCCGCCCCAGGTCCCTCGGCCTTTCCTGGAATCCGCTAGAGCAATTCTAGGTGCTTATATTAAGGAATTAAGACCTCTGGGGGACGGTGGGGCAAAATGCAGGGAACCAGGAAGGCGTGGTGGGTAGGCACCCATGTACGAACAACCACCTCATGATGGTAAGAAGTTTGACACCCTCCCCAGGTCCCTCGGCCCTTCCTGGAATCAGCTAGAGCAATTCTAAGTGCTTATATTAAGGAATTAAGGCGTCTAGGGGCCCGTGGGGCAAAATGCGGGGAACCAGGAGGGCGTGGCGGATAGGCACTCATGTACGCACAACCACCTCATGGTGGTAAGAAGTTTGACACCCGGCCCAGGTCCCTCTGCCTTTCCTGGAATCCGCCAGAGCAATTCTAGGTGCTTATATTAAGGAATTAAGGCTTCTGGGGTTCCGTGGGGCAAAATGCAGGGAACCAGGAGGGCGTGGCGGGTAGGCACCCATGTACGCACAACCACTTCATTGTGGTAAGAAGTTTGACACCCGGCCCAGATCCCTCGGCACTTCCTGGAATCCGCTAGAGCATTTCTAGGTGCTTATATTAAGGAATTAAGGTGTCTAGGGGTCCGTGGGGCAAAATGCGGGGAACCAAAAGGGCGTGGCGGGTAGGCACCTATGTACGCACAATCACCTCATAGTTGTAAGAAGTTTGACACCCGCCCCAGGTCCCTCGGCCATTCCTGGAATCCGCTAGAGCAATTCTAAGTCCTTGTATTAAGGAATTAAGGCCTCTGGGAGTCCGTGGGGAAAAATGCAGGGAACCAGGAGGGCGTGGCTGATAGGCACCCATGTACGCATAACCACCTCATGGTGGTAAGAAGTTTGAGACCCGCCCCAGGACCCTCGGCCCTTCCTGGAATCCGCTAGAGCAATTCTAAGTGCTTATATTAAGGAATTAAGGCCTCTGGGAGTCCGTGAGGCAAAATGCAGGGAACCAGGAGGGCGTGGCGGATAGGCACCCATGTACGCACAACCACCTCATGATGGTAAGAAGTTTGACACCCGGCCCAGGTCCCTCTGCCTTTCCTGGAATCCGCCAGAGCAATTCTAGGTGCTTATATTAAGGAATTAAGGCGTCTAGGGGTCCGTGGGGCAAAATGCGGGGAACCAAGAGGGCGTGGCGGGTAGGCACCCATGTACGCACAACCACCTCATGGTGGTAAGAAGTTTGACACTCGACCCAAGTCCCTCGGCCCTTCCTGGAATCCGCTAGAGCAATTCTAGGCGCTTATATTAAGGAATTAAGGCTTCTGGGGTTCCGTGGGGCAAAATGCAGGGAACCAGGAGGGCGTGGCGGGTAGGCACCCATGTACGCACAACCACCTCATGATGGTAAGAAGTTTAACACCCGCCCCAGGTCCCTCGGCACTTCCTGGAATCCGCTAGAGCAATTCTAGGTGCTTATATTAAGGAATTAAGCCCTCTGGGGGACCGTGGGGCAAAATGCAGGGAACCAGGAGGGCGTGGCGGATAGGCACCCATGTACGCAGAACTACCTCATGGTGGTAAGAAGTTTAACACCCTGCCCAGGTCCCTCGGCCCTTCCTGGAATCCGCTAGAGCAATTCTAAGTGCTTATATTAAGAAATCAAGGCCTCTGGGAGTCCGTGGGGCAAAATGCAGGGAACCAGGAGGGCGTGGCGGATAGGCACCCATGTACGCACAACCACCTCATGGTGGTAAGAAGTTTGACACCCGGCCCAGGTCCCTCTGCCTTTCCTGGAATCCGCCAGAGCAATTCTAGGGGCTTATATTAAGGAATTGAGGCGTCTAGGGGTCCGAGGGGCAAAATGCAGGGAACCAGGAGGGCGTGGCGGGTAGGCACCCATGTACGCACAACCACCTCATGGTGGTAAGAAGTTTGATAACCGGCCCAGATACCTCGGCACTTCCTGGAATCCGCTAGAGCATTTCTAGTTGCTTATATTAAGGAATTAAGGCGTCTAGGGGTCTGTGGGGCAAAATGCGGGGAACCAAGAGGGCGTGGCGGGTAGGCACCCATGTACGCAGAACTACCTCATGGTGGTAAGAAGTTTAACACCCTGCCCAGGTCCCTCGGCCCTTCCTGGAATCCGCTAGAGCAATTCTAAGTGCTTATATTAAGAAATCAAGGCCTCTGGGAGTCCGTGGGGCAAAATGCAGGGAACCAGGAGGGCGTGGCGGATAGGCACCCATGTACGCACAACCACCTCATGGTGGTAAGAAGTTTGACACCCGGCCCAGGTCCCTCTGCCTTTCCTGGAATCCGCCAGAGCAATTCTAGGGGCTTATATTAAGGAATTGAGGCGTCTAGGGGTCCGAGGGGCAAAATGCAGGGAACCAGGAGGGTGTGGCGGGTAGTCACCCATGTACGCACAACCACCTCATGGTGGTAAGAAGTTTGATAACCGGCCCAGATACCTCGGCACTTCCTGGAATCCGCTAGAGCATTTCTAGTTGCTTATATTAAGGAATTAAGGCGTCTAGGGGTCTGTGGGGCAAAATGCGGGGAACCAAGAGGGCGTGGCGGGTAGGCACCCATGTACGCACAACCACTTCATGGTGGTAAGAAGTTTCACACCCAGCCCAGGTCCCTCGGCCCTTCCTGAAATCTGCTGGAGCAATTCTAGGTGCTTATATTAAGGAATTAAGACCTCTGCGGGTCCGTGGGGCAAAATGCGGGGAACCAGGAAGGCGTGGCGGGTAGGCACCCATGTACGCACAACCACCTCATGGTGGTAAGAAGTTTGACACCCGCCCCAGGTCCCTCGGCCATTCCTGGAATCCGCTAGAGCAATTCTAAGTGCTTATATTAAGGAATTAAGGCCTCTGGGAGTCCGTGGGGCAAAATGCAGGGAACCAGGTGGGCGTGGCGGATAGGCACCCATGTACGCACAACCACTTCATGGTGGTAAAAAGTTTGACACCCGACCCAGATACCTCGGCACTTCCTGGAATCCGCTAGAGCATTTCTAGTTGCTTATATTAAGGAATTAAGGCGTCTAGGGGTCTGTGGGGCAAAATGCGGGGAACCAAGAGGGCGTGGCGGGTAGGCACCCATGTACGCACAACCACCTCATGGTGGTAAGAAGTTTGACACCCGCCCCAGGTCCCTCGGCCATTCCTGGAATCCGCTAGAGCAATTCTAAGTGCTTATATTAAGGAATTAAGGCCTCTGGGAGTCCGTGGGGCAAAATGCAGGGAACCAGGAGGGCGTGGCGGATAGGCACCCATGTACGCACAACCACCTCATGGTGGTAAGAAGTTTGACACCCGGCCCAGGTCCCTCTGCCTTTCCTGGAATCCGCCAGAGCAATTCTAGGTGCTTATATTAAGGAATTAAGGCGTCTAGGGGTCCGTGGGGCAAAATGCAGGGAACCAGGAGGGCGTGGCGGGTAGGCACCCATGTACGCACAACCACTTCATAGTGGTAAGAAGTTTGACACCCGGCCCAGATCCCTCGGCACTTCCTGGAATCCGCTAGAGCATTTCTAGGTGCTTATATTAAGGAATTAAGGCGTCTAGGGGTCCGTGGGGCAAAATGCGGGGAACCAAGAGGGCGTGGCGGGTAGGCACCTATGTACGCACAATCACCTCATAGTGGTAAGAAGTTTGACACCCGCCCCAGGTCCCTCGGCCATTCCTGGAATCCGCTAGAGCAATTCTAGGTGCTTATATTAAGGAATTAAGGCTTCTGGGAGTCCGTGGGGAAAAATGCAGGGAACCAGGAGGGCGTGGCTGATAGGCACCCATGTACGCATAACCACCTCATGGTGGTAAGAAGTTTGAGACCCGCCCCAGGACCCTCGGCCCTTCCTGGAATCCGCTAGAGCAATTCTAAGTGCTTATATTAAGGAATTAAGGCCTCTGGGAGTCCGTGAGGCAAAATGCAGGGAACCAGGAGGGCGTGGCGGATAGGCACCCATGTACGCACAACCACCTCATGGTGGTAAGAAGTTTGACACCCGGCCCAGGTCCCTCTGCCTTTCCTGGAATCCGCCAGAGCAATTCTAGGTGCTTATATTAAGGAATTAAGACGTCTAGGGGTCCGTGGGGCAAAAAGCGGGGAACCAGGAGGGCGTGGCGGGTAGGCACCCATGTACGCACAACCACCTCATGGTGGTAAGAAGTTTGACACTCGACCCAAGTCCCTCGGCCCTTCCTGGAATCCGCTAGAGCAATTCTAGGTGCTTATATTAAGGAATTAAGGCTTCTGGGGGTCCGTGGGGCAAAATGCAGGGAACCAGGAGGGCGTGGCGGGTAGGCACCTATGTACGCACAATCACCTCATAGTGGTAAGAAGTTTGACACCCGCCCCAGGTCCCTCGGCCATTCCTGGAATCCGCTAGAGCAATTCTAGGTGCTTATATTAAGGAATTAAGGCTTCTGGGAGTCCGTGGGGAAAAATGCAGGGAACCAAGAGGGCGTGGCTGATAGGCACCCATGTACGCATAACCACCTCATGGTGGTAAGAAGTTTGAGACCCGCCCCAGGACCCTCGGCCCTTCCTGGAATCCGCTAGAGCAATTCTAAGTGCTTATATTAAGGAATTAAGGCCTCTGGGAGTCCGTGAGGCAAAATGCAGGGAACCAGGAGGGCGTGGCGGATAGGCACCCATGTACGCACAACCACCTCATGGTGGTAAGAAGTTTGACACCCGGCCCAGGTCCCTCTGCCTTTCCTGGAATCCGCCAGAGCAATTCTAGGTGCTTATATTAAGGAATTAAGACGTCTAGAGGTCCGTGGGGCAAAAAGCGGGGAACCAGGAGGGCGTGGCGGGTAGGCACCAATGTACGCACAACCACCTCATGGTGGTAAGAAGTTTGACACTCGACCCAAGTCCCTCGGCCCTTCCTGGAATCCGCTAGAGCAATTCTAGGTGCTTATATTAAGGAATTAAGGCTTCTGGGGGTCCGTGGGGCAAAATGCAGGGAACCAGGAGGGCGTGGCGGGTAGGCACCCATGTACGCACAAACACCTCATGGTGGTAAGAAGTTTGACACCCGCCCCAGGTCCCTCGGCTCTTCCTGGAATCCGCTAGAGCAATTCTAGGTGCTTATATTAAGGAATTAAGCCCTCTGGGGGACCGTGGGGCAAAATGCGGGGAACCAGGAGGGCGTGGCGGATAGGCACCCATGTACGCAGAACTACCTCATGGTGGTAAGAAGTTTAACACCCTGCCCAGGTCCCTCGGCCCTTCCTGGAATCCGCTAGAGCAATTCTAAGTGCTTATATTAAGGAATTAAGGCCTCTGGGAGTCCGTGGGGCAAAATGCAGGGAACCAGGAGGGCGTGGCGGATAGGCACCCATGTACGCACAACCACCTCATGGTGGTAAGAAGTTTGACACCCGGCCCAGGTCCCTCTGCCTTTCCTGGAATCCGCCAGAGCAATTCTAGGTGCTTATATTAAGGAATTAAGGCGTCTAGGGGTCCTTGGGGCAATAATGCGGGGAACCAGGAGGGCGTGGCGGGTAGGCACCCATGTACGCACAACCACCTCATGGTGGTAAGAAGTTTGACACCCGCCCCAGGTCCCTCGGCCCTTCCTGGAATCCGCTAGAGCAATTCTAAGTGCTTATATTAAAGAATTAAGGCCTCAGGGAGTCCGTGGGGCAAAATGCAGGGAACCAAGAGGGCGTGGCGGGTAGGCACCCATGTACGCACAACCACTTCATGGTGGTAAGAAGTTTGACACCCGGCCCAGATCCCTCGGCACTTCCTGGAATCCGCTAGAGCATTTCTAGGTGCTTATATTAAGGAATTAAGGCGTCTAGGGGTCCGTGGGGCAAAATGCGGGGAACCAAGAGGGCGTGGCGGGTAGGCACCCATGTACGCACAACCACCTCATGGTGGTAAGAAGTTTGACACTCGACCCAAGTCCCTCGGCCCTTCCTGGAATCCGCTAGAGCAATTCTAGGTGCTTATATTAAGGAATTAAGGCTTCTGGGGGTCCGTGGGGCAAAATGCAGGGAACCAGGAGGGCGTGGCGGGTAGGCACCCATGTACGCACAACCACCTCATGATGGTAAGAAGTTTAACACCCGCCCCAGGTCCGTCGGCTCTTCCTGGAATCCGCTAGAGCAATTCTAGGTGCTTATATTAAAGGAATTAAGCCCTCTGGGGGACCGTGGGGCAAAATGCGGGGAACCAGGAGGGCGTGGCGGATAAGCACCCATGTACGCAGAACTACCTCATGGTGGTAAGAAGTTTAACACCCTGCCCAGGTCCCTCGGCCCTTCCTGGAATCCGCTAGAGCAATTCTAAGTGCTTATATTAAGGAATTAAGGCCTCTGGGGGTCCGTGGGGCAAAATGCAGGGAACCAGGAGGGCGTGGCGGATAGGCACCCATGTACGCACAACCACCTCATGGTGGTAAGAAGTTTGACACCCGGCCCAGGTCCTTCTGCCTTTCCTGGAATCCGCCAGAGCAATTCTAGGTGCTTATATTAAGGAATTAAGGCGTCTAGGGGTCCTTGGGGCAAAATGCGGGGAACCAGGAGGGCGTGGCGGGTAGGCACCCATGTACGCACAACCACCTCATGGTGGTAAGAAGTTTGACACCCGCCCCAGGTCCCTCGGCCCTTCCTGGAATCCGCTAGAGCAATTCTAAGTGCTTATATTAAAGAATTAAGGCCTCAGGGAGTCCGTGGGGCAAAATGCAGGGAACCAGGAGGGCGTGGCGGGTAGGCACCCATGTACGCACAACCACTTCATGGTGGTAAGAAGTTTGACACCCGGCCCAGATCCCTCGGCTCTTCCTGGAATCCGCTAGAGCATTTCTAGGTGCTTATATTAAGGAATTAAGGCGTCTAGGGGTCCGTGGGGCAAAATGCGGGGAACCAAGAGGGCGTGGCGGGTAGCCACCCATGTACGCACAACCACTTCATGGTGGTAAGAAGTTTGACACCCAGCCCAGGTCCCTCGGCCCTTCCTGCAATCCACTAGAACAATTCTAGGTGCTTATATTAAAGAATTAAGCCCTCTGGGAATCCATGGGGCAAAATGCGGGGAACAAGGAGGGTGTGGCGGATAGACACCCATGTACGCAGAACTACCTCATGGTGGTAAGAAGTTTGACACTCGAGCCAAGTCCCTCGGCCCTTCCTGGAATCCGCTAGAGCAATTCTAAGTGCTTATATTAAGAAATCAAGGCCTCTGGGAGTCCGTGGGGCAAAATGCAGGGAACCAGGAGGGCGTGGCGGATAGGCACCCATGTACGCACAACCACCTCATGGTGGTAAGAAGTTTGACACCCGGCCCAGGTCCCTCTGCCTTTCCTGGAATCCGCCAGAGCAATTCTAGGGGCTTATATTAAGGAATTGAGGCGTCTAGGGGTCCGTGGGGCAAAATGCAGGGAACCAGGAGGGCGTGGCGGGTAGGCACCCATGTACGCACAACCACCTCATGGTGGTAAGAAGTTTCACACCCAGCCCAGGTCCCTCGGCCCTTCCTGAAATCTGCTGGAGCAATTCTAGGTGCTTATATTAAGGAATTAAGACCTCTGGGGGTCCGTGGGGCAAAATGCGGGGAACCAGGAAGGCGTGGCGGGTAGGCACCCATGTACGCACAACCACCTCATGGTGGTAAGAAGTTTGACACCCGCCCCAGGTCCCTCGGCCATTCCTGGAATCCGCTAGAGCAATTCTAAGTGCTTATATTAAGGAATTGAGGCGTCTAGGGGTCCGTGGGGCAAAATGCAGGGAACCAGGAGGGCGTGGTGGATAGGCACCCATTTACTCACAACAACCACATGGTGGTAAGAAGTTTGACACCCGGCCCAGGTCCCTTTGCCTTTCCTGGAATCCGCCAGAGCAATTCTAGGTGCTTATATTAAGGAATTAAGGCGTGTAGGGGACGGTGGGGCAAAATGCAGGGAACCAGGAAGGCGTGATGGGTAGGCACCCATGTACGCACAACCACCTCATGATGGTAAGAAGTTTGACACCCTCCCCAGGTCCCTCGGCCCTTCCTGGAATCCGCTAGAGCAATTCTAAGTGCTTATATTAAGGAATTAAGGCGTCTAGGGGTCCGTGGGGCAAAATGCGGGGAACCAGGAGGGCGTGGCGGATAGGCACCCATGTACGCACAACCACCTCATGGTGGTAAGAAGTTTGACACCCGGCCCAGGTCCCTCTGCCTTTCCTGGAATCCGCCAGAGCAATTCTAGGTGCTTATATTAAGGAATTAAGGCGTCTAGGGGTCCGTGGGGCAAAATGCAGGGAACCAGGAGGGCGTGACGGGTAGGCACCCATGTACGCACAACCACTTCATGGTGGTAAGAAGTTTGACACCCGGCCCAGATCCCTCGGCACTTCCTGGAATCCGCTAGAGCATTTCTAGGTGCTTATATTAAGGAATTAAGGCGTCTAGGGGTCCGTGGGGCAAAATGCGGGGAACCAAGAGGGCGTGGCGGGTAGGCACCCATGTACGCACAATCACCTCATAGTGGTAAGAAGTTTGACACCCGTCCCAGATCCCTCGGCCATTCCTGGAATCCGCTAGAGCAATTCTAAGTCCTTATATTAAGGAATTAAGGCCTCTGGGAGTCCGTGGGGAAAAATGCAGGGAACCAGGAGGGCGTGGCTGATAGGCACCCATGTACGCATAACCACCTCATGGTGGTAAGAAGTTTGAGACCCGCCCCAGGACCCTCGGCCCTGCCTGGAATCCGCTAGAGCAATTCTAAGTGCTTATATTAAGGAATTAAGCCCTCTGGGGGACCGTGGGGCAAAATGCGGGGAACCAAGAGGGCGTGGCGGGTAGGCACCCATGTACGCACAATCACCTCATAGTGGTAAGAAGTTTGACACGCGTCCCAGATCCCTCGGCCATTCCTGGAATCCGCTAGAGCAATTCTAGGTGCTTATATTAAGGAATTAAGGCTTCTGGGGGTCCGTGGGGCAAAATGAAGGGAACCAGGAGGGCGTGGCGGGTAAGCACCCATGTACGCACAACCACCTCATGGTGGTAAGAAGTTTGACACCCGCCCCAGGTCCCTCGGCTCTTCCTGGAATCCGCTAGAGCAATTCTAGGTGCTTATATTAAGGAATTAAGCCCTCTGGGGGACCGTGGGGCAAAATGCGGGGAACCAGGAGGGCGTGGCGGATAGGCACCCATGTACGCAGAACTACCTCATGGTGGTAAGAAGTTTAACACCCTGCCCAGGTCCCTCGGCCCTTCCTGGAATCCGCTAGAGCAATTCTAAGTGCATATATTAAGGAATTAAGGCTTCTGGGAGTCCGTGGGGCAAAATGCAGGGAACCAGGAGGGCGTGGCGGATAGGCACCCATGTACGCACAACCACCTCATGGTGGTAAGAAGTTTAACACCCTGCCCAGGTCCCTCGGCCCTTCCTGGAATCCGCTAGAGCAATTCTAGGTGCTTATATTAAGGAATTAAGGCCTCTGGGAGTCCGTGGGGCAAAATGCAGGGAACCAGGAGGGCGTGGCGGATAGGCACCCATGTACGCACAACCACCTCATGGTGGTAAGAAGTTTGACACCCGGCCCAGGTCCCTCTGCCTTTCCTGGAATCCGCCAGAGCAATTCTAGGTGCTTATATTAAGGAATGAAGGCGTCTAGGGGTCCTTGGGGCAAAATGCGGGGAACCAGGAGGGCGTGGCGGGTAGGCACCCATGTACGCACAACCACCTCATGGTGGTAAGAAGTTTGACACCCGCCCCAGGTCCCTCGGCCCTTCCTGGAATCCGCTAGAGCCATTCTAAGTGCTTATATTAAAGAATTAAGGCCTCAGGGAGTCCGTGGGGCAAAATGCAGGGAACCAGGAGGGCGTGGCGGGTAGGCACCCATGTACGCACAACCACTTCATGGTGGTAAGAAGTTTGACACCCGGCCCAGATCCCTCGGCACTTCCTGGAATCCGCTAGATTATTTCTAGGTGCTTATATTAAGGAATTAAGGCGTCTAGGGGACCGTGGGGCAAAATGCGGGGAACCAAGAGGGCGTGGCGGGTAGGCACCCATGTACGCACAACCACCTCATGGTGGTAAAAAGTTTGACACTCGACCCAAGTCCCTCGGCCCTTCCTGGAATCCGCTAGAGCAATTCTAGGTGCTTATATTAAGGAATTAAGACCTCTGGGGACGGTGGGGCAAAATGCAGGGAACCAGGAAGGCGTGGTGGGTAGGCACCCATGTACGCACAACCACCTCATGATGGTAAGAAGTTTGACACCCTCCCCAGGTCCCTCGGCCCTTCCTGGAATCCGCTAGAGCAATTCTAAGTGCTTATATTTAGGAATTAAGGCGTCTAGGGGTCGGTGGGGCAAAATGCGGGGAACCAGGAGGGCGTGGCGGATAGGCACCCATGTACGCACAACCACCTCATGGTGGTAAGAAGTTTGACACCCGGCCCAGGTCCCTCTGCCTTTCCTGGAATCCGCCAGAGCAATTCTAGGTGCTTATATTAAGGAATTAAGGCTTCTGGGGGTCCGTGGGGCAAAATGCAGGGAACCAGGAGGGCGTGGCGGGTAGGCACCCATGTACGCACAACCACTTCATGGTGGTAAGAAGTTTGACACCCGGCCCAGATCCCTCGGCACTTCCTGGAATCCGCTAGAGCATTTCTAGGTGCTTATATTAAGGAATTAAGGCGTCTAGGGGTCCGTGGGGCAAAATGCGGGGAACCAAGAGGGCGTGGCGGGTAGGCACCCATGTACGCACAACCACTTCATGGTGGTAAGAAGTTTGACACCCGCCCCAGGTCCCTCGGCCTTTCCTGGAATCCGCTAGAGCAATTCTAGGTGCTTATATTAAGGAATTAAGACCTCTGGGGGTCGGTGGGGCAAAATGCAGGGAACCAGGAAGGCGTGGTGGGTAGGCACCCATGTACGCACAACCACCTCATGATGGTAAGAAGTTTGACACCCTCCCCAGGTCCCTCGGCCCTTCCTGGAATCAGCTAGAGCAATTCTAAATGCTTATATTAAGGAATTAAGGCGTCTAGGGGCCCGTGGGGCAAAATGCGGGGAACCAGGAGGGCGTGGCGGGTAGGCACCCATGTACGCACAACCACCTCATGATGGTAAGAAGTTTAACACCCGCCCCAGGTCCCTCGGCACTTCCTGGAATCCGCTAGAGCAATTCTAGGTGCTTATATTAAGGAATTAAGCCCTCTGGGGGACCGTGGGGCAAAATGCGGGGAACCAGGAGGGCGTGGCGGATAGGCACCCATGTACGCAGAACCACCTCATGGTGGTAAAAAGTTTAACACCCTGCCCAGGTCCCTCGGCCCTTCCTGGAATCCGCTAGAGCAATTCTAAGTGCTTATATTAAGGAATTAAGGCCTCTGGGGGTCCGTGGGGCAAAATGCAGGGAACCAGGAGGGCGTGGCGGTTAGGCACCCATGTACGCACAACCACCTCATGGTGGTAAGAAGTTTGACACCCGGCCCAGGTCCCTCTGTCTTTCCTGGAATCCGCCAGAGCAATTCTAGGTGCTTATATTAAGGAATTAAGGCGTCTAGGGGTCCTTGGGGCAAAATGCGGGGAACCAGGAGGGCGTGCCGGGTAGGCACCCATGTACGCACAACCACCTCATGGTGGTAAGAAGTTTGACACCCGCCCCAGGTCCCTCGGCCCTTCCTGGAATCCGCTAGAGCAATTCTAAGTGCTTATATTAAAGAATTAAGGCCTCAGGGAGTCCGTGGGGCAAAATGCAGGGAACCAGGAGGGCGTGGCGGGTAGGCACCCATGTACGCACAACCACTTCATGGTGGTAAGAAGTTTGACACCCGGCCCAGATCCCTCGGCACTTCCTGGAATCCGCTAGAGCATTTCTAGGTGCTTATATTAAGGAATTAAGGCGTCTAGGGGTCCGTGGGGCAAAATGCGGGGAACCAAGAGGGCGTGGCGGGTAGCCACCCATGTACGCACAACCACTTCATGGTGGTAAGAAGTTTGACACCCAGCCCAGGTCCCTCGGCCCTTCCTGCAATCCACTAGAACAATTCTAGGTGCTTATATTAAAGAATTAAGCCCTCTGGGAATCCATGGGGCAAAATGCGGGGAACAAGGAGGGTGTGGCGGATAGACACCCATGTACGCAGAACTACCTCATGGTGGTAAGAAGTTTGACACTCGAGCCAAGTCCCTCGGCCCTTACTGGAATCCGCTAGAGCAATTCTAAGTGCTTATATTAAGAAATCAAGGCCTCTGGGAGTCCGTGGGGCAAAATGCAGGGAACCAGGAGGGCGTGGCGGATAGGCACCCATGTACGCACAACCACCTCATGGTGGTAAGAAGTTTGACACCCGGCCCAGGTCCCTCTGCCTTTCCTGGAATCCGCCAGAGCAATTCTAGGGGCTTATATTAAGGAATTGAGGCGTCTAGGGGTCCGAGGGGCAAAATGCAGGGAACCAGGAGGGCGTGGCGGGTAGGCACCCATGTACGCACAACCACCTCATGGTGGTAAGAAGTTTGATAACCGGCCCAGGTCCCTCTGCCTTTCCTGGAATCCGCCAGAGCAATTCTAGGTGCTTATATTAAGGAATTAAAGCCTCAGGGAGTCCGTGGGGCAAAATGCATGGAACCAGGAGGGCGTGGCGGGTAGGCACCCATGTACGCACAACCACTTCATGGTGGTAAAAAGTTTGACACCCGGCCCAGATACCTCGGCACTTCCTGGAATCCGCTAGAGCATTTCTAGTTGCTTATATTAAGGAATTAAGGCGTCTAGGGGTCCGTGGGGCAAAATGCGGGAAACCAAGAGGGCGTGGCGGGTAGGCACCCAAGTACGCACAACCACTTCATGGTGGTAAGAAGTTTCACACCCAGCCCAGGTCCCTCGGCCCTTCCTGAAATCTGCTGGAGCAATTGTAGGTGCTTATATTAAGGAATTAAGACCTCTGGGGGTCCGTGGGGCAAAATGCGGGGAACCAGGAAGGCATGGCGGGTAGGCACCCATGTACGCACAACCACCTCATGGTGGTAAGAAGTTTGACACCCGCCCCAGGTCCCTCGGCCATTCCTGGAATCCGCTAGAGCAATTCTAAGTGCTTATATTAAGGAATTAAGGCCTCTGGGAGTCCGTGGGGCAAAATGCAGGGAACCAGGAGGGCGTGGCGGATAGGCACCCATGTACGCACAACCACCTCATGGTGGTAAGAAGTTTGACACCCGGCCCAGGTCCCTCTGCCTTTCCTGGAATCCGCCAGAGCAATTCTAGGTGCTTATATTAAGGAATTAAGGCGTCTAGGGGTCCGTGGGGCAAAATGCAGGGAACCAGGAGGGCGTGGCGGGTAGGCACCCATGTACGCACAACCACTTCATAGTGGTAAGAAGTTTGACACCCGGCCCAGATCCCTCGGCACTTCCTGGAATCCGCTAGAGCATTTCTAGGTGCTTATATTAAGGAATTAAGGCGTCTAGGGGTCCGTGGGGCAAAATGCGGGGAACCAAGAGGGCGTGGCGGGTAGGCACCTATGTACGCACAATCACCTCATAGTGGTAAGAAGTTTGACACCCGCCCCAGGTCCCTCGGCCATTCCTGGAATCCGCTAGAGCAATTCTAAGTCCTTATATTAAGGAATTAAGGCCTCTGGGAGTCCGTGGGGAAAAATGCAGGGAACCAGGAGGGCGTGGCTGATAGGCACCCATGTACGCATAACCACCTCATGGTGGTAAGAACTTTGAGACCCGCCCCAGGACCCTCGGCCCTTCCTGGAATCCGCTAGAGCAATTCTAAGTGCTTATATTAAGGAATTAAGGCCTCTGGGAGTCCGCGAGGCAAAATGCAGGGAACCAGGAGGGCGTGGCGGATAGGCACCCATGTACGCACAACCACCTCATGGTGGTAAGAAGTTTGACACCCGGCCCAGGTCCCTCTGCCTTTCCTGGAATCCGCCAGAGCAATTCTAGGTGCTTATATTAAGGAATTAAGACGTCTAGGGGTCCGTGGGGCAAAAAGCGGGGAACCAGGAGGGCGTGGCGGGTAGGCACCCATGTACGCACAACCACCTCATGGTGGTAAGAAGTTTGACACTCGACCCAAGTCCCTCGGCCCTTCCTGGAATCCGCTAGAGCAATTCTAGGTGCTTATATTAAGGAATTAAGGCTTCTGGGGGTCCGTGGGGCAAAATGCAGGGAACCAGGAGGGCGTGGCGGGTAGGCACCCATGTACGCACAACCACCTCATGGTGGTAAGAAGTTTGACACCCGCCCCAGGTCCCTCGGCTCTTCCTGGAATCCGCTAGAGCAATTCTACGTGCTTATATTAAGGAATTAAGCCCTCTGGGGGACCGTGGGGCAAAATGCGGGGAATCAGGAGGGCGTGGCGGATAGGCACCCATGTACGCACAACCACCTCATGGTGGTAAGAAGTTTAACACCCTGCCCAAGTCCCTCGGCCCTTCCTGGAATCCGCTAGAGCAATTCTAAGTGCTTATATTAAGGAATTAAGGCCTCTGGGAGTCCGTGGGGCAAAATGCAGGGAACCAGGAGGGCGTGGCGGATAGGCACCCATGTACGCACAACCACCTCATGGTGGTAAGAAGTTTGACACCCGGCCCAGGTCCCTCTGCCTTTCCTGGAATCCGCCAGAGCAATTCTAGGTGCTTATATTAAGGAATTAAGGCGTCTAGGGGTCCTTGGGGCAAAATGCGGGGAACCAGGAGGGCGTGGCGGGTAGGCACCCATGTACGCACAACCACCTCATGGTGGTAAGAAGTTTGACACCCGCCCCAGGTCCCTCGGCCCTTCCTGGAATCCGCTAGAGCAATTCTAAGTGCTTATATTAAAGAATTAAGGCCTCAGGGAGTCCGTGGGGCAAAATGCAGGGAACCAGGAGGGCGTGGCGGGTAGGCACCCATGTACGCACAACCACCTCATGGTGGTAAGAAGTTTGACACCCGCCCCAGGTCCCTCGGCCCTTCCTGGAATCCGCTAGAGCAATTCTAAGTGCTTATATTAAAGAATTAAGGCCTCAGGGAGTCCGTGGGGCAAAATGCAGGGAACCAGGAGGGCGTGGCGCGTAGGCACCCATGTACGCACAACCACCTCATGGTGGTAAGAAGTTTAACACCCTGCCCAGGTCCCTCGGCCCTTCCTGGAATCCGCTAGAGCAATTCTAAGTGCTTATATTAAGGAATTAAGGCCTCTGGGAGTCCGTGGGGCAAAATGCAGGGAACCAGGAGGGCGTGGCGGATAAGCACCCATGTACGCACAACCACCTCATGGTGGTAAGAAGTTTGACACCCGGCCCAGGTCCCTCTGCCTTTCCTGGAATCCGCCAGAGCAATTCTAGGTGCTTATATTAAGGAATTAAGGCGTCTAGGGGTCCTTGGGGCTAAATGCGGGGAACCAAGAGGGCGTGGCGGGTAGGCACCCATGTACGCACAACCACCTCATGGTGGTAAGAAGTTTGACACCCGCCCCAGGTCCCTCGGCCCTTCCTGGAATCCGCTAGAGCAATTCTAAGTGCTTATATTAAAGAATTAAGGCCTCAGGGAGTCCGTGGGGCAAAATGCAGGGAACCAAGAGGGCGTGGCGGGTAGGCACCCATGTACGCACAACCACTTCATGGTGGTAAGAAGTTGGACACCCGGCCCAGATCCCTCGGCACTTCCTGGAATCCGCTAGAGCATTTCTAGGTGCTTATATTAAGGAATTAAGGCGTCTAGGGGTCCGTGGGGCAAAATGCGGGGAACCAAGAGGGCGTGGCGGGTAGGCACCCATGTACGCACAACCACCTCATGGTGGTAAGAAGTTTGACACTCGACCCAAGTCCCTCGGCCCTTCCTGGAATCCGCTAGAGCAATTCTAGGTGCTTATATTAAGGAATTAAGGCTTCTGGGGGTCCGTGGGGCAAAATGCAGGGAACCAGGAGGGCGTGGCGGGTAGGCACCCATGTACGCACAACCACCTCATGATGGTAAGAAGTTTAACACCCGCCCCAGTTCCCTCGGCTCTTCCTGGAATCCGCTAGAACAATTCTAGTTGCTTATATTAAGGAATTAAGCCCTCTGGGGGACCGTGGGGCAAAATGCGGGGAACCAGGAGGGCGTGGCGGATAGGCACCCATGTACGCAGAACTACCTCATGGTGGTAAGAAGTTTAACACCCTGCCCAGGTCCCTCGGCCCTTCCTGGAATCCGCTAGAGCAATTCTAAGTGCTTATATTAAGGAATTAAGGCCTCTGGGGGTCCGTGGGGCAAAATGCAGGGAACCAGGAGGGCGTGGCGGATAGGCACCCATGTACGCACAACCACCTCATGGTGGTAAGAAGTTTGACTACCCGGCCCAGGTCCCTCTGCCTTTCCTGGAATCCGCCAGAGCAATTCTAGGTGCTTATATTAAGGAATTAAGGCGTCTAGGGGTCCTTGGGGCAAAATGCGGGGAACCAGGAGGGCGTGGCGGGTAGGCACCCATGTACGCACAACCACCTCATGGTGGTAAGAAGTTTGACACCCGCCCCAGGTCCCTCGGCCCTTCCTGGAATCCGCTAGAGCAATTCTAAGTGCTTATATTAAAGAATTAAGGCCTCAGGGAGTCCGTGGGGCAAAATGCAGGGAACCAGGAGGGCGTGGCGGGTAGGCACCCATGTACGCACAACCACTTCATGGTGGTAAGAAGTTTGACACCCGGCCCAGATCCCTCGGCTCTTCCTGGAATCCGCTAGAGCATTTCTAGGTGCTTATATTAAGGAATTAAGGCGTCTAGGGGTCCGTGGGGCAAAATGCGGGGAACCAAGAGGGCGTGGCGGGTAGCCACCCATGTACGCACAACCACTTCATGGTGGTAAGAAGTTTGACACCCAGCCCAGGTCCCTCGGCCTTTCCTGCAATCCACTAGAACAATTCTAGGTGCTTATATTAAAGAATTAAGCCCTCTGGGAATCCATGGGGCAAAATGCGGGGAACAAGGAGGGTGTGGCGGATAGACAGCCATGTACGCAGAACTACCTCATGGTGGTAAGAAGTTTGACACTCGAGCCAAGTCCCTCGGCCCTTCCTGGAATCCGCTAGAGCAATTCTAAGTGCTTATATTAAGAAATCAAGGCCTCTGGGAGTCCGTGGGGCAAAATGCAGGGAACCAGGAGGGCGTGGCGGATAGGCACCCATGTACGCACAACCACCTCATGGTGGTAAGAAGTTTAACACCCGGCCCAGGTCCCTCTGCCTTTCCTGGAATCCGCCAGAGCAATTCTAGGGGCTTATATTAAGGAATTGAGGCGTCTAGGGGTCCGTGGGGCAAAATGCAGGGAACCAGGAGGGCGTGGCGGGTAGGCACCCATGTACGCACAACCACCTCATGGTGGTAAGAAGTTTCACACCCGCCCCAGGACCCTCGGCCCTTCCTGGAATCCGCTAGAGCAATTCTAAGTGCTTATATTAAGGAATTAAGGCCTCTGGGAGTCCGCGAGGCAAAATGCAGGGAACCAGGAGGGCGTGGCGGATAGGCACCCATGTACGCACAACCACCTCATGGTGGTAAGAAGTTTGACACCCGGCCCAGGTCCCTCTGCCTTTCCTGGAATCCGCCAGAGCAATTCTAGGTGCTTATATTAAGGAATTAAGACGTCTAGGGGTCCGTGGGGCAAAAAGCGGGGAACCAGGAGGGCGTGGCGGGTAGGCACCCATGTACGCACAACCACCTCATGGTGGTAAGAAGTTTGACACTCGACCCAAGTCCCTCGGCCCTTCCTGGAATCCGCTAGAGCAATTCTAGGTGCTTATATTAAGGAATTAAGGCTTCTGGGGGTCCGTGGGGCAAAATGCAGGGAACCAGGAGGGCGTGGCGGGTAGGCACCCATGTACGCACAACCACCTCATGGTGGTAAGAAGTTTGACACCCGCCCCAGGTCCCTCGGCTCTTCCTGGAATCCGCTAGAGCAATTCTACGTGCTTATATTAAGGAATTAAGCCCTCTGGGGGACCGTGGGGCAAAATGCGGGGAATCAGGAGGGCGTGGCGGATAGGCACCCATGTACGCAGAACTACCTCATGGTGGTAAGAAGTTTAACACCCTGCCCAGGTCCCTCGGCCCTTCCTGGAATCCGCTAGAGCAATTCTAAGTGCTTATATTAAGGAATTAAGGCCTCTGGGAGTCCGTGGGGCAAAATGCAGGGAACCAGGAGGGCGTGGCGGATAGGCACCCATGTACGCACAACCACCTCATGGTGGTAAGAAGTTTAACACCCTGCCCAAGTCCCTCGGCCCTTCCTGGAATCCGCTAGAGCAATTCTAAGTGCTTATATTAAGGAATTAAGGCCTCTGGGAGTCCGTGGGGCAAAATGCAGGGAACCAGGAGGGCGTGGCGGATAGGCACCCATGTACGCACAACCACCTCATGGTGGTAAGAAGTTTGACACCCGGCCCAGGTCCCTCTGCCTTTCCTGGAATCCGCCAGAGCAATTCTAGGTGCTTATATTAAGGAATTAAGGCGTCTAGGGGTCCTTGGGGCAAAATGCGGGGAACCAGGAGGGCGTGGCGGGTAGGCACCCATGTACGCACAACCACCTCATGGTGGTAAGAAGTTTGACACCCGCCCCAGGTCCCTCGGCCCTTCCTGGAATCCGCTAGAGCAATTCTAAGTGCTTATATTAAAGAATTAAGGCCTCAGGGAGTCCGTGGGGCAAAATGCAGGGAACCAGGAGGGCGTGGCGGGTAGGCACCCATGTACGCACAACCACCTCATGGTGGTAAGAAGTTTGACACCCGCCCCAGGTCCCTCGGCCCTTCCTGGAATCCGCTAGAGCAATTCTAAGTGCTTATATTAAAGAATTAAGGCCTCAGGGAGTCCGTGGGGCAAAATGCAGGGAACCAGGAGGGCGTGGCGCGTAGGCACCCATGTACGCACAACCACCTCATGGTGGTAAGAAGTTTAACACCCTGCCCAGGTCCCTCGGCCCTTCCTGGAATCCGCTAGAGCAATTCTAAGTGCTTATATTAAGGAATTAAGGCCTCTGGGAGTCCGTGGGGCAAAATGCAGGGAACCAGGAGGGCGTGGCGGATAGGCACCCATGTACGCACAACCACCTCATGGTGGTAAGAAGTTTGACACCCGGCCCAGGTCCCTCTGCCTTTCCTGGAATCCGCCAGAGCAATTCTAGGTGCTTATATTAAGGAATTAAGGCGTCTAGGGGTCCTTGGGGCTAAATGCGGGGAACCAGGAGGGCGTGGCGGGTAGGCACCCATGTACGCACAACCACCTCATGGTGGTAAGAAGTTTGACACCCGCCCCAGGTCCCTCGGCCCTTCCTGGAATCCGCTAGAGCAATTCTAAGTGCTTATATTAAAGAATTAAGGCCTCAGGGAGTCCGTGGGGCAAAATGCAGGGAACCAAGAGGGCGTGGCGGGTAGGCACCCATGTACGCACAACCACTTCATGGTGGTAAGAAGTTGGACACCCGGCCCAGATCCCTCGGCACTTCCTGGAATCCGCTAGAGCATTTCTAGGTGCTTATATTAAGGAATTAAGGCGTCTAGGGGTCCGTGGGGCAAAATGCGGGGAACCAAGAGGGCGTGGCGGGTAGGCACCCATGTACGCACAACCACCTCATGGTGGTAAGAAGTTTGACACTCGACCCAAGTCCCTCGGCCCTTCCTGGAATCCGCTAGAGCAATTCTAGGTGCTTATATTAAGGAATTAAGGCTTCTGGGGGTCCGTGGGGCAAAATGCAGGGAACCAGGAGGGCGTGGCGGGTAGGCACCCATGTACGCACAACCACCTCATGATGGTAAGAAGTTTAACACCCGCCCCAGGTCCCTCGGCTCTTCCTGGAATCCGCTAGAGCAATTCTAGTTGCTTATATTAAGGAATTAAGCCCTCTGGGGGACCGTGGGGCAAAATGCGGGGAACCAGGAGGGCGTGGCGGATAGGCACCCATGTACGCAGAACTACCTCATGGTGGTAAGAAGTTTAACACCCTGCCCAGGTCCCTCGGCCCTTCCTGGAATCCGCTAGAGCAATTCTAAGTGCTTATATTAAGGAATTAAGGCCTCTGGGGGTCCGTGGGGCAAAATGCAGGGAACCAGGAGGGCGTGGCGGATAGGCACCCATGTACGCACAACCACCTCATGGTGGTAAGAAGTTTGACTACCCGGCCCAGGTCCCTCTGCCTTTCCTGGAATCCGCCAGAGCAATTCTAGGTGCTTATATTAAGGAATTAAGGCGTCTAGGGGTCCTTGGGGCAAAATGCGGGGAACCAGGAGGGCGTGGCGGGTAGGCACCCATGTACGCACAACCACCTCATGGTGGTAAGAAGTTTGACACCCGCCCCAGGTCCCTCGGCCCTTCCTGGAATCCGCTAGAGCAATTCTAAGTGCTTATATTAAAGAATTAAGGCCTCAGGGAGTCCGTGGGGCAAAATGCAGGGAACCAGGAGGGCGTGGCGGGTAGGCACCCATGTACGCACAACCACTTCATGGTGGTAAGAAGTTTGACACCCGGCCCAGATCCCTCGGCTCTTCCTGGAATCCGCTAGAGCATTTCTAGGTGCTTATATTAAGGAATTAAGGCGTCTAGGGGTCCGTGGGGCAAAATGCGGGGAACCAAGAGGGCGTGGCGGGTAGCCACCCATGTACGCACAACCACTTCATGGTGGTAAGAAGTTTGACACCCAGCCCAGGTCCCTCGGCCTTTCCTGCAATCCACTAGAACAATTCTAGGTGCTTATATTAAAGAATTAAGCCCTCTGGGAATCCATGGGGCAAAATGCGGGGAACAAGGAGGGTGTGGCGGATAGACACCCATGTACGCAGAACTACCTCATGGTGGTAAGAAGTTTGACACTCGAGCCAAGTCCCTCGGCCCTTCCTGGAATCCGCTAGAGCAATTCTAAGTGCTTATATTAAGAAATCAAGGCCTCTGGGAGTCCGTGGGGCAAAATGCAGGGAACCAGGAGGGCGTGGCGGATAGGCACCCATGTACGCACAACCACCTCATGGTGGTAAGAAGTTTAACACCCGGCCCAGGTCCCTCTGCCTTTCCTGGAATCCGCCAGAGCAATTCTAGGGGCTTATATTAAGGAATTGAGGCGTCTAGGGGTCCGTGGGGCAAAATGCAGGGAACCAGGAGGGCGTGGCGGGTAGGCACCCATGTACGCACAACCACCTCATGGTGGTAAGAAGTTTCACACCCAGCCCAGGTCCCTCGGCCCTTCCTGAAATCTGCTGGAGCAATTCTAGGTGCTTATATTAAGGAATTAAGACCTCTGGGGGTCCGTGGGGCAAAATGCGGGGAACCAGGAAGGCGTGGCGGGTAGGCACCCATGTACGCACAACCACCTCATGGTGGTAAGAAGTTTGACACCCGCCCCAGGTCCCTCGGCCATTCCTGGAATCCGCTAGAGCAATTCTAAGTGCTTATATTAAGGAATTGAGGCGTCTAGGGGTCCGTGGGGCAAAATGCAGGGAACCAGGAGGGCGTGGCGGATAGGCACCCATTTACTCACAACAACCACATGGTGGTAAGAAGTTTGACACCCGGCCCAGGTCCCTTTGCCTTTCCTGGAATCCGCCAGAGCAATTCTAGGTGCTTATATTAAGGAATTAAGGCGTGTAGGGGACGGTGGGGCAAAATGCAGGGAACCAGGAAGGCGTGATGGGTAGGCACCCATGTACGCACAACCACCTCATGATGGTAAGAAGTTTGACACCCTCCCCAGGTCCCTCGGCCCTTCCTGGAATCCGCTAGAGCAATTCTAAGTGCTTATATTAAGGAATTAAGGCGTCTAGGGGTCCGTGGGGCAAAATGCGGGGAACCAGGAGGGCGTGGCGGATAGGCACCCATGTACGCACAACCACCTCATGGTGATAAGAAGTTTGACTACCCGGCCCAGGTCCCTCTGCCTTTCCTGGAATCCGCCAGAGCAATTCTAGGTGCTTATATTAAGGAATTAAGGCGTCTAGGGGTCCTTGGGGCAAAATGCGGGGAACCAGGAGGGCGTGGCGGGTAGGCACCCATGTACGCACAACCACCTCATGGTGGTAAGAAGTTTGACACCCGCCCCAGGTCCCTCGGCCCTTCCTGGAATCCGCTAGAGCAATTCTAAGTCCTTATATTAAAGAATTAAGGCCTCAGGGAGTCCGTGGGGCAAAATGCAGGGAACCAGGAGGGCGTGGCGGGTAGGCACCCATGTACGCACAACCACTTCATGGTGGTAAGAAGTTTGACACCCGGCCCAGATCCCTCGGCTCTTCCTGGAATCCGCTAGAGCATTTCTAGGTGCTTATATTAAGGAATTAAGGCGTCTAGGGGTCCGTGGGGCAAAATGCGGGGAACCAAGAGGGCGTGGCGGGTAGCCACCCATGTACGCACAACCACTTCATGGTGGTAAGAAGTTTGACACCCAGCCCAGGTCCCTCGGCCCTTCCTGCAATCCACTAGAACAATTCTAGGTGCTTATATTAAAGAATTAAGCCCTCTGGGAATCCATGGGGCAAAATGCGGGGAACAAGGAGGGTGTGGCGGATAGGCACCCATGTACGCAGAACTACCTCATGGTGGTAAGAAGTTTAACACCCTGCCCAGGTCCCTCGGCCCTTCCTGGAATCCGCTAGAGCAATTCTAAGTGCTTATATTAAGGAATTAAGGCCTCTGGGGGTCCGTGGGGCAAAATGCAGGGAACCAGGAGGGCGTGGCGGATAGGCACCCATGTACGCACAACCACCTCATGGTGGTAAGAAGTTTGACTACCCGGCCCAGGTCCCTCTGCCTTTCCTGGAATCCGCCAGAGCAATTCTAGGTGCTTATATTAAGGAATTAAGGCGTCTAGGGGTCCTTGGGGCAAAATGCGGGGAACCAGGAGGGCGTGGCGGGTAGGCACCGATGTACGCACAACCACCTCATGGTGGTAAGAAGTTTGACACCCGCCCCAGGTCCCTCGGCCCTTCCTGGAATCCGCTAGAGCAATTCTAAGTGCTTATATTAAAGAATTAAGGCCTCAGGGAGTCCGTGGGGCAAAATGCAGGGAACCAGGAGGGCGTGGCGGGTAGGCACCCATGTACGCACAACCACTTCATGGTGGTAAGAAGTTTGACACCCGGCCCAGATCCCTCGGCTCTTCCTGGAATCCGCTAGAGCATTTCTAGGTGCTTATATTAAGGAATTAAGGCGTCTAGGGGTCCGTGGGGCAAAATGCGGGGAACAAGGAGGGTGTGGCGGATAGACACCCATGTACGCAGAACTACCTCATGGTGGTAAGAAGTTTGACACTCTAGCCAAGTCCCTCGGCCCTTCCTGGAATCCGCTAGAGCAATTCTAAGTGCTTATATTAAGAAATCAAGGCCTCTGGGAGTCCGTGGGGCAAAATGCAGGGAACCAGGAGGGCGTGGCGGATAGGCACCCATGTACGCACAACCACCTCATGGTGGTAAGAAGTTTGACACCCGGCCCAGGTCCCTCTGCCTTTCCTGGAATCCGCCAGAGCAATTCTAGGGGCTTATATTAAGGAATTGAGGCGTCTAGGGGTCCGTGGGGCAAAATGCAGGGAACCAGGAGGGCGTGGCGGGTAGGCACCCATGTACGCACAACCACCTCATGGTGGTAAGAAGTTTCACACCCAGCCCAGGTCCCTCGGCCCTTCCTGAAATCTGCTGGAGCAATTCTAGGTGCTTATATTAAGGAATTAAGACCTCTGGGGGTCCGTGGGGCAAAATGCGGGGAACCAGGAAGGCGTGGCGGGTAGGCACCCATGTACGCACAACCACCTCATGGTGGTAAGAAGTTTGACACCCGCCCCAGGTCCCTCGGCCATTCCTGGAATCCGCTAGAGCAATTCTAAGTGCTTATATTAAGGAATTGAGGCGTCTAGGGGTCCGTGGGGCAAAATGCAGGGAACCAGGAGGGCGTGGCGGATAGGCACCCATTTACTCACAACAACCACATGGTGGTAAGAAGTTTGACACCCGGCCCAGGTCCCTTTGCCTTTCCTGGAATCCGCCAGAGCAATTCTAGGTGCTTATATTAAGGAATTAAGGCGTGTAGGGGACGGTGGGGCAAAATGCAGGGAACCAGGAAGGCGTGATGGGTAGGCACCCATGTACGCACAACCACCTCATGATGGTAAGAAGTTTGACACCCTCCCCAGGTCCCTCGGCCCTTCCTGGAATCCGCTAGAGCAATTCTAAGTGCTTATATTAAGGAATTAAGGCGTCTAGGGGTCCGTGGGGCAAAATGCGGGGAACCAGGAGGGCGTGGCGGATAGGCACCCATGTACGCACAACTACCTCATGGTGATAAGAAGTTTGACACCCGGCCCAGGTCCCTCTGCCTTTCCTGGAATCCGCCAGAGCAATTCTAGGTGCTTATATTAAGGAATTAAGGCGTCTAGGGGTCCGTGGGGCAAAATGCAGGGAACCAGGAGGGCGTGGCGGGTAGGCACCCATGTACGCACAACCACTTCATGGTGGTAAGAAGTTTGACACCCGGCCCAGATCCCTCGGCACTTCCTGGAATCCGCTAGAGCATTTCTAGGTGCTTATATTAAGGAATTAAGGCGTCTAGGGGTCCGTGGGGCAAAATGCGGGGAACCAAGAGGGCGTGGCGGGTAGGCACCCATGTACGCACAATCACCTCATAGTGGTAAGAAGTTTGACACCCGTCCCAGATCCCTCGGCCATTCCTGGAATCCGCTAGAGCAATTCTAAGTCCTTATATTAAGGAATTAAGGCCTCTGGGAGTCCGTGGGGAAAAATGCAGGGAACCAGGAGGGCGTGGCTGATAGGCACCCATGTACGCATAACCACCTCATGGTGGTAAGAAGTTTGAGACCCGCCCCAGGACCCTCGGCCCTTCCTGGAATCCGCTAGAGCAATTCTAAGTGCTTATATTAAGGAATTAAGCCCTCTGGGGGACCGTGGGGCAAAATGCGGGGAACCAAGAGGGCGTGGCGGGTAGGCGCCCATGTACGCACAATCACCTCATAGTGGTAAGAAGTTTGACACCCGTCCCAGATCCCTCGGCCATTCCTGGAATCCGCTAGAGCAATTCTAGGTGCTTATATTAAGGAATTAAGGCTTCTTGGGGTCCGTGGGGCAAAATGAAGGGAACCAGGAGGGCGTGGCGGGTAAGCACCCATGTACGCACAACCACCTCATGGTGGTAAGAAGTTTGACACCCGCCCCAGGTCCCTCGGCTCTTCCTGGAATCCGCTAGAGCAATTCTAGGTGCTTATATTAAGGAATTAAGCCCTCTGGGGGACCGTGGGGCAAAATGCGGGGAACCAGGAGGGCGTGGCGGATAGGCACCCATGTACGCAGAACTACCTCATGGTGGTAAGAAGTTTAACACCCTGCCCAGGTCCCTCGGCCCTTCCTGGAATCCGCTAGAGCAATTCTAAGTGCTTATATTAAGGAATTAAGGCCTCTGGGAGTCCGTGGGGCAAAATGCAGGGAACCAGGAGGGCGTGGCGGATAGGCACCCATGTACGCACAACCACCTCATGGTGGTAAGAAGTTTAACACCCGGCCCAGATCCCTCGGCTCTTCCTGGAATCCGCTAGAGCATTTCTAGGTGCTTATATTAAGGAAATAAGGCGTCTAGGGGTCCGTGGGGCAAAATGCGGGGAACCAAGAGGGCGTGGCGGGTAGCCACCCATGTACGCACAACCACTTCATGGTGGTAAGAAGTTTGACACCCAGCCCAGGTCCCTCGGCCCTTCCTGCAATCCACTAGAACAATTCTAGGTGCTTATATTAAAGAATTAAGGCGTCTAGGGGTCCGTGGGGCAAAATGCGGGGAACCAGGAGGGCGTGGCGGATAGGCACCCATGTACGCACAACCACCTCATGGTGATAAGAAGTTTGACACCCGGCCCAGGTCCCTCTGCCTTTCCTGGAATCCGCCAGAGCAATTCTAGGTGCTTATATTAAGGAATTAAGGCGTCTAGGGGTCCGTGGGGCAAAATGCAGGGAACCAGGAGAGCGTGGCGGGTAGGCACCCATGTACGCACAACCACTTCATGGTGGTAAGAAGTTTGACACCCGGCCCAGATCCCTCGGCACTTCCTGGAATCCGCTAGAGCATTTCTAGGTGCTTATATTAAGGAATTAAGGCGTCTAGGGGTCCGTGGGGCAAAATGCGGGGAACCAAGAGGGCGTGGCGGGTAGGCACCCATGTACGCACAATCACCTCATAGTGGTAAGAAGTTTGACACCCGTCCCAGATCCCTCGGCCATTCCTGGAATCCGCTAGAGCAATTCTAAGTCCTTATATTAAGGAATTAAGGCCTCTGGGAGTCCGTGGGGAAAAATGCAGGGAACCAGGAGGGCGTGGCTGATAGGCACCCATGTACGCATAACCACCTCATGGTGGTAAGAAGTTTGAGACCCGCCCCAGGACCCTCGGCCCTTCCTGGAATCCGCTAGAGCAATTCTAAGTGCTTATATTAAGGAATTAAGCCCTCTGGGGGACCGTGGGGCAAAATGCGGGGAACCAAGAGGGCGTGGCGGGTAGGCACCCATGTACGCACAATCACCTCATAGTGGTAAGAAGTTTGACACCCGTCCCAGATCCCTCGGCCATTCCTGGAATCCGCTAGAGCAATTCTAGGTGCTTATATTAAGGAATTAAGGCTTCTTGGGGTCCGTGGGGCAAAATGAAGGGAACCAGGAGGGCGTGGCGGGTAAGCAGCCATGTACGCACAACCACCTCATGGTGGTAAGAAGTTTGACACCCGCCCCAGGTCCCTCGGCTCTTCCTGGAATCCGCTAGAGCAATTCTAGGTGCTTATATTAAGGAATTAAGCCCTCTGGGGGACCGTGGGGCAAAATGCGGGGAACCAGGAGGGCGTGGCGGATAGGCACCCATGTACGCAGAACTACCTCATGGTGGTAAGAAGTTTAACACCCTGCCCAGGTCCCTCGGCCCTTCCTGGAATCCGCTAGAGCAATTCTAAGTGCTTATATTAAGGAATTAAGGCCTCTGGGAGTCCGTGGGGCAAAATGCAGGGAACCAGGAGGGCGTGGCGGATAGGCACCCATGTACGCACAACCACCTCATGGTGGTAAGAAGTTTAACACCCGGCCCAGATCCCTCGGCTCTTCCTGGAATCCGCTAGAGCATTTCTAGGTGCTTATATTAAGGAATTAAGGCGTCTAGGGGTCCGTGGGGCAAAATGCGGGGAACCAAGAGGGCGTGGCGGGTAGCCACCCATGTACGCACAACCACTTCATGGTGGTAAGAAGTTTGACACCCAGCCCAGGTCCCTCGGCCCTTCCTGCAATCCACTAGAACAATTTTAGGTGCTTATATTAAAGAATTAAGCCCTCTGGGAATCCATGGGGCAAAATGCGGGGAACAAGGAGGGTGTGGCGGATAGGCACCCATGTACGCAGAACTACCTCATGGTGGTAAGAAGTTTAACACCCTGCCCAGGTCCCTCGGCCCTTCCTGGAATCCGCTAGAGCAATTCTAAGTGCTTATATTAAGGAATTAAGGCCTCTGGGGGTCCGTGGGGCAAAATGCAGGGAACCAGGAGGGCGTGGCGGATAGGCACCCATGTACGCACAACCACGTCATGGTGGTAAGAAGTTTGACTACCCGGCCCAGATCCCTCGGCTCTTCCTGGAATCCGCTAGAGCATTTCTAGGTGCTTATATTAAGGAATTAAGGCGTCTAGGGGTCCGTGGGGCAAAATGCGGGGAACCAAGAGGGCGTGGCGGGTAGCCACCCATGTACGCACAACCACTTCATGGTGGTAAGAAGTTTGACACCCAGCCCAGGTCCCTCGGCCCTTCCTGCAATCCACTAGAACAATTTTAGGTGCTTATATTAAAGAATTAAGCCCTCTGGGAATCCATGGGGCAAAATGCGGGGAACAAGGAGGGTGTGGCGGATAGGCACCCATGTACGCAGAACTACCTCATGGTGGTAAGAAGTTTAACACCCTGCCCAGGTCCCTCGGCCCTTCCTGGAATCCGCTAGAGCAATTCTAAGTGCTTATATTAAGGAATTAAGGCCTCTGGGGGTCCGTGGGGCAAAATGCAGGGAACCAGGAGGGCGTGGCGGATAGGCACCCATGTACGCACAACCACGTCATGGTGGTAAGAAGTTTGACTACCCGGCCCAGGTCCCTCTGCCTTTCCTGGAATCCGCCAGAGCAATTCTAGGTGCTTATATTAAGGAATTAAGGCGTCTAGGGGTCCTTGGGGCAAAATGCGGGGAACCAGGAGGGCGTGGCGGGTAGGCACCCATGTACGCACAACCACCTCATGGTGGTAAGAAGTTTGACACCCGCCCCAGGTCCCTCGGCCCTTCCTGGAATCCGCTAGAGCAATTCTAAGTGCTTATATTAAAGAATTAAGGCCTCAGGGAGTCCGTGGGGCAAAATGCAGGGAACCAGGAGGGCGTGGCGGGTAGGCACCCATGTACGCACAACCACTTCATGGTGGTAAGAAGTTTGACACCCGGCCCAGATCCCTCGGCTCTTCCTGGAATCCGCTAGAGCATTTCTAGGTGCTTATATTAAGGAATTAAGGCGTCTAGGGGTCCGTGGGGCAAAATGCGGGGAACCAAGAGGGCGTGGCGGGTAGCCACCCATGTACGCACAACCACTTCATGGTGGTAAGAAGTTTGACACCCAGCCCAGGTCCCTCGGCCCTTCCTGCAATCCACTAGAACAATTCTAGGTGCTTATATTAAAGAATTAAGCCCTCTGGGAATCCATGGGGCAAAATGCGGGGAACAAGGAGGGTGTGGCGGATAGACACCCATGTACGCAGAACTACCTCATGGTGGTAAGAAGTTTGACACTCGAGCCAAGTCCCTCGGCCCTTCCTGGAATCCGCTAGAGCAATTCTAAGTGCTTATATTAAGAAATCAAGGCCTCTGGGAGTCCGTGGGGCAAAATGCAGGGAACCAGGAGGGCGTGGCGGATAGGCACCCATGTACGCACAACCACCTCATGGTGGTAAGAAGTTTGACACCCGGCCCAGGTCCCTCTGCCTTTCCTGGAATCCGCCAGAGCAATTCTAGGGGCTTATATTAAGGAATTGAGGCGTCTAGGGGTCCGTGGGGCAAAATGCAGGGAACCAGGAGGGCGTGGCGGGTAGGCACCCATGTACGCACAACCACCTCATGGTGGTAAGAAGTTTCACACCCAGCCCAGGTCCCTCGGCCCTTCCTGAAATCTGCTGGAGCAATTCTAGGTGCTTATATTAAGGAATTAAGACCTCTGGGGGTCCGTGGGGCAAAATGCGGGGAACCAGGAAGGCGTGGCGGGTAGGCACCCATGTACGCACAACCACCTCATGGTGGTAAGAAGTTTGACACCCGCCCCAGGTCCCTCGGCCATTCCTGGAATCCGCTAGAGCAATTCTAAGTGCTTATATTAAGGAATTGAGGCGTCTAGGGGTCCGTGGGGCAAAATGCAGGGAACCAGGAGGGCGTGGCGGATAGGCACCCATTTACTCACAACAACCACATGGTGGTAAGAAGTTTGACACCCGGCCCAGGTCCCTTTGCCTTTCCTGGAATCCGCCAGAGCAATTCTAGGTGCTTATATTAAGGAATTAAGGCGTGTAGGGGACGGTGGGGCAAAATGCAGGGAACCAGGAAGGCGTGATGGGTAGGCACCCATGTACGCACAACCACCTCATGATGGTAAGAAGTTTGACACCCTCCCCAGGTCCCTCGGCCCTTCCTGGAATCCGCTAGAGCAATTCTAAGTGCTTATATTAAGGAATTAAGGCGTCTAGGGGTCCGTGGGGCAAAATGCGGGGAACCAGGAGGGCGTGGCGGATAGGCACCCATGTACGCACAACCACCTCATGGTGATAAGAAGTTTGACACCCGGCCCAGGACCCCCTGCCTTTCCTGGAATCCGCCAGAGCAATTCTAGGTGCTTATATTAAGGAATTAAGGCGTCTAGGGGTCCGTGGGGCAAAATGCAGGGAACCAGGAGGGCGTGGCGGGTAGGCACCCATGTACGCACAACCACTTCATGGTGGTAAGAAGTTTGACACCCGGCCCAGATCCCTCGGCACTTCCTGGAATCCGCTAGAGCATTTCTAGGTGCTTATATTAAGGAATTAAGGCGTCTAGGGGTCCGTGGGGCAAAATGCGGGGAACCAAGAGGGCGTGGCGGGTAGGCACCCATGTACGCACAATCACCTCATAGTGGTAAGAAGTTTGACACCCGTCCCAGATCCCTCGGCCATTCCTGGAATCCGCTAGAGCAATTCTAAGTCCTTATATTAAGGAATTAAGGCCTCTGGGAGTCCGTGGGGAAAAATGCAGGGAACCAGGAGGGCGTGGCTGATAGGCACCCATGTACGCATAACCACCTCATGGTGGTAAGAAGTTTGAGACCCGCCCCAGGACCCTCGGCCCTTCCTGGAATCCGCTAGAGCAATTCTAAGTGCTTATATTAAGGAATTAAGCCCTCTGGGGGACCGTGGGGCAAAATGCGGGGAACCAAGAGGGCGTGGCGGGTAGGCACCCATGTACGCACAATCACCTCATAGTGGTAAGAAGTTTGACACCCGTCCCAGATCCCTCGGCCATTCCTGGAATCCGCTAGAGCAATTCTAGGTGCTTATATTAAGGAATTAAGGCTTCTGGGGGTCCGTGGGGCAAAATGAAGGGAACCAGGAGGGCGTGGCGGGTAAGCACCCATGTACGCACAACCACCTCATGGTGGTAAGAAGTTTGACACCCGCCCCAGGTCCCTCGGCTCTTCCTGGAATCCGCTAGAGCAATTCTAGGTGCTTATATTAAGGAATTAAGCCCTCTGGGGGACCGTGGGGCAAAATGCGGGGAACCAGGAGGGCGTGGCGGATAGGCACCCATGTACGCAGAACTACCTCATGGTGGTAAGAAGTTTAACACCCTGCCCAGGTCCCTCGGCCCTTCCTGGAATCCCCTAGAGCAATTCTAAGTGCTTATATTAAGGAATTAAGGCCTCTGGGAGTCCGTGGGGCAAAATGCAGGGAACCAGGAGGGCGTGGCGGATAGGCACCCATGTACGCACAACCACCTCATGGTGGTAAGAAGTTTAACACCCTGCCCAGGTCCCTCGGCCCTTCCTGGAATCCGCTAGAGCAATTCTAAGTGCTTATATTAAGGAATTAAGGCCTCTGGGAGTCCGTGGGGCAAAATGCAGGGAACCAGGAGGGCGTGGCGGATAGGCACCCATGTACGCACAACCACCTCATGGTGGTAAGAAGTTTGACACCCGGCCCAGGTCCCTCTGCCTTTCCTGGAATCCGCCAGAGCAATTCTAGGTGCTTATATTAAGGAATTAAGGCGTCTAGGGGTCCTTGGGGCAAAATGCGGGGAACCAGGAGGGCGTGGCGGGTAGGCACCCACGTACGCACAACCACCTCATGGTGGTAAGAAGTTTGACACCCGCCCCAGGTCCCTCGGCCCTTCCTGGAATCCGCTAGAGCAATTCTAAGTGCTTATATTAAAGAATTAAGGCCTCAGGGAGTCCGTGGGGCAAAATGCAGGGAACCAGGAGGGCGTGGCGGGTAGGCACCCATGTACGCACAACCACTTCATGGTGGTAAGAAGTTTGACACCCGGCCCAGATCCTTCGGCACTTCCTGGAATCCGCCAGAGCATTTCTAGGTGCTTATATTAAGGAATTAAGGCGTCTAGGGGTCCGTGGGGCAAAATGCGGGGAACCAAGAGGGCGTGGCGGGTAGGCACCCATGTACGCACAACCACCTCATGGTGGTAAGAAGTTTGACACTCGACCCAAGTCCCTCGGCCCTTCCTGGAATCCGCTAGAGCAATTCTAGGTGCTTATATTAAGGAATTAAGACTTCTGGGGACGTTGGGGCAAAATGCAGGGAACCAGGAAGGCGTGGTGGGTAGGCACCCATGTACGCACAACCACCTCATGATGGTAAGAAGTTTGACACCCTCCCCAGGTCCCTCGGCCCTTCCTGGAATCCGCTAGAGCAATTCTAAGTGCTTATATTTAGGAATTAAGGCGTCTAGGGGTCGGTGGGGCAAAATGCGGGGAACCAGGAGGGCGTGGCGGATAGGCACCCATGTACGCACAACCACCTCATGGTGGTAAGAAGTTTGACACCCGGCCCAGGTCCCTCTGCCTTTCCTGGAATCCGCCAGAGCAATTCTAGGTGCTTATATTAAGGAATTAAGGCTTCTGGGGGTCCGTGGGGCAAAATGCAGGGAACCAGGAGGGCGTGGCGGGTAGGCACCCATGTACGCACAACCACTTATGGTGGTAAGAAGTTTGACACCCGGCCCAGATCCCTCGGCACTTCCTGGAATCCGCTAGAGCATTTCTAGGTGCTTATATTAAGGAATTAAGGCGTCTAGGGGTCCGTGGGGCAAAATGCGGGGAACCAAGAGGGCGTGGCGGGTAGGCACCCATGTACGCACAACCATTTCATGGTGGTAAGAAGTTTGACACGCGCCCCAGGTCCCTCGGCCTTTCCTGGAATCCGCTAGAGCAATTCTAGGTGCTTATATTAAGGAATTAAGACCTCTGGGGGACGGTGGGGCAAAATGCAGGGAACCAGGAAGGCGTGGAGGGTAGGCACCCATGTACGCACAACCACCTCATGATGGTAAGAAGTTTGACACCCTCCCCAGGTCCCTCGGCCCTTCCTGGAATCAGCTAGAGCAATTCTAAGTGCTTATATTAAGGAATTAAGGCGTCTAGGGGCCCGTGGGGCAAAATGCGGGGAACCAGGAGGGCGTGGCGGATAGGCACTCATGTACGCACAACCACCTCATGGTGGTAAGAAGTTTGACACCCGGCCCAGGTCCCTCTGCCTTTCCTGGAATCCGCCAGAGCAATTCTAGGTGCTTATATTAAGGAATTAAGGCTTCTGGGGTTCCGTGGGGCAAAATGCAGGGAACCAGGAGGGCGTGGCGGGTAGGCACCCATGTACGCACAACCACTTCATTGTGGTAAGAAGTTTGACACCCGGCCCAGATCCCTCGGCACTTCCTGGAATCCGCTAGAGCATTTCTAGGTGCTTATATTAAGGAATTAAGGTGTCTAGGGGTCCGTGGGGCAAAATGCGGGGAACCAAGAGGGCGTGGCGGGTAGGCACCTATGTACGCACAATCACCTCATAGTTGTAAGAAGTTTGACACCCGCCCCAGGTCCCTCGGCCATTCCTGGAATCCGCTAGAGCAATTCTAAGTCCTTGTATTAAGGAATTAAGGCCTCTGGGAGTCCGTGGGGAAAGATGCAGGGAACCAGGAGGGCGTGGCTGATAGGCACCCATGTACGCATAACCACCTCATGGTGGTAAGAAGTTTGAGACCCGCCCCAGGACCCTCGGCCCTTCCTGGAATCCGCTAGAGCAATTCTAAGTGCTTATATTAAGGAATTAAGGCCTCTGGGAGTCCGTGAGGCAAAATGCAGGGAACCAGGAGGGCGTGGCGGATAGGCACCCATGTACGCACAACCACCTCATGGTGGTAAGAAGTTTGACACCCGGCCCAGGTCCCTCTGCCTTTCCTGGAATCCGCCAGAGCAATTCTAGGTGCTTATATTAAGGAATTAAGACGTCTAGGGGTCCGTGGGGCAAAATGCGGGGAACCAAGAGGGCGTGGCGGGTAGGCACCCATGTACGCACAACCACCTCATGGTGGTAAGAAGTTTGACACTCGACCCAAGTCCCTCGGCCCTTCCTGGAATCCGCTAGAGCAATTCTAGGCGCTTATATTAAGGAATTAAGGCTTCTGGGGTTCCGTGGGGCAAAATGCAGGGAACCAGGAGGGCGTGGCGGGTAGGCACCCATGTACGCACAACCACCTCATGATGGTAAGAAGTTTAACACCCGCCCCAGGTCCCTCGGTACTTTCTGGAATCCGCTAGAGCAATTCTAGGTGCTTATATTAAGGAATTAAGCCCTCTGGGGGACCGTGGGGCAAAATGCAGGGAACCAGGAGGGCGTGGCGGATAGGCACCCATGTACGCAGAACTACCTCATGGTGGTAAGAAGTTTAACACCCTGCCCAGGTCCCTCGGCCCTTCCTGGAATCCGCTAGAGCAATTCTAAGTGCTTATATTAAGGAATTAAGGCGTCTAGGGGTCCGTGGGGCAAAATGCGGGGAACCAGGAGGGCGTGGCGGATAGGCACCCATGTACGCACAACCACCTCATGGTGATAAGAAGTTTGACACCCGGCCCAGGACCCCCTGCCTTTCCTGGAATCCGCCAGAGCAATTCTAGGTGCTTATATTAAGGAATTAAGGCGTCTAGGGGTCCGTGGGGCAAAATGCGGGGAACCAAGAGGGCGTGGCGGGTAGGCACCCATGTATGCACAATCACCTCATAGTGGTAAGAAGTTTGACACCCGTCCCAGATCCCTCGGCCATTCCTGGAATCCGCTAGAGCAATTCTAAGTCCTTATATTAAGGAATTAAGGCCTCTGGGAGTCCGTGGGGAAAAATGCAGGGAACCAGGAGGGCGTGGCTGATAGGCACCCATGTACGCATAACCACCTCATGGTGGTAAGAAGTTTGAGACCCGCCCCAGGACCCTCGGCCCTTCCTGGAATCCGCTAGAGCAATTCTAAGTGCTTATATTAAGGAATTAAGCCCTCTGGGGGACCGTGGGGCAAAATGCGGGGAACCAAGAGGGCGTGGCGGGTAGGCACCCATGTACGCACAATCACCTCATAGTGGTAAGAAGTTTGACACCCGTCCCAGATCCCTCGGCCATTCCTGGAATCCGCTAGAGCAATTCTAGGTGCTTATATTAAGGAATTAAGGCTTCTGGGGGTCCGTGGGGCAAAATGAAGGGAACCAGGAGGGCGTGGCGGGTAAGCACCCATGTACGCACAACCACCTCATGGTGGTAAGAAGTTTGACACCCGCCCCAGGTCCCTCGGCTCTTCCTGGAATCCGCTAGAGCAATTCTAGGTGCTTATATTAAGGAATTAAGCCCTCTGGGGGACCGTGGGGCAAAATGCGGGGAACCAGGAGGGCGTGGCGGATAGGCACCCATGTACGCAGAACTACCTCATGGTGGTAAGAAGTTTAACACCCTGCCCAGGTCCCTCGGCCCTTCCTGGAATCCCCTAGAGCAATTCTAAGTGCTTATATTAAGGAATTAAGGCCTCTGGGAGTCCGTGGGGCAAAATGCAGGGAACCAGGAGGGCGTGGCGGATAGGCACCCATGTACGCACAACCACCTCATGGTGGTAAGAAGTTTAACACCCTGCCCAGGTCCCTCGGCCCTTCCTGGAATCCGCTAGAGCAATTCTAAGTGCTTATATTAAGGAATTAAGGCCTCTGGGAGTCCGTGGGGCAAAATGCAGGGAACCAGGAGGGCGTGGCGGATAGGCACCCATGTACGCACAACCACCTCATGGTGGTAAGAAGTTTGACACCCGGCCCAGGTCCCTCTGCCTTTCCTGGAATCCGCCAGAGCAATTCTAGGTGCTTATATTAAGGAATTAAGGCGTCTAGGGGTCCTTGGGGCAAAATGCGGGGAACCAGGAGGGCGTGGCGGGTAGGCACCCACGTACGCACAACCACCTCATGGTGGTAAGAAGTTTGACACCCGCCCCAGGTCCCTCGGCCCTTCCTGGAATCCGCTAGAGCAATTCTAAGTGCTTATATTAAAGAATTAAGGCCTCAGGGAGTCCGTGGGGCAAAATGCAGGGAACCAGGAGGGCGTGGCGGGTAGGCACCCATGTACGCACAACCACTTCATGGTGGTAAGAAGTTTGACACCCGGCCCAGATCCTTCGGCACTTCCTGGAATCCGCCAGAGCATTTCTAGGTGCTTATATTAAGGAATTAAGGCGTCTAGGGGTCCGTGGGGCAAAATGCGGGGAACCAAGAGGGCGTGGCGGGTAGGCACCCATGTACGCACAACCACCTCATGGTGGTAAGAAGTTTGACACTCGACCCAAGTCCCTCGGCCCTTCCTGGAATCCGCTAGAGCAATTCTAGGTGCTTATATTAAGGAATTAAGACCTCTGGGGACGTTGGGGCAAAATGCAGGGAACCAGGAAGGCGTGGTGGGTAGGCACCCATGTACGCACAACCACCTCATGATGGTAAGAAGTTTGACACCCTCCCCAGGTCCCTCGGCCCTTCCTGGAATCCGCTAGAGCAATTCTAAGTGCTTATATTTAGGAATTAAGGCGTCTAGGGGTCGGTGGGGCAAAATGCGGGGAACCAGGAGGGCGTGGCGGATAGGCACCCATGTACGCACAACCACCTCATGGTGGTAAGAAGTTTGACACCCGGCCCAGGTCCCTCTGCCTTTCCTGGAATCCGCCAGAGCAATTCTAGGTGCTTATATTAAGGAATTAAGGCTTCTGGGGGTCCGTGGGGCAAAATGCAGGGAACCAGGAGGGCGTGGCGGGTAGGCACCCATGTACGCACAACCACTTATGGTGGTAAGAAGTTTGACACCCGGCCCAGATCCCTCGGCACTTCCTGGAATCCGCTAGAGCATTTCTAGGTGCTTATATTAAGGAATTAAGGCGTCTAAGGGTCCGTGGGGCAAAATGCGGGGAACCAAGAGGGCGTGGCGGGTAGGCACCCATGTACGCACAACCATTTCATGGTGGTAAGAAGTTTGACACGCGCCCCAGGTCCCTCGGCCTTTCCTGGAATCCGCTAGAGCAATTCTAGGTGCTTATATTAAGGAATTAAGACCTCTGGGGGACGGTGGGGCAAAATGCAGGGAACCAGGAAGGCGTGGAGGGTAGGCACCCATGTACGCACAACCACCTCATGATGGTAAGAAGTTTGACACCCTCCCCAGGTCCCTCGGCCCTTCCTGGAATCAGCTAGAGCAATTCTAAGTGCTTATATTAAGGAATTAAAGCGTCTAGGGGCCCGTGGGGCAAAATGCGGGGAACCAGGAGGGCGTGGCGGATAGGCACTCATGTACGCACAACCACCTCATGGTGGTAAGAAGTTTGACACCCGGCCCAGGTCCCTCTGCCTTTCCTGGAATCCGCCAGAGCAATTCTAGGTGCTTATATTAAGGAATTAAGGCTTCTGGGGTTCCGTGGGGCAAAATGCAGGGAACCAGGAGGGCGTGGCGGGTAGGCACCCATGTACGCACAACCACTTCATTGTGGTAAGAAGTTTGACACCCGGCCCAGATCCCTCGGCACTTCCTGGAATCCGCTAGAGCATTTCTAGGTGCTTATATTAAGGAATTAAGGTGTCTAGGGGTCCGTGGGGCAAAATGCGGGGAACCAAGAGGGCGTGGCGGGTAGGCACCTATGTACGCACAATCACCTCATAGTTGTAAGAAGTTTGACACCCGCCCCAGGTCCCTCGGCCATTCCTGGAATCCGCTAGAGCAATTCTAAGTCCTTGTATTAAGGAATTAAGGCCTCTGGGAGTCCGTGGGGAAAAATGCAGGGAACCAGGAGGGCGTGGCTGATAGGCACCCATGTACGCATAACCACCTCATGGTGGTAAGAAGTTTGAGACCCGCCCCAGGACCCTCGGCCCTTCCTGGAATCCGCTAGAGCAATTCTAAGTGCTTATATTAAGGAATTAAGGCCTCTGGGAGTCCGTGAGGCAAAATGCAGGGAACCAGGAGGGCGTGGCGGATAGGCACCCATGTACGCACAACCACCTCATGGTGGTAAGAAGTTTGACACCCGGCCCAGATCCCTCGGCACTTCCTGGAATCCGCTAGAGCATTTCTAGGTGCTTATATTAAGGAATTAAGGCGTCTAGGGGTCCGTGGGGCAAAATGCGGGGAACCAAGAGGGCGTGGCGGGTAAGCACCCATGTACGCACAATCACCTCATAGTGGTAAGAAGTTTGACACCCGTCCCAGATCCCTCGGCCATTCCTGGAATCCGCTAGAGCAATTCTAAGTCCTTATATTAAGGAATTAAGGCCTCTGGGAGTCCGTGGGGAAAAATGCAGGGAACCAGGAGGGCGTGGCTGATAGGCACCCATGTACGCATAACCACCTCATGGTGGTAAGAAGTTTGAGACCCGCCCCAGGACCCTCGGCCCTTCCTGGAATCCGCTAGAGCAATTCTAAGTGCTTATATTAAGGAATTAAGCCCTCTGGGGGACCGTGGGGCAAAATGCGGGGAACCAAGAGGGCGTGGCGGGTAGGCACCCATGTACGCACAATCACCTCATAGTGGTAAGAAGTTTGACACCCGTCCCAGATCCCTCGGCCATTCCTGGAATCCGCTAGAGCAATTCTAGGTGCTTATATTAAGGAATTAAGGCTTCTGGGGGTCCGTGGGGCAAAATGAAGGGAACCAGGAGGGCGTGGCGGGTAAGCACCCATGTACGCACAACCACCTCATGGTGGTAAGAAGTTTGACACCCGCCCCAGGTCCCTCGGCTCTTCCTGGAATCCGCTAGAGCAATTCTAGGTGCTTATATTAAGGAATTAAGCCCTCTGGGGGACCGTGGGGCAAAATGCGGGGAACCAGGAGGGCGTGGCGGATAGGCACCCATGTACGCAGAACTACCTCATGGTGGTAAGAAGTTTAACACCCTGCCCAGGTCCCTCGGCCCTTCCTGGAATCCCCTAGAGCAATTCTAAGTGCTTATATTAAGGAATTAAGGCCTCTGGGAGTCCGTGGGGCAAAATGCAGGGAACCAGGAGGGCGTGGCGGATAGGCACCCATGTACGCACAACCACCTCATGGTGGTAAGAAGTTTAACACCCTGCCCAGGTCCCTCGGCCCTTCCTGGAATCCGCTAGAGCAATTCTAAGTGCTTATATTAAGGAATTAAGGCCTCTGGGAGTCCGTGGGGCAAAATGCAGGGAACCAGGAGGGCGTGGCGGATAGGCACCCATGTACGCACAACCACCTCATGGTGGTAAGAAGTTTGACACCCGGCCCAGGTCCCTCTGCCTTTCCTGGAATCCGCCAGAGCAATTCTAGGTGCTTATATTAAGGAATTAAGGCGTCTAGGGGTCCTTGGGGCAAAATGCGGGGAACCAGGAGGGCGTGGCGGGTAGGCACCCACGTACGCACAACCACCTCATGGTGGTAAGAAGTTTGACACCCGCCCCAGGTCCCTCGGCCCTTCCTGGAATCCGCTAGAGCAATTCTAAGTGCTTATATTAAAGAATTAAGGCCTCAGGGAGTCCGTGGGGCAAAATGCAGGGAACCAGGAGGGCGTGGCGGGTAGGCACCCATGTACGCACAACCACTTCATGGTGGTAAGAAGTTTGACACCCGGCCCAGATCCTTCGGCACTTCCTGGAATCCGCCAGAGCATTTCTAGGTGCTTATATTAAGGAATTAAGGCGTCTAGGGGTCCGTGGGGCAAAATGCGGGGAACCAAGAGGGCGTGGCGGGTAGGCACCCATGTACGCACAACCACCTCATGGTGGTAAGAAGTTTGACACTCGACCCAAGTCCCTCGGCCCTTCCTGGAATCCGCTAGAGCAATTCTAGGTGCTTATATTAAGGAATTAAGACCTCTGGGGACGTTGGGGCAAAATGCAGGGAACCAGGAAGGCGTGGTGGGTAGGCACCCATGTACGCACAACCACCTCATGATGGTAAGAAGTTTGACACCCTCCCCAGGTCCCTCGGCCCTTCCTGGAATCCGCTAGAGCAATTCTAAGTGCTTATATTTAGGAATTAAGGCGTCTAGGGGTCGGTGGGGCAAAATGCGGGGAACCAGGAGGGCGTGGCGGATAGGCACCCATGTACGCACAACCACCTCATGGTGGTAAGAAGTTTGACACCCGGCCCAGGTCCCTCTGCCTTTCCTGGAATCCGCCAGAGCAATTCTAGGTGCTTATATTAAGGAATTAAGGCTTCTGGGGGTCCGTGGGGCAAAATGCAGGGAACCAGGAGGGCGTGGCGGGTAGGCACCCATGTACGCACAACCACTTATGGTGGTAAGAAGTTTGACACCCGGCCCAGATCCCTCGGCACTTCCTGGAATCCGCTAGAGCATTTCTAGGTGCTTATATTAAGGAATTAAGGCGTCTAAGGGTCCGTGGGGCAAAATGCGGGGAACCAAGAGGGCGTGGCGGGTAGGCACCCATGTACGCACAACCATTTCATGGTGGTAAGAAGTTTGACACGCGCCCCAGGTCCCTCGGCCTTTCCTGGAATCCGCTAGAGCAATTCTAGGTGCTTATATTAAGGAATTAAGACCTCTGGGGGACGGTGGGGCAAAATGCAGGGAACCAGGAAGGCGTGGAGGGTAGGCACCCATGTACGCACAACCACCTCATGATGGTAAGAAGTTTGACACCCTCCCCAGGTCCCTCGGCCCTTCCTGGAATCAGCTAGAGCAATTCTAAGTGCTTATATTAAGGAATTAAAGCGTCTAGGGGCCCGTGGGGCAAAATGCGGGGAACCAGGAGGGCGTGGCGGATAGGCACTCATGTACGCACAACCACCTCATGGTGGTAAGAAGTTTGACACCCGGCCCAGGTCCCTCTGCCTTTCCTGGAATCCGCCAGAGCAATTCTAGGTGCTTATATTAAGGAATTAAGGCTTCTGGGGTTCCGTGGGGCAAAATGCAGGGAACCAGGAGGGCGTGGCGGGTAGGCACCCATGTACGCACAACCACTTCATTGTGGTAAGAAGTTTGACACCCGGCCCAGATCCCTCGGCACTTCCTGGAATCCGCTAGAGCATTTCTAGGTGCTTATATTAAGGAATTAAGGTGTCTAGGGGTCCGTGGGGCAAAATGCGGGGAACCAAGAGGGCGTGGCGGGTAGGCACCTATGTACGCACAATCACCTCATAGTTGTAAGAAGTTTGACACCCGCCCCAGGTCCCTCGGCCATTCCTGGAATCCGCTAGAGCAATTCTAAGTCCTTGTATTAAGGAATTAAGGCCTCTGGGAGTCCGTGGGGAAAAATGCAGGGAACCAGGAGGGCGTGGCTGATAGGCACCCATGTACGCATAACCACCTCATGGTGGTAAGAAGTTTGAGACCCGCCCCAGGACCCTCGGCCCTTCCTGGAATCCGCTAGAGCAATTCTAAGTGCTTATATTAAGGAATTAAGGCCTCTGGGAGTCCGTGAGGCAAAATGCAGGGAACCAGGAGGGCGTGGCGGATAGGCACCCATGTACGCACAACCACCTCATGGTGGTAAGAAGTTTGACACCCGGCCCAGGTCCCTCTGCCTTTCCTGGAATCCGCCAGAGCAATTCTAGGTGCTTATATTAAGGAATTAAGACGTCTAGGGGTCCGTGGGGCAAAATGCGGGAAACCAAGAGGGCGTGGCGGGTAGGCACCCATGTACGCACAACCACCTCATGGTGGTAAGAAGTTTGACACTCGACCCAAGTCCCTCGGCCCTTCCTGGAATCCGCTAGAGCAATTCTAGGCGCTTATATTAAGGAATTAAGGCTTCTGGGGTTCCGTGGGGCAAAATGCAGGGAACCAGGAGGGCGTGGCGGGTAGGCACCCATGTACGCACAACCACCTCATGATGGTAAGAAGTTTAACACCCGCCCCAGGTCCCTCGGTACTTTCTGGAATCCGCTAGAGCAATTCTAGGTGCTTATATTAAGGAATTAAGCCCTCTGGGGGACCGTGGGGCAAAATGCAGGGAACCAGGAGGGCGTGGCGGATAGGCACCCATGTACGCAGAACTACCTCATGGTGGTAAGAAGTTTAACACCCTGCCCAGGTCCCTCGGCCCTTCCTGGAATCCGCTAGAGCAGTTCTAAGTGCTTATATTAAGAAATCAAGGCCTCTGGGAGTCCGTGGGGCAAAATGCAGGGAACCAGGAGGGCGTGGCGGATAGGCACCCATGTACGCACAACCACCTCATGGTGGTAAGAAGTTTGACACCCGGCCCAGGTCCCTCTGCCTTTCCTGGAATCCGCCAGAGCAATTCTAGGGGCTTATATTAAGGAATTGAGGCGTCTAGGGGTCCGAGGGGCAAAATGCAGGGAACCAGGAGGGCGTGGCGGGTAGGCACCCATGTACGCACAACCACCTCATGGTGGTAAGAAGTTTGATAACCGGCCCAGGTCCCTCTGCCTTTCCTGGAATCCGCCAGAGCAATTCTAGGTGCTTATATTAAGGAATTAAAGCCTCAGGGAGTCCGTGGGGCAAAATGCATGGAACCAGGAGGGCGTGGCGGGTAGGCACCCATGTACGCACAACCACTTCATGGTGGTAAAAAGTTTGACACCCGGCCCAGATACCTCGGCACTTCCTGGAATCCGCTAGAGCATTTCTAGTTGCTTATATTAAGGAATTAAGGCGTCTAGGGGTCTGTGGGGCAAAATGCGGGGAACCAAGAGGGCGTGGCGGGTAGGCACCCATGTACGCACAACCACTTCATGGTGGTAAGAAGTTTCACACCCAGCCCAGGTCCCTCGGCCCTTCCTGAAATCTGCTGGAGCAATTCTAGGTGCTTATATTAAGGAATTAAGGCTTCTGGGGGTCCGTGGGGCAAAATGAAGGGAACCAGGAGGGCGTGGCGGGTAAGCACCCATGTACGCACAACCACCTCATGGTGGTAAGAAGTTTGACACCCGCCCCAGGTCCCTCGGCTCTTCCTGGAATCCGCTAGAGCAATTCTAGGTGCTTATATTAAGGAATTAAGCCCTCTGGGGGACCGTGGGGCAAAATGCGGGGAACCAGGAGGGCGTGGCGGATAGGCACCCATGTACGCAGAACTACCTCATGGTGGTAAGAAGTTTAACACCCTGCCCAGGTCCCTCGGCCCTTCCTGGAATCCCCTAGAGCAATTCTAAGTGCTTATATTAAGGAATTAAGGCCTCTGGGAGTCCGTGGGGCAAAATGCAGGGAACCAGGAGGGCGTGGCGGATAGGCACCCATGTACGCACAACCACCTCATGGTGGTAAGAAGTTTAACACCCGCCCCAGGTCCCTCGGCCCTTCCTGGAATCCGCTAGAGCAATTCTAAGTGCTTATATTAAGGAATTAAGGCCTCTGGGAGTCCGTGGGGCAAAATGCAGGGAACCAGGAGGGCGTGGCGGATAGGCACCCATGTACGCACAACCACCTCATGGTGGTAAGAAGTTTGACACCCGGCCCAGGTCCCTCTGCCTTTCCTGGAATCCGCCAGAGCAATTCTAGGTGCTTATATTAAGGAATTAAGGCGTCTAGGGGTCCTTGGGGCAAAATGCGGGGAACCAGGAGGGCGTGGCGGGTAGGCACCCACGTACGCACAACCACCTCATGGTGGTAAGAAGTTTGACACCCGCCCCAGGTCCCTCGGCCCTTCCTGGAATCCGCTAGAGCAATTCTAAGTGCTTATATTAAAGAATTAAGGCCTCAGGGAGTCCGTGGGGCAAAATGCAGGGAACCAGGAGGGCGTGGCGGGTAGGCACCCATGTACGCACAACCACTTCATGGTGGTAAGAAGTTTGACACCCGGCCCAGATCCTTCGGCACTTCCTGGAATCCGCCAGAGCATTTCTAGGTGCTTATATTAAGGAATTAAGGCGTCTAGGGGTCCGTGGGGCAAAATGCGGGGAACCAAGAGGGCGTGGCGGGTAGGCACCCATGTACGCACAACCACCTCATGGTGGTAAGAAGTTTGACACTCGACCCAAGTCCCTCGGCCCTTCCTGGAATCCGCTAGAGCAATTCTAGGTGCTTATATTAAGGAATTAAGACCTCTGGGGACGTTGGGGCAAAATGCAGGGAACCAGGAAGGCGTGGTGGGTAGGCACCCATGTACGCACAACCACCTCATGATGGTAAGAAGTTTGACACCCTCCCCAGGTCCCTCGGCCCTTCCTGGAATCCGCTAGAGCAATTCTAAGTGCTTATATTTAGGAATTAAGGCGTCTAGGGGTCGGTGGGGCAAAATGCGGGGAACCAGGAGGGCGTGGCGGATAGGCACCCATGTACGCACAACCACCTCATGGTGGTAAGAAGTTTGACACCCGGCCCAGGTCCCTCTGCCTTTCCTGGAATCCGCCAGAGCAATTCTAGGTGCTTATATTAAGGAATTAAGGCTTCTGGGGGTCCGTGGGGCAAAATGCAGGGAACCAGGAGGGCGTGGCGGGTAGGCACCCATGTACGCACAACCACTTATGGTGGTAAGAAGTTTGACACCCGGCCCAGATCCCTCGGCACTTCCTGGAATCCGCTAGAGCATTTCTAGGTGCTTATATTAAGGAATTAAGGCGTCTAAGGGTCCGTGGGGCAAAATGCGGGGAACCAAGAGGGCGTGGCGGGTAGGCACCCATGTACGCACAACCATTTCATGGTGGTAAGAAGTTTGACACGCGCCCCAGGTCCCTCGGCCTTTCCTGGAATCCGCTAGAGCAATTCTAGGTGCTTATATTAAGGAATTAAGACCTCTGGGGGACGGTGGGGCAAAATGCAGGGAACCAGGAAGGCGTGGAGGGTAGGCACCCATGTACGCACAACCACCTCATGATGGTAAGAAGTTTGACACCCTCCCCAGGTCCCTCGGCCCTTCCTGGAATCAGCTAGAGCAATTCTAAGTGCTTATATTAAGGAATTAAAGCGTCTAGGGGCCCGTGGGGCAAAATGCGGGGAACCAGGAGGGCGTGGCGGATAGGCACTCATGTACGCACAACCACCTCATGGTGGTAAGAAGTTTGACACCCGGCCCAGGTCCCTCTGCCTTTCCTGGAATCCGCCAGAGCAATTCTAGGTGCTTATATTAAGGAATTAAGGCTTCTGGGGTTCCGTGGGGCAAAATGCAGGGAACCAGGAGGGCGTGGCGGGTAGGCACCCATGTACGCACAACCACTTCATTGTGGTAAGAAGTTTGACACCCGGCCCAGATCCCTCGGCACTTCCTGGAATCCGCTAGAGCATTTCTAGGTGCTTATATTAAGGAATTAAGGTGTCTAGGGGTCCGTGGGGCAAAATGCGGGGAACCAAGAGGGCGTGGCGGGTAGGCACCTATGTACGCACAATCACCTCATAGTTGTAAGAAGTTTGACACCCGCCCCAGGTCCCTCGGCCATTCCTGGAATCCGCTAGAGCAATTCTAAGTCCTTGTATTAAGGAATTAAGGCCTCTGGGAGTCCGTGGGGAAAAATGCAGGGAACCAGGAGGGCGTGGCTGATAGGCACCCATGTACGCATAACCACCTCATGGTGGTAAGAAGTTTGAGACCCGCCCCAGGGCCCTCGGCCCTTCCTGGAATCCGCTAGAGCAATTCTAAGTGCTTATATTAAGGAATTAAGGCCTCTGGGAGTCCGTGAGGCAAAATGCAGGGAACCAGGAGGGCGTGGCGGATAGGCACCCATGTACGCACAACCACCTCATGGTGGTAAGAAGTTTGACACCCGGCCCAGGTCCCTCTGCCTTTCCTGGAATCCGCCAGAGCAATTCTAGGTGCTTATATTAAGGAATTAAGACGTCTAGGGGTCCGTGGGGCAAAATGCGGGAAACCAAGAGGGCGTGGCGGGTAGGCACCCATGTACGCACAACCACCTCATGGTGGTAAGAAGTTTGACACTCGACCCAAGTCCCTCGGCCCTTCCTGGAATCCGCTAGAGCAATTCTAGGCGCTTATATTAAGGAATTAAGGCTTCTGGGGTTCCGTGGGGCAAAATGCAGGGAACCAGGAGGGCGTGGCGGGTAGGCACCCATGTACGCACAACCACCACATGATGGTAAGAAGTTTAACACCCGCCCCAGGTCCCTCGGTACTTTCTGGAATCCGCTAGAGCAATTCTAGGTGCTTATATTAAGGAATTAAGCCCTCTGGGGGACCGTGGGGCAAAATGCAGGGAACCAGGAGGGCGTGGCGGATAGGCACCCATGTACGCAGAACTACCTCATGGTGGTAAGAAGTTTAACACCCTGCCCAGGTCCCTCGGCCCTTCCTGGAATCCGCTAGAGCAGTTCTAAGTGCTTATATTAAGAAATCAAGGCCTCTGGGAGTCCGTGGGGCAAAATGCAGGGAACCAGGAGGGCGTGGCGGATAGGCACCCATGTACGCACAACCACCTCATGGTGGTAAGAAGTTTGACACCCGGCCCAGGTCCCTCTGCCTTTCCTGGAATCCGCCAGAGCAATTCTAGGGGCTTATATTAAGGAATTGAGGCGTCTAGGGGTCCGAGGGGCAAAATGCAGGGAACCAGGAGGGCGTGGCGGGTAGGCACCCATGTACGCACAACCACCTCATGGTGGTAAGAAGTTTGATAACCGGCCCAGGTCCCTCTGCCTTTCCTGGAATCCGCCAGAGCAATTCTAGGTGCTTATATTAAGGAATTAAAGCCTCAGGGAGTCCGTGGGGCAAAATGCATGGAACCAGGAGGGCGTGGCGGGTAGGCACCCATGTACGCACAACCACTTTATGGTGGTAAAAAGTTTGACACCCGGCCCAGATACCTCGGCACTTCCTGGAATCCGCTAGAGCATTTCTAGTTGCTTATATTAAGGAATTAAGGCGTCTAGGGGTCTGTGGGGCAAAATGCGGGGAACCAAGAGGGCGTGGCGGGTAGGCACCCATGTACGCACAACCACTTCATGGTGGTAAGAAGTTTCACACCCAGCCCAGGTCCCTCGGCCCTTCCTGAAATCTGCTGGAGCAATTCTAGGTGCTTATATTAAGGAATTAAGACCTCTGGGGGTCCGTGGGGCAAAATGCGGGGAACCAGGAAGGCGTGGCGGGTAGGCACCCATGTACGCACAACCACCTCATGGTGGTAAGAAGTTTGACACCCGCCCCAGGTCCCTCGGCCATTCCTGGAATCCGCTAGAGCAATTCTAAGTGCTTATATTAAGGAATTAAGGCCTCTGGGAGTCCGTGGGGCAAAATGCAGGGAACCAGGAGGGCGTGGCGGATAGGCACCCATGTACGCACAACCACCTCATGGTGGTAAGAAGTTTGACACCCGGCCCAGGTCCCTCTGCCTTTCCTGGAATCCGCCAGAGCAATTCTAGGTGCTTATATTAAGGAATTAAGGCGTCTAGGGGTCCGTGGGGCAAAATGCAGGGAACCAGGAGGGCGTGGCGGGTAGGCACCCATGTACGCACAACCACTTCATAGTGGTAAGAAGTTTGACACCCGGCCCAGATCCCTCGGCACTTCCTGGAATCCGCTAGAGCATTTCTAGGTGCTTATATTAAGGAATTAAGGCGTCTAGGGGTCCGTGGGGCAAAATGCGGGGAACCAAGAGGGCGTGGCGGGTAGGCACCTATGTACGCACAATCACCTCATAGTGGTAAGAAGTTTGACACCCGCCCCAGGTCCCTCGGCCATTCCTGGAATCCGCTAGAGCAATTCTAAGTCCTTATATTAAGGAATTAAGGCCTCTGGGAGTCCGTGGGGAAAAATGCAGGGAACCAGGAGGGCGTGGCTGATAGGCACCCATGTACGCATAACCACCTCATGGTGGTAAGAAGTTTGAGACCCGCCCCAGGACCCTCGGCCCTTCCTGGAATCCGCTAGAGCAATTCTAAGTGCTTATATTAAGGAATTAAGGCCTCTGGGAGTCCGTGAGGCAAAATGCAGGGAACCAGGAGGGCGTGGCGGATAGGCACCCATGTACGCACAACCACCTCATGGTGGTAAGAAGTTTGACACCCGGCCCAGGTCCCTCTGCCTTTCCTGGAATCCGCCAGAGCAATTCTAGGTGCTTATATTAAGGAATTAAGACGTCTAGGGGTCCGTGGGGCAAAAAGCGGGGAACCAGGAGGGCGTGGCGGGTAGGCACCCATGTACGCACAACCACCTCATGGTGGTAAGAAGTTTGACACTCGACCCAAGTCCCTCGGCCCTTCCTGGAATCCGCTAGAGCAATTCTAGGTGCTTATATTAAGGAATTAAGGCTTCTGGGGGTCCGTGGGGCAAAATGCAGGGAACCAGGAGGGCGTGGCGGGTAGGCACCCATGTACGCACAACCACCTCATGGTGGTAAGAAGTTTGACACCCGCCCCAGGTCCCTCGGCTCTTCCTGGAATCCGCTAGAGCAATTCTAAGTGCTTATATTAAGGAATTAAGGCCTCTGGGAGTCCGTGGGGCAAAATGCAGGGAACCAGGAGGGCGTGGCGGATAGGCACCCATGTACGCACAACCACCTCATGGTGGTAAGAAGTTTAACACCCTGCCCAGGTCCCTCGGCCCTTCCTGGAATCCGCTAGAGCAATTCTAAGTGCTTATATTAAGGAATTAAGGCCTCTGGGAGTCCGTGGGGTAAAATGCAGGGAACCAGGAGGGCGTGGCGGATAGGCACCCATGTACGCAGAACTACCTCATGGTGGTAAGAAGTTTAACACCCTGCCCAGGTCCCTCGGCCCTTCCTGGAATCCGCTAGAGCAATTCTAAGTGCTTATATTAAGGAATTAAGGCCTCTGGGAGTCCGTGGGGCAAAATGCAGGGAACCAGGAGGGCGTGGCGGATAGGCACCCATGTACGCACAACCACCTAATGGTGGTAAGAAGTTTGACACCCGGCCCAGGTCCCTCTGCCTTTCCTGGAATCCGCCAGAGCAATTCTAGGTGCTTATATTAAGGAATTAAGGCGTCTAGGGGTCCTTGGGGCAAAATGCGGGGAACCAGGAGGGCGTGGCGGGTAGGCACCCATGTACGCACAACCACCTCATGGTGGTAAGAAGTTTGACACCCGCCCCAGGTCCCTCGGCCCTTCCTGGAAACCGCTAGAGCAATTCTAAGTGCTTATATTAAAGAATTAAGGCCTCAGGGAGGCCGTGGGGCAAAATGCAGGGAACCAAGAGGGCGTGGCGGGTAGGCACCCATGTACGCACAACCACTTCATGGTGGTAAGAAGTTTGACACCCGGCCCAGATCCCTCGGCACTTCCTGGAATCCGCTAGAGCATTTCTAGGTGCTTATATTAAGGAATTAAGGCGTCTAGGGGTCCGTGGGGCAAAATGCGGGGAACCAAGAGGGCGTGGCGGGTAGGCACCCATGTACGCACAACCACCTCATGATGGTAAGAAGTTTAACACCCGCCCCAGGTCCCTCGGCTCTTCCTGGAATCCGCTAGAGCAATTCTAGGTGCTTATATTAAGGAATTAAGCCCTCTGGGGGACCGTGGGGCAAAATGCGGGGAACCAGGAGGGCGTGGCGGATAAGCACCCATGTACGCAGAACTACCTCATGGTGGTAAGAAGTTTAACACCCTGCCCAGGTCCCTCGGCCCTTCCTGGAATCCGCTAGAGCAATTCTAAGTGCTTATATTAAGGAATTAAGGCCTCTGGGGGTCCGTGGGGCAAAATGCAGGGAACCAGGAGGGCGTGGCGGATAGGCACCCATGTACGCACAACCACCTCATGGTGGTAAGAAGTTTGACACACGGCCCAGGTCCCTCTGCCTTTCCTGGAATCCGCCAGAGCAATTCTAGGTGCTTATATTAAGGAATTAAGGCGTCTAGGGGTCCTTGGGGCAAAATGCGGGGAACCAGGAGGGCGTGGCGGGTAGGCACCCATGTACGCACAACCACCTCATGGTGGTAAGAAGTTTGACACCCGCCCCAGGTCCCTCGGCCCTTCCTGGAATCCGCTAGAGCAATTCTAAGTGCTTATATTAAGGAATTAAGGCCTCAGGGAGTCCGTGGGGCAAAATGCAGGGAACCAGGAGGGCGTGGCGGGTAGGCACCCATGTACGCACAACCACTTCATGGTGGTAAGAAGTTTGACACCCGGCCCAGATCCCTCGGCTCTTCCTGGAATCCGCTAGAGCATTTCTAGGTGCTTATATTAAGGAATTAAGGCGTCTAGGGGTCCGTGGGGCAAAATGCGGGGAACCAAAAGGGCGTGGCGGGCAGCCACCCATGTAGGCACAACCACTTCATGGTGGTAAGAAGTTTGACACCCAGCCCAGGTCCCTCGGCCCTTCCTGCAATCCACTAGAACAATTCTAGGTGCTTATATTAAAGAATTAAGCCCTCTGGGAATCCATGGGGCAAAATGCGGGGAACAAGGAGGGTGTGGCGGATAGACACCCATGTACGCAGAACTACCTCATGGTGGTAAGAAGTTTGACACTCGAGCCAAGTCCCTCGGCCCTTCCTGGAATCCGCTAGAGCAATTCTAAGTGCTTATATTAAGGAATTAAGGCCTCTGGGAGTCCGTGAGGCAAAATGCAGGGAACCAGGAGGGCGTGGCGGATAGGCACCCATGTACGCACAACCACCTCATGGTGGTAAGAAGTTTGACACCCGGCCCAGGTCCCTCTGCCTTTCCTGGAATCCGCCAGAGCAATTCTAGGTGCTTATATTAAGGAATTAAGACGTCTAGGGGTCCGTGGGGCAAAATGCGGGAAACCAAGAGGGCGTGGCGGGTAGGCACCCATGTACGCACAACCACCTCATGGTGGTAAGAAGTTTGACACTCGACCCAAGTCCCTCGGCCCTTCCTGGAATCCGCTAGAGCAATTCTAGGCGCTTATATTAAGGAATTAAGGCTTCTGGGGTTCCGTGGGGCAAAATGCAGGGAACCAGGAGGGCGTGGCGGGTAGGCACCCATGTACGCACAACCACCTCATGATGGTAAGAAGTTTAACACCCGCCCCAGGTCCCTCGGTACTTTCTGGAATCCGCTAGAGCAATTCTAGGTGCTTATATTAAGGAATTAAGCCCTCTGGGGGACCGTGGGGCAAAATGCAGGGAACCAGGAGGGCGTGGCGGATAGGCACCCATGTACGCAGAACTACCTCATGGTGGTAAGAAGTTTAACACCCTGCCCAGGTCCCTCGGCCCTTCCTGGAATCCGCTAGAGCAGTTCTAAGTGCTTATATTAAGAAATCAAGGCCTCTGGGAGTCCGTGGGGCAAAATGCAGGGAACCAGGAGGGCGTGGCGGATAGGCACCCATGTACGCACAACCACCTCATGGTGGTAAGAAGTTTGACACCCGGCCCAGGTCCTTCTGCCTTTCCTGGAATCCGCCAGAGCAATTCTAGGGGCTTATATTAAGGAATTGAGGCGTCTAGGGGTCCGAGGGGCAAAATGCAGGGAACCAGGAGGGCGTGGCGGGTAGGCACCCATGTACGCACAACCACCTCATGGTGGTAAGAAGTTTGATAACCGGCCCAGGTCCCTCTGCCTTTCCTGGAATCCGCCAGAGCAATTCTAGGTGCTTATATTAAGGAATTAAAGCCTCAGGGAGTCCGTGGGGCAAAATGCATGGAACCAGGAGGGCGTGGCGGGTAGGCACCCATGTACGCACAACCACTTCATGGTGGTAAAAAGTTTGACACCCGGCCCAGATACCTCGGCACTTCCTGGAATCCGCTAGAGCATTTCTAGTTGCTTATATTAAGGAATTAAGGCGTCTAGGGGTCTGTGGGGCAAAATGCGGGGAACCAAGAGGGCGTGGCGGGTAGGCACCCATGTACGCACAACCACTTCATGGTGGTAAGAAGTTTCACACCCAGCCCAGGTCCCTCGGCCCTTCCTGAAATCTGCTGGAGCAATTCTAGGTGCTTATATTAAGGAATTAAGGCTTCTGGGGGTCCGTGGGGCAAAATGAAGGGAACCAGGAGGGCGTGGCGGGTAAGCACCCATGTACGCACAACCACCTCATGGTGGTAAGAAGTTTGACACCCGCCCCAGGTCCCTCGGCTCTTCCTGGAATCCGCTAGAGCAATTCTAGGTGCTTATATTAAGGAATTAAGCCCTCTGGGGGACCGTGGGGCAAAATGCGGGGAACCAGGAGGGCGTGGCGGATAGGCACCCATGTACGCAGAACTACCTCATGGTGGTAAGAAGTTTAACACCCTGCCCAGGTCCCTCGGCCCTTCCTGGAATCCCCTAGAGCAATTCTAAGTGCTTATATTAAGGAATTAAGGCCTCTGGGAGTCCGTGGGGCAAAATGCAGGGAACCAGGAGGGCGTGGCGGATAGGCACCCATGTACGCACAACCACCTCATGGTGGTAAGAAGTTTAACACCCGCCCCAGGTCCCTCGGCCCTTCCTGGAATCCGCTAGAGCAATTCTAAGTGCTTATATTAAGGAATTAAGGCCTCTGGGAGTCCGTGGGGCAAAATGCAGGGAACCAGGAGGGCGTGGCGGATAGGCACCCATGTACGCACAACCACCTCATGGTGGTAAGAAGTTTGACACCCGGCCCAGGTCCCTCTGCCTTTCCTGGAATCCGCCAGAGCAATTCTAGGTGCTTATATTAAGGAATTAAGGCGTCTAGGGGTCCTTGGGGCAAAATGCGGGGAACCAGGAGGGCGTGGCGGGTAGGCACCCACGTACGCACAACCACCTCATGGTGGTAAGAAGTTTGACACCCGCCCCAGGTCCCTCGGCCCTTCCTGGAATCCGCTAGAGCAATTCTAAGTGCTTATATTAAAGAATTAAGGCCTCAGGGAGTCCGTGGGGCAAAATGCAGGGAACCAGGAGGGCGTGGCGGGTAGGCACCCATGTACGCACAACCACTTCATGGTGGTAAGAAGTTTGACACCCGGCCCAGATCCTTCGGCACTTCCTGGAATCCGCCAGAGCATTTCTAGGTGCTTATATTAAGGAATTAAGGCGTCTAGGGGTCCGTGGGGCAAAATGCGGGGAACCAAGAGGGCGTGGCGGGTAGGCACCCATGTACGCACAACCACCTCATGGTGGTAAGAAGTTTGACACTCGACCCAAGTCCCTCGGCCCTTCCTGGAATCCGCTAGAGCAATTCTAGGTGCTTATATTAAGGAATTAAGACCTCTGGGGACGTTGGGGCAAAATGCAGGGAACCAGGAAGGCGTGGTGGGTAGGCACCCATGTACGCACAACCACCTCATGATGGTAAGAAGTTTGACACCCTCCCCAGGTCCCTCGGCCCTTCCTGGAATCCGCTAGAGCAATTCTAAGTGCTTATATTTAGGAATTAAGGCGTCTAGGGGTCGGTGGGGCAAAATGCGGGGAACCAGGAGGGCGTGGCGGATAGGCACCCATGTACGCACAACCACCTCATGGTGGTAAGAAGTTTGACACCCGGCCCAGGTCCCTCTGCCTTTCCTGGAATCCGCCAGAGCAATTCTAGGTGCTTATATTAAGGAATTAAGGCTTCTGGGGGTCCGTGGGGCAAAATGCAGGGAACCAGGAGGGCGTGGCGGGTAGGCACCCATGTACGCACAACCACTTATGGTGGTAAGAAGTTTGACACCCGGCCCAGATCCCTCGGCACTTCCTGGAATCCGCTAGAGCATTTCTAGGTGCTTATATTAAGGAATTAAGGCGTCTAAGGGTCCGTGGGGCAAAATGCGGGGAACCAAGAGGGCGTGGCGGGTAGGCACCCATGTACGCACAACCATTTCATGGTGGTAAGAAGTTTGACACGCGCCCCAGGTCCCTCGGCCTTTCCTGGAATCCGCTAGAGCAATTCTAGGTGCTTATATTAAGGAATTAAGACCTCTGGGGGACGGTGGGGCAAAATGCAGGGAACCAGGAAGGCGTGGAGGGTAGGCACCCATGTACGCACAACCACCTCATGATGGTAAGAAGTTTGACACCCTCCCCAGGTCCCTCGGCCCTTCCTGGAATCAGCTAGAGCAATTCTAAGTGCTTATATTAAGGAATTAAAGCGTCTAGGGGCCCGTGGGGCAAAATGCGGGGAACCAGGAGGGCGTGGCGGATAGGCACTCATGTACGCACAACCACCTCATGGTGGTAAGAAGTTTGACACCCGGCCCAGGTCCCTCTGCCTTTCCTGGAATCCGCCAGAGCAATTCTAGGTGCTTATATTAAGGAATTAAGGCTTCTGGGGTTCCGTGGGGCAAAATGCAGGGAACCAGGAGGGCGTGGCGGGTAGGCACCCATGTACGCACAACCACTTCATTGTGGTAAGAAGTTTGACACCCGGCCCAGATCCCTCGGCACTTCCTGGAATCCGCTAGAGCATTTCTAGGTGCTTATATTAAGGAATTAAGGTGTCTAGGGGTCCGTGGGGCAAAATGCGGGGAACCAAGAGGGCGTGGCGGGTAGGCACCTATGTACGCACAATCACCTCATAGTTGTAAGAAGTTTGACACCCGCCCCAGGTCCCTCGGCCATTCCTGGAATCCGCTAGAGCAATTCTAAGTCCTTGTATTAAGGAATTAAGGCCTCTGGGAGTCCGTGGGGAAAAATGCAGGGAACCAGGAGGGCGTGGCTGATAGGCACCCATGTACGCATAACCACCTCATGGTGGTAAGAAGTTTGAGACCCGCCCCAGGACCCTCGGCCCTTCCTGGAATCCGCTAGAGCAATTCTAAGTGCTTATATTAAGGAATTAAGGCCTCTGGGAGTCCGTGAGGCAAAATGCAGGGAACCAGGAGGGCGTGGCGGATAGGCACCCATGTACGCACAACCACCTCATGGTGGTAAGAAGTTTGACACCCGGCCCAGGTCCCTCTGCCTTTCCTGGAATCCGCCAGAGCAATTCTAGGTGCTTATATTAAGGAATTAAGACGTCTAGGGGTCCGTGGGGCAAAATGCGGGAAACCAAGAGGGCGTGGCGGGTAGGCACCCATGTACGCACAACCACCTCATGGTGGTAAGAAGTTTGACACTCGACCCAAGTCCCTCGGCCCTTCCTGGAATCCGCTAGAGCAATTCTAGGCGCTTATATTAAGGAATTAAGGCTTCTGGGGTTCCGTGGGGCAAAATGCAGGGAACCAGGAGGGCGTGGCGGGTAGGCACCCATGTACGCACAACCACCTCATGATGGTAAGAAGTTTAACACCCGCCCCAGGTCCCTCGGTACTTTCTGGAATCCGCTAGAGCAATTCTAGGTGCTTATATTAAGGAATTAAGCCCTCTGGGGGACCGTGGGGCAAAATGCAGGGAACCAGGAGGGCGTGGCGGATAGGCACCCATGTACGCAGAACTACCTCATGGTGGTAAGAAGTTTAACACCCTGCCCAGGTCCCTCGGCCCTTCCTGGAATCCGCTAGAGCAGTTCTAAGTGCTTATATTAAGAAATCAAGGCCTCTGGGAGTCCGTGGGGCAAAATGCAGGGAACCAGGAGGGCGTGGCGGATAGGCACCCATGTACGCACAACCACCTCATGGTGGTAAGAAGTTTGCCACCCGGCCCAGGTCCCTCTGCCTTTCCTGGAATCCGCCAGAGCATTTCTAGGGGCTTATATTAAGGAATTGAGGCGTCTAGGGGTCCGAGGGGCAAAATGCAGGGAACCAGGAGGGCGTGGCGGGTAGGCACCCATGTACGCACAACCACCTCATGATGGTAAGAAGTTTGATAACCGGCCCAGGTCCCTCTGCCTTTCCTGGAATCCGCCAGAGCAATTCTAGGTGCTTATATTAAGGAATTAAAGCCTCAGGGAGTCCGTGGGGCAAAATGCATGGAACCAGGAGGGCGTGGCGGGTAGGCACCCATGTACGCACAACCACTTCATGGTGGTAAAAAGTTTGACACCCGGCCCAGATACCTCGGCACTTCCTGGAATCCGCTAGAGCATTTCTAGTTGCTTATATTAAGGAATTAAGGCGTCTAGGGGTCTGTGGGGCAAAATGCGGGGAACCAAGAGGGCGTGGCGGGTAGGCACCCATGTACGCACAACCACTTCATGGTGGTAAGAAGTTTCACACCCAGCCCAGGTCCCTCGGCCCTTCCTGAAATCTGCTGGAGCAATTCTAGGTGCTTATATTAAGGAATTAAGACCTCTGGGGGTCCGTGGGGCAAAATGCGGGGAACCAGGAAGGCGTGGCGGGTAGGCACCCATGTACGCACAACCACCTCATGGTGGTAAGAAGTTTGACACCCGCCCCAGGTCCCTCGGCCATTCCTGGAATCCGCTAGAGCAATTCTAAGTGCTTATATTAAGGAATTAAGGCCTCTGGGAGTCCGTGGGGCAAAATGCAGGGAACCAGGAGGGCGTGGCGGATAGGCACCCATGTACGCACAACCACCTCATGGTGGTAAGAAGTTTGACACCCGGCCCAGGTCCCTCTGCCTTTCCTGGAATCCGCCAGAGCAATTCTAGGTGCTTATATTAAGGAATTAAGGCGTCTAGGGGTCCGTGGGGCAAAATGCAGGGAACCAGGAGGGCGTGGCGGGTAGGCACCCATGTACGCACAACCACTTCATGGTGGTAAGAAGTTTCACACCCAGCCCAGGTCCCTCGGCCCTTCCTGAAATCTGCTGGAGCAATTCTAGGTGCTTATATTAAGGAATTAAGACCTCTGGGGGTCCGTGGGGCAAAATGCGGGGAACCAGGAAGGCGTGGCGGGTAGGCACCCATGTACGCACAACCACCTCATGGTGGTAAGAAGTTTGACACCCGCCCCAGGTCCCTCGGCCATTCCTGGAATCCGCTAGAGCAATTCTAAGTGCTTATATTAAGGAATTAAGGCCTCTGGGAGTCCGTGGGGCAAAATGCAGGGAACCAGGAGGGCGTGGCGGATAGGCACCCATGTACGCACAACCACCTCATGGTGGTAAGAAGTTTGACACCCGGCCCAGGTCCCTCTGCCTTTCCTGGAATCCGCCAGAGCAATTCTAGGTGCTTATATTAAGGAATTAAGGCGTCTAGGGGTCCGTGGGGCAAAATGCAGGGAACCAGGAGGGCGTGGCGGGTAGGCACCCATGTACGCACAACCACTTCATAGTGGTAAGAAGTTTGACACCCGGCCCAGATCCCTCGGCACTTCCTGGAATCCGCTAGAGCATTTCTAGGTGCTTATATTAAGGAATTAAGGCGTCTAGGGGTCCGTGGGGCAAAATGCGGGGAACCAAGAGGGCGTGGCGGGTAGGCACCTATGTACGCACAATCACCTCATAGTGGTAAGAAGTTTGACACCCGCCCCAGGTCCCTCGGCCATTCCTGGAATCCGCTAGAGCAATTCTAAGTCCTTATATTAAGGAATTAAGGCCTCTGGGAGTCCGTGGGGAAAAATGCAGGGAACCAGGAGGGCGTGGCTGATAGGCACCCATGTACGCATAACCACCTCATGGTGGTAGGAAGTTTGAGACCCGCCCCAGGACCCTCGGCCCTTCCTGGAATCCGCTAGAGCAATTCTAAGTGCTTATATTAAGGAATTAAGGCCTCTGGGAGTCCGTGAGGCAAAATGCAGGGAACCAGGAGGGCGTGGCGGATAGGCACCCATGTACGCACAACCACCTCATGGTGGTAAGAAGTTTGACACCCGGCCCAGGTCCCTCTGCCTTTCCTGGAATCCGCCAGAGCAATTCTAGGTGCTTATATTAAGGAATTAAGACGTCTAGGGGTCCGTGGGGCAAAAAGCGGGGAACCAGGAGGGCGTGGCGGGTAGGCACCCATGTACGCACAACCACCTCATGGTGGTAAGAAGTTTGACACTCGACCCAAGTCCCTCGGCCCTTCCTGGAATCCGCTAGAGCAATTCTAGGTGCTTATATTAAGGAATTAAGGCTTCTGGGGGTCCGTGGGGCAAAATGCAGGGAACCAGGAGGGCGTGGCGGGTAGGCACCCATGTACGCACAACCACCTCATGGTGGTAAGAAGTTTGACACCCGCCCCAGGTCCCTCGGCTCTTCCTGGAATCCGCTAGAGCAATTCTAAGTGCTTATATTAAGGAATTAAGGCCTCTGGGAGTCCGTGGGGCAAAATGCAGGGAACCAGGAGGGCGTGGCGGATAGGCACCCATGTACGCACAACCACCTCATGGTGGTAAGAAGTTTAACACCCTGCCCAGGTCCCTCGGCCCTTCCTGGAATCCGCTAGAGCAATTCTAAGTGCTTATATTAAGGAATTAAGGCCTCTGGGAGTCCGTGGGGTAAAATGCAGGGAACCAGGAGGGCGTGGCGGATAGGCACCCATGTACGCAGAACTACCTCATGGTGGTAAGAAGTTTAACACCCTGCCCAGGTCCCTCGGCCCTTCCTGGAATCCGCTAGAGCAATTCTAAGTGCTTATATTAAGGAATTAAGGCCTCTGGGAGTCCGTGGGGCAAAATGCAGGGAACCAGGAGGGCGTGGCGGATAGGCACCCATGTACGCACAACCACCTAATGGTGGTAAGAAGTTTGACACCCGGCCCAGGTCCCTCTGCCTTTCCTGGAATCCGCCAGAGCAATTCTAGGTGCTTATATTAAGGAATTAAGGCGTCTAGGGGTCCTTGGGGCAAAATGCGGGGAACCAGGAGGGCGTGGCGGGTAGGCACCCATGTACGCACAACCACCTCATGGTGGTAAGAAGTTTGACACCCGCCCCAGGTCCCTCGGCCCTTCCTGGAAACCGCTAGAGCAATTCTAAGTGCTTATATTAAAGAATTAAGGCCTCAGGGAGTCCGTGGGGCAAAATGCAGGGAACCAAGAGGGCGTGGCGGGTAGGCACCCATGTACGCACAACCACTTCATGGTGGTAAGAAGTTTGACACCCGGCCCAGATCCCTCGGCACTTCCTGGAATCCGCTAGAGCATTTCTAGGTGCTTATATTAAGGAATTAAGGCGTCTAGGGGTCCGTGGGGCAAAATGCGGGGAACCAAGAGGGCGTGGCGGGTAGGCACCCATGTACGCACAACCACCTCATGATGGTAAGAAGTTTAACACCCGCCCCAGGTCCCTCGGCTCTTCCTGGAATCCGCTAGAGCAATTCTAGGTGCTTATATTAAGGAATTAAGCCCTCTGGGGGACCGTGGGGCAAAATGCGGGGAACCAGGAGGGCGTGGCGGATAAGCACCCATGTACGCAGAACTACCTCATGGTGGTAAGAAGTTTAACACCCTGCCCAGGTCCCTCGGCCCTTCCTGGAATCCGCTAGAGCAATTCTAAGTGCTTATATTAAGGAATTAAGGCCTCTGGGGGTCCGTGGGGCAAAATGCAGGGAACCAGGAGGGCGTGGCGGATAGGCACCCATGTACGCACAACCACCTCATGGTGGTAAGAAGTTTGACACACGGCCCAGGTCCCTCTGCCTTTCCTGGAATCCGCCAGAGCAATTCTAGGTGCTTATATTAAGGAATTAAGGCGTCTAGGGGTCCTTGGGGCAAAATGCGGGGAACCAGGAGGGCGTGGCGGGTAGGCACCCATGTACGCACAACCACCTCATGGTGGTAAGAAGTTTGACACCCGCCCCAGGTCCCTCGGCCCTTCCTGGAATCCGCTAGAGCAATTCTAAGTGCTTATATTAAGGAATTAAGGCCTCAGGGAGTCCGTGGGGCAAAATGCAGGGAACCAGGAGGGCGTGGCGGGTAGGCACCCATGTACGCACAACCACTTCATGGTGGTAAGAAGTTTGACACCCGGCCCAGATCCCTCGGCTCTTCCTGGAATCCGCTAGAGCATTTCTAGGTGCTTATATTAAGGAATTAAGGCGTCTAGGGGTCCGTGGGGCAAAATGCGGGGAACCAAAAGGGCGTGGCGGGCAGCCACCCATGTAGGCACAACCACTTCATGGTGGTAAGAAGTTTGACACCCAGCCCAGGTCCCTCGGCCCTTCCTGCAATCCACTAGAACAATTCTAGGTGCTTATATTAAAGAATTAAGCCCTCTGGGAATCCATGGGGCAAAATGCGGGGAACAAGGAGGGTGTGGCGGATAGACACCCATGTACGCAGAACTACCTCATGGTGGTAAGAAGTTTGACACTCGAGCCAAGTCCCTCGGCCCTTACTGGAATCCGCTAGAGCAATTCTAAGTGCTTATATTAAGAAATCAAGGCTTCTGGGAGTCCGTGGGGCAAAATGCAGGGAACCAGGAGGGCGTGGCGGATAGGCACCCATGTACGCACAACCACCTCATGGTGGTAAGAAGTTTGACACCCGGCCCAGGTCCCTCTGCCTTTCCTGGAATCCGCCAGAGCAATTCTAGGGGCTTATATTAAGGAATTGAGGCGTCTAGGGGTCCGTGGGGCAAAATGCAGGGAACCAGGAGGGCGTGGCGGGTAGGCACCCATGTACGCACAACCACCTCATGGTGGTAAGAAGTTTCACACCCAGCCCAGGTCCCTCGGCCCTTCCTGAAATCTGCTGGAGCAATTCTAGGTGCTTATATTAAGGAATTAAGACCTCTGGGGGACCGTGGGGCAAAATGCGGGGAACCAGAAAGGCGTGGCGGGTAGGCACCCATGTACGCACAACCACCTCATGGTGGTAAGAAGTTTGACACCCGCCCCAGGTCCCTCTGCCATTCCTGGAATCCGCTAGAGCAATTCTAAGTGCTTATATTAAGGAATTAAGGCCTCTGGGAGACCGTGGGGCAAAATGCAGGGAACCAGGAGGGCGTGGCGGATAGGCACCCATGTACTCACAACAACCACATGGTGGTAAGAAGTTTGACACCCGGCCCAGGTCCCTTTGCCTTTCCTGGAATCCGCCAGAGCAATTCTAGGTGCTTATATTAAGGAATTAAGGCGTGTAGGGACGGTGGGGCAAAATGCGGGGAACCAGGAAGGCGTGGCGGGTAGGCACCCATGTACGCACAACCACCTCATGGTGGTAAGAAGTTTGACACCCGCCCCAGGTCCCTCGGCCATTCCTGGAATCCGCTAGAGCAATTCTAGGTGCTTATATTAAGGAATTAAGCCCTATGGGGGACCGTGGGGCAAAATGCGGGGAACCAGGAGGGCGTGGCGGATAGGCACCCATGTACGCAGAACTACCTCATGGTGGTAAGAAGTTTAACACCCTGCCCAGGTCCCTCGGCCCTTCCTGGAATCCGCTAGAGCAATTCTAAGTGCTTATATTAAGGAATTAAGGCCTCTGGGAGTCCGTGGGGCAAAATGCAGGGAACCAGGAGGGCGTGGCGGATAGGCACCCATGTACGCACAACCACCTCATGGTGGTAAGAAGTTTAACACCCTGCCCAGGTCCCTCGGCCCTTCCTGGAATCCGCTAGAGCAATTCTAAGTGCTTATATTAAGGAATTAAGGCCTCTGGGAGTCCGTGGGGCAAAATGCAGGGAACCAGGAGGGCGTGGCGGATAGGCACCCATGTACGTACAACCACCTCATGGTGGTAAGAAGTTTGACACCCGGCCCAGGTCCCTCTGCCTTTCCTGGAATCCGCCAGAGCAATTCTAGGTGCTTATATTAAGGAATTAAGGCGTCTAGGGGTCCTTGGGGCTAAATGCGGGGAACCAGGAGGGCGTGGCGGGTAGGCACCCATGTACGCACAACCACCTCATAGTGGTAAGAAGTTTGACACCCGCCCCAGGTCCCTCGGCCCTTCCTGGAATCCGCTAGAGCAATTCTAAGTGCTTATATTAAAGAATTAAGGCCTCAGGGAGTCCGTGGGGCAAAATGCAGGGAACCAAGAGGGCGTGGCGGGTAGGCACCCATGTACGCACAACCACTTCATGGTGGTAAGAAGTTTGACACCCGGCCCAGATCCCTCGGCACTTCCTGGAATCCGCTAGAGCATTTCTAGGTGCTTATATTAAGGAATTAAGGCGTCTAGGGGTCCGTGGGGCAAAATGCGGGGAACCAAGAGGTCGTGGCGGGTAGGCACCCATGTACGCACAACCACCTCATGGTGGTAAGAAGTTTGACACTCGACCCAAGTCCCTCGGCCCTTCCTGGAATCAGCTAGAGCAATTCTAGGTGCTTATATTAAGGAATTAAGGCTTCTGGGGGTCCGTGGGGCAAAATGCAGGGAACCAGGAGGGCGTGGCGGGTAGGCACCCATGTACGCACAACCACCTCATGATGGTAAGAAGTTTAACACCCGCCCCAGGTCCCTCGGCTCTTCCTGGAATCCGCTAGAGCAATTCTAGTTGCTTATATTAAGGAATTAAGCCCTCTGGGGGACCGTGGGGCAAAATGCGGGGAACCAGGAGGGCGTGGCGGATAGGCACCCATGTACGCAGAACTACCTCATGGTGGTAAGAAGTTTAACACCCTGCCCAGGTCCCTCGGCCCTTCCTGGAATCCGCTAGAGCAATTCTAAGTGCTTATATTAAGGAATTAAGGCCTCTGGGGGTCCGTGGGGCAAAATGCAGGGAACCAGGAGGGCGTGGCGGATAGGCACCCATGTACGCACAACCACCTCATGGTGGTAAGAAGTTTGACTACCCGGCCCAGGTCCCTCTGCCTTTCCTGGAATCCGCCAGAGCAATTCTAGGTGCTTATATTAAGGAATTAAGGCGTCTAGGGGTCCTTGGGGAAAAATGCGGGGAACCAGGAGGGCGTGGCGGGTAGGCACCCATGTACGCACAACCACCTCATGGTGGTAAGAAGTTTGACACCCGCCCCAGGTCCCTCGGCCCTTCCTGGAATCCGCTAGAGCAATTCTAAGTGCTTATATTAAAGAATTAAGGCCTCAGGGAGTCCGTGGGGCAAAATGCAGGGAACCAGGAGGGCGTGGCGGGTAGGCACCCATGTACGCACAACCACTTCATGGTGGTAAGAAGTTTGACACCCGGCCCAGATCCCTCGGCTCTTCCTGGAATCCGCTAGAGCATTTCTAGGTGCTTATATTAAGGAATTAAGGCGTCTAGGGGTCCGTGGGGCAAAATGCGGGGAACCAAGAGGGCGTGGCGGGTAGCCACCCATGTACGCACAACCACTTCATGGTGGTAAGAAGTTTGACACCCGGCCCAGATCCCTCGGCTCTTCCTGGAATCCGCTAGAGCATTTCTAGGTGCTTATATTAAGGAATTAAGGCGTCTAGGGGTCCGTGGGGCAAAATGCGGGGAACCAAGAGGGCGTGGCGGGTAGCCACCCATGTACGCACAACGACTTCATGGTGGTAAGAAGTTTGACACCCAGCCCAGGTCCCTCGGCCCTTCCTGCAATCCACTAGAACAATTCTAGGTGCTTATATTAAAGAATTAAGCCCTCTGGGAATCCATGGGGCAAAATGCGGGGAACAAGGAGGGTGTGGCGGATAGACACCCATGTACGCAGAACTACCTCATGGTGGTAAGAAGTTTGACACTTGAGCCAAGTCCCTCGGCCCTTCCTGGAATCCGCTAGAGCAATTCTAAGTGCTTATATTAAGAAATCAAGGCCTCTGGGAGTCCGTGGGGCAAAATGCAGGGAACCAGGAGGGCGTGGCGGATAGGCACCCATGTACGCACAACCACCTCATGGTGGTAAGAAGTTTGACACCCGGCCCAGGTCCCTCTGCCTTTCCTGGAATCCGCCAGAGCAATTCTAGGGGCTTATATTAAGGAATTGAGGCGTCTAGGGGTCCGTGGGGCAAAATGCAGGGAACCAGGAGGGCGTGGCGGGTAGGCACCCATGTACGCACAACCACCTCATGGTGGTAAGAAGTTTCACACCCAGCCCAGGTCCCTCGGCCCTTCCTGAAATCTGCTGGAGCAATTCTAGGTGCTTATATTAAGGAATTAAGACCTCTGGGGGTCCGTGGGGCAAAATGCGGGGAACCAGGAAGGCGTGGCGGGTAGGCACCCATGTACGCACAACCACCTCATGGTGGTAAGAAGTTTGACACCCGCCCCAGGTCCCTCGGCCATTCCTGGAATCCGCTAGAGCAATTCTAAGTGCTTATATTAAGGAATTGAGGCGTCTAGGGGTCCGTGGGGCAAAATGCAGGGAACCAGGAGGGCGTGGCGGATAGGCACCCATTTACTCACAACAACCACATGGTGGTAAGAAGTTTGACACCCGGCCCAGGTCCCTTTGCCTTTCCTGGAATCCGCCAGAGCAATTCTAGGTGCTTATATTAAGGAATTAAGGCGTGTAGGGGACGGTGGGGCAAAATGCAGGGAACCAGGAAGGCGTGATGGGTAGGCACCCATGTACGCACAACCACCTCATGATGGTAAGAAGTTTGACACCCTCCCCAGGTCCCTCGGCCCTTCCTGGAATCCGCTAGAGCAATTCTAAGTGCTTATATTAAGGAATTAAGGCGTCTAGGGGTCCGTGGGGCAAAATGCGGGGAACCAGGAGGGCGTGGCGGATAGGCACCCATGTACGCACAACCACCTCATGGTGGTAAGAAGTTTGACACCCGGCCCAGGTCCCTCTGCCTTTCCTGGAATCCGCCAGAGCAATTCTAGGTGCTTATATTAAGGAATTAAGGCGTCTAGGGGTCCGTGGGGCAAAATGCAGGGAACCAGGAGGGCGTGGCGGGTAGGCACCCATGTACGCACAACCACTTCATGGTGGTAAGAAGTTTGACACCCGGCCCAGATCCGTCGGCACTTCCTGGAATCCGCTAGAGCATTTCTAGGTGCTTATATTAAGGAATTAAGGCGTCTAGGGGTCCGTGGGGCAAAATGCGGGGAACCAAGAGGGCGTGGCGGGTAGGCACCCATGTACGCACAATCACCTCATAGTGGTAAGAAGTTTGACACCCGTCCCAGATCCCTCGGCCATTCCTGGAATCCGCTAGAGCAATTCTAAGTCCTTATATTAAGGAATTAAGGCCTCTGGGAGTCCGTGGGGAAAAATGCAGGGAACCAGGAGGGCGTGACTGATAGGCACCCATGTACGCATAACCACCTCATGGTGGTAAGAAGTTTGAGACCCGCCCCAGGACCCTCGGCCCTTCCTGGAATCCGCTAGAGCAATTCTAAGTGCTTATATTAAGGAATTAAGCCCTCTGGGGGACCGTGGGGCAAAATGCGGGGAACCAAGAGGGCGTGGCGGGTAGGCACCCATGTACGCACAATCACCTCATAGTGGTAAGAAGTTTGACACCCGTCCCAGATCCCTCGGCCATTCCTGGAATCCGCTAGAGCAATTCTAGGTGCTTATATTAAGGAATTAAGGCTTCTGGGGGTCCGTGGGGCAAAATGAAGGGAACCAGGAGGGCGTGGCGGGTAAGCACCCATGTACGCACAACCACCTCATGGTGGTAAGAAGTTTGACACCCGCCCCAGGTCCCTCGGCTCTTCCTGGAATCCGCTAGAGCAATTCTAGGTGCTTATATTAAGGAATTAAGCCCTCTGGGGGACCGTGGGGCAAAATGCGGGGAACCAGGAGGGCGTGGCGGATAGGCACCCATGTACGCAGAACTACCTCATGGTGGTAAGAAGTTTAACACCCTGCCCAGGTCCCTCGGCCCTTCCTGGAATCCGCTAGAGCAATTCTAAGTGCTTATATTAAGGAATTAAGGCCTCTGGGAGTCCGTGGGGCAAAATGCAGGGAACCAGGAGGGCGTGGCGGATAGGCACCCATGTACGCACAACCACCTCATGGTGGTAAGAAGTTTAACACCCTGCCCAGGTCCCTCGGCCCTTCCTGGAATCCGCTAGAGCTATTCTAAGTGCTTATATTAAGGAATTAAGGCCTCTGGGAGTCCGTGGGGCAAAATGCAGGGAACCAGGAGGGCGTGGCGGATAGGCACCCATGTACGCACAACCACCTCATGGTGGTAAGAAGTTTGACACCCGGCCCAGGTCCCTCTGCCTTTCCTGGAATCCGCCAGAGCAATTCTAGGTGCTTATATTAAGGAATTAAGGCGTCTAGGGGTCCTTGGGGCAAAATGCGGGGAACCAGGAGGGCGTGGCGGGTAGGCACCCATGTACGCACAACCACCTCATGGTGGTAAGAAGTTTGACACCCGCCCCAGGTCCCTCGGCCCTTCCTGGAATCCGCTAGAGCAATTCTAAGTGCTTATATTAAAGAATTAAGGCCTCAGGGAGTCCGTGGGGCAAAATGCAGGGAACCAGGAGGGCGTGGCGGGTAGGCACCCATGTACGCACAACCACTTCATGGTGGTAAGAAGTTTGACACCCGGCCCAGATCCCTCGGCACTTCCTGGAATCCGCTAGAGCATTTCTAGGTGCTTATATTAAGGAATTAAGGCGTCTAGGGGTCCGTGGGGCAAAATGCGGGGAACCAAGAGGGCGTGGCGGGTAGGCACCCATGTACGCACAACCACCTCATGGTGGTAAGAAGTTTGACACTCGACCCAAGTCCCTCGGCCCTTCCTGGAATCCGCTAGAGCAATTCTAGGTGCTTATATTAAGGAATTAAGACCTCTGGGGACGGTGGGGCAAAATGCAGGGAACCAGGAAGGCGTGGTGGGTAGGCACCCATGTACGCACAACCACCTCATGATGGTAAGAAGTTTGACACCCTCCCCAGGTCCCTCGGCCCTTCCTGGAATCCGCTAGAGCAATTCTAAGTGCTTATATTTAGGAATTAAGGCGTCTAGGGGTCGGTGGGGCAAAATGCGGGGAACCAGGAGGGCGTGGCGGATAGGCACCCATGTACGCACAACCACCTCATGGTGGTAAGAAGTTTGACACCCGGCCCAGGTCCCTCTGCCTTTCCTGGAATCCGCCAGAGCAATTCTAGGTGCTTATATTAAGGAATTAAGGCTTCTGGGGGTCCGTGGGGCAAAATGCAGGGAACCAGGAGGGCGTGGCGGGTAGGCACCCATGTACGCACAACCACTTCATGGTGGTAAGAAGTTTGACACCCGACCCAGATCCCTCGGCACTTCCTGGAATCCGCTAGAGCATTTCTAGGTGCTTATATTAAAGAATTAAGGCGTCTAGGGGTCCGTGGGGCAAAATGCGGGGAACCAAGAGGGCGTGGCGGGTAGGCACCCATGTACGCACAACCACCTCATGATGGTAAGAAGTTTGACACCCTCCCCAGGTCCCTCGGCCCTTCCTGGAATCAGCTAGAGCAATTCTAAGTGCTTATATTAAGGAATTAAGGCGTCTAGGGGCCCGTGGGGCAAAATGCGGGGAACCAGGAGGGCGTGGCGGATAGGCACTCATGTACGCACAACCACCTCATGGTGGTAAGAAGTTTGACACCCGGCCCAGGTCCCTCTGCCTTTCCTGGAATCCGCCAGAGCAATTCTAGGTGCTTATATTAAGGAATTAAGGCTTCTGGGGTTCCGTGGGGCAAAATGCAGGGAACCAGGAGGGCGTGGCGGGTAGGCACCCATGTACGCACAACCACTTCATTGTGGTAAGAAGTTTGACACCCGGCCCAGATCCCTCGGCACTTCCTGGAATCCGCTAGAGCATTTCTAGGTGCTTATATTAAGGAATTAAGGTGTCTAGGGGTCCGTGGGGCAAAATGCGGGGAACCAAGAGGGCGTGGCGGGTAGGCACCTATGTACGCACAATCACCTCATAGTTGTAAGAAGTTTGACACCCGCCCCAGGTCCCTCGGCCATTCCTGGAATCCGCTAGAGCAATTCTAAGTCCTTCTATTAAGGAATTAAGGCCTCTGGGAGTCCGTGGGGAAAAATGCAGGGAACCAGGAGGGCGTGGCTGATAGGCACCCATGTACGCATAACCACCTCATGGTGGTAAGAAGTTTGAGACCCGCCCCAGGACCCTCGGCCCTTCCTGGAATCCGCTAGAGCAATTCTAAGTGCTTATATTAAGGAATTAAGGCCTCTGGGAGTCCGTGAGGCAAAATGCAGGGAACCAGGAGGGCGTGGCGGATAGGCACCCATGTACGCACAACCACCTCATGGTGGTAAGAAGTTTGACACCCGGCCCAGGTCCCTCTGCCTTTCCTGGAATCCGCCAGAGCAATTCTAGGTGCTTATATTAAGGAATTAAGGCGTCTAGGGGTCCGTGGGGCAAAATGCGGGGAACCAAGAGGGCGTGGCGGGTAGGCACCCATGTACGCACAACCACCTCATGGTGGTAAGAAGTTTGACACTCGACCCAAGTCCCTCGGCCCTTCCTGGAATCCGCTAGAGCAATTCTAGGCGCTTATATTAAGGAATTAAGGCTTCTGGGGTTCCGTGGGGCAAAATGCAGGGAACCAGGAGGGCGTGGCGGGTAGGCACCCATGTACGCACAACCACTTCATAGTGGTAAAAAGTTTGACACCCGGCCCAGATCCCTCGGCACTTCCTGGAATCCGCTAGAGCATTTCTAGGTGCTTATATTAAGGAATTAAGGCGTCTAGGGGTCCGTGGGGCAAAATGCGGGGAACCAAGAGGGCGTGGCGGGTAGGCACCTATGTACGCAGAATCACCTCATAGTGGTAAGAAGTTTGACACCCGCCCCAGGTCCCTCGGCCATTCCTGGAATCCGCTAGAGCAATTCTAAGTCCTTATATTAAGGAATTAAGGCCTCTGGGAGTCCGTGGGGAAAAATGCAGGGAACCAGGAGGGCGTGGCTGATAGGCACCCATGTACGCATAACCACCTCATGGTGGTAAGAAGTTTGAGACCCGCCCCAGGACCCTCGGCCCTTCCTGGAATCCGCTAGAGCAATTCTAAGTGCTTATATTAAGGAATTAAGGCCTCTGGGAGTCCGCGAGGCAAAATGCAGGGAACCAGGAGGGCGTGGCGGATAGGCACCCATGTACGCACAACCACCTCATGGTGGTAAGAAGTTTGACACCCGGCCCAGGTCCCTCTGCCTTTCCTGGAATCCGCCAGAGCAATTCTAGGTGCTTATATTAAGGAATTAAGACGTCTAGGGGTCCGTGGGGCAAAAAGCGGGGAACCAGGAGGGCGTGGCGGGTAGGCACCCATGTACGCACAACCACCTCATGGTGGTAAGAAGTTTGACACTCGACCCAAGTCCCTCGGCCCTTCCTGGAATCCGCTAGAGCAATTCTAGGTGCTTATATTAAGGAATTAAGGCTTCTGGGGGTCCGTGGGGCAAAATGCAGGGAACCAGGAGGGCGTGGCGGGTAGGCACCCATGTACGCACAACCACCTCATGGTGGTAAGAAGTTTGACACCCGCCCCAGGTCCCTCGGCTCTTCCTGGAATCCGCTAGAGCAATTCTAGGTGCTTATATTAAGGAATTAAGCCCTCTGGGGGACCGTGGGGCAAAATGCGGGGAATCAGGAGGGCGTGGCGGATAGGCACCCATGTACGCAGAACTAGCTCATGGTGGTAAGAAGTTTAACACCCTGCCCAGGTCCCTCGGCCCTTCCTGGAATCCGCTAGAGCAATTCTAAGTGCTTATATTAAGGAATTAAGGCCTCTGGGAGTCCGTGGGGCAAAATGCAGGGAACCAGGAGGGCGTGGCGGATAGGCACCCATGTACGCACAACCACCTCATGGTGGTAAGAAGTTTAACACCCTGCCCAGGTCCCTCGGCCCTTCCTGGAATCCGCTAGAGCAATTCTAAGTGCTTATATTAAGGAATTAAGGCCTCTGGGAGTCCGTGGGGCAAAATGCAGGGAACCAGGAGGGCGTGGCGGATAGGCACCCATGTACGCACAACCACCTCATGGTGGTAAGAAGTTTGACACCCGGCCCAGGTCCCTCTGCCTTTCCTGGAATCCGCCAGAGCAATTCTAGGTGCTTATATTAAGGAATTAAGGCGTCTAGGGGTCCTTGGGGCAAAATGCGGGGAACCAGGAGGGCGTGGCGGGTAGGCACCCATGTACGCACAACCACCTCATGGTGGTAAGAAGTTTGACACCCGCCCCAGGTCCCTCGGCCCTTCCTGGAATCCGCTAGAGCAATTCTAAGTGCTTATATTAAAGAATTAAGGCCTCAGGGAGTCCGTGGGGCAAAATGCAGGGAACCAGGAGGGCGTGGCGGGTAGGCACCCATGTACGCACAACCACCTCATGGTGGTAAGAAGTTTGACACCCGCCCCAGGTCCCTCGGCCCTTCCTGGAATCCGCTAGAGCAATTCTAAGTGCTTATATTAAAGAATTAAGGCCTCAGGGAGTCCGTGGGGCAAAATGCAGGGAACCAGGAGGGCGTGGCGCGTAGGCACCCATGTACGCACAACCACTTCATGGTGGTAAGAAGTTTGACACCCGGCCCAGATCCCTCGGCACTTCCTGGAATCCGCTAGAGCATTTCTAGGTGCTTATATTAAGGAATTAAGGCGTCTAGGGGTCCGTGGGGCAAAATGCGGGGAACCAAGAGGGCGTGGCGGGTAGGCACCCATGTACGCACAACCACCTCATGGTGGTAAGAAGTTTGACACTCGACCCAAGTCCCTCGGCCCTTCCTGGAATCCGCTAGAGCAATTCTCGGTGCTTATATTAAGGAATTAAGACCTCTGGGGACGGTGGGGCAAAATGCAGGGAACCAGGAAGGCGTGGTGGGTAGGCACCCATGTACGCACAACCACCTCATGGTGGTAAGAAGTTTGACACCCGGCCCAGGTCCCTCTGCCTTTCCTGGAATCCGCCAGAGCAATTCTAGGTGCTTATATTAAGGAATTAATGCGTCTAGGGGTCCGTGGGGCAAAATGCGGGGAACCAGGAGGGCGTGGCGGGTAGGCACCCATGTACGCACAACCACCTCATGGTGGTAAGAGGTTTGACACTCGACGCAAGTCCCTCGGCCCTTCCTGGAATCCGCTAGAGCAATTCAAGGTGCTTATATTAAGGAATTAAGGCTTCTGGGGGTCCGTGGGGCAAAATGCAGGGAACCAGGAGGGCGTGGCGGGTAGGCACCCATGTACGCACAACCACTTCATGGTGGTAAGAAGTTTGACACCCGGCCCAGATCCCTCGGCACTTCCTGGAATCCGCTAGAGCATTTCTAGGTGCTTATATTAAGGAATTAAGGCGTCTAGGGGTCCGTGGGGCAAAATGCGGGGAACCAAGAGGGCGTGGCGGGTAGGCACCCATGTACGCACAACCACTTCATGGTGGTAAGAAGTTTGACACCCGCCCCAGGTCCCTCAGCCTTTCCTGGAATCCGCTAGAGCAATTCTAGGTGCTTATATTAAGGAATTAAGACCTCTGGGTGACGGTGGGGAAAAATGCAGGGAACCAGGAAGGCGTGGTGGGTAGGCACCCATGTACGCACAACCACCTCATGATGGTAAGAAGTTTGACACCCTCCCCAGGTCCCTCGGCCCTTCCTGGAATCCGCTAGAGCAATTCTAGGTGCTTATATTAAGGAATTAAGGCGTCTAGGGGTCCGTGGGGCAAAATGCAGGGAACCAGGAGGGCGTGGCGGGTAGGCACCCATGTACGCACAACCACTTCATAGTGGTAAGAAGTTTGACACCCGGCCCAGATCCCTCGGCACTTCCTGGAATCCGCTAGAGCATTTCTAGGTGCTTATATTAAGGAATTAAGGCCTCTGGGAGTCCGTGAGGCAAAATGCAGGGAACCAGGAGGGCGTGGCTGATAGGCACCCATGTACGCATAACCACCTCATGGTGGTAAGAAGTTTGAGACCCGCCCCAGGACCCTCGGCCCTTCCTGGAATCCGCTAGAGCAATTCTAAGTGCTTATATTAAGGAATTAAGGCCTCTGGGAGTCCGTGAGGCAAAATGCAGGGAACCAGGAGGGCGTGGCTGATAGGCACCCATGTACGCACAACCACCTCATGGTGGTAAGAAGTTTGACACCCGGCCCAGGTCCCTCTGCCTTTCCTGGAATCCGCCAGAGCAATTCTAGGTGCTTATATTAAGGAATTAAGACGTCTAGGGGTCCGTGGGGCAAAATGCGGGGAACCAGGAGGGCGTGGCGGGTAGGCACCCATGTACGCACAACCACCTCATGGTGGTAAGAAGTTTGACACTCGACCCAAGTCCCTCGGCCCTTCCTGGAATCCGCTAGAGCAATTCTAGGTGCTTATATTAAGGAATTAAGGCTTCTGGGGGTCCGTGGGGCAAAATGCAGGGAACCAGGAGGGCGTGGCGGGTAGGCACCCATGTACGCACAACCACCTCATGGTGGTAAGAAGTTTGACACCCGCCCCAGGTCTCTCGGCTCTTCCTGGAATCCGCTAGAGCAATTCTAGGTGCTTATATTAAGGAATTAAGCCCTCTGGGGGACCGTGGGGCAAAATGCGGGGAACCAGGAGGGCGTGGCGGATAGGCACCCATGTACGCAGAACTACCTCATGGTGGTAAGAAGTTTAACACCCTGCCCAGGTCCCTCGGCCCTTCCTGGAATCCGCTAGAGCAATTCTAAGTGCTTATATTAAGGAATTAAGGCCTCTGGGAGTCCGTGGGGCAAAATGCAGGGAACCAGGAGGGCGTGGCGGATAGGCACCCATGTACGCACAACCACCTCATGGTGGTAAGAAGTTTAACACCCTGCCCATGTCCCTCGGCCCTTCCTGGAATCCGCTAGAGCAATTCTAAGTGCTTATATTAAGGAATTAAGGCCTCTGGGAGTCCGTGGGGCAAAATGCAGGGAACCAGGAGGGCGTGGCGGATAGGCACCCATGTACGCACAACCACCTCATGGTGGTAAGAAGTTTGACACCCGGCCCAGGTCCCTCTGCCTTTCCTGGAATCCGCCAGAGCAATTCTAGGTGCTTATATTAAGGAATTAAGACCTCTGGGGACGGTGGGGCAAAATGCAGGGAACCAGGAAGGCGTGGTGGGTAGGCACCCATGTACGCACAACCACCTCATGATGGTAAGAAGTTTGACACCCTCCCCAGGTCCCTCGGCCCTTCCTGGAATCCGCTAGAGCAATTCTAAGTGCTTATATTTAGGAATTAAGGCGTCTAGGGGTCGGTGGGGCAAAATGCGGGGAACCAGGAGGGCGTGGCGGATAGGCACCCATGTACGCACAACCACCTCATGGTGGTAAGAAGTTTGACACCCGGCCCAGGTCCCTCTGCCTTTCCTGGAATCCGCCAGAGCAATTCTAGGTGCTTATATTAAGGAATTAAGGCTTCTGGGGGTCCGTGGGGCAAAATGCAGAGAACCAGGAGGGCGTGGCGGGTAGGCACCCATGTACGCACAACCACTTCATGGTGGTAAGAAGTTTGACACCCGGCCCAGATCCCTCGGCACTTCCTGGAATCCGCTAGAGCATTTCTAGGTGCTTATATTAAGGAATTAAGGCGTCTAGGGGTCCGTGGGGCAAAATGCGGGGAACCAAGAGGGCGTGGCGGGTAGGCACCCATGTACGCACAACCACCTCATGATGGTAAGAAGTTTGACACCCTCCCCAGGTCCCTCGGCCCTTCCTGGAATCAGCTAGAGCAATTCTAAGTGCTTATATTAAGGAATTAAGGCGTCTAGGGGCCCGTGGGGCAAAATGCGGGGAACCAGGAGGGCGTGGCGGATAGGCACTCATGTACGCACAACCACCTCATGGTGGTAAGAAGTTTGACACCCGGCCCAGGTCCCTCCGCCTTTCCTGGAATCCGCCAGAGCAATTCTAGGTGCTTATATTAAGGAATTAAGGCTTCTGGGGTTCCGTGGGGCAAAATGCAGGGAACCAGGAGGGCGTGGCGGGTAGGCACCCATGTACGCACAACCACTTCATTGTGGTAAGAAGTTTGACACCCGGCCCAGATCCCTCGGCACTTCCTGGAATCCGCTAGAGCATTTCTAGGTGCTTATATTAAGGAATTAAGGTGTCTAGGGGTCCGTGGGGCAAAATGCGGGGAACCAAGAGGGCGTGGCGGGTAGGCACCTATGTACGCACAATCACCTCATAGTTGTAAGAAGTTTGACACCCGCCCCAGGTCCCTCGGCCATTCCTGGAATCCGCTAGAGCAATTCTAAGTCCTTGTATTAAGGAATTAAGGCCTCTGGGAGTCCGTGGGGAAAAATGCAGGGAACCAGGAGGGCGTGGCTGATAGGCACCCATGTACGCATAACCACCTCATGGTGGTAAGAAGTTTGAGACCCGCCCCAGGACCCTCGGCCCTTCCTGGAATCCGCTAGAGCAATTCTAAGTGCTTATATTAAGGAATTAAGGCCTCTGGGAGTCCGTGAGGCAAAATGCAGGGAACCAGGAGGGCGTGGCGGATAGGCACCCATGTACGCACAACCACCTCATGGTGGTAAGAAGTTTGACACACGGCCCAGGTCCCTCTGCCTTTCCTGGAATCCGCCAGAGCAATTCTAGGTGCTTATATTAAGGAATTAAGGCGTCTAGGGGTCCGTGGGGCAAAATGCGGGGAACCAAGAGGGCGTGGCGGGTAGGCACCCATGTACGCACAACCACCTCATGGTGGTAAGAAGTTTGACACTCGACCCAAGTCCCTCGGCCCTTCCTGGAATCCGCTAGAGCAATTCTAGGCGCTTATATTAAGGAATTAAGGCTTCTGGGGTTCCGTGGGGCAAAATGCAGGGAACCAGGAGGGCGTGGCGGGTAGGCACCCATGTACGCACAACCACCTCATGATGGTAAGAAGTTTAACACCCGCCCCAGGTCCCTCGGCACTTCCTGGAATCCGCTAGAGCAATTCTAGGTGCTTATATTAAGGAATTAAGCCCTCTGGGGGACCGTGGGGCAAAATGCGGGGAACCAGGAGGGCGTGGCGGATAGGCACCCATGTACGCAGAACTACCTCATAGTGGTAAGAAGTTTAACACCCTGCCCAGGTCCCTCGGCCCTTCCTGGAATCCGCTAGAGCAATTCTAAGTGCTTATATTAAGGAATTAAGGCCTCTGGGGGTCCGTGGGGCAAAATGCAGGGAACCAGGAGGGCGTGGCGGTTAGGCACCCATGTACGCACAACCACCTCATGGTGGTAAGAAGTTTGACACCCGGCCCAGGTCCCTCTGTCTTTCCTGGAATCCGCCAGAGCAATTCTAGGTGCTTATATTAAGGAATTAAGGCGTCTAGGGGTCCTTGGGGCAAAATGCGGGGAACCAGGAGGGCGTGCCGGGTAGGCACCCATGTACGCACAACCACTTCATGGTGGTAAGAAGTTTGACACCCGGCCCAGATCCCTCGGCACTTCCTGGAATCCGCTAGAGCATTTCTAGGTGCTTATATTAAGGAATTAAGGCGTCTAGGGGTCCGTGGGGCAAAATGCGGGGAACCAAGAGGGCGTGGCGGGTAGCCACCCATGTACGCACAACCACTTCATGGTGGTAAGAAGTTTGACACCCAGCCCAGGTCCCTCGGCCCTTCCTGCAATCCACTAGAACAATTCTAGGTGCTTATATTAAAGAATTAAGCCCTCTGGGAATCCATGGGGCAAAATGCGGGGAACCAGGAGGGCGTGGCGGGTAGGCACCCATGTACGCACAACCACCTCATGGTGGTAAGAAGTTTGATAACCGGCCCAGGTCCCTCTGCCTTTCCTGGAATCCGCCAGAGCAATTCTAGGTGCTTATATTAAGGAATTAAAGCCTCAGGGAGTCCGTGGGGCAAAATGCATGGAACCAGGAGGGCGTGGCGGGTAGGCACCCATGTACGCACAACCACTTCATGGTGGTAAAAAGTTTGACACCCGGCCCAGATACCTCGGCACTTCCTGGAATCCGCTAGAGCATTTCTAGTTGCTTATATTAAGGAATTAAGGCGTCTAGGGGTCCGTGGGGCAAAATGCGGGAAACCAAGAGGGCGTGGCGGGTAGGCACCCATGTACGCACAACCACTTCATGGTGGTAAGAAGTTTCACACCCAGCCCAGGTCCCTCGGCCCTTCCTGAAATCTGCTGGAGCAATTCTAGGTGCTTATATTAAGGAATTAAGACCTCTGGGGGTCCGTGGGGCAAAATGCGGGGAACCAGGAAGGCATGGCGGGTAGGCACCCATGTACGCACAACCACCTCATGGTGGTAAGAAGTTTGACACCCGCCCCAGGTCCCTCGGCCATTCCTGGAATCCGCTAGAGCAATTCTAAGTGCTTATATTAAGGAATTAAGGCCTCTGGGAGTCCGTGGGGCAAAATGCAGGGAACCAGGAGGGCGTGGCGGATAGGCACCCATGTACGCACAACCACCTCATGGTGGTAAGAAGTTTGACACCCGGCCCAGGTCCCTCTGCCTTTCCTGGAATCCGCCAGAGCAATTCTAGGTGCTTATATTAAGGAATTAAGGCGTCTAGGGGTCCGTGGGGCAAAATGCAGGGAACCAGGAGGGCGTGGCGGGTAGGCACCCATGTACGCACAACCACTTCATAGTGGTAAGAAGTTTGACACCCGGCCCAGATCCCTCGGCACTTCCTGGAATCCGCTAGAGCATTTCTAGGTGCTTATATTAAGGAATTAAGGCGTCTAGGGGTCCGTGGGGCAAAATGCGGGGAACCAAGAGGGCGTGGCGGGTAGGCACCTATGTACGCACAATCACCTCATAGTGGTAAGAAGTTTGACACCCGCCCCAGGTCCCTCGGCCATTCCTGGAATCCGCTAGAGCAATTCTAAGTCCTTATATTAAGGAATTAAGGCCTCTGGGAGTCCGTGGGGAAAAATGCAGGGAACCAGGAGGGCGTGCTGATAGGCACCCATGTACGCATAACCACCTCATGGTGGTAAGAAGTTTGAGACCCGCCCCAGGACCCTCGGCCCTTCCTGGAATCCGCTAGAGCAATTCTAAGTGCTTATATTAAGGAATTAAGGCCTCTGGGAGTCCGCGAGGCAAAATGCAGGGAACCAGGAGGGCGTGGCGGATAGGCACCCATGTACGCACAACCACCTCATGGTGGTAAGAAGTTTGACACCCGGCCCAGCTCCCTCTGCCTTTCCTGGAATCCGCCAGAGCAATTCTAGGTGCTTATATTAAGGAATTAAGACGTCTAGGGGTCCGTGGGGCAAAAAGCGGGGAACCAGGAGGGCGTGGCGGGTAGGCACCCATGTACGCACAACCACCTCATGGTGGTAAGAAGTTTGACACTCGACCCAAGTCCCTCGGCCCTTCCTGGAATCCGCTAGAGCAATTCTAGGTGCTTATATTAAGGAATTAAGGCTTCTGGGGGTCCGTGGGGCAAAATGCAGGGAACCAGGAGGGCGTGGCGGGTAGGCACCCATGTACGCACAACCACCTCATGGTGGTAAGAAGTTTGACACCCGCCCCAGGTCCCTCGGCTCTTCCTGGAATCCGCTAGAGCAATTCTAGGTGCTTATATTAAGGAATTAAGCCCTCTGGGGGACCGTGGGGCAAAATGCGGGGAATCAGGAGGGCGTGGCGGATAGGCACCCATGTACGCAGAACTACCTCATCGTGGTAAGAAGTTTAACACCCTGCCCAGGTCCCTCGGCCCTTCCTGGAATCCGCTAGAGCAATTCTAAGTGCTTATATTAAGGAATTAAGGCCTCTGGGAGTCCGTGGGGCAAAATGCAGGGAACCAGGAGGGCGTGGCGGATAGGCACCCATGTACGCACAACCACCTCATGGTGGTAAGAAGTTTAACACCCTGCCCAGGTCCCTCGGCCCTTCCTGGAATCCGCTAGAGCAATTCTAAGTGCTTATATTAAGGAATTAAGGCCTCTGGGAGTCCGTGGGGCAAAATGCAGGGAACCAGGAGGGCGTGGCGGATAGGCACCCATGTACGCACAACCACCTCATGGTGGTAAGAAGTTTGACACCCGGCCCAGGTCCCTCTGCCTTTCCTGGAATCCGCCAGAGCAATTCTAGGTGCTTATATTAAGGAATTAAGGCGTCTAGGGGTCCTTGGGGCAAAATGCGGGGAACCAGGAGGGCGTGGCGGGTAGGCACCCATGTACGCACAACCACCTCATGGTGGTAAGAAGTTTGACACCCACCCCAGGTCCCTCGGCCCTTCCTGGAATCCGCTAGAGCAATTCTAAGTGCTTATATTAAAGAATTAAGGCCTCAGGGAGTCCGTGGGGCAAAATGCAGGGAACCAGGAGGGCGTGGCGGGTAGGCACCCATGTACGCACAACCACCTCATGGTGGTAAGAAGTTTGACACCCGCCCCAGGTCCCTCGGCCCTTCCTGGAATCCGCTAGAGCAATTCTAAGTGCTTATATTAAAGAATTAAGGCCTCAGGGAGTCCGTGGGGCAAAATGCAGGGAACCAGGAGGGCGTGGCGCGTAGGCACCCATGTACGCACAACCACTTCATGGTGGTAAGAAGTTTGACACCCGGCCCAGATCCCTCGGCACTTTTTGGAATCCGCTAGAGCATTTCTAGGTGCTTATATTAAGGAATTAAGGCGTCTAGGGGTCCGTGGGGCAAAATGCGGGGAACCAAGAGGGCGTGGCGGGTAGGCACCCATGTACGCACAACCACCTCATGGTGGTAAGAAGTTTGACACTCGACCCAAGTCCCTCGGCCCTTCCTGGAATCCGCTAGAGCAATTCTCGGTGCTTATATTAAGGAATTAAGACCTCTGGGGACGGTGGGGCAAAATGCAGGGAACCAGGAAGGCGTGGTGGGTAGGCACCCATGTACGCACAACCACCTCATGGTGGTAAGAAGTTTGACACTCGACCCAAGTCCCTCGGCCCTTCCTGGAATCCGCTAGAGCAATTCTAAGTGCTTATATTAAGGAATTAAGGCGTCTAGGGGTCCGTGGGGCAAAATGCGGGGAACCAGGAGGGCGTGGCGGGTAGGCACCCATGTACGCACAACCACCTCATGGTGGTAAGAAGTTTGACACCCGGCCCAGGTCCCTCTGCCTTTCCTGGAATCCGCCAGAGCAATTCTAGGTGCTTATATTAAGGAATTAATGCGTCTAGGGGTCCGTGGGGCAAAATGCGGGGAACCAGGAGGGCGTGGCGGGTAGGCACCCATGTACGCACAACCACCTCATGGTGGTAAGAGGTTTGACACTCGACGCAAGTCCCTCGGCCCTTCCTGGAATCCGCTAGAGCAATTCAAGGTGCTTATATTAAGGAATTAAGGCTTCTGGGGGTCCGTGGGGCAAAATGCAGGGAACCAGGAGGGCGTGGCGGGTAGGCACCCATGTACGCACAACCACTTCATGGTGGTAAGAAGTTTGACACCCGGCCCAGATCCCTCGGCACTTCCTGGAATCCGCTAGAGCATTTCTAGGTGCTTATATTAAGGAATTAAGGCCTCTAGGGGTCCGTGGGGCAAAATGCGGGGAACCAAGAGGGCGTGGCGGGTAGGCACCTATGTACGCACAACCACTTCATGGTGGTAAGAAGGTTGACACCCGCCCCAGGTCCCTCAGCCTTTCCTGGAATCCGCTAGAGCAATTCTAGGTGCTTATATTAAGGAATTAAGACCTCTGGGTGACGGTGGGGAAAAATGCAGGGAACCAGGAAGGCGTGGTGGGTAGGCACCCATGTACGCACAACCACCTCATGATGGTAAGAAGTTTGACACCCTCCCCAGGTCCCTCGGCCCTTCCTGGAATCCGCTAGAGCAATTCTAAGTGCTTATATTAAGGAATTAAGGCGTCTAGGGGCCCGTGGGGCAAAATGCGGGGAACCAGGAGGGCGTGGCGGATAGGCACCCATGTACGCACAACCACCTCATGGTGGTAAGAAGTTTGACACCCGGCCCAGGTCCCTCTGCCTTTCCTGGAATCCGCCAGAGCAATTCTAGGTGCTTATATTAAGGAATTAAGGCGTCTAGGGGTCCGTGGGGCAAAATGCAGGGAACCAGGAGGGCGTGGCGGGTAGGCACCCATGTACGCACAACCACTTCATAGTGGTAAGAAGTTTGACACCCGGCCCAGATCCCTCGGCACTTCCTGGAATCCGCTAGAGCATTTCTAGGTGCTTATATTAAGGAATTAAGGCCTCTGGGAGTCCGTGAGGCAAAATGCAGGGAACCAGGAGGGCGTGGCTGATAGGCACCCATGTACGCATAACCACCTCATGGTGGTAAGAAGTTTGAGACCCGCCCCAGGACCCTCGGCCCTTCCTGGAATCCGCTAGAGCAATTCTAAGTGCTTATATTAAGGAATTAAGGCCTCTGGGAGTCCGTGAGGCAAAATGCAGGGAACCAGGAGGGCGTGGCGGATAGGCACCCATGTACGCACAACCACCTCATGTTGGTAAGAAGTTTGACACCCGGCCCAGGTCCCTCTGCCTTTCCTGGAATCCGCCAGAGCAATTCTAGGTGCTTATATTAAGGAATTAAGACGTCTAGGGGTCCGTGGGGCAAAATGCGGGGAACCAGGAGGGCGGGGCGGGTAGGCACCCATGTACGCACAACCACCTCATGGTGGTAAGAAGTTTGACACTCGACCCAAGTCCCTCGGCCCTTCCTGGAATCCGCTAGAGCAATTCTAGGTGCTTATATTAAGGAATTAAGGCTTCTGGGGGTCCGTGGGGCAAAATGCAGGGAACCAGGAGGGCGTGGCGGGTAGGCACCCATGTACGCACAACCACCTCATGGTGGTAAGAAGTTTGACACCCGCCCCAGGTCCCTCGGCTCTTCCTGGAATCCGCTAGAGCAATTCTAGGTGCTTATATTAAGGAATTAAGCCCTCTGGGGGACCGTGGGGCAAAATGCGGGGAACCTGGAGGGCGTGGCGGATAGGCACCCATGTACGCAGAACTACCTCATGGTGGTAAGAAGTTTAACACCCTGCCCAGGTCCCTCGGCCCTTCCTGGAATCCGCTAGAGCAATTCTAAGTGCTTATATTAAGGAATTAAGGCCTCTGGGAGTCCGTGGGGCAAAATGCAGGGAACCAGGAGGGCGTGGCGGATAGGCACCCATGTACGCACAACCACCTCATGGTGGTAAGAAGTTTAACACCCTGCCCATGTCCCTCGGCCCTTCCTGGAATCCGCTAGAGCAATTCTAAGGGCTTATATTAAGGAATTAAGGCCTCTGGGAGTCCGTGGGGCAAAATGCAGGGAACCAGGAGGGCGTGGCGGATAGGCACCCATGTACGCACAACCACCTCATGGTGGTAAGAAGTTTGACACCCGGCCCAGGTCCCTCTGCCTTTCCTGGAATCCGCCAGAGCAATTCTAGGTGCTTATATTAAGGAATTAAGGCGTCTAGGGGTCCTTGGGGCAAAATGCGGGGAACCAGGAGGGCGTGGCGGGTAGGCACCCATGTACGCACAACCACCTCATGGTGGTAAGAAGTTTGACACCCGCCCTAGGTCCCTCGGCCCTTCCTGGAATCCGCTAGAGCAATTCTAAGTGCTTATATTAAAGAATTAAGGCCTCAGGGAGTCCGTGGGGCAAAATGCAGGGAACCAGGAGGGCGTGGCGGGTAAGCACCCATGTACGCACAACCACTTCATGGTGGTAAGAAGTTTGACACCCGGCCCAGATCCCTCGGCACTTCCTGGAATCCGCTAGAGCATTTCTAGGTGCTTATATTAAGGAATTATGGCGTCTAGGGGTCCGTGGGGCAAAATGCGGGGAACCAAGAGGGCGTGGCGGATAGGCACCCATGTACGCAGAACTACCTCATGGTGGTAAGAAGTTTAACACCCTGCCCAGGTCCCTCGGCCCTTCCTGGAATCCGCTAGAGCAATTCTAAGTGCTTATATTAAGGAATTAAGGCCTCTGGGGGTCCGTGGGGCAAAATGCAGGGAACCAGGAGTGCGTGGCGGATAGGCACCCATGTACGCACAACCACCTCATGGTGGTAAGAAGTTTGACACCCGGCCCAGGTCCCTCTGCCTTTCCTGGAATCCGCCAGAGCAATTCTAGGTGCTTATATTAAGGAATTAAGGCGTCTAGGGGTCCTTGGGGCAAAATGCGGGGAACCAGGAGGGCGTGGCGGGTAGGCACCGATGTACGCACAACCACCTCATGGTGGTAAGAAGTTTGACACCCGCCCCAGGTCCCTCGGCCCTTCCTGGAATCCGCTAGAGCAATTCTAAGTGCTTATATTAAAGAATTAAGGCCTCAGGGAGTCCGTGGGGCAAAATGCAGGGAACCAGGAGGGCGTGGCGGGTAGGCACCCATGTACGCACAACCACTTCATGGTGGTAAAAAGTTTGACACCCGACCCAGATCCCTCGGCACTTCCTGGAATCCGCTAGAGCAATTCTAGGTGCTTATATTAAGGAATTAAGGCGTCTAGGGGTCCGTGGGGCAAAATGCGGGGAACCAAGAGGGCGTGGCGGGTAGCCACCCATGTAGGCACAACCACTTCATGGTGGTAAGAAGTTTGACACCCAGCCCAGGTCCCTCGGCCCTTCCTGCAATCCACTAGAACAATTCTAGGTGCTTATATTAAAGAATTAAGCCCTCTGGGAATCCATGGGGCAAAATGCGGGGAACAAGGAGGGTGTGGCGGATAGACACCCATGTACGCAGAACTACCTCATGGTGGTAAGAAGTTTGACACTCGAGCCAAGTCCCTCGGCCCTTACTGGAATCCGCTAGAGCAATTCTAAGTGCTTATATTAAGGAATTAAGGCCTCTGGGGGTCCGTGGGGCAAAATGCAGGGAACCAGGAGGGCGTGGCGGATAGGCACCCATGTACGCACAACCACCTCATGGTGGTAAGAAGTTTAACACCCTGCCCAGGTCCCTCGGCCCTTCCTGGAATCCGCTAGAGCAATTCTAAGTGCTTATATTAAGGAATTAAGGCCTCTGGGGGTCCGTGGGGCAAAATGCAGGGAACCAGGAGGGCGTGGCGGATAGGCACCCATGTACGCACAACCACCTCATGGTGGTAAGAAGTTTGACACCCGGCCCAGGTCCCTCTGCCTTTCCTGGAATCCGCCAGAGCAATTCTAGGTGCTTATATTAAGGAATTAAGGCGTCTAGGGGTCCTTGGGGCAAAATGCGGGGAACCAGGAGGGCGTGGCGGGTAGGCACCCATGTACGCACAACCACCTCATGGTGGTAAGAAGTTTGACACCCGCCCCAGGTCCCTCGGCCCTTCCTGGAATCCGCTAGAGCAATTCTAAGTGCTTATATTAAAGAATTAAGGCCTCAGGGAGTCCGTGGGGCAAAATGCAGGGAACCAGGAGGGCGTGGCGGGTAGGCACCCATGTACGCACAACCACTTCATGGTGGTAAGAAGTTTGACACCCAGCCCAGGTCCCTCGGCCCTTCCTGCAATCCACTAGAACAATTCTAGGTGCTTATATTAAAGAATTAAGCCCTCTGGGAATCCATGGGGCAAAATGCGGGGAACAAGGAGGGTGTGGCGGATAGGCACCCATGTACGCACAACCACCTCATGGTGGTAAGAAGTTTAACACCCTGCCCAGGTCCCTCGGCCCTTCCTGGAATCCGCTAGAGCAATTCTAAGTGCTTATATTAAGGAATTAAGGCCTCTGGGGGTCCGTGGGGCAAAATGCAGGGAACCAGGAGGGCGTGGCGGATAGGCACCCATGTACGCACAACCACCTCATGGTGGTAAGAAGTTTGACACCCGGCCCAGGTCCCTCTGCCTTTCCTGGAATCCGCCAGAGCAATTCTAGGTGCTTATATTAAGGAATTAAGGCGTCTAGGGGTCCTTGGGGCAAAATGCGGGGAACCAGGAGGGCGTGGCGGGTAGGCACCCATGTACGCACAACCACCTCATGGTGGTAAGAAGTTTGACACCCGCCCCAGGTCCCTCGGCCCTTCCTGGAATCCGCTAGAGCAATTCTAAGTGCTTATATTAAAGAATTAAGGCCTCAGGGAGTCCGTGGGGCAAAATGCAGGGAACCAGGAGGGCGTGGCGGGTAGGCACCCATGTACGCACAACCACTTCATGGTGGTAAGAAGTTTGACACCCGGCCCAGATCCCTCGGCACTTCCTGGAATCCGCTAGAGCATTTCTAGGTGCTTATATTAAGGAATTAAGGCGTCTAGGGGTCCGTGGGGCAAAATGCGGGGAACCAAGAGGGCGTGGCGGGTAGCCACCCATGTACGCACAACCACTTCATGGTGGTAAGAAGTTTGACACTCAGCCCAGGTCCCTCGGCCCTTCCTGCAATCCACTAGAACAATTCTAGGTGCTTATATTAAAGAATTAAGCCCTCTGGGAATCCATGGGGCAAAATGCGGGGAACAAGGAGTGTGTGGCGGATAGACACCCATGTACGCAGAACTACCTCATGGTGGTAAGAAGTTTGACACTCGAGCCAAGTCCCTCGGCCCTTACTGGAATCCGCTAGAGCAATTCTAAGTGCTTATATTAAGAAATCAAGGCCTCTGGGAGTCCGTGGGGCAAAATGCAGGGAACCAGGAGGGCGTGGCGGATAGGCACCCATGTACGCACAACCACCTCATGGTGGTAAGAAGTTTGACACCCGGCCCAGGTCCCTCTGCCTTTCCTGGAATCCGCCAGAGCAATTCTAGGGGCTTATATTAAGGAATTAAGGCGTCTAGGGGTCCGTGGGGCAAAATGCAGGGAACCAGGAGGGCGTGGCGGGTAGGCATCCATGTACGCACAACCACCTCATGGTGGTAAGAAGTTTGATAACCGGCCCAGGTCCCTCTGCCTTTCCTGGAATCCGCCAGAGCAATTCTAGGTGCTTATATTAAGGAATTAAAGCCTCAGGGAGTCCGTGGGGCAAAATGCATGGAACTAGGAGGGCGTGGCGGGTAGGCACCCATGTACGCACAACCACTTCATGGTGGTAAAAAGTTTGACACCCGGCCCAGATCCCTCGGTACTTCCTGGAATCCGCTAGAGCATTTCTAGTTGCTTATATTAAGGAATTAAGGCGTCTAGGGGTCCGTGGGGCAAAATGCGGGGAACCAAGAGGGCGTGGCGGGTAGGCACCCATGTACGCACAACCACTTCATGGTGGTAAGAAGTTTCACACCCAGCCCAGGTCCCTCGGCCCTTCCTGAAATCTGCTGGAGCAATTCTAGGTGCTTATATTAAGGAATTAAGACCTCTGGGGGTCCGTGGGGCAAAATGCGGGGAACCAGGAAGGCGTGGCGGGTAGGCACCCATGTACGCACAACCACCTCATGGTGGTAAGAAGTTTGACACCCGCCCCAGGTCCCTCGGCCATTCCTGGAATCCGCTAGAGCAATTCTAAGTGCTTATATTAAGGAATTAAGGCCTCTGGGAGACCGTGGGGCAAAATGCAGGGAACCAGGAGGGCGTGGCGGATAGGCACCCATGTACTCACAACAACCACATGGTGGTAAGAAGTTTGACACCCGGCCCAGGTCCCTTTGCCTTTCCTGGAATCCGCCAGAGCAATTCTAGGTGCTTATATTAAGGAATTAAGGCGTGTAGGGGTCCGTGGGGAAAAATGCGGGGAACCAGGAGGGCGTGGCGGGTAGGCACCCATGTACGCACAACCACCTCATGGTGGTAAGAAGTTTGACACCCGGCCCAGGTCCCTCTGCCTTTCCTGGAATCCGCCAGAGCAATTCTAGGTGCTTATATTAAGGAATTAAGGCGTCTAGGGGTCCTTGGGGCAAAATGCGGGGAACCAGGAGGGCGTGGCGGGTAGGCACCCATGTACGCACAACCACCTCATGGTGGTAAGAAGTTTGACACCCGCCCCAGGTCCCTCGGCCCTTCCTGGAATCCGCTAGAGCAATTCTAAGTGCTTATATTAAAGAATTAAGGCCTCAGGGAGTCCGTGGGGCAAAATGCAGGGAACCAGGAGGGCGTGGCGGGTAGGCACCCATGTACGCACAACCACTTCATGGTGGTAAGAAGTTTGACACCCGGCCCAGATCCCTCGGCACTTCCTGGAATCCGCTAGAGCATTTCTAGGTGCTTATATTAAGGAATTAAGGCGTCTAGGGGTCCGTGGGGCAAAATGCGGGGAACCAAGAGGGCGTGGCGGGTAGCCACCCATGTACGCACAACCACTTCATGGTGGTAAGAAGTTTGACACTCAGCCCAGGTCCCTCGGCCCTTCCTGCAATCCACTAGAACAATTCTAGGTGCTTATATTAAAGAATTAAGCCCTCTGGGAATCCATGGGGCAAAATGCGGGGAACAAGGAGTGTGTGGCGGATAGACACCCATGTACGCAGAACTACCTCATGGTGGTAAGAAGTTTGACACTCGAGCCAAGTCCCTCGGCCCTTACTGGAATCCGCTAGAGCAATTCTAAGTGCTTATATTAAGAAATCAAGGCCTCTGGGAGTCCGTGGGGCAAAATGCAGGGAACCAGGAGGGCGTGGCGGATAGGCACCCATGTACGCACAACCACCTCATGGTGGTAAGAAGTTTGACACCCGGCCCAGGTCCCTCTGCCTTTCCTGGAATCCGCCAGAGCAATTCTAGGGGCTTATATTAAGGAATTAAGGCGTCTAGGGGTCCGTGGGGCAAAATGCAGGGAACCAGGAGGGCGTGGCGGGTAGGCATCCATGTACGCACAACCACCTCATGGTGGTAAGAAGTTTGATAACCGGCCCAGGTCCCTCTGCCTTTCCTGGAATCCGCCAGAGCAATTCTAGGTGCTTATATTAAGGAATTAAGGCTTCTGGGGTTCCGTGGGGCAAAATGCAGGGAACCAGGAGGGCGTGGCGGGTAGGCACCCATGTACGCACAACCACTTCATTGTGGTAAGAAGTTTGACACCCGGCCCAGATCCCTCGGCACTTCCTGGAATCCGCTAGAGCATTTCTAGGTGCTTATATTAAGGAATTAAGGTGTCTAGGGGTCCGTGGGGCAAAATGCGGGGAACCAAGAGGGCGTGGCGGGTAGGCACCTATGTACGCACAATCACCTCATAGTTGTAAGAAGTTTGACACCCGCCCCAGGTCCCTCGGCCATTCCTGGAATCCGCTAGAGCAATTCTAAGTCCTTGTATTAAGGAATTAAGGCCTCTGGGAGTCCGTGGGGAAAAATGCAGGGAACCAGGAGGGCGTGGCTGATAGGCACCCATGTACGCATAACCACCTCATGGTGGTAAGAAGTTTGAGACCCGCCCCAGGACCCTCGGCCCTTCCTGGAATCCGCTAGAGCAATTCTAAGTGCTTATATTAAGGAATTAAGGCCTCTGGGAGTCCGTGAGGCAAAATGCAGGGAACCAGGAGGGCGTGGCGGATAGGCACCCATGTACGCACAACCACCTCATGGTGGTAAGAAGTTTGACACACGGCCCAGGTCCCTCTGCCTTTCCTGGAATCCGCCAGAGCAATTCTAGGTGCTTATATTAAGGAATTAAGGCGTCTAGGGGTCCGTGGGGCAAAATGCGGGGAACCAAGAGGGCGTGGCGGGTAGGCACCCATGTACGCACAACCACCTCATGGTGGTAAGACGTTTGACACTCGACCCAAGTCCCTCGGCCCTTCCTGGAATCCGCTAGAGCAATTCTAGGCGCTTATATTAAGGAATTAAGGCTTCTGGGGTTCCGTGGGGCAAAATGCAGGGAACCAGGAGGGCGTGGCGGGTAGGCACCCATGTACGCACAACCACCTCATGATGGTAAGAAGTTTAACACCCGCCCCAGGTCCCTCGGCACTTCCTGGAATCCGCTAGAGCAATTCTAGGTGCTTATATTAAGGAATTAAGCCCTCTGGGGGACCGTGGGGCAAAATGCGGGGAACCAGGAGGGCGTGGCGGATAGGCACCCATGTACGCAGAACTACCTCATGGTGGTAAGAAGTTTAACACCCTGCCCAGGTCCCTCGGCCCTTCCTGGAATCCGCTAGAGCAATTCTAAGTGCTTATATTAAGGAATTAAGGCCTCTGGGGGTCCGTGGGGCAAAATGCAGGGAACCAGGAGGGCGTGGCGGTTAGGCACCCATGTACGCACAACCATCTCATGGTGGTAAGAAGTTTGACACCCGGCCCAGGTCCCTCTGTCTTTCCTGGAATCCGCCAGAGCAATTCTAGGTGCTTATATTAAGGAATTAAGGCGTCTAGGGGTCCTTGGGGCAAAATGCGGGGAACCAGGAGGGCGTGCCGGGTAGGCACCCATGTACGCACAACCACTTCATGGTGGTAAGAAGTTTGACACCCGGCCCAGATCCCTCGGCACTTCCTGGAATCCGCTAGAGCATTTCTAGGTGCTTATATTAAGGAATTAAGGCGTCTAGGGGTCCGTGGGGCAAAATGCGGGGAACCAAGAGGGCGTGGCGGGTAGCCACCCATGTACGCACAACCACTTCATGGTGGTAAGAAGTTTGACACCCAGCCCAGGTCCCTCGGCCCTTCCTGCAATCCACTAGAACAATTCTAGGTGCTTATATTAAAGAATTAAGCCCTCTGGGAATCCATGGGGCAAAATGCGGGGAACCAGGAGGGCGTGGCGGGTAGGCACCCATGTACGCACAACCACCTCATGGTGGTAAGAAGTTTGATAACCGGCCCAGGTCCCTCTGCCTTTCCTGGAATCCGCCAGAGCAATTCTAGGTGCTTATATTAAGGAATTAAAGCCTCAGGGAGTCCGTGGGGCAAAATGCATGGAACCAGGAGGGCGTGGCGGGTAGGCACCCATGTACGCACAACCACTTCATGGTGGTAAAAAGTTTGACACCCGGCCCAGATACCTCGGCACTTCCTGGAATCCGCTAGAGCATTTCTAGTTGCTTATATTAAGGAATTAAGGCGTCTAGGGGTCCGTGGGGCAAAATGCGGGAAAGCAAGAGGGCGTGGCGGGTAGGCACCCATGTACGCACAACCACTTCATGGTGGTAAGAAGTTTCACACCCAGCCCAGGTCCCTCGGCCCTTCCTGAAATCTGCTGGAGCAATTCTAGGTGCTTATATTAAGGAATTAAGACCTCTGGGGGTCCGTGGGGCAAAATGCGGGGAACCAGGAAGGCATGGCGGGTAGGCACCCATGTACGCACAACCACCTCATGGTGGTAAGAAGTTTGACACCCGCCCCAGGTCCCTCGGCCATTCCTGGAATCCGCTAGAGCAATTCTAAGTGCTTATATTAAGGAATTAAGGCCTCTGGGAGTCCGTGGGGCAAAATGCAGGGAACCAGGAGGGCGTGGCGGATAGGCACCCATGTACGCACAACCACCTCATGGTGGTAAGAAGTTTGACACCCGGCCCAGGTCCCTCTGCCTTTCCTGGAATCCGCCAGAGCAATTCTAGGTGCTTATATTAAGGAATTAAGGCGTCTAGGGGTCCGTGGGGCAAAATGCAGGGAACCAGGAGGGCGTGGCGGGTAGGCACCCATGTACGCACAACCACTTCATAGTGGTAAGAAGTTTGACACCCGGCCCAGATCCCTCGGCACTTCCTGGAATCCGCTAGAGCATTTCTAGGTGCTTATATTAAGGAATTAAGGCGTCTAGGGGTCCGTGGGGCAAAATGCGGGGAACCAAGAGGGCGTGGCGGGTAGGCACCTATGTACGCACAATCACCTCATAGTGGTAAGAAGTTTGACACCCGCCCCAGGTCCCTCGGCCATTCCTGGAATCCGCTAGAGCAATTCCAAATCCTTATATTAAGGAATTAAGGCCTCTGGGAGTCCGTGGGGAAAAATGCAGGGAACCAGTAGGGCGTGCTGATAGGCACCCATGTACGCATAACCACCTCATGGTGGTAAGAAGTTTGAGACCCGCCCCAGGACCCTCGGCCCTTCCTGGAATCCGCTAGAGCAATTCTAAGTGCTTATATTAAGGAATTAAGGCCTCTGGGAGTCCGCGAGGCAAAATGCAGGGAACCAGGAGGGCGTGGCGGATAGGCACCCATGTACGCACAACCACCTCATGGTGGTAAGAAGTTTGACACCCGGCCCAGCTCCCTCTGCCTTTCCTGGAATCCGCCAGAGCAATTCTAGGTGCTTATATTAAGGAATTAAGACGTCTAGGGGTCCGTGGGGCAAAAAGCGGGGAACCAGGAGGGCGTGGCGGGTAGGCACCCATGTACGCACAACCACCTCATGGTGGTAAGAAGTTTGACACTCGACCCAAGTCCCTCGGCCCTTCCTGGAATCCGCTAGAGCAATTCTAGGTGCTTATATTAAGGAATTAAGGCTTCTGGGGGTCCGTGGGGCAAAATGCAGGGAACCAGGAGGGCGTGGCGGGTAGGCACCCATGTACGCACAACCACCTCATGGTGGTAAGAAGTTTGACACCCGCCCCAGGTCCCTCGGCTCTTCCTGGAATCCGCTAGAGCAATTCTAGGTGCTTATATTAAGGAATTAAGCCCTCTGGGGGACCGTGGGGCAAAATGCGGGGAATCAGGAGGGCGTGGCGGATAGGCACCCATGTACGCAGAACTACCTCATCGTGGTAAGAAGTTTAACACCCTGCCCAGGTCCCTCGGCCCTTCCTGGAATCCGCTAGAGCAATTCTAAGTGCTTATATTAAGGAATTAAGGCCTCTGGGAGTCCGTGGGGCAAAATGCAGGGAACCAGGAGGGCGTGGCGGATAGGCACCCATGTACGCACAACCACCTCATGGTGGTAAGAAGTTTAACACCCTGCCCAGGTCCCTCGGCCCTTCCTGGAATCCGCTAGAGCAATTCTAAGTGCTTATATTAAGGAATTAAGGCCTCTGGGAGTCCGTGGGGCAAAATGCAGGGAACCAGGAGGGCGTGGCGGATAGGCACCCATGTACGCACAACCACCTCATGGTGGTAAGAAGTTTGACACCCGGCCCAGGTCCCTCTGCCTTTCCTGGAATCCGCCAGAGCAATTCTAGGTGCTTATATTAAGGAATTAAGGCGTCTAGGGGTCCTTGGGGCAAAATGCGGGGAACCAGGAGGGCGTGGCGGGTAGGCACCCATGTACGCACAACCACCTCATGGTGGTAAGAAGTTTGACACCCACCCCAGGTCCCTCGGCCCTTCCTGGAATCCGCTAGAGCAATTCTAAGTGCTTATATTAAAGAATTAAGGCCTCAGGGAGTCCGTGGGGCAAAATGCAGGGAACCAGGAGGGCGTGGCGGGTAGGCACCCATGTACGCACAACCACCTCATGGTGGTAAGAAGTTTGACACCCGCCCCAGGTCCCTCGGCCCTTCCTGGAATCCGCTAGAGCAATTCTAAGTGCTTATATTAAAGAATTAAGGCCTCAGGGAGTCCGTGGGGCAAAATGCAGGGAACCAGGAGGGCGTGGCGCGTAGGCACCCATGTACGCACAACCACTTCATGGTGGTAAGAAGTTTGACACCCGGCCCAGATCCCTCGGCACTTCCTGGAATCCGCTAGAGCATTTCTAGGTGCTTATATTAAGGAATTAAGGCGTCTAGGGGTCCGTGGGGCAAAATGCGGGGAACCAAGAGGGCGTGGCGGGTAGGCACCCATGTACGCACAACCACCTCATGGTGGTAAGAAGTTTGACACTCGACCCAAGTCCCTCGGCCCTTCCTGGAATCCGCTAGAGCAATTCTCGGTGCTTATATTAAGGAATTAAGACCTCTGGGGACGGTGGGGCAAAATGCAGGGAACCAGGAAGGCGTGGTGGGTAGGCACCCATGTACGCACAACCACCTCATGGTGGTAAGAAGTTTGACACTCGACCCAAGTCCCTCGGCCCTTCCTGGAATCCGCTAGAGCAATTCTAAGTGCTTATATTAAGGAATTAAGGCGTCTAGGGGTCCGTGGGGCAAAATGCGGGGAACCAGGAGGGCGCGGCGGGTAGGCACCCATGTACGCACAACCACCTCATGGTGGTAAGAAGTTTGACACCCGGCCCAGGTCCCTCTGCCTTTCCTGGAATCCGCCAGAGCAATTCTAGGTGCTTATATTAAGGAATTAATGCGTCTAGGGGTCCGTGGGGCAAAATGCGGGGAACCAGGAGGGCGTGGCGGGTAGGCACCCATGTACGCACAACCACCTCATGGTGGTAAGAGGTTTGACACTCGACGCAAGTCCCTCGGCCCTTCCTGGAATCCGCTAGAGCAATTCAAGGTGCTTATATTAAGGAATTAAGGCTTCTGGGGGTCCGTGGGGCAAAATGCAGGGAACCAGGAGGGCGTGGCGGGTAGGCACCCATGTACGCACAACCACTTCATGGTGGTAAGAAGTTTGACACCCGGCCCAGATCCCTCGGCACTTCCTGGAATCCGCTAGAGCATTTCTAGGTGCTTATATTAAGGAATTAAGGCCTCTAGGGGTCCGTGGGGCAAAATGCGGGGAACCAAGAGGGCGTGGCGGGTAGGCACCTATGTACGCACAACCACTTCATGGTGGTAAGAAGTTTGACACCCGCCCCAGGTCCCTCAGCCTTTCCTGGAATCCGCTAGAGCAATTCTAGGTGCTTATATTAAGGAACTAAGACCTCTGGGTGACGGTGGGGAAAAATGCAGGGAACCAGGAAGGCGTGGTGGGTAGGCACCCATGTACGCACAACCACCTCATGATGGTAAGAAGTTTGACACCCTCCCCAGGTCCCTCGGCCCTTCCTGGAATCCGCTAGAGCAATTCTAAGTGCTTATATTAAGGAATTAAGGCGTCTAGGGGCCCGTGGGGCAAAATGCGGGGAACCAGGAGGGCGTGGCGGATAGGCACCCATGTACGCACAACCACCTCATGGTGGTAAGAAGTTTGACACCCGGCCCAGGTCCCTCTGCCTTTCCTGGAATCCGCCAGAGCAATTCTAGGTGCTTATATTAAGGAATTAAGGCGTCTAGGTGTCCGTGGGGCAAAATGCAGGGAACCAGGAGGGCGTGGCGGGTAGGCACCCATGTACGCACAACCACTTCATAGTGGTAAGAAGTTTGACACCCGGCCCAGATCCCTCGGCACTTCCTGGAATCCGCTAGAGCATTTCTAGGTGCTTATATTAAGGAATTAAGGCCTCTGGGAGTCCGTGAGGCAAAATGCAGGGAACCAGGAGGGCGTGGCTGATAGGCACCCATGTACGCATAACCACCTCATGGTGGTAAGAAGTTTGAGACCCGCCCCAGGACCCTCGGCCCTTCCTGGAATCCGCCAGAGCAATTCTAGGTGCTTATATTAAGGAATTAAGACGTCTAGGGGTCCGTGGGGCAAAATGCGGGGAACCAGGAGGGCGGGGCGGGTAGGCACCCATGTACGCACAACCACCTCATGGTGGTAAGAAGTTTGACACTCGACCCAAGTCCCTCGGCCCTTCCTGGAATCCGCTAGAGCAATTCTAGGTGCTTATATTAAGGAATTAAGGCTTCTGGGGGTCCGTGGGGCAAAATGCAGGGAACCAGGAGGGCGTGGCGGGTAGGCACCCATGTACGCACAACCACCTCATGGTGGTAAGAAGTTTGACACCCGCCCCAGGTCCCTCGGCTCTTCCTGGAATCCGCTAGAGCAATTCTAGGTGCTTATATTAAGGAATTAAGCCCTCTGGGGGACCGTGGGGCAAAATGCGGGGAACCTGGAGGGCGTGGCGGATAGGCACCCATGTACGCAGAACTACCTCATGGTGGTAAGAAGTTTAACACCCTGCCCAGGTCCCTCGGCCCTTCCTGGAATCCGCTAGAGCAATTCTAAGTGCTTATATTAAGGAATTAAGGCCTCTGGGAGTCCGTGGGGCAAAATGCAGGGAACCAGGAGGGCGTGGCGGATAGGCACCCATGTACGCACAACCACCTCATGGTGGTAAGAAGTTTAACACCCTGCCCATGTCCCTCGGCCCTTCCTGGAATCCGCTAGAGCAATTCTAAGGGCTTATATTAAGGAATTAAGGCCTCTGGGAGTCCGTGGGGCAAAATGCAGGGAACCAGGAGGGCGTGGCGGATAGGCACCCATGTACGCACAACCACCTCATGGTGGTAAGAAGTTTGACACCCGGCCCAGGTCCCTCTGCCTTTCCTGGAATCCGCCAGAGCAATTCTAGGTGCTTATATTAAGGAATTAAGGCGTCTAGGGGTCCTTGGGGCAAAATGCGGGGAACCAGGAGGGCGTGGCGGGTAGGCACCCATGTACGCACAACCACCTCATGGTGGTAAGAAGTTTGACACCCGCCCTAGGTCCCTCGGCCCTTCCTGGAATCCGCTAGAGCAATTCTAAGTGCTTATATTAAAGAATTAAGGCCTCAGGGAGTCCGTGGGGCAAAATGCAGGGAACCAGGAGGGCGTGGCGGGTAGGCACCCATGTACGCACAACCACTTCATGGTGGTAAGAAGTTTGACACCCGGCCCAGATCCCTCGGCACTTCCTGGAATCCGCTAGAGCATTTCTAGGTGCTTATATTAAGGAATTATGGCGTCTAGGGGTCCGTGGGGCAAAATGCGGGGAACCAAGAGGGCGTGGCGGATAGGCACCCATGTACGCAGAACTACCTCATGGTGGTAAGAAGTTTAACACCCTGCCCAGGTCCCTCGGCCCTTCCTGGAATCCGCTAGAGCAATTCTAAGTGCTTATATTAAGGAATTAAGGCCTCTGGGGGTCCGTGGGGCAAAATGCAGGGAACCAGGAGTGCGTGGCGGATAGGCACCCATGTACGCACAACCACCTCATGGTGGTAAGAAGTTTGACACCCGGCCCAGGTCCCTCTGCCTTTCCTGGAATCCGCCAGAGCAATTCTAGGTGCTTATATTAAGGAATTAAGGCGTCTAGGGGTCCTTGGGGCAAAATGCGGGGAACCAGGAGGGCGTGGCGGGTAGGCACCGATGTACGCACAACCACCTCATGGTGGTAAGAAGTTTGACACCCGCCCCAGGTCCCTCGGCCCTTCCTGGAATCCGCTAGAGCAATTCTAAGTGCTTATATTAAAGAATTAAGGCCTCAGGGAGTCCGTGGGGCAAAATGCAGGGAACCAGGAGGGCGTGGCGGGTAGGCACCCATGTACGCACAACCACTTCATGGTGGTAAAAAGTTTGACACCCGACCCAGATCCCTCGGCACTTCCTGGAATCCGCTAGAGCAATTCTAGGTGCTTATATTAAGGAATTAAGGCGTCTAGGGGTCCGTGGGGCAAAATGCGGGGAACCAAGAGGGCGTGGCGGGTAGCCACCCATGTAGGCACAACCACTTCATGGTGGTAAGAAGTTTGACACCCAGCCCAGGTCCCTCGGCCCTTCCTGCAATCCACTAGAACAATTCTAGGTGCTTATATTAAAGAATTAAGCCCTCTGGGAATCCATGGGGCAAAATGCGGGGAACAAGGAGGGTGTGGCGGATAGACACCCATGTACGCAGAACTACCTCATGGTGGTAAGAAGTTTGACACTCGAGCCAAGTCCCTCGGCCCTTACTGGAATCCGCTAGAGCAATTCTAAGTGCTTATATTAAGGAATTAAGGCCTCTGGGGGTCCGTGGGGCAAAATGCAGGGAACCAGGAGGGCGTGGCGGATAGGCACCCATGTACGCACAACCACCTCATGGTGGTAAGAAGTTTAACACCCTGCCCAGGTCCCTCGGCCCTTCCTGGAATCCGCTAGAGCAATTCTAAGTGCTTATATTAAGGAATTAAGGCCTCTGGGGGTCCGTGGGGCAAAATGCAGGGAACCAGGAGGGCGTGGCGGATAGGCACCCATGTACGCACAACCACCTCATGGTGGTAAGAAGTTTGACACCCGGCCCAGGTCCCTCTGCCTTTCCTGGAATCCGCCAGAGCAATTCTAGGTGCTTATATTAAGGAATTAAGGCGTCTAGGGGTCCTTGGGGCAAAATGCGGGGAACCAGGAGGGCGTGGCGGGTAGGCACCCATGTACGCACAACCACCTCATGGTGGTAAGAAGTTTGACACCCGCCCCAGGTCCCTCGGCCCTTCCTGGAATCCGCTAGAGCAATTCTAAGTGCTTATATTAAAGAATTAAGGCCTCAGGGAGTCCGTGGGGCAAAATGCAGGGAACCAGGAGGGCGTGGCGGGTAGGCACCCATGTACGCACAACCACTTCATGGTGGTAAGAAGTTTGACACCCGGCCCAGATCCCTCGGCACTTCCTGGAATCCGCTAGAGCATTTCTAGGTGCTTATATTAAGGAATTAAGGCGTCTAGGGGTCCGTGGGGCAAAATGCGGGGAACCAAGAGGGCGTGGCGGGTAGCCACCCATGTACGCACAACCACTTCATGGTGGTAAGAAGTTTGACACCCAGCCCAGGTCCCTCGGCCCTTCCTGCAATCCACTAGAACAATTCTAGGTGCTTATATTAAAGAATTAAGCCCTCTGGGAATCCATGGGGCAAAATGCGGGGAACAAGGAGGGTGTGGCGGATAGGCACCCATGTACGCACAACCACCTCATGGTGGTAAGAAGTTTAACACCCTGCCCAGGTCCCTCGGCCCTTCCTGGAATCCGCTAGAGCAATTCTAAGTGCTTATATTAAGGAATTAAGGCCTCTGGGGGTCCGTGGGGCAAAATGCAGGGAACCAGGAGGGCGTGGCGGATAGGCACCCATGTACGCACAACCACCTCATGGTGGTAAGAAGTTTGACACCCGGCCCAGGTCCCTCTGCCTTTCCTGGAATCCGCCAGAGCAATTCTAGGTGCTTATATTAAGGAATTAAGGCGTCTAGGGGTCCTTGGGGCAAAATGCGGGGAACCAGGAGGGCGTGGCGGGTAGGCACCCATGTACGCACAACCACCTCATGGTGGTAAGAAGTTTGACACCCGCCCCAGGTCCCTCGGCCCTTCCTGGAATCCGCTAGAGCAATTCTAAGTGCTTATATTAAAGAATTAAGGCCTCAGGGAGTCCGTGGGGCAAAATGCAGGGAACCAGGAGGGCGTGGCGGGTAGGCACCCATGTACGCACAACCACTTCATGGTGGTAAGAAGTTTGACACCCGGCCCAGATCCCTCGGCACTTCCTGGAATCCGCTAGAGCATTTCTAGGTGCTTATATTAAGGAATTAAGGCGTCTAGGGGTCCGTGGGGCAAAATGCGGGGAACCAAGAGGGCGTGGCGGGTAGCCACCCATGTACGCACAACCACTTCATGGTGGTAAGAAGTTTGACACTCAGCCCAGGTCCCTCGGCCCTTCCTGCAATCCACTAGAACAATTCTAGGTGCTTATATTAAAGAATTAAGCCCTCTGGGAATCCATGGGGCAAAATGCGGGGAACAAGGAGTGTGTGGCGGATAGACACCCATGTACGCAGAACTACCTCATGGTGGTAAGAAGTTTGACACTTGAGCCAAGTCCCTCGGCCCTTACTGGAATCCGCTAGAGCAATTCTAAGTGCTTATATTAAGAAATCAAGGCCTCTGGGAGTCCGTGGGGCAAAATGCAGGGAACCAGGAGGGCGTGGCGGATAGGCACCCATGTACGCACAACCACCTCATGGCGGTAAGAAGTTTGACACCCGGCCCAGGTCCCTCTGCCTTTCCTGGAATCCGCCAGAGCAATTCTAGGGGCTTATATTAAGGAATTAAGGCGTCTAGGGGTCCGTGGGGCAAAATGCAGGGAACCAGGAGGGCGTGGCGGGTAGGCATCCATGTACGCACAACCACCTCATGGTGGTAAGAAGTTTGATAACCGGCCCAGGTCCCTCTGCCTTTCCTGGAATCCGCCAGAGCAATTCTAGGTGCTTATATTAAGGAATTAAAGCCTCAGGGAGTCCGTGGGGCAAAATGCATGGAACCAGGAGGGCGTGGCGGGTAGGCACCCATGTACGCACAACCACTTCATGGTGGTAAAAAGTTTGACACCCGGCCCAGATCCCTCGGTACTTCCTGGAATCCGCTAGAGCATTTCTAGTTGCTTATATTAAGGAATTAAGGCGTCTAGGGGTCCGTGGGGCAAAATGCGGGGAACCAAGAGGGCGTGGCGGGTAGCCACCCATGTACGCACAACCACTTCATGGTGGTAAGAAGTTTCACACCCAGCCCAGGTCCCTCGGCCCTTCCTGAAATCTGCTGGAGCAATTCTAGGTGCTTATATTAAGGAATTAAGACCTCTGGGGGTCCGTGGGGCAAAATGCGGGGAACCAGGAAGGCGTGGCGGGTAGGCACCCATGTACGCACAACCACCTCATGGTGGTAAGAAGTTTGACACCCGCCCCAGGTCCCTCGGCCATTCCTGGAATCCGCTAGAGCAATTCTAAGTGCTTACATTAAGGAATTAAGGCCTCTGGGAGACCGTGGGGCAAAATGCAGGGAACCAGGAGGGCGTGGCGGATAGGCACCCATGTACTCACAACAACCACATGGTGGTAAGAAGTTTGACACCCGGCCCAGGTCCCTTTGCCTTTCCTGGAATCCGCCAGAGCAATTCTAGGTGCTTATATTAAGGAATTAAGGCGTGTAGGGGTCCGTGGGCAAAAATGCGGGGAACCAGGAGGGCGTGGCGGGTAGGCACCCATGTACGCACAACCACCTCATGGTGGTAAGAAGTTTGACACCCGGCCCAGGTCCCTCTGCCTTTCCTGGAATCCGCCAGAGCAATTCTAGGTGCTTATATTAAGGAATTAAGGCGTCTAGGGGTCCTTGGGGCAAAATGCGGGGAACCAGGAGGGCGTGGCGGGTAGGCACCCATGTACGCACAACCACCTCATGGTGGTAAGAAGTTTGACACCCGCCCCAGGTCCCTCGGCCCTTCCTGGAATCCGCTAGAGCAATTCTAAGTGCTTATATTAAAGAATTAAGGCCTCAGGGAGTCCGTGGGGCAAAATGCAGGGAACCAGGAGGGCGTGGCGGGTAGGCACCCATGTACGCACAACCACTTCATGGTGGTAAGAAGTTTGACACCCGGCCCAGATCCCTCGGCACTTCCTGGAATCCGCTAGAGCATTTCTAGGTGCTTATATTAAGGAATTAAGGCGTCTAGGGGTCCGTGGGGCAAAATGCGGGGAACCAAGAGGGCGTGGCGGGTAGCCACCCATGTACGCACAACCACTTCATGGTGGTAAGAAGTTTGACACTCAGCCCAAGTCCCTCGGCCCTTCCTGCAATCCACTAGAACAATTCTAGGTGCTTATATTAAAGAATTAAGCCCTCTGGGAATCCATGGGGCAAAATGCGGGGAACAAGGAGTGTGTGGCGGATAGACACCCATGTACGCAGAACTACCTCATGGTGGTAAGAAGTTTGACACTCGAGCCAAGTCCCTCGGCCCTTACTGGAATCCGCTAGAGCAATTCTAAGTGCTTATATTAAGAAATCAAGGCCTCTGGGAGTCCGTGGGGCAAAATGCAGGGAACCAGGAGGGCGTGGCGGATAGGCACCCATGTACGCACAACCACCTCATGGTGGTAAGAAGTTTGACACCCGGCCCAGGTCCCTCTGCCTTTCCTGGAATCCGCCAGAGCAATTCTAGGGGCTTATATTAAGGAATTAAGGCGTCTAGGGGTCCGTGGGGCAAAATGCAGGGAACCAGGAGAGCGTGGCGGGTAGGCATCCATGTACGCACAACCACCTCATGGTGGTAAAAAGTTTGATAACCGGCCCAGGTCCCTCTGCCTTTCCTGGAATCCGCCAGAGCAATTCTAGGTGCTTATATTAAGGATTTAAAGCCTCAGGGAGTCCGTGGGGCAAAATGCATGGAACCAGGAGGGCGTGGCGGGTAGGCACCCATGTACGCACAACCACTTCATGGTGGTAAAAAGTTTGACACCCGGCCCAGATCCCTCGGTACTTCCTGGAATCCGCTAGAGCATTTCTAGTTGCTTATATTAAGGAATTAAGGCGTCTAGGGGTCCGTGGGGCAAAATGCGGGGAACCAAGAGGGCGTGGCGGGTAGGCACCCATGTACGCACAACCACTTCATGGTGGTAAGAAGTTTCACACCCAGCCCAGGTCCCTCGGCCCTTCCTGAAATCTGCTGGAGCAATTCTAGGTGCTTATATTAAGGAATTAAGACCTCTGGGGGTCCGTGGGGCAAAATGCGGGGAACCAGGAAGGCGTGGCGGGTAGGCACCCATGTACGCACAACCACCTCATGGTGGTAAGAAGTTTGAGACCCGCCCCAGGACCCTCGGCCCTTCCTGGAATCCGCTAGAGCAATTCTAAGTGCTTATATTAAGGAATTAAGGCCTCTGGGAGTCCGTGAGGCAAAATGCAGGGAACCAGGAGGGCGTGGCGGATAGGCACCCATGTACGCACAACCACCTCATGTTGGTAAGAAGTTTGACACCCGGCCCAGGTCCCTCTGCCTTTCCTGGAATCCGCCAGAGCAATTCTAGGTGCTTATATTAAGGAATTAAGACGTCTAGGGGTCCGTGGGGCAAAATGCGGGGAACCAGGAGGGCGGGGCGGGTAGGCACCCATGTACGCACAACCACCTCATGGTGGTAAGAAGTTTGACACTCGACCCAAGTCCCTCGGCCCTTCCTGGAATCCGCTAGAGCAATTCTAGGTGCTTATATTAAGGAATTAAGGCTTCTGGGGGTCCGTGGGGCAAAATGCAGGGAACCAGGAGGGCGTGGCGGGTAGGCACCCATGTACGCACAACCACCTCATGGTGGTAAGAAGTTTGACACCCGCCCCAGGTCCCTCGGCTCTTCCTGGAATCCGCTAGAGCAATTCTAGGTGCTTATATTAAGGAATTAAGCCCTCTGGGGGACCGTGGGGCAAAATGCGGGGAACCTGGAGGGCGTGGCGGATAGGCACCCATGTACGCAGAACTACCTCATGGTGGTAAGAAGTTTAACACCCTGCCCAGGTCCCTCGGCCCTTCCTGGAATCCGCTAGAGCAATTCTAAGTGCTTATATTAAGGAATTAAGGCCTCTGGGAGTCCGTGGGGCAAAATGCAGGGAACCAGGAGGGCGTGGCGGATAGGCACCCATGTACGCACAACCACCTCATGGTGGTAAGAAGTTTAACACCCTGCCCATGTCCCTCGGCCCTTCCTGGAATCCGCTAGAGCAATTCTAAGGGCTTATATTAAGGAATTAAGGCCTCTGGGAGTCCGTGGGGCAAAATGCAGGGAACCAGGAGGGCGTGGCGGATAGGCACCCATGTACGCACAACCACCTCATGGTGGTAAGAAGTTTGACACCCGGCCCAGGTCCCTCTGCCTTTCCTGGAATCCGCCAGAGCAATTCTAGGTGCTTATATTAAGGAATTAAGGCGTCTAGGGGTCGTTGGGGCAAAATGCGGGGAACCAGGAGGGCGTGGCGGGTAGGCACCCATGTACGCACAACCACCTCATGGTGGTAAGAAGTTTGACACCCGCCCTAGGTCCCTCGGCCCTTCCTGGAATCCGCTAGAGCAATTCTAAGTGCTTATATTAAAGAATTAAGGCCTCAGGGAGTCCGTGGGGCAAAATGCAGGGAACCAGGAGGGCGTGGCGGGTAGGCACCCATGTACGCACAACCACTTCATGGTGGTAAGAAGTTTGACACCCGGCCCAGATCCCTCGGCACTTCCTGGAATCCGCTAGAGCATTTCTAGGTGCTTATATTAAGGAATTATGGCGTCTAGGGGTCCGTGGGGCAAAATGCGGGGAACCAAGAGGGCGTGGCGGATAGGCACCCATGTACGCAGAACTACCTCATGGTGGTAAGAAGTTTAACACCCTGCCCAGGTCCCTCGGCCCTTCCTGGAATCCGCTAGAGCAATTCTAAGTGCTTATATTAAGGAATTAAGGCCTCTGGGGGTCCGTGGGGCAAAATGCAGGGAACCAGGAGTGCGTGGCGGATAGGCACCCATGTACGCACAACCACCTCATGGTGGTAAGAAGTTTGACACCCGGCCCAGGTCCCTCTGCCTTTCCTGGAATCCGCCAGAGCAATTCTAGGTGCTTATATTAAGGAATTAAGGCGTCTAGGGGTCCTTGGGGCAAAATGCGGGGAACCAGGAGGGCGTGGCGGGTAGGCACCGATGTACGCACAACCACCTCATGGTGGTAAGAAGTTTGACACCCGCCCCAGGTCCCTCGGCCCTTCCTGGAATCCGCTAGAGCAATTCTAAGTGCTTATATTAAAGAATTAAGGCCTCAGGGAGTCCGTGGGGCAAAATGCAGGGAACCAGGAGGGCGTGGCGGGTAGGCACCCATGTACGCACAACCACTTCATGGTGGTAAAAAGTTTGACACCCGACCCAGATCCCTCGGCACTTCCTGGAATCCGCTAGAGCAATTCTAGGTGCTTATATTAAGGAATTAAGGCGTCTAGGGGTCCGTGGGGCAAAATGCGGGGAACCAAGAGGGCGTGGCGGGTAGCCACCCATGTAGGCACAACCACTTCATGGTGGTAAGAAGTTTGACACCCAGCCCAGGTCCCTCGGCCCTTCCTGCAATCCACTAGAACAATTCTAGGTGCTTATATTAAAGAATTAAGCCCTCTGGGAATCCATGGGGCAAAATGCGGGGAACAAGGAGGGTGTGGCGGATAGACACCCATGTACGCAGAACTACCTCATGGTGGTAAGAAGTTTGACACTCGAGCCAAGTCCCTCGGCCCTTACTGGAATCCGCTAGAGCAATTCTAAGTGCTTATATTAAGGAATTAAGGCCTCTGGGGGTCCGTGGGGCAAAATGCAGGGAACCAGGAGGGCGTGGCGGATAGGCACCCATGTACGCACAACCACCTCATGGTGGTAAGAAGTTTAACACCCTGCCCAGGTCCCTCGGCCCTTCCTGGAATCCGCTAGAGCAATTCTAAGTGCTTATATTAAGGAATTAAGGCCTCTGGGGGTCCGTGGGGCAAAATGCAGGGAACCAGGAGGGCGTGGCGGATAGGCACCCATGTACGCACAACCACCTCATGGTGGTAAGAAGTTTGACACCCGGCCCAGGTCCCTCTGCCTTTCCTGGAATCCGCCAGAGCAATTCTAGGTGCTTATATTAAGGAATTAAGGCGTCTAGGGGTCCTTGGGGCAAAATGCGGGGAACCAGGAGGGCGTGGCGGGTAGGCACCCATGTACGCACAACCACCTCATGGTGGTAAGAAGTTTGACACCCGCCCCAGGTCCCTCGGCCCTTCCTGGAATCCGCTAGAGCAATTCTAAGTGCTTATATTAAAGAATTAAGGCCTCAGGGAGTCCGTGGGGCAAAATGCAGGGAACCAGGAGGGCGTGGCGGGTAGGCACCCATGTACGCACAACCACTTCATGGTGGTAAGAAGTTTGACACCCGGCCCAGATCCCTCGGCACTTCCTGGAATCCGCTAGAGCATTTCTAGGTGCTTATATTAAGGAATTAAGGCGTCTAGGGGTCCGTGGGGCAAAATGCGGGGAACCAAGAGGGCGTGGCGGGTAGCCACCCATGTACGCACAACCACTTCATGGTGGTAAGAAGTTTGACACCCAGCCCAGGTCCCTCGGCCCTTCCTGCAATCCACTAGAACAATTCTAGGTGCTTATATTAAAGAATTAAGCCCTCTGGGAATCCATGGGGCAAAATGCGGGGAACAAGGAGGGTGTGGCGGATAGGCACCCATGTACGCACAACCACCTCATGGTGGTAAGAAGTTTAACACCCTGCCCAGGTCCCTCGGCCCTTCCTGGAATCCGCTAGAGCAATTCTAAGTGCTTATATTAAGGAATTAAGGCCTCTGGGGGTCCGTGGGGCAAAATGCAGGGAACCAGGAGGGCGTGGCGGATAGGCACCCATGTACGCACAACCACCTCATGGTGGTAAGAAGTTTGACACCCGGCCCAGGTCCCTCTGCCTTTCCTGGAATCCGCCAGAGCAATTCTAGGTGCTTATATTAAGGAATTAAGGCGTCTAGGGGTCCTTGGGGCAAAATGCGGGGAACCAGGAGGGCGTGGCGGGTAGGCACCCATGTACGCACAACCACCTCATGGTGGTAAGAAGTTTGACACCCGCCCCAGGTCCCTCGGCCCTTCCTGGAATCCGCTAGAGCAATTCTAAGTGCTTATATTAAAGAATTAAGGCCTCAGGGAGTCCGTGGGGCAAAATGCAGGGAACCAGGAGGGCGTGGCGGGTAGGCACCCATGTACGCACAACCACTTCATGGTGGTAAGAAGTTTGACACCCGGCCCAGATCCCTCGGCACTTCCTGGAATCCGCTAGAGCATTTCTAGGTGCTTATATTAAGGAATTAAGGCGTCTAGGGGTCCGTGGGGCAAAATGCGGGGAACCAAGAGGGCGTGGCGGGTAGCCACCCATGTACGCACAACCACTTCATGGTGGTAAGAAGTTTGACACTCAGCCCAGGTCCCTCGGCCCTTCCTGCAATCCACTAGAACAATTCTAGGTGCTTATATTAAAGAATTAAGCCCTCTGGGAATCCATGGGGCAAAATGCGGGGAACAAGGAGTGTGTGGCGGATAGACACCCATGTACGCAGAACTACCTCATGGTGGTAAGAAGTTTGACACTTGAGCCAAGTCCCTCGGCCCTTACTGGAATCCGCTAGAGCAATTCTAAGTGCTTATATTAAGAAATCAAGGCCTCTGGGAGTCCGTGGGGCAAAATGCAGGGAACCAGGAGGGCGTGGCGGATAGGCACCCATGTACGCACAACCACCTCATGGCGGTAAGAAGTTTGACACCCGGCCCAGGTCCCTCTGCCTTTCCTGGAATCCGCCAGAGCAATTCTAGGGGCTTATATTAAGGAATTAAGGCGTCTAGGGGTCCGTGGGGCAAAATGCAGGGAACCAGGAGGGCGTGGCGGGTAGGCATCCATGTACGCACAACCACCTCATGGTGGTAAGAAGTTTGATAACCGGCCCAGGTCCCTCTGCCTTTCCTGGAATCCGCCAGAGCAATTCTAGGTGCTTATATTAAGGAATTAAAGCCTCAGGGAGTCCGTGGGGCAAAATGCATGGAACCAGGAGGGCGTGGCGGGTAGGCACCCATGTACGCACAACCACTTCATGGTGGTAAAAAGTTTGACACCCGGCCCAGATCCCTCGGTACTTCCTGGAATCCGCTAGAGCATTTCTAGTTGCTTATATTAAGGAATTAAGGCGTCTAGGGGTCCGTGGGGCAAAATGCGGGGAACCAAGAGGGCGTGGCGGGTAGCCACCCATGTACGCACAACCACTTCATGGTGGTAAGAAGTTTCACACCCAGCCCAGGTCCCTCGGCCCTTCCTGAAATCTGCTGGAGCAATTCTAGGTGCTTATATTAAGGAATTAAGACCTCTGGGGGTCCGTGGGGCAAAATGCGGGGAACCAGGAAGGCGTGGCGGGTAGGCACCCATGTACGCACAACCACCTCATGGTGGTAAGAAGTTTGACACCCGCCCCAGGTCCCTCGGCCATTCCTGGAATCCGCTAGAGCAATTCTAAGTGCTTACATTAAGGAATTAAGGCCTCTGGGAGACCGTGGGGCAAAATGCAGGGAACCAGGAGGGCGTGGCGGATAGGCACCCATGTACTCACAACAACCACATGGTGGTAAGAAGTTTGACACCCGGCCCAGGTCCCTTTGCCTTTCCTGGAATCCGCCAGAGCAATTCTAGGTGCTTATATTAAGGAATTAAGGCGTGTAGGGGTCCGTGGGCAAAAATGCGGGGAACCAGGAGGGCGTGGCGGGTAGGCACCCATGTACGCACAACCACCTCATGGTGGTAAGAAGTTTGACACCCGGCCCAGGTCCCTCTGCCTTTCCTGGAATCCGCCAGAGCAATTCTAGGTGCTTATATTAAGGAATTAAGGCGTCTAGGGGTCCTTGGGGCAAAATGCGGGGAACCAGGAGGGCGTGGCGGGTAGGCACCCATGTACGCACAACCACCTCATGGTGGTAAGAAGTTTGACACCCGCCCCAGGTCCCTCGGCCCTTCCTGGAATCCGCTAGAGCAATTCTAAGTGCTTATATTAAAGAATTAAGGCCTCAGGGAGTCCGTGGGGCAAAATGCAGGGAACCAGGAGGGCGTGGCGGGTAGGCACCCATGTACGCACAACCACTTCATGGTGGTAAGAAGTTTGACACCCGGCCCAGATCCCTCGGCACTTCCTGGAATCCGCTAGAGCATTTCTAGGTGCTTATATTAAGGAATTAAGGCGTCTAGGGGTCCGTGGGGCAAAATGCGGGGAACCAAGAGGGCGTGGCGGGTAGCCACCCATGTACGCACAACCACTTCATGGTGGTAAGAAGTTTGACACTCAGCCCAAGTCCCTCGGCCCTTCCTGCAATCCACTAGAACAATTCTAGGTGCTTATATTAAAGAATTAAGCCCTCTGGGAATCCATGGGGCAAAATGCGGGGAACAAGGAGTGTGTGGCGGATAGACACCCATGTACGCAGAACTACCTCATGGTGGTAAGAAGTTTGACACTCGAGCCAAGTCCCTCGGCCCTTACTGGAATCCGCTAGAGCAATTCTAAGTGCTTATATTAAGAAATCAAGGCCTCTGGGAGTCCGTGGGGCAAAATGCAGGGAACCAGGAGGGCGTGGCGGATAGGCACCCATGTACGCACAACCACCTCATGGTGGTAAGAAGTTTGACACCCGGCCCAGGTCCCTCTGCCTTTCCTGGAATCCGCCAGAGCAATTCTAGGGGCTTATATTAAGGAATTAAGGCGTCTAGGGGTCCGTGGGGCAAAATGCAGGGAACCAGGAGAGCGTGGCGGGTAGGCATCCATGTACGCACAACCACCTCATGGTGGTAAGAAGTTTGATAACCGGCCCAGGTCCCTCTGCCTTTCCTGGAATCCGCCAGAGCAATTCTAGGTGCTTATATTAAGGAATTAAAGCCTCAGGGAGTCCGTGGGGCAAAATGCATGGAACCAGGAGGGCGTGGCGGGTAGGCACCCATGTACGCACAACCACTTCATGGTGGTAAAAAGTTTGACACCCGGCCCAGATCCCTCGGTACTTCCTGGAATCCGCTAGAGCATTTCTAGTTGCTTATATTAAGGAATTAAGGCGTCTAGGGGTCCGTGGGGCAAAATGCGGGGAACCAAGAGGGCGTGGCGGGTAGGCACCCATGTACGCACAACCACTTCATGGTGGTAAGAAGTTTCACACCCAGCCCAGGTCCCTCGGCCCTTCCTGAAATCTGCTGGAGCAATTCTAGGTGCTTATATTAAGGAATTAAGACCTCTGGGGGTCCGTGGGGCAAAATGCGGGGAACCAGGAAGGCGTGGCGGGTAGGCACCCATGTACGCACAACCACCTCATGGTGGTAAGAAGTTTGACACCCGCCCCAGGTCCCTCGGCCATTCCTGGAATCCGCTAGAGCAATTCTAAGTGCTTATATTAAGGAATTAAGGCCTCTGGGAGACCGTGGGGCAAAATGCAGGGAACCAGGAGGGCGTGGCGGATAGGCACCCATGTACTCACAACAACCACATGGTGGTAAGAAGTTTGACACCCGGCCCAGGTCCCTTTGCCTTTCCTGGAATCCGCCAGAGCAATTCTAGGTGCTTATATTAAGGAATTAAGCCGTGTAGGGGTCCGTGGGGAAAAATGCGGGGAACCAGGAGGGCGTGGCGGGTAGGCACCCATGTACGCACAACCACCTCATGGTGGTAAGAAGTTTGACACTCGACGCAAGTCCCTCGGCCCTTCCTGGAATCCGCTAGAGCAATTCAAGGTGCTTATATTAAGGAATTAAGGCTTCTGGGGGTCCGTGGGGCAAAATGCAGGGAACCAGGAGGGCGTGGCGGGTAGGCACCCATGTACGCACAACCACTTCATGGTGGTAAGAAGTTTGACACCCGGCCCAGATCCCTCGGCACTTCCTGGAATCCGCTAGAGCATTTCTAGGTGCTTATATTAAGGAATTAAGGCGTCTAGGGGTCCGTGGGGCAAAATGCGGGGAACCAAGAGGGCGTGGCGGGTAGGCACCCATGTACGCACAACCACTTCATGGTGGTAAGAAGTTTTACACCCAGCCCAGGTCCCTCGGCCCTACCTGCAATCCGCTAGAACAATTCTAGGTGCTTATAATAAAGAATTAAGCCCTCTGGGAATCCGTGGGGCAAAATGCGGGGAACAAGGAGGGTGTGGCGGATAGACACCCAAGTACGCAGAACTACCTCATGGTGGTAAGAAGTTTGACACTCGAGCCAAGTCCCTCGGCCCTTACTGGAATCCGCTAGAGCAATTCTAAGTGCTTATATTAAGGAATTAAGGCCTCTGGGAGTCCGTGGGGCAAAATGCAGGGAACCAGGAGGGCGTGGCGGATAGGCACCCATGTACGCACAACCACCTCATGGTGGTAAGAAGTTTGACACCCGGCCCAGGTCCCTCTGCCTTTCCTGGAATCCGCCAGAGCAATTCTAGGTGCTTATATTAAGGAATTAAGGCGTCTAGCGGTCCTTGGGGCAAAATGCGGGGAACCAGGAGGGCGTGGCGGGTAGGCACCCATGTACGAACAACCACCTCATGGTGGTAAGAAGTTTGACACCCGCCCCAGGTCCCTCGGCACTTCCTGGAATCCGCTAGAGCATTTCTAGGTGCTTATATTAAGGAATTAAGGCGTCTAGGGGTCCGTGGGGCAAAATGCGGGGAACCAAGAGGGCGTGGCGGGTAGGCACCCATGTACGCACAACCACCTCATGGTGGTAAGAAGTTTGACACTCGACCCAAGTCCCTCGGCCCTTCCTGGAATCCGCTAGAGCAATTCTAGGTGCTTATATTAAGGAATTAAGACCTCTGGGGACGGTGGGGCAAAATGCAGGGAACCAGGAAGGCGTGGTGGGTAGGCACCTATGTACGCACAACCACCTCATGATGGTAAGAAGTTTGACACCCTCCCCAGGTCCCTCGGCCCTTCCTGGAATCCGCTAGAGCAATTCTAAGTGCTTATATTTAGGAATTAAGGCGTCTAGGGGTCCGTGGGGCAAAATGCGGGGAACCAGGAGGGCGTGGCGGATAGGCACCCATGTACGCACAACCACCTCATGGTGGTAAGAAGTTTGACACCCGGCCCAGGTCACTCTGCCTTTCCTGGAATCCGCCAGAGCAATTCTAGGTGCTTATATTAAGGAATTAAGGCGTCTAGGGGTCCGTGGGGCAAAATGCGGGGAACCAGGAGGGCGTGGCGGGTAGGCACCCATGTACGCACAACCACCTCATGGTGGTAAGAAGTTTGACACTCGACGCAAGTCCCTCGGCCCTTCCTGGAATCCGCTAGAGCAATTCAAGGTGCTTATATTAAGGAATTAAGGCTTCTGGGGGTCCGTGGGGCAAAATGCAGGGAACCAGGAGGGCGTGGCGGGTAGGCACCCATGTACGCACAACCACTTCATGGTGGTAAGAAGTTTGACATCCGGCCCAGATCCCTCGGCACTTCCTGGAATCCGCTAGAGCATTTCTAGGTGCTTATATTAAGGAATTAAGGCGTCTAGGGGTCCGTGGGGCAAAATGCGGGGAACCAAGAGGGCGTGGCGGGTAGGCACCCATGTACGCACAACCACTTCATGGTGGTAAGAAGTTTGACACCCGCCCCAGGTCCCTCGGCCTTTCCTGGAATCCGCTAGAGCAATTCTAGGTGCTTATATTAAGGAATTAAGACCTCTGGGGGACGGTGGGGCAAAATGCAGGGAACCAGGAAGGTGTGGTGGGTAGGCACCCATGTACGCACAACCACCTCATGATGGTAAGAAGTTTGACACCCTCCCCAGGTCCCTCGGCCCTTCCTGGAATCAGCTAGAGCAATTCTAAGTGCTTATATTAAGGAATTAAGGCGTCTAGGGGACCGTGGGGCAAAATGCGGGGAACCAGGAGGGCGTGGCGGATAGGCACCCATGTACGCACAACCACCTCATGGTGGTAAGAAGTTTGACACCCGGCCCAGGTCCCTCTGCCTTTCCTGGAATCCGCCAGAGCAATTCTAGGTGCTTATATTAAGGAATTAAGGCGTCTAGGGGTCCGTGGGGCAAAATGCAGGGAACCAGGAGGGCGTGGCGGGTAGGCACCCATGTACGCACAACCACTTCATAGTGGTAAGAAGTTTGACACCCGGCCCAGATCCCTCGGCACTTCCTGGAATCCACTAGAGCATTTCTAGGTGCTTATATTAAGGAATTAAGGCGTCTAGGGGTCCGTGGGGCAAAATGCGGGGAACCAAGAGGGCGTGGCGGGTAGGCACCTATGTACGCACAATCACCTCATAGTTGTAAGAAGTTTGACACCCGCCCCAGGTCCCTCGGCCATTCCTGGAATCCGCTAGAGCAATTCTAAGTCCTTATATTAAGGAATTAAGGCCTCTGGGAGTCCGTGGGGAAAAATGCAGGGAACCAGGAGGGCGTGGCTGATAGGCACCCATGTACGCATAACCACCTCATGGTGGTAAGAAGTTTCACACCCAGCCCAGGTCCCTCGGCCCTTCCTGAAATCTGCTGGAGCAATTCTAGGTGCTTATATTAAGGAATTAAGACCTCTGGGGGTCCGTGGGGCAAAATGCGGGGAACCAGGAGGGCGTGGCGGGTAGGCACCCATGTACGCACAACCACCTCATGGTGGTAAGAAGTTTGACACTCGATGCAAGTCCCTCGGCCCTTCCTGGAATCCGCTAGAGCAATTCAAGGTGCTTATATTAAGGAATTAAGGCTTCTGGGGGTCCGTGGGGCAAAATGCAGGGAACCAAGAGGGCGTGGCGGGTAGGCACCCATGTACGCACAACCACTTCATGGTGGTAAGAAGTTTTACACCCAGCCCAGGTCCCTCGGCCCTACCTGCAATCCGCTAGAACAATTCTAGGTGCTTATAATAAAGAATTAAGCCCTCTGGGAATCCGTGGGGCAAAATGCGGGGAACAAGGAGGGTGTGGCGGATAGACACCCATGTACGCAGAACTACCTCATGGTGGTAAGAAGTTTGACACTCGAGCCAAGTCCCTCGGCGCTTACTGGAATCCGCTAGAGCAATTCTAAGTGCTTATATTAAGGAATTAAGGCCTCTGGGAGTCCGTGGGGCAAAATGCAGGGAACCAGGAGGGCGTGGCGGATAGGCACCCATGTACGCACAACCACCTCATGGTGGTAAGAAGTTTGACACCCGGCCCAGGTCCCTCTGCCTTTCCTGGAATCCGCCAGAGCAATTCTAGGTGCTTATATTAAGGAATTAAGGCGTCTAGGGGTCCTTGGGGCAAAATGCGGGGAACCAGGAGGGCGTGGCGGGTAGGCACCCATGTACGCACAACCACCTCATGGTGGTAAGAAGTTTAACACCCTTCCCATGTCCCTCGGCCCTTCCTGGAATCCGCTAGAGCAATTCTAAGGGCTTATATTAAGGAATTAAGGCCTCTGGGAGTCCGTGGGGCAAAATGCAGGGAACCAGGAGGGCGTGGCGGATAGGCACCCATGTACGCACAACCACCTCATGGTGGTAAGAAGTTTGACACCCGGCCCAGGTCCCTCTGCCTTTCCTGGAATCCGCCAGAGCAATTCTAGGTGCTTATATTAAGGAATTAAGACCTCTGGGGACGGTGGGGCAAAATGCAGGGAACCAGGAAGGCGTGGTGGGTAGGCACCCATGTACGCACAACCACCTCATGATGGTAAGAAGTTTGACACCCTCCCCAGGTCCCTCGGCCCTTCCTGGAATCCGCTAGAGCAATTCTAAGTGCTTATATTTAGGAATTAAGGCGTCTAGGGGTCGGTGGGGCAAAATGCGGGGAACCAGGAGGGCGTGGCGGATAGGCACCCATGTACGCACAACCACCTCATGGTGGTAAGAAGTTTGACACCCGGCCCAGGTCCCTCTGCCTTTCCTGGAATCCGCCAGAGCAATTCAAGGTGCTTATATTAAGGAATTAAGGCTTCTGGGGGTCCGTGGGGCAAAATGCAGGGAACCAAGAGGGCGTGGCGGGTAGGCACCCATGTACGCACAACCACCTCATGATGGTAAGAAGTTTGACACCCTCCCCAGGTCCCTCGGCCCTTCCTGGAATCAGCTAGAGCAATTCTAAGTGCTTATATTAAGGAATTAAGGCGTCTAGGGGCCCGTGGGGCAAAATGCGGGGAACCAGGAGGGCGTGGCGGATAGGCACTCATGTACGCACAACCACCTCATGGTGGTAAGAAGTTTGACACCCGGCCCAGGTCCCTCCGCCTTTCCTGGAATCCGCCAGAGCAATTCTAGGTGCTTATATTAAGGAATTAAGGCTTCTGGGGTTCCGTGGGGCAAAATGCAGGGAACCAGGAGGGCGTGGCGGGTAGGCACCCATGTACGCACAACCACTTCATTGTGGTAAGAAGTTTGACACCCGGCCCAGATCCCTCGGCACTTCCTGGAATCCGCTAGAGCATTCCTAGGTGCTTATATTAAGGAATTAAGGTGTCTAGGGGTCCGTGGGGCAATATGCGGGGAACCAAGAGGGCGTGGCGGGTAGGCACCTATGTACGCACAATCACCTCATAGTTGTAAGAAGTTTGACACCCGCCCCAGGTCCCTCGGCCATTCCTGGAATCCGCTAGAGCAATTCTAAGTCCTTGTATTAAGGAATTAAGGCCTCTGGGAGTCCGTGGGGAAAAATGCAGGGAACCAGGAGGGCGTGGCTGATAGGCACCCATGTACGCATAACCACCTCATGGTGGTAAGAAGTTTGAGACCCGCCCCAGGACCCTCGGCCCTTCCTGGAATCCGCTAGAGCAATTCTAAGTGCTTATATTAAGGAATTAAGGCCTCTGGGAGTCCGTGAGGCAAAATGCAGGGAACCAAGAGGGCGTGGCGGATAGGCACCCATGTACGCACAACCACCTCATGGTGGTAAGAAGTTTGACACACGGCCCAGGTCCCTCTGCCTTTCCTGGAATCCGCTAGAGCAATTCTAGGCGCTTATATTAAGGAATTAAGGCTTCTGGGGTTCCGTGGGGCAAAATGCAGGGAACCAGGAGGGCGTGGCGGGTAGGCACCCATGTACGCACAACCACCTCATGATGGTAAGAAGTTTAACACCCGCCCCAGGTCCCTCGGCACTTCCTGGAATCCGCTAGAGCAATTCTAGGTGCTTATATTAAGGAATTAAGCCCACTGGGGGACCGTGGGGCAAAATGCGGGGAACCAGGAGGGCGTGGCGGATAGGCACCCATGTACGCAGAACTACCTCATGGTGGTAAGAAGTTTAACACCCTGCCCCAGGTCCCTCGGCCCTTCCTGGAATCCGCTAGAGCAATTCTAAGTGCTTATATTAAGGAATTAAGGCCTCTGGGGGTCCGTGGGGCAAAATGCAGGGAACCAGGAGGGCGTGGCGGTTAGGCACCCATGTACGCACAACCACCTCATGGTGGTAAGAAGTTTGACACCCGGCCCAGGTCCCTCTGTCTTTCCTGGAATCCGCCAGAGCAATTCTAGGTGCTTATATTAAGGAATTAAGGCGTCTAGGGGTCCTTGGGGCAAAATGCGGGGAACCAGGAGGGCGTGCCGGGTAGGCACCCATGTACGCACAACCACTTCATGGTGGTAAGAAGTTTGACACCCGGCCCAGATCCCTCGGCACTTCCTGGAATCCGCTAGAGCATTTCTAGGTGCTTATATTAAGGAATTAAGGCGTCTAGGGGTCCGTGGGGCAAAATGCGGGGAACCAAGAGGGCGTGGCGGGTAGCCACCCATGTACGCACAACCACTTCATGGTGGTAAGAAGTTTGACACCCAGCCCAGGTCCCTCGGCCCTTCCTGCAATCCACTAGAACAATTCTAGGTGCTTATATTAAAGAATTAAGCCCTCTGGGAATCCATGGGGCAAAATGCGGGGAACAAGGAGGGTGTGGCGGATAGACACCCATGTACGCAGAACTACCTCATGGTGGTAAGAAGTTTGACACTCGAGCCAAGTCCCTCGGCCCTTACTGGAATCCGCTAGAGCAATTCTAAGTGCTTATATTAAGAAATCAAGGCCTCTGGGAGTCCGTGGGGCAAAATGCAGGGAACCAGGAGGGCGTGGCGGGTAGGCACCCATGTACGCACAACCACCTCATGGTGGTAAGAAGTTTGATAACCGGCCCAGGTCCCTCTGCCTTTCCTGGAATCCGCCAGAGCAATTCTAGGTGCTTATATTAAGGAATTAAAGCCTCAGGGAGTCCGTGGGGCAAAATGCATGGAACCAGGAGGGCGTGGCGGGTAGGCACCCATGTACGCACAACCACTTCATGGTGGTAAAAAGTTTGACACCCGGCCCAGATACCTCGGCACTTCCTGGAATCCGCTAGAGCATTTCTAGTTGCTTATATTAAGGAATTAAGGCGTCTAGGGGTCCGTGGGGCAAAATGCGGGAAACCAAGAGGGCGTGGCGGGTAGGCACCCATGTACGCACAACCACTTCATGGTGGTAAGAAGTTTCACACCCAGCCCAGGTCCCTCGGCCCTTCCTGAAATCTGCTGGAGCAATTCTAGGTGGTTATATTAAGGAATTAAGACCTCTGGGGGTCCGTGGGGCAAAATGCGGGGAACCAGGAAGGCATGGCGGGTAGGCACCCATGTACGCACAACCACCTCATGGTGGTAAGAAGTTTGACACCCGCCCCAGGTCCCTCGGCCATTCCTGGAATCCGCTAGAGCAATTCTAAGTGCTTATATTAAGGAATTAAGGCCTCTGGGAGTCCGTGGGGCAAAATGCAGGGAACCAGGAGGGCGTGGCGGATAGGCACCCATGTACGCACAACCACCTCATGGTGGTAAGAAGTTTGACACCCGGCCCAGGTCCCTCTGCCTTTCCTGGAATCCGCTAGAGCAATTCTAGGTGCTTATATTAAGGAATTAAGGCGTCTAGGAGTCCGCGAGGCAAAATGCAGGGAACCAGGAGGGCGTGGCGGATAGGCACCCATGTACGCACAACCACCTCATGGTGGTAAGAAGTTTGACACCCGGCCCAGGTCCCTCTGCCTTTCCTGGAATCCGCCAGAGCAATTCTAGGTGCTTATATTAAGGAATTAAGACGTCTAGGGGTCCGTGGGGCAAAAAGCGGGGAACCAGGAGGGCGTGGCGGGTAGGCACCCATGTACGCACAACCACCTCATGGTGGTAAGAAGTTTGACACTCGACCCAAGTCCCTCGGCCCTTCCTGGAATCCGCTAGAGCAATTCTAGGTGCTTATATTAAGGAATTAAGGCTTCTGGGGGTCCGTGGGGCAAAATGCAGGGAACCAGGATGGCGTGGCGGGTAGGCACCCATGTACGCACAACCACCTCATGGTGGTAAGAAGTTTGACACCCGCCCCAGGTCCCTCGGCTCTTCCTGGAATCCGCTAGAGCAATTCTAGGTGCTTATATTAAGGAATTAAGCCCTCTGGGGGACCGTGGGGCAAAATGCGGGGAATCAGGAGGGCGTGGCGGATAGGCACCCATGTACGCAGAACTACCTCATCGTGGTAAGAAGTTTAACACCCTGCCCAGGTCCCTCGGCCCTTCCTGGAATCCGCTAGAGCAATTCTAAGTGCTTATATTAAGGAATTAAGGCCTCTGGGAGTCCGTGGGGCAAAATGCAGGGAACCAGGAGGGCGTGGCGGATAGGCACTCATGTACGCACAACCACCTCATGGTGGTAAGAAGTTTGACACCCGGCCCAGGTCCCTCCGCCTTTCCTGGAATCCGCCAGAGCAATTCTAGGTGCTTATATTAAGGAATTAAGGCTTCTGGGGTTCCGTGGGGCAAAATGCAGGGAACCAGGAGGGCGTGGCGGGTAGGCACCCATGTACGCACAACCACTTCATTGTGGTAAGAAGTTTGACACCCGGCCCAGATCCCTCGGCACTTCCTGGAATCCGCTAGAGCATTTCTAGGTGCTTATATTAAGGAATTAAGGTGTCTAGGGGTCCGTGGGGCAAAATGCGGGGAACCAAGAGGGCGTGGCGGGTAGGCACCTATGTACGCACAATCACCTCATAGTTGTAAGAAGTTTGACACCCGCCCCAGGTCCCTCGGCCATTCCTGGAATCCGCTAGAGCATTTCTAGGTGCTTATATTAAGGAATTAAGGTGTCTAGGGGTCCGTGGGGCAAAATGCGGGGAACCAAGAGGGCGTGGCGGGTAGGCACCTATGTACGCACAATCACCTCATAGTTGTAAGAAGTTTGACACCCGCCCCAGGTCCCTCGGCCATTCCTGGAATCCGCTAGAGCAATTCTAAGTCCTTGTATTAAGGAATTAAGGCCTCTGGGAGTCCGTGGGGAAAAATGCAGGGAACCAGGAGGGCGTGGCTGATAGGCACCCATGTACGCATAACCACCTCATGGTGGTAAGAAGTTTGAGACCCGCCCCAGGACCCTCGGCCCTTCCTGGAATCCGCTAGAGCAATTCTAAGTGCTTATATTAAGGAATTAAGGCCTCTGGGAGTCCGTGAGGCAAAATGCAGGGAACCAGGAGGGCGTGGCGGATAGGCACCCATGTACGCACAACCACCTCATGGTGGTAAGAAGTTTAACACCCGCCCCAGGTCCCTCGGCACTTCCTGGAATCCGCTAGAGCAATTCTAGGTACTTATATTAAGGAATTAAGCCCTCTGGGGGACCATGGGGCAAAATGCGGGGAACCAGGAGGGCGTGGCGGATAGGCACCCATGTACGCAGAACTACCTCATGGTGGTAAGAAGTTTAACACCCTGCCCAGGTCCCTCGGCCCTTCCTGGAATCCGCTAGAGCAATTCTAAGTGCTTATATTAAGGAATTAAGGCCTCTGGGGGTCCGTGGGGCAAAATGCAGGGAACCAGGAGGGCGTGGCGGTTAGGCACCCATGTACGCACAACCACCTCATGGTGGTAAGAAGTTTGACACCCGGCCCAGGTCCCTCTGTCTTTCCTGGAATCCGCCAGAGCAATTCTAGGTGCTTATATTAAGGAATTAAGGCGTCTAGGGGTCCTTGGGGCAAAATGCGGGGAACCAGGAGGGCGTGCCGGGTAGGCACCCATGTACGCACAACCACTTCATGGTGGTAAGAAGTTTGACACCCGGCCCAGATCCCTCGGCACTTCCTGGAATCCGCTAGAGCATTTCTAGGTGCTTATATTAAGGAATTAAGGCGTCTAGGGGTCCGTGGGGCAAAATGCGGGGAACCAAGAGGGCGTGGCGGGTAGCCACCCATGTACGCACAACCACTTCATGGTGGTAAGAAGTTTGACACCCAGCCCAGGTCCCTCGGCCCTTCCTGCAATCCACTAGAACAATTCTAGGTGCTTATATTAAAGAATTAAGCCCTCTGGGAATCCATGGGGCAAAATGCGGGGAACAAGGAGGGTGTGGCGGATAGACACCCATGTACGCAGAACTACCTCATGGTGGTAAGAAGTTTGACACTCGAGCCAAGTCCCTCGGCCCTTACTGGAATCCGCTAGAGCAATTCTAAGTGCTTATATTAAGAAATCAAGGCCTCTGGGAGTCCGTGGGGCAAAATGCAGGGAACCAGGAGGGCGTGGCGGATAGGCACCCATGTACGCACAACCACCTCATGGTGGTAAGAAGTTTGACACCCGGCCCAGGTCCCTCTGCCTTTCCTGGAATCCGCCAGAGCAATTCTAGGGGCTTATATTAAGGAATTGAGGCGTCTAGGGGTCCGAGGGGCAAAATGCAGGGAACCAGGAGGGCGTGGCGGGTAGGCACCCATGTACGCACAACCACCTCATGGTGGTAAGAAGTTTGATAACCGGCCCAGGTCCCTCTGCCTTTCCTGGAATCCGCCAGAGCAATTCTAGGTGCTTATATTAAGGAATTAAAGCCTCAGGGAGTCCGTGGGGCAAAATGCATGGAACCAGGACGGCGTGGCGGGTAGGCACCCATGTACGCACAACCACTTCATGGTGGTAAAAAGTTTGACACCCGGCCCAGATACCTCGGCACTTCCTGGAATCCGCTAGAGCATTTCTAGTTGCTTATATTAAGGAATTAAGGCGTCTAGGGGTCCGTGGGGCAAAATGCGGGAAACCAAGAGGGCGTGGCGGGTAGGCACCCATGTACGCACAACCACTTCATGGTGGTAAGAAGTTTCACACCCAGCCCAGGTCCCTCGGCCCTTCCTGAAATCTGCTGGAGCAATTCTAGGTGCTTATATTAAGGAATTAAGACCTCTGGGGGTCCGTGGGGCAAAATGCGGGGAACCAGGAAGGCATGGCGGGTAGGCACCCATGTACGCACAACCACCTCATGGTGGTAAGAAGTTTGACACCCGCCCCAGGTCCCTCGGCCATTCCTGGAATCCGCTAGAGCAATTCTAAGTGCTTATATTAAGGAATTAAGGCCTCTGGGAGTCCGTGGGGCAAAATGCAGGGAACCAGGAGGGCGTGGCGGATAGGCACCCATGTACGCACAACCACCTCATGGTGGTAAGAAGTTTGACACCCGGCCCAGGTCCCTCTGCCTTTCCTGGAATCCGCCAGAGCAATTCTAGGTGCTTATATTAAGGAATTAAGGCGTCTAGGGGTCCGTGGGGCAAAATGCAGGGAACCAGGAGGGCGTGGCGGGTAGGCACCCATGTACGCACAACCACTTCATAGTGGTAAGAAGTTTGACACCCGGCCCAGATCCCTCGGCACTTCCTGGAATCCGCTAGAGCATTTCTAGGTGCTTATATTAAGGAATTAAGGCGTCTAGGGGTCCGTGGGGCAAAATGCGGGGAACCAAGAGGGCGTGGCGGGTAGGCACCTATGTACGCACAATCACCTCATAGTGGTAAGAAGTTTGACACCCGCCCCAGGTCCCTCGGCCATTCCTGGAATCCGCTAGAGCAATTCTAAGTCCTTATATTAAGGAATTAAGGCCTCTGGGAGTCCGTGGGGAAAAATGCAGGGAACCAGGAGGGCGTGGCTGATAGGCACCCATGTACGCATAACCACCTCATGGTGGTAAGAAGTTTGAGACCCGCCCCAGGACCCTCGGCCCTTCCTGGAATCCGCTAGAGCAATTCTAAGTGCTTATATTAAGGAATTAAGGCCTCTGGGAGTCCGCGAGGCAAAATGCAGGGAACCAGGAGGGCGTGGCGGATAGGCAACCATGTACGCACAACCACCTCATGGTGGTAAGAAGTTTGACACCCGGCCCAGGTCCCTCTGCCTTTCCTGGAATCCGCCAGAGCAATTCTAGGTGCTTATATTAAGGAATTAAGACGTCTAGGGGTCCGTGGGGCAAAAAGCGGGGAACCAGGAGGGCGTGGCGGGTAGGCACCCATGTACGCACAACCACCTCATGGTGGTAAGAAGTTTGACACTCGACCCAAGTCCCTCGGCCCTTCCTGGAATCCGCTAGAGCAATTCTAGGTGCTTATATTAAGGAATTAAGGCTTCTGGGGGTCCGTGGGGCAAAATGCAGGGAACCAGGAGGGCGTGGCGGGTAGGCACCCATGTACGCACAACCACCTCATGGTGGTAAGAAGTTTGACACCCGCCCCAGGTCCCTCGGCTCTTCCTGGAATCCGCTAGAGCAATTCTAGGTGCTTATATTAAGGAATTAAGCCCTCTGGGGGACCGTGGGGCAAAATGCGGGGAATCAGGAGGGCGTGGCGGATAGGCACCCATGTACGCAGAACTACCTCATCGTGGTAAGAAGTTTAACACCCTGCCCAGGTCCCTCGGCCCTTCCTGGAATCCGCTAGAGCAATTCTAAGTGCTTATATTAAGGAATTAAGGCCTCTGGGAGTCCGTGGGGCAAAATGCAGGGAACCAGGAGGGCGTGGCGGATAGGCACCCATGTACGCACAACCACCTCATGGTGGTAAGAAGTTTAACACCCTGCCCAGGTCCCTCGGCCCTTCCTGGAATCCGCTAGAGCAATTCTAAGTGCTTATATTAAGGAATTAAGGCCTCTGGGAGTCCGTGGGGCAAAATGCAGGGAACCAGGAGGGCGTGGCGGATAGGCACCCATGTACGCACAACCACCTCATGGTGGTAAGAAGTTTGACACCCGGCCCAGGTCCCTCTGCCTTTCCTGGAATCCGCCAGAGCAATTCTAGATGCTTATATTAAGGAATTAAGGCGTCTAGGGGTCCTTGGGGCAAAATGCGGGGAACCAGGAGGGCGTGGCGGGTAGGCACCCATGTACGCACAACCACCTCATGGTGGTAAGAAGTTTGACACCCGCCCCAGGTCCCTCGGCCCTTCCTGGAATCCGCTAGAGCAATTCTAAGTGCTTATATTAAAGAATTAAGGCCTCAGGGAGTCCGTGGGGCAAAATGCAGGGAACCAGGAGGGCGTGGCGGGTAGGCACCGATGTACGCACAACCACCTCATGGTGGTAAGAAGTTTGACACCCGCCCCAGGTCCCTCGGCCCTTCCTGGAATCCGCTAGAGCAATTCTAAGTGCTTATATTAAAGAATTAAGGCCTCAGGGAGTCCGTGGGGCAAAATGCAGGGAACCAGGAGGGCGTGGCGCGTAGGCACCCATGTACGCACAACCACTTCATGGTGGTAAGAAGTTTGACACCCGGCCCAGATCCCTCGGCACTTCCTGGAATCCGCTAGAGCATTTCTAGGTGCTTATATTAAGGAATTAAGGCGTCTAGGGGTCCGTGGGTCAAAATGCGGGGAACCAAGAGGGCGTGGCGGGTAGGCACCCATGTACGCACAACCACCTCATGGTGGTAAGAAGTTTGACACTCGACCCAAGTCCCTCGGCCCTTCCTGGAATCCGCTAGAGCAATTCTCGGTGCTTATATTAAGGAATTAAGACCTCTGGGGACGGTGGGGCAAAATGCAGGGAACCAGGAAGGCGTGGTGGGTAGGCACCCATGTACGCACAACCACCTCATGGTGGTAAGAAGTTTGACACTCGACCCAAGTCCCTCGGCCCTTCCTGGAATCCGCTAGAGCAATTCTAAGTGCTTATATTAAGGAATTAAGGCGTCTAGGGGTCCGTGGGGCAAAATGCGGGGAACCAGGAGGGCGTGGCGGGTAGGCACCCATGTACGCACAACCACCTCATGGTGGTAAGAAGTTTGACACCCGGCCCAGGTCCCTCTGCCTTTCCTGGAATCCGCCAGAGCAATTCTAGGTGCTTATATTAAGGAATTAATGCGTCTAGGGGTCCGTGGGGCAAAATGCGGGGAACCAGGAGGGCGTGGCGGGTAGGCACCCATGTACGCACAACCACCTCATGGTGGTAAGAGGTTTGACACTCGACGCAAGTCCCTCGGCCCTTCCTGGAATCCGCTAGAGCAATTCAAGGTGCTTATATTAAGGAATTAAGGCTTCTGGGGGTCCGTGGGGCAAAATGCAGGGAACCAGGAGGGCGTGGCGGGTAGGCACCCATGTACGCACAACCACTTCATGGTGGTAAGAAGTTTGACACCCGGCCCAGATCCCTCGGCACTTCCTGGAATCCGCTAGAGCATTTCTAGGTGCTTATATTAAGGAATTAAGGCCTCTAGGGGTCCGTGGGGCAAAATGCGGGGAACCAAGAGGGCGTGGCGGGTAGGCACCCATGTACGCACAACCACTTCATGGTGGTAAGAAGTTTGACACCCGCCCCAGATCCCTCAGCCTTTCCTGGAATCCGCTAGAGCAATTCTAGGTGCTTATATTAAGGAATTAAGACCTCTGGGTGACGGTGGGGAAAAATGCAGGGAACCAGGAAGGCGTGGTGGGTAGGCACCCATGTACGCACAACCACCTCATGATGGTAAGAAGTTTGACACCCTCCCCAGGTCCCTCGGCCCTTCCTGGAATCCGCTAGAGCAATTCTAAGTGCTTATATTAAGGAATTAAGGCGTCTAGGGGCCCGTGGGGCAAAATGCGGGGAACCAGGAGGGCGTGGCGGATAGGCACCCATGTACGCACAACCACCTCATGGTGGTAAGAAGTTTGACACCCGGCCCAGGTCCATCTGCCTTTCCTGGAATCCGCCAGAGCAATTCTAGGTGCTTATATTAAGGAATTAAGGCGTCTAGGGGTCCGTGGGGCAAAATGCAGGGAACCAGGAGGGCGTGGCGGGTAGGCACCCATGTACGCACAACCACTTCATAGTGGTAAGAAGTTTGACACCCGGCCCAGATCCCTCGGCACTTCCTGGAATCCGCTAGAGCATTTCTAGGTGCTTATATTAAGGAATTAAGGCCTCTGGGAGTCCGTGAGGCAAAATGCAGGGAACCAGGAGGGCGTGGCTGATAGGCACCCATGTACGCATAACCACCTCATGGTGGTAAGAAGTTTGAGACCCGCCCCAGGACCCTCGGCCCTTCCTGGAATCCGCTAGAGCAATTCTAAGTGCTTATATTAAGGAATTAAGTCCTCTGGGAGTCCGTGAGGCAAAATGCAGGGAACCAGGAGGGCGTGGCGGATAGGCACCCATGTACGCACAACCACCTCATGTTGGTAATAAGTTTGACACCCGGCCCAGGTCCCTCTGCCTTTCCTGGAATCCGCCAGAGCAATTCTAGGTGCTTATATTAAGGAATTAAGACGTCTAGGGGTCCGTGGGGCAAAATGCGGGGAACCAGGAGGGCGTGGCGGGTAGGCACCCATGTACGCACAACCACCTCATGGTGGTAAGAAGTTTGACACTCGACCCAAGTCCCTCGGCCCTTCCTGGAATCCGCTAGAGCAATTCTAGGTGCTTATATTAAGGAATTAAGGCTTCTGGGGGTCCGTGGGGCAAAATGCAGGGAACCAGGAGGGCGTGGCGGGTAGGCACCCATGTACGCACAACCACCTCATGGTGGTAAGAAGTTTGACACCCGCCCCAGGTCCCTCGGCTCTTCCTGGAATCCGCTAGAGCAATTCTAGGTGCTTATATTAAGGAATTAAGCCCTCTGGGGGACCGTGGGGCAAAATGCGGGGAACCAGGAGGGCGTGGCGGATAGGCACCCACGTACGCAGAACTACCTCATGGTGGTAAGAAGTTTAACACCCTGCCCAGGTCCCTCGGCCCTTCCTGGAATCCGCTAGAGCAATTCTAAGTGCTTATATTAAGGAATTAAGGCCTCTGGGAGTCCGTGGGGCAAAATGCAGGGAACCAGGAGGGCGTGGCGGATAGGCACCCATGTACGCACAACCACCTCATGGTGGTAAGAAGTTTAACACCCTGCCCATGTCCCTCGGCCCTTCCTGGAATCCGCTAGAGCAATTCTAAGGGCTTATATTAAGGAATTAAGGCCTCTGGGAGTCCGTGGGGCAAAATGCAGGGAACCAGGAGGGCGTGGCGGATAGGCACCCATGTACGCACAACCACCTCATGGTGGTAAGAAGTTTGACACCCGGCCCAGGTCCCTCTGCCTTTCCTGGAATCCGCCAGAGCAATTCTAGGTGCTTATATTAAGGAATTAAGGCGTCTAGGGGTCCTTGGGGCAAAATGCGGGGAACCAGGAGGGCGTGGCGGGTAGGCACCCATGTACGCACAACCACCTCATGGTGGTAAGAAGTTTGACACCCGCCCTAGGTCCCTCGGCACTTCCTGGAATCCGCTAGAGCATTTCTAGGTGCTTATATTAAGGAATTAAGGCGTCTAGGGGTCCGTGGGGCAAAATGCGGGGAACCAAGAGGGCGTGGCGGATAGGCACCCATGTACGCAGAACTACCTCATGGTGGTAAGAAGTTTAACACCCTGCCCAGGTCCCTCGGCCCTTCCTGGAATCCGCTAGAGCAATTCTAAGTGCTTATATTAAGGAATTAAGGCCTCTGGGGGTCCGTGGGGCAAAATGCAGGGAACCAGGAGTGCGTGGCGGATAGGCACCCATGTACGCACAACCACCTCATGGTGGTAAGAAGTTTGACACCCGGCCCAGGTCCTTCTGCCTTTCCTGGAATCCGCCAGAGCAATTCTAGGTGCTTATATTAAGGAATTAAGGCGTCTAGGGGTCCTTGGGGCAAAATGCGGGGAACCAGGAGGGCGTGGCGGGTAGGCACCGATGTACGCACAACCACCTCATGGTGGTAAGAAGTTTGACACCCGCCCCAGGTCCCTCGGCCCTTCCTGGAATCCGCTAGAGCAATTCTAAGTGCTTATATTAAAGAATTAAGGCCTCAGGGAGTCCGTGGGGCAAAATGCAGGGAACCAGGAGGGCGTGGCGGGTAGGCACCCATGTACGCACAACCACTTCATGGTGGTAAAAAGTTTGACACCCGGCCCAGATCCCTCGGCACTTCCTGGAATCCGCTAGAGCAATTCTAGGTGCTTATATTAAGGAATTAAGGCGTCTAGGGGTCCGTGGGGCAAAATGCGGGGAACCAAGAGGGCGTGGCTGGTAGCCACCCATGTACGCACAACCACTTCATGGTGGTAAGAAGTTTGACACCCAGCCCAGGTCCCTCGGCCCTTCCTGCAATCCACTAGAACTATTCTAGGTGCTTATATTAAAGAATTAAGCCCTCTGGGAATCCATGGGGCAAAATGCGGGGAACAAGGAGGGTGTGGCGGATAGACACCCATGTACGCAGAACTACCTCATGGTGGTAAGAAGTTTGACATTCGAGCCAAGTCCCTCGGCCCTTACTGGAATCCGCTAGAGCAATTCTAAGTGCTTATATTAAGGAATTAAGGCCTCTGGGGGTCCGTGGGGCAAAATGCAGGGAACCAGGAGGGCGTGGCGGGTAGGCACCCATGTATGCACAACCACTTCATGGTGGCAAGAAGTTTGACACCCGGCCCAGATCCCTCGGCACTTCCTGGAATCCGCTAGAGCATTTCTAGGTGCTTATATTAAGGAATTAAGGCCTCTGGGAGTCCGTGGGGCAAAATGCAGGGAACCAGGAGGGCGTGGCGGATAGGCACCCATGTACGCACAACCACCTCATGGTGGTAAGAAGTTTGACACCCGGCCCAGGTCCCTCTGCCTTTCCTGGAATCCGCCAGAGCAATTCTAGGTGCTTATATTAAGGAATTAAGGCGTCTAGGGGTCCTTGGGGCAAAATGCGGGGAACCAGGAGGGCGTGGCGGGTAGGCACCCATGTACGCACAACCACCTCATGGTGGTAAGAAGTTTGACACCCGCCCTAGGTCCCTCGGCACTTCCTGGAATCCGCTAGAGCATTTCTAGGTGCTTATATTAAGGAATTAAGGCGTCTAGGGGTCCGTGGGGCAAAATGCGGGGAACCAAGAGGGCGTGGCGGATAGGCACCCATGTACGCAGAACTACCTCATGGTGGTAAGAAGTTTAACACCCTGCCCAGGTCCCTCGGCCCTTCCTGGAATCCGCTAGAGCAATTCTAAGTGCTTATATTAAGGAATTAAGGCCTCTGGGGGTCCGTGGGGCAAAATGCAGGGAACCAGGAGTGCGTGGCGGATAGGCACCCATGTACGCACAACCACCTCATGGTGGTAAGAAGTTTGACACCCGGCCCAGGTCCTTCTGCCTTTCCTGGAATCCGCCAGAGCAATTCTAGGTGCTTATATTAAGGAATTAAGGCGTCTAGGGGTCCTTGGGGCAAAATGCGGGGAACCAGGAGGGCGTGGCGGGTAGGCACCGATGTACGCACAACCACCTCATGGTGGTAAGAAGTTTGACACCCGCCCCAGGTCCCTCGGCCCTTCCTGGAATCCGCTAGAGCAATTCTAAGTGCTTATATTAAAGAATTAAGGCCTCAGGGAGTCCGTGGGGCAAAATGCAGGGAACCAGGAGGGCGTGGCGGGTAGGCACCCATGTACGCACAACCACTTCATGGTGGTAAAAAGTTTGACACCCGGCCCAGATCCCTCGGCACTTCCTGGAATCCGCTAGAGCAATTCTAGGTGCTTATATTAAGGAATTAAGGCGTCTAGGGGTCCGTGGGGCAAAATGCGGGGAACCAAGAGGGCGTGGCTGGTAGCCACCCATGTACGCACAACCACTTCATGGTGGTAAGAAGTTTGACACCCAGCCCAGGTCCCTCGGCCCTTCCTGCAATCCACTAGAACTATTCTAGGTGCTTATATTAAAGAATTAAGCCCTCTGGGAATCCATGGGGCAAAATGCGGGGAACAAGGAGGGTGTGGCGGATAGACACCCATGTACGCAGAACTACCTCATGGTGGTAAGAAGTTTGACATTCGAGCCAAGTCCCTCGGCCCTTACTGGAATCCGCTAGAGCAATTCTAAGTGCTTATATTAAGGAATTAAGGCCTCTGGGGGTCCGTGGGGCAAAATGCAGGGAACCAGGAGGGCGTGGCGGATAGGCACCCATGTACGCACAACCACCTCATGGTGGTAAGAAGTTTAACACCCTGCCCAGGTCCCTCGGCCCTTCCTGGAATCCGCTAGAGCAATTCTAAGTGCTTATATTAAGGAATTAAGGCCTCTGGGGGTCCGTGGGGCAAAATGCAGGGAACCAGGAGGGCGTGGCGGATAGGCACCCATGTACGCACAACCACCTCATGGTGGTAAGAAGTTTGACACCCGGCCCAGGTCCCTCTGCCTTTCCTGGAATCCGCCAGAGCAATTCTAGGTGCTTATATTAAGGAATTAAGGCGTCTAGGGGTCCTTGGGGCAAAATGCGGGGAACCAGGAGGGCGTGGCGGGTAGGCACCCATGTACGCACAACCACCTCATGGTGGTAAGAAGTTTGACACCCGCCCCAGGTCCCTCGGCCCTTCCTGGAATCCGCTAGAGCAATTCTAAGTGCTTATATTAAAGAATTAAGGCCTCTGGGAGTCCGTGGGGCAAAATGCAGGGAACCAGGAGGGCGTGGCGGGTAGGCACCCATGTACGCACAACCACTTCATGGTGGTAAGAAGTTTGACACCCGGCCCAGATCCCTCGGCACTTCCTGGAATCCGCTAGAGCATTTCTAGGTGCTTATATTAAGGAATTAAGGCGTCTAGGGGTCCGTGGGGCAAAATGCGGGGAACCAAGAGGGCGTGGCGGGTAGCCACCCATGTACGCACAACCACTTCATGGTGGTAAGAAGTTTGACACCCAGCCCAGGTCCCTCGGCCCTTCCTGCAATCCACTAGAACAATTCTAGGTGCTTATATTAAAGAATTAAGCCCTCTGGGAATCCATGGGGCAAAATGCGGGGAACAAGGAGGGTGTGGCGGATAGGCACCCATGTACGCACAACCACCTCATGGTGGTAAGAAGTTTAACACCCTGCCCAGGTCCCTCGGCCCTTCCTGGAATCCGCTAGAGCAATTCTAAGTGCTTATATTAAGGAATTAAGGCCTCTGGGGGTCCGTGGGGCAAAATGCAGGGAACCAGGAGGGCGTGGCGGATAGGCACCCATGTACGCACAACCACCTCATGGTGGTAAGAAGTTTGACACCCGGCCCAGGTCCCTCTGCCTTTCCTGGAATCCGCCAGAGCAATTCTAGGTGCTTATATTAAGGAATTAAGGCGTCTAGGGGTCCTTGGGGCAAAATGCGGGGAACCAGGAGGGCGTGGCGGGTAGGCACCCATGTACGCACAACCACCTCATGGTGGTAAGAAGTTTGACACCCGCCCCAGGTCCCTCGGCCCTTCCTGGAATCCGCTAGAGCAATTCTAAGTGCTTATATTAAAGAATTAAGGCCTCAGGGAGTCCGTGGGGCAAAATGCAGGGAACCAGGAGGGCGTGGCGGGTAGGCACCCATGTATGCACAACCACTTCATGGTGGCAAGAAGTTTGACACCCGGCCCAGATCCCTCGGCACTTCCTGGAATCCGCTAGAGCATTTCTAGGTGCTTATATTAAGGAATTAAGGCGTCTAGGGGTCCGTGGGGCAAAATGCGGGGAACCAAGAGGGCGTGGCGGGTAGCCACCCATGTACGCACAACCACTTCATGGTGGTAAGAAGTTTGACACTCAGCCCAGGTCCCTCGGCCCTTCCTGCAATCCACTAGAACAATTCTAGGTGCTTATATTAAAGAATTAAGCCCTCTGGGAATCCATGGGGCAAAATGCGGGGAACAAGGAGTGTGTGGCGGATAGACACCCATGTACGCAGAACCACTTCATGGTGGTAAGAAGTTTGACACCCGGCCCAGATCCCTCGGCACTTCCTGGAATCCGCTAGAGCATTTCTAGGTGCTTATATTAAGGAATTAAGGCGTCTAGGGGTCCGTGGGGCAAAATGCGGGGAACCAAGAGGGCGTGGCGGGTAGCCACCCATGTACGCACAACCACTTCATGGTGGTAAGAAGTTTGACACCCAGCCCAGGTCCCTCGGCCCTTCCTGCAATCCACTAGAACAATTCTAGGTGCTTATATTAAAGAATTAAGCCCTCTGGGAATCCATGGGGCAAAATGCGGGGAACAAGGAGGGTGTGGCGGATAGGCACCCATGTACGCACAACCACCTCATGGTGGTAAGAAGTTTAACACCCTGCCCAGGTCCCTCGGCCCTTCCTGGAATCCGCTAGAGCAATTCTAAGTGCTTATATTAAGGAATTAAGGCCTCTGGGGGTCCGTGGGGCAAAATGCAGGGAACCAGGAGGGCGTGGCGGATAGGTACCCATGTACGCACAACCACCTCATGGTGGTAAGAAGTTTGACACCCGGCCCAGGTCCCTCTGCCTTTCCTGGAATCCGCCAGAGCAATTCTAGGTGCTTATATTAAGGAATTAAGGCGTCTAGGGGTCATTGGGGCAAAATGCGGGGAACCAGGAGGGCGTGGCGGGTAGGCACCCATGTACGCACAACCACCTCATGGTGGTAAGAAGTTTGACACCCGCCCCAGGTCCCTCGGCCCTTCCTGGAATCCGCTAGAGCAATTCTAAGTGCTTATATTAAAGAATTAAGGCCTCAGGGAGTCCGTGGGGCAAAATGCAGGGAACCAGGAGGGCGTGGCGGGTAGGCACCCATGTACGCACAACCACTTCATGGTGGTAAGAAGTTTGACACCCGGCCCAGATCCCTCGGCACTTCCTGGAATCCGCTAGAGCATTTCTAGGTGCTTATATTAAGGAATTAAGGCGTCTAGGGGTCCGTGGGGCAAAATGCGGGGAACCAAGAGGGCGTGGCGGGTAGCCACCCATGTACGCACAACCACTTCATGGTGGTAAGAAGTTTGACACTCAGCCCAGGTCCCTCGGCCCTTCCTGCAATCCACTAGAACAATTCTAGGTGCTTATATTAAAGAATTAAGCCCTCTGGGAATCCATGGGGCAAAATGCGGGGAACAAGGAGTGTGTGGCGGATAGACACCCATGTACGCAGAACTACCTCATGGTGGTAAGAAGTTTGACACTCGAGCCAAGTCCCTCGGCCCTTACTGGAATCCGCTAGAGCAATTCTAAGTGCTTATATTAAGAAATCAAGGCCTCTGGGAGTCCGTGGGGCAAAATGCAGGGAACCAGGAGGGCGTGGCGGATAGGCACCCATGTACGCACAACCACCTCATGGTGGTAAGAAGTTTGACACCCGGCCCAGGTCCCTCTGCCTTTCCTGGAATCCGCCAGAGCAATTCTAGGGGCTTATATTAAGGAATTAAGGCGTCTAGGGGTCCGTGGGGCAAAATGCAGGGAACCAGGAGGGCGTGGCGGGTAGGCATCCATGTACGCACAACCACCTCATGGTGGTAAGAAGTTTGATAACCGGCCCAGGTCCCTCTGCCTTTCCTGGAATCCGCCAGAGCAATTCTAGGTGCTTATATTAAGGAATTAAAGCCTCAGGGAGTCCGTGGGGCAAAATGCATGGAACCAGGAGGGCGTGGCGGGTAGGCACCCATGTACGCACAACCACTTCATGGTGGTAAAAAGTTTGACACCCGGCCCAGATCCCTCGGTACTTCCTGGAATCCGCTAGAGCATTTCTAGTTGCTTATATTAAGGAATTAAGGCGTCTAGGGGTCCGTGGGGCAAAATGCGGGGAACCAAGAGGGCGTGGCGGGTAGGCACCCATGTACGCACAACCACTTCATGGTGGTAAGAAGTTTCACACCCAGCCCAGGTCCCTCGGCCCTTCCTGAAATCTGCTGGAGCAATTCTAGGTGCTTATATTAAGGAATTAAGACCTCTGGGGGTCCGTGGGGCAAAATGCGGGGAACCAGGAAGGCGTGGCGGGTAGGCACCCATGTACGCACAACCACCTCATGGTGGTAAGAAGTTTGACACCCGCCCCAGGTCCCTCGGCCATTCCTGGAATCCGCTAGAGCAATTCTAAGTGCTTATATTAAGGAATTAAGGCCTCTGGGAGACCGTGGGGCAAAATGCAGGGAACCAGGAGGGCGTGGCGGATAGGCACCCATGTACTCACAACAACCACATGGTGGTAAGAAGTTTGACACCCGGCCCAGGTCCCTTTGCCTTTCCTGGAATCCGCCAGAGCAATTCTAGGTGCTTATATTAAGGAATTAAGGCGTGTAGGGGTCCGTGGGGAAAAATGCGGGGAACCAGGAGGGCGTGGCGGGTAGGCACCCATGTACGCACAACCACCTCATGGTGGTAAGAAGTTTGACACTCGACGCAAGTCCCTCGGCCCTTCCTGGAATCCGCTAGAGCAATTCAAGGTGCTTATATTAAGGAATTAAGGCTTCTGGGGGTCCGTGGGGCAAAATGCAGGGAACCAGGAGGGCGTGGCGGGTAGGCACCCATGTACGCACAACCACTTCATGGTGGTAAGAAGTTTGACACCCGCCCCAGATCCCTCGGCACTTCCTGGAATCCGCTAGAGCATTTCTAGGTGCTTATATTAAGGAATTAAGGCGTCTAGGGGTCCGTGGGGCAAAATGCGGGGAACCAAGAGGGCGTGGCGGGTAGGCACCCATGTACGCACAACCACTTCATGGTGGTAAGAAGTTTTACACCCAGCCCAGGTCCCTCGGCCCTACCTGCAATCCGCTAGAACAATTCTAGGTGCTTATAATAAAGAATTAAGCCCTCTGGGAATCCGTGGGGCAAAATGCGGGGAACAAGGAGGGTGTGGCGGATAGACACCCAAGTACGCAGAACTACCTCATGGTGGTAAGAAGTTTGACACTCGAGCCAAGTCCCTCGGCCCTTACTGGAATCCGCTAGAGCAATTCTAAGTGCTTATATTAAGGAATTAAGGCCTCTGGGAGTCCGTGGGGCAAAATGCAGGGAACCAGGAGGGCGTGGCGGATAGGCACCCATGTACGCACAACCACCTCATGGTGGTAAGAAGTTTGACACCCGGCCCAGGTCCCTCTGCCTTTCCTGGAATCCGCCAGAGCAATTCTAGGTGCTTATATTAAGGAATTAAGGCGTCTAGCGGTCCTTGGGGCAAAATGCGGGGAACCAGGAGGGCGTGGCGGGTAGGCACCCATGTACGCACAACCACCTCATGGTGGTAAGAAGTTTGACACTCGACCCAAGTCCCTCGGCCCTTCCTGGAATCCGCTAGAGCAATTCTAGGTGCTTATATTAAGGAATTAAGACCTCTGGGGACGGTGGGGCAAAATGCAGGGAACCAGGAAGGCGTGGTGGGTAGGCACCTATGTACGCACAACCACCTCATGATGGTAAGAAGTTTGACACCCTCCCCAGGTCCCTCGGCCCTTCCTGGAATCCGCTAGAGCAATTCTAAGTGCTTATATTTAGGAATTAAGGCGTCTAGGGGTCCGTGGGGCAAAATGCGGGGAACCAGGAGGGCGTGGCGGATAGGCACCCATGTACGCACAACCACCTCATGGTGGTAAGAAGTTTGACACCCAGCCCAGGTCCCTCTGCCTTTCCTGGAATCCGCCAGAGCAATTCTAGGTGCTTATATTAAGGAATTAAGGCGTCTAGGGGTCCGTGGGGCAAAATGCGGGGAACCAGGAGGGCGTGGCGGGTAGGCACCCATGTACGCACAACCACCTCATGGTGGTAAGAAGTTTGACACTCGACGCAAGTCCCTCGGCCCTTCCTGGAATCCGCTAGAGCAATTCAAGGTGCTTATATTAAGGAATTAAGGCTTCTGGGGGTCCGTGGGGCAAAATGCAGGGAACCAGGAGGGCGTGGCGGGTAGGCACCCATGTACGCACAACCACTTCATGGTGGTAAGAAGTTTGACACCCGGCCCAGATCCCTCGGCACTTCCTGGAATCCGCTAGAGCATTTCTAGGTGCTTATATTAAGGAATTAAGGCGTCTAGGGGTCCGTGGGGCAAAATGCGGGGAACCAAGAGGGCGTGGCGGGTAAGCACCCATGTACGCACAACCACTTCATGGTGGTAAGAAGTTTGACACCCGCCCCAGGTCCCTCGGCCTTTCCTGGAATCCGCTAGAGCAATTCTAGGTGCTTATATTAAGGAATTAAGACCTCTGGGGGACGGTGGGGCAAAATGCAGGGAACCAGGAAGGTGTGGTGGGTAGGCACCCATGTACGCACAACCACCTCATGATGGTAAGAAGTTTGACACCCTCCCCAGGTCCCTCGGCCCTTCCTGGAATCAGCTAGAGCAATTCTAAGTGCTTATATTAAGGAATTAAGGCGTCTAGGGGCCCGTGGGGCAAAATGCGGGGAACCAGGAGGGCGTGGCGGATAGGCACCCATGTACGCACAACCACCTCATGGTGGTAAGAAGTTTGACACCCGGCCCAGGTCCCTCTGCCTTTCCTGGAATCCGCCAGAGCAATTCTAGGTGCTTATATTAAGGAATTAAGGCGTCTAGGGGTCCGTAGGGCAAAATGCAGGGAACCAGGAGGGCGTGGCGGGTAGGCACCCATGTACGCACAACCACTTCATAGTGGTAAGAAGTTTGACACCCGGCCCAGATCCCTCGGCACTTCCTGGAATCCACTAGAGCATTTCTAGGTGCTTATATTAAGGAATTAAGGCGTCTAGGGGTCCGTGGGGCAAAATGCGGGGAACCAAGAGGGCGTGGCGGGTAGGCACCTATGTACGCACAATCACCTCATAGTTGTAAGAAGTTTGACACCCGCCCCAGGTCCCTCGGCCATTCCTGGAATCCGCTAGAGCAATTCTAAGTCCTTATATTAAGGAATTAAGGCCTCTGGGAGTCCGTGGGGAAAAATGCAGGGAACCAGGAGGGCGTGGCTGATAGGCACCTATGTACGCATAACCACCTCATGGTGGTAAGAAGTTTCACACCCAGCCCAGGTCCCTCGGCCCTTCCTGAAATCTGCTGGAGCAATTCTAGGTGCTTATATTAAGGAATTAAGACCTCTGGGGGTCCGTGGGGCAAAATGCGGGGAACCAGGAGGGCGTGGCGGGTAGGCACCCATGTACGCACAACCACCTCATGGTGGTAAGAAGTTTGACACTCGACGCAAGTCCCTCGGCCCTTCCTGGAATCCGCTAGAGCAATTCAAGGTGCTTATATTAAGGAATTAAGGCTTCTGGGGGTCCGTGGGGCAAAATGCAGGGAACCAGGAGGGCGTGGCGGGTAGGCACCCATGTACGCACAACCACTTCATGGTGGTAAGAAATTTGACACCCGGCCCAGATCCCTCGGCACTTCCTGGAATCCGCTAGAGCATTTCTAGGTGCTTATATTAAGGAATTAAGGCGTCTAGGGGTCCGTGGGGCAAAATGCGGGGAACCAAGAAGGCGTGGCGGGTAGGCACCCATGTACGCACAACCACTTCATGGTGGTAAGAAGTTTTACACCCAGCCCAGGTCCCTCGGCCCTACCTGCAATCCGCTAGAACAATTCTAGGTGCTTATAATAAAGAATTAAGCCCTCTGGGAATCCGTGGGGCAAAATGCGGGGAACAAGGAGGGTGTGGCGGATAGACACCCATGTACACAGAACTACCTCATGGTGGTAAGAAGTTTGACACTCGAGCCAAGTCCCTCGGCGCTTACTGGAATCCGCTAGAGCAATTCTAAGTGCTTATATTAAGGAATTAAGGCCTCTGGGAGTCCGTGGGGCAAAATGCAGGGAACCAGGAGGGCGTGGCGGATAGGCACCCATGTACGCACAACCACCTCATGGTGGTAAGAAGTTTGACACCCGGCCCAGGTCCCTCTGCCTTTCCTAGAATCCGCCAGAGCAATTCTAGGTGCTTATATTAAGGAATTAAGGCGTCTAGGGGTCCTTGGGGCAAAATGCGGGGAACCAGGAGGGCGTGGCGGGTAGGCACCCATGTACGCACAACCACCTCATGGTGGTAAGAAGTTTGACACCCGCCCCAGGTCCCTCGGCACTTCCTGGAATCCGCTAGAGCATTTCTAGGTGCTTATATTAAGGAATTAAGGCGTCTAGGGGTCCGTGGGGCAAAATGCGGGGAACCAAGAGGGCGTGGCGGGTAGGCACCCATGTACGCACAACCACCTCGTGGTGGTAAGAAGTTTGACACTCGACCCAAGTCCCTCGGCCCTTCCTGGAATCCGCTAGAGCAATTCTAGGTGCTTATATTAAGGAATTAAGACCTCTGGGGACGGTGGGGCAAAATGCAGGGAACCAGGAAGGCGTGGTGGGTAGGCACCTATGTACGCACAACCACCTCATGATGGTAAGAAGTTTGACACCCTCCCCAGGTCCCTCGGCCATTCCTGGAATCCGCTAGAGCAATTCTAAGTGCTTATATTTAGGAATTAAGGCGTCTAGGGGTCCGTGGGGCAAAATGCGGGGAACCAGGAGGGCGTGGCGGATAGGCACCCATGTACGCACAACCACCTCATGGTGGTAAGAAGTTTGACACCCGGCCCAGGTCCCTCTGCCTTTCCTCGAATCCGCCAGAGCAATTCTAGGTGCTTATATTAAGGAATTAAGGCGTCTAGGGGTCCGTGGGGCAAAATGCGGGGAACCAGGAGGGCGTGGCGGGTAGGCACCCATGTACGCACAACCACCTCATGGTGGTAAGAAGTTTGACACTCGACGCAAGTCCCTCGGCCCTTCCTGGAATCCGCTAGAGCAATTCAAGGTGCTTATATTAAGGAATTAAGGCTTCTGGGGGTCCGTGGGGCAAAATGCAGGGAACCAAGAGGGCGTGGCGGGTAGGCACCCATGTACGCACAACCACTTCATGGTGGTAAGAAGTTTGACACCCGGCCCAGATCCCTCGGCACTTCCTGGAATCCGCTAGAGCATTTCTAGGTGCTTATATTAAGGAATTAAGGCGTCTAGGGGTCCGTGGGGCAAAATGCGGGGAACCAAGAGGGCGTGGCGGGTAGGCACCCATGTACGCACAACCACTTCATGGTGGTAAGAAGTTTGACACCCGCCCCAGGTCCCTCGGCCTTTCCTGGAATCCGCTAGAGCAATTCTAGGTGCTTATATTAAGGAATTAAGACCTCTGGGGGACGGTGGGGCAAAATGCAGGGAACCAGGAAGGTGTGGTGGGTAGGCACCCATGTACGCAGAACCACCTCATGATGGTAAGAAGTTTGACACCCTCCCCAGGTCCCTCGGCCTTTCCTGGAATCAGCTAGAGCAATTCTAAGTGCTTATATTAAGGAATTAAGGCGTCTAGGGGCCCGTGGGGCAAAATGCGGGGAACCAGGAGGGCGTGGCGGATAGGCACCCATGTACGCACAACCACCTCATGGTGGTAAGAAGTTTGACACCCGGCCCAGGTCCCTCTGCCTTTCCTGGAATCCGCCAGAGCAATTCTAGGTGCTTATATTAAGGAATTAAGGCGTCTAGGGGTCCGTGGGGCAAAATGCAGGGAACCAGGAGGGCGTGGCGGGTAGGCACCCATGTACGCACAACCACTTCATAGTGGTAAGAAGTTTGACACCCGGCCCAGATCCCTCGGCACTTCCTGGAATCCACTAGAGCATTTCTAGGTGCTTATATTAAGGAATTAAGGCGTCTAGGGGTCCGTGGGGCAAAATGCGGGGAACCAAGAGGGCGTGGCGGGTAGGCACCTATGTACGCACAATCACCTCATAGTTGTAAGAAGTTTGACACCCGCCCCAGGTCCCTCGGCCATTCCTGGAATCCGCTAGAGCAATTCTAGGTGCTTATATTAAGGAATTAAGACCTCTGGGGGACGGTGGGGCAAAATGCAGGGAACCAGGAAGGTGTGGTGGGTAGGCACCCATGTACGCACAACCACCTCATGATGGTAAGAAGTTTGACACCCTCCCCAGGTCCCTCGGCCCTTCCTGGAATCAGCTAGAGCAATTCTAAGTGCTTATATTAAGGAATTAAGGCGTCTAGGGGCCCGTGGGGCAAAATGCGGGGAACCAGGAGGGCGTGGCGGATAGGCACCCATGTACGCACAACCACCTCATGGTGGTAAGAAGTTTGACACCCGGCCCAGGTCCCTCTGCCTTTCCTGGAATCCGCCAGAGCAATTCTAGGTGCTTATATTAAGGAATTAAGGCGTCTAGGGGTCCGTGGGGCAAAATGCAGGGAACCAGGAGGGCGTGGCGGGTAGGCACCCATGTACGCACAACCACTTCATAGTGGTAAGAAGTTTGACACCCGGCCCAGATCCCTCGGCACTTCCTGGAATCCACTAGAGCATTTTTAGGTGCTTATATTAAGGAATTAAGGCGTCTAGGGGTCCGTGGGGCAAAATGCGGGGAACCAAGAGGGCGTGGCGGGTAGGCACCTATGTACGCACAATCACCTCATAGTTGTAAGAAGTTTGACACCCGCCCCAGGTCCCTCGGCCATTCCTGGAATCCGCTAGAGCAATTCTAAGTCCTTATATTAAGGAATTAAGGCCTCTGGGAATCCGTGGGGCAAAATGCGGGGAACAAGGAGGGTGTGGCGGATAGACACCCATGTACGCAGAACTACCTCATGGTGGTAAGAAGTTTGACACTCGAGCCAAGTCCCTCGGCGCTTACTGGAATCCGCTAGAGCAATTCTAAGTGCTTATATTAAGGAATTAAGGCCTCTGGGAGTCCGTGGGGCAAAATGCAGGGAACCAGGAGGGCGTGGCGGATAGGCACCCATGTACGCACAACCACCTCATGGTGGTAAGAAGTTTGACACCCGGCCCAGGTCCCTCTGCCTTTCCTGGAATCCGCCAGAGCAATTCTAGGTGCTTATATTAAGGAATTAAGGCGTCTAGGGGTCCTTGGGGCAAAATGCGGGGAACCAGGAGGGCGTGGCGGGTAGGCACCCATGTACGCACAACCACCTCATGGTGGTAAGAAGTTTGACACCCGCCCCAGGTCCCTCGGCACTTCCTGGAATCCGCTAGAGCATTTCTAGGTGCTTATATTAAGGAATTAAGGCGTCTAGGGGTCCGTGGGGCAAAATGCGGGGAACCAAGAGGGCGTGGCGGGTAGGCACCCATGTACGCACAACCACCTCGTGGTGGTAAGAAGTTTGACACTCGACCCAAGTCCCTCGGCCCTTCCTGGAATCCGCTAGAGCAATTCTAGGTGCTTATATTAAGGAATTAAGACCTCTGGGGACGGTGGGGCAAAATGCAGGGAACCAGGAAGGCGTGGTGGGTAGGCACCTATGTACGCACAACCACCTCATGATAGTAAGAAGTTTGACACCCTCCCCAGGTCCCTCGGCCATTCCTGGAATCCGCTAGAGCAATTCTAAGTGCTTATATTTAGGAATTAAGGCGTCTAGGGGTCCGTGGGGCAAAATGCGGGGAACCAGGAGGGCGTGGCGGATAGGCACCCATGTACGCACAACCACCTCATGGTGGTAAGAAGTTTGACACCCGGCCCAGGTCCCTCTGCCTTTCCTGGAATCCGCCAGAGCAATTCTAGGTGCTTATATTAAGGAATTAAGGCGTCTAGGGGTCCGTGGGGCAAAATGCGGGGAACCAGGAGGGCGTGGCGGGTAGGCACCCATGTACGCACAACCACCTCATGGTGGTAAGAAGTTTGACACTCGACGCAAGTCCCTCGGCCCTTCCTGGAATCCGCTAGAGCAATTCAAGGTGCTTATATTAAGGAATTAAGGCTTCTGGGGGTCCGTGGGGCAAAATGCAGGGAACCAGGAGGGCGTGGCGGGTAGGCACCCATGTACGCACAACCACTTCATAGTGGTAAGAAGTTTAACACCCGGCCCAGATCCCTCGGCACTTCCTGGAATCCACTAGAGCATTTCTAGGTGCTTATATTAAGGAATTAAGGCGTCTAGGGGTCCGTGGGGCAAAATGCGGGGAACCAAGAGGGCGTGGCGGGTAGGCACCTATGTACGCACAATCACCTCATAGTTGTAAGAAGTTTGACACCCGCCCCAGGTCCCTCGGCCATTCCTGGAATCCGCTAGAGCAATTCTAAGTCCTTATATTAAGGAATTAAGGCCTCTGGGAGTCCGTGGGGCAAAATGCGGGGAACCAGGAGGGCGTGGCGGGTAGGCACCCATGTACGCACAACCACCTCATGGTGGTAAGAAGTTTGACACTCGACGCAAGTCCCTCGGCCCTTCCTGGAATCCGCTAGAGCAATTCAAGGTGCTTATATTAAGGAATTAAGGCTTCTGGGGGTCCGTGGGTCAAAATGCAAGGAACCAGGAGGGCGTGGCGGGTAGGCACCCATGTACGCACAACCACTTCATGGTGGTAAGAAGTTTGACACCCGGCCCAGATCCCTCGGCACTTCCTGGAATCCGCTAGAGCATTTCTAGGTGCTTATATTAAGGAATTAAGGCGTCTAGGGGTCCGTGGGGCAAAATGCGGGGAACCAAGAGGGCGTGGCGGGTAGGCACCCATGTACGCACAACCACTTCATGGTGGTAAGAAGTTTGACACCCGCCCCAGGTCCCTCGGCCTTTCCTGGAATCCGCTAGAGCAATTCTAGGTGCTTATATTAAGGAATTAAGACTTCTTGGGGACGGTGGGGCAAAATGCAGGGAACCAGGAAGGCGTGGTGGGTAGGCACCCATGTACGCACAACCACCTCATGATGGTAAGAAGTTTGACACCCTCCCCAGGTCCCTCGGCCCTTCCTGGAATCCGCTAGAGCAATTCTAAGTGCTTATATTAAGGAATTAAGGCGTCTAGGGGCCCGTGGGGCAAAATGCGGGGAACCAGGAGGGCGTGGCGGGTAGGCACCCATGTACGCACAACCACTTCATAGTGGTAAGAAGTTTGACACCCGGCCCAGATCCCTCGGCACTTCCTGGAATCCGCTAGAGCATTTCTAGGTGCTTATATTAAGGAATTAAGGCGTCTAGGGGTCCGTGGGGCAAAATGCGGGGAACCAAGAGGGCGTGGCGGGTAGGCACCTATGTACGCACAATCACCTCATAGTGGTAAGAAGTTTGACACCCGCCCCAGGTCCCTCGGCCATTCCTGGAATCCGCTAGAGCAATTCTAAGTCCTTATATTAAGGAATTAAAGCCTCTGGGAGTCCGTGGGGAAAAATGCAGGGAACCAGGAGGGCGTGGCTGATAGGCACCCATGTACGCATAACCACCTCATGGTGGTAAGAAGTTTGAGACCCGCCCCTGGACCCTCGGCCCTTCCTGGAATCCGCTAGAGCAATTCTAAGTGCTTATATTAAGGAATTAAGGCCTCTGGGAGTCCGTGAGGCAAAATGCAGGGAACCAGGAGGGCGTGGCGGATAGGCACCCATGTACGCACAACCACCTCATGGTGGTAAGAAGTTTGACACCCGGCCCAGGTCCCTCTGCCTTTCCTGGAATCCGCCAGAGCAATTCTAGGTGCTTATATTAAGGAATTAAGACGTCTAGGGGTCCGTGGGGCAAAATGCAGGGAACCAGGAGGGCGTGGCGGGTAGGCACCCATGTTTGCACAACCACCTCATGGTGGTAAGAAGTTTGACACTCGACCCAAGTCCCTCGGCCCTTCCTGGAATCCGCTAGAGCAATTCTAGGTGCTTATATTAAGGAATTAAGGCTTCTGGGGGTCCGTGGGGCAAAATGCAGGGAACCAGGAGGGCGTGGCGGGAAGGCACCCATGTACGCACAACCACCTCATGATGGTAAGAAGTTTAACACCCGCCCCAGGTCCCTCGGCTCTTCCTGGAATCCGCTAGAGCAATTCTAGGTGCTTATATTAAGGAATTAAGCCCTCTGGGGGACCGTGGGGCAAAATGCAGGGAACCAGGAGGGCGTGGCGGATAGGCACCCATGTACGCAGAACTACCTCATGGTGGTAAGAAGTTTAACACCCTGCCCAGGTCCCTCGGCCCTTCCTGGAATCCGCTAGAGCAATTCTAAGTGCTTATATTAAGGAATTAAGGCCTCTGGGGGTCCGTGGGGCAAAATGCAGGGAACCAGGAGGGCGTGGCGGATAGGCACCCATGTACGCACAACCACCTCATGGTGGTAAGAAGTTTGACACCCGGCCCAGGTCCCTCTGCCTTTCCTGGAATCCGCCAGAGCAATTCTAGGTGCTTATATTAAGGAATTAAGGCGTCTAGGGGTCCTTGGGGCAAAATGCGGGGAACCAGGAGGGCGTGGCGGGTAGGCACCCATGTACGCACAACCACCTCATGGTGGTAAGAAGTTTGACACCCGCCCCAGGTCCCTCGGCCCTTCCTGGAATCCGCTAGAGCAATTCTAAGTGCTTATATTAAAGAATTAAGGCCTCAGGGAGTCCGTGGGGCAAAATGCAGGGAACCAGGAGGGCGTGGCGGGTAGGCACCCATGTACGCACAACCACCTCATGGTGGTAAGAAGTTTGACACTCGACCCAAGTCCCTCGGCCCTTCCTGGAATCCGCTAGAGCAATTCTAGGTGCTTATATTAAGGAATTAAGGCTTCTGGGGGTCCGTGGGGCAAAATGCAGGGAACCAGGAGGGCGTGGCGGGTAGGCACCCATGTACGCACAACCACCTCATGGTGGTAAGAAGTTTGACACCCGCCCCAGGTCCCTCGGCTCTTCCTGGAATCCGCTAGAGCAATTCTAGGTGCTTATATTAAGGAATTAAGGCGTCTAGGGGTCCTTGGGGCAAAATGCGGGGAACCAGGAGGGCGTGGCGGGTAGGCACCCATGTACGCACAACCACCTCATGGTGGTAAGAAGTTTGACACCCGCCCTAGGTCCCTCGGCCCTTCCTGGAATCCGCTAGAGCAATTCTAAGTGCTTATATTAAAGAATTAAGGCCTCAGGGAGTCCGTGGGGCAAAATGCAGGGAACCAGGAGGGCGTGGCGGGTAGGCACCCATGTACGCACAACCACTTCATGGTGGTAAGAAGTTTGACACCCGGCCCAGATCCCTCGGCACTTCCTGGAATCCGCTAGAGCATTTCTAGGTGCTTATATTAAGGAATTAAGGCGTCTAGGGGTCCGTGGGGCAAAATGCGGGGAACCAAGAGGGCGTGGCGGATAGGCACCCATGTACGCAGAACTACCTCATGGTGGTAAGAAGTTTAACACCCTGCCCAGGTCCCTCGGCCCTTCCTGGAATCCGCTAGAGCAATTCTAAGTGCTTATATTAAGGAATTAAGGCCTCTGGGGGTCCGTGGGGCAAAATGCAGGGAACCAGGAGTGCGTGGCGGATAGGCACCCATGTACGCACAACCACCTCATGGTGGTAAGAAGTTTGACACCCTCCCCAGGTCCCTCTGCCTTTCCTGGAATCCGCCAGAGCAATTCTAGGTGCTTATATTAAGGAATTAAGGCGTCTAGGGGTCCTTGGGGCAAAATGCGGGGAACCAGGAGGGCGTGGCGGGTAGGCACCGATGTACGCACAACCACCTCATGGTGGTAAGAAGTTTGACACCCGCCCCAGGTCCCTCGGCCCTTCCTGGAATCCGCTAGAGCAATTCTAAGTGCTTATATTAAAGAATTAAGGCCTCAGGGAGTCCGTGGGGCAAAATGCAGGGAACCAGGAGGGCGTGGCGGCTAGGCACCCATGTACGCACAACCACTTCATGGTGGTAAGAAGTTTGACACCCGGCCCAGATCCCTCGGCACTTCCTGGAATCCGCTAGAGCATTTCTAGGTGCTTATATTAAGGAATTAAGGCGTCTAGGGGTCCGTGGGGCAAAATGCGGGGAACCAAGAGGGCGTGGCGGATAGGCACCCATGTACGCACAACCACCTCATGGTGGTAAGAAGTTTGACACCCGGCCCAGGTCCCTCTGCCTTTCCTGGAATCCGCCAGAGCAATTCTAGGTGCTTATATTAAGGAATTAAGGCGTCTAGGGGTCCTTGGGGCAAAATGCGGGGAACCAGGAGGGCGTGGCGGGTAGGCACCCATGTACGCACAACCACCTCATGGTGGTAAGAAGTTTGACACCCGCCCCAGGTCCCTCGGCCCTTCCTGGAATCCGCTAGAGCAATTCTAAGTGCTTATATTAAAGAATTAAGGCCTCAGGGAGTCCGTGGGGCAAAATGCAGGGAACCAGGAGGGCGTGGCGGGTAGGCACCCATGTACGCACAACCACCTCATGGTGGTAAGAAGTTTGACACTCGACCCAAGTCCCTCGGCCCTTCCTGGAATCCGCTAGAGCAATTCTAGGTGCTTATATTAAGGAATTAAGGCTTCTGGGGGTCCGTGGGGCAAAATGCAGGGAACCAGGAGGGCGTGGCGGGTAGGCACCCATGTACGCACAACCACCTCATGGTGGTAAGAAGTTTGACACCCGCCCCAGGTCCCTCGGCTCTTCCTGGAATCCGCTAGAGCAATTCTAGGTGCTTATATTAAGGAATTAAGGCGTCTAGGGGTCCTTGGGGCAAAATGCGGGGAACCAGGAGGGCGTGGCGGGTAGGCACCCATGTACGCACAACCACTTCATGGTGGTAAGAAGTTTGACACCCGGCCCAGATCCCTCGGCACTTCCTGGAATCCGCTAGAGCATTTCTAGGTGCTTATATTAAGGAATTAAGGCGTCTAGGGGTCCGTGGGGCAAAATGCGGGGAACCAAGAGGGCGTGGCGGGTAGGCACCCATGTACGCACAACCACTTCATGGTGGTAAGAAGTTTGACACCCGGCCCAGATCCCTCGGCACTTCCTGGAGTCCGCTAGAGCATTTCTAGGTGCTTATATTAAGGAATTAAGGCGTCTAGGGGTCCGTGGGGCAAAATGCGGGGAACCAAGAGGGCGTGGCGGGTAGCCACCCATGTACGCACAACCACTTCATGGTGGTAAGAAGTTTGACACCCAGCCCAGGTCCCTCGGCCCTTCCTGCAATCCACTAGAACAATTCTAGGTGCTTATATTAAAGAATTAAGCCCACTGGGAATCCATGGGGCAAAATGCGGGGAACAAGGAGGGTGTGGCGGATAGACACCCATGTACGCAGAACTACCTCATGGTGGTAAGAAGTTTGACACTCGAGCCAAGTCCCTCGGCCCTTACTGGAATCCGCTAGAGCAATTCTAAGTGCTTATATTAAGGAATTAAGGCCTCTGGGGGTCCGTGGGGCAAAATGCAGGGAACCAGGAGGGCGTGGCGGATAGGCACCCATGTACGCACAACCACCTATTGGTGGTAAGAAGTTTAACACCCTGCCCAGGTCCCTCGGCCCTTCCTGGAATCCGCTAGAGCAATTCTAAGTGCTTATATTAAGGAATTAAGGCCTCTGGGGGTCCGTGGGGCAAAATGCAGGGAACCAGGAGGGCGTGGCGGATAGGCACCCATGTACGCACAACCACCTCATGGTGGTAAGAAGTTTGACACCCGGCCCAGGTCCCTCTGCCTTTCCTGGAATCCGCCAGAGCAATTCTAGGTGCTTATATTAAGGAATTAAGGCGTCTAGGGGTCCTTGGGGCAAAATGCGGGGAACCAGGAGGGCGTGGCGGGTAGGCACCCATGTACACACAACCACCTCATGGAGGTAAGAAGTTTGACACCCGCCCCAGGTCCCTCGGCCCTTCCTGGAATCCGCTAGAGCAATTCTAAGTGCTTATATTAAAGAATTAAGGCCTCAGGGAGTCCGTGGGGCAAAATGCAGGGAACCAGGAGGGCGTGGCGGGTAGGCACCTATGTACGCACAACCACTTCATGGTGGTAAGAAGTTTGACACCCGGCCCAGATCCCTCGGCACTTCCTGGAATCCGCTAGAGCATTTCTAGGTGCTTATATTAAGGAATTAAGGCGTCTAGGGGTCCGTGGGGCAAAATGCGGGGAACCAGAGGGCGTGGCGGGTAGCCACCCATGTACGCACAACCACTTCATGGTGGTAAGAAGTTTGACACTCAGCCCAGGTCCCTCGGCCCTTCCTGCAATCCACTAGAACAATTCTAGGTGCTTATATTAAAGAATTAAGCCCTCTGGGAATCCATGGGGCAAAATGCGGGGAACAAGGAGTGTGTGGCGGATAGACACCCATGTACGCAGAACTACCTCATGGTGGTAAGAAGTTTGACACTCGAGCCAAGTCCCTCGGCCCTTACTGGAATCCGCTAGAGCAATTCTAAGTGCTTATATTAAGAAATCAAGGTCTCTGGGAGTCCGTGGGGCAAAATGCAGGGAACCAGGAGGGCGTGGCGGATAGGCACCCATGTACGCACAACCACCTCATGGTGGTAAGAAGTTTGACACCCGGCCCAGGTCCCTCTGCCTTTCCTGGAATCCGCCAGAGCAATTCTAGGGGCTTATATTAAGGAATTAAGGCGTCTAGGGGTCCGTGGGGCAAAATGCAGGGAACCAGGAGGGCGTGGCGGGTAGGCATCCATGTACGCACAACCACCTCATGGTGGTAAGAAGTTTGATAACCGGCCCAGGTCCCTCTGCCTTTCCTGGAATCCGCCAGGTCAATTCTAGGTGCTTATATTAAGGAATTAAAGCCTCAGGGAGTCCGTGGGGCAAAATGCATGGAACCAGGAGGGCGTGGCGGGTAGGCACCCATGTACGCACAACCACTTCATGGTGGTAAAAAGTTTGACACCCGGCCCAGATCCCTCGGCACTTCCTGGAATCCGCTAGAGCATTTCTAGTTGCTTATATTAAGGAATTAAGGCGTCTAGGGGTCCGTGGGGCAAAATGCGGGGAACCAAGAGGGCGTGGCGGGTAGGCACCCATGTACGCACAACCACTTCATGGTGGTAAAAAGTTTCACACCCAGCCCAGGTCCCTCGGCCCTTCCTGAAATCTGCTGGAGCAATTCTAGGTGCTTATATTAAGGAATTAAGACCTCTGGGGGTCCGTGGGGCAAAATGCGGGGAACCAGGAAGGCGTGGCGGGTAGGCCACCATGTACGCACAACCACCTCATGGTGGTAAGAAGTTTGACACCCGCCCCAGGTCCCTCGGCCATTCCTGGAATCCGCTAGAGCAATTCTAAGTGCTTATATTAAGGAATTAAGGCCTCTGGGAGACCGTGGGGCAAAATGCAGGGAACCAGGAGGGCGTGGCGGATAGGCACCCATGTACTCACAACAACCACATGGTGGTAAGAAGTTTGACACCCGGCCCAGGTCCCTTTGCCTTTCCTGGAATCGGCCAGAGCAATTCTAGGTGCTTATATTAAGGAATTAAGGCGTGTAGGGGTCCGTGGGGAAAAATGCGGGGAACCAGGAGGGCGTGGCGGGTAGGCACCCATGTACGCACAACCACCTCATGGTGGTAAGAAGTTTGACACTCGACGCAAGTCCCTCGGCCCTTCCTGGAATCCGCTAGAGCAATTCAAGGTGCTTATATTAAGGAATTAAGGCTTCTGGGGGTCCGTGGGGCAAAATGCAGGGAACCAGGAGGGCGTGGCGGGTAGGCACCCATGTACGCACAACCACTTCATGGTGGTAAGAAGTTTGACACCCGGCCCAGATCCCTCGGCACTTCCTGGAATCCGCTAGAGCATTTCTAGGTGCTTATATTAAGGAATTAAGGCGTCTAGGGGTCCGTGGGGCAAAATGCGGGGAACCAAGAGGGCGTGGCGGGTAGGCACCCATGTACGCACAACCACCTCATGGTGGTAAGAAGTTTGACACCCGCCCCAGGTCCCTCGGCACTTCCTGGAATCCGCTAGAGCATTTCTAGGTGCTTATATTAAGGAATTAAGGCGTCTAGGGGTCCGTGGGGCAAAATGCGGGGAACCAAGAGGGCGTGGCGGGTAGGCACCCATGTACGCACAACCACCTCATGGTGGTAAGAAGTTTGACACTCGACCCAAGTCCCTCGGCCCTTCCTGGAATCCGCTAGAGCAATTCTAGGTGCTTATATTAAGGAATTAAGACCTCTGGGGACGGTGGGGCAAAATGCAGGGAACCAGGAAGGCGTGGTGGGTAGGCACCTATGTACGCACAACCACCTCATGATGGTAAGAAGTTTGACACCCTCCCCAGGTCCCTCGGCCCTTCCTGGAATCCGCGAGAGCAATTCTAAGTGCTTATATTTAGGAATTAAGGCGTCTAGGGGTCCGTGGGGCAAAATGCGGGGAACCAGGAGGGCGTGGCGGGTAGGCACCCATGTACGCACAACCACCTCATGGTGGTAAGAAGTTTGACACTCGACGCAAGTCCCTCGGCCCTTCCTGGAATCCGCTAGAGCAATTCAAGGTGCTTATATTAAGGAATTAAGGCTTCTGGGGGTCCGTGGGGCAAAATGCAGGGAACCAGGACGGCGTGGCGGGTAGGCACCCATGTACGCACAACCACTTCATGGTGGTAAGAAGTTTGACACCCGGCCCAGATCCCTCGGCACTTCCTGGAATCCGCTAGAGCATTTCTAGGTGCTTATATTAAGGAATTAAGGCGTCTAGGGGTCCGTGGGGCAAAATGCGGGGAACCAAGAGGGCGTTGCGGGTAGGCACCCATGTACGCACAACCACTTCATGGTGGTAAGAAGTTTGACACCCGCCCCAGGTCCCTCGGCCTTTCCTGGAATCCGCTAGAGCAATTCTAGGTGCTTATATTAAGGAATTAAGACCTCTGGGGGACGGTGGGGCAAAATGCAGGGAACCAGGAGGGTGTGGTGGGTAGGCACCCATGTACGCACAACCACCTCATGATGGTAAGAAGTTTGACACCCTCCCCAGGTCCCTCGGCCCTTCCTGGAATCAGCTAGAGCAATTCTAAGTGCTTATATTAAGGAATTAAGGCGTCTAGGGGCCCGTGGGGCAAAATGCGGGGAACCAGGAGGGCGTGGCGGATAGGCACCCATGTACGCACAACCACCTCATGGTGGTAAGAAGTTTGACACCCGGCCCAGGTCCCTCTGCCTTTCCTGGAATCCGCCAGAGCAATTCTAGGTGCTTATATTAAGGAATTAAGGCGTCTAGGGGTCCGTGGGGCAAAATGCAGGGAACCAGGAGGGCGTGGCGGGTAGGCACCCATGTACGCACAACCACTTCATAGTGGTAAGAAGTTTGACACCCGGCCCAGATCCCTCGGCACTTCCTGGAATCCGCTAGAGCATTTCTAGGTGCTTATATTAAGGAATTAAGGCGTCTAGGGGTCCGTGGGGCAAAATGCGGGGAACCAAGAGGGCGTGGCGGGTAGGCACCCATGTACGCACAACCACTTCATGGTGGTAAGAAGTTTGACACCCGGCCCAGATCCCTCGGCACTTCCTGGAGTCCGCTAGAGCATTTCTAGGTGCTTATATTAAGGAATTAAGGCGTCTAGGGGTCCGTGGGGCAAAATGCGGGGAACCAAGAGGGCGTGGCGGGTAGCCACCCATGTACGCACAACCACTTCATGGTGGTAAGAAGTTTGACACCCAGCCCAGGTCCCTCGGCCCTTCCTGCAATCCACTAGAACAATTCTAGGTGCTTATATTAAAGAATTAAGCCCACTGGGAATCCATGGGGCAAAATGCGGGGAACAAGGAGGGTGTGGCGGATAGACACCCATGTACGCAGAACTACCTCATGGTGGTAAGAAGTTTGACACTCGAGCCAAGTCCCTCGGCCCTTACTGGAATCCGCTAGAGCAATTCTAAGTGCTTATATTAAGGAATTAAGGCCTCTGGGGGTCCGTGGGGCAAAATGCAGGGAACCAGGAGGGCGTGGCGGATAGGCACCCATGTACGCACAACCACCTATTGGTGGTAAGAAGTTTAACACCCTGCCCAGGTCCCTCGGCCCTTCCTGGAATCCGCTAGAGCAATTCTAAGTGCTTATATTAAGGAATTAAGGCCTCTGGGGGTCCGTGGGGCAAAATGCAGGGAACCAGGAGGGCGTGGCGGATAGGCACCCATGTACGCACAACCACCTCATGGTGGTAAGAAGTTTGACACCCGGCCCAGGTCCCTCTGCCTTTCCTGGAATCCGCCAGAGCAATTCTAGGTGCTTATATTAAGGAATTAAGGCGTCTAGGGGTCCTTGGGGCAAAATGCGGGGAACCAGGAGGGCGTGGCGGGTAGGCACCCATGTACACACAACCACCTCATGGAGGTAAGAAGTTTGACACCCGCCCCAGGTCCCTCGGCCCTTCCTGGAATCCGCTAGAGCAATTCTAAGTGCTTATATTAAAGAATTAAGGCCTCAGGGAGTCCGTGGGGCAAAATGCAGGGAACCAGGAGGGCGTGGCGGGTAGGCACCTATGTACGCACAACCACTTCATGGTGGTAAGAAGTTTGACACCCGGCCCAGATCCCTCGGCACTTCCTGGAATCCGCTAGAGCATTTCTAGGTGCTTATATTAAGGAATTAAGGCGTCTAGGGGTCCGTGGGGCAAAATGCGGGGAACCAGAGGGCGTGGCGGGTAGCCACCCATGTACGCACAACCACTTCATGGTGGTAAGAAGTTTGACACTCAGCCCAGGTCCCTCGGCCCTTCCTGCAATCCACTAGAACAATTCTAGGTGCTTATATTAAAGAATTAAGCCCTCTGGGAATCCATGGGGCAAAATGCGGGGAACAAGGAGTGTGTGGCGGATAGACACCCACGTACGCAGAACTACCTCATGGTGGTAAGAAGTTTGACACTCGAGCCAAGTCCCTCGGCCCTTACTGGAATCCGCTAGAGCAATTCTAAGTGCTTATATTAAGAAATCAAGGTCTCTGGGAGTCCGTGGGGCAAAATGCAGGGAACCAGGAGGGCGTGGCGGATAGGCACCCATGTACGCACAACCACCTCATGGTGGTAAGAAGTTTGACACCCGGCCCAGGTCCCTCTGCCTTTCCTGGAATCCGCCAGAGCAATTCTAGGGGCTTATATTAAGGAATTAAGGCGTCTAGGGGTCCGTGGGGCAAAATGCAGGGAACCAGGAGGGCGTGGCGGGTAGGCATCCATGTACGCACAACCACCTCATGGTGGTAAGAAGTTTGATAACCGGCCCAGGTCCCTCTGCCTTTCCTGGAATCCGCCAGGTCAATTCTAGGTGCTTATATTAAGGAATTAAAGCCTCAGGGAGTCCGTGGGGCAAAATGCATGGAACCAGGAGGGCGTGGCGGGTAGGCACCCATGTACGCACAACCACTTCATGGTGGTAAAAAGTTTGACACCCGGCCCAGATCCCTCGGCACTTCCTGGAATCCGCTAGAGCATTTCTAGTTGCTTATATTAAGGAATTAAGGCGTCTAGGGGTCCGTGGGGCAAAATGCGGGGAACCAAGAGGGCGTGGCGGGTAGGCACCCATGTACGCACAACCACTTCATGGTGGTAAAAAGTTTCACACCCAGCCCAGGTCCCTCGGCCCTTCCTGAAATCTGCTGGAGCAATTCTAGGTGCTTATATTAAGGAATTAAGACCTCTGGGGGTCCGTGGGGCAAAATGCGGGGAACCAGGAAGGCGTGGCGGGTAGGCCACCATGTACGCACAACCACCTCATGGTGGTAAGAAGTTTGACACCCGCCCCAGGTCCCTCGGCCATTCCTGGAATCCGCTAGAGCAATTCTAAGTGCTTATATTAAGGAATTAAGGCCTCTGGGAGACCGTGGGGCAAAATGCAGGGAACCAGGAGGGCGTGGCGGATAGGCACCCATGTACTTACAACAACCACATGGTGGTAAGAAGTTTGACACCCGGCCCAGGTCCCTTTGCCTTTCCTGGAATCGGCCAGAGCAATTCTAGGTGCTTATATTAAGGAATTAAGGCGTGTAGGGGTCCGTGGGGAAAAATGCGGGGAACCAGGAGGGCGTGGCGGGTAGGCACCCATGTACGCACAACCACCTCATGGTGGTAAGAAGTTTGACACTCGACGCAAGTCCCTCGGCCCTTCCTGGAATCCGCTAGAGCAATTCAAGGTGCTTATATTAAGGAATTAAGGCTTCTGGGGGTCCGTGGGGCAAAATGCAGGGAACCAGGAGGGCGTGGCGGGTAGGCACCCATGTACGCACAACCACTTCATGGTGGTAAGAAGTTTGACACCCGGCCCAGATCCCTCGGCACTTCCTGGAATCCGCTAGAGCATTTCTAGGTGCTTATATTAAGGAATTAAGGCGTCTAGGGGTCCGTGGGGCAAAATGCGGGGAACCAAGAGGGCGTGGCGGGTAGGCACCCATGTACGCACAACCACCTCATGGTGGTAAGAAGTTTGACACCCGCCCCAGGTCCCTCGGCACTTCCTGGAATCCGCTAGAGCATTTCTAGGTGCTTATATTAAGGAATTAAGGCGTCTAGGGGTCCGTGGGGCAAAATGCGGGGAACCAAGAGGGCGTGGCGGGTAGGCACCCATGTACGCACAACCACCTCATGGTGGTAAGAAGTTTGACACTCGACCCAAGTCCCTCGGCCCTTCCTGGAATCCGCTAGAGCAATTCTAGGTGCTTATATTAAGGAATTAAGACCTCTGGGGACGGTGGGGCAAAATGCAGGGAACCAGGAAGGCGTGGTGGGTAGGCACCTATGTACGCACAACCACCTCATGATGGTAAGAAGTTTGACACCCTCCCCAGGTCCCTCGGCCCTTCCTGGAATCCGCGAGAGCAATTCTAAGTGCTTATATTTAGGAATTAAGGCGTCTAGGGGTCCGTGGGGCAAAATGCGGGGAACCAGGAGGGCGTGGCGGGTAGGCACCCATGTACGCACAACCACCTCATGGTGGTAAGAAGTTTGACACTCGACGCAAGTCCCTCGGCCCTTCCTGGAATCCGCTAGAGCAATTCAAGGTGCTTATATTAAGGAATTAAGGCTTCTGGGGGTCCGTGGGGCAAAATGCAGGGAACCAGGAGGGCGTGGCGGGTAGGCACCCATGTACGCACAACCACTTCATGGTGGTAAGAAGTTTGACACCCGGCCCAGATCCCTCGGCACTTCCTGGAATCCGCTAGAGCATTTCTAGGTGCTTATATTAAGGAATTAAGGCGTCTAGGGGTCCGTGGGGCAAAATGCGGGGAACCAAGAGGGCGTTGCGGGTAGGCACCCATGTACGCACAACCACTTCATGGTGGTAAGAAGTTTGACACCCGCCCCAGGTCCCTCGGCCTTTCCTGGAATCCGCTAGAGCAATTCTAGGTGCTTATATTAAGGAATTAAGACCTCTGGGGGACGGTGGGGCAAAATGCAGGGAACCAGGAGGGTGTGGTGGGTAGGCACCCATGTACGCACAACCACCTCATGATGGTAAGAAGTTTGACACCCTCCCCAGGTCCCTCGGCCCTTCCTGGAATCAGCTAGAGCAATTCTAAGTGCTTATATTAAGGAATTAAGGCGTCTAGGGGCCCGTGGGGCAAAATGCGGGGAACCAGGAGGGCGTGGCGGATAGGCACCCATGTACGCACAACCACCTCATGGTGGTAAGAAGTTTGACACCCGGCCCAGGTCCCTCTGCCTTTCCTGGAATCCGCCAGAGCAATTCTAGGTGCTTATATTAAGGAATTAAGGCGTCTAGGGGTCCGTGGGGCAAAATGCAGGGAACCAGGAGGGCGTGGCGGGTAGGCACCCATGTACGCACAACCACTTCATAGTGGTAAGAAGTTTGACACCCGGCCCAGATCCCTCGGCACTTCCTGGAATCCACTAGAGCATTTCTAGGTGCTTATATTAAGGAATTAAGGCGTCTAGGGGTCCGTGGGGAAAAATGCAGGGAACCAGGAGGGCGTGGCTTATAGGCACCCATGTACGCATAACCACCTCATGGTGGTAAGAAGTTTCACACCCAGCCCAGGTCCCTCGGCCCTTCCTGAAATCTGCTGGAGCAATTCTAGGTGCTTATATTAAGGAATTAAGACCTCTGGGGGTCCGTGGGGCAAAATGCGGGGAACCAGGAAGGCGTGGCGGGTAGGCACCCATGTACGCACAACCACCTCATGGTGGTAAGAAGTTTGACACCCGCCCCAGGTCCCTCGGCCATTCCTGGAATCCGCTAGAGCAATTCTAAGTGCTTATATTAAGGAATTAAGGCCTCTGGGAGACCGTGGGGCAAAATGCAGGGAACCAGGAGGGCGTGGTGGATAGGCACCCATGTACTCACAACAACCACATGGTGGTAAGAAGTTTGACACCCGACCCATGTCCCTTTGCCTTTCCTGGAATCCGCCAGAGCAATTCTAGGTGCTTATATTAAGGAATTAAGGCGTCTAGGGGTCCGTGGGGCAAAATGCGGGGAACCAAGAGGGCGTTGCGGGTAGGCACCCATGTACGCACAACCACTTCATGGTGGTAAGAAGTTTGACACCCGCCCCAGGTCCCTCGGCCTTTCCTGGAATCCGCTAGAGCAATTCTAGGTGCTTATATTAAGGAATTAAGACCTCTGGGGGACGGTGGGGCAAAATGCAGGGAACCAGGAAGGTGTGGTGGGTAGGCACCCATGTACGCACAACCACCTCATGATGGTAAGAAGTTTGACACCCTCCCCAGGTCCCTCGGCCCTTCCTGGAATCAGCTAGAGCAATTCTAAGTGCTTATATTAAGGAATTAAGGCGTCTAGGGGCCCGTGGGGCAAAATGCGGGGAACCAGGAGGGCGTGGCGGATAGGCACCCATGTACGCACAACCACCTCATGGTGGTAAGAAGTTTGACACCCGGCCCAGGTCCCTCTGCCTTTCCTGGAATCCGCCAGAGCAATTCTAGGTGCTTATATTAAGGAATTAAGGCGTCTAGGGGTCCGTGGGGCAAAATGCAGGGAACCAGGAGGGCGTGGCGGGTAGGCACCCATGTACGCACAACCACTTCATAGTGGTAAGAAGTTTGACACCCGGCCCAGATCCCTCGGCACTTCCTGGAATCCACTAGAGCATTTCTAGGTGCTTATATTAAGGAATTAAGGCGTCTAGGGGTCCGTGGGGAAAAATGCAGGGAACCAGGAGGGCGTGGCTTATAGGCACCCATGTACGCATAACCACCTCATGGTGGTAAGAAGTTTCACACACAGCCCAGGTCCCTCGGCCCTTCCTGAAATCTGCTGGAGCAATTCTAGGTGCTTATATTAAGGAATTAAGACCTCTGGGGGTCCGTGGGGCAAAATGCGGGGAACCAGGAAGGCGTGGCGGGTAGGCACCCATGTACGCACAACCACCTCATGGTGGTAAGAAGTTTGACACCCGCCCCAGGTCCCTCGGCCATTCCTGGAATCCGCTAGAGCAATTCTAAGTGCTTATATTAAGGAATTAAGGCCTCTGGGAGACCGTGGGGCAAAATGCAGGGAACCAGGAGGGCGTGGTGGATAGGCACCCATGTACTCACAACAACCACATGGTGGTAAGAAGTTTGACACCCGACCCATGTCCCTTTGCCTTTCCTGGAATCCGCCAGAGCAATTCTAGGTGCTTATATTAAGGAATTAAGGCGTGTAGGGGTCCGTGGGGAAAAATGCGGGAAACCAGGAGGGCGTGGCGGGTAGGCACCCATGTACGCACAACCACCTCATGGTGGTAAGAAGTTTGACACTCGACGCAAGTCCCTCGGCCCTTCCTGGAATCCGCTAGAGCAATTCAAGGTGCTTATATTAAGGAATTAAGGCTTCTGGGGGTCCGTGGGGCAAAATGCAGGGAACCAGGAGGGCTTGGCGGGTAGGCACCCATGTACGCACAACCACTTCATGGTGGTAAGAAGTTTGACACCCGGCCCAGATCCCTCGGCACTTCCTGGAATCCGCTAGAGCATTTCTAGGTGCTTATATTAAGGAATTAAGGCGTCTAGGGGTCCGTGGGGCAAAATGCGGGGAACCAAGAGGGCGTGGCGGGTAGGCACCCATGTACGCACAACCACTTCATGGTGGTAAGAAGTTTTACACCCAGCCCAGGTCCCTCGGCCCTACCTGCAATCCGCTAGAACAATTCTAGGTGCTTATAATAAAGAATTAAGCCCTCTGGGAATCCGTGGGGCAAAATGCGGGGAACAAGGAGGGTGTGGCGGGTAGGCACCCATGTACGCACAACCACCTCATGGTGGTAAGAAGTTTGACACCCGCCCCAGGTCCCTCGGCCATTCCTGGAATCCGCTAGAGCAATTCTAAGTGCTTATATTAAGGAATTAAGGCCTCTGGGAGACCGTGGGGCAAAATGCAGGGAACCAGGAGGGCGTGGCGGATAGGCACCCATGTACTCACAACAACCACATGGTGGTAAGAAGTTTGACACCCGGCCCAGGTCCCTTTGCCTTTCCTGGAATCCGCCAGAGCAATTCTAGGTGCTTATATTAAGGAATTAAGGCGTGTAGGGGTCCGTGGGGAAAAATGCGGGGAACCAGGAGGGCGTGGCGGGTAGGCACCCATGTACGCACAACCACCTCATGGTGGTAAGAAGTTTGACACTCGACGCAAGTCCCTCGGCCCTTCCTGGAATCCGCTAGAGCAATTCAAGGTGCTTATATTAAGGAATTAAGGCTTCTGGGGGTCCGTGGGGCAAAATGCAGGGAACCAGGAGGGCGTGGCGGGTAGGCACCCATGTACGCACAACCACTTCATGGTGGTAAGAAGTTTGACACCCGGCCCAGATCCCTCGGCACTTCCTGGAATCCGCTAGAGCATTTCTAGGTGCTTATATTAAGGAATTAAGGCGTCTAGGGGTCCGTGGGGCAAAATGCGGGGAACCAAGAGGGCGTGGCGGGTAGGCACCCATGTACGCACAACCACTTCATGGTGGTAAGAAGTTTTACACCCAGCCCAGGTCCCTCGGCCCTACCTGCAATCCGCTAGAACAATTCTAGGTGCTTATAATAAAGAATTAAGCCCTCTGGGAATCCGTGGGGCAAAATGCGGGGAACAAGGAGGGTGTGGCGGATAGACACCCAAGTACGCAGAACTACCTCATGGTGGTAAGAAGTTTGACACTCGAGCCAAGTCCCTCGGCCCTTACTGAAATCCGCTAGAGCAATTCTAAGTGCTTATATTAAGGAATTAAGGCCTCTGGGAGTCCGTGGGGCAAAATGCAGGGAACCAGGAGGGCGTGGCGGATAGGCACCCATGTACGCACAACCACCTCATGGTGGTAAGAAGTTTGACACCCGGCCCAGGTCCCTCTGCCTTTCCTGGAATCCGCCAGAGCAATTCTAGGTGCTTATATTAAGGAATTAAGGCGTCTAGGGGTCCGTGGGGAAAAATGCAGGGAACCAGGAGGGCGTGGCTTATAGGCACCCATGTACGCATAACCACCTCATGGTGGTAAGAAGTTTCACACACAGCCCAGGTCCCTCGGCCCTTCCTGAAATCTGCTGGAGCAATTCTAGGTGCTTATATTAAGGAATTAAGACCTCTGGGGGTCCGTGGGGCAAAATGCGGGGAACCAGGAAGGCGTGGCGGGTAGGCACCCATGTACGCACAACCACCTCATGGTGGTAAGAAGTTTGACACCCGCCCCAGGTCCCTCGGCCATTCCTGGAATCCGCTAGAGCAATTCTAAGTGCTTATATTAAGGAATTAAGGCCTCTGGGAGACCGTGGGGCAAAATGCAGGGAACCAGGAGGGCGTGGTGGATAGGCACCCATGTACTCACAACAACCACATGGTGGTAAGAAGTTTGACACCCGACCCATGTCCCTTTGCCTTTCCTGGAATCCGCCAGAGCAATTCTAGGTGCTTATATTAAGGAATTAAGGCGTGTAGGGGTCCGTGGGGAAAAATGCGGGAAACCAGGAGGGCGTGGCGGGTAGGCACCCATGTACGCACAACCACCTCATGGTGGTAAGAAGTTTGACACTCGACGCAAGTCCCTCGGCCCTTCCTGGAATCCGCTAGAGCAATTCAAGGTGCTTATATTAAGGAATTAAGGCTTCTGGGGGTCCGTGGGGCAAAATGCAGGGAACCAGGAGGGCTTGGCGGGTAGGCACCCATGTACGCACAACCACTTCATGGTGGTAAGAAGTTTGTCACCCGGCCCAGATCCCTCGGCACTTCCTGGAATCCGCTAGAGCATTTCTAGGTGCTTATATTAAGGAATTAAGGCGTCTAGGGGTCCGTGGGGCAAAATGCGGGGAACCAAGAGGGCGTGGCGGGTAGGCACCCATGTACGCACAACCACTTCATGGTGGTAAGAAGTTTTACACCCAGCCCAGGTCCCTCGGCCCTACCTGCAATCCGCTAGAACAATTCTAGGTGCTTATAATAAAGAATTAAGCCCTCTGGGAATCCGTGGGGCAAAATGCGGGGAACAAGGAGGGTGTGGCGGGTAGGCACCCATGTACGCACAACCACCTCATGGTGGTAAGAAGTTTGACACCCGCCCCAGGTCCCTCGGCCATTCCTGGAATCCGCTAGAGCAATTCTAAGTGCTTATATTAAGGAATTAAGGCCTCTGGGAGACCGTGGGGCAAAATGCAGGGAACCAGGAGGGCGTGGCGGATAGGCACCCATGTACTCACAACAACCACATGGTGGTAAGAAGTTTGACACCCGGCCCAGGTCCCTTTGCCTTTCCTGGAATCCGCCAGAGCAATTCTAGGTGCTTATATTAAGGAATTAAGGCGTGTAGGGGTCCGTGGGGAAAAATGCGGGGAACCAGGAGGGCGTGGCGGGTAGGCACCCATGTACGCACAACCACCTCATGGTGGTAAGAAGTTTGACACTCGACGCAAGTCCCTCGGCCCTTCCTGGAATCCGCTAGAGCAATTCAAGGTGCTTATATTAAGGAATTAAGGCTTCTGGGGGTCCGTGGGGCAAAATGCAGGGAACCAGGAGGGCGTGGCGGGTAGGCACCCATGTACGCACAACCACTTCATGGTGGTAAGAAGTTTGACACCCGGCCCAGATCCCTCGGCACTTCCTGGAATCCGCTAGAGCATTTCTAGGTGCTTATATTAAGGAATTAAGGCGTCTAGGGGTCCGTGGGGCAAAATGCGGGGAACCAAGAGGGCGTGGCGGGTAGGCACCCATGTACGCACAACCACTTCATGGTGGTAAGAAGTTTTACACCCAGCCCAGGTCCCTCGGCCCTACCTGCAATCCGCTAGAACAATTCTAGGTGCTTATAATAAAGAATTAAGCCCTCTGGGAATCCGTGGGGCAAAATGCGGGGAACAAGGAGGGTGTGGCGGATAGACACCCAAGTACGCAGAACTACCTCATGGTGGTAAGAAGTTTGACACTCGAGCCAAGTCCCTCGGCCCTTACTGAAATCCGCTAGAGCAATTCTAAGTGCTTATATTAAGGAATTAAGGCCTCTGGGAGTCCGTGGGGCAAAATGCAGGGAACCAGGAGGGCGTGGCGGATAGGCACCCATGTACGCACAACCACCTCATGGTGGTAAGAAGTTTGACACCCGGCCCAGGTCCCTCTGCCTTTCCTGGAATCCGCCAGAGCAATTCTAGGTGCTTATATTAAGGAATTAAGGCGTCTAGGGGTCCTTGGGGCAAAATGCGGGGAACCAGGAGGGCGTGGCGGGTAGGCACCCATGTACGCACAACCACCTCATGGTGGTAAGAAGTTTTACACCCAGCCCAGGTCCCTCGGCCCTACCTGCAATCCGCTAGAACAATTCTAGGTGCTTATAATAAAGAATTAAGCCCTCTGGGAATTCGTGGGGCAAAATGCGGGGAACAAGGAGGGTGTGGCGGATAGACACCCAAGTACGCAGAACTACCTCATGGTGGTAAGAAGTTTGACACTCGAGCCAAGTCCCTCGGCCCTTACTGGAATCCGCTAGAGCAATTCTAAGTGCTTATATTAAGGAATTAAGGCCTCTGGGAGTCCGTGGGGCAAAATGCAGGGAACCAGGAGGGCGTGGCGGATAGGCACCCATGTACGCACAACCACCTCATGGTGGTAAGAAGTTTGACACCCGGCCCAGGTCCCTCTGCCTTTCCTGGAATCCGCCAGAGCAATTCTAGGTGCTTATATTAAGGAATTAAGGCGTCTAGGGGTCCTTGGGGCAAAATGCGGGGAACCAGGAGGGCGTGGCGGGTAGGCACCCATGTACGCACAACCACCTCATGGTGGTAAGAAGTTTGACACCCGCCCCAGGTCCCTCGGCACTTCCTGGAATCCGCTAGAGCATTTCTAGGTGCTTATATTAAGGAATTAAGGCGTCTAGGGGTCCGTGGGGCAAAATGCGGGGAACCAGGAGGGCGTGGCGGGTAGGCACCCATGTACGCACAACCACCTCATGGTGGTAAGAAGTTTTACACCCAGCCCAGGTCCCTCGGCCCTACCTGCAATCCGCTAGAACAATTCTAGGTGCTTATAATAAAGAATTAAGCCCTCTGGGAATCCGTGGGGCAAAATGCGGGGAACAAGGAGGGTGTGGCGGATAGACACCCAAGTACGCAGAACTACCTCATGGTGGTAAGAAGTTTGACACTCGAGCCAAGTCCCTCGGCCCTTACTGAAATCCGCTAGAGCAATTCTAAGTGCTTATATTAAGGAATTAAGGCCTCTGGGAGTCCGTGGGGCAAAATGCAGGGAACCAGGAGGGCGTGGCGGATAGGCACCCATGTACGCACAACCACCTCATGGTGGTAAGAAGTTTGACACCCGGCCCAGGTCCCTCTGCCTTTCCTGGAATCCGCCAGAGCAATTCTAGGTGCTTATATTAAGGAATTAAGGCGTCTAGGGGTCCTTGGGGCAAAATGCGGGGAACCAGGAGGGCGTGGCGGGTAGGCACCCATGTACGCACAACCACCTCATGGTGGTAAGAAGTTTTACACCCAGCCCAGGTCCCTCGGCCCTACCTGCAATCCGCTAGAACAATTCTAGGTGCTTATAATAAAGAATTAAGCCCTCTGGGAATTCGTGGGGCAAAATGCGGGGAACAAGGAGGGTGTGGCGGATAGACACCCAAGTACGCAGAACTACCTCATGGTGGTAAGAAGTTTGACACTCGAGCCAAGTCCCTCGGCCCTTACTGGAATCCGCTAGAGCAATTCTAAGTGCTTATATTAAGGAATTAAGGCCTCTGGGAGTCCGTGGGGCAAAATGCAGGGAACCAGGAGGGCGTGGCGGATAGGCACCCATGTACGCACAACCACCTCATGGTGGTAAGAAGTTTGACACCCGGCCCAGGTCCCTCTGCCTTTCCTGGAATCCGCCAGAGCAATTCTAGGTGCTTATATTAAGGAATTAAGGCGTCTAGGGGTCCTTGGGGCAAAATGCGGGGAACCAGGAGGGCGTGGCGGGTAGGCACCCATGTACGCACAACCACCTCATGGTGGTAAGAAGTTTGACACCCGCCCCAGGTCCCTCGGCACTTCCTGGAATCCGCTAGAGCATTTCTAGGTGCTTATATTAAGGAATTAAGGCGTCTAGGGGTCCGTGGGGCAAAATGCGGGGAACCAGGAGGGCGTGGCGGGTAGGCACCCATGTACGCACAACCACCTCATGGTGGTAAGAAGTTTGACACCCGGCCCAGGTCCCTCTGCCTTTCCTGGAATCCGCCAGAGCAATTCTAGGTGCTTATATTAAGGAATTAAGGCGTCTAGGGGTCCGTGGGGCAAAATGCGGGGAACCAGGAGGGCGTGGCGGGTAGGCACCCATGTACGCACAACCACCTCATGGTGGTAAGAAGTTTGACACTCGACGCAAGTCCCTCGGCCCTTCCTGGAATCCGCTAGAGCAATTCAAGGTGCTTATATTAAGGAATTAAGGCTTCTGGGGGTCCGTGGGGCAAAATGCAGGGAACCAGGAGGGCGTGGCGGGTAGGCACCCATGTACGCACAACCACTTCATGGTGGTAAGAAGTTTGACACCCGGCCCAGATCCCTCGGCACTTCCTGGAATCCGCTAGAGCATTTCTAGGTGCTTATATTAAGGAATTAAGGCGTCTAGGGGTCCGTGGGGCAAAATGCGGGGAACCAAGAGGGCGTTGCGGGTAGGCACCCATGTACGCACAACCACTTCATGGTGGTAAGAAGTTTGACACCCGCCCCAGGTCCCTCGGCCTTTCCTGGAATCCGCTAGAGCAATTCTAGGTGCTTATATTAAGGAATTAAGACCTCTGGGGGACGGTGGGGCAAAATGCAGGGAACCAGGAAGGTGTGGTGGGTAGGCACCCATGTACGCACAACCACCTCATGGTGGTAAGAAGTTTGACACTCGACGCAAGTCCCTCGGCCCTTCCTGGAATCCGCTAGAGCAATTCAAGGTGCTTATATTAAGGAATTAAGGCTTCTGGGGGTCCGTGGGGCAAAATGCAGGGAACCAGGAGGGCTTGGCGGGTAGGCACCCATGTACGCACAACCACTTCATGGTGGTAAGAAGTTTGACACCCGGCCCAGATCCCTCGGCACTTCCTGGAATCCGCTAGAGCATTTCTAGGTGCTTATATTAAGGAATTAAGGCGTCTAGGGGTCCGTGGGGCAAAATGCGGGGAACCAAGAGGGCGTGGCGGGTAGGCACCCATGTACGCACAACCACTTCATGGTGGTAAGAAGTTTTACACCCAGCCCAGGTCCCTCGGCCCTACCTGCAATCCGCTAGAACAATTCTAGGTGCTTATAATAAAGAATTAAGCCCTCTGGGAATCCGTGGGGCAAAATGCGGGGAACAAGGAGGGTGTGGCGGGTAGGCACCCATGTACGCACAACCACCTCATGGTGGTAAGAAGTTTGACACCCGCCCCAGGTCCCTCGGCCATTCCTGGAATCCGCTAGAGCAATTCTAAGTGCTTATATTAAGGAATTAAGGCCTCTGGGAGACCGTGGGGCAAAATGCAGGGAACCAGGAGGGCGTGGCGGATAGGCACCCATGTACTCACAACAACCACATGGTGGTAAGAAGTTTGACACCCGGCCCAGGTCCCTTTGCCTTTCCTGGAATCCGCCAGAGCAATTCTAGGTGCTTATATTAAGGAATTAAGGCGTGTAGGGGTCCGTGGGGAAAAATGCGGGGAACCAGGAGGGCGTGGCGGGTAGGCACCCATGTACGCACAACCACCTCATGGTGGTAAGAAGTTTGACACTCGACGCAAGTCCCTCGGCCCTTCCTGGAATCCGCTAGAGCAATTCAAGGTGCTTATATTAAGGAATTAAGGCTTCTGGGGGTCCGTGGGGCAAAATGCAGGGAACCAGGAGGGCGTGGCGGGTAGGCACCCATGTACGCACAACCACTTCATGGTGGTAAGAAGTTTGACACCCGGCCCAGATCCCTCGGCACTTCCTGGAATCCGCTAGAGCATTTCTAGGTGCTTATATTAAGGAATTAAGGCGTCTAGGGGTCCGTGGGGCAAAATGCGGGGAACCAAGAGGGCGTGGCGGGTAGGCACCCATGTACGCACAACCACTTCATGGTGGTAAGAAGTTTTACACCCAGCCCAGGTCCCTCGGCCCTACCTGCAATCCGCTAGAACAATTCTAGGTGCTTATAATAAAGAATTAAGCCCTCTGGGAATCCGTGGGGCAAAATGCGGGGAACAAGGAGGGTGTGGCGGATAGACACCCAAGTACGCAGAACTACCTCATGGTGGTAAGAAGTTTGACACTCGAGCCAAGTCCCTCGGCCCTTACTGAAATCCGCTAGAGCAATTCTAAGTGCTTATATTAAGGAATTAAGGCCTCTGGGAGTCCGTGGGGCAAAATGCAGGGAACCAGGAAGGCGTGGCGGATAGGCACCCATGTACGCACAACCACCTCATGGTGGTAAGAAGTTTGACACCCGGCCCAGGTCCCTCTGCCTTTCCTGGAATCCGCCAGAGCAATTCTAGGTGCTTATATTAAGGAATTAAGGCGTCTAGGGGTCCTTGGGGCAAAATGCGGGGAACCAGGAGGGCGTGGCGGGTAGGCACCCATGTACGCACAACCACCTCATGGTGGTAAGAAGTTTTACACCCAGCCCAGGTCCCTCGGCCCTACCTGCAATCCGCTAGAACAATTCTAGGTGCTTATAATAAAGAATTAAGCCCTCTGGGAATTCGTGGGGCAAAATGCGGGGAACAAGGAGGGTGTGGCGGATAGACACCCAAGTACGCAGAACTACCTCATGGTGGTAAGAAGTTTGACACTCGAGCCAAGTCCCTCGGCCCTTACTGGAATCCGCTAGAGCAATTCTAAGTGCTTATATTAAGGAATTAAGGCCTCTGGGAGTCCGTGGGGCAAAATGCAGGGAACCAGGAGGGCGTGGCGGATAGGCACCCATGTACGCACAACCACCTCATGGTGGTAAGAAGTTTGACACCCGGCCCAGGTCCCTCTGCCTTTCCTGGAATCCGCCAGAGCAATTCTAGGTGCTTATATTAAGGAATTAAGGCGTCTAGGGGTCCTTGGGGCAAAATGCGGGGAACCAGGAGGGCGTGGCGGGTAGGCACCCATGTACGCACAACCACCTCATGGTGGTAAGAAGTTTGACACCCGCCCCAGGTCCCTCGGCACTTCCTGGAATCCGCTAGAGCATTTCTAGGTGCTTATATTAAGGAATTAAGGCGTCTAGGGGTCCGTGGGGCAAAATGCGGGGAACCAGGAGGGCGTGGCGGGTAGGCACCCATGTACGCACAACCACCTCATGGTGGTAAGAAGTTTGACACCCGGCCCAGGTCCCTCTGCCTTTCCTGGAATCCGCCAGAGCAATTCTAGGTGCTTATATTAAGGAATTAAGGCGTCTAGGGGTCCGTGGGGCAAAATGCGGGGAACCAGGAGGGCGTGGCGGGTAGGCACCCATGTACGCACAACCACCTCATGGTGGTAAGAAGTTTGACACTCGACGCAAGTCCCTCGGCCCTTCCTGGAATCCGCTAGAGCAATTCAAGGTGCTTATATTAAGGAATTAAGGCTTCTGGGGGTCCGTGGGGCAAAATGCAGGGAACCAGGAGGGCGTGGCGGGTAGGCACCCATGTACGCACAACCACTTCATGGTGGTAAGAAGTTTGACACCCGGCCCAGATCCCTCGGCACTTCCTGGAATCCGCTAGAGCATTTCTAGGTGCTTATATTAAGGAATTAAGGCGTCTAGGGGTCCGTGGGGCAAAATGCGGGGAACCAAGAGGGCGTTGCGGGTAGGCACCCATGTACGCACAACCACTTCATGGTGGTAAGAAGTTTGACACCCGCCCCAGGTCCCTCGGCCTTTCCTGGAATCCGCTAGAGCAATTCTAGGTGCTTATATTAAGGAATTAAGACCTCTGGGGGACGGTGGGGCAAAATGCAGGGAACCAGGAAGGTGTGGTGGGTAGGCACCCATGTACGCACAACCACCTCATGATGGTAAGAAGTTTGACACCCTCCCCAGGTCCCTCGGCCCTTCCTGGAATCAGCTAGAGCAATTCTAAGTGCTTATATTAAGGAATTAAGGCGTCTAGGGGCCCGTGGGGCAAAATGCGGGGAACCAGGAGGGCGTGGCGGATAGGCACCCATGTACGCACAACCACCTCATGGTGGTAAGAAGTTTGACACCCGGCCCAGGTCCCTCTGCCTTTCCTGGAATCCGCCAGAGCAATTCTAGGTGCTTATATTAAGGAATTAAGGCGTCTAGGGGTCCGTGGGGCAAAATGCAGGGAACCAGGAGGGCGTGGCGGGTAGGCACCCATGTACGCACAACCACTTCATAGTGGTAAGAAGTTTGACACCCGGCCCAGATCCCTCGGCACTTCCTGGAATCCACTAGAGCATTTCTAGGTGCTTATATTAAGGAATTAAGGCGTCTAGGGGTCCGTGGGGAAAAATGCAGGGAACCAGGAGGGCGTGGCTGATAGGCATCCATGTACGCATAACCACCTCATGGTGGTAAGAAGTTTCACACCCAGCCCAGGTCCCTCGGCCCTTCCTGAAATCTGCTGGAGCAATTCTAGGTGCTTCTATTAAGGAATTAAGACCTCTGGGGGTCCGTGGGGCAAAATGCGGGGAACCAGGAAGGCGTGGCGGGTAGGCACCCATGTACGCACAACCACCTCATGGTGGTAAGAAGTTTGACACCCGCCCCAGGTCCCTCGGCCATTCCTGGAATCCGCTAGAGCAATTCTAAGTGCTTATATTAAGGAATTAAGGTCTCTGGGAGACCGTGGGGCAAAATGCAGGGAACCAGGAGGGCGTGGTGGATAGGCACCCATGTACTCACAACAACCACATGGTGGTAAGAAGTTTGACACCCGACCCAGGTCCCTTTGCCTTTCCTGGAATCCGCCAGAGCAATTCTAGGTGCTTATATTAAGGAATTAAGGCGTGTAGGGGTCCGTGGGGAAAAATGCGGGGAACCAGGAGGGCGTGGCGGGTAGGCACCCATGTACGCACAACCACCTCATGGTGGTAAGAAGTTTGACACTCGACGCAAGTCCCTCGGCCCTTCCTGGAATCCGCTAGAGCAATTCAAGGTGCTTATATTAAGGAATTAAGGCTTCTGGGGGTCCGTGGGGCAAAATGCAGGGAACCAGGAGGGCTTGGCGGGTAGGCACCCATGTACGCACAACCACTTCATGGTGGTAAGAAGTTTGACACCCGGCCCAGATCCCTCGGCACTTCCTGGAATCCGCTAGAGCATTTCTAGGTGCTTATATTAAGGAATTAAGGCGTCTAGGGGTCCGTGGGGCAAAATGCGGGGAACCAAGAGGGCGTGGCGGGTAGGCACCCATGTACGCACAACCACTTCATGGTGGTAAGAAGTTTTACACCCAGCCCAGGTCCCTCGGCCCTACCTGCAATCCGCTAGAACAATTCTAGGTGCTTATAATAAAGAATTAAGCCCTCTGGGAATCCGTGGGGCAAAATGCGGGGAACAAGGAGGGTGTGGCGGGTAGGCACCCATGTACGCACAACCACCTCATGGTGGTAAGAAGTTTGACACCCGCCCCAGGTCCCTCGGCCATTCCTGGAATCCGCTAGAGCAATTCTAAGTGCTTATATTAAGGAATTAAGGCCTCTGGGAGACCGTGGGGCAAAATGCAGGGAACCAGGAGGGCGTGGCGGATAGGCACCCATGTACTCACAACAACCACATGGTGGTAAGAAGTTTGACACCCGGCCCAGGTCCCTTTGCCTTTCCTGGAATCCGCCAGAGCAATTCTAGGTGCTTATATTAAGGAATTAAGGCGTGTAGGGGTCCGTGGGGAAAAATGCGGGGAACCAGGAGGGCGTGGCGGGTAGGCACCCATGTACGCACAACCACCTCATGGTGGTAAGAAGTTTGACACTCGACGCAAGTCCCTCGGCCCTTCCTGGAATCCGCTAGAGCAATTCAAGGTGCTTATATTAAGGAATTAAGGCTTCTGGGGGTCCGTGGGGCAAAATGCAGGGAACCAGGAGGGCGTGGCGGGTAGGCACCCATGTACGCACAACCACTTCATGGTGGTAAGAAGTTTGACACCCGGCCCAGATCCCTCGGCACTTCCTGGAATCCGCTAGAGCATTTCTAGGTGCTTATATTAAGGAATTAAGGCGTCTAGGGGTCCGTGGGGCAAAATGCGGGGAACCAAGAGGGCGTGGCGGGTAGGCACCCATGTACGCACAACCACTTCATGGTGGTAAGAAGTTTTACACCCAGCCCAGGTCCCTCGGCCCTACCTGCAATCCGCTAGAACAATTCTAGGTGCTTATAATAAAGAATTAAGCCCTCTGGGAATCCGTGGGGCAAAATGCGGGGAACAAGGAGGGTGTGGCGGATAGACACCCAAGTACGCAGAACTACCTCATGGTGGTAAGAAGTTTGACACTCGAGCCAAGTCCCTCGGCCCTTACTGGAATCCGCTAGAGCAATTCTAAGTGCTTATATTAAGGAATTAAGGCCTCTGGGAGTCCGTGGGGCAAAATGCAGGGAACCAGGAGGGCGTGGCGGATAGGCACCCATGTACGCACAACCACCTCATGGTGGTAAGAAGTTTGACACCCGGCCCAGGTCCCTCTGCCTTTCCTGGAATCCGCCAGAGCAATTCTAGGTGCTTATATTAAGGAATTAAGGCGTCTAGGGGTCCTTGGGGCAAAATGCGGGGAACCAGGAGGGCGTGGCGGGTAGGCACCCATGTACGCACAACCACCTCATGGTGGTAAGAAGTTTTACACCCAGCCCAGGTCCCTCGGCCCTACCTGCAATCCGCTAGAACAATTCTAGGTGCTTATAATAAAGAATTAAGCCCTCTGGGAATCCGTGGGGCAAAATGCGGGGAACAAGGAGGGTGTGGCGGATAGACACCCAAGTACGCAGAACTACCTCATGGTGGTAAGAAGTTTGACACTCGAGCCAAGTCCCTCGGCCCTTACTGGAATCCGCTAGAGCAATTCTAAGTGCTTATATTAAGGAATTAAGGCCTCTGGGAGTCCGTGGGGCAAAATGCAGGGAACCAGGAGGGCGTGGCGGATAGGCACCCATGTACGCACAACCACCTCATGGTGGTAAGAAGTTTGACACCCGGCCCAGGTCCCTCTGCCTTTCCTGGAATCCGCCAGAGCAATTCTAGGTGCTTATATTAAGGAATTAAGGCGTCTAGGGGTCCTTGGGGCAAAATGCGGGGAACCAGGAGGGCGTGGCGGGTAGGCACCCATGTACGCACAACCACCTCATGGTGGTAAGAAGTTTGACACCCGCCCCAGGTCCCTCGGCACTTCCTGGAATCCGCTAGAGCATTTCTAGGTGCTTATATTAAGGAATTAAGGCGTCTAGGGGTCCGTGGGGCAAAATGCGGGGAACCAAGAGGGCGTGGCGGGTAGGCACCCATGTACGCACAACCACCTCATGGTGGTAAGAAGTTTGACACTCGACCCAAGTCCCTCGGCCCTTCCTGGAATCCGCTAGAGCAATTCTAGGTGCTTATATTAAGGAATTAAGACCTCTGGGGACGGTGGGGCAAAATGCAGGGAACCAGGAAGGCGTGGTGGGTAGGCACCTATGTACGCACAACCACCTCATGATGGTAAGAAGTTTGACACCCTCCCCAGGTCCCTCGGCCCTTCCTGGAATCCGCGAGAGCAATTCTAAGTGCTTATATTTAGGAATTAAGGCGTCTAGGGGTCCGTGGGGCAAAATGCGGGGAACCAGGAGGGCGTGGCGGATAGGCACCCATGTACGCACAACCACCTCATGGTGGTAAGAAGTTTGACACCCGGCCCAGGTCCCTCTGCCTTTCCTGGAATCCGCCAGAGCAATTTTAGGTGCTTATATTAAGGAATTAAGGCGTCTAGGGGTCCGTGGGGCAAAATGCGGGGAACCAGGAGGGCGTGGCGGGTAGGCACCCATGTACGCACAACCACCTCATGGTGGTAAGAAGTTTGACACTCGACGCAAGTCCCTCGGCCCTTCCTGGAATCCGCTAGAGCAATTCAAGGTGCTTATATTAAGGAATTAAGGCTTCTGGGGGTCCGTGGGGCAAAATGCAGGGAACCAGGAGGGCGTGGCGGGTAGGCACCCATGTACGCACAACCACTTCATGGTGGTAAGAAGTTTGACACCCGGCCCAGATCCCTCGGCACTTCCTGGAATCCGCTAGAGCATTTCTAGGTGCTTATATTAAGGAATTAAGGCGTCTAGGGGTCCGTGGGGCAAAATGCGGGGAACCAAGAGGGCGTTGCGGGTAGGCACCCATGTACGCACAACCACTTCATGGTGGTAAGAAGTTTGACACCCGCCCCAGGTCCCTCGGCCTTTCCTGGAATCCGCTAGAGCAATTCTAGGTGCTTATATTAAGGAATTAAGACCTCTGGGGGACGGTGGGGCAAAATGCAGGGAACCAGGAAGGTGTGGTGGGTAGGCACCCATGTACGCACAACCACCTCATGATGGTAAGAAGTTTGACACCCTCCCCAGGTCCCTCGGCCCTTCCTGGAATCAGCTAGAGCAATTCTAAGTGCTTATATTAAGGAATTAAGGCGTCTAGGGGCCCGTGGGGCAAAATGCGGGGAACCAGGAGGGCGTGGCGGGTAGGCACCCATGTACGCACAACCACTTCATAGTGGTAAGAAGTTTGACACCCGGCCCAGATCCCTCGGCACTTCCTGGAATCCACTAGAGCATTTCTAGGTGCTTATATTAAGGAATTAAGGCGTCTAGGGGTCCGTGGGGAAAAATGCAGGGAACCAGGAGGGCGTGGCTGATAGGCACCCATGTACGCATAACCACCTCATGGTGGTAAGAAGTTTCACACCCAGCCCAGGTCCCTCGGCCCTTCCTGAAATCTGCTGGAGCAATTCTAGGTGCTTATATTAAGGAATTAAGACCTCTGGGGGTCCGTGGGGCAAAATGCGGGGAACCAGGAAGGCGTGGCGGGTAGGCACCCATGTACGCACAACCACTTCATGGTGGTAAAAAGTTTGACACCCGGCCCAGATCCCTCGGTACTTCCTGGAATCCGCTAGAGCATTTCTAGTTGCTTATATTAAGGAATTAAGGCGTCTAGGGGTCCGTGGGGCAAAATGCGGGGAACCAAGAGGGCGTGGCGGGTAGGCACCCATGTACGCACAACCACTTCATGGTGGTAAGAAGTTTCACACCCAGCCCAGGTCCCTCGGCCCTTCCTGAAATCTGCTGGAGCAATTCTAGGTGCTTATATTAAGGAATTAAGACCTCTGGGGGTCCGTGGGGCAAAATGCGGGGAACCAGGAAGGCGTGGCGGGTAGGCACCCATGTACGCACAACCACCTCATGGTGGTAAGAAGTTTGACACCCGCCCCAGGTCCCTCGGCCATTCCTGGAATCCGCTAGAGCAATTCTAAGTGCTTATATTAAGGAATTAAGGCCTCTGGGAGACCGTGGGGCAAAATGCAGGGAACCAGGAGGGCGTGGCGGATAGGCACCCATGTACTCACAACAACCACATGGTGGTAAGAAGTTTGACACCCGGCCCAGGTCCCTTTGCCTTTCCTGGAATCCGCCAGAGCAATTCTAGGTGCTTATATTAAGGAATTAAGGTGTGTAGGGGTCCGTGGGGAAAAATGCGGGGAACCAGGAGGGCGTGGCGGGTAGGCACCCATGTACGCACAACCACCTCATGGTGGTAAGAAGTTTGACACTCGACGCAAGTCCCTCGGCCCTTCCTGGAATCCGCTAGAGCAATTCAAGGTGCTTATATTAAGGAATTAAGGCTTCTGGGGGTCCGTGGGGCAAAATGCAGGGAACCAGGAGGGCGTGGCGGGTAGGCACCCATGTACGCACAACCACTTCATGGTGGTAAGAAGTTTGACACCCGGCCCAGATCCCTCGGCACTTCCTGGAATCCGCTAGAGCATTTCTAGGTGCTTATATTAAGGAATTAAGGCGTCTAGGGGTCCGTGGGGCAAAATGCGGGGAACCAAGAGGGCGTGGCGGGTAGGCACCCATGTACGCACAACCACTTCATGGTGGTAAGAAGTTTTACACCCAGCCCAGGTCCCTCGGCCCTACCTGCAATCCGCTAGAACAATTCTAGGTGCTTATAATAAAGAATTAAGCCCTCTGGGAATCCGTGGGGCAAAATGCGGGGAACAAGGAGGGTGTGGCGGATAGACACCCAAGTACGCAGAACTACCTCATGGTGGTAAGAAGTTTGACACTCGAGCCAAGTCCCTCGGCCCTTACTGGAATCCGCTAGAGCAATTCTAAGTGCTTATATTAAGGAATTAAGGCCTCTGGGAGTCCGTGGGGCAAAATGCAGGGAACCAGGAGGGCGTGGCGGATAGGCACCCATGTACGCACAACCACCTCATGGTGGTAAGAAGTTTGACACCCGGCCCAGGTCCCTCTGCCTTTCCTGGAATCCGCCAGAGCAATTCTAGGTGCTTATATTAAGGAATTAAGGCGTCTAGGGGTCCTTGGGGCAAAATGCGGGGAACCAGGAGGGCGTGGCGGGTAGGCACCCATGTACGCACAACCACCTCATGGTGGTAAGAAGTTTTACACCCAGCCCAGGTCCCTCGGCCCTACCTGCAATCCGCTAGAACAATTCTAGGTGCTTATAATAAAGAATTAAGCCCTCTGGGAATCCGTGGGGCAAAATGCGGGGAACAAGGAGGGTGTGGCGGATAGACACCCAAGTACGCAGAACTACCTCATGGTGGTAAGAAGTTTGACACTCAAGCCAAGTCCCTCGGCCCTTACTGGAATCCGCTAGAGCAATTCTAAGTGCTTATATTAAGGAATTAAGGCCTCTGGGAGTCCGTGGGGCAAAATGCAGGGAACCAGGAGGGCGTGGCGGATAGGCACCCATGTACGCACAACCACCTCATGGTGGTAAGAAGTTTGACACCCGGCCCAGGTCCCTCTGCCTTTCCTGGAATCCGCCAGAGCAATTCTAGGTGCTTATATTAAGGAATTAAGGCGTCTAGGGGTCCTTGGGGCAAAATGCGGGGAACCAGGAGGGCGTGGCGGGTAGGCACCCATGTACGCACAACCACCTCATGGTGGTAAGAAGTTTGACACGCGCCCCAGGTCCCTCGGCACTTCCTGGAATCCGCTAGAGCATTTCTAGGTGCTTATATTAAGGAATTAAGGCGTCTAGGGGTCCGTGGGGCAAAATGCGGGGAACCAAGAGGGCGTGGCGGGTAGGCACCCATGTACGCACAACCACCTCATGGTGGTAAGAAGTTTGACACTCGACCCAAGTCCCTCGGCCCTTCCTGGAATCCGCTAGAGCAATTCTAGGTGCTTATATTAAGGAATTAAGACCTCTGGGGACGGTGGGGCAAAATGCAGGGAACCAGGAAGGCGTGGTGGGTAGGCACCTATGTACACACAACCACCTCATGATGGTAAGAAGTTTGACACCCTCCCCAGGTCCCTCGGCCCTTCCTGGAATCCGCGAGAGCAATTCTAAGTGCTTATATTTAGGAATTAAGGCGTCTAGGGGTCCGTGGGGCAAAATGCGGGGAACCAGGAGGGCGTGGCGGATAGGCACCCATGTACGCACAACCAACTCATGGTGGTAAGAAGTTTGACACCCGGCCCAGGTCCCTCTGCCTTTCCTGGAATCCGCCAGAGCAATTCTAGGTGCTTATATTAAGGAATTAAGGCGTCTAGGGGTCCGTGGGGCAAAATGCGGGGAACCAGGAGGGCGTGGCGGGTAGGCACCCATGTACGCACAACCACCTCATGGTGGTAAGAAGTTTGACACTCGACGCAAGTCCCTCGGCCCTTCCTGGAATCCGCTAGAGCAATTCAAGGTGCTTATATTAAGGAATAAAGGCTTCTGGGGGTCCGTGGGGCAAAATGCAGGGAACCAGGAGGGCGTGGCGGGTAGGCACCCATGTACGCACAACCACTTCATGGTGGTAAGAAGTTTGACACCCGGCCCAGATCCCTCGGCACTTCCTGGAATCCGCTAGAGCATTTCTAGGTGCTTATATTAAGGAATTAAGGCGTCTAGGGGTCCGTGGGGCAAAATGCGGGGAACCAAGAGGGCGTTGCGGGTAGGCACCCATGTACGCACAACCACTTCATGGTGGTAAGAAGTTTGACACCCGCCCCAGGTCCCTCGGCCTTTCCTGGAATCCGCTAGAGCAATTCTAGGTGCTTATATTAAGGAATTAAGACCTCTGGGGGACGGTGGGGCAAAATGCAGGGAACCAGGAAGGTGTGGTGGGTAGGCACCCATGTACGCACAACCACCTCATGATGGTAAGAAGTTTGACACCCTCCCCAGGTCCCTCGGCCCTTCCTGGAATCAGCTAGAGCAATTCTAAGTGCTTATATTAAGGAATTAAGGCGTCTAGGGGCCCGTGGGGCAAAATGCGGGGAACCAGGAGGGCGTGGCGGGTAGGCACCCATGTACGCACAACCACTTCATAGTGGTAAGAAGTTTGACACCCGGCCCAGATCCCTCGGCACTTCCTGGAATCCACTAGAGCATTTCTAGGTGCTTATATTAAGGAATTAAGGCGTCTAGGGGTCCGTGGGGAAAAATGCAGGGAACCAGGAGGGCGTGGCTGATAGGCACCCATGTACGCATAACCACCTCATGGTGGTAAGAAGTTTCACACCCAGCCCAGGTCCCTCGGCCCTTCCTGAAATCTGCTGGAGCAATTCTAGGTGCTTATATTAAGGAATTAAGACCTCTGGGGGTCCGTGGGGCAAAATGCGGGGAACCAGGAAGGCGTGGCGGGTAGGCACCCATGTACGCACAACCACTTCATGGTGGTAAGAAGTTTGACACCCGCCCCAGGTCCCTCGGCCATTCCTGGAATCCGCTAGAGCAATTCTAAGTGCTTATATTAAGGAATTAAGGCCTCTGGGAGACCGTGGGGCAAAATGCAGGGAACCAGGAGGGCGTGGTGGATAGGCACCCATGTACTCACAACAACCACATGGTGGTAAGAAGTTTGACACCCGACCCAGGTCCCTTTGCCTTTCCTGGAATCCGCCAGAGCAATTCTAGGTGCTTATATTAAGGAATTAAGGCGTGTAGGGGTCCGTGGGGAAAAATGCGGGGAACCAGGAGGGCGTGGCGGGTAGGCACCCATGTACGCACAACCACCTCATGGTGGTAAGAAGTTTGACACTCGACGCAAGTCCCTCGGCCCTTCCTGGAATCCGCTAGAGCAATTCAAGGTGCTTATATTAAGGAATTAAGGCTTCTGGGGGTCCGTGGGGCAAAATGCAGGGAACCAGGAGGGCGTGGCGGGTAGGCACCCATGTACGCACAACCACTTCATGGTGGTAAGAAGTTTGACACCCGGCCCAGATCCCTCGGCACTTCCTGGAATCCGCTAGAGCATTTCTAGGTGCTTATATTAAGGAATTAAGGCGTCTAGGGGTCCGTGGGGCAAAATGCGGGGAACCAAGAGGGCGTGGCGGGTAGGCACCCATGTACGCACAACCACTTCATGGTGGTAAGAAGTTTTACACCCAGCCCAGGTCCCTCGGCCCTACCTGCAATCCGCTAGAACAATTCTAGGTGCTTATAATAAAGAATTAAGCCCTCTGGGAATCCGTGGGGCAAAATGCGGGGAACAAGGAGGGTGTGGCGGATAGACACCCATGTACGCAGAACTACCTCATGGTGGTAAGAAGTTTGACACTCGAGCCAAGTCCCTCGGCGCTTACTGGAATCCGCTAGAGCAATTCTAAGTGCTTATATTAAGGAATTAAGGCCTCTGGGAGTCCGTGGGGCAAAATGCAGGGAACCAGGAGGGCGTGGCGGATAGGCACCCATGTACGCACAACCACCTCATGGTGGTAAGAAGTTTGACACCCGGCCCAGGTCCCTCTGCCTTTCCTGGAATCCGCCAGAGCAATTCCAGGTGCTTATATTAAGGAATTAAGGCGTCTAGGGGTCCTTGGGGCAAAATGCGGGGAACCAGGAGGGCGTGGCGGGTAGGCACCCATGTACGCACAACCACCTCATGGTGGTAAGAAGTTTGACACCCGCCCCAGGTCCCTCGGCACTTCCTGGAATCCGCTAGAGCATTTCTAGGTGCTTATATTAAGGAATTAAGGCGTCTAGGGGTCCGTGGGGCAAAATGCGGGGAACCAAGAGGGCGTGGCGGGTAGGCACCCATGTACGCACAACCACCTCGTGGTGGTAAGAAGTTTGACACTCGACCCAAGTCCCTCGGCCCTTCCTGGAATCCGCTAGAGCAATTCTAGGTGCTTATATTAAGGAATTGAGACCTCTGGGGACGGTGGGGCAAAATGCAGGGAACCAGGAAGGCGTGGTGGGTAGGCACCTATGTACGCACAACCACCTCATGATGGTAAGAAGTTTGACACCCTCCCCAGGTCCCTCGGCCATTCCTGGAATCCGCTAGAGCAATTCTAAGTGCTTATATTTAGGAATTAAGGCGTCTAGGGGTCCGTGGGGCAAAATGCGGGGAACCAGGAGGGCGTGGCGGATAGGAACCCATGTACGCACAACCACCTCATGGTGGTAAGAAGTTTGACACCCGGCCCAGGTCCCTCTGCCTTTCCTGGAATCCGCCAGAGCAATTCTAGGTGCTTATATTAAGGAATTAAGGCGTCTAGGGGTCCGTGGGGCAAAATGCGGGGAACCAGGAGGGCGTGGCGGGTAGGCACCCATGTACGCACAACCACCTCATGGTGGTAAGAAGTTTGACACTCGACGCAAGTCCCTCGGCCCTTCCTGGAATCCGCTAGAGCAATTCAAGGTGCTTATATTAAGGAATTAAGGCTTCTGGGGGTCCGTGGGGCAAAATGCAGGGAACCAGGAGGGCGTGGCGGGTAGGCACCCATGTACGCACAACCACTTCATGGTGGTAAGAAGTTTGACACCCGGCCCAGATCCCTCGGCACTTCCTGGAATCCGCTAGAGCATTTCTAGGTGCTTATATTAAGGAATTAAGTTGTCTAGGGGTCCGTGGGGCAAAATGCGGGGAACCAAGAGGGCGTGGCGGGTAGGCACCCATGTACGCACAACCACTTCATGGTGGTAAGAAGTTTGACACCCGGCCCAGGTCCCTCTGCCTTTCCTGGAATCCGCCAGAGCAATTCTAGGTGCTTATATTAAGGAATTAAGGCGTCTAGGGGTCCGTGGGGCAAAATGCAGGGAACCAGGAGGGCGTGGCGGGTAGGCACCCATGTACGCACAACCACTTCATAGTGGTAAGAAGTTTGACACCCGGCCCAGATCCCTCGGCACTTCCTGGAATCCACTAGAGCATTTCTAGGTGCTTATATTAAGGAATTAAGGCGTCTAGGGGTCCGTGGGGCAAAATGCGGGGAACCAAGAGGGCGTGGCGGGTAGGCACCTATGTACGCACAATCACCTCATAGTTGTAAGAAGTTTGACACCCGCCCCAGGTCCCTCGGCCATTCCTGGAATCCGCTAGAGCAATTCTAAGTCCTTATATTAAGGAATTAAGGCCTCTGGGAGTCCGTGGGGAAAAATGCAGGGAACCAGGAGGGCGTGGCTGATAGGCACCCATGTACGCATAACCACCTCATGGTGGTAAGAAGTTTGAGACCCGCCCCAGGTCCCTTGGCCCTTCCAGGAATCCGCTAGAGCAATTCTAAGTGCTTATATTAAGGAATTAAGGCCTCTGGGAGTCCGTGGGGCAAAATGCAGGGAACCAGGAGGGCGTGGCGGATAGTCACCCATGTACGCACAACCACCTCATGGTGGTAAGAAGTTTGACACCCGGCCCAGGTCCCTCTGCCTTTCCTGGAATCCGCCAGAGCAATTCTAGGTGCTTATATTAAGGAATTAAGGCGTCTAGGGGTCCTTGGGGCAAAATGCGGGGAACCAGGAGGGCGTGGCGGGTAGGCACCCATGTACGCACAACCACCTCATGGTGGTAAGAAGTTTGACACTCGACGCAAGTCCCTCGGCCCTTCCTGGAATCCGCTAGAGCAATTCAAGGTGCTTATATTAAGGAATTAAAGCTTCTGGGGGTCCGTGGGTCAAAATGCAGGGAACCAGGAGGGCGTGGCGGGTAGGCACCCATGTACGCACAACCACTTCATGGTGGTAAGAAGTTTGACACCCGGCCCAGATCCCTCGGCACTTCCTGGAATCCGCTAGAGCATTTCTAGGTGCTTATATTAAGGAATTAAGGCGTCTAGGGGTCCGTGGGGCAAAATGCGGGGAACCAAGAGGGCGTGGCGGGTAGGCACCCATGTACGCACAACCACTTCATGGTGGTAAGAAGTTTGACACCCGCCCCAGGTCCCTCGGCCTTTCCTGGAATCCGCTAGAGCAATTCTAGGTGCTTATATTAAGGAATTAAGACTTCTTGGGGACGGTGGGGCAAAATGCAGGGAACCAGGAAGGCGTGGTGGGTAGGCACCCATGTACGCACAACCACCTCATGATGGTAAGAAGTTTGACACCCTCCCCAGGTCCCTCGGCCCTTCCTGGAATACGCTAGAGCAATTCTAAGTGCTTATATTAAGGAATTAAGGCGTCTAGGGGCCCGTGGGGCAAAATGCGGGGAACCAGGAGGGCGTGGCGGATAGGCACCCATGTACGCACAACCACCTCATGGTGGTAAAAAGTTTGACACCCGGCCCAGGTCCCTCTGCCTTTCCTGGAATCCGCCAGAGCAATTCTAGGTGCTTATATTAAGGAATTAAGGCGTCTAGGGGTCCGTGGGGCAAAATGCGGGGAACCAGGAGGGCGTGGCGGGTAGGCACCCATGTACGCACAACCACTTCATAGTGGTAAGAAGTTTGACACCCGGCCCAGATCCCTCGGCACTTCCTGGAATCCGCTAGAGCATTTCTAGGTGCTTATATTAAGGAATTAAGGCGTCTAGGGGTCCGTGGGGCAAAATGCGGGGAACCAAGAGGGCGTGGCGGGTAGGCACCTATGTACGCACAATCACCTCATAGTGGTAAGAAGTTTGACACCCGCCCCAGGTCCCTCTGCCTTTCCTGGAATCCGCCAGAGCAATTCTAGGTGCTTATATTAAGGAATTAAGACGTCTAGGGGTCCGTGGGGCAAAATGCGGGGAACCAGGAGGGCGTGGCGGGTAGGCACCCATGTTTGCACAACCACCTCATGGTGGTAAGAAGTTTGACACTCGACCCAAGTCCCTCGGCCCTTCCTGGAATCCGCTAGAGCAATTCTAGGTGCTTATATTAAGGAATTAAGGCTTCTGGGGGTCCGTGGGGCAAAATGCAGGGAACCAGGAGGGCGTGGCGGGAAGGCACCCATGTACGCACAACCACCTCATGATGGTAAGAAGTTTAACACCCGCCCCAGGTCCCTCGGCTCTTCCTGGAATCCGCTAGAGCAATTCTAGGTGCTTATATTAAGGAATTAAGCCCTCTGGGGGACCGTGGGGCAAAATGCGGGGAACCAGGAGGGCGTGGCGGATAGGCACCCATGTACGCAGAACTACCTCATGGTGGTAAGAAGTTTAACACCCTGCCCAGGTCCCTCGGCCCTTCCTGGAATCCGCTAGAGCAATTCTAAGTGCTTATATTAAGGAATTAAGGCCTCTGGGAGTCCGTGGGGCAAAATGCAGGGAACCAGGAGGGCGTGGCGGATAGGCACCCATGTACGCACAACCACCTCATGGTGGTAAGAAGTTTGACACCCGGCCCAGGTCCCTCTGCCTTTCCTGGAATCCGCCAGAGCAATTCTAGGTGCTTATATTAAGGAATTAAGGCGTCTAGGGGTCCTTGGGGCAAAATGCGGGGAACCAGGAGGGCGTGGCGGGTAGGCACCCATGTACGCACAACCACCTCATGGTGGTAAGAAGTTTGACACTCGACCCAAGTCCCTCGGCCCTTCCTGGAATCCGCTAGAGCAATTCTAGGTGCTTATATTAAGGAATTAAGACCTCTGGGGACGGTGGGGCAAAATGCAGGGAACCAGGAAGGCGTGGTGGGTAGGCACCTATGTACGCACAACCACCTCATGATGGTAAGAAGTTTGACACCCTCCCCAGGTCCCTCGGCCCTTCCTGGAATCCGCGAGAGCAATTCTAAGTGCTTATATTTAGGAATTAAGACCTCTGGGGGACGGTGGGGCAAAATGCAGGGAACCAGGAAGGTGTGGTGGGTAGGCACCCATGTACGCACAACCACCTCATGATGGTAAGAAGTTTGACACCCTCCCCAGGTCCCTCGGCCCTTCCTGGAATCAGCTAGAGCAATTCTAAGTGCTTATATTAAGGAATTAAGGCGTCTAGGGGCCCGTGGGGCAAAATGCGGGGAACCAGGAGGGCGTGGCGGATAGGCACCCATGTACGCACAACCACCTCATGGTGGTAAGAAGTTTGACACCCGGCCCAGGTCCCTCTGCCTTTCCTGGAATCCGCCAGAGCAATTCTAGGTGCTTATATTAAGGAATTAAGGCGTCTAGGGGTCCGTGGGGCAAAATGCAGGGAACCAGGAGGGCGTGGCTGATAGGCACCCATGTACGCATAACCACCTCATGGTGGTAAGAAGTTTCACACCCAGCCCAGGTCCCTCGGCCCTTCCTGAAATCTGCTGGAGCAATTCTAGGTGCTTATATTAAGGAATTAAGACCTCTGGGGGTCCGTGGGGCAAAATGCGGGGAACCAGGAGGGCGTGGCGGGTAGGCACCCATGTACGCACAACCACCTCATGGTGGTAAGAAGTTTGACACCCGCCCCAGGTCCCTCGGCCATTCCTGGAATCCGCTAGAGCAATTCTAAGTGCTTATATTAAGGAATTAAGGCCTCTGGGAGACCGTGGGGCAAAATGCAGGGAACCAGGAGGGCGTGGTGGATAGGCACCCATGTACTCACAACAACCACATGGTGGTAAGAAGTTTGACACCCGACCCAGGTCCCTTTGCCTTTCCTGGAATCCGCCAGAGCAATTCTAGGTGCTTATATTAAGGAATTAAGGCGTGTAGGGGTCCGTGGGGAAAAATGCGGGGAACCAGGAGGGCGTGGCGGGTAGGCACCCATGTACGCACAACCACCTCATGGTGGTAAGAAGTTTGACACTCGACGCAAGTCCCTCGGCCCTTCCTGGAATCCGCTAGAGCAATTCAAGGTGCTTATATTAAGGAATTAAGGCTTCTGGGGGTCCGTGGGGCAAAATGCAGGGAACCAGGAGGGCTTGGCGGGTAGGCACCCATGTACGCACAACCACTTCATGGTGGTAAGAAGTTTGACACCCGGCCCAGATCCCTCGGCACTTCCTGGAATCCGCTAGAGCATTTCTAGGTGCTTATATTAAGGAATTAAGGCGTCTAGGGGTCCGTGGGGCAAAATGCGGGGAACCAAGAGGGCGTGGCGGGTAGGCACCCATGTACGCACAACCACTTCATGGTGGTAAGAAGTTTTACACCCAGCCCAGGTCCCTCGGCCCTACCTGCAATCCGCTAGAACAATTCTAGGTGCTTATAATAAAGAATTAAGCCCTCTGGGAATCCGTGGGGCAAAATGCGGGGAACAAGGAGGGTGTGGCGGGTAGGCACCCATGTACGCACAACCACCTCATGGTGGTAAGAAGTTTGACACCCGCCCCAGGTCCCTCGGCCATTCCTGGAATCCGCTAGAGCAATTCTAAGTGCTTATATTAAGGAATTAAGGCCTCTGGGAGACCGTGGGGCAAAATGCAGGGAACCAGGAGGGCGTGGCGGATAGGCACCCATGTACTCACAACAACCACATGGTGGTAAGAAGTTTGACACCCGGCCCAGGTCCCTTTGCCTTTCCTGGAATCCGCCAGAGCAATTCTAGGTGCTTATATTAAGGAATTAAGGCGTGTAGGGGTCCGTGGGGAAAAATGCGGGGAACCAGGAGGGCGTGGCGGGTAGGCACCCATGTACGCACAACCACCTCATGGTGGTAAGAAGTTTGACACTCGACGCAAGTCCCTCGGCCCTTCCTGGAATCCGCTAGAGCAATTCAAGGTGCTTATATTAAGGAATTAAGGCTTCTGGGGGTCCGTGGGGCAAAATGCAGGGAACCAGGAGGGCGTGGCGGGTAGGCACCCATGTACGCACAACCACTTCATGGTGGTAAGAAGTTTGACACCCGGCCCAGATCCCTCGGCACTTCCTGGAATCCGCTAGAGCATTTCTAGGTGCTTATATTAAGGAATTAAGGCGTCTAGGGGTCCGTGGGGCAAAATGCGGGGAACCAAGAGGGCGTGGCGGGTAGGCACCCATGTACGCACAACCACTTCATGGTGGTAAGAAGTTTTACACCCAGCCCAGGTCCCTCGGCCCTACCTGCAATCCGCTAGAACAATTCTAGGTGCTTATAATAAAGAATTAAGCCCTCTGGGAATCCGTGGGGCAAAATGCGGGGAACAAGGAGGGTGTGGCGGATAGACACCCAAGTACGCAGAACTACCTCATGGTGGTAAGAAGTTTGACACTCGAGCCAAGTCCCTCGGCCCTTACTGGAATCCGCTAGAGCAATTCTAAGTGCTTATATTAAGGAATTAAGGCCTCTGGGAGTCCGTGGGGCAAAATGCAGGGAACCAGGAGGGCGTGGCGGATAGGCACCCATGTACGCACAACCACCTCATGGTGGTAAGAAGTTTGACACCCGGCCCAGGTCCCTCTGCCTTTCCTGGAATCCGCCAGAGCAATTCTAGGTGCTTATATTAAGGAATTAAGGCGTCTAGGGGTCCTTGGGGCAAAATGCGGGGAACCAGGAGGGCGTGGCGGGTAGGCACCCATGTACGCACAACCACCTCATGGTGGTAAGAAGTTTTACACCCAGCCCAGGTCCCTCGGCCCTACCTGCAATCCGCTAGAACAATTCTAGGTGCTTATAATAAAGAATTAAGCCCTCTGGGAATCCGTGGGGCAAAATGCGGGGAACAAGGAGGGTGTGGCGGATAGACACCCAAGTACGCAGAACTACCTCATGGTGGTAAGAAGTTTGACACTCGAGCCAAGTCCCTCGGCCCTTACTGGAATCCGCTAGAGCAATTCTAAGTGCTTATATTAAGGAATTAAGGCCTCTGGGAGTCCGTGGGGCAAAATGCAGGGAACCAGGAGGGCGTGGCGGATAGGCACCCATGTACGCACAACCACCTCATGGTGGTAAGAAGTTTGACACCCGGCCCAGGTCCCTCTGCCTTTCCTGGAATCCGCCAGAGCAATTCTAGGTGCTTATATTAAGGAATTAAGGCGTCTAGGGGTCCTTGGGGCAAAATGCGGGGAACCAGGAGGGCGTGGCGGGTAGGCACCCATGTACGCACAACCACCTCATGGTGGTAAGAAGTTTGACACCCGCCCCAGGTCCCTCGGCACTTCCTGGAATCCGCTAGAGCATTTCTAGGTGCTTATATTAAGGAATTAAGGCGTCTAGGGGTCCGTGGGGCAAAATGCGGGGAACCAAGAGGGCGTGGCGGGTAGGCACCCATGTACGCACAACCACCTCATGGTGGTAAGAAGTTTGACACTCGACCCAAGTCCCTCGGCCCTTCCTGGAATCCGCTAGAGCAATTCTAGGTGCTTATATTAAGGAATTAAGACCTCTGGGGACGGTGGGGCAAAATGCAGGGAACCAGGAAGGCGTGGTGGGTAGGCACCTATGTACGCACAACCACCTCATGATGGTAAGAAGTTTGACACCCTCCCCAGGTCCCTCGGCCCTTCCTGGAATCCGCGAGAGCAATTCTAAGTGCTTATATTTAGGAATTAAGGCGTCTAGGGGTCCGTGGGGCAAAATGCGGGGAACCAGGAGGGCGTGGCGGATAGGCACCCATGTACGCACAACCACCTCATGGTGGTAAGAAGTTTGACACCCGGCCCAGGTCCCTCTGCCTTTCCTGGAATCCGCCAGAGCAATTTTAGGTGCTTATATTAAGGAATTAAGGCGTCTAGGGGTCCGTGGGGCAAAATGCGGGGAACCAGGAGGGCGTGGCGGGTAGGCACCCATGTACGCACAACCACCTCATGGTGGTAAGAAGTTTGACACTCGACGCAAGTCCCTCGGCCCTTCCTGGAATCCGCTAGAGCAATTCAAGGTGCTTATATTAAGGAATTAAGGCTTCTGGGGGTCCGTGGGGCAAAATGCAGGGAACCAGGAGGGCGTGGCGGGTAGGCACCCATGTACGCACAACCACTTCATGGTGGTAAGAAGTTTGACACCCGGCCCAGATCCCTCGGCACTTCCTGGAATCCGCTAGAGCATTTCTAGGTGCTTATATTAAGGAATTAAGGCGTCTAGGGGTCCGTGGGGCAAAATGCGGGGAACCAAGAGGGCGTTGCGGGTAGGCACCCATGTACGCACAACCACTTCATGGTGGTAAGAAGTTTGACACCCGCCCCAGGTCCCTCGGCCTTTCCTGGAATCCGCTAGAGCAATTCTAGGTGCTTATATTAAGGAATTAAGACCTCTGGGGGACGGTGGGGCAAAATGCAGGGAACCAGGAAGGTGTGGTGGGTAGGCACCCATGTACGCACAACCACCTCATGATGGTAAGAAGTTTGACACCCTCCCCAGGTCCCTCGGCCCTTCCTGGAATCAGCTAGAGCAATTCTAAGTGCTTATATTAAGGAATTAAGGCGTCTAGGGGCCCGTGGGGCAAAATGCGGGGAACCAGGAGGGCGTGGCGGGTAGGCACCCATGTACGCACAACCACTTCATAGTGGTAAGAAGTTTGACACCCGGCCCAGATCCCTCGGCACTTCCTGGAATCCACTAGAGCATTTCTAGGTGCTTATATTAAGGAATTAAGGCGTCTAGGGGTCCGTGGGGAAAAATGCAGGGAACCAGGAGGGCGTGGCTGATAGGCACCCATGTACGCATAACCACCTCATGGTGGTAAGAAGTTTCACACCCAGCCCAGGTCCCTCGGCCCTTCCTGAAATCTGCTGGAGCAATTCTAGGTGCTTATATTAAGGAATTAAGACCTCTGGGGGTCCGTGGGGCAAAATGCGGGGAACCAGGAAGGCGTGGCGGGTAGGCACCCATGTACGCACAACCACTTCATGGTGGTAAAAAGTTTGACACCCGGCCCAGATCCCTCGGTACTTCCTGGAATCCGCTAGAGCATTTCTAGTTGCTTATATTAAGGAATTAAGGCGTCTAGGGGTCCGTGGGGCAAAATGCGGGGAACCAAGAGGGCGTGGCGGGTAGGCACCCATGTACGCACAACCACTTCATGGTGGTAAGAAGTTTCACACCCAGCCCAGGTCCCTCGGCCCTTCCTGAAATCTGCTGGAGCAATTCTAGGTGCTTATATTAAGGAATTAAGACCTCTGGGGGTCCGTGGGGCAAAATGCGGGGAACCAGGAAGGCGTGGCGGGTAGGCACCCATGTACGCACAACCACCTCATGGTGGTAAGAAGTTTGACACCCGCCCCAGGTCCCTCGGCCATTCCTGGAATCCGCTAGAGCAATTCTAAGTGCTTATATTAAGGAATTAAGGCCTCTGGGAGACCGTGGGGCAAAATGCAGGGAACCAGGAGGGCGTGGCGGATAGGCACCCATGTACTCACAACAACCACATGGTGGTAAGAAGTTTGACACCCGGCCCAGGTCCCTTTGCCTTTCCTGGAATCCGCCAGAGCAATTCTAGGTGCTTATATTAAGGAATTAAGGTGTGTAGGGGTCCGTGGGGAAAAATGCGGGGAACCAGGAGGGCGTGGCGGGTAGGCACCCATGTACGCACAACCACCTCATGGTGGTAAGAAGTTTGACACTCGACGCAAGTCCCTCGGCCCTTCCTGGAATCCGCTAGAGCAATTCAAGGTGCTTATATTAAGGAATTAAGGCTTCTGGGGGTCCGTGGGGCAAAATGCAGGGAACCAGGAGGGCGTGGCGGGTAGGCACCCATGTACGCACAACCACTTCATGGTGGTAAGAAGTTTGACACCCGGCCCAGATCCCTCGGCACTTCCTGGAATCCGCTAGAGCATTTCTAGGTGCTTATATTAAGGAATTAAGGCGTCTAGGGGTCCGTGGGGCAAAATGCGGGGAACCAAGAGGGCGTGGCGGGTAGGCACCCATGTACGCACAACCACTTCATGGTGGTAAGAAGTTTTACACCCAGCCCAGGTCCCTCGGCCCTACCTGCAATCCGCTAGAACAATTCTAGGTGCTTATAATAAAGAATTAAGCCCTCTGGGAATCCGTGGGGCAAAATGCGGGGAACAAGGAGGGTGTGGCGGATAGACACCCAAGTACGCAGAACTACCTCATGGTGGTAAGAAGTTTGACACTCGAGCCAAGTCCCTCGGCCCTTACTGGAATCCGCTAGAGCAATTCTAAGTGCTTATATTAAGGAATTAAGGCCTCTGGGAGTCCGTGGGGCAAAATGCAGGGAACCAGGAGGGCGTGGCGGATAGGCACCCATGTACGCACAACCACCTCATGGTGGTAAGAAGTTTGACACCCGGCCCAGGTCCCTCTGCCTTTCCTGGAATCCGCCAGAGCAATTCTAGGTGCTTATATTAAGGAATTAAGGCGTCTAGGGGTCCTTGGGGCAAAATGCGGGGAACCAGGAGGGCGTGGCGGGTAGGCACCCATGTACGCACAACCACCTCATGGTGGTAAGAAGTTTTACACCCAGCCCAGGTCCCTCGGCCCTACCTGCAATCCGCTAGAACAATTCTAGGTGCTTATAATAAAGAATTAAGCCCTCTGGGAATCCGTGGGGCAAAATGCGGGGAACAAGGAGGGTGTGGCGGATAGACACCCAAGTACGCAGAACTACCTCATGGTGGTAAGAAGTTTGACACTCGAGCCAAGTCCCTCGGCCCTTACTGGAATCCGCTAGAGCAATTCTAAGTGCTTATATTAAGGAATTAAGGCCTCTGGGAGTCCGTGGGGCAAAATGCAGGGAACCAGGAGGGCGTGGCGGATAGGCACCCATGTACGCACAACCACCTCATGGTGGTAAGAAGTTTGACACCCGGCCCAGGTCCCTCTGCCTTTCCTGGAATCCGCCAGAGCAATTCTAGGTGCTTATATTAAGGAATTAAGGCGTCTAGGGGTCCTTGGGGCAAAATGCGGGGAACCAGGAGGGCGTGGCGGGTAGGCACCCATGTACGCACAACCACCTCATGGTGGTAAGAAGTTTGACACCCGCCCCAGGTCCCTCGGCACTTCCTGGAATCCGCTAGAGCATTTCTAGGTGCTTATATTAAGGAATTAAGGCGTCTAGGGGTCCGTGGGGCAAAATGCGGGGAACCAAGAGGGCGTGGCGGGTAGGCACCCATGTACGCACAACCACCTCATGGTGGTAAGAAGTTTGACACTCGACCCAAGTCCCTCGGCCCTTCCTGGAATCCGCTAGAGCAATTCTAGGTGCTTATATTAAGGAATTAAGACCTCTGGGGACGGTGGGGCAAAATGCAGGGAACCAGGAAGGCGTGGTGGGTAGGCACCTATGTACGCACAACCACCTCATGATGGTAAGAAGTTTGACACCCTCCCCAGGTCCCTCGGCCCTTCCTGGAATCCGCGAGAGCAATTCTAAGTGCTTATATTTAGGAATTAAGGCGTCTAGGGGTCCGTGGGGCAAAATGCGGGGAACCAGGAGGGCGTGGCGGATAGGCACCCATGTACGCACAACCACCTCATGGTGGTAAGAAGTTTGACACCCGGCCCAGGTCCCTCTGCCTTTCCTGGAATCCGCCAGAGCAATTCTAGGTGCTTATATTAAGGAATTAAGGCGTCTAGGGGTCCGTGGGGCAAAATGCGGGGAACCAGGAGGGCGTGGCGGGTAGGCACCCATGTACGCACAACCACCTCATGGTGGTAAGAAGTTTGACACTCGACGCAAGTCCCTTGGCCCTTCCTGGAATCCGCTAGAGCAATTCAAGGTGCTTATATTAAGGAATAAAGGCTTCTGGGGGTCCGTGGGGCAAAATGCAGGGAACCAGGAGGGCGTGGCGGGTAGGCACCCATGTACGCACAACCACTTCATGGTGGTAAGAAGTTTGACACCCGGCCCAGATCCCTCGGCACTTCCTGGAATCCGCTAGAGCATTTCTAGGTGCTTATATTAAGGAATTAAGGCGTCTAGGGGTCCGTGGGGCAAAATGCGGGGAACCGAGAGGGCGTTGCGGGTAGGCACCCATGTACGCACAACCACTTCATGGTGGTAAGAAGTTTGACACCCGCCCCAGGTCCCTCGGCCTTTCCTGGAATCCGCTAGAGCAATTCTAGGTGCTTATATTAAGGAATTAAGACCTCTGGGGGACGGTGGGGCAAAATGCAGGGAACCAGGAAGGTGTGGTGGGTAGGCACCCATGTACGCACAACCACCTCATGATGGTAAGAAGTTTGACACCCTCCCCAGGTCCCTCGGCCCTTCCTGGAATCAGCTAGAGCAATTCTAAGTGCTTATATTAAGGAATTAAGGCGTCTAGGGGCCCGTGGGGCAAAATGCGGGGAACCAGGAGGGCGTGGCGGGTAGGCACCCATGTACGCACAACCACTTCATAGTGGTAAGAAGTTTGACACCCGGCCCAGATCCCTCGGCACTTCCTGGAATCCACTAGAGCATTTCTAGGTGCTTATATTAAGGAATTAAGGCGTCTAGGGGTCCGTGGGGAAAAATGCAGGGAACCAGGAGGGCGTGGCTGATAGGCACCCATGTACGCATAACCACCTCATGGTGGTAAGAAGTTTCACACCCAGCCCAGGTCCCTCGGCCCTTCCTGAAATCTGCTGGAGCAATTCTAGGTGCTTATATTAAGGAATTAAGGCGTCTAGGGGTCCGTGGGGAAAAATGCGGGGAACCAGGAGGGCGTGGCGGGTAGGCACCCATGTACGCACAACCACCTCATGGTGGTAAGAAGTTTGACACTCGACGCAAGTCCCTCGGCCCTTCCTGGAATCCGCTAGAGCAATTCAAGGTGCTTATATTAAGGAATTAAGGCTTCTGGGGGTCCGTGGGGCAAAATGCAGGGAACCAGGAGGGCGTGGCGGGTAGGCACCCATGTACGCACAACCACTTCATGGTGGTAAGAAGTTTGACACCCGGCCCAGATCCCTCGGCACTTCCTGGAATCCGCTAGAGCATTTCTAGGTGCTTATATTAAGGAATTAAGGCGTCTAGGGGTCCGTGGGGCAAAATGCGGGGAACCAAGAGGGCGTGGCGGGTAGGCACCCATGTACGCACAACCACTTCATGGTGGTAAGAAGTTTTACACCCAGCCCAGGTCCCTCGGCCCTACCTGCAATCCGCTAGAACAATTCTAGGTGCTTATAATAAAGAATTAAGCCCTCTGGGAATCCGTGGGGCAAAATGCGGGGAACAAGGAGGGTGTGGCGGATAGACACCCATGTACGCAGAACTACCTCATGGTGGTAAGAAGTTTGACACTCGAGCCAAGTCCCTCGGCGCTTACTGGAATCCGCTAGAGCAATTCTAAGTGCTTATATTAAGGAATTAAGGCCTCTGGGAGTCCGTGGGGCAAAATGCAGGGAACCAGGAGGGCGTGGCGGATAGGCACCCATGTACGCACAACCACCTCATGGTGGTAAGAAGTTTGACACCCGGCCCAGGTCCCTCTGCCTTTCCTGGAATCCGCCAGAGCAATTCCAGGTGCTTATATTAAGGAATTAAGGCGTCTAGGGGTCCTTGGGGCAAAATGCGGGGAACCAGGAGGGCGTGGCGGGTAGGCACCCATGTACGCACAACCACCTCATGGTGGTAAGAAGTTTGACACCCGCCCCAGGTCCCTCGGCACTTCCTGGAATCCGCTAGAGCATTTCTAGGTGCTTATATTAAGGAATTAAGGCGTCTAGGGGTCCGTGGGGCAAAATGCGGGGAACCAAGAGGGCGTGGCGGGTAGGCACCCATGTACGCACAACCACCTCGTGGTGGTAAGAAGTTTGACACTCGACCCAAGTCCCTCGGCCCTTCCTGGAATCCGCTAGAGCAATTCTAGGTGCTTATATTAAGGAATTGAGACCTCTGGGGACGGTGGGGCAAAATGCAGGGAACCAGGAAGGCGTGGTGGGTAGGCACCTATGTACGCACAACCACCTCATGATGGTAAGAAGTTTGACACCCTCCCCAGGTCCCTCGGCCATTCCTGGAATCCGCTAGAGCAATTCTAAGTGCTTATATTTAGGAATTAAGGCGTCTAGGGGTCCGTGGGGCAAAATGCGGGGAACCAGGAGGGCGTGGCGGATAGGAACCCATGTACGCACAACCACCTCATGGTGGTAAGAAGTTTGACACCCGGCCCAGGTCCCTCTGCCTTTCCTGGAATCCGCCAGAGCAATTCTAGGTGCTTATATTAAGGAATTAAGGCGTCTAGGGGTCCGTGGGGCAAAATGCGGGGAACCAGGAGGGCGTGGCGGGTAGGCACCCATGTACGCACAACCACCTCATGGTGGTAAGAAGTTTGACACTCGACGCAAGTCCCTCGGCCCTTCCTGGAATCCGCTAGAGCAATTCAAGGTGCTTATATTAAGGAATTAAGGCTTCTGGGGGTCCGTGGGGCAAAATGCAGGGAACCAGGAGGGCGTGGCGGGTAGGCACCCATGTACGCACAACCACTTCATGGTGGTAAGAAGTTTGACACCCGGCCCAGATCCCTCGGCACTTCCTGGAATCCGCTAGAGCATTTTTTCTAGGTGCTTATATTAAGGAATTAAGGCGTCTAGGGGTCCGTGGGGCAAAATGCGGGGAACCAAGAGGGCGTGGCGGGTAGGCACCCATGTACGCACAACCACTTCATGGTGGTAAGAAGTTTGACACCCGGCCCAGGTCCCTCTGCCTTTCCTGGAATCCGCCAGAGCAATTCTAGGTGCTTATATTAAGGAATTAAGGCGTCTAGGGGTCCGTGGGGCAAAATGCAGGGAACCAGGAGGGCGTGGCGGGTAGGCACCCATGTACGCACAACCACTTCATAGTGGTAAGAAGTTTGACACCCGGCCCAGATCCCTCGGCACTTCCTGGAATCCACTAGAGCATTTCTAGGTGCTTATATTAAGGAATTAAGGCGTCTAGGGGTCCGTGGGGCAAAATGCGGGGAACCAAGAGGGCGTGGCGGGTAGGCACCTATGTACGCACAATCACCTCATAGTTGTAAGAAGTTTGACACCCGCCCCAGGTCCCTCGGCCATTCCTGGAATCCGCTAGAGCAATTCTAAGTCCTTATATTAAGGAATTAAGGCCTCTGGGAGTCCGTGGGGAAAAATGCAGGGAACCAGGAGGGCGTGGCTGATAGGCACCCATGTACGCATAACCACCTCATGGTGGTAAGAAGTTTGAGACCCGCCCCAGGTCCCTTGGCCCTTCCAGGAATCCGCTAGAGCAATTCTAAGTGCTTATATTAAGGAATTAAGGCCTCTGGGAGTCCGTGGGGCAAAATGCAGGGAACCAGGAGGGCGTGGCGGATAGTCACCCATGTACGCACAACCACCTCATGGTGGTAAGAAGTTTGACACCCGGCCCAGGTCCCTCTGCCTTTCCTGGAATCCGCCAGAGCAATTCTAGGTGCTTATATTAAGGAATTAAGGCGTCTAGGGGTCCTTGGGGCAAAATGCGGGGAACCAGGAGGGCGTGGCGGGTAGGCACCCATGTACGCACAACCACCTCATGGTGGTAAGAAGTTTGACACTCGACGCAAGTCCCTCGGCCCTTCCTGGAATCCGCTAGAGCAATTCAAGGTGCTTATATTAAGGAATTAAAGCTTCTGGGGGTCCGTGGGTCAAAATGCAGGGAACCAGGAGGGCGTGGCGGGTAGGCACCCATGTACGCACAACCACTTCATGGTGGTAAGAAGTTTGACACCCGGCCCAGATCCCTCGGCACTTCCTGGAATCCGCTAGAGCATTTCTAGGTGCTTATATTAAGGAATTAAGGCGTCTAGGGGTCCGTGGGGCAAAATGCGGGGAACCAAGAGGGTGTGGCGGGTAGGCACCCATGTACGCACAACCACTTCATGGTGGTAAGAAGTTTGACACCCGCCCCAGGTCCCTCGGCCTTTCCTGGAATCCGCTAGAGCAATTCTAGGTGCTTATATTAAGGAATTAAGACTTCTTGGGGACGGTGGGGCAAAATGCAGGGAACCAGGAAGGCGTGGTGGGTAGGCACCCATGTACGCACAACCACCTCATGATGGTAAGAAGTTTGACACCCTCCCCAGGTCCCTCGGCCCTTCCTGGAATCCGCTAGAGCAATTCTAAGTGCTTATATTAAGGAATTAAGGCGTCTAGGGGCCCGTGGGGCAAAATGCGGGGAACCAGGAGGGCGTGGCGGATAGGCACCCATGTACGCACAACCACCTCATGGTGGTAAAAAGTTTGACACCCGGCCCAGGTCCCTCTGCCTTTCCTGGAATCCGCCAGAGCAATTCTAGGTGCTTATATTAAGGAATTAAGGCGTCTAGGGGTCCGTGGGGCAAAATGCGGGGAACCAGGAGGGCGTGGCGGGTAGGCACCCATGTACGCACAACCACTTCATAGTGGTAAGAAGTTTGACACCCGGCCCAGATCCCTCGGCACTTCCTGGAATCCGCTAGAGCATTTCTAGGTGCTTATATTAAGGAATTAAGGCGTCTAGGGGTCCGTGGGGCAAAATGCGGGGAACCAAGAGGGCGTGGCGGGTAGGCACCTATGTACGCACAATCACCTCATAGTGGTAAGAAGTTTGACATCCGCCCCAGGTCCCTCTGCCTTTCCTGGAATCCGCCAGAGCAATTCTAGGTGCTTATATTAAGGAATTAAGACGTCTAGGGGTCCGTGGGGCAAAATGCGGGGAACCAGGAGGGCGTGGCGGGTAGGCACCCATGTTTGCACAACCACCTCATGGTGGTAAGAAGTTTGACACTCGACCCAAGTCCCTCGGCCCTTCCTGGAATCCGCTAGAGCAATTCTAGGTGCTTATATTAAGGAATTAAGGCTTCTGGGGGTCCGTGGGGCAAAATGCAGGGAACCAGGAGGGCGTGGCGGGAAGGCACCCATGTACGCACAACCACCTCATGATGGTAAGAAGTTTAACACCCGCCCCAGGTCCCTCGGCTCTTCCTGGAATCCGCTAGAGCAATTCTAGGTGCTTATATTAAGGAATTAAGCCCTCTGGGGGACCGTGGGGCAAAATGCGGGGAACCAGGAGGGCGTGGCGGATAGGCACCCATGTACGCAGAACTACCTCATGGTGGTAAGAAGTTTAACACCCTGCCCAGGTCCCTCGGCCCTTCCTGGAATCCGCTAGAGCAATTCTAAGTGCTTATATTAAGGAATTAAGGCCTCTGGGAGTCCGTGGGGCAAAATGCAGGGAACCAGGAGGGCGTGGCGGATAGGCACCCATGTACGCACAACCACCTCATGGTGGTAAGAAGTTTGACACCCGGCCCAGGTCCCTCTGCCTTTCCTGGAATCCGCCAGAGCAATTCTAGGTGCTTATATTAAGGAATTAAGGCGTCTAGGGGTCCTTGGGGCAAAATGCGGGGAACCAGGAGGGCGTGGCGGGTAGGCACCCATGTACGCACAACCACCTCATGGTGGTAAGAAGTTTGACACTCGACCCAAGTCCCTCGGCCCTTCCTGGAATCCGCTAGAGCAATTCTAGGTGCTTATATTAAGGAATTAAGACCTCTGGGGACGGTGGGGCAAAATGCAGGGAACCAGGAAGGCGTGGTGGGTAGGCACCTATGTACGCACAACCACCTCATGATGGTAAGAAGTTTGACACCCTCCCCAGGTCCCTCGGCCCTTCCTGGAATCCGCGAGAGCAATTCTAAGTGCTTATATTTAGGAATTAAGGCGTCTAGGGGTCCGTGGGGCAAAATGCGGGGAACCAGGAGGGCGTGGCGGATAGGCACCCATGTACGCACAACCACCTCATGGTGGTAAGAAGTTTGACACCCGGCCCAGGTCCCTCTGCCTTTCCTGGAATCCGCCAGAGCAATTCTAGGTGCTTATATTAAGGAATTAAGGCGTCTAGGGGTCCGTGGGGCAAAATGCGGGGAACCAGGAGGGCGTGGCGGGTAGGCACCCATGTACGCACAACCACCTCATGGTGGTAAGAAGTTTGACACTCGACGCAAGTCCCTCGGCCCTTCCTGGAATCCGCTAGAGCAATTCAAGGTGCTTATATTAAGGAATTAAGGCTTCTGGGGGTCCGTGGGGCAAAATGCAGGGAACCAGGAGGGCGTGGCGGGTAGGCACCCATGTACGCACAACCACTTCATGGTGGTAAAAAGTTTGACACCCGGCCTAGATCCCTCGGCACTTCCTGGAATCCGCTAGAGCATTTCTAGGTGCTTATAATAAGGAATTAAGGCGTCTAGGGGTCCGTGGGGCAAAATGCGGGGAACCAAGAGGGCGTTGCGGGTAGGCACCCATGTACGCACAACCATTTCATGGTGGTAAGAAGTTTGACACCCGCCCCAGGTCCCTCGGCCTTTCCTGGAATCCGCTAGAGCAATTCTAGGTGCTTATATTAAGGAATTAAGACCTCTGGGGGACGGTGGGGCAAAATGCAGGGAACCAGGAAGGTGTGGTGGGTAGGCACCCATGTACGCACAACCACCTCATGATGGTAAGAAGTTTGACACCCTCCCCAGGTCCCTCAGCCCTTCCTGGAATCAGCTAGAGCAATTCTAAGTGCTTATATTAAGGAATTAAGGCGTCTAGGGGCCCGTGGGGCAAAATGCGGGGAACCAGGAGGGCGTGGCGGATAGGCACCCATGTACGCACAACCACCTCATGGTGGTAAGAAGTTTGACACCCGGCCCAGGTCCCTCTGCCTTTCCTGGAATCCGCCAGAGCAATTCTAGGTGCTTATATTAAGGAATTAAGGCGTCTAGGGGTCCGTGGGGCAAAATGCAGGGAACCAGGAGGGCGTGGCTGATAGGCACCCATGTACGCATAACCACCTCATGGTGGTAAGAAGTTTCACACCCAGCCCAGGTCCCTCGGCCCTTCCTGAAATCTGCTGGAGCAATTCTAGGTGCTTATATTAAGGAATTAAGACCTCTGGGGGTCCGTGGGGCAAAATGCGGGGAACCAGGAGGGCGTGGCGGGTAGGCACCCATGTACGCACAACCACCTCATGGTGGTAAGAAGTTTGACACCCGCCCCAGGTCCCTCGGCCATTCCTGGAATCCGCTAGAGCAATTCTAAGTGCTTATATTAAGGAATTAAGGCCTCTGGGAGACCGTGGGGCAAAATGCAGGGAACCAGGAGGGCGTGGTGGATAGGCACCCATGTACTCACAACAACCACATGGTGGTAAGAAGTTTGACACCCGACCCAGGTCCCTTTGCCTTTCCTGGAATCCGCCAGAGCAATTCTAGGTGCTTATATTAAGGAATTAAGGCGTGTAGGGGTCCGTGGGGAAAAATGCGGGGAACCAGGAGGGCGTGGCGGGTAGGCACCCATGTACGCACAACCACCTCATGGTGGTAAGAAGTTTGACACTCGACGCAAGTCCCTCGGCCCTTCCTGGAATCCGCTAGAGCAATTCAAGGTGCTTATATTAAGGAATTAAGGCTTCTGGGGGTCCGTGGGGCAAAATGCAGGGAACCAGGAGGGCGTGGCGGGTAGGCACCCATGTACGCACAACCACTTCATGGTGGTAAGAAGTTTGACACCCGGCCCAGATCCCTCGGCACTTCCTGGAATCCGCTAGAGCATTTCTAGGTGCTTATATTAAGGAATTAAGGCGTCTAGGGGTCCGTGGGGCAAAATGCGGGGAACCAAGAGGGCGTGGCGGGTAGGCACCCATGTACGCACAACCACTTCATGGTGGTAAGAAGTTTTACACCCAGCCCAGGTCCCTCGGCCCTACCTGCAATCCGCTAGAACAATTCTAGGTGCTTATAATAAAGAATTAAGCCCTCTGGGAATCCGTGGGGCAAAATGCGGGGAACAAGGAGGGTGTGGCGGATAGACACCCATGTACGCAGAACTACCTCATGGTGGTAAGAAGTTTGACACTCGAGCCAAGTCCCTCGGCGCTTACTGGAATCCGCTAGAGCAATTCTAAGTGCTTATATTAAGGAATTAAGGCCTCTGGGAGTCCGTGGGGCAAAATGCAGGGAACCAGGAGGGCGTGGCGGATAGGCACCCATGTACGTACAACCACCTCATGGTGGTAAGAAGTTTGACACCCGGCCCAGGTCCCTCTGCCTTTCCTGGAATCCGCCAGAGCAATTCCAGGTGCTTATATTAAGGAATTAAGGCGTCTAGGGGTCCTTGGGGCAAAATGCGGGGAACCAGGAGGGCGTGGCGGGTAGGCACCCATGTACGCACAACCACCTCATGGTGGTAAGAAGTTTGACACCCGCCCCAGGTCCCTCGGCACTTCCTGGAATCCGCTAGAGCATTTCTAGGTGCTTATATTAAGGAATTAAGGCCTCTGGGAGTCCGTGGGGAAAAATGCAGGGAACCAGGAGGGCGTGGCTGATAGGCACCCATGTACGCATAACCACCTCATGGTGGTAAGAAGTTTGAGACCCGCCCCAGGTCCCTTGGCCCTTCCAGGAATCCGCTAGAGCAATTCTAAGTGCTTATATTAAGGAATTAAGGCCTCTGGGAGTCCGTGGGGCAAAATGCAGGGAACCAGGAGGGCGTGGCGGATAGTCACCCATGTACGCACAACCACCTCATGGTGGTAAGAAGTTTGACACCCGGCCCAGGTCCCTCTGCCTTTCCTGGAATCCGCCAGAGCAATTCTAGGTGCTTATATTAAGGAATTAAGGCGTCTAGGGGTCCTTGGGGCAAAATGCGGGGAACCAGGAGGGCGTGGCGGGTAGGCACCCATGTACGCACAACCACCTCATGGTGGTAAGAAGTTTGACACTCGACGCAAGTCCCTCGGCCCTTCCTGGAATCCGCTAGAGCAATTCAAGGTGCTTATATTAAGGAATTAAAGCTTCTGGGGGTCCGTGGGTCAAAATGCAGGGAACCAGGAGGGCGTGGCGGGTAGGCACCCATGTACGCACAACCACTTCATGGTGGTAAGAAGTTTGACACCCGGCCCAGATCCCTCGGCACTTCCTGGAATCCGCTAGAGCATTTCTAGGTGCTTATATTAAGGAATTAAGGCGTCTAGGGGTCCGTGGGGCAAAATGCGGGGAACCAAGAGGGCGTGGCGGGTAGGCACCCATGTACGCACAACCACTTCATGGTGGTAAGAAGTTTGACACCCGCCCCAGGTCCCTCGGCCTTTCCTGGAATCCGCTAGAGCAATTCTAGGTGCTTATATTAAGGAATTAAGACTTCTTGGGGACGGTGGGGCAAAATGCAGGGAACCAGGAAGGCGTGGTGGGTAGGCACCCATGTACGCACAACCACCTCATGATGGTAAGAAGTTTGACACCCTCCCCAGGTCCCTCGGCCCTTCCTGGAATCCGCTAGAGCAATTCTAAGTGCTTATATTAAGGAATTAAGGCGTCTAGGGGCCCGTGGGGCAAAATGCGGGGAACCAGGAGGGCGTGGCGGATAGGCACCCATGTACGCACAACCACCTCATGGTGGTAAAAAGTTTGACACCCGGCCCAGGTCCCTCTGCCTTTCCTGGAATCCGCCAGAGCAATTCTAGGTGCTTATATTAAGGAATTAAGGCGTCTAGGGGTCCGTGGGGCAAAATGCGGGGAACCAGGAGGGCGTGGCGGGTAGGCACCCATGTACGCACAACCACTTCATAGTGGTAAGAAGTTTGACACCCGGCCCAGATCCCTCGGCACTTCCTGGAATCCGCTAGAGCATTTCTAGGTGCTTATATTAAGGAATTAAGGCGTCTAGGGGTCCGTGGGGCAAAATGCGGGGAACCAAGAGGGCGTGGCGGGTAGGCACCTATGTACGCACAATCACCTCATAGTGGTAAGAAGTTTGACACCCGCCCCAGGTCCCTCTGCCTTTCCTGGAATCCGCCAGAGCAATTCTAGGTGCTTATATTAAGGAATTAAGACGTCTAGGGGTCCGTGGGGCAAAATGCGGGGAACCAGGAGGGCGTGGCGGGTAGGCACCCATGTTTGCACAACCACCTCATGGTGGTAAGAAGTTTGACACTCGACCCAAGTCCCTCGGCCCTTCCTGGAATCCGCTAGAGCAATTCTAGGTGCTTATATTAAGGAATTAAGGCTTCTGGGGGTCCGTGGGGCAAAATGCAGGGAACCAGGAGGGCGTGGCGGGAAGGCACCCATGTACGCACAACCACCTCATGATGGTAAGAAGTTTAACACCCGCCCCAGGTCCCTCGGCTCTTCCTGGAATCCGCTAGAGCAATTCTAGGTGCTTATATTAAGGAATTAAGCCCTCTGGGGGACCGTGGGGCAAAATGCGGGGAACCAGGAGGGCGTGGCGGATAGGCACCCATGTACGCAGAACTACCTCATGGTGGTAAGAAGTTTAACACCCTGCCCAGGTCCCTCGGCCCTTCCTGGAATCCGCTAGAGCAATTCTAAGTGCTTATATTAAGGAATTAAGGCCTCTGGGAGTCCGTGGGGCAAAATGCAGGGAACCAGGAGGGCGTGGCGGATAGGCACCCATGTACGCACAACCACCTCATGGTGGTAAGAAGTTTGACACCCGGCCCAGGTCCCTCTGCCTTTCCTGGAATCCGCCAGAGCAATTCTAGGTGCTTATATTAAGGAATTAAGGCGTCTAGGGGTCCTTGGGGCAAAATGCGGGGAACCAGGAGGGCGTGGCGGGTAGGCACCCATGTACGCACAACCACCTCATGGTGGTAAGAAGTTTGACACTCGACCCAAGTCCCTCGGCCCTTCCTGGAATCCGCTAGAGCAATTCTAGGTGCTTATATTAAGGAATTAAGACCTCTGGGGACGGTGGGGCAAAATGCAGGGAACCAGGAAGGCGTGGTGGGTAGGCACCTATGTACGCACAACCACCTCATGATAGTAAGAAGTTTGACACCCTCCCCAGGTCCCTCGGCCCTTCCTGGAATCCGCGAGAGCAATTCTAAGTGCTTATATTTAGGAATTAAGGCGTCTAGGGGTCCGTGGGGCAAAATGCGGGGAACCAGGAGGGCGTGGCGGATAGGCACCCATGTACGCACAACCACCTCATGGTGGTAAGAAGTTTGACACCCGGCCCAGGTCCCTCTGCCTTTCCTGGAATCCGCCAGAGCAATTCTAGGTGCTTATATTAAGGAATTAAGGCGTCTAGGGGTCCGTGGGGCAAAATGCGGGGAACCAGGAGGGCGTGGCGGGTAGGCACCCATGTACGCACAACCACCTCATGGTGGTAAGAAGTTTGACACTCGACGCAAGTCCCTCGGCCCTTCCTGGAATCCGCTAGAGCAATTCAAGGTGCTTATATTAAGGAATTAAGGCTTCTGGGGGTCCGTGGGGCAAAATGCAGGGAACCAGGAGGGCGTGGCGGGTAGGCACCCATGTACGCACAACCACTTCATGGTGGTAAAAAGTTTGACACCCGGCCTAGATCCCTCGGCACTTCCTGGAATCCGCTAGAGCATTTCTAGGTGCTTATAATAAGGAATTAAGGCGTCTAGGGGTCCGTGGGGCAAAATGCGGGGAACCAAGAGGGCGTTGCGGGTAGGCACCCATGTACGCACAACCATTTCATGGTGGTAAGAAGTTTGACACCCGCCCCAGGTCCCTCGGCCTTTCCTGGAATCCGCTAGAGCAATTCTAGGTGCTTATATTAAGGAATTAAGACCTCTGGGGGACGGTGGGGCAAAATGCAGGGAACCAGGAAGGTGTGGTGGGTAGGCACCCATGTACGCACAACCACCTCATGATGGTAAGAAGTTTGACACCCTCCCCAGGTCCCTCGGCCCTTCCTGGAATCAGCTAGAGCAATTCTAAGTGCTTATATTAAGGAATTAAGGCGTCTAGGGGCCCGTGGGGCAAAATGCGGGGAACCAGGAGGGCGTGGCGGATAGGCACCCATGTACGCACAACCACCTCATGGTGGTAAGAAGTTTGACACCCGGCCCAGGTCCCTCTGCCTTTCCTGGAATCCGCCAGAGCAATTCTAGGTGCTTATATTAAGGAATTAAGGCGTCTAGGGGTCCGTGGGGCAAAATGCAGGGAACCAGGAGGGCGTGGCTGATAGGCACCCATGTACGCATAACCACCTCATGGTGGTAAGAAGTTTCACACCCAGCCCAGGTCCCTCGGCCCTTCCTGAAATCTGCTGGAGCAATTCTAGGTGCTTATATTAAGGAATTAAGACCTCTGGGGGTCCGTGGGGCAAAATGCGGGGAACCAGGAGGGCGTGGCGGGTAGGCACCCATGTACGCACAACCACCTCATGGTGGTAAGAAGTTTGACACCCGCCCCAGGTCCCTCGGCCATTCCTGGAATCCGCTAGAGCAATTCTAAGTGCTTATATTAAGGAATTAAGGCCTCTGGGAGACCGTGGGGCAAAATGCAGGGAACCAGGAGGGCGTGGTGGATAGGCACCCATGTACTCACAACAACCACATGGTGGTAAGAAGTTTGACACCCGACCCAGGTCCCTTTGCCTTTCCTGGAATCCGCCAGAGCAATTCTAGGTGCTTATATTAAGGAATTAAGGCGTGTAGGGGTCCGTGGGGAAAAATGCGGGGAACCAGGAGGGCGTGGCGGGTAGGCACCCATGTACGCACAACCACCTCATGGTGGTAAGAAGTTTGACACTCGACGCAAGTCCCTCGGCCCTTCCTGGAATCCGCTAGAGCAATTCAAGGTGCTTATATTAAGGAATTAAGGCTTCTGGGGGTCCGTGGGGCAAAATGCAGGGAACCAGGAGGGCGTGGCGGGTAGGCACCCATGTACGCACAACCACTTCATGGTGGTAAGAAGTTTGACACCCGGCCCAGATCCCTCGGCACTTCCTGGAATCCGCTAGAGCATTTCTAGGTGCTTATATTAAGGAATTAAGGCGTCTAGGGGTCCGTGGGGCAAAATGCGGGGAACCAAGAGGGCGTGGCGGGTAGGCACCCATGTACGCACAACCACTTCATGGTGGTAAGAAGTTTTACACCCAGCCCAGGTCCCTCGGCCCTACCTGCAATCCGCTAGAACAATTCTAGGTGCTTATAATAAAGAATTAAGCCCTCTGGGAATCCGTGGGGCAAAATGCGGGGAACAAGGAGGGTGTGGCGGATAGACACCCATGTACGCAGAACTACCTCATGGTGGTAAGAAGTTTGACACTCGAGCCAAGTCCCTCGGCGCTTACTGGAATCCGCTAGAGCAATTCTAAGTGCTTATATTAAGGAATTAAGGCCTCTGGGAGTCCGTGGGGCAAAATGCAGGGAACCAGGAGGGCGTGGCGGATAGGCACCCATGTACGTACAACCACCTCATGGTGGTAAGAAGTTTGACACCCGGCCCAGGTCCCTCTGCCTTTCCTGGAATCCGCCAGAGCAATTCCAGGTGCTTATATTAAGGAATTAAGGCGTCTAGGGGTCCTTGGGGCAAAATGCGGGGAACCAGGAGGGCGTGGCGGGTAGGCACCCATGTACGCACAACCACCTCATGGTGGTAAGAAGTTTGACACCCGCCCCAGGTCCCTCGGCACTTCCTGGAATCCGCTAGAGCATTTCTAGGTGCTTATATTAAGGAATTAAGGCGTCTAGGGGTCCGTGGGGCAAAATGCGGGGAACCAAGAGGGCGTGGCGGGTAGGCACCCATGTACGCACAACCACCTCGTGGTGGTAAGAAGTTTGACACTCGACCCAAGTCCCTCGGCCCTTCCTGGAATCCGCTAGAGCAATTCTAGGTGCTTATATTAAGGAATTGAGACCTCTGGGGACGGTGGGGCAAAATGCAGGGAACCAGGAAGGCGTGGTGGGTAGGCACCTATGTACGCACAACCACCTCATGATGGTAAGAAGTTTGACACCCTCCCCAGGTCCCTCGGCCATTCCTGGAATCCGCTAGAGCAATTCTAAGTGCTTATATTTAGGAATTAAGGCGTCTAGGGGTCCGTGGGGCAAAATGCGGGGAACCAGGAGGGCGTGGCGGATAGGCACCCATGTACGCACAACCACCTCATGGTGGTAAGAAGTTTGACACCCGGCCCAGGTCCCTCTGCCTTTCCTGGAATCCGCCAGAGCAATTCTAGGTGCTTATATTAAGGAATTAAGGCGTCTAGGGGTCCGTGGGGCAAAATGCGGGGAACCAGGAGGGCGTGGCGGGTAGGCACCCATGTACGCACAACCACCTCATGGTGGTAAGAAGTTTGACACTCGACGCAAGTCCCTCGGCCCTTCCTGGAATCCGCTAGAGCAATTCAAGGTGCTTATATTAAGGAATTAAGGCTTCTGGGGGTCCGTGGGGCAAAATGCAGGGAACCAGGAGGGCGTGGCGGGTAGGCACCCATGTACGCACAACCACTTCATGGTGGTAAGAAGTTTGACACCCGGCCCAGATCCCTCGGCACTTCCTGGAATCCGCTAGAGCATTTCTAGGTGCTTATATTAAGGAATTAAGGCGTCTAGGGGTCCGTGGGGCAAAATGCGGGGAACCAAGAGGGCGTGGCGGGTAGGCACCCATGTACGCACAACCACTTCATGGTGGTAAGAAGTTTGACACCCGGCCCAGGTCCCTCTGCCTTTCCTGGAATCCGCCAGAGCAATTCTAGGTGCTTATATTAAGGAATTAAGGCGTCTAGGGGTCCGTGGGGCAAAATGCGGGGAACCAGGAGGGCGTGGCGGGTAGGCACCCATGTACGCACAACCACTTCATAGTGGTAAGAAGTTTGACACCCGGCCCAGATCCCTCGGCACTTCCTGGAATCCACTAGAGCATTTCTAGGTGCTTATATTAAGGAATTAAGGCGTCTAGGAGTCCGTGGGGCAAAATGCGGGGAACCAAGAGGGCGTGGCGGGTAGGCACCTATGTACGCACAATCACCTCATAGTTGTAAGAAGTTTGACACCCGCCCCAAGTCCCTCGGCCATTCCTGGAATCCGCTAGAGCAATTCTAAGTCCTTATATTAAGGAATTAAGGCCTCTGGGAGTCCGTGGGGAAAAATGCAGGGAACCAGGAGGGCGTGGCTGATAGGCACCCATGTACGCATAACCACCTCATGGTGGTAAGAAGTTTGAGACCCGCCCCAGGTCCCTCGGCCCTTCCAGGAATCCGCTAGAGCAATTCTAAGTGCTTATATTAAGGAATTAAGGCCTCTGGGAGTCCGTGGGGCAAAATGCAGGGAACCAGGAGGGCGTGGCGGATAGTCACCCATGTACGCACAACCACTTCATGGTGGTAAGAAGTTTGACACCCGGCCCAGGTCCTTCTGCCTTTCCTGGAATCCGCCAGAGCAATTCTAGGTGCTTATATTAAAGAATTAAGGCGTCTAGGGGTCCTTGGGGCAAAATGCGGGGAACCAGGAGGGCGTGGCGGGTAGGCACCCATGTACGCACAACCACCTCATGGTGGTAAGAAGTTTGACACTCGACGCAAGTCCCTCGGCCCTTCCTGGAATCCGCTAGAGCAATTCAAGGTGCTTATATTAAGGAATTAAGGCTTCTGGGGGTCCGTGGGTCAAAATGCAGGGAACCAGGAGGGCGTGGCGGGTAGGCACCCATGTACGCACAACCACTTCATGGTGGTAAGAAGTTTGACACCCGGCCCAGATCCCTCGGCACTTCCTGGAATCCGCTAGAGCATTTCTAGGTGCTTATATTAAGGAATTAAGGCGTCTAGGGGTCCGTGGGGCAAAATGCGGGGAACCAAGAGGGCGTGGCGGGTAGGCACCCATGTACGCACAACCACTTCATGGTGGTAAGAAGTTTGACACCCGCCCCAGGTCCCTCGGCCTTTCCTGGAATCCGCTAGAGCAATTCTAGGTGCTTATATTAAGGAATTAAGACTTCTTGGGGACGGTGGGGCAAAATGCAGGGAACCAGGAAGGCGTGGTGGGTAGGCACCCATGTACGCACAACCACCTCATGATGGTAAGAAGTTTGACACCCTCCCCAGGTCCCTCGGCCCTTCCTGGAATCCGCTAGAGCAATTCTAAGTGCTTATATTAAGGAATTAAGGCGTCTAGGGGCCCGTGGGGCAAAATGCGGGGAACCAGGAGGGCGTGGCGGATAGGCACCCATGTACGCACAACCACCTCATGGTGGTAAAAAGTTTGACACCCGGCCCAGGTCCCTCTGCCTTTCCTGGAATCCGCCAGAGCAATTCTAGGTGCTTATATTAAGGAATTAAGGCGTCTAGGGGTCCGTGGGGCAAAATGCAGGGAACCAGGAGGGCGTGGCGGGTAGGCACCCATGTACGCACAACCACTTCATAGTTGTAAGAAGTTTGACACCCGGCCCAGATCCCTCGGCACTTCCTGGAATCCGCTAGAGCATTTCTAGGTGCTTATATTAAGGAATTAAGGCGTCTAGGGGTCCGTGGGGCAAAATGCGGGGAACCAAGAGGGCGTGGCGGGTAGGCACCTATGTACGCACAATCACCTCATAGTGGTAAGAAGTTTGACACCCGCCCCAGGTCCCTCTGCCTTTCCTGGAATCCGCCAGAGCAATTCTAGGTGCTTATATTAAGGAATTAAGACGTCTAGGGGTCCGTGGGGCAAAATGCGGGGAACCAGGAGGGCGTGGCGGGTAGGCACCCATGTTTGCACAACCACCTCATGGTGGTAAGAAGTTTGACACTTGACCCAAGTCCCTCGGCCCTTCCTGGAATCCGCTAGAGCAATTCTAGGTGCTTATATTAAGGAATTAAGGCTTCTGGGGGTCCGTGGGGCAAAATGCAGGGAACCAGGAGGGCGTGGCGGGAAGGCACTCATGTACGCACAACCACCTCATGATGGTAAGAAGTTTAACACCCGCCCCAGGTCCCTCGGCTCTTCCTGGAATCCGCTAGAGCAATTCTAGGTGCTTATATTAAGGAATTAAGCCCTCTGGGGGACCGTGGGGCAAAATGCGGGGAACCAGGAGGGCGTGGCGGATAGGCACCCATGTACGCAGAACTACCTCATGGTGGTAAGAAGTTTAACACCCTGCCCAGGTCCCTCGGCCCTTCCTGGAATCCGCTAGAGCAATTCTAAGTGCTTATATTAAGGAATTAAGGCCTCTGGGGGTCCGTGGGGCAAAATGCGGGGAACCAGGAGGGCGTGGCGGATAGGCACCCATGTACGCACAACCACCTCATGGTGGTAAGAAGTTTGACACCCGGCCCAGGTCCCTCTGCCTTTCCTGGAATCCGCCAGAGCAATTCTAGGTGCTTATATTAAGGAATTAAGGCGTCTAGGGGTCCTTGGGGCAAAATGCGGGGAACCAGGAGGGCGTGGCGGGTAGGCACCCATGTACGCACAACCACCTCATGGTGGTAAGAAGTTTGACACCCGCCCCAGGTCCCTCGGCCCTTCCTGGAATCCGCTAGAGCAATTCTATGTGCTTATATTAAAGAATTAAGGCCTCAGGGAGTCCGTGGGGCAAAATGCAGGGAACCAGGAGGGCGTGGCGGGTAGGCACCCATGTACGCACAACCACTTCATGGTGGTAAGAAGTTTGACACCCGGCCCAGATCCCTCGGCACTTCCTGGAATCCGCTAGAGCATTTCTAGGTGCTTATATTAAGGAATTAAGGCGTCTAGGGGTCCGTGGGGCAAAATGCGGGGAACCAAGAGGGCGTGGCGGGTAGCCACCCATGTACGTACAACCACTTCATAGTGGTAAGAAGTTTGACACCCAGCCCAGGTCCCTCGGCCCTTCCTGCAATCCACTAGAACAATTCTAGGTGCTTATATTAAAGAATTAAGCCCTCTGGGAATCCATGGGGCAAAATGCGGGGAACAAGGAGGGTGTGGCGGATAGACACCCATGTACGCAGAACTACCTCATGGTGGTAAGAAGTTTGACACTCGAGCCAAGTCCCTCGGCCCTTACTGGAATCCGCTAGAGCAATTCTAAGTGCTTATATTAAGAAATCAAGGCCTCTGGGAGTCCGTGGGGCAAAATGCAGGGAACCAGGAGGGCGTGGCGGATAGGCACCCATGTACGCACAACCACCTCATGGTGGTAAGAAGTTTGACACCCGGCCCAGGTCCCTCTGCCTTTCCTGGAATCCGCCAGAGCAATTCTAGGGGCTTATATTAAGGAATTGAGGCGTCTAGGGGTCCGTGGGGCAAAATGCAGGGAACCAGGAAGGCGTGGCGGGTAGGCACCCATGTACGCACAACCACCTCATGGTGGTAAGAAGTTTGATAACCGGCCCAGGTCCCTCTGCCTTTCCTGGAATCCGCCAGAGCAATTCTAGGTGCTTATATTAAGGAATTAAAGCCTCAGGGAGTCCGTGGGGCAAAATGCATGGAACCAGGAGGGCGTGGCGGGTAGGCACCCATGTACGCACAACCACTTCATGGTGGTAAAAAGTTTCACACCCAGCCCAGGTCCCTCGGCCCTTCCTGAAATCCGCTAGAGCATTTCTAGGTGCTTATATTAAGGAATTAAGGCGTCTAGGGGTCCGTGGGGCAAAATGCGGGGAACCAAGAGGGCGTGGCGGGTAGGCACCTATGTACGCACAATCACCTCATAGTGGTAAGAAGTTTGACACCCGCCCCAGGTCCCTCGGCCATTCCTGGAATCCGCTAGAGCAATTCTAAGTCCTTATATTAAGGAATTAAAGCCTCTGGGAGTCCGTGGGGAAAAATGCAGGGAACCAGGAGGGCGTGGCTGATAGGCACCCATGTACGCATAACCACCTCATGGTGGTAAGAAGTTTGAGACCCGCCCCTGGACCCTCGGCCCTTCCTGGAATCCGCTAGAGCAATTCTAAGTGCTTATATTAAGGAATTAAGGCCTCTGGGAGTCCGTGAGGCAAAATGCAGGGAACCAGGAGGGCGTGGCGGATAGGCACCCATGTACGCACAACCACCTCATGGTGGTAAGAAGTTTGACACCCGGCCCAGGTCCCTCTGCCTTTCCTGGAATCCGCCAGAGCAATTCTAGGTGCTTATATTAAGGAATTAAGACGTCTATGTATCCGTGGGGCAAAATGCGGGGAACCAGGAGGGCGTGGCGGGTAGGCACCCATGTTTGCACAACCACCTCATGGTGGTAAGAAGTTTGACACTCGACCCAAGTCCCTCGGCCCTTCCTGGAATCCACCAGAGCAATTCTAGGTGCTTATATTAAGGAATTAAGGCGTTTAGGGGTCCTTGGGGCAAAATGCGGGGAACCAGGAGGGCGTGGCGGGTAGGCACCCATGTACGCACAACCACCTCATGGTGGTAAGAAGTTTGACACCCGCCCCAGGTCCCTCGGCCCTTCCTGGAATCCGCTAGAGCTATTCTAAGTGCTTATATTAAAGAATTAAGGCCTCAGGGAGTCCGTGGGGCAAAATGCAGGGAACCAGGAGGGCGTGGCGGGTAGGCACCCATGTACGCACAACCACTTCATGGTGGTAAGAAGTTTGACACCCGGCCCAGATCCCTCGGCACTTCCTGGAATCCGCTAGAGCATTTCTAGGTGCTTATATTAAGGAATTAAGGCGTCTAGGGGTCCGTGGGGCAAAATGCGGGGAACCAAGAGGGCGTGGCGGGTAGCCACCCATGTACGCACAACCACTTCATGGTGGTAAGAAGTTTGACACCCAGCCCAGGTCCCTCGGCCTTTCCTGCAATCCACTAGAACAATTCTAGGTGCTTATATTAAAGAATTAAGCCCTCTGGGAATCCATGGGGCAAAATGCGGGGAACAAGGAGGGTGTGGCGGATAGACACCCATGTACGCAGAACTACCTCATGGTGGTAAGAAGTTTGACACTCGAGCCAAGTCCCTCGGCCCTTACTGGAATCCGCTAGAGCAATTCTAAGTGCTTATATTAAGAAATCAAGGCCTCTGGGAGTCCGTGGGGCAAAATGCAGGGAACCAGGAGGGCGTGGCGGATAGGCACCCATGTACGCACAACCACCTCATGGTGGTAAGAAGTTTGACACCCGGCCCAGGTCCCTCTGCCTTTCCTGGAATCCGCCAGAGCAATTCTAGGGGCTTATATTAAGGAATTGAGGCGTCTAGGGGTCCGTGGGGCAAAATGCAGGGAACCAGGAAGGCGTGGCGGGTAGGCACCCATGTACGCACAACCACCTCATGGTGGTAAGAAGTTTGATAACCGGCCCAGGTCCCTCTGCCTTTCCTGGAATCCGCCAGAGCAATTCTAGGTGCTTATATTAAGGAATTAAAGCCTCAGGGAGTCCGTGGGGCAAAATGCATGGAACCAGGAGGGCGTGGCGGGTAGGCACCCATGTACGCACAACCACTTCATGGTGGTAAAAAGTTTCACACCCAGCCCAGGTCCCTCGGCCCTTCCTGAAATCCGCTAGAGCATTTCTAGGTGCTTATATTAAGGAATTAAGGCGTCTAGGGGTCCGTGGGGCAAAATGCGGGGAACCAAGAGGGCGTGGCGGGTAGGCACCTATGTACGCACAATCACCTCATAGTGGTAAGAAGTTTGACACCCGCCCCAGGTCCCTCGGCCATTCCTGGAATCCGCTAGAGCAATTCTAAGTCCTTATATTAAGGAATTAAAGCCTCTGGGAGTCCGTGGGGAAAAATGCAGGGAACCAGGAGGGCGTGGCTGATAGGCACCCATGTACGCATAACCACCTCATGGTGGTAAGAAGTTTGAGACCCGCCCCTGGACCCTCGGCCCTTCCTGGAATCCGCTAGAGCAATTCTAAGTGCTTATATTAAGGAATTAAGCCCTCTGGGAATCCATGGGGCAAAATGCGGGGAACAAGGAGGGTGTGGCGGATAGACACCCATGTACGCAGAACTACCTCATGGTGGTAAGAAGTTTGACACTCGAGCCAAGTCCCTCGGCCCTTACTGGAATCCGCTAGAGCAATTCTAAGTGCTTATATTAAGAAATCAAGGCCTCTGGGAGTCCGTGGGGCAAAATGCAGGGAACCAGGAGGGCGTGGCGGATAGGCACCCATGTACGCACAACCACCTCATGGTGGTAAGAAGTTTGACACCCGGCCCAGGTCCCTCTGCCTTTCCTGGAATCCGCCAGAGCAATTCTAGGGGCTTATATTAAGGAATTGAGGCGTCTAGGGGTCCGTGGGGCAAAATGCAGGGAACCAGGAAGGCGTGGCGGGTAGGCACCCATGTACGCACAACCACCTCATGGTGGTAAGAAGTTTGATAACCGGCCCAGGTCCCTCTGCCTTTCCTGGAATCCGCCAGAGCAATTCTAGGTGCTTATATTAAGGAATTAAAGCCTCAGGGAGTCCGTGGGGCAAAATGCATGGAACCAGGAGGGCGTGGCGGGTAGGCACCCATGTACGCACAACCACTTCATGGTGGTAAAAAGTTTCACACCCAGCCCAGGTCCCTCGGCCCTTCCTGAAATCCGCTAGAGCATTTCTAGGTGCTTATATTAAGGAATTAAGGCGTCTAGGGGTCCGTGGGGCAAAATGCGGGGAACCAAGAGGGCGTGGCGGGTAGGCACCTATGTACGCACAATCACCTCATAGTGGTAAGAAGTTTGACACCCGCCCCAGGTCCCTCGGCCATTCCTGGAATCCGCTAGAGCAATTCTAAGTCCTTATATTAAGGAATTAAAGCCTCTGGGAGTCCGTGGGGAAAAATGCAGGGAACCAGGAGGGCGTGGCTGATAGGCACCCATGTACGCATAACCACCTCATGGTGGTAAGAAGTTTGAGACCCGCCCCTGGACCCTCGGCCCTTCCTGGAATCCGCTAGAGCAATTCTAAGTGCTTATATTAAGGAATTAAGGCCTCTGGGAGTCCGTGAGGCAAAATGCAGGGAACCAGGAGGGCGTGGCGGATAGGCACCCATGTACGCACAACCACCTCATGGTGGTAAGAAGTTTGACACCCGGCCCAGGTCCCTCTGCCTTTCCTGGAATCCGCCAGAGCAATTCTAGGTGCTTATATTAAGGAATTAAGACGTCTATGGGTCCGTGGGGCAAAATGCGGGGAACCAGGAGGGCGTGGCGGGTAGGCACCCATGTACGCACAACCACCTCATGGTGGTAAGAAGTTTGACACTCGACCCAAGTCCCTCGGCCCTTCCTGGAATCCGCTAGAGCAATTCTAGGTGCTTATATTAAGGAATTAAGGCTTCTGGGGGTCCGTGGGGCAAAATGCAGGGAACCAGGAGGGCGTGGCGGGTAGGCACCCATATACGCACAACCACCTGATGGTGGTAAGAAGTTTGACACCCGCCCCAGGTCCCTCGGCTCTTCCTGGAATCCGCTAGAGCAATTCTAGGTGCTTATATTAAGGAATTAAGCCCTCTGGGGGATCGCGTGGGGCAAAATGCGGGGAACCAGGAGGGCGTGGCGGATAGGCACCCATGTACGCAGAACTACCTCATGGTGGTAAGAAGTTTAACACCCTGCCCAGGTCACTCGGCCCTTCCTGGAATCCGCTAGAGCAATTCTAAGTGCTTATATTAAGGAATTAAGGCCTCTGGGAGTCCGTGGGGCAAAATGCAGGGAACCAGGAGGGCGTGGCGGATAGGCACCCATGTACGCACAACCACCTCATGGTGGTAAGAAGTTTAACACCCTGCCCAGGTCCCTCGGCCCTTCCTGGAACCCGCTAGAGCAATTCTAGGTGCTTATATTAAGGAATTAAGACGTCTAGGGGTCCGTGGGGCAAAATGCGGGGAACCAGGTGGGCGTGGCGGGTAGGCACCCATGTACGCACAACCACCTCATGGTGGTAAGAAGTTTGACACTCGACCCAAGTCCCTCGGCCCTTCCTGGAATCCGCTAGAGCAATTCTAGGTGCTTATATTAAGGAATTAAGGCTTCTGGGGGTCCGTGGGGCAAAATGCAGGGAACCAGGAGGGCGTGGCGGGTAGGCACCCATGTACGCACAACCACCTGATGGTGGTAAGAAGTTTGACACCCGCCCCAGGTCCCTCGGCTCTTCCTGGAATCCGCTAGAGCAATTCTAGGTGCTTATATTAAGGAATTAAGCCCTCTGGGGGACCGTGGGGCAAAATGCGGGGAACCAGGAGGGCGTGGCGGATAGGCACCCATGTACGCAGAACTACCTCATGGTGGTAAGAAGTTTAACACCCTGCCCAGGTCACTCGGCCCTTCCTGGAATCCGCTAGAGCAATTCTAAGTGCTTATATTAAGGAATTAAGGCCTCTGGGAGTCCGTGGGGCAAAATGCAGGGAACCAGGAGGGCGTGGCGGATAGGCACCCATGTACGCACAACCACCTCATGGTGGTAAGAAGTTTAACACCCTGCCCAGGTCCCTCGGCCCTTCCTGGAATCCGCTAGAGCAATTCTAAGTGCTTATATTAAGGAATTAAGGCCTCTGGGAGTCCGTGGGGCAAAATGCAGGGAACCAGGAGGGCGTGGCGGATAAGCACCCATGTACGCACAACCACCTCATGGTGGTAAGAAGTTTGACACCCGGCCCAGGTCCCTCTGCCTTTCCTGGAATCCGCCAGAGCAATTCTAGGTGCTTATATTAAGGAATTAAGGCGTCTAGGGGTCCTTGGGGCAAAATGCGGGGAACCAGGAGGGCGTGGCGGGTAGGCACCCATGTACGCACAACCACCTCATGGTGGTAAGAAGTTTGACACCCGCCCCAGGTCCCTCGGCCCTTCCTGGAATCCGCTAGAGCAATTCTAAGTGCTTATATTAAAGAATTAAGGCCTCAGGGAGTCCGTGGGGCAAAATGCAGGGAACCAGGAGGGCGTGGCGGGTAGGCACCCATGTACGCACAACCACTTCCTGGTGGTAAGAAGTTTGACACCCGGCCCAGATCCCTCGGCACTTCCTGGAATCCGCTAGAGCATTTCTAGGTGCTTATATTAAGGAATTAAGGCGTCTAGGGGTCCGTGGGGCAAAATGCGGGGAACCAAGAGGGCGTGGCGGGTAGGCACCCATGTACGCACAACCACCTCATGGTGGTAAGAAGTTTGACACTCGACCCAAGTCCCTCGGCCCTTCCTGGAATCCGCTAGAGCAATTCTAGGTGCTTATATTAAGGAATTAAGGCTTCTGGGGGTCCGTGGGGCAAAATGCAGGGAACCAGGAGGGCGTGGCGGGTAGGCACCCATGTACGCACAACCACCTCATGATGGTAAGAAGTTTAACACCCGCCGCAGGTCCCTCGGCTCTTCCTGGAATCCGCTAGAGCAATTCTAGGTGCTTATATTAAGGAATTAAGGCGTCTAGGGGTCCTTGGGGCAAAATGCGGGGAACCAGGAGGGCGTGGCGGGTAGGCACCCATGTACGCACAACCACCTCATGGTGGTAAGAAGTTTGACACCCGCCCCAGGTCCCTCGGCCCTTCCTGGAATCCGCTAGAGCAATTCTAAGTGCTTATATTAAGGAATTAAGGCCTCTGGGGGTCCGTGGGGCAAAATGCAGGGAACCAGGAGGGCGTGGCGGATAGGCACCCATGTACGCACAACCACCTCATGGTGGTAAGAAGTTTGACACCCGCCCCAGGTCCCTCGGCCATTCCTGGAATCCGCTAGAGCAATTCTAAGTGCTTATATTAAGGAATTAAGGCCTCTGGGAGACCGTGGGGCAAAATGCAGGGAACCAGGAGGGCGTGGCGGATAGGCACCCATGTACTCACAACAACCACATGGTGGTAAGAAGTTTGACACCCGGCCCAGGTCCCTTTGCCTTTCCTGGAATCCGCCAGAGCAATTCTAGGTGCTTATATTAAGGAATTAAGGCGTGTAGGGGTCCGTGGGGAAAAATGCGGGGAACCAGGATGGCGTGGCGGGTAGGCACCCATGTACGCACAACCACTTCATGGTGGTAAGAAGTTTGACACCCGGCCCAGATCCCTCGGCACTTCCTGGAATCCGCTAGAGCATTTCTAGGTGCTTATATTAAGGAATTAAGGTGTCTAGGGGTCCGTGGGGCAAAATGCGGGGAACCAAGAGGGCGTGGCGGGTAGGCACCCATGTACGCACAACCACTTCATGGTGGTAAGAAGTTTTACACCCAGCCCAGGTCCCTCGGCCCTACCTGCAATCCGCTAGAACAATTCTAGGTGCTTATAATAAAGAATTAAGCCCTCTGGGAATCCGTGGGGCAAAATGCGGGGAACAAGGAGGGTGTGGCGGATAGACACCCATGTACGCAGAACTACCTCATGGTGGTAAGAAGTTTGACACTCGAGCCAAGTCCCTCGGCCCTTACTGGAATCCGCTAGAGCAATTCTAAGTGCTTATATTAAGGAATTAAGGCCTCTGGGAGTCCGTGGGGCAAAATGCAGGGAACCAGGAGGGCGTGGCTGATAGGCACCCATGTACGCACAACCACCTCATGGTGGTAAGAAGTTTGACACCCGGCCCAGGTCTCTTTGCCTTTCCTGGAATCCGCCAGAGCAATTCTAGGTGCTTATATTAAGGAATTAAGGCGTGTAGGGGTCCGTGGGGCAAAATGCGGGGAACCAGGAGGGCGTGGCGGGTAGGCACCCATGTACGCACAACCTCCTCATGGTGGTAAGAAGTTTGACACTCGACGCAAGTCCCTCGGCCCTTCCTGGAATCCGCTAGAGCAATTCTAGGTGCTTATATTAAGGAATTAAGGCTTCTGGGGGTCCGTGGGGCAAAATGCAGGGAACCAGGAGGGCGTGGCGGAAAGGCACCCATGTACGCAGAACTACCTCATGGTGGTAAGAAGTTTGCCACCCGGCCCAGGTCCATCGGCCCTTCCTGGAATCCGCTAGAGCAATTCTAGGTGCTTATGTTAAGGAATTAAGTCCTCTGAGGGTCCGTGGGGCTAAATGCGGGGAACCAGGAGGGCGTGGCGGGTAGGCACCCATGTACGTACAACCACCTCATGGTGGTAAGAAGTTTGACACCCGCCCCAGGTCCCTCGGCCCTTCCTGGAATCCGCTAGAGCAATTCTAAGTGCTTATATTAAGGAATTAAGACCTCCGGGGGACGGTGGGGCAAAATGCGGGGAACCAGGAGAGCGTGGCGGGTAGGTACACATGTACGCACAACGCCCTCATGGTGGTAAGAAGTTTGACACCCGGCCCAGGTCCCTCAGCCATTCCTGGAATCCGCTAGAGCAATTCTAGGTGCTTATATTGAGGAATTAAGATCTCCGGGGGTCCGTGGGGCTAAATGCGGGGAACCAGGAGGGCGTGGCGGAAAGGCACCCATGTACGCAGAACTACCTCATGGTGGTAAGAAGTTTGCCACCCGGCCCAGGTCCATCGGCCCTTCCTGGAAACCGCTAGAGCAATTCTAGGTGCTTATATTAAGGAATTAAGACCTCTGAGGGTCCGTGGGGCTAAATGCGGGGAACCAGGAGGGCGTGGCGGGTAGGCACCCATGTACGTACAACCACCTCATGGTGGTAAGAAGTTTGACACCCGCCCCAGGTCCCTCGGCCCTTCCTGGAATCCGCTAGAGCAATTCTAAGTGCTTATATTAAAGAATTAAGGCCTCAGGGAGTCCGTGGGGCAAAATGCAGGGAACCAGGAGGGCGTGGCGGGTAGGCACCCATGTACGCACAACCACTTCATGGCGGTAAGAAGTTTGACACCCGGCCCAGGTCCCTCTGCCTTTCCTGGAATCCGCCAGAGCAATTCTAGGTGCTTATATTAAGGAATTAAGGCGTCTAGGGGTCCTTGGGGCAAAATGCGCGGAACCAGGAGGGCGTGACGGGTAGGCACCCATGTACGCACAACCACCTCATGGTGGTAAGAAGTTTGACACCCGCCCCAGGTCCCTCGGCCCTTCCTGGAATCCGCCAGAGCAATTCTAGGTGCTTATATTAAGGAATTAAGGCGTGTAGGGGTCCGTGGGGCAAAATGCGGGGAACCAGGAGGGCGTGGCGGGTAGGCACCCATGTACGCACAACCTCCTCATGGTGGTAAGAAGTTTGACACTCGACGCAAGTCCCTCGGCCCTTCCTGGAATCCGCTAGAGCAATTCTAGGTGCTTATATTAAGGAATTAAGGCTTCTGGGGGTCCGTGGGGCAAAATGCAGGGAACCAGGAGGGCGTGGCGGGTAGGCACCCATGTACGCACAACCACCTCATGGTGGTAAGAAGTTTGACACCCGGCCCAGGTCCCTCTGCCTTTCCTGGAATCCGCCAGAGCAATTCTAGGTGCTTATATTAAGGAATTAAGGCGTCTAGGGGTCCTTGGGGCAAAAAGCGGGGAACCAGGAGGGCGTGGCGGGTAGGCACCCATGTACGCACAACTACCTCATGGTGGTAAGAAGTTTGACACCCGCCCCAGGTCCCTCGGCCCTTCCTGGAATCCGCTAGAGCAATTCTAAGTGCTTATATTAAAGAATTAAGGCCTCAGGGAGTCCGTGGGGCAAAATGCAGGGAACCAGGAGGGCGTGGCGGGTAGGCACCCATGTACGCACAACCACTTCATGGTGGTAAGAAGTTTGACATCCGGCCTAGATCCCTCGGCACTTCCTGGAATCCGCTAGAGCATTTCTAGGTGCTTATATTAAGGAATTAAGGCGTCTAGGGGTCCGTGGGGCGAAATGCGGGGAACCAAGAGGGCGTGGCGGGTAGCCACCCATGTACGCACAACCACTTCATGGTGGTAAGAAGTTTGACACCCAGCCCAGGTCTATCGGCCCTTCCTGGAATCCGCCAGAGCAATTCTAGGTGCTTATATTAAGGAATTAAGACCTCTGGGGGACGGTGGGGCAAAATGCGGGGAACCTGGAGGGCGTGGCGGATAGGCACCCATGTACGCAGAACTACCTCATGGTAGTAAGAAGTTTAACACACGGCCCAGGTCTCTCGGCCTTTCCTGGAATCCGCTAGAGCAATTCTAGGTGCTTATATTAAGGAATTAAGACCTTTGGGGGTCCGTGGGGCAAAATTGCGCGGAACCAGGAGGGCGTGGCGGGTAGGCAACCATGTACGCACAACCACCTCATGGTGGTAAGAAGTTTCACACCCGGCCCAGGTCCCTCGGCCCTTCCTGCAATCCGCTAGAACAATTCTAGGTGCTTATAATAAGGAATTAAGGCCTCTGGGAGTCCGTGGGTCAAAATGCAGGGAACCAGGAGGGCGTGGCGGGTAGGCACACATGTACGCACAACCACTTCATGGTGGTAAGAAGTTTGACTCCCAGCCCAGGTCCCTCGGCCCTTCCTGAAATCTGCTGGAGCAATTCTAGGTGCTTATATTAAGGAATTAAGGCGTCTAGGGGTCCGTGGGGCAAAATGCGGGGAACCAGGAGGGCGTGGCGGGTAGGCACCCATGTACGCACAACCACCTCATGGTGGTAAGAAGTTTGACACTCGACCCAAGTCCCTCGGCCCTTCCTGGAATCCGCTAGAGCAATTCTAGGTGCTTATATTAAGGAATTAAGGCTTCTGGGGGTCCGTGGGGCAAAATGCAGGGAACCAGGTGGGTGTGGCGGAAAGGCACCCATGTACGCAGAACTACCTCATGGTGGTAAGAAGTTTGACACCCGGCCCAGGTCCCTCGGCCCTTCCTGGAATCCGCTAGAGCAATTCTAAGTGCTTATATTAAGGAATTAAGACCTCTGGGGGACGGTGGGGCAAAATGCGGGGAACCAGGAGAGCGTGGCGGGTAGGCACCCATGTACGCACAACCCCCTCATGGTGGTAAGAAGTTTGACACCCGGCCCAGGTCCCTCAGCCCTTCCTGGAATCCGCTGGAGCAATTCTAAGTGCTTATATTAAGGAATTAAGGCGTCTAGGGGTCCGTGGGGCAAAATGCGGGGAACCAGGAGGGCGTGGCGGATAGGCACCCATGTACGCACAACCACCTCATGGTGGTAAGAAGTTTGACACCCGGCCCAGGTCCCTCTGCCTTTCCTGGAATCCGCCAGAGCAATTCTAGGTGCTTATATTAAGGAATTAAGGCGTCTAGGGGTCCGTGGGGCAAAATGCAGGGAACCAGGAGGGCGTGGCGGGTAGGTACCCATGTACGCACAACCACCTCATAGTGGTAAGAAGTTTGACACCCGCCCCAGGTCCCTCGGCCATTCCTGGAAACCGCTAGAGCAATTCTAAGTCCTTATATTAAGGAATTAAGGCCTCTGGGAGTCCGTGGGGCAAAATGCAGGGAACAAGGAGGGCGTGGCTGATAGGCACCCATGTACGCATAACCACCTCATCGTGGTAAGAAGTTTGACACCCGCCCCAGGTCCCTCGGCCCTTCCTGGAATCCGCTAGAGCAATTCTAAGTGCTTATATTAAGGAATTAATGCCTCTGGGAGTCCGTGAGGCAAAATGCAGGGAACCAGGAGGGCGTGGCGGATAGGCACCCATGTACGCACAACCACCTCATGGTGGTAAGAAGTTTGACACCCGGCCCAGGTCCCTCTGCCTTTCCTGGAATCCGCCAGAGCAATTCTAGGTGCTTATATTAAGGAATTAAGGCGTCTAGGGGTCCTTGGGGCAAAAAGCGGGGAACCAGGAGGGCGTGGCGGGTAGCCACCCATGTACGCACAACTACCTCATGGTGGTAAGAAGTTTGACACCCGCCCCAGGTCCCTCGGCCCTTCCTGGAATCCGCTAGAGCAATTCTAAGTGCTTATATTAAAGAATTAAGGCCTCAGGGAGTCCGTGGGGCAAAATGCAGGGAACCAGGAGGGCGTGGCGGGTAGGCACCCATGTACGCACAACCACTTCATGGTGGTAAGAAGTTTGACACCCGGCCTAGATCCCTCGGCACTTCCTGGAATCCGCTAGAGCATTTCTAGGTGCTTATATTAAGGAATTAAGGCGTCTAGGGGTCCGTGGGGCAAAATGCGGGGAACCAAGAGGGCGTGGCGGGTAGCCACCCATGTACGCACAACCACTTCATGGTGGTAAGAAGTTTGACACCCAGCCCAGGTCTATCGGCCCTTCCTGGAATCCGCCAGAGCAATTCTAGGTGCTTATATTAAGGAATTAAGACCTCTGGGTGACGGTGGGGCAAAATGCGGGGAACCTGGAGGGCGTGGCGGATAGGCACCCATGTACGCAGAACTACCTCATGGTAGTAAGAAGTTTAACACACGGCCCAGGTCTCTCGGCCTTTCCTGGAATCCGCTAGAGCAATTCTAGGTGCTTATATTAAGGAATTAAGACCTTTGGGGGTCCGTGGGGCAAAATTGCGCGGAACCAGGAGGGCGTGGCGGGTAGGCAACCATGTACGCACAACCACCTCATGGTGGTAAGAAGTTTCACACCCGGCCCAGGTCCCTCGGCCCTTCCTGCAATCCGCTAGAACAATTCTAGGTGCTTATAATAAGGAATTAAGGCCTCTGGGAGTCCGTGGGTCAAAATGCAGGGAACCAGGAGGGCGTGGCGGGTAGGCACACATGTACGCACAACCACTTCATGGTGGTAAGAAGTTTGACTCCCAGCCCAGGTCCCTCGGCCCTTCCTGAAATCTGCTGGAGCAATTCTAGGTGCTTATATTAAGGAATTAAGGCGTCTAGGGGTCCGTGGGGCAAAATGCGGGGAACCAGGAGGGCGTGGCGGGTAGGCACCCATGTACGCACAACCACCTCATGGTGGTAAGAAGTTTGACACTCGACCCAAGTCCCTCGGCCCTTCCTGGAATCCGCTAGAGCAATTCTAGGTGCTTATATTAAGGAATTAAGGCTTCTGGGGGTCCGTGGGGCAAAATGCAGGGAACCAGGTGGGTGTGGCGGAAAGGCACCCATGTACGCAGAACTACCTCATGGTGGTAAGAAGTTTGACACCCGGCCCAGGTCCCTCGGCCCTTCCTGGAATCCGCTAGAGCAATTCTAAGTGCTTATATTAAGGAATTAAGACCTCTGGGGGACGGTGGGGCAAAATGCGGGGAACCAGGAGAGCGTGGCGGGTAGGCACCCATGTACGCACAACCCCCTCATGGTGGTAAGAAGTTTGACACCCGGCCCAGGTCCCTCAGCCCTTCCTGGAATCCGCTGGAGCAATTCTAAGTGCTTATATTAAGGAATTAAGGCGTCTAGGGGTCCGTGGGGCAAAATGCGGGGAACCAGGAGGGCGTGGCGGATAGGCACCCATGTACGCACAACCACCTCATGGTGGTAAGAAGTTTGACACCCGGCCCAGGTCCCTCTGCCTTTCCTGGAATCCGCCAGAGCAATTCTAGGTGCTTATATTAAGGAATTAAGGCGTCTAGGGGTCCGTGGGGCAAAATGCAGGGAACCAGGAGGGCGTGGCGGGTAGGTACCCATGTACGCACAACCACCTCATAGTGGTAAGAAGTTTGACACCCGCCCCAGGTCCCTCGGCCATTCCTGGAAACCGCTAGAGCAATTCTAAGTCCTTATATTAAGGAATTAAGGCCTCTGGGAGTCCGTGGGGCAAAATGCAGGGAACAAGGAGGGCGTGGCTGATAGGCACCCATGTACGCATAACCACCTCATCGTGGTAAGAAGTTTGACACCCGCCCCAGGTCCCTCGGCCCTTCCTGGAATCCGCTAGAGCAATTCTAAGTGCTTATATTAAGGAATTAATGCCTCTGGGAGTCCGTGAGGCAAAATGCAGGGAACCAGGAGGGCGTGGCGGATAGGCACCCATGTACGCACAACCACCTCATGGTGGTAAGAAGTTTGACACCCGGCCCAGGTCCCTCTGCCTTTCCTGGAATCCGCCAGAGCAATTCTAGGTGCTTATATTGAGGAATTAAGATCTCCGGGGGTCCGTGGGGCTAAATGCGCGGAACCAGGAGGGCGTGGCGGGTAGGCACCCATGTACGTACAACCACCTCATGGTGGTAAGAAGTTTGACACCCGCCCCAGGTCCCTCGGCCCTTCCTGGAATCCGCTAGAGCAATTCTAAGTGCTTATATTAAGGAATTAAGACCTCCGGGGGACGGTGGGGCAAAATGCGGGGAACCAGGAGAGCGTGGCGGGTAGGTACACATGTACGCACAACGCCCTCATGGTGGTAAGAAGTTTGAAACCCGGCCCAGGTCCCTCAGCCATTCCTGGAATCCGCTAGAGCAATTCTAGGTGCTTATATTGAGGAATTAAGATCTCCGGGGGTCCGTGGGGCTAAATGCGGGGAACCAGGAGGGCGTGGCGGAAAGGCACCCATGTACGCAGAACTACCTCATGGTGGTAAGAAGTTTGCCACCCGGCCCAGGTCCATCGGCCCTTCCTGGAAACCGCTAGAGCAATTCTAGGTGCTTATATTAAGGAATTAAGACCTCTGAGGGTCCGTGGGGCTAAATGCGGGGAACCAGGAGGGCGTGGCGGGTAGGCACCCATGTACGTACAACCACCTCATGGTGGTAAGAAGTTTGACACCCGCCCCAGGTCCCTCGGCCCTTCCTGGAATCCGCTAGAGCAATTCTAAGTGCTTATATTAAAGAATTAAGGCCTCAGGGAGTCCGTGGGGCAAAATGCAGGGAACCAGGAGGGCGTGGCGGGTAGGCACCCATGTACGCACAACCACTTCATGGCGGTAAGAAGTTTGACACCCGGCCCAGGTCCCTCTGCCTTTCCTGGAATCCGCCAGAGCAATTCTAGGTGCTTATATTAAGGAATTAAGGCGTCTAGGGGTCCTTGGGGCAAAATGCGCGGAACCAGGAGGGCGTGACGGGTAGGCACCCATGTACGCACAACCACCTCATGGTGGTAAGAAGTTTGACACCCGCCCCAGGTCCCTCGGCCCTTCCTGGAATCCGCCAGAGCAATTCTAGGTGCTTATATTAAGGAATTAAGGCGTGTAGGGGTCCGTGGGGCAAAATGCGGGGAACCAGGAGGGCGTGGCGGGTAGGCACCCATGTACGCACAACCTCCTCATGGTGGTAAGAAGTTTGACACTCGACGCAAGTCCCTCGGCCCTTCCTGGAATCCGCTAGAGCAATTCTAGGTGCTTATATTAAGGAATTAAGGCTTCTGGGGGTCCGTGGGGCAAAATGCAGGGAACCAGGAGGGCGTGGCGGGTAGGCACCCATGTACGCACAACCACCTCATGGTGGTAAGAAGTTTGACACCCGGCCCAGGTCCCTCTGCCTTTCCTGGAATCCGCCAGAGCAATTCTAGGTGCTTATATTAAGGAATTAAGGCGTCTAGGGGTCCTTGGGGCAAAAAGCGGGGAACCAGGAGGGCGTGGCGGGTAGGCACCCATGTACGCACAACTACCTCATGGTGGTAAGAAGTTTGACACCCGCCCCAGGTCCCTCGGCCCTTCCTGGAATCCGCTAGAGCAATTCTAAGTGCTTATATTAAAGAATTAAGGCCTCAGGGAGTCCGTGGGGCAAAATGCAGGGAACCAGGAGGGCGTGGCGGGTAGGCACCCATGTACGCACAACCACTTCATGGTGGTAAGAAGTTTGACACCCGGCCTAGATCCCTCGGCACTTCCTGGAATCCGCTAGAGCATTTCTAGGTGCTTATATTAAGGAATTAAGGCGTCTAGGGGTCCGTGGGGCAAAATGCGGGGAACCAAGAGGGCGTGGCGGGTAGCCACCCATGTACGCACAACCACTTCATGGTGGTAAGAAGTTTGACACCCAGCCCAGGTCTATCGGCCCTTCCTGGAATCCGCCAGAGCAATTCTAGGTGCTTATATTAAGGAATTAAGACCTCTGGGGGACGGTGGGGCAAAATGCGGGGAACCTGGAGGGCGTGGCGGATAGGCACCCATGTACGCAGAACTACCTCATGGTAGTAAGAAGTTTAACACACGGCCCAGGTCTCTCGGCCTTTCCTGGAATCCGCTAGAGCAATTCAAGGTGCTTATATTAAGGAATTAAGACCTTTGGGGGTCCGTGGGGCAAAATTGCGCGGAACCAGGAGGGCGTGGCGGGTAGGCAACCATGTACGCACAACCACCTCATGGTGGTAAGAAGTTTCACACCCGGCCCAGGTCCCTCGGCCCTTCCTGCAATCCGCTAGAACAATTCTAGGTGCTTATAATAAGGAATTAAGGCCTCTGGGAGTCCGTGGGTCAAAATGCAGGGAACCAGGAGGGCGTGGCGGGTAGGCACACATGTACGCACAACCACTTCATGGTGGTAAGAAGTTTGACTCCCAGCCCAGGTCCCTCGGCCCTTCCTGAAATCTGCTGGAGCAATTCTAGGTGCTTATATTAAGGAATTAAGGCGTCTAGGGGTCCGTGGGGCAAAATGCGGGGAACCAGGAGGGCGTGGCGGGAAGGCACCCATGTACGCACAACCACCTCATGGTGGTAAGAAGTTTGACACTCGACCCAAGTCCCTCGGCCCTTCCTGGAATCCGCTAGAGCAATTCTAGGTGCTTATATTAAGGAATTAAGGCTTCTGGGGGTCCGTGGGGCAAAATGCAGGGAACCAGGTGGGTGTGGCGGAAAGGCACCCATGTACGCAGAACTACCTCATGGTGGTAAGAAGTTTGACACCCGGCCCAGGTCCCTCGGCCCTTCCTGGAATCCGCTAGAGCAATTCTAAGTGCTTATATTAAGGAATTAAGACCTCTGGGGGACGGTGGGGCAAAATGCGGGGAACCAGGAGAGCGTGGCGGGTAGGCACCCATGTACGCACAACCCCCTCATGGTGGTAAGAAGTTTGACACCCGGCCCAGGTCCCTCAGCCCTTCCTGGAATCCGCTGGAGCAATTCTAAGTGCTTATATTAAGGAATTAAGGCGTCTAGGGGTCCGTGGGGCAAAATGCGGGGAACCAGGAGGGCGTGGCGGATAGGCACCCATGTACGCACAACCACCTCATGGTGGTAAGAAGTTTGACACCCGGCCCAGGTCCCTCTGCCTTTCCTGGAATCCGCCAGAGCAATTCTAGGTGCTTATATTAAGGAATTAAGGCGTCTAGGGGTCCGTGGGGCAAAATGCAGGGAACCAGGAGGGCGTGGCGGGTAGGTACCCATGTACGCACAACCACCTCATAGTGGTAAGAAGTTTGACACCCGCCCCAGGTCCCTCGGCCATTCCTGGAAACCGCTAGAGCAATTCTAAGTCCTTATATTAAGGAATTAAGGCCTCTGGGAGTCCGTGGGGCAAAATGCAGGGAACAAGGAGGGCGTGGCTGATAGGCACCCATGTACGCATAACCACCTCATCGTGGTAAGAAGTTTGACACCCGCCCCAGGTCCCTCGGCCCTTCCTGGAATCCGCTAGAGCAATTCTAAGTGCTTATATTAAGGAATTAATGCCTCTGGGAGTCCGTGAGGCAAAATGCAGGGAACCAGGAGGGCGTGGCGGATAGGCACCCATGTACGCACAACCACCTCATGGTGGTAAGAAGTTTGACACCCGGCCCAGGTCCCTCTGCCTTTCCTGGAATCCGCCAGAGCAATTCTAGGTGCTTATATTGAGGAATTAAGATCTCCGGGGGTCCGTGGGGCTAAATGCGCGGAACCAGGAGGGCGTGGCGGGTAGGCACCCATGTACGTACAACCACCTCATGGTGGTAAGAAGTTTGACACCCGCCCCAGGTCCCTCGGCCCTTCCTGGAATCCGCTAGAGCAATTCTAAGTGCTTATATTAAGGAATTAAGGCTTCTGGGGGTCCGTGGGGCAAAATGCAGGGAACAAGGAGGGCGTGGCGGGTAGGCACCCATGTACGCACAACCACCTCATGGTGGTAAGAAGTTTGACACCCGCCCCAGGTCCCTCGGCTCTTCCTGGAATCCGCTAGAGCAATTCTAAGTGCTTATATTAAGGAATTAAGCCTTCTGGCGGACCGTGGGGCAAAATGCGGGGAACCAGGAGGACGTGGCGGATAGGCACCCATGTACGCAGAACCACCTCATGGTGGTAAGAAGTTTAACACTCTGCCCAGGTCCCTCGGCCCTTCCTGGAATCCGCTAGAGCAATTCTAAGTGCTTATATTAAGGAATTAAGGCCTCTGGGAGTCCGTGGGGCAAAATGCAGGGAACCAGGAGGGCGTGGCGGATAGGCACCCATGTACGCACAACCACCTCATGGTGGTAAGAAGTTTCACACCCAGCCCAGGTCCCTCGGCCCTTCCTGAAATCTGCTGGAGCAATTCTAGGTGCTTATATTAAGGAATTAAGACCTCTGGGGGTCCGTGGGGCAAAATGAGGGAACCAGGAAGGCGTGGCGGGTAGGCACCCATGTACGCACAACCACCTCATGGTGGTAAGAAGTTTGACACCCGGCCCAGGTCCCTCTGCCTTTCCTGGAATCCGCCAGAGCAATTCTAGGTGCTTATATTAAGGAATTAAGGCGTCTAGGGGTCCTTGGGGCAAAATGCGGGGAACCAGGAGGGCGTGGCGGGTAGGCACCCATGTACGCACAACCACCTCATGGTGGTAAGAAGTTTGACACCCGCCCCAGGTCCCTCGGCCCTTCCTGGAATCCGCTAGAGCAATTCTAAGTGCTTATATTAAAGAATTAAGGCCTCAGGGAGTCCGTGGGGCAAAATGCAGGGAACCAGGAGGGCGTGCCGGGTAGGCACCCATGTACGCACAACCACTTCATGGTGGTAAGAAGTTTGACACCCGGCCCAGATCCCTCGGCACTTCCTGGAATCCGCTAGAGCATTTCTAGGTGCTTATATTAAGGAATTAAGGCGTCTAGGGGTCCGTGGGGCAAAATGCGGGGAACCATGAGGGCGTGGCGGGTAGGCACTCATGTACGCACAACCACTTCATGGTGGTAAGAAGTTTGACACCCAGCCCAGGTCCCTCGGCCTTTCCTGCAATCCACTAGAACAATTCTAGGTGCTTATATTAAAGAATTAAGCCCTCTGGGAATCCGTGGGGCAAAATGCGGGGAACAAGGAGGGTGTGGCGGATAGACACCCATGTACGCACAACCACTTCATGGTGGTAAGAAGTTTGACACCCGGCCCAGATCCCTCGGCACTTCCTGGAATCCGCTAGAGCATTTCTAGGTGCTTATATTAAGGAATTAAGCCCTCTGGCGGACCGTGGGGCAAAATGCGGGGAACCAGGAGGACGTGGCGGATAGGCACCCATGTACGCAGAACTACCTCATGGTGGTAAGAAGTTTAACACCCTGCCCAGGTCCCTCGGCCCTTCCTGGAATCCGCTAGAGCAATTCTAAGTGCTTATATTAAGGAATTAAGGCCTCTGGGAGTCCGTGGGGCAAAATGCAGGGAACCAGGAGGGCGTGGCGGGTAGGCACACATGTACGCACAACCACTTCATGGTGGTAAGAAGTTTGACTCCCAGCCCAGGTCCCTCGGCCCTTCCTGAAATCTGCTGGAGCAATTCTAGGTGCTTATATTAAGGAATTAAGGCGTCTAGGGGTCCGTGGGGCAAAATGCGGGGAACCAGGAGGGCGTGGCGGGTAGGCACCCATGTACGCACAACCACCTCATGGTGGTAAGAAGTTTGACACTCGACCCAAGTCCCTCGGCCCTTCCTGGAATCCGCTAGAGCAATTCTAGGTGCTTATATTAAGGAATTAAGGCTTCTGGGGGTCCGTGGGGCAAAATGCAGGGAACCAGGTGGGTGTGGCGGAAAGGCACCCATGTACGCAGAACTACCTCATGGTGGTAAGAAGTTTGACACCCGGCCCAGGTCCCTCGGCCCTTCCTGGAATCCGCTAGAGCAATTCTAAGTGCTTATATTAAGGAATTAAGACCTCTGGGGGACGGTGGGGCAAAATGCGGGGAACCAGGAGAGCGTGGCGGGTAGGCACCCATGTACGCACAACCCCCTCATGGTGGTAAGAAGTTTGACACCCGGCCCAGGTCCCTCAGCCCTTCCTGGAATCCGCTGGAGCAATTCTAAGTGCTTATATTAAGGAATTAAGGCGTCTAGGGGTCCGTGGGGCAAAATGCGGGGAACCAGGAGGGCGTGGCGGATAGGCACCCATGTACGCACAACCACCTCATGGTGGTAAGAAGTTTGACACCCGGCCCAGGTCCCTCTGCCTTTCCTGGAATCCGCCAGAGCAATTCTAGGTGCTTATATTAAGGAATTAAGGCGTCTAGGGGTCCGTGGGGCAAAATGCAGGGAACCAGGAGGGCGTGGCGGGTAGGCACCCATGTACGCACAACCACTTCATGGTGGTAAGAAGTTTGACACCCGGCCCAGATCCTTCGGCACTTCCTGGAATCCGCTAGAGCATTTCTAGGTGCTTATATTAAGGAATTAAGGCGTCTAGGGGTCCGTGGGGAAAAATGCGGGGAACCAAGAGGGCGTGGCGGGTAGGCACCCATGTACGCACAACCACCTCATAGTGGTAAGAAGTTTGACACCCGCCCCAGGTCCCTCGGCCATTCCTGGAAACCGCTAGAGCAATTCTAAGTCCTTATATTAAGGAATTAAGGCCTCTGGGAGTCCGTGGGGCAAAATGCAGGGAACAAGGAGGGCGTGGCTGATAGGCACCCATGTACGCATAACCACCTCATCGTGGTAAGAAGTTTGACACCCGCCCCAGGTCCCTCGGCCCTTCCTGGAATCCGCTAGAGCAATTCTAAGTGCTTATATTAAGGAATTAATGCCTCTGGGAGTCCGTGAGGCAAAATGCAGGGAACCAGGAGGGCGTGGCGGATAGGCACCCATGTACGCACAACCACCTCATGGTGGTAAGAAGTTTGACACCCGGCCCAGGTCCCTCTGCCTTTCCTGGAATCCGCCAGAGCAATTCTAGGTGCTTATATTGAGGAATTAAGATCTCCGGGGGTCCGTGGGGCTAAATGCGCGGAACCAGGAGGGCGTGGCGGGTAGGCACCCATGTACGCACAACCACCTCATGGTGGTAAGAAGTTTGACACCCGCCCCAGGTCCCTCGGCTCTTCCTGGAATCCGCTAGAGCAATTCTAAGTGCTTATATTAAGGAATTAATGCCTCTGGGAGTCCGTGAGGCAAAATGCAGGGAACCAGGAGGGCGTGGCGGATAGGCACCCATGTACGCACAACCACCTCATGGTGGTAAGAAGTTTGACACCCGCCCCAGGTCCCTCGGCCCTTCCTGGAATCCGCTAAAGCAATTCTAAGTGCTTATATTAAGGAATTAAGGCTTCTGGGGGTCCGTGGGGCAAAATGCAGGGAACAAGGCGGGCGTGGCGGGTAGGCACCCATGTACGCACAACCACCTCATGGTGGTAAGAAGTTTGACACCCGCCCCAGGTCCCTCGGCTCTTCCTGGAATCCGCTAGAGCAATTCTAAGTGCTTATATTAAGGAATTAAGCCTTCTGGCGGACCGTGGGGCAAAATGCGGGGAACCAGGAGGACGTGGCGGATAGGCACCCATGTACGCAGAACCACCTCATGGTGGTAAGAAGTTTAACACTCTGCCCAGGTCCCTCGGCCCTTCCTGGAATCCGCTAGAGCAATTCTAAGTGCTTATATTAAGGAATTAAGGCCTCTGGGAGTCCGTGGGGCAAAATGCAGGGAACCAGGAGGGCGTGGCGGATAGGCACCCATGTACGCACAACCACCTCATGGTGGTAAGAAGTTTCACACCCAGCCCAGTTCCCTCGGCCCTTCCTGAAATCTGCTGGAGCAATTCTAGGTGCTTATATTAAGGAATTAAGACCTCTGGGGGTCCGTGGGGCAAAATGAGGGGAACCAGGAAGGCGTGGCGGGTAGGCACCCATGTACGCACAACCACCTCATGGTGGTAAGAAGTTTGACACCCGGCCCAGGTCCCTCTGCCTTTCCTGGAATCCGCCAGAGCAATTCTAGGTGCTTATATTAAGGAATTAAGGCGTCTAGGGGTCCTTGGGGCAAAATGCGGGGAACCAGGAGGGCGTGGCGGGTAGGCACCCATGTACGCACAACCACCTCATGGTGGTAAGAAGTTTGACACCCGCCCCAGGTCCCTCGGCCCTTCCTGGAATCCGCTAGAGCAATTCTAAGTGCTTATATTAAAGAATTAAGGCCTCAGGGAGTCCGTGGGGCAAAATGCAGGGAACCAGGAGGGCGTGCCGGGTAGGCACCCATGTACGCACAACCACTTCATGGTGGTAAGAAGTTTGACACCCGGCCCAGATCCCTCGGCACTTCCTGGAATCCGCTAGAGCATTTCTAGGTGCTTATATTAAGGAATTAAGGCGTCTAGGGGTCCGTGGGGCAAAATGCGGGGAACCATGAGGGCGTGGCGGGTAGGCACTCATGTACGCACAACCACTTCATGGTGGTAAGAAGTTTGACACCCAGCCCAGGTCCCTCGGCCTTTCCTGCAATCCACTAGAACAATTCTAGGTGCTTATATTAAAGAATTAAGCCCTCTGGGAATCCGTGGGGCAAAATGCGGGGAACAAGGAGGGTGTGGCGGATAGACACCCATGTACGCACAACCACTTCATGGTGGTAAGAAGTTTGACACCCGGCCCAGATCCCTCGGCACTTCCTGGAATCCGCTAGAGCATTTCTAGGTGCTTATATTAAGGAATTAAGCCCTCTGGCGGACCGTGGGGCAAAATGCGGGGAACCAGGAGGACGTGGCGGATAGGCACCCATGTACGCAGAACTACCTCATGGTGGTAAGAAGTTTAACACCCTGCCCAGGTCCCTCGGCCCTTCCTGGAATCCGCTAGAGCAATTCTAAGTGCTTATATTAAGGAATTAAGGCCTCTGGGAGTCCGTGGGGCAAAATGCAGGGAACCAGGAGGGCGTGGCGGATAGGCACCCATGTACGCACAACCACCTCATGGTGGTAAGAAGTTTCACACCCAGCCCAGGTCCCTCGGCCCTTCCTGAAATCTGCTGGAGCAATTCTAGGTGCTTATATTAAGGAATTAAGACCTCTGGGGGTCCGTGGGGCAAAATGAGGGGAACCAGGAAGGCGTGGCGGGTAGGCACCCATGTACGCACAACCACCTCATGGTGGTAAGAAGTTTGACACCCGGCCCAGGTCCCTCTGCCTTTCCTGGAATCCGCCAGAGCAATTCTAGGTGCTTATATTAAGGAATTGAGGCGTCTAGGGGTCCGTGGGGCAAAATGCGGGGAACCAGGAGGGCGTGGCGGGTAGGCACCCATGTACGCACAACCACCTCATGGTGGTAAGAAGTTTGACAACCGGCCCAGGTCCCTCTGCCTTTCCTGGAATCCGCCAGAGCAATTCTAGGTGCTTATATTAGGGAATTAAAGCCTCAGGGAGTCCGTGGGGCAAAATGCAGGGAACCAGGAGGGCGTGGCGGGTAGGCACCCATGTACGCACAACCACTTCATGGTGGTAAGAAGTTTGACACCCGGCCCAGATCCCTCGGCACTTCCTGGAATCCGCTAGAGCATTTCTAGGTGCTTATATTAAGGAATTAAGGCGTCTAGGGGTCCGTGGGGCAAAATGCGGGGAACCAAGAGGGCGTGGCGGGTAGGCATCCATGTACGCACAACCACTTCATGGTGGTAAGAAGTTTGACACTTGACCCAAGTCCCTCGGCCCTTCCTGGAATCCGCTAGAGCAATTCTAGGTGCTTATATTAAGGAATTAAGGCTTCTGGGGGTCCGTGGGGCAAAATGCAGGGAACCAGGAGGGCATGGCGGGTAGGCACCCATGTACGCACAACCACCTCATGGTGGTAAGAAGTTTGACACCCGCCCCAGGTCCCTCGGCTCTTCCTGGAATCCGCTAGAGCAATTCTAGGTGCTTATATTAAGGAATTAAGCCCTCTGGGGGACCGTGGGGCAAAATGCGGGGAACCAGGAGGGCGTGGCGGATAGGCACCCATGTACGCAGAACTACCTCATGGTGGTAAGAAGTTTAACACCCTGCCCAGGTCCCTCGGCCCTTCCTTGAATCCGCTAGAGCAATTCTAAGTGCTTATATTAAGGAATTAAGGCCTCTGGGAGTCCGTGGGGCAAAATGCAGGGAACCAGGAGGGTGTGGCGGATAGGCACCCATGTACGCACAACCACCTCATGGTGGTAAGAAGTTTAACACCCTGCCCAGGTCCCTCGGCCATTCCTGGAATCCGCTAGAGCAATTCTAAGTGCTTATATTAAGGAATTAAGGCCTCTGGGAGTCCGTGGGGCAAAATGCAGGGAACCAGGAGGGCGTGGCGGATAGGCACCCATGTACGCACAACCACCTCATGGTGGTAAGAAGTTTGACACCCGGCCCAGGTCCCTCTGCCTTTCCTGGAATCCGCCAGAGCAATTCTAGGTGCTTATATTAAGGAATTAAGGCGTCTAGGGGTCCTTGGGGCAAAATGCGGGGAACCAGGAGGGCGTGGCGGGTAGGCACCCATGTACGCACAACCACCTCATGGTGGTAAGAAGTTTGACACCCGCCCCAGGTCCCTCGGCCCTTCCTGGAATCCGCTAGAGCAATTCTAAGTGCTTATAATAAAGAATTAAGGCCTCAGGGAGTCCGTGGGGCAAAATGCAGGGAACCAGGAGGGCGTGGCGGGTAGGCACCCATGTACGCACAACCACTTCATGGTGGTAAGAAGTTTGACACCCGGCCCAGATCCCTCGGCACTTCCTGGAATCCGCTAGAGCATTTCTAGGTGCTTATATTAAGGAATTAAGGCGTCTAGGGGTCCGTGGGGCAAAATGCGGGGAACCAAGAGGGCGTGGCGGGTAGGCACCCATGTACGCACAACCACCTCATGGTGGTAAGAAGTTTGACACTCGACCCAAGTCCCTCGGCCCTTCCTGGAATCCGCTAGAGTAATTCTAGGTGCTTATATTAAGGAAATAAGGCTTCTGGGGGTCCGTGAGGCAAAATGCAGGGAACCAGGAGGGCGTGGCGGGTAGGCACCCATGTACGCACAACCACCTCATGGTGGTAAGAAGTTTGACACCCGCCCCAGGTCCCTCGGCTCTTCCTGGAATCCGCTAGAGCAATTCTAAGTGCTTATATTAAGGAATTAAGGCCTCTGGGGGTCCGTGGGGCAAAATGCAGGGAACCAGGAGGGCGTGGCGGGTAGGCACCCATGTACGCACAACCACTTCATGGTGGTAAGAAGTTTGACACCCGGCCCAGATCCCTCGGCACTTCCTGGAATCCGCTAGAGCATTTCTAGGTGCTTATATTAAGGAATTAAGGCGTCTAGGGGTCCGTGGGGCAAAATGCGGGGAACCAAGAGGGCGTGGCGGGTAAGCACCCATGTACGCACAACCACCTCATGGTGGTAAGAAGTTTAACACCCTGCCCAGGTCCCTCGGCCCTTCCTGGAATCCGCTAGAGCAATTCTAAGTGCTTATATTAAGGAATTAAGGCCTCTGGGGGTCCGTGGGGCAAAATGCAGGGAACCAGGAGGGCGTGGCGGATAGGCACCCATGTACGCACAACCACCTCATGGTGGTAAGAAGTTTGACACCCGGCCCAGGTCCCTCTGCCTTTCCTGGAATCCGCCAGAGCAATTCTAGGTGCTTATATTAAGGAATTAACGCGTCTAGGGGTCCTTGGGGCAAAATGCGGGGAACCAGGAGGGCGTGGCGGGTAGGCACCGATGTACGCACAACCACCTCATGGTGGTAAGAAGTTTGACACCCGCCCCAGGTCCCTCGGCCCTTCCTGGAATCCGCTAGAGCAATTCTAAGTTCTTATATTAAAGAATTAAGGCCTCAGGGAGTCCGTGGGGCAAAATGCAGGGAACCAGGAGGGCGTGGCGGGTAGGCACCCATGTACGCACAACCACTTCATGGTGGTAAGAAGTTTGACACCCGGCCCAGATCCCTCGGCACTTCCTGGAATCCGCTACAGCATTTCTACGTGCTTATATTAAGGAATTAAGGCGTCTAGGGGTCCGTGGGGCAAAATGCGGGGAACCAAGAGGGCGTGGCGGGTAGCCACCCATGTACGCACAACCACTTCATGGTGGTAAGAAGTTTGACACCCAGCCCAGGTCCCTCGGCCCTTCCTGCAATCCACTAGAACAATTCTAGGTGCTTATATTAAAGAATTAAGCCCTCTGGGAATCCATGGGGCAAAATGCGGGGAACAAGGAGGGTGTGGCGGATAGACACCCATGTACGCAGAACTACCTCATGGTGGTAAGAAGTTTGACACTCGAGCCAAGTCCCTCGGCCCTTACTGGAATCCGCTAGAGCAATTCTAAGTGCTTATATTAAGAAATCAAGGCCTCTGGGAGTCCGTGGGACAAAATGCAGGGAACCAGGAGGGCGTGGCGGGTAGGCATCCATGTACGCACAACCACCTCATGGTGGTAAGAAGTTTGATAACCGGCCCAGGTCCCTCTGCCTTTCCTGGAATCCGCTAGAGCAATTCTAGGTGCTTATATTAAGGAATTAAGGCGTCTAGGGGTCCTTGGGGCAAAATGCGGGAAACCAGGAGGGCGTGGCGGGTAGGCACCCATGTACGCACAACCACCTCATGGTGGTAAGAAGTTTGACACCCGCCCCAGGTCCCTCGGCCCTTCCTGGAATCCGCTAGAGCAATTCTAAGTGCTTATATTAAAGAATTAAGGCCTCAGGGTGTCCGTGGGGCAAAATGCAGGGAACCAGGAGGGCGTGGCGAGTAGGCACCCATGTACGCACAACCACTTCATGGTGGTAAGAAGTTTGACACCCGGCCCAGATCCCTCGGCACTTCCTGGAATCCGCTAGAGCATTTCTAGGTGCTTATATTAAGGAATTAAGGCGTCTAGGGGTCCGTGGGGCAAAATGCGGGGAACCAAGAGGGCGTGGCGGATAGGCACCCATGTACGCAGAACTACCTCATGGTGGTAAGAAGTTTAACACCCTGCCCAGGTCCCTCGGCCCTTCCTGGAATCCGCTAGAGCAATTCTAAGTGCTTATATTGAGGAATTAAGATCTCCGGGGGTCCGTGGGGCTAAATGCGCGGAACCAGGAGGGCGTGGCGGGTAGGCACCCATGTACGTACAACCACCTCATGGTGGTAAGAAGTTTGACACCCGCCCCAGGTCCCTCGGCCCTTCCTGGAATCCGCTAGAGCAATTCTAAGTGCTTATATTAAGGAATTAAGGCTTCTGGGGGTCCGTGGGGCAAAATGCAGGGAACAAGGAGGGCTTGGCGGGTAGGCACCCATGTACGCACAACCACCTCATGGTGGTAAGAAGTTTGACACCCGCCCCAGGTCCCTCGGCTCTTCCTGGAATCCGCTAGAGCAATTCTAAGTGCTTATATTAAGGAATTAAGCCTTCTGGCGGACCGTGGGGCAAAATGCGGGGAACCAGGAGGACGTGGCGGATAGGCACCCATGTACGCAGAACCACCTCATGGTGGTAAGAAGTTTAACACTCTGCCCAGGTCCCTCGGCCCTTCCTGGAATCCGCTAGAGCAATTCTAAGTGCTTATATTAAGGAATTAAGGCCTCTGGGAGTCCGTGGGGCAAAATGCAGGGAACCAGGAGGGCGTGGCGGATAGGCACCCATGTACGCACAACCACCTCATGGTGGTAAGAAGTTTCACACCCAGCCCAGGTCCCTCGGCCCTTCCTGAAATCTGCTGGAGCAATTCTAGGTGCTTATATTAAGGAATTAAGACCTCTGGGGGTCCGTGGGGCAAAATGAGGGGAACCAGGAAGGCGTGGCGGGTAGGCACCCATGTACGCACAACCACCTCATGGTGGTAAGAAGTTTGACACCCGGCCCAGGTCCCTCTGCCTTTCCTGGAATCCGCCAGAGCAATTCTAGGTGCTTATATTAAGGAATTAAGGCGTCTAGGGGTCCTTGGGGCAAAATGCGGGGAACCAGGAGGGCGTGGCGGGTAGGCACCCATGTACGCACAACCACCTCATGGTGGTAAGAAGTTTGACACCCGCCCCAGGTCCCTCGGCCCTTCCTGGAATCCGCTAGAGCAATTCTAAGTGCTTATATTAAAGAATTAAGGCCTCAGGGAGTCCGTGGGGCAAAATGCAGGGAACCAGGAGGGCGTGCCGGGTAGGCACCCATGTACGCACAACCACTTCATGGTGGTAAGAAGTTTGACACCCGGCCCAGATCCCTCGGCACTTCCTGGAATCCGCTAGAGCATTTCTAGGTGCTTATATTAAGGAATTAAGGCGTCTAGGGGTCCGTGGGGCAAAATGCGGGGAACCATGAGGGCGTGGCGGGTAGGCACTCATGTACGCACAACCACTTCATGGTGGTAAGAAGTTTGACACCCAGCCCAGGTCCCTCGGCCTTTCCTGCAATCCACTAGAACAATTCTAGGTGCTTATATTAAAGAATTAAGCCCTCTGGGAATCCGTGGGGCAAAATGCGGGGAACAAGGAGGGTGTGGCGGATAGACACCCATGTACGCACAACCACTTCATGGTGGTAAGAAGTTTGACACCCGGCCCAGATCCCTCGGCACTTCCTGGAATCCGCTAGAGCATTTCTAGGTGCTTATATTAAGGAATTAAGCCCTCTGGCGGACCGTGGGGCAAAATGCGGGGAACCAGGAGGACGTGGCGGATAGGCACCCATGTACGCAGAACTACCTCATGGTGGTAAGAAGTTTAACACCCTGCCCAGGTCCCTCGGCCCTTCCTGGAATCCGCTAGAGCAATTCTAAGTGCTTATATTAAGGAATTAAGGCCTCTGGGAGTCCGTGGGGCAAAATGCAGGGAACCAGGAGGGCGTGGCGGGTAGGCACACATGTACGCACAACCACTTCATGGTGGTAAGAAGTTTGACTCCCAGCCCAGGTCCCTCGGCCCTTCCTGAAATCTGCTGGAGCAATTCTAGGTGCTTATATTAAGGAATTAAGGCGTCTAGGGGTCCGTGGGGCAAAATGCGGGGAACCAGGAGGGCGTGGCGGGTAGGCACCCATGTACGCACAACCACCTCATGGTGGTAAGAAGTTTGACACTCGACCCAAGTCCCTCGGCCCTTCCTGGAATCCGCTAGAGCAATTCTAGGTGCTTATATTAAGGAATTAAGGCTTCTGGGGGTCCGTGGGGCAAAATGCAGGGAACCAGGTGGGTGTGGCGGAAAGGCACCCATGTACGCAGAACTACCTCATGGTGGTAAGAAGTTTGACACCCGGCCCAGGTCCCTCGGCCCTTCCTGGAATCCGCTAGAGCAATTCTAAGTGCTTATATTAAGGAATTAAGACCTCTGGGGGACGGTGGGGCAAAATGCGGGGAACCAGGAGAGCGTGGCGGGTAGGCACCCATGTACGCACAACCCCCTCATGGTGGTAAGAAGTTTGACACCCGGCCCAGGTCCCTCAGCCCTTCCTGGAATCCGCTGGAGCAATTCTAAGTGCTTATATTAAGGAATTAAGGCGTCTAGGGGTCCGTGGGGCAAAATGCGGGGAACCAGGAGGGCGTGGCGGATAGGCACCCATGTACGCACAACCACCTCATGGTGGTAAGAAGTTTGACACCCGGCCCAGGTCCCTCTGCCTTTCCTGGAATCCGCCAGAGCAATTCTAGGTGCTTATATTAAGGAATTAAGGCGTCTAGGGGTCCGTGGGGCAAAATGCAGGGAACCAGGAGGGCGTGGCGGGTAGGCACCCATGTACGCACAACCACTTCATGGTGGTAAGAAGTTTGACACCCGGCCCAGATCCTTCGGCACTTCCTGGAATCCGCTAGAGCATTTCTAGGTGCTTATATTAAGGAATTAAGGCGTCTAGGGGTCCGTGGGGAAAAATGCGGGGAACCAAGAGGGCGTGGCGGGTAGGCACCCATGTACGCACAACCACCTCATAGTGGTAAGAAGTTTGACACCCGCCCCAGGTCCCTCGGCCATTCCTGGAAACCGCTAGAGCAATTCTAAGTCCTTATATTAAGGAATTAAGGCCTCTGGGAGTCCGTGGGGCAAAATGCAGGGAACAAGGAGGGCGTGGCTGATAGGCACCCATGTACGCATAACCACTTCATCGTGGTAAGAAGTTTGACACCCGCCCCAGGTCCCTCGGCCCTTCCTGGAATCCGCTAGAGCAATTCTAAGTGCTTATATTAAGGAATTAATGCCTCTGGGAGTCCGTGAGGCAAAATGCAGGGAACCAGGAGGGCGTGGCGGATAGGCACCCATGTACGCACAACCACCTCATGGTGGTAAGAAGTTTGACACCCGGCCCAGGTCCCTCTGCCTTTCCTGGAATCCGCCAGAGCAATTCTAGGTGCTTATATTGAGGAATTAAGATCTCCGGGGGTCCGTGGGGCTAAATGCGCGGAACCAGGAGGGCGTGGCGGGTAGGCACCCATGTACGTACAACCACCTCATGGTGGTAAGAAGTTTGACACCCGCCCCAGGTCCCTCGGCCCTTCCTGGAATCCGCTAGAGCAATTCTAAGTGCTTATATTAAGGAATTAAGGCTTCTGGGGGTCCGTGGGGCAAAATGCAGGGAACAAGGAGGGCGTGGCGGGTAGGCACCCATGTACGCACAACCACCTCATGGTGGTAAGAAGTTTGACACCCGCCCCAGGTCCCTCGGCTCTTCCTGGAATCCGCTAGAGCAATTCTAAGTGCTTATATTAAGGAATTAAGCCTTCTGGCGGACCGTGGGGCAAAATGCGGGGAACCAGGAGGACGTGGCGGATAGGCACCCATGTACGCAGAACCACCTCATGGTGGTAAGAAGTTTAACACTCTGCCCAGGTCCCTCGGCCCTTCCTGGAATCCGCTAGAGCAATTCTAAGTGCTTATATTAAGGAATTAAGGCCTCTGGGAGTCCGTGGGGCAAAATGCAGGGAACCAGGAGGGCGTGGCGGATAGGCACCCATGTACGCACAACCACCTCATGGTGGTAAGAAGTTTCACACCCAGCCCAGTTCCCTCGGCCCTTCCTGAAATCTGCTGGAGCAATTCTAGGTGCTTATATTAAGGAATTAAGACCTCTGGGGGTCCGTGGGGCAAAATGAGGGGAACCAGGAAGGCGTGGCGGGTAGGCACCCATGTACGCACAACCACCTCATGGTGGTAAGAAGTTTGACACCCGGCCCAGGTCCCTCTGCCTTTCCTGGAATCCGCCAGAGCAATTCTAGGTGCTTATATTAAGGAATTAAGGCGTCTAGGGGTCCTTGGGGCAAAATGCGGGGAACCAGGAGGGCGTGGCGGGTAGGCACCCATGTACGCACAACCACCTCATGGTGGTAAGAAGTTTGACACCCGCCCCAGGTCCCTCGGCCTTTCCTGGAATCCGCTAGAGCAATTCTAAGTGCTTATATTAAAGATTTAAGGCCTCAGGGAGTCCGTGGGGCAAAATGCAGGGAACCAGGAGGGCGTGCCGGGTAGGCACCCATGTACGCACAACCACTTCATGGTGGTAAGAAGTTTGACACCCGGCCCAGATCCCTCGGCACTTCCTGGAATCCGCTAGAGCATTTCTAGGTGCTTATATTAAGGAATTAAGGCGTCTAGGGGTCCGTGGGGCAAAATGCGGGGAACCATGAGGGCGTGGCGGGTAGGCACTCATGTACGCACAACCACTTCATGGTGGTAAGAAGTTTGACACCCAGCCCAGGTCCCTCGGCCTTTCCTGCAATCCACTAGAACAATTCTAGGTGCTTATATTAAAGAATTAAGCCCTCTGGGAATCCGTGGGGCAAAATGCGGGGAACAAGGAGGGTGTGGCGGATAGACACCCATGTACGCACAACCACTTCATGGTGGTAAGAAATTTGACACCCGGCCCAGATCCCTCGGCACTTCCTGGAATCCGCTAGAGCATTTCTAGGTGCTTATATTAAGGAATTAAGCCCTCTGGCGGACCGTGGGGCAAAATGCGGGGAACCAGGAGGACGTGGCGGATAGGCACCCATGTACGCAGAACTACCTCATGGTGGTAAGAAGTTTAACACCCTGCCCAGGTCCCTCGGCCCTTCCTGGAATCCGCTAGAGCAATTCTAAGTGCTTATATTAAGGAATTAAGGCTTCTGGGAGTCCGTGGGGCAAAATGCAGGGAACCAGGAGGGCGTGGCGGATAGGCACCCATGTACGCACAACCACCTCATGGTGGTAAGAAGTTTCACACCCAGCCCAGGTCCCTCGGCCCTTCCTGAAATCTGCTGGAGCAATTCTAGGTGCTTATATTAAGGAATTAAGACCTCTGGGGGTCCGTGGGGCAAAATGAGGGGAACCAGGAAGGCGTGGCGGGTAGGCACCCATGTACGCACAACCACCTCATGGTGGTAAGAATTTTGACAACCGGCCCAGGTCCCTCTGCCTTTCCTGGAATCCGCCAGAGCAATTCTAGGTGCTTATATTAAGGAATTAAAGCCTCAGGGAGTCCGTGGGGCAAAATGCAGGGAACCAGGAGGGCGTGGCGGGTAGGCACCCATGTACGCACAACCACTTCATGGTGGTAAGAAGTTTGACACCCGGCCCAGATCCCTCGGCACTTCCTGGAATCCGCTAGAGCATTTCTAGGTGCTTATATTAAGGAATTAAGGCGTCTAGGGGTCCGTGGGGCAAAATGCGGGGAACCAAGAGGGCGTGGCGGGTAGGCATCCATGTACGCACAACCACTTCATGGTGGTAAGAAGTTTGACACTCGACCCAAGTCCCTCGGCCCTTCCTGGAATCCGCTAGAGCAATTCTAGGTGCTTATATTAAGGAATTAAGGCTTCTGGGGGTCCGTGGGGCAAAATGCAGGGAACCAGGAGGGCATGGCGGGTAGGCACCCATGTACGCACAACCACCTCATGGTGGTAAGAAGTTTGACACCCGCCCCAGGTCCCTCGGCTCTTCCTGGAATCCGCTAGAGCAATTCTAGGTGCTTATATTAAGGAATTAAGCCCTCTGGGGGACCGTGGGGCAAAATGCGGGGAACCAGGAGGGCGTGGCGGATAGGCACCCATGTACGCAGAACTACCTCATGGTGGTAAGAAGTTTAACACCCTGCCCAGGTCCCTCGGCCCTTCCTTGAATCCGCTAGAGCAATTCTAAGTGCTTATATTAAGGAATTAAGGCCTCTGGGAGTCCGTGGGGCAAAATGCAGGGAACCAGGAGGGCGTGGCGGATAGGCACCCATGTACGCACAACCACCTCATGGTGGTAAGAAGTTTAACACCCTGCCCAGGTCCCTCGGCCATTCCTGGAATCCGCTAGAGCAATTCTAAGTGCTTATATTAAGGAATTAAGGCCTCTGGGAGTCCGTGGGGCAAAATGCAGGGAACCAGGAGGGCGTGGCGGATAGGCACCCATGTACGCACAACCACCTCATGGTGGTAAGAAGTTTGACACCCGGCCCAGGTCCCTCTGCCTTTCCTGGAATCCGCCAGAGCAATTCTAGGTGCTTATATTAAGGAATTAAGGCGTCTAGGGGTCCTTGGGGCAAAATGCGGGGAACCAGGAGGGCGTGGCGGGTAGGCACCCATGTACGCACAACCACCTCATGGTGGTAAGAAGTTTGACACCCGCCCCAGGTCCCTCGGCCCTTCCTGGAATCTGCTGGAGCAATTCTAGGTGCTTATATTAAGGAATTAAGACCTCTGGGGGTCCGTGGGGAAAAATGAGGGGAACCAGGAGGGCGTGGCGGATAGGCACCCATGTACGCACAACCACCTCATGGTGGTAAGAAGTTTGACACCCGCCCCAGGTCCCTCGGCCCTTCCTGGAATCCGCTAGAGCAATTCTAAGTGCTTATAATAAAGAATTAAGGCCTCAGGGAGTCCGTGGGGCAAAATGCAGGGAACCAGGAGGGCGTGGCGGGTAGGCACCCATGTACGCACAACCACTTCATGGTGGTAAGAAGTTTGACACCCGGCCCAGATCCCTCGGCACTTCCTGGAATCCGCTAGAGCATTTCTAGGTGCTTATATTAAGGAATTAAGGCGTCTAGGGGTCCGTGGGGCAAAATGCGGGGAACCAAGAGGGCGTGGCGGGTAGGCACCCATGTACGCACAACCACCTCATGGTGGTAAGAAGTTTGACACTCGACCCAAGTCCCTCGGCCCTTCCTGGAATCCGCTAGAGTAATTCTAGGTGCTTATATTAAGGAATTAAGGCTTCTGGGGGTCCGTGAGGCAAAATGCAGGGAACCAGAAGGGCGTGGCGGGTAGGCACCCATGTACGCACAACCACCTCATGGTGGTAAGAAGTTTGACACCCGCCCCAGGTCCCTCGGCTCTTCCTGGAATCCGCTAGAGCAATTCTAAGTGCTTATATTAAGGAATTAAGGCCTCTGGGGGTCCGTGGGGCAAAATGCAGGGAACCAGGAGGGCGTGGCGGGTAGGCACCCATGTACGCACAACCACTTCATGGTGGTAAGAAGTTTGACACCCGGCCCAGATCCCTCGGCACTTCCTGGAATCCGCTAGAGCATTTCTAGGTGCTTATATTAAGGAATTAAGGCGTCTAGGGGTCCGTGGGGCAAAATGCGGGGAACCAAGAGGGCGTGGCGGGTAGGCACCCATGTACGCACAACCACCTCATGGTGGTAAGAAGTTTAACACCCTGCCCAGGTCCCTCGGCCCTTCCTGGAATCCGCTAGAGCAATTCTAAGTGCTTATATTAAGGAATTAAGGCCTCTGGGGGTCCGTGGGGCAAAATGCAGGGAACCAGGAGGGCGTGGCGGATAGGCACCCATGTACGCACAACCACCTCATGGTGGTAAGAAGTTTGACACCCGGCCCAGGTCCCTCTGCCTTTCCTGGAATCCGCCAGAGCAATTCTAGGTGCTTATATTAAGGAATTAAGGCGTCTAGGGGTCCTTGGGGCAAAATGCGGGGAACCAGGAGGGCGTGGCGGGTAGGCACCGATGTACGCACAACCACCTCATGGTGGTAAGAAGTTTGACACCCGCCCCAGGTCCCTCGGCCCTTCCTGGAATCCGCTAGAGCAATTCTAAGTTCTTATATTAAAGAATTAAGGCCTCAGGGAGTCCGTGGGGCAAAATGCAGGGAACCAGGAGGGCGTGGCGGGTAGGCACCCATGTACGCACAACCACTTCATGGTGGTAAGAAGTTTGACACCCGGCCCAGATCCCTCGGCACTTCCTGGAATCCGCTAGAGCATTTCTAGGTGCTTATATTAAGGAATTAAGGCGTCTAGATGTCCGTGGGGCAAAATGCGGGGAACCAAGAGGGCGTGGCGGGTAGCCACCCATGTACGCACAACCACTTCATGGTGGTAAGAAGTTTGACACCCAGCCCAGGTCCCTCGGCCTTTCCTGGAATCCGCCAGAGCAATTCTAGGTGCTTATATTAAGGAATTAAGGCGTCTAGGGGTCCTTGGGGCAAAATGCGGGGAACCAGGAGGGCGTGGCGGGTTAAGCACCCATGTACGCACAACCACCTCATGGTGGTAAGAAGTTTGACACCCGCCCCAGGTCCCTCGGCCCTTCCTGGAATCCGCTAGAGCAATTCTAAGTGCTTATATTAAAGAATTAAGGCCTCAGGGAGTCCGTGGGGCAAAATGCAGGGAACCAGGAGGGCGTGGCGGGTAGGCACCCATGTACGCACAACCACTTCATGGTGGTAAGAAGTTTGACACCCGGCCCAGGTCCCTCTGCCTTTCCTGGAATCCGCCAGAGCAATTCTAGGAGCTTATATTAAGGAATTAAGGCGTCTAGGGGTCCTTGGGGCAAAATGCGCGGAACCAGGAGGGCGTGACGGGTAGGCACCCATGTACGCACAACCACCTCATGGTGGTAAGAAGTTTGACACCCGCCCCAGGTCCCTCGGCCCTTCCTGGAATCCGCTAGAGCAATTCTAAGTGCTTATATTAAAGAATTAAGGCCTCAGGGAGTCCGTGGGGCAAAATGCAGGGAACCAGGAGGGCGTGGCGGGTAGGCACCCATGTACGCACAACCACTTCATGGTGGTAAGAAGTTTGACACCCGGCCCAGATCCCTCGGCACTTCCTGGAATCCGCTAGAGCATTTCTAGGTGCTTATATTAAGGAATTAAGGCGTCTAGGGGTCCGTGGGGCAAAATGCGGGGAACCAAAAGGGCGTGGCGGGTAGCCACCCATGTACGCACAACCACTTCATGGTGGTAAGAAGTTTGACACCCAGCCCAGGTCCCTCGGCCCTTCCTGCAATCCACTAGAACAATTCTAGGTGCTTATATTAAAGAATTAAACCCTCTGGGAATCTATGGGGCAAAATGCGGGGAACAAGGAGGGTGTGGCGGATAGACACCCATGTACGCAGAACTACCTCATGGTGGTAAGAAGTTTGACACTCGAGCCAAGTCCCTCGGCCCTTACTGGAATCCGCTAGAGCAATTCTAAGTGCTTATATTAAGAAATCAAGGCCTCTGGGAGTCCGTGGGGCAAAATGCAGGGAACCAGGAGGGTGTGGCGGATAGACACCCATGTACGCAGAACTACCTCATGGTGGTAAGAAGTTTGACACTCGAGCCAAGTCCCTCGGCCCTTACTGGAATCCGCTAGAGCAATTCTAAGTGCTTATATTAAGAAATCAAGGCCTCTGGGAGTCCGTGGGGCAAAATGCAGGGAACCAGGAGGGCGTGGCGGATAGGCACCCATGTACGCATAACCACCTCATGGTGGTAAGAAGTTTGACACCCGGCCCAGGTCCCTCTGCCTTTCCTGGAATCCGCCAGAGCAATTCTAGGGGCTTATATTAAGGAATTGAGGCGTCTAGGGGTCCGTGGGGCAAAATGCAGGGAACCAGGAGGGCGTGGCGGGTAGGCACCCATGTACGCACAACCACCTCATGGTGGTAAGAAGTTTGACACCCGGCCCAGGTCCCTCTGCCTTTCCTGGAATCCGCCAGAGCAATTCTAGGTGCTTATATTAAGGAATTAAGGCGTCTAGGGGTCCTTGGGGCAAAATGCGGGGAACCAGGAGGGCGTGGCGGGTAGGCACCCATGTACGCACAACTACCTCATGGTGGTAAGAAGTTTGACACCCGCCCCAGGTCCCTCGGCCCTTCCTGGAATCCGCTAGAGCAATTCTAAGTGCTTATATTAAAGAATTAAGGCCTCAGGGAGTCCGTGGGGCAAAATGCAGGGAACCAGGAGGGCGTGGCGGGTAGGCACCCATGTACGCACAACCACTTCATGGTGGTAAGAAGTTTGACACCCGGCCCAGATCCCTCGACACTTCCTGGAATCCGCTAGAGCATTTCTAGGTGCTTATATTAAGGAATTAAGGCGTCTAGGGGTCCGTGGGGCAAAATGCGGGGAACCAAGAGGGCGTGGCGGGTAGCCACCCATGTACGCACAACCACTTCATGGTGGTAAGAAGTTTGACACCCAGCCCAGGTCCCTCGGCCCTTCCTGCAATCCACTAAAACAATTCTAGGTGCTTATATTAAAGAATTAAACCCTCTGGGAATCCATGGGGCAAAATGCGGGGAACAAGGAGGGTGTGGCGGATAGACACCCATGTACGCAGAACTACCTCATGGTGGTAAGAAGTTTGACACTCGAGCCAAGTCCCTCGGCCCTTACTGGAATCCGCTAGAGCAATTCTAAGTGCTTATATTAAGAAATCAAGGCCTCTGGGAGTCCGTGGGGCAAAATGCAGGGAACCAGGAGGGCGTGGCGGGTAGGCACCCATGTACGCACAACCACCTCATGGTGGTAAGAAGTTTGATAACCGGCCCAGGTCCCTCTGCCTTTCCTGGAATCCGCCAGAGCAATTCTAGGTGCTTATATTAAGGAATTAAGACCTCTGGGGGTCCGTGGGGCAAAATGCGGGGAACCAGGAAAGCGTGGCGGGTAGGCACCCATGTACGCACAACCACCTCATGGTGGTAAGAAGTTTGATAACCGGCCCAGGTCCCTCTGCCTTTCCTGGAATCCGCCAGAGCAATTCTAGGTGCTTATATTAAGGAATTAAGACCTCTGGGGGTCCGTGGGGCAAAATGCGGGGAACCAGGAAAGCGTGGCGGGTAGGCACCCATGTACGCACAACCACCTCATGGTGGTAAGAAGTTTGACACCCGCCCCAGGTCCCTCGGCCATTCCTGGAATCCGCTAGAGCAATTCTAAGTGCTTATATTAAGGAATTAAGGCCTCTGGGAGACCGTGGGGCAAAATGCAGGGAACCAGGAGGGCGTGGCGGATAGGCACCCATGTACTCACAACAACCACATGGTGGTAAGAAGTTTGACACCCGGCCCAGGTCCCTTTGCCTTTCCTGGAATCCGCCAGAGCAATTCTAGGTGCTTATATTAAGGAATTAAGGCGTGTAGGGGTCCGTGGGGAAAAATGCGGGGAACCAGGAGGGCGTGGCGGGTAGGCACCCATGTACGCACAACCACCTCATGGTGGTAAGAAGTTTGACACTCAACGCAAGTCCCTCGGCCCTTCCTGGAATCCGCTAGAGCAATTCAAGGTGCTTATATTAAGGAATTAAGGCTTCTGGGGGTCCGTGGGGCAAAATGCAGGGAACCAGGAGGGCGTGGCGGGTAGGCACCCATGTACGCACAACCACTTCATGGTGGTAAGAAGTTTGACACCCGGCCCAGATCCCTCGGCACTTCCTGGAATCCGCTAGAGCATTTCTAGGTGCTTATATTAAGGAATTAAGGCGTCTTGGGGTCCGTGGGGCAAAATGCGGGGAACCAAGAAGGCGTGGCGGGTAGGCACCCATGTACGCACAACCACTTCATGGTGGTAAGAAGTTTTACACCCAGCCCAGGTCCCTCGGCCCTACCTGCAATCCGCTAGAACAATTCTAGGTGCTTATAATAAAGAATTAAGCCCTCTGGGAATCCGTGGGGCAAAATGCGGGGAACAAGGAGGGTGTGGCGGATAGACACCCATGTACGCAGAACTACCTCATGGTGGTAAGAAGTTTGACACTCGAGCCAAGTCCCTCGGCCCTTACTGGAATCCGCTAGAGCAATTCTAAGTGCTTATATTAAGGAATTAAGGCCTCTGGGAGTCCGTGGGGCAAAATGCAGGGAACCAGGAGGGCGTGGCGGATAGGCACCCATGTACGCACAACCACCTCATGGTGGTAAGAAGTTTGACACCCGGCCCAGGTCCCTTTGCCTTTCCTGGAATCCGCCAGAGCAATTCTAGGTGCTTATTTTAAGGAATTAAGGCGTGTAGGGGTCCGTGGGGCAAAATGCGGGGAACCAGGAGGGCGTGGCGGGTAGGCACCCATGTACGCACAACCTCCTCATGGTGGTAAGAAGTTTGACACTCGACGCAAGTCCCTCGGCCCTTCCTGGAATCCGCTAGAGCAATTCTAGGTGCTTATATTAAGGAATTAAGGCTTCTGGGGGTCCGTGGGGCAAAATGCAGGGAACCAGGAGGGCGTGGCGGAAAGGCACCCATGTACGCAGAACTACCTCATGGTGGTAAGAAGTTTGCCACCCGGCCCAGGTCTATCGGCCCTTCCTGGAATCCGCTAGAGCAATTCTAGGTGCTTATATTAAGGAATTAAGACCTCTGAGGGTCCGTGGGGCTATATGCGGGGAACCAGGAGGGCGTGGCGGGTAGGCACCCATGTACGTACAACCACCTCATGGTGGTAAGAAGTTTGACACCCGCCCCAGGTCCCTCGACCCTTCCTGGAATCAGCTAGAGCAATTCTAGGTGCTTATATTATGGGATTAAGGCGTGTAGGGGTCCGTGGGGCAAAATGCCGGGAACCAGGAGGGCGTGGCGGGTAGGCACCCATGTACGCACAACCACCTCATGGTGGTAAGAACTTTGACACTCGACCCAAGTCCCTCGGCCCTTCCTGGAATCCGCTAGAGCAATTCTAGGTGCTTATATTAAGGAATTAAGGCTTCTGGGGGTCCGTGGGGCAAAATGCAGGGAACCAGGAGGGCGTGGCGGAAAGGCACCCATGTACGCAGAACTACCTCATGGTGGTAAGAAGTTTGCCACCCGGCCCAGGTCCATCGGCCCTTCCTGGAATCCGCTAGAGCAATTCTAGGTGCTTATATTGAGGAATTAAGATCTCCGGGGGTCCGTGGGGCTAAATGCGTGGAACCAAGAGGACGTGGCGGGTAGGCACCCATGTACGCACAACCACCTCATGGTGGTAAGAAGTTTGACACCCGCCCCAGGTCCCTCGGCCCTTCCTGGAATCCGCTAGAGCAATTCTAAGTGCTTATATTAAGGAATTAAGCCCTCTGGGGGACCGTGGGGCAAAATGCGGGGAACCAGGAGGGCGTGGCGGATAGGCACCCATGTACGCAGAACTACCTCATGGTGGTAAGATGTTTAACACCCGGCCCAGATCCCTCGGCCTTTCCTGGAATCCGCTAGAGCAATTCTAGGTGCTTATATTAAGGAATTAAAACCTCTGGGGGACGGTGGGGCAAAATGCGGGGAACCTGGAGGGCGTGGCGGATAGGCACCCATGTACGCAGAACTACCTCATGGTAGTAAGAAGTTTAACACACGGCCCAGGTCCCTCGGCCTTTCCTGCAATCCGCTAGAGCAATTCTAAGTGCTTATATTAAGAAATCAAGGCCTCTGGGAGTCCGTGGGGCAAAATGCAGGGAACCAGGAGGGCGTGGCGGATAGGCACCCATGTAGGCATAACCACCTCATGGTGGTAAGAAGTTTGACACCCGGCCCAGGTCCCTCTGCCTTTCCTGGAATCCGCCAGAGCAATTCTAGGGGCTTATATTAAGGAATTGAGGCGTCTAGGGGTCCGTGGGGCAAAATGCAGGGAACCAGGTGGGCGTCGCGGGTAGGCACCCATGTACGCACAACCACCTCATGGTGGTAAGAAGTTTGACACCCGGCCCAGGTCCCTCTGCCTTTCCTGGAATCCGCCAGAGCAATTCTAGGTGCTTATATTAAGGAATTAAGGCGTCTAGGGGTCCGTGGCGCAAAATGCGGGGAACCAAGAGGGCGTGGCGGGTAGGGACCCATGTACGCACAACCACCTCATAGTGGTAAGAAGTTTGACACCCGCCCCAGGTCCCTCGGCCATTCCTGGAATCCGCTAGAGCAATTCTAAGTCCTTATATTAAGGAATTAAGGCCTCTGGGAGTCCGTGGGGCAAAATGCAGGGAACCAGGAGGGCGTGGCTGATAGGCACCCATGTACGCATAACCACCTCATGGTGGTAAGAAGTTTAACACCCTGCCCAGGTCCCTCGGCCTTTCCTGGAATCCGCTAGAGCATTTCTAGGTGCTTATATTAAGGAATTAAGGCGTCTAGGGGTCCGTGGGGCAAAATGCGGGGAACCAAGAGGGCGTGGCGGGTAGCCACCCATGTACGCACAACCACTTCATGGTGGTAAGAAGTTTGACACCCTGCCCAGGTCCCTCGGCCCTTCCTGCAATCCACTAAAACAATTCTAGGTGCTTATATTAAAGAATTAAACCCTCTGGGAATCCATGGGGCAAAATGCGGGGAACAAGGAGGGTGTGGCGGATAGACACCCATGTACGCAGAACTACCTCATGGTGGTAAGAAGTTTGACACTCGAGCCAAGTCCCTCGGCCCTTACTGGAATCCGCTAGAGCAATTCTAAGTGCTTATATTAAGAAATCAAGGCCTCTGGGAGTCCGTGGGGCAAAATGCAGGGAACCAGGAGGGCGTGGCGGATAGGCACCCATGTACGCACAACCACCTCATGGTGGTAAGAAGTTTGACACCCGGCCCAGGTCCCTCTGCCTTTCCTGGAATCCGCCAGAGCAATTCTAGGGGCTTATATTAAGGAATTGAGGCGTCTAGGGGTCCGTGGGGCAAAATGCAGGGAACCAGGAGGGCGTGGCGGGTAGGCACACATGTACGCACAACCACTTCATGGTGGTAAGAAGTTTGACTCCCAGCCCAGGTCCCTCGGCCCTTCCTGAAATCTGCTGGAGCAATTCTAGGTGCTTATATTAAGGAATTAAGGCGTCTAGGGGTCCGTGGGGCAAAATGCGGGGAACCAGGAGGGCGTGGCGGGTAGGCACCCATGTACGCACAACCACCTCATGGTGGTAAGAAGTTTGACACTCGACCCAAGTCCCTCGGCCCTTCCTGGAATCCGCTAGAGCAATTCTAGGTGCTTATATTAAGGAATTAAGGCTTCTGGGGGTCCGTGGGGCAAAATGCAGGGAACCAGGTGGGTGTGGCGGAAAGGCACCCATGTACGCAGAACTACCTCATGGTGGTAAGAAGTTTGACACCCGGCCCAGGTCCCTCGGCCCTTCCTGGAATCCGCTAGAGCAATTCTAAGTGCTTATATTAAGGAATTAAGACCTCTGGGGGACGGTGGGGCAAAATGCGGGGAACCAGGAGAGCGTGGCGGGTAGGCACCCATGTACGCACAACCCCCTCATGGTGGTAAGAAGTTTGACACCCGGCCCAGGTCCCTCAGCCCTTCCTGGAATCCGCTGGAGCAATTCTAAGTGGTTATATTAAGGAATTAAGGCGTCTAGGGGTCCGTGGGGCAAAATGCGGGGAACCAGGAGGGCGTGGCGGATAGGCACCCATGTACGCACAACCACCTCATGGTGGTAAGAAGTTTGACACCCGGCCCAGGTCCCTCTGCCTTTCCTGGAATCCGCCAGAGCAATTCTAGGTGCTTATATTAAGGAATTAAGGCGTCTAGGGGTCCGTGGGGCAAAATGCAGGGAACCAGGAGGGCGTGGCGGGTAGGCACCCATGTACGCACAACCACTTCATGGTGGTAAGAAGTTTGACACCCGGCCCAGATCCTTCGGCACTTCCTGGAATCCGCTAGAGCATTTCTAGGTGCTTATATTAAGGAATTAAGGCGTCTAGGGGTCCGTGGGGAAAAATGCGGGGAACCAAGAGGGCGTGGCGGGTAGGCACCCATGTACGCACAACCACCTCATAGTGGTAAGAAGTTTGACACCCGCCCCAGGTCCCTCGGCCATTCCTGGAAACCGCTAGAGCAATTCTAAGTCCTTATATTAAGGAATTAAGGCCTCTGGGAGTCCGTGGGGCAAAATGCAGGGAACAAGGAGGGCGTGGCTGATAGGCACCCATGTACGCATAACCACCTCATCGTGGTAAGAAGTTTGACACCCGCCCCAGGTCCCTCGGCCCTTCCTGGAATCCGCTAGAGCAATTCTAAGTGCTTATATTAAGGAATTAATGCCTCTGGGAGTCCGTGAGGCAAAATGCAGGGAACCAGGAGGGCGTGGCGGATAGGCACCCATGTACGCACAACCACCTCATGGTGGTAAGAAGTTTGACACCCGGCCCAGGTCCCTCTGCCTTTCCTGGAATCCGCCAGAGCAATTCTAGGTGCTTATATTGAGGAATTAAGATCTCCGGGGGTCCGTGGGGCTAAATGCGCGGAACCAGGAGGGCGTGGCGGGTAGGCACCCATGTACGTACAACCACCTCATGGTGGTAAGAAGTTTGACACCCGCCCCAGGTCCCTCGGCCCTTCCTGGAATCCGCTAGAGCAATTCTGAGTGCTTATATTAAGGAATTAAGGCTTCTGGGGGTCCGTGGGGCAAAATGCAGGGAACAAGGAGGGCGTGGCGGGTAGGCACCCATGTACGCACAACCACCTCATGGTGGTAAGAAGTTTGACACCCGCCCCAGGTCCCTCGGCTCTTCCTGGAATCCGCTAGAGCAATTCTAAGTGCTTATATTAAGGAATTAAGCCTTCTGGCGGACCGTGGGGCAAAATGCGGGGAACCAGGAGGACGTGGCGGATAGGCACCCATGTACGCAGAACCACCTCATGGTGGTAAGAAGTTTAACACTCTGCCCAGGTCCCTCGGCCCTTCCTGGAATCCGCTAGAGCAATTCTAAGTGCTTATATTAAGGAATTAAGGCCTCTGGGAGTCCGTGGGGCAAAATGCAGGGAACCAGGAGGGCGTGGCGGATAGGCACCCATGTACGCACAACCACCTCATGGTGGTAAAAAGTTTCACACCCAGCCCAGTTCCCTCGGCCCTTCCTGAAATCTGCTGGAGCAATTCTAGGGGCTTATATTAAGGAATTAAGAACTCTGGGGGTCCGTGGGGCAAAATGAGGGGAACCAGGAAGGCGTGGCGGGTAGGCACCCATGTACGCACAACCACCTCATGGTGGTAAGAAGTTTGACACCCGGCCCAGGTCCCTCTGCCTTTCCTGGAATCCGCCAGAGCAATTCTAGGTGCTTATATTAAGGAATTAAGGCGTCTAGGGGTCCTTGGGGCAAAATGCGGGGAACCAGGAGGGCGTGGCGGGTAGACACCCATGTACGCACAACCACCTCATGGTGGTAAGAAGTTTGACACCCGCCCCAGGTCCCTCGGCCCTTCCTGGAATCCGCTAGAGCAATTCTAAGTGCTTATATTAAAGAATTAAGGCCTCAGGGAGTCCGTGGGGCAAAATGCAGGGAACCAGGAGGGCGTGCCGGGTAGGCACCCATGTACGCACAACCACTTCATGGTGGTAAGAAGTTTGACACCCGGCCCAGATCCCTCGGCACTTCCTGGAATCCGCTAGAGCATTTCTAGGTGCTTATATTAAGGAATTAAGGCGTCTAGGGGTCCGTGGGGCAAAATGCGGGGAACCATGAGGGCGTGGCGGGTAGGCACTCATGTACGCACAACCACTTCATGGTGGTAAGAAGTTTGACACCCAGCCCAGGTCCCTCGGCCTTTCCTGCAATCCACTAGAACAATTCTAGGTGCTTATATTAAAGAATTAAGCCCTCTGGGAATCCGTGGGGCAAAATGCGGGGAACAAGGAGGGTGTGGCGGATAGACACCCATGTACGCACAACCACTTCATGGTGGTAAGAAGTTTGACACCCGGCCCAGATCCCTCGGCACTTCCTGGAATCCGCTAGAGCATTTCTAGGTGCTTATATTAAGGAATTAAGCCCTCTGGCGGACCGTGGGGCAAAATGCGGGGAACCAGGAGGACGTGGCGGATAGGCACCCATGTACGCAGAACTACCTCATGGTGGTAAGAAGTTTAACACCCTGCCCAGGTCCCTCGGCCCTTCCTGGAATCCGCTAGAGCAATTCTAAGTGCTTATATTAAGGAATTAAGGCCTCTGGGAGTCCGTGGGGCAAAATGCAGGGAACCAGGAGGGCGTGGCGGATAGGCACCCATGTACGCACAACCACCTCATGGTGGTAAGAAGTTTCACACCCAGCCCAGGTCCCTCGGCCCTTCCTGAAATCTGCTGGAGCAATTCTAGGTGCTTATATTAAGGAATTAAGACCTCTGGGGGTCCGTGGGGCAAAATGAGGGGAACCAGGAAGGCGTGGCGGGTAGGCACCCATGTACGCACAACCACCTCATGGTGGTAAGAAGTTTGACACCCGGCCCAGGTCCCTCTGCCTTTCCTGGAATCCGCCAGAGCAATTCTAGGTGCTTATATTAAGGAATTGAGGCGTCTAGGGGTCCGTGGGGCAAAATGCGGGGAACCAGGAGGGCGTGGCGGGTAGGCACCCATGTACGCACAACCACCTCATGGTGGTAAGAAGTTTGACAACCGGCCCAGGTCCCTCTGCCTTTCCTGGAATCCGCCAGAGCAATTCTAGGTGCTTATATTAAGGAATTAAAGCCTCAGGGAGTCCGTGGGGCAAAATGCAGGGAACCAGGAGGGCGTGGCGGGTAGGCACCCATGTACGCACAACCACTTCATGGTGGTAAGAAGTTTGACACCCGGCCCAGATCCCTCGGCACTTCCTGGAATCCGCTAGAGCATTTCTAGGTGCTTATATTAAGGAATTAAGGCGTCTAGGGGTCCGTGGGGCAAAATGCGGGGAACCAAGAGGGCGTGGCGGGTAGGCATCCATGTACGCACAACCACTTCATGGTGGTAAGAAGTTTGACACTCGACCCAAGTCCCTCGGCCCTTCCTGGAATCCGCTAGAGCAATTCTAGGTGCTTATATTAAGGAATTAAGGCTTCTGGGGGTCCGTGGGGCAAAATGCAGGGAACCAGGAGGGCATGGCGGGTAGGCACCCATGTACGCACAACCACCTCATGGTGGTAAGAAGTTTGACACCCGCCCCAGGTCCCTCGGCTCTTCCTGGAATCCGCTAGAGCAATTCTAGGTGCTTATATTAAGGAATTAAGCCCTCTGGGGGACCGTGGGGCAAAATGCGGGGAACCAGGAGGGCGTGGCGGATAGGCACCCATGTACGCAGAACTACCTCATGGTGGTAAGAAGTTTAACACCCTGCCCAGGTCCCTCGGCCCTTCCTTGAATCCGCTAGAGCAATTCTAAGTGCTTATATTAAGGAATTAAGGCCTCTGGGAGTCCGTGGGGCAAAATGCAGGGAACCAGGAGGGCGTGGCGGATAGGCACCCATGTACGCACAACCACCTCATGGTGGTAAGAAGTTTAACACCCTGCCCAGGTCCCTCGGCCATTCCTGGAATCCGCTAGAGCAATTCTAAGTGCTTATATTAAGGAATTAAGGCCTCTGGGAGTCCGTGGGGCAAAATGCAGGGAACCAGGAGGGCGTGGCGGATAGGCACCCATGTACGCACAACCACCTCATGGTGGTAAGAAGTTTGACACCCGGCCCAGGTCCCTCTGCCTTTCCTGGAATCCGCCAGAGCAATTCTAGGTGCTTATATTAAGGAATTAAGGCGTCTAGGGGTCCTTGGGGCAAAATGCGGGGAACCAGGAGGGCGTGGCGGGTAGGCACCCATGTACGCACAACCACCTCATGGTGGTAAGAAGTTTGACACCCGCCCCAGGTCCCTCGGCCCTTCCTGGAATCCGCTAGAGCAATTCTAAGTGCTTATAATAAAGAATTAAGGCCTCAGGGAGTCCGTGGGGCAAAATGCAGGGAACCAGGAGGGCGTGGCGGGTAGGCACCCATGTACGCACAACCACTTCATGGTGGTAAGAAGTTTGACACCCGGCCCAGATCCCTCGGCACTTCCTGGAATCCGCTAGAGCATTTCTAGGTGCTTATATTAAGGAATTAAGGCGTCTAGGGGTCCGTGGGGCAAAATGCGGGGAACCAAGAGGGCGTGGCGGGTAGGCACCCATGTACGCACAACCACCTCATGGTGGTAAGAAGTTTGACACTCGACCCAAGTCCCTCGGCCCTTCCTGGAATCCGCTAGAGTAATTCTAGGTGCTTATATTAAGGAATTAAGGCTTCTGGGGGTCCGTGAGGCAAAATGCAGGGAACCAGGAGGGCGTGGCGGGTAGGCACCCATGTACGCACAACCACCTCATGGTGGTAAGAAGTTTGACACCCGCCCCAGGTCCCTCGGCTCTTCCTGGAATCCGCTAGAGCAATTCTAAGTGCTTATATTAAGGAATTAAGGTCTCTGGGGGTCCGTGGGGCAAAATGCAGGGAACCAGGAGGGCGTGGCGGGTAGGCACCCATGTACGCACAACCACTTCATGGTGGTAAGAAGTTTGACACCCGGCCCAGATCCCTCGGCACTTCCTGGAATCCGCTAGAGCATTTCTAGGTGCTTATATTAAGGAATTAAGGCGTCTAGGGGTCCGTGGGGCAAAATGCGGGGAACCAAGAGGGCGTGGCGGGTAGGCACCCATGTACGCACAACCACCTCATGGTGGTAAGAAGTTTAACACCCTGCCCAGGTCCCTCGGCCCTTCCTGGAATCCGCTAGAGCAATTCTAAGTGCTTATATTAAGGAATTAAGGCCTCTGGGGGTCCGTGGGGCAAAATGCAGGGAACCAGGAGGGCGTGGCGGATAGGCACCCATGTACGCACAACCACCTCATGGTGGTAAGAAGTTTGACACCCGGCCCAGGTCCCTCTGCCTTTCCTGGAATCCGCCAGAGCAATTCTAGGTGCTTATATTAAGGAATTAAGGCGTCTAGGGGTCCTTGGGGCAAAATGCAGGGAACCAGGAGGGCGTGGCGGGTAGGCACCGATGTACGCACAACCACCTCATGGTGGTAAGAAGTTTGACACCCGCCCCAGGTCCCTCGGCCCTTCCTGGAATCCGCTAGAGCAATTCTAAGTTCTTATATTAAAGAATTAAGGCCTCAGGGAGTCCGTGGGGCAAAATGCAGGGAACCAGGAGGGCGTGGCGGGTAGGCACCCATGTACGCACAACCACTTCATGGTGGTAAGAAGTTTGACACCCGGCCCAGATCCCTCGGCACTTCCTGGAATCCGCTAGAGCATTTCTAGGTGCTTATATTAAGGAATTAAGGCGTCTAGGGGTCCGTGGGGCAAAATGCGGGGAACCAAGAGGGCGTGGCGGGTAGCCACCCATGTACGCACAACCACTTCATGGTGGTAAGAAGTTTGACACCCAGCCCAGGTCCCTCGGCCCTTCCTGCAATCCACTAGAACAATTCCAGGTGCTTATATTAAAGAATTAAGCCCTCTGGGAATCCATGGGGCAAAATGCGGGGAACAAGGAGGGTGTGGCGGATAGACACCCATGTACGCAGAACTACCTCAAGGTGGTAAGAAGTTTGACACTCGAGCCAAGTCCCTCGGCCCTTACTGGAATCCGCTAGAGCAATTCTAAGTGCTTATATTAAGAAATCAAGGCCTCTGGGAGTCCGTGGGACAAAATGCAGGGAACCAGGAGGGCGTGGCGGGTAGGCATCCATGTACGCACAACCACCTCATGGTGGTAAGAAGTTTGATAACCGGCCCAGGTCCCTCTGCCTTTCCTGGAATCCGCTAGAGCAATTCTAGGTGCTTATATTAAGGAATTAAGGCGTCTAGGGGTCCTTGGGGCAAAATGCGGGGAACCAGGAGGGCGTGGCGGGTAGGCACCCATGTACGCACAACCACCTCATGGTGGTAAGAAGTTTGACACCCGCCCCAGGTCCCTCGGCCCTTCCTGGAATCCGCTAGAGCAATTCTAAGTGCTTATATTAAAGAATTAAGGCCTCAGGGAGTCCGTGGGGCAAAATGCAGGGAACCAGGAGGGCGTGGCGAGTAGGCACCCATGTACGCACAACCACTTCATGGTGGTAAGAAGTTTGACACCCGGCCCAGATCCCTCGGCACTTCCTGGAATCCGCTAGAGCATTTCTAGGTGCTTATATTAAGGAATTAAGGCGTCTAGGGGTCCGTGGGGCAAAATGCGGGGAACCAAGAGGGCGTGGCGGATAGGCACCCATGTACGCAGAACTACCTCATGGTGGTAAGAAGTTTAACACCCTGCCCAGGTCCCTCGGCCCTTCCTGGAATCCGCTAGAGCAATTCTTAGTGCTTATATTAAGGAATTAAGGCCTCTGGGGGTCCGTGGGGCAAAATGCAGGTAACCAGGAGGGCGTGGCGGATAGGCACCCATGTACGCACAACCACCTCATGGTGGTAAGAAGTTTGACACCCGGCCCAGGTCCCTCTGCCTTTCCTGGAATCCGCCAGAGCAATTCTAGGTGCTTATATTAAGGAATTAAGGCGTCTAGGGGTCCTTGGGGCAAAATGCGGGGAACCAGGAGGGCGTGGCGGGTAGGCACCCATGTACGCACAACCACCTCATGGTGGTAAGAAGTTTGACACCCGCCCCAGGTCCCTCGGCCCTTCCTGGAATCCGCTAGAGCAATTCTAAGTGCTTATATTAAAGAATTAAGGCCTCAGGGAGTCCGTGGGGCAAAATGCAGGGAACCAGGAGGGCGTGGCGGGTAGGCACCCATGTACGCACAACCACTTCATGGTGGTAAGAAGTTTGACACCCGGCCCAGATCCCTCGGCACTTCCTGGAATCCGCTAGAGCATTTCTAGGTGCTTATATTAAGGAATTAAGGCGTCTAGGGGTCCGTGGGGCAAAATGCGGGGAACCAAGAGGGCGTGGCGGGTAGCCACCCATGTACGCACAACCACTTCATGGTGGTAAGAAGTTTGACACTCAGCCCAGGTCCCTCGGCCCTTCCTGCAATCCACTAGAACAATTCTAGGTGCTTATATTAAAGAATTAAGCCCTCTGGGAATCCATGGGGCAAAATGCGGGGAACAAGGAGTGTGTGGCGGATAGACACCCATGTACGCAGAACTACCTCATGGTGGTAAGAAGTTTGGCACTCGAGCCAAGTCCCTTGGCCCTTACTGGAATCCGCTAGAGCAATTCTAAGTGCTTATATTAAGAAATCAAGGCCTCTGGGAGTCCGTGGGGCAAAATGCAGGGAACCAGGAGGGCGTGGCGGATAGGCACCCATGTACGCACAACCACCTCATGGTGGTAAGAAGTTTGACACCCGGCCCAGGTCCCTCTGCCTTTCCTGGAATCCGCCAGAGCAATTCTAGGGGCTTATATTAAGGAATTAAGGCGTCTAGGGGTCCGTGGGGCAAAATGCAGGGAACCAGGAGGGCGTGGCGGGTAGGCATCCATGTACGCACAACCACCTCATGGTGGTAAGAAGTTTGATAACCGGCCCAGGTCCCTCTGCCTTTCCTGGAATCCGCCAGAGCAATTCTAGGTGCTTATATTAAGGAATTAAAGCCTCAGGGAGTCCGTGGGGCAAAATGCATGGAACCAGGAGGGCGTGGCGGGTAGGCACCCATGTACGCACAACCACTTCATGGTGGTAAAAAGTTTGACACCCGGCCCAGATCCCTCGGCACTTCCTGGAATCCGCTAGAGCATTTCTAGTTGCTTATATTAAGGAATTAAGGCGTCTAGGGGTCCGTGGGGCAAAATGCGGGGAACCAAGAGGGCGTGGCGGGTAGGCACCCATGTACGCATAACCACTTCATGGTGGTAAGAAGTTTCACACCCAGCCCAGGTCCCTCGGCCCTTCCTGAAATCTGCTGGAGCAATTCTAGGTGCTTATATTAAGGAATTAAGGCTTCTGGGGATCCGTGGGGCAAAATGCAGGGAACCAGGAGGGCGTGGCGGGTAGGCACCCATGTACGCACAACCACCTCATGGTGGTAAGAAGTTTGACACCCGGCCCAGGTCCCTCTGCCTTTCCTAGAATCCGCCAGAGCAATTCTAGGTGCTTATATTAAGGAATTAAGGCGTCTAGGGGTCCTTGGGACAAAATGCGGGGAACCAGGAGGGCGTGGCGGGTTAGGCACCCATGTACGCACAACCACCTCATGGTGGTAAGAAGTTTGACACCCGCCCCAGGTCCCTCGGCCCTTCCTGGAATCCGCTAGAGCAATTCTAAGTGCTTATATTAAAGAATTAAGGCCTCAGGGAGTCCGTGGGGCAAAATGCAGGGAACCAAGAGGGCGTGGCGGGTAGGCACCCATGTACGCACAACCACTTCATGGTGGTAAGAAGTTTGACACCCGGCCCAGGTCCCTCTGCCTTTCCTGGAATCCGCCAGAGCAATTCTAGGTGCTTATATTAAGGAATTAAGGCGTCTAGGGGTCCTTGGGGCAAAATGCGCGGAACCAGGAGGGCGTGACGGGTAGGCACCCATGTACGCACAACCACCTCATGGTGGTAAGAAGTTTGACACCCGCCCCAGGTCCCTCGGCCCTTCCTGGAATCCGCTAGAGCAATTCTAAGTGCTTATATTAAAGAATTAAGGCCTCAGGGAGTCCGTGGGGCAAAATGCAGGGAACCAGGAGGGCGTGGCGGGTAGGCACCCATGTACGCACAACCACTTCATGGTGGTAAGAAGTTTGACACCCGGCCCAGATCCCTCGGCACTTCCTGGAATCCGCTAGAGCATTTCTAGGTGCTTATATTAAGGAATTAAGGCGTCTAGGGGTCCGTGGGGCAAAATGCGGGGAACCAAGAGGGCGTGGCGGGTAGCCACCCATGTACGCACAACCACTTCATGGTGGTAAGAAGTTTGACACCCAGCCCAGGTCCCTCGGCCCTTCCTGCAATCCACTAGAACAATTCTAGGTGCTTATATTAAAGAATTAAACCCTCTGGGAATCCATGGGGCAAAATGCGGGGAACAAGGAGGGTGTGGCGGATAGACACCCATGTACGCAGAACTACCTCATGGTGGTAAGAAGTTTGACACTCGAGCCAAGTCCCTCGGCCCTTACTGGAATCCGCTAGAGCAATTCTAAGTGCTTATATTAAGAAATCAAGGCCTCTGGGAGTCCGTGGGGCAAAATGCAGGGAACCAGGAGGGTGTGGCGGATAGACACCCATGTACGCAGAACTACCTCATGGTGGTAAGAAGTTTGACACTCGAGCCAAGTCCCTCGGCCCTTACTGGAATCCGCTAGAGCAATTCTAAGTGCTTATATTAAGAAATCAAGGCCTCTGGGAGTCCGTGGGGCAAAATGCAGGGAACCAGTAGGGCGTGGCGGATAGGCACCCATGTACGCATAACCACCTCATGGTGGTAAGAAGTTTGACACCCGGCCCAGGTCCCTCTGCCTTTCCTGGAATCCGCCAGAGCAATTCTAGGGGCTTATATTAAGGAATTGAGGCGTCTAGGGGTCCGTGGGGCAAAATGCAGGGAACCAGGAGGGCGTGGCGGGTAGGCACCCATGTACGCACAACCACCTCATGGTGGTAAGAAGTTTGACACCCGGCCCAGGTCCCTCTGCCTTTCCTGGAATCCGCCAGAGCAATTCTAGGTGCTTATATTAAGGAATTAAGGCGTCTAGGGGTCCTTGGGGCAAAATGCGGGGAACCAGGAGGGCGTGGCGGGTAGGCACCCATGTACGCACAACTACCTCATGGTGGTAAGAAGTTTGACACCCGCCCCAGGTCCCTCGGCCCTTCCTGGAATCCGCTAGAGCAATTCTAAGTGCTTATATTAAAGAATTAAGGCCTCAGGGAGTCCGTGGGGCAAAATGCAGGGAACCAGGAGGGCGTGGCGGGTAGGCACCCATGTACGCACAACCACTTCATGGTGGTAAGAAGTTTGACACCCGGCCCAGATCCCTCGACACTTCCTGGAATCCGCTAGAGCATTTCTAGGTGCTTATATTAAGGAATTAAGGCGTCTAGGGGTCCGTGGGGCAAAATGCGGGGAACCAAGAGGGCGTGGCGGGTAGCCACCCATGTACGCACAACCACTTCATGGTGGTAAGAAGTTTGACACCCAGCCCAGGTCCCTCGGCCCTTCCTGCAATCCACTAAAACAATTCTAGGTGCTTATATTAAAGAATTAAACCCTCTGGGAATCCATGGGGCAAAATGCGGGGAACAAGGAGGGTGTGGCGGATAGACACCCATGTACGCAGAACTACCTCATGGTGGTAAGAAGTTTGACACTCGAGCCAAGTCCCTCGGCCCTTACTGGAATCCGCTAGAGCAATTCTAAGTGCTTATATTAAGAAATCAAGGCCTCTGGGAGTCCGTGGGGCAAAATGCAGGGAACCAGGAGGGCGTGGCGGATAGGCACCCATGTACGCACAACCACCTCATGGTGGTAAGAAGTTTGACACCCGGCCCAGGTCCCTCTGCCTTTCCTGGAATCCGCCAGAGCAATTCTAGGGGCTTCTATTAAGGAATTGAGGCGTCTAGGGGTCCGTGGGGCAAAATGCAGGGAACCAGGAGGGCGTGGCGGGTAGGCACCCATGTACGCACAACCACCTCATGGTGGTAAGAAGTTTGATAACCGGCCCAGGTCCCTCTGCCTTTCCTGGAATCCGCCAGAGCACTTCTAGGTGCTTATATTAAGGAATTAAGACCTCTGGGGGTCCGTGGGGCAAAATGCGGGGAACCAGGAAAGCGTGGCGGGTAGGCACCCATGTACGCACAACCACCTCCTGGTGGTAAGAAGTTTGACACCCGCCCCAGGTCCCTCGGCCATTCCTGGAATCCGCTAGAGCAATTCTAAGTGCTTATATTAAGGAATTAAGGCCTCTGGGAGACCGTGGGGCAAAATGCAGGGAACCAGGAGGGCGTGGCGGATAGGCACCCATGTACTCACAACAACCACATGGTGGTAAGAAGTTTGACATTCGGCCCAGGTCCCTTTGCCTTTCCTGGAATCCGCCAGAGCAATTCTAGGTGCTTATATTAAGGAATTAAGGCGTGTAGGGGTCCGTGGGGAAAAATGCGGGGAACCAGGAGGGCGTGGCGGGTAGGCACCCATGTACGCACAACCACCTCATGGTGGTAAGAAGTTTGACACTCAACGCAAGTCCCTCGGCCCTTCCTGGAATCCGCTAGAGCAATTCAAGGTGCTTATATTAAGGAATTAAGGCTTCTGGGGGTCCGTGGGGCAAAATGCAGGGAACCAGGAGGGCGTGGCGGGTAGGCACCCATGTACGCACAACCACTTCATGGTGGTAAGAAGTTTGACACCCGGCCCAGATCCCTCGGCACTTCCTGGAATCCGCTAGAGCATTTCTAGGTGCTTATATTAAGGAATTAAGGCGTCTTGGGGTCCGTGGGGCAAAATGCGGGGAACCAAGAGGGCGTGGCGGGTAGGCACCCATGTACGCACAACCACTTCATGGTGGTAAGAAGTTTTACACCCAGCCCAGGTCCCTCGGCCCTACCTGCAATCCGCTAGAACAATTCTAGGTGCTTATAATAAAGAATTAAGCCCTCTGGGAATCCGTGGGGCAAAATGCGGGGAACAAGGAGGGTGTGGCGGATAGACACCCATGTACGCAGAACTACCTCATGGTGGTAAGAAGTTTGACACTCGAGCCAAGTCCCTCGGCCCTTACTGGAATCCGCTAGAGCAATTCTAAGTGCTTATATTAAGGAATTAAGGCCTCTGGGAGTCCGTGGGGCAAAATGCAGGGAACCAGGAGGGCGTGGCGGATAGGCACCCATGTACGCACAACCACCTCATGGTGGTAAGAAGTTTGACACCCGGCCCAGGTCCCTTTGCCTTTCCTGGAATCCGCCAGAGCAATTCTAGGTGCTTATTTTAAGGAATTAAGGCGTGTAGGGGTCCGTGGGGCAAAATGCGGGGAACCAGGAGGGCGTGGCGGGTAGGCACCCATGTACGCACAACCTCCTCATGGTGGTAAGAAGTTTGACACTCGACGCAAGTCCCTCGGCCCTTCCTGGAATCCGCTAGAGCAATTCTAGGTGCTTATATTAAGGAATTAAGGCTTCTGGGGGTCCGTGGGGCAAAATGCAGGGAACCAGGAGGGCGTGGCGGAAAGGCACCCATGTACGCAGAACTACCTCATGGTGGTAAGAAGTTTGCCACCCGGCCCAGGTCTATCGGCCCTTCCTGGAATCCGCTAGAACAATTCTAGGTGCTTATATTAAGGAATTAAGACCTCTGAGGGTCCGTGGGGCTATATGCGGGGAACCAGGAGGGCGTGGCGGGTAGGCACCCATGTACGTACAACCACCTCATGGTGGTAAGAAGTTTGACACCCGCCCCAGGTCCCTCGACCCTTCCTGGAATCAGCTAGAGCAATTCTAGGTGCTTATATTATGGGATTAAGGCGTGTAGGGGTCCGTGGGGCAAAATGCCGGGAACCAGGAGGGCGTGGCGGGTAGGCACCCATGTACGCACAACCACCTCATGGTGGTAAGAACTTTGACACTCGACCCAAGTCCCTCGGCCCTTCCTGGAATCCGCTAGAGCAATTCTAGGTGCTTATATTAAGGAATTAAGGCTTCTGGGGGTCCGTGGGGCAAAATGCAGGGAACCAGGAGGGCGTGGCGGAAAGGCACCCATGTACGCAGAACTACCTCATGGTGGTAAGAAGTTTGCCACCCGGCCCAGGTCCATCGGCCCTTCCTGGAATCCGCTAGAGCAATTCTAGGTGCTTATATTGAGGAATTAAGATCTCCGGGGGTCCGTGGGGCTAAATGCGTGGAACCAAGAGGACGTGGCGGGTAGGCACCCATGTACGCACAACCACCTCATGGTGGTAAGAAGTTTGACACCCGCCCCAGGTCCCTCGGCCCTTCCTGGAATCCGCTAGAGCAATTCTAAGTGCTTATATTAAGGAATTAAGCCCTCTGGGGGACCGTGGGGCAAAATGCGGGGAACCAGGAGGGCGTGGCGGATAGGCACCCATGTACGCAGAACTACCTCATGGTGGTAAGATGTTTAACACCCGGCCCAGGTCCCTCGGCCTTTCCTGGAATCCGCTAGAGCAATTCTAGGTGCTTATATTAAGGAATTAAGACCTCTGGGGGACGGTGGGGCAAAATGCGGGGAACCTGGAGGGCGTGGCGGATAGGCACCCATGTACGCAGAACTACCTCATGGTAGTAAGAAGTTTAACACACGGCCCAGGTCCCTCGGCCTTTCCTGGAATCCGCTAGAGCAATTCTAGGTGCTTATATTAAGGAATTAAGACCTTTGGGGGTCCGTGGGGCTAAATTGCGGGGAACCAGGAGGGCGTGGCGGGTAGGCAACCATGTACGCACAACCACCTCATGGTGGTAAGAAGTTTCACACCCGGCCCAGGTCCCTCGGCCCTTCCTGCAATCCGCTAGAGCAATTCTAAGTGCTTATATTAAGAAATCAAGGCCTCTGGGAGTCCGTGGGGCAAAATGCAGGGAACCAGGAGGGCGTGGCGGATAGGCACCCATGTACGCATAACCACCTCATGGTGGTAAGAAGTTTGACACCCGGCCCAGGTCCCTCTGCCTTTCCTGGAATCCGCCAGAGCAATTCTAGGGGCTTATATTAAGGAATTGAGGCGTCTAGGGGTCCGTGGGGCAAAATGCAGGGAACCAGGAGGGCGTGGCGGGTAGGCACCCATGTACGCACAACCACCTCATGGTGGTAAGAAGTTTGACACCCGGCCCAGGTCCCTCTGCCTTTCCTGGAATCCGCCAGAGCAATTCTAGGTGCTTATATTAAGGAATTAAGGCGTCTAGGGGTCCGTGGCGCAAAATGCGGGGAACCAAGAGGGCGTGGCGGGTAGGGACCCATGTACGCACAACCACCTCATAGTGGCAAGAAGTTTGACACCCGCCCCAGGTCCCTCGGCCATTCCTGGAATCCGCTAGAGCAATTCTAAGTCCTTATATTAAGGAATTAAGGCCTCTGGGAGTCCGTGGGGCAAAATGCAGGGAACCAGGAGGGCGTGGCTGATAGGCACCCATGTACGCATAACCACCTCATGGTGGTAAGAAGTTTAACACCCTGCCCAGGTCCCTCGGCCCTTCCTGGAATCCGCTAGAGCATTTCTAGGTGCTTATATTAAGGAATTAAGGCGTCTAGGGGTCCGTGGGGCAAAATGCGGGGAACCAAGAGGGCGTGGCGGGTAGCCACCCATGTACGCACAACCACTTCATGGTGGTAAGAAGTTTGACACCCTGCCCAGGTCCCTCGGCCCTTCCTGCAATCCACTAAAACAATTCTAGGTGCTTATATTAAAGAATTAAACCCTCTGGGAATCCATGGGGCAAAATGCGGGGAACAAGGAGAGTGTGGCGGATAGACACCCATGTACGCAGAACTACCTCATGGTGGTAAGAAGTTTGACACTCGAGCCAAGTCCCTCGGCCCTTACTGGAATCCGCTAGAGCAATTCTAAGTGCTTATATTAAGAAATCAAGGCCTCTGGGAGTCCGTGGGGCAAAATGCAGGGAACCAGGAGGGCGTGGCGGATAGGCACCCATGTACGCACAACCACCTCATGGTGGTAAGAAGTTTGACACCCGGCCCAGGTCCCTCTGCCTTTCCTGGAATCCGCCAGAGCAATTCTAGGGGCTTATATTAAGGAATTGAGGCGTCTAGGGGTCCGTGGGGCAAAATGCAGGGAACCAGGAGGGCGTGGCGGGTAGGCACCCATGTACGCACAACCACCTCATGGTGGTAAGAAGTTTGATAACCGGCCCAGGTCCCTCTGCCTTTCGTGGAATCCGCCAGAGCAATTCTAGGTGCTTATATTAAGGAATTAAGACCTCTGGGGGTCCGTGGGGCAAAATGCGGGGAACCAGGAAGGCGTGGCGGGTAGGCACCCATGTACGCACAACCACCTCATGGTGGTAAGAAGTTTGACACCCGCCCCAGGTCCCTCGGCCATTCCTGGAATCCGCTAGAGCAATTCTAAGTGCTTATATTAAGGAATTAAGGCCTCTGGGAGACCGTGGTGCAAAATGCAGGGAACCAGGAGGGCGTGGCGGATAGGCACCCATGTACTCACAACAACCACATGGTGGTAAGAAGTTTGACACCCGGCCCAGGTCCCTTTGCCTTTCCTGGAATCCGCCAGAGCAATTCTAGGTGCTTATATTAAGGAATTAAGGCGTGTAGGGGTCCGTGGGGAAAAATGCGGGGAACCAGGAGGGCGTGGCGGGTAGGCACCCATGTACGCACAACCACCTCATGGTGGTAAGAAGTTTGACACTCAACGCAAGTCCCTCGGCCCTTCCTGGAATCCGCTAGAGCAATTCAAGGTGCTTATATTAAGGAATTAAGGCTTCTGGGGGTCCGTGGGGCAAAATGCAGGGAACCAGGAGGGCGTGGCGGGTAGGCACCCATGTACGCACAACCACTTCATGGTGGTAAGAAGTTTGACACCCGGCCCAGATCCCTCGGCACTTCCTGGATTCCGCTAGAGCATTTCTAGGTGCTTATATTAAGGAATTAAGGCGTCTAGGGGTCCGTGGGGCAAAATGCGGGGAACCAAGAGGGCGTGGCGGGTAGGCACCCATGTACGCACAACCACTTCATGGTGGTAAGAAGTTTTACACCCAGCCCAGGTCTCTCGGCCCTACCTGCAATCCGCTAGAACAATTCTAGGTGCTTATAATAAAGAATTAAGCCCTCTGGGAATCCGTGGGGCAAAATGCGGGGAACAAGGAGGGTGTGGCGGATAGACACCCATGTACGCAGAACTACCTCATGGTGGTAAGAAGTTTGACACTCGAGCCAAGTCCCTCGGCCCTTACTGGAATCCGCTAGAGCAATTCTAAGTGCTTATATTAAGGAATTAAGGCCTCTGGGAGTCCGTGGGGCAAAATGCAGGGAACCAGGAGGGCGTGGCGGATAGGCACCCATGTACGCACAACCACCTCATGGTGGTAAGAAGTTTGACACCCGGCCCAGGTCCCTCGGCCCTTCCTGCAATCCGCTAGAGCAATTCTAAGTGCTTATATTAAGAAATCAAGGCCTCTGGGAGTCCGTGGGGCAAAATGCAGGGAACCAGGAGGGCGTGGCGGATAGGCACCCATGTACGCATAACCACCTCATGGTGGTAAGAAGTTTGACACCCGGCCCAGGTCCCTCTGCCTTTCCTGGAATCCCCCAGAGCAATTCTAGGGGCTTATATTAAGGAATTGAGGCGTCTAGGGGTCCGTGGGGCAAAATGCAGGGAACCAGGAGGGCGTGGCGGGTAGGCACCCATGTACGCACAACCACCTCATGGTGGTAAGAAGTTTGACACCCGGCCCAGGTCCCTCTGCCTTTCCTGGAATCCGCCAGAGCAATTCTAGGTGCTTATATTAAGGAATTAAGGCGTCTAGGGGTCCGTGGCGCAAAATGCGGGGAACCAAGAGGGCGTGGCGGGTAGGGACCCATGTACGCACAACCACCTCATAGTGGCAAGAAGTTTGACACCCGCCCCAGGTCCCTCGGCCATTCCTGGAATCCGCTAGAGCAATTCTAAGTCCTTATATTAAGGAATTAAGGCCTCTGGGAGTCCGTGGGGCAAAATGCAGGGAACCAGGAGGGCGTGGCTGATAGGCACCCATGTACGCATAACCACCTCATGGTGGTAAGAAGTTTAACACCCTGCCCAGGTCCCTCGGCCCTTCCTGGAATCCGCTAGAGCATTTCTAGGTGCTTATATTAAGGAATTAAGGCGTCTAGGGGTCCGTGGGGCAAAATGCGGGGAACCAAGAGGGCGTGGCGGGTAGCCACCCATGTACGCACAACCACTTCATGGTGGTAAGAAGTTTGACACCCTGCCCAGGTCCCTCGGCCCTTCCTGCAATCCACTAAAACAATTCTAGGTGCTTATATTAAAGAATTAAACCCTCTGGGAATCCATGGGGCAAAATGCGGGGAACAAGGAGGGTGTGGCGGATAGACACCCATGTACGCAGAACTACCTCATGGTGGTAAGAAGTTTGACACTCGAGCCAAGTCCCTCGGCCCTTACTGGAATCCGCTAGAGCAATTCTAAGTGCTTATATTAAGAAATCAAGGCCTCTGGGAGTCCGTGGGGCAAAATGCAGGGAACCAGGAGGGCGTGGCGGATAGGCACCCATGTACGCACAACCACCTCATGGTGGTAAGAAGTTTGACACCCGGCCCAGGTCCCTCTGCCTTTCCTGGAATCCGCCAGAGCAATTCTAGGGGCTTATATTAAGGAATTGAGGCGTCTAGGGGTCCGTGGGGCAAAATGCAGGGAACCAGGAGGGCGTGGCGGGTAGGCACCCATGTACGCACAACCACCTCATGGTGGTAAGAAGTTTGATAACCGGCCCAGGTCCCTCTGCCTTTCGTGGAATCCGCCAGAGCAATTCTAAGTGCTTATATTAAGGAATTAAGACCTCTGGGGGTCCGTGGGGCAAAATGCGGGGAACCAGGAAGGCGTGGCGGGTAGGCACCCATGTACGCACAACCACCTCATGGTGGTAAGAAGTTTGACACCCGCCCCAGGTCCCTCGGCCATTCCTGGAATCCGCTAGAGCAATTCTAAGTGCTTATATTAAGGAATTAAGGCCTCTGGGAGACCGTGGTGCAAAATGCAGGGAACCAGGAGGGCGTGGCGGATAGGCACCCATGTACTCACAACAACCACATGGTGGTAAGAAGTTTGACACCCGGCCCAGGTCCCTTTGCCTTTCCTGGAATCCGCCAGAGCAATTCTAGGTGCTTATATTAAGGAATTAAGGCGTGTAGGGGTCCGTGGGGAAAAATGCGGGGAACCAGGAGGGCGTGGCGGGTAGGCACCCATGTACGCACAACCACCTCATGGTGGTAAGAAGTTTGACACTCAACGCAAGTCCCTCGGCCCTTCCTGGAATCCGCTAGAGCAATTCAAGGTGCTTATATTAAGGAATTAAGGCTTCTGGGGGTCCGTGGGGCAAAATGCAGGGAACCAGGAGGGCGTGGCGGGTAGGCACCCATGTACGCACAACCACTTCATGGTGGTAAGAAGTTTGACACCCGGCCCAGATCCCTCGGCACTTCCTGGATTCCGCTAGAGCATTTCTAGGTGCTTATATTAAGGAATTAAGGCGTCTAGGGGTCCGTGGGGCAAAATGCGGGGAACCAAGAGGGCGTGGCGGGTAGGCACCCATGTACGCACAACCACTTCATGGTGGTAAGAAGTTTTACACCCAGCCCAGGTCCCTCGGCCCTACCTGCAATCCGCTAGAACAATTCTAGGTGCTTATAATAAAGAATTAAGCCCTCTGGGAATCCGTGGGGCAAAATGCGGGGAACAAGGAGGGTGTGGCGGATAGACACCCATGTACGCAGAACTACCTCATGGTGGTAAGAAGTTTGACACTCGAGCCAAGTCCCTCGGCCCTTACTGGAATCCGCTAGAGCAATTCTAAGTGCTTATATTAAGGAATTAAGGCCTCTGGGAGTCCGTGGGGCAAAATGCAGGGAACCAGGAGGGCGTGGCGGATAGGCACCCATGTACGCACAACCACCTCATGGTGGTAAGAAGTTTGACACCCGGCCCAGGTCCCTTTGCCTTTCCTGGAATCCGCCAGAGCAATTCTAGGTGATTATTTTAAGGAATTAAGGCGTGTAGGGGTCCGTGGGGCAAAATGCGGGGAACCAGGAGGGCGTGGCGGGTAGGCACCCATGTACGCACAACCTCCTCATGGTGGTAAGAAGTTTGACACTCGACGCAAGTCCCTCGGCCCTTCCTGGAATCCGCTAGAGCAATTCTAGGTGCTTATATTAAGGAATTAAGGCTTCTGGGGGTCCGTGGGGCAAAATGCAGGGAACCAGGAGGGCGTGGCGGAAAGGCACCCATGTACGCAGAACTACCTCATGGTGGTAAGAAGTTTGCCACCCGGCCCAGGTCTATCGGCCCTTCCTGGAATCCGCTAGAGCAATTCTAGGTGCTTATATTAAGGAATTAAGACCTCTGAGGGTCCGTGGGGCTATATGCGGGGAACCAGGAGGGCGTGGCGGGTAGGCACCCATGTACGTACAACCACCTCATGGTGGTAAGAAGTTTGACACCCGCCCCAGGTCCCTCGACCCTTCCTGGAATCAGCTAGAGCAATTCTAGGTGCTTATATTATGGGATTAAGGCGTGTAGGGGTCCGTGGGGCAAAATGCCGGGAACCAGGAGGGCGTGGCGGGTAGGCACCCATGTACGCACAACCACCTCATGGTGGTAAGAACTTTGACACTCGACCCAAGTCCCTCGGCCCTTCCTGGAATCCGCTAGAGCAATTCTAGGTGCTTATATTAAGGAATTAAGGCTTCTGGGGGTCCGTGGGGCAAAATGCAGGGAACCAGGAGGGCGTGGCGGAAAGGCACCCATGTACGCAGAACTACCTCATGGTGGTAAGAAGTTTGCCACCCGGCCCAGGTCCATCGGCCCTTCCTGGAATCCGCTAGAGCAATTCTAGGTGCTTATATTGAGGAATTAAGATCTCCGGGGGTCCGTGGGGCTAAATGCGTGGAACCAAGAGGACGTGGCGGGTAGGCACCCATGTACGCACAACCACCTCATGGTGGTAAGAAGTTTGACACCCGGCCCAGGTCCCTCGGCCTTTCCTGGAATCCGCTAGAGCAATTCTAGGTGCTTATATTAAGGAATTAAGACCTCTGGGGGACGGTGGGGCAAAATGCGGGGAACCTGGAGGGCGTGGCGGATAGGCACCCATGTACGCAGAACTACCTCATGGTAGTAAGAAGTTTAACACACGGCCCAGGTCCCTCGGCCTTTCCTGGAATCCGCTAGAGCAATTCTAGGTGCTTATATTAAGGAATTAAGACCTTTGGGGGTCCGTGGGGCAAAATTGCGGGGAACCAGGAGGGCGTGGCGGATAGGCACCCATGTACGCACAACCACCTCATGGTGGTAAGAAGTTTGACACCCGGCCCAGGTCCCTCGGCCCTTCCTGCAATCCGCTAGAGCAATTCTAAGTGCTTATATTAAGAAATCAAGGCCTCTGGGAGTCCGTGGGGCAAAATGCAGGGAACCAGGAGGGCGTGGCGGATAGGCACCCATGTACGCATAACCACCTCATGGTGGTAAGAAGTTTGACACCCGGCCCAGGTCCCTCTGCCTTTCCTGGAATCCGCCAGAGCAATTCTAGGGGCTTATATTAAGGAATTGAGGCGTCTAGGGGTCCGTGGGGCAAAATGCAGGGAACCAGGAGGGCGTGGCGGGTAGGCACCCATGTACGCACAACCACCTCATGGTGGTAAGAAGTTTGACACCCGGCCCAGGTCCCTCTGCCTTTCCTGGAATCCGCCAGAGCAATTCTAGGTGCTTATATTAAGGAATTAAGGCGTCTAGGGGTCCGTGGCGCAAAATGCGGGGAACCAAGAGGGCGTGGCGGGTAGGGACCCATGTACGCACAACCACCTCATAGTGGCAAGAAGTTTGACACCCGCCCCAGGTCCCTCGGCCATTCCTGGAATCCGCTAGAGCAATTCTAAGTCCTTATATTAAGGAATTAAGGCCTCTGGGAGTCCGTGGGGCAAAATGCAGGGAACCAGGAGGGCGTGGCTGATAGGCACCCATGTACGCATAACCACCTCATGGTGGTAAGAAGTTTAACACCCTGCCCAGGTCCCTCGGCCCTTTCTGGAATCCGCTAGAGCATTTCTAGGTGCTTATATTAAGGAATTAAGGCGTCTAGGGGTCCGTGGGGCAAAATGCGGGGAACCAAGAGGGCGTGGCGGGTAGCCACCCATGTACGCACAACCACTTCATGGTGGTAAGAAGTTTGACACCCTGCCCAGGTCCCTCGGCCCTTCCTGCAATCCACTAAAACAATTCTAGGTGCTTATATTAAAGAATTAAACCCTCTGGGAATCCATGGGGCAAAATGCGGGGAACAAGGAGGGTGTGGCGGATAGACACCCATGTACGCAGAACTACCTCATGGTGGTAAGAAGTTTGACACTCGAGCCAAGTCCCTCGGCCCTTACTGGAATCCGCTAGAGCAATTCTAAGTGCTTATATTAAGAAATCAAGGCCTCTGGGAGTCCGTGGGGCAAAATGCAGGGAACCAGGAGGGCGTGGCGGATAGGCACCCATGTACGCACAACCACCTCATGGTGGTAAGAAGTTTGACACCCGGCCCAGGTCCCTCTGCCTTTCCTGGAATCCGCCAGAGCAATTCTAGGGGCTTATATTAAGGAATTGAGGCGTCTAGGGGTCCGTGGGGCAAAATGCAGGGAACCAGGAGGGCGTGGCGGGTAGGCACCCATGTACGCACAACCACCTCATGGTGGTAAGAAGTTTGATAACCGGCCCAGGTCCCTCTGCCTTTCGTGGAATCCGCCAGAGCAATTCTAAGTGCTTATATTAAGGAATTAAGACCTCTGGGGGTCCGTGGGGCAAAATGCGGGGAACCAGGAAGGCGTGGCGGGTAGGCACCCATGTACGCACAACCACCTCATGGTGGTAAGAAGTTTGACACCCGCCCCAGGTCCCTCGGCCATTCCTGGAATCCGCTAGAGCAATTCTAAGTGCTTATATTAAGGAATTAAGGCCTCTGGGAGACCGTGGTGCAAAATGCAGGGAACCAGGAGGGCGTGGCGGATAGGCACCCATGTACTCACAACAACCACATGGTGGTAAGAAGTTTGACACCCGGCCCAGGTCCCTTTGCCTTTCCTGGAATCCGCCAGAGCAATTCTAGGTGCTTATATTAAGGAATTAAGGCGTGTAGGGGTCCGTGGGGAAAAATGCGGGGAACCAGGAGGGCGTGGCGGGTAGGCACCCATGTACGCACAACCACCTCATGGTGGTAAGAAGTTTGACACTCAACGCAAGTCCCTCGGCCCTTCCTGGAATCCGCTAGAGCAATTCAAGGTGCTTATATTAAGGAATTAAGGCTTCTGGGGGTCCGTGGGGCAAAATGCAGGGAACCAGGAGGGCGTGGCGGGTAGGCACCCATGTACGCACAACCACTTCATGGTGGTAAGAAGTTTGACACCCGGCCCAGATCCCTCGGCACTTCCTGGATTCCGCTAGAGCATTTCTAGGTGCTTATATTAAGGAATTAAGGCGTCTAGGGGTCCGTGGGGCAAAATGCGGGGAACCAAGAGGGCGTGGCGGGTAGGCACCCATGTACGCACAACCACTTCATGGTGGTAAGAAGTTTTACACCCAGCCCAGGTCCCTCGGCCCTACCTGCAATCCGCTAGAACAATTCTAGGTGCTTATAATAAAGAATTAAGCCCTCTGGGAATCCGTGGGGCAAAATGCGGGGAACAAGGAGGGTGTGGCGGATAGACACCCATGTACGCAGAACTACCTCATGGTGGTAAGAAGTTTGACACTCGAGCCAAGTCCCTCGGCCCTTACTGGAATCCGCTAGAGCAATTCTAAGTGCTTATATTAAGGAATTAAGGCCTCTGGGAGTCCGTGGGGCAAAATGCAGGGAACCAGGAGGGCGTGGCGGATAGGCACCCATGTACGCACAACCACCTCATGGTGGTAAGAAGTTTGACACCCGGCCCAGGTCCCTTTGCCTTTCCTGGAATCCGCCAGAGCAATTCTAGGTGATTATTTTAAGGAATTAAGGCGTGTAGGGGTCCGTGGGGCAAAATGCGGGGAACCAGGAGGGCGTGGCGGGTAGGCACCCATGTACGCACAACCTCCTCATGGTGGTAAGAAGTTTGACACTCGACGCAAGTCCCTCGGCCCTTCCTGGAATCCGCTAGAGCAATTCTAGGTGCTTATATTAAGGAATTAAGGCTTCTGGGGGTCCGTGGGGCAAAATGCAGGGAACCAGGAGGGCGTGGCGGAAAGGCACCCATGTACGCAGAACTACCTCATGGTGGTAAGAAGTTTGCCACCCGGCCCAGGTCTATCGGCCCTTCCTGGAATCCGCTAGAGCAATTCTAGGTGCTTATATTAAGGAATTAAGACCTCTGAGGGTCCGTGGGGCTATATGCGGGGAACCAGGAGGGCGTGGCGGGTAGGCACCCATGTACGTACAACCACCTCATGGTGGTAAGAAGTTTGACACCCGCCCCAGGTCCCTCGACCCTTCCTGGAATCAGCTAGAGCAATTCTAGGTGCTTATATTATGGGATTAAGGCGTGTAGGGGTCCGTGGGGCAAAATGCCGGGAACCAGGAGGGCGTGGCGGGTAGGCACCCATGTACGCACAACCACCTCATGGTGGTAAGAACTTTGACACTCGACCCAAGTCCCTCGGCCCTTCCTGGAATCCGCTAGAGCAATTCTAGGTGCTTATATTAAGGAATTAAGGCTTCTGGGGGTCCGTGGGGCAAAATGCAGGGAACCAGGAGGGCGTGGCGGAAAGGCACCCATGTACGCAGAACTACCTCATGGTGGTAAGAAGTTTGCCACCCGGCCCAGGTCCATCGGCCCTTCCTGGAATCCGCTAGAGCAATTCTAGGTGCTTATATTGAGGAATTAAGATCTCCGGGGGTCCGTGGGGCTAAATGCGTGGAACCAAGAGGACGTGGCGGGTAGGCACCCATGTACGCACAACCACCTCATGGTGGTAAGAAGTTTGACACCCGGCCCAGGTCCCTCGGCCTTTCCTGGAATCCGCTAGAGCAATTCTAGGTGCTTATATTAAGGAATTAAGACCTCTGGGGGACGGTGGGGCAAAATGCGGGGAACCTGGAGGGCGTGGCGGATAGGCACCCATGTACGCAGAACTACCTCATGGTAGTAAGAAGTTTAACACACGGCCCAGGTCCCTCGGCCTTTCCTGGAATCCGCTAGAGCAATTCTAGGTGCTTATATTAAGGAATTAAGACCTTTGGGGGTCCGTGGGGCAAAATTGCGGGGAACCAGGAGGGCGTGGCGGGTAGGCAACCATGTACGCACAACCACCTCATGGTGGTAAGAAGTTTCACACCCGGCCCAGGTCCCTCGGCCCTTCCTGCAATCCGCTAGAACAATTCTAGGTGCTTATAATAAGGAATTAAGGCCTCTGGGAGTCCGTGGGTCAAAATGCAGGGAACCAGGAGGGCGTGGCGGGTAGGCACACATGTACGCACAACCACCTCATGGTGGTAAGAAGTTTGATAACCGGCCCAGGTCCCTCTGCCTTTCCTGGAATCCGCCAGAGCAATTCTAGGTGCTTATATTAAGGAATTAAAGCCTCAGGGAGTCCGTGGGGCAAAATGCATGGAACCAGGAGGGCGTGGCGGGTAGGCACCCATGTACGCACAACCACTTCATGGTGGTAAAAAGTTTGACACCCGGCCCAGATCCCTCGGCACTTCCTGGAATCCGCTAGAGCATTTCTAGTTGCTTATATTAAGGAATTAAGGCGTCTAGGGGTCCGTGGGGCAAAATGCGGGGAACCAAGAGGGCGTGGCGGGTAGGCACCCATGTACGCACAACCACTTCATGGTGGTAAGAAGTTTCACACCCAGCCCAGGTCCCTCGGCCCTTCCTGAAATCTGCTGGAGCAATTCTAGGTGCTTATATTAAGGAATTAAGGCGTCTAGGGGTCCGTGGGGCAAAATGCGGGGAACCAGGAGGGCGTGGCGGGTAGGCACCCATGTACGCACAACCACCTCATGGTGGTAAGAAGTTTGACACTCGACCCAAGTCCCTCGGCCCTTCCTGGAATCCGCTAGAGCAATTCTAGGTGCTTATATTAAGGAATTAAGGCTTCTGGGGGTCCGTGGGGCAAAATGCAGGGAACCAGGAGGGTGTGGCGGAAAGGCACCCATGTACGCAGAACTACCTCATGGTGGTAAGAAGTTTGACACCCGGCCCAGGTCCCTCGGCCCTTCCTGGAATCCGCTAGAGCAATTCTAAGTGCTTATATTAAGGAATTAAGACCTCTGGGGGACGGTGGGGCAAAATGCGGGGAACCAGGAGAGCGTGGCGGGTAGGCACCCATGTACGCACAACCCCCTCATGGTGGTAAGAAGTTTGACACCCGGCCCAGGTCCCTCAGCCCTTCCTGGAATCCGCTGGAGCAATTCTAAGTGCTTATATTAAGGAATTAAGGCGTCTAGGGGTCCGTGGGGCAAAATGCGGGGAACCAGGAGGGCGTGGCGGATAGGCACCCATGTACGCACAACCACCTCATGGTGGTAAGAAGTTTGACACCCGGCCCAGGTCCCTCTGCCTTTCCTGGAATCCGCCAGAGCAATTCTAGGTACTTATATTAAGGAATTAAGGCGTCTAGGGGTCCGTGGGGCAAAATGCAGGGAACCAGGAGGGCGTGGCGGGTAGGCACCCATGTACGCACAACCACTTCATGGTGGTAAGAAGTTTGACACCCGGCCCAGATCCTTCGGCACTTCCTGGAATCCGCTAGAGCATTTCTAGGTGCTTATATTAAGGAATTAAGGCGTCTAGGGGTCCGTGGGGAAAAATGCGGGGAACCAAGAGGGCGTGGCGGGTAGGCACCCATGTACGCACAACCACCTCATAGTGGTAAGAAGTTTGACACCCGCCCCAGGTCCCTCGGCCATTCCTGGAAACCGCTAGAGCAATTCTAAGTCCTTATATTAAGGAATTAAGGCCTCTGGGAGACCGTGGGGCAAAATGCAGGGAACAAGGAGGGCGTGGCTGATAGGCACCCATGTACGCATAACCACCTCATCGTGGTAAGAAGTTTGACACCCGCCCCAGGTCCCTCGGCCCTTCCTGGAATCCGCTAGAGCAATTCTAAGTGCTTATATTAAGGAATTAATGCCTCTGGGAGTCCGTGAGGCAAAATGCAGGGAACCAGGAGGGCGTGGCGGATAGGCACCCATGTACGCACAACCACCTCATGGTGGTAAGAAGTTTGACACCCGGCCCAGGTCCCTCTGCCTTTCCTGGAATCCGCCAGAGCAATTCTAGGTGCTTATATTGAGGAATTAAGATTTCCGGGGGTCCGTGGGGCTAAATGCGCGGAACCAGGAGGGCGTGGCGGGTAGGCACCCATGTACGTACAACCACCTCATGGTGGTAAGAAGTTTGACACCCGCCCCAGGTCCCTCGGCCCTTCCTGGAATCCGCTAGAGCAATTCTAAGTGCTTATATTAAGGAATTAAGGCTTCTGGGGGTCCGTGGGGCAAAATGCAGGGAACAAGGAGGGCGTGGCGGGTAGGCACCCATGTACGCACAACCACCTCATGGTGGTAAGAAGTTTGACACCCGCCCCAGGTCCCTCGGCTCTTCCTGGAATCCGCTAGAGCAATTCTATGTGCTTATATTAAGGAATTAAGCCTTCTGGCGGACCGTGGGGCAAAATGCGGGGAACCAGGAGGACGTGGCGGATAGGCACCCATGTACGCAGAACCACCTCATGGTGGTAAGAAGTTTAACACCCTGCCCAGGTCCCTCGGCCCTTCCTGGAATCCGCTAGAGCAATTCTAAGTGCTTATATTAAGGAATTAAGGCCTCTGGGAGTCCGTGGGGCAAAATGCAGGGAACCAGGAGGGCGTGGCGGATAGGCACCCATGTACGCACAACCACCTCATGGTGGTAAGAAGTTTCACACCCAGCCCAGGTCCCTCGGCCCTTCCTGAAATCTGCTGGAGCAATTCTAGGTGCTTATATTAAGGAATTAAGACCTCTGGGGGTCCGTGGGGCAAAATGAGGGGAACCAGGAAGGCGTGGCGGGTAGGCACCCATGTACGCACAACCACCTCATGGTGGTAAGAAGTTTGACACCCGGCCCAGGTCCCTCTGCCTTTCCTGGAATCCGCCAGAGCAATTCTAGGTGCTTATATTAAGGAATTAAGGCGTCTAGGGGTCCTTGGGGCAAAATGCGGGGAACCAGGAGGGCGTGGCGGGTAGGCACCCATGTACGCACAACCACCTCATGGTGGTAAGAAGTTTGACACCCGCCCCAGGTCCCTCGGCCCTTCCTGGAATCCGCTAGAGCAATTCTAAGTGCTTATATTAAAGAATTAAGGCCTCAGGGAGTCCGTGGGGCAAAATGCAGGGAACCAGGAGGGCGTGCCGGGTAGGCACCCATGTACGCACAAGCACTTCATGGTGGTAAGAAGTTTGACACCCGGCCCAGATCCCTCGGCACTTCCTGGAATCCGCTAGAGCATTTCTAGGTGCTTATATTAAGGAATTAAGGCGTCTAGCGGTCCGTGGGGCAAAATGCGGGGAACCATGAGGGCGTGGCGGGTAGGCACTCATGTACGCACAACCACTTCATGGTGGTAAGAAGTTTTACACCCAGCCCAGGTCCCTCGGCCTTTCCTGCAATCCACTAGAACAATTCTAGGTGCTTATATTAAAGAATTAAGCCCTCTGGGAATCCGTGGGGCAAAATGCGGGGAACAAGGAGGGTGTGGCGGATAGACACCCATGTACGCACAACCACTTCATGGTGGTAAGAAGTTTGACACCCGGCCCAGATCCCTCGGCACTTCCTGGAATCCGCTAGAGCATTTCTAGGTGCTTATATTAAGGAATTAAGCCCTCTGGCGTACCGTGGGGCAAAATGCAGGGAACCAGGAGGACGTGGCGGATAGGCACCCATGTACGCAGAACTACCTCATGGTGGTAAGAAGTTTAACACCCTGCCCAGGTCCCTCTGCCTTTCCTGGAATCCGCCAGAGCAATTCTAGGTGCTTATATTAAGGAATTGAGGCGTCTAGGGGTCCGTGGGGCAAAATGCGGGGAACCAGGAGGGCGTGGCGGGTAGGCACCCATGTACGCACAACCACCTCATGGTGGTAAGAAGTTTGACAACCGGCCCAGGTCCCTCTGCCTTTCCTGGAATCCGCCAGAGCAATTCTAGGTGCTTATATTAAGGAATTAAAGCCTCAGGGAGTCCGTGGGGCAAAATGCAGGGAACCAGGAGGGCGTGGCGGGTAGGCACCCATGTACGCACAACCACTTCATGGTGGTAAGAAGTTTGACACCCGGCCCAGATCCCTCGGCACTTCCTGGAATCCGCTAGAGCATTTCTAGGTGCTTATATTAAGGAATTAAGGCGTCTAGGGGTCCGTGGGGCAAAATGCGGGGAACCAAGAGGGCGTGGCGGGTAGGCATCCATGTACGCACAACCACTTCATGGTGGTAAGAAGTTTGACACTCGACCCAAGTCCCTCGGCCCTTCCTGGAATCCGCTAGAGCAATTCTAGGTGCTTATATTAAGGAATTAAGGCTTCTGGGGGTCCGTGGGGCAAAATGCAGGGAACCAGGAGGGCGTGGCGGGTAGGCACCCATGTACGCACAACCACCTCATGGTGGTAAGAAGTTTGACACCCGCCCCAGGTCCCTCGGCTCTTCCTGGAATCCGCTAGAGCAATTCTAGGTGCTTATATTAAGGAATTAAGCCCTCTGGGGGACCGTGGGGCAAAATGCGGGGAACCAGGAGGGCGTGGCGGATAGGCACCCATATACGCAGAACTACCTCATGGTGGTAAGAAGTTTAACACCCTGCCCAGGTCCCTCGGCCCTTCCTTGAATCCGCTAGAGCAATTCTAAGTGCTTATATTAAGGAATTAAGGCCTCTGGGAGTCCGTGGGGCAAAATGCAGGGAACCAGGAGGGCGTGGCGGATAGGCACCCATGTACGCACAACCACCTCATGGTGGTAAGAAGTTTAACACCCTGCCCAGGTCCCTCGGCCATTCCTGGAATCCGCTAGAGCAATTCTAAATGCTTATATTAAGGAATTAAGGCCTCTGGGAGTCCGTGGGGCAAAATGCAGGGAACCAGGAGGGCGTGGCGGATAGGCACCCATGTACGCACAACCACCTCATGGTGGTAAGAAGTTTGACACCCGGCCCAGGTCCCGCTGCCTTTCCTGGAATCCGCCAGAGCAATTCTAGGTGCTTATATTAAGGAATTAAGGCGTCTAGGGGTCCTTGGGGCAAAATGCGGGGAACCAGGAGGGCGTGGCGGGTAGGCACCCATGTACGCACAACCACCTCATGGTGGTAAGAAGTTTGACACCCGCCCCAGGTCCCTCGGCCCTTCCTGGAATCCGCTAGAGCAATTCTAAGTGCTTATAATAAAGAATTAAGGCCTCAGGGAGTCCGTGGGGCAAAATGCAGGGAACCAGGAGGGCGTGGCGGGTAGGCACCCATGTACGCACAACCACTTCATGGTGGTAAGAAGTTTGACACCCGGCCCAGATCCCTCGGCAATTCCTGGAATCCGCTAGAGCATTTCTAGGTGCTTATATTAAGGAATTAAGGCGTCTAGGGGTCCGTGGGGCAAAATGCGGGGAACCAAGAGGGCGTGGCGGGTAGGCACCCATGTACGCACAACCACCTCATGGTGGTAAGAAGTTTGACACTCGACCCAAGTCCCTCGGCCCTTCCTGGAATCCGCTAGAGCAATTCTAGGTGCTTATATTAAGGAATTAAGGCTTCTGGGGGTCCGTGAGGCAAAATGCAGGGAACCAGGAGGGCGTGGCGGGTAGGCACCCATGTACGCACAACCACCTCATGGTGGTAAGAAGTTTGACACCCGCCCCAGGTCCCTCGGCTCTTCCTGGAATCCGCTAGAGCAATTCTAGGTGCTTATATTAAGGAATTAAGCCCTCTGGGGGACCGTGGGGCAAAATGCGTGGAACCAGGAGGGCGTGGCGGATAGGCACCCATGTACGCACAACCACCTCATGGTGGTAAGAAGTTTGACACCCGGCCCAGGTCCCTCTGCCTTTCCTGGAATCCGCCAGAGCAATTCTAGGGGCTTATATTAAGGAATTGAGGCGTCTAGGGGTCCGTGGGGCAAAATGCAGGGAACCAGGAGGGCGTGGCGGGTAGGCATCCATGTACGCACAACCACCTCATGGTGGTAAGAAGTTTGATAACCGGCCCAGGTCCCTCTGCCTTTCCTTGAATCCGCTAGAGCAATTCTAGGTGCTTATATTAAGGAATTAAGGCGTCTAGGGGTCCTTGGGGCAAAATGCGGGGAACCAGGAGGGCGTGGCGGGTAGGTACCCATGTACGCACAACCACCTCATGGTGGTAAGAAGTTTGACACCCGCCCCAGGTCCCTCGGCCCTTCCTGGAATCCGCTAGAGCAATTCTAAGTGCTTATATTAAAGAATTAAGGCCTCAGGGAGTCCGTGGGGCAAAATGCAGGGAACCAGGAGGGCGTGGCGGGTAGGCACCCATGTACGCACAACCACTTCATGGTGGTAAGAAGTTTGACACCCGGCCCAGATCCCTCGGCACTTCCTGGAATCCGCTAGAGCATTTCTAGGTGCTTATATTAAGGAATTAAGGCGTCTAGGGGTCCGTGGGGCAAAATGCGGAGAACCAAGAGGGCGTGGCGGATAGGCACCCATGTACGCAGAACTACCTCATGGTGGTAAGAAGTTTAACACCCTGCCCAGGTCCCTCGGCCCTTCCTGGAATCCGCTAGAGCAATTCTAAGTGCTTATATTAAGGAATTAAGGCCTCTGGGGGTCCGTGGGGCAAAATGCAGGGAACCAGGAGGGCGTGGCGGATAGGCACCCATGTACGCACAACCACCTCATGGTGGTAAGAAGTTTGACACCCGGCCCAGGTCCTTCTGCCTTTCCTGGAATCCGCCAGAGCAATTCTAGGTGCTTATATTAAGGAATTAAGGCGTCTAGGGGTCCTTGGGGCAAAATGCGGGGAACCAGGAGGGCGTGGCGGGTAGGCACCCATGTACGCACAACCACCTCATGGTGGTAAGAAGTTTGACACCCGCCCCAGGTCCCTAGGCCCTTCCTGGAATCCGCTAGAGCAATTCTAAGTGCTTATATTAAAGAATTAAGGCCTCAGGGAGTCCGCGGGGCAAAATGCAGGGAACCAGGAGGGCGTGGCGGGTAGGCACCCATGTACGCACAACCACTTCATGGTGGTAAGAAGTTTGACACCCGGCCCAGATCCCTCGGCACTTCCTGGAATCCGCTAGAGCATTTCTAGGTGCTTATATTAAGGAATTAAGGCGTCTAGGGGTCCGTGGGGCAAAATGCGGGGAACCAAGAGGGCGTGGCGGGTAGCCACCCATGTACGCACAACCACTTCATGGTGGTAAGAAGTTTGACACTCAGCCCAGGTCCCTCGGCCCTTCCTGCAATCCACTAGAACAATTCTAGGTGCTTATATTAAAGAATTAAGCCCTCTGGGAATCCATGGGGCAAAATGCGGGGAACAAGGAGTGTGTGGCGGATAGACACCCATGTACGCAGAACTACCTCATGGTGGTAAGAAGTTTGACACTCAGCCCAGGTCCCTCGGCCCTTCCTGCAATCCACTAGAACAATTCTAGGTGCTTATATTAAAGAATTAATCCCTCTGGGAATCCATGGGGCAAAATGCGGGGAACAAGGAGTGTGTGGCGGATAGACACCCATGTACGCAGAACTACCTCATGGTGGTAAGAAGTTTGACACTCGAGCCAAGTCCCTCGGCCCTTACTGGAATCCGCTAGAGCAATTCTAAGTGCTTATATTAAGAAATCAAGGCCTCTGGGAGTCCGTGGGGCAAAATGCAGGGAACCAGGAGGGCGTGGCGGATAGGCACCCATGTACGCACAACCACCTCATGGTGGTAAGAAGTTTGACACCCGGCCCAGGTCCCTCTGCCTTTCCTGGAATCCGCCAGAGCAATTCTAGGGGCTTATATTAAGGAATTAAGGCGTCTAGGGGTCCGTGGGGCAAAATGCAGGGAACCAGGAGGGCGTGGCGGGTAGGCATCCATGTACGCACAACCACCTCATGGTGGTAAGAAGTTTGATAACCGGCCCAGGTCCCTCTGCCTTTCCTGGAATCCGCCAGAGCAATTCTAGGTGCTTATATTAAGGAATTAAAGCCTCAGGGAGTCCGTGGGGCAAAATGCATGGAACCAGGAGGGCGTGGCGGGTAGGCACCCATGTACGCACAACCACTTCATGGTGGTAAAAAGTTTGACACCCGGCCCAGATCCCTCGGCACTTGCTGGAATCCGCTAGAGCATTTCTAGTTGCTTATATTAAGGAATTAAGGCGTCTAGGGGTCCGTGGGGCAAAATGCGGGGAACCAAGAGGGCGTGGCGGGTAGGCACCCATGTACGCACAACCACTTCATGGTGGTAAGAAGTTTCACACCCAGCCCAGGTCCCTCGGCCCTTCCTGAAATCTGCTGGAGCAATTCTAGGTGCTTATATTAAGGAATTAAGACCTCTGGGGGTCCGTGGGGCAAAATGCGGGGAACCAGGAAGGCGTGGCGGGTAGGCACCCATGTACGCACAACCACCTCATGGTGGTAAGGAGTTTGACACCCGCCCCAGGTCCCTCAGCCATTCCTGGAATCCGCTAGAGCAATTCTAAGTGCTTATATTAAGGAATTAAGGCCTCTGGGAGACCGTGGGGCAAAATGCAGGGAACCAGGAGGGCGTGGCGGATAGGCACCCATGTACTCACAACAACCACATGGTGGTAAGAAGTTTGACACCCGGCCCAGGTCCCTTTGCCTTTCCTGGAATCCGCCAGAGCAATTCTAGGTGCTTATATTAAGGAATTAAGGCGTCTAGGGGTCCGTGGGGAAAAATGCGGGGAACCAGGAGGGCGTGGCGGGTAGGCACCCATGTACGCACAACCACCTCATGGTGGTAAGAAGTTTGACACTCGACGCAAGTCCCTCGGCCCTTCCTGGAATCCGCTAGAGCAATTCAAGGTGCTTATATTAAGGAATTAAGGCTTCTGGGGGTCCGTGGGGCAAAATGCAGGGAACCAGAAGGGCGTGGCGGGTAGGCACCCATGTACGCACAACCACTTCATGGTGGTAAGAAGTTTGACACCCGGCCCAGATCCCTCGGCACTTCCTGGAATCCGCTAGAGCATTTCTAGGTGCTTATATTAAGGAATTAAGGCGTCTAGGGGTCCGTGGGGCAAAATGCGGGGAACCAAGAGGGCGTGGCGGGTAGGCACCCATGTACGCACAACCACTTCATGGTGGTAAGAAGTTTTACACCCAGCCCAGGTCCCTCGGCCCTACCTGCAATCCGCTAGAACAATTCTAGGTGCTTATAATAAAGAATTAAGCCCTCTGGGAATCCGTGGGGCAAAATGCGGGGAACAAGGAGGGTGTGGCGGATAGACACCCATGTACGCAGAACTACCTCATGGTGGTAAGAAGTTTGACACTCGAGCCAAGTCCCTCGGCCCTTACTGGAATCCGCTAGAGCAATTCTAAGTGCTTATATTAAGGAATTAAGGCCTCTGGGAGTCCGTGGGGCAAAATGCAGGGAACCAGGAGGGCGTGGCGGATAGGCACCCATGTACGCACAACCACCTCATGGTGGTAAGAAGTTTGACACCCGGCCCAGGTCCCTCTGCCTTTCCTGGAATCCGCCAGAGCAATTCTAGGTGCTTATATTAAGGAATTAAGGCGTCTAGCGGTCCTTGGGGCAAAATGCGGGGAACCAGGAGGGCGTGGCGGGTAGGCACCCATGTACGCACAACCACCTCATGGTGGTAAGAAGTTTGACACCCGCCCCAGGTCCCTCGGCACTTCCTGGAATCCGCTAGAGCATTTCTAGGTGCTTATATTAAGGAATTAAGGCGTCTAGGGGTCCGTGGGGCAAAATGCGGGGAACCAAGAGGGCGTGGCGGGTAGGCACCCATGTACGCACAACCACCTCATGGTGGTAAGAAGTTTGACACTCGACCCAAGTCCCTCGGCCCTTCCTGGAATCCGCTAGAGCAATTCTAGGTGCTTATATTAAGGAATTAAGACCTCTGGGGACGGTGGGGCAAAATGCAGGGAACCAGGAAGGCGTGGTGGGTAGGCACCTATGTACGCACAATCACCTCATGATGGTAAGAAGTTTGACACCCTCCCCAGGTCCCTCGGCCCTTCCTGGAATCCGCTAGAGCAATTCTAAGTGCTTATATTTAGGAATTAAGGCGTCTAGGGGTCCGTGGGGGAAAATGCGGGGAACCAGGAGGGCGTGGCGGATAGGCACCCATGTACGCACAACCACCTCATGGTGGTAAGAAGTTTGACACCCGGCCCAGGTCCCTCTGCCTTTCCTGGAATCCGCCAGAGCAATTCTAGGTGCTTATATTATGGAATTAAGGCGTCTAGGGGTCCGTGGGGCAAAATGCGGGGAACCAGGAGGGCGTGGCGGGTAGGCACCCATGTACGCACAACCACCTCATGGTGGTAAGAAGTTTGACACTCGACGCAAGTCCCTCGGCCCTTCCTGGAATCCGCTAGAGCAATTCAAGGTGCTTATATTAAGGAATTAAGGCTTCTGGGGGTCCGTGGGGCAAAATGCAGGGAACCAGGAGGGCGTGGCGGGTAGGCACCCATGTACGCACAACCACTTCATGGTGGTAAGAAGTTTGACACCCGGCCCAGATCCCTCGGCACTTCCTGGAATCCGCTAGAGCATTTCTAGGTGCTTATATTAAGGAATTAAGTCGTCTAGGGGTCCGTGGGGCAAAATGCGGGGAACCAAGAGGGCGTGGCGGGTAGGCACCCATGTACGCACAACCACTTCATGGTGGTAAGAAGTTTGACACCCGCCCCAGGTCCCTCGGCCTTTCCTGGAATCCGCTAGAGCAATTCTAGGTGCTTATATTAAGGAATTAAGACCTCTGGGGGACGGTGGGGCAAAATGCAGGGAACCAGGAAGGTGTGGTGGGTAGGCACCTATGTACGCACAATCACCTCATGATGGTAAGAAGTTTGACACCCTCCCCAGGTCCCTCGGCCCTTCCTGGAATCAGCTAGAGCAATTCTAAGTGCTTATATTAAGGAATTAAGGCGTCTAGGGGCCCGTGGGGCAAAATGCGGGGAACCAGGATGGCGTGGCGGATAGGCACCCATGTACGCACAACCACCTCATGGTGGTAAGAAGTTTGACACCCGGCCCAGGTCCCTCTGCCTTTCCTGGAATCCGCCAGAGCAATTCTAGGTGCTTATATTAAGGAATTAAGGCGTCTAGGGGTCCGTGGGGCAAAATGCAGGGAACCAGGAGGGCGTGGCGGGTAGGCACCCATGTACGCACAACCACTTCATTGTGGTAAGAAGTTTGACACCCGGCCCAGATCCCTCGGCACTTCCTGGAATCCACTAGAGCATTTCTAGGTGATTATATTAAGGAATTAAGGCGTCTAGGGGTCCGTGGGGCAAAATGCGGGGAACCAAGAGGGCGTGGCGGGTAGGCACCTATGTACGCACAATCACCTCATAGTTGTAAGAAGTTTGACACCCGCCCCAGGTCCCTCGGCCATTCCTGGAATCCGCTAGAGCAATTCTAAGTCCTTATATTAAGGAATTAAGGCCTCTGGGAGTCCGTGGGGAAAAATGCAGGGAACCAGGAGGGCGTGGCTGATAGGCACCCATGTACGCATAACCACCTCATGGTGGTAAGAAGTTTGAGACCCGCCCCAGGTCCCTCGGCCCTTCCTGGAATCCGCTAGAGCAATTCTAAGTGCTTATATTAAGGAATTAAGGCCTCTGGGAGTCCGTGGGGCAAAATGCAGGGAACCAGGAGGGCGTGGCGGGTAGGCACCCATGTACGCACAACCACCTCATGGTGGTAAGAAGTTTGACACCCGCCCCAGGTCCCTCGGCTCTTCCTGGAATCCGCTAGAGCAATTCTAGGTGCTTATATTAAGGAATTAAGCCCTCTGGGGGACCGTGGGGCAAAATGCGTGGAACCAGGAGGGCGTGGCGGATAGGCACCCATGTACGCACAACCACCTCATGGTGGTAAGAAGTTTGACACCCGGCCCAGGTCCCTCTGCCTTTCCTGGAATCCGCCAGAGCAATTCTAGGGGCTTATATTAAGGAATTGAGGCGTCTAGGGGTCCGTGGGGCAAAATGCAGGGAACCAGGAGGGCGTGGCGGGTAGGCATCCATGTACGCACAACCACCTCATGGTGGTAAGAAGTTTGATAACCGGCCCAGGTCCCTCTGCCTTTCCTTGAATCCGCTAGAGCAATTCTAGGTGCTTATATTAAGGAATTAAGGCGTCTAGGGGTCCGTGGGGCAAAATGCGGGGAACCAAGAGGGCGTGGCGGGTAGCCACCCATGTACGCACAACCACTTCATGGTGGTAAGAAGTTTGACACTCAGCCCAGGTCCCTCGGCCCTTCCTGCAATCCACTAGAACAATTCTAGGTGCTTATATTAAAGAATTAAGCCCTCTGGGAATCCATGGGGCAAAATGCGGGGAACAAGGAGTGTGTGGCGGATAGACACCCATGTACGCAGAACTACCTCATGGTGGTAAGAAGTTTGACACTCAGCCCAGGTCCCTCGGCCCTTCCTGCAATCCACTAGAACAATTCTAGGTGCTTATATTAAAGAATTAATCCCTCTGGGAATCCATGGGGCAAAATGCGGGGAACAAGGAGTGTGTGGCGGATAGACACCCATGTACGCAGAACTACCTCATGGTGGTAAGAAGTTTGACACTCGAGCCAAGTCCCTCGGCCCTTACTGGAATCCGCTAGAGCAATTCTAAGTGCTTATATTAAGAAATCAAGGCCTCTGGGAGTCCGTGGGGCAAAATGCAGGGAACCAGGAGGGCGTGGCGGATAGGCACCCATGTACGCACAACCACCTCATGGTGGTAAGAAGTTTGACACCCGGCCCAGGTCCCTCTGCCTTTCCTGGAATCCGCCAGAGCAATTCTAGGGGCTTATATTAAGGAATTAAGGCGTCTAGGGGTCCGTGGGGCAAAATGCAGGGAACCAGGAGGGCGTGGCGGGTAGGCATCCATGTACGCACAACCACCTCATGGTGGTAAGAAGTTTGATAACCGGCCCAGGTCCCTCTGCCTTTCCTGGAATCCGCCAGAGCAATTCTAGGTGCTTATATTAAGGAATTAAAGCCTCAGGGAGTCCGTGGGGCAAAATGCATGGAACCAGGAGGGCGTGGCGGGTAGGCACCCATGTACGCACAACCACTTCATGGTGGTAAAAAGTTTGACACCCGGCCCAGATCCCTCGGCACTTGCTGGAATCCGCTAGAGCATTTCTAGTTGCTTATATTAAGGAATTAAGGCGTCTAGGGGTCCGTGGGGCAAAATGCGGGGAACCAAGAGGGCGTGGCGGGTAGGCACCCATGTACGCACAACCACTTCATGGTGGTAAGAAGTTTCACACCCAGCCCTGGTCCCTCGGCCCTTCCTGAAATCTGCTGGAGCAATTCTAGGTGCTTATATTAAGGAATTAAGACCTCTGGGGGTCCGTGGGGCAAAATGCGGGGAACCAGGAAGGCGTGGCGGGTAGGCACCCATGTACGCACAACCACCTCATGGTGGTAAGGAGTTTGACACCCGCCCCAGGTCCCTCGGCCATTCCTGGAATCCGCTAGAGCAATTCTAAGTGCTTATATTAAGGAATTTTTAAACCTCTGGGAGACCGTGGGGCAAAATGCAGGGAACCAGGAGGGCGTGGCGGATAGGCACCCATGTACTCACAACAACCACATGGTGGTAAGAAGTTTGACACCCGGCCCAGGTCCCTTTGCCTTTCCTGGAATCCGCCAGAGCAATTCTAGGTGCTTATATTAAGGAATTAAGGCGTCTAGGGGTCCGTGGGGAAAAATGCGGGGAACCAGGAGGGCGTGGCGGGTAGGCACCCATGTACGCACAACCACCTCATGGTGGTAAGAAGTTTGACACTCGACGCAAGTCCCTCGGCCCTTCCTGGAATCCGCTAGAGCAATTCAAGGTGCTTATATTAAGGAATTAAGGCTTCTGGGGGTCCGTGGGGCAAAATGCAGGGAACCAGAAGGGCGTGGCGGGTAGGCACCCATGTACGCACAACCACTTCATGGTGGTAAGAAGTTTGACACCCGGCCCAGATCCCTCGGCACTTCCTGGAATCCGCTAGAGCATTTCTAGGTGCTTATATTAAGGAATTAAGGCGTCTAGGGGTCCGTGGGGCAAAATGCGGGGAACCAAGAGGGCGTGGCGGGTAGGCACCCATGTACGCACAACCACTTCATGGTGGTAAGAAGTTTTACACCCAGCCCAGGTCCCTCGGCCCTACCTGCAATCCGCTAGAACAATTCTAGGTGCTTATAATAAAGAATTAAGCCCTCTGGGAATCCGTGGGGCAAAATGCGGGGAACAAGGAGGGTGTGGCGGATAGACACCCATGTACGCAGAACTACCTCATGGTGGTAAGAAGTTTGACACTCGAGCCAAGTCCCTCGGCCCTTACTGGAATCCGCTAGAGCAATTCTAAGTGCTTATATTAAGGAATTAAGGCCTCTGGGAGTCCGTGGGGCAAAATGCAGGGAACCAGGAGGGCGTGGCGGATAGGCACCCATGTACGCACAACCACCTCATGGTGGTAAGAAGTTTGACACCCGGCCCAGGTCCCTCTGCCTTTCCTGGAATCCGCCAGAGCAATTCTAGGTGCTTATATTAAGGAATTAAGGCGTCTAGCGGTCCTTGGGGCAAAATGCGGGGAACCAGGAGGGCGTGGCGGGTAGGCACCCATGTACGCACAACCACCTCATGGTGGTAAGAAGTTTGACACCCGCCCCAGGTCCCTCGGCACTTCCTGGAATCCGCTAGAGCATTTCTAGGTGCTTATATTAAGGAATTAAGGCGTCTAGGGGTCCGTGGGGCAAAATGCGGGGAACCAAGAGGGCGTGGCGGGTAGGCACCCATGTACGCACAACCACCTCATGGTGGTAAGAAGTTTGACACTCGACCCAAGTCCCTCGGCCCTTCCTGGAATCCGCTAGAGCAATTCTAGGTGCTTATATTAAGGAATTAAGACCTCTGGGGACGGTGGGGCAAAATGCAGGGAACCAGGAAGGCGTGGTGGGTAGGCACCTATGTACGCACAATCACCTCATGATGGTAAGAAGTTTGACACCCTCCCCAGGTCCCTCGGCCCTTCCTGGAATCCGCTAGAGCAATTCTAAGTGCTTATATTTAGGAATTAAGGCGTCTAGGGGTCCGTGGGGGAAAATGCGGGGAACCAGGAGGGCGTGGCGGATAGGCACCCATGTACGCACAACCACCTCATGGTGGTAAGAAGTTTGACACCCGGCCCAGGTCCCTCTGCCTTTCCTGGAATCCGCCAGAGCAATTCTAGGTGCTTATATTATGGAATTAAGGCGTCTAGGGGTCCGTGGGGCAAAATGCGGGGAACCAGGAGGGCGTGGCGGGTAGGCACCCATGTACGCACAACCACCTCATGGTGGTAAGAAGTTTGACACTCGACGCAAGTCCCTCGGCCCTTCCTGGAATCCGCTAGAGCAATTCAAGGTGCTTATATTAAGGAATTAAGGCTTCTGGGGGTCCGTGGGGCAAAATGCAGGGAACCAGGAGGGCGTGGCGGGTAGGCACCCATGTACGCACAACCACTTCATGGTGGTAAGAAGTTTGACACCCGGCCCAGATCCCTCGGCACTTCCTGGAATCCGCTAGAGCATTTCTAGGTGCTTATATTAAGGAATTAAGTCGTCTAGGGGTCCGTGGGGCAAAATGCGGGGAACCAAGAGGGCGTGGCGGGTAGGCACCCATGTACGCACAACCACTTCATGGTGGTAAGAAGTTTGACACCCGCCCCAGGTCCCTCGGCCTTTCCTGGAATCCGCTAGAGCAATTCTAGGTGCTTATATTAAGGAATTAAGACCTCTGGGGGACGGTGGGGCAAAATGCAGGGAACCAGGAAGGTGTGGTGGGTAGGCACCTATGTACGCACAACCACCTCATGATGGTAAGAAGTTTGACACCCTCCCCAGGTCCCTCGGCTCTTCCTGGAATCAGCTAGAGCAATTCTAAGTGCTTATATTAAGGAATTAAGGCGTCTAGGGGCCCGTGGGGCAAAATGCGGGGAACCAGGATGGCGTGGCGGATAGGCACCCATGTACGCACAACCACCTCATGGTGGTAAGAAGTTTGACACCCGGCCCAGGTCCCTCTGCCTTTCCTGGAATCCGCCAGAGCAATTCTAGGTGCTTATATTAAGGAATTAAGGCGTCTAGGGGTCCGTGGGGCAAAATGCAGGGAACCAGGAGGGCGTGGCGGGTAGGCACCCATGTACGCACAACCACTTCATTGTGGTAAGAAGTTTGACACCCGGCCCAGATCCCTCGGCACTTCCTGGAATCCACTAGAGCAATTCTAGGTGATTATATTAAGGAATTAAGGCGTCTAGGGGTCCGTGGGGCAAAATGCGGGGAACCAAGAGGGCGTGGCGGGTAGGCACCTATGTACGCACAATCACCTCATAGTTGTAAGAAGTTTGACACCCGCCCCAGGTCCCTCGGCCATTCCTGGAATCCGCTAGAGCAATTCTAAGTCCTTATATTAAGGAATTAAGGCCTCTGGGAGTCCGTGGGGAAAAATGCAGGGAACCAGGAGGGCGTGGCTGATAGGCACCCATGTACGCATAACCACCTCATGGTGGTAAGAAGTTTGAGACCCGCCCCAGGTCCCTCGGCCCTTCCTGGAATCCGCTAGAGCAATTCTAAGTGCTTATATTAAGGAATTAAGGCCTCTGGGAGTCCGTGGGGCAAAATGCAGGGAACCAGGAGGGCGTGGCGGGTAGGCACCCATGTACGCACAACCACCTCATGGTGGTAAGAAGTTTGACACCCGCCCCAGGTCCCTCGGCTCTTCCTGGAATCCGCTAGAGCAATTCTAGGTGCTTATATTAAGGAATTAAGCCCTCTGGGGGACCGTGGGGCAAAATGCGTGGAACCAGGAGGGCGTGGCGGATAGGCACCCATGTACGCACAACCACCTCATGGTGGTAAGAAGTTTGACACCCGGCCCAGGTCCCTCTGCCTTTCCTGGAATCCGCCAGAGCAATTCTAGGGGCTTATATTAAGGAATTGAGGCGTCTAGGGGTCCGTGGGGCAAAATGCAGGGAACCAGGAGGGCGTGGCGGGTAGGCATCCATGTACGCACAACCACCTCATGGTGGTAAGAAGTTTGATAACCGGCCCAGGTCCCTCTGCCTTTCCTTGAATCCGCTAGAGCAATTCTAGGTGCTTATATTAAGGAATTAAGGCGTCTAGGGGTCCTTGGGGCAAAATGCGGGGAACCAGGAGGGCGTGGCGGGTAGGTACCCATGTACGCACAACCACCTCATGGTGGTAAGAAGTTTGACACCCGCCCCAGGTCCCTCGGCCCTTCCTGGAATCCGCTAGAGCAATTCTAAGTGCTTATATTAAAGAATTAAGGCCTCAGGGAGTCCGTGGGGCAAAATGCAGGGAACCAGGAGGGCGTGGCGGGTAGGCACCCATGTACGCACAACCACTTCATGGTGGTAAGAAGTTTGACACCCGGCCCAGATCCCTCGGCACTTCCTGGAATCCGCTAGAGCATTTCTAGGTGCTTATATTAAGGAATTAAGGCGTCTAGGGGTCCGTGGGGCAAAATGCGGGGAACCAAGAGGGCGTGGCGGATAGGCACCCATGTACGCAGAACTACCTCATGGTGGTAAGAAGTTTAACACCCTGCCCAGGTCCCTCGGCCCTTCCTGGAATCCGCTAGAGCAATTCTAAGTGCTTATATTAAGGAATTAAGGCCTCTGGGGGTCCGTGGGGCAAAATGCAGGGAACCAGGAGGGCGTGGCGGATAGGCACCCATGTACGCACAACCACCTCATGGTGGTAAGAAGTTTGACACCCGGCCCAGGTCCCTCTGCCTTTCCTGGAATCCGCCAGAGCAATTCTAGGTGCTTATATTAAGGAATTAAGGCGTCTAGGGGTCCTTGGGGCAAAATGCGGGGAACCAGGAGGGCGTGGCGGGTAGGCACCCATGTACGCACAACCACCTCATGGTGGTAAGAAGTTTGACACCCGCCCCAGGTCCCTCGGCCCTTCCTGGAATCCGCTAGAGCAATTCTAAGTGCTTATATTAAAGAATTAAGGCCTCAGGGAGTCCGCGGGGCAAAATGCAGGGAACCAGGAGGGCGTGGCGGGTAGGCACCCATGTACGCACAACCACTTCATGGTGGTAAGAAGTTTGACACCCGGCCCAGATCCCTCGGCACTTCCTGGAATCCGCTAGAGCATTTCTAGGTGCTTATATTAAGGAATTAAGGCGTCTAGGGGTCCGTGGGGCAAAATGCGGGGAACCAAGAGGGCGTGGCGGGTAGCCACCCATGTACGCACAACCACTTCATGGTGGTAAGAAGTTTGACACTCAGCCCAGGTCCCTCGGCCCTTCCTGCAATCCACTAGAACAATTCTAGGTGCTTATATTAAAGAATTAAGCCCTCTGGGAATCCATGGGGCAAAATGCGGGGAACAAGGAGTGTGTGGCGGATAGACACCCATGTACGCAGAACTACCTCATGGTGGTAAGAAGTTTGACACTCGAGCCAAGTCCCTCGGCCCTTACTGGAATCCGCTAGAGCAATTCTAAGTGCTTATATTAAGAAATCAAGGCCTCTGGGAGTCCGTGGGGCAAAATGCAGGGAACCAGGAGGGCGTGGCGGATAGGCACCCATGTACGCACAACCACCTCATGGTGGTAAGAAGTTTGACACCCGGCCCAGGTCCCTCTGCCTTTCCTGGAATCCGCCAGAGCAATTCTAGGGGCTTATATTAAGGAATTAAGGCGTCTAGGGGTCCGTGGGGCAAAATGCAGGGAACCAGGAGGGCGTGGCGGGTAGGCATCCATGTACGCACAACCACCTCATGGTGGTAAGAAGTTTGATAACCGGCCCAGGTCCCTCTGCCTTTCCTGGAATCCGCCAGAGCAATTCTAGGTGCTTATATTAAGGAATTAAAGCCTCAGGGAGTCCGTGGGGCAAAATGCATGGAACCAGGAAGGCGTGGCGGGTAGGCACCCATGTACGCACAACCACTTCATGGTGGTAAAAAGTTTGACACCCGGCCCAGATCCCTCGGCACTTGCTGGAATCCGCTAGAGCATTTCTAGTTGCTTATATTAAGGAATTAAGGCGTCTAGGGGTCCGTGGGGCAAAATGCGGGGAACCAAGAGGGCGTGGCGGGTAGGCACCCATGTACGCACAACCACTTCATGGTGGTAAGAAGTTTCACACCCAGCCCAGGTCCCTCGGCCCTTCCTGAAATCTGCTGGAGCAATTCTAGGTGCTTATATTAAGGAATTAAGACCTCTGGGGGTCCGTGGGGCAAAATGCGGGGAACCAGGAAGGCGTGGCGGGTAGGCACCCATGTACGCACAACCACCTCATGGTGGTAAGGAGTTTGACACCCGCCCCAGGTCCCTCGGCCATTCCTGGAATCCGCTAGAGCAATTCTAAGTGCTTATATTAAGGAATTAAGGCCTCTGGGAGACCGTGGGGCAAAATGCAGGGAACCAGGAGGGCGTGGCGAATAGGCACCCATGTACTCACAACAACCACATGGTGGTAAGAAGTTTGACACCCGGCCCAGGTCCCTTTGCCTTTCCTGGAATCCGCCAGAGCAATTCTAGGTGCTTATATTAAGGAATTAAGGCGTCTAGGGGTCCGTGGGGAAAAATGCGGGGAACCAGGAGGGCGTGGCGGGTAGGCACCCATGTACGCACAACCACCTCATGGTGGTAAGAAGTTTGACACTCGACGCAAGTCCCTCGGCCCTTCCTGGAATCCGCTTGAGCAATTCAAGGTGCTTATATTAAGGAATTAAGGCTTCTGGGGGTCCGTGGGGCAAAATGCAGGGAACCAGGAGGGCGTGGCGGGTAGGCACCCATGTACGCACAACCACTTCATGGTGGTAAGAAGTTTGACACCCGGCCCAGATCCCTCGGCACTTCCTGGAATCCGCTAGAGCATTTCTAGGTGCTTATATTAAGGAATTAAGGCGTCTAGGGGTCCGTGGGGCAAAATGCGGGGAACCAAGAGGGCGTGGCGGGTAGGCACCCATGTACGCACAACCACTTTATGGTGGTAAGAAGTTTTACACCCAGCCCAGGTCCCTCGGCCCTACCTGCAATCCGCTAGAACAATTCTAGGTGCTTATAATAAAGAATTAAGCCCTCTGGGAATCCGTGGGGCAAAATGCGGGGAACAAGGAGGGTGTGGCGGATAGACACCCATGTACGCAGAACTACCTCATGGTGGTAAGAAGTTTGACACTCGAGCCAAGTCCCTCGGCCCTTACTGGAATCCGCTAGAGCAATTCTAAGTGCTTATATTAAGGAATTAAGGCCTCTGGGAGTCCGTGGGGCAAAATGCAGGGAACCAGGAGGGCGTGGCGGATAGGCACCCATGTACGCACAACCACCTCATGGTGGTAAGAAGTTTGACACCCGGCCCAGGTCCCTCTGCCTTTCCTGGAATCCGCCAGAGCAATTCTAGGTGCTTATATTAAGGAATTAAGGCGTCTAGCGGTCCTTGGGGCAAAATGCGGGGAACCAGGAGGGCGTGGCGGGTAGGCACCCATGTACGCACAACCACCTCATGGTGGTAAGAAGTTTGACACCCGCCCCAGGTCCCTCGGCACTTCCTGGAATCCGCTAGAGCATTTCTAGGTGCTTATATTAAGGAATTAAGGCGTCTAGGGGTCCGTGGGGCAAAATGCGGGGAACCAAGAGGGCGTGGCGGGTAGGCACCCATGTACGCACAACCACCTCATGGTGGTAAGAAGTTTGACACTCGACCCAAGTCCCTCGGCCCTTCCTGGAATCCGCTAGAGCAATTCTAGGTGCTTATATTAAGGAATTAAGACCTCTGGGGACGGTGGGGCAAAATGCAGGGAACCAGGAAGGCGTGGTGGGTAGGCACCTATGTACGCACAATCACCTCATGATGGTAAGAAGTTTGACACCCTCCCCAGGTCCCTCGGCCCTTCCTGGAATCCGCTAGAGCAATTCTAAGTGCTTATATTTAGGAATTAAGGCGTCTAGGGGTCCGTGGGGGAAAATGCGGGGAACCAGGAGGGCGTGGCGGGTAGGCACCCATGTACGCACAACCACCTCATGGTGGTAAGAAGTTTGACACTCGACGCAAGTCCCTCGGCCCTTCCTGGAATCCGCTTGAGCAATTCAAGGTGCTTATATTAAGGAATTAAGGCTTCTGGGGGTCCGTGGGGCAAAATGCAGGGAACCAGGAGGGCGTGGCGGGTAGGCACCCATGTACGCACAACCACTTCATGGTGGTAAGAAGTTTGACACCCGGCCCAGATCCCTCGGCACTTCCTGGAATCCGCTAGAGCATTTCTAGGTGCTTATATTAAGGAATTAAGGCGTCTAGGGGTCCGTGGGGCAAAATGCGGGGAACCAAGAGGGCGTGGCGGGTAGGCACCCATGTACGCACAACCACTTCATGGTGGTAAGAAGTTTTACACCCAGCCCAGGTCCCTCGGCCCTACCTGCAATCCGCTAGAACAATTCTAGGTGCTTATAATAAAGAATTAAGCCCTCTGGGAATCCGTGGGGCAAAATGCGGGGAACAAGGAGGGTGTGGCGGATAGACACCCATGTACGCAGAACTACCTCATGGTGGTAAGAAGTTTGACACTCGAGCCAAGTCCCTCGGCCCTTACTGGAATCCGCTAGAGCAATTCTAAGTGCTTATATTAAGGAATTAAGGCCTCTGGGAGTCCGTGGGGCAAAATGCAGGGAACCAGGAGGGCGTGGCGGATAGGCACCCATGTACGCACAACCACCTCATGGTGGTAAGAAGTTTGACACCCGGCCCAGGTCCCTCTGCCTTTCCTGGAATCCGCCAGAGCAATTCTAGGTGCTTATATTAAGGAATTAAGGCGTCTAGCGGTCCTTGGGGCAAAATGCGGGGAACCAGGAGGGCGTGGCGGGTAGGCACCCATGTACGCACAACCACCTCATGGTGGTAAGAAGTTTGACACCCGCCCCAGGTCCCTCGGCACTTCCTGGAATCCGCTAGAGCATTTCTAGGTGCTTATATTAAGGAATTAAGGCGTCTAGGGGTCCGTGGGGCAAAATGCGGGGAACCAAGAGGGCGTGGCGGGTAGGCACCCATGTACGCACAACCACCTCATGGTGGTAAGAAGTTTGACACTCGACCCAAGTCCCTCGGCCCTTCCTGGAATCCGCTAGAGCAATTCTAGGTGCTTATATTAAGGAATTAAGACCTCTGGGGACGGTGGGGCAAAATGCAGGGAACCAGGAAGGCGTGGTGGGTAGGCACCTATGTACGCACAATCACCTCATGATGGTAAGAAGTTTGACACCCTCCCCAGGTCCCTCGGCCCTTCCTGGAATCCGCTAGAGCAATTCTAAGTGCTTATATTTAGGAATTAAGGCGTCTAGGGGTCCGTGGGGGAAAATGCGGGGAACCAGGAGGGCGTGGCGGATAGGCACCCATGTACGCACAACCACCTCATGGTGGTAAGAAGTTTGACACCCGGCCCAGGTCCCTCTGCCTTTCCTGGAATCCGCCAGAGCAATTCTAGGTGCTTATATTATGGAATTAAGGCGTCTAGGGGTCCGTGGGGCAAAATGCGGGGAACCAGGAGGGCGTGGCGGGTAGGCACCCATGTACGCACAACCACCTCATGGTGGTAAGAAGTTTGACACTCGACGCAAGTCCCTCGGCCCTTCCTGGAATCCGCTAGAGCAATTCAAGGTGCTTATATTAAGGAATTAAGGCTTCTGGGGGTCCGTGGGGCAAAATGCAGGGAACCAGGAGGGCGTGGCGGGTAGGCACCAATGTACGCACAACCACTTCATGGTGGTAAGAAGTTTGACACCCGCCCCAGGTCCCTCGGCCTTTCCTGGAATCCGCTAGAGCAATTCTAGGTGCTTATATTAAGGAATTAAGACCTCTGGGGGACGGTGGGGCAAAATGCAGGGAACCAGGAAGGTGTGGTGGGTAGGCACCTATGTACGCACAACCACCTCATGATGGTAAGAAGTTTGACACCCTCCCCAGGTCCCTCGGCCCTTCCTGGAATCAGCTAGAGCAATTCTAAGTGCTTATATTAAGGAATTAAGGGGTCTAGGGGCCCGTGGGGCAAAATGCGGGGAACCAGGATGGCGTGGCGGATAGGCACCCATGTACGCACAACCACCTCATGGTGGTAAGAAGTTTGACACCCGGCCCAGGTCCCTCTGCCTTTCCTGGAATCCGCCAGAGCAATTCTAGGTGCTTATATTAAGGAATTAAGGCGTCTAGGGGTCTGTGGGGCAAAATGCAGGGAACCAGGAGGGCGTGGCGGGTAGGCACCCATGTACGCACAACCACTTCATTGTGGTAAGAAGTTTGACACCCGGCCCAGATCCCTCGGCACTTCCTGGAATCCACTAGAGCATTTCTAGGTGATTATATTAAGGAATTAAGGCGTCTAGGGGTCCGTGGGGCAAAATGCGGGGAACCAAGAGGGCGTGGCGGGTAGGCACCTATGTACGCACAATCACCTCATAGTTGTAAGAAGTTTGACACCCGCCCCAGGTCCCTCGGCCATTCCTGGAATCCGCTAGAGCAATTCTAAGTCCTTATATTAAGGAATTAAGGCCTCTGGGAGTCCGTGGGGAAAAATGCAGGGAACCAGGAGGGCGTGGCTGATAGGCACCCATGTACGCATAACCACCTCATGGTGGTAAGAAGTTTGAGACCCGCCCCAGGTCCCTCGGCCCTTCCTGGAATCCGCTAGAGCAATTCTAAGTGCTTATATTAAGGAATTAAGGCCTCTGGGAGTCCGTGGGGCAAATGCAGGGAACCAGGAGGGCGTGGCGGATAGTCACCCATGTACGCACAACCACCTCATGGTGGTAAGAAGTTTGACACCCGGCCCAGGTCCCTCTGCCTTTCCTGGAATCCGCCAGAGCAATTCTAGGTGCTTATATTAAGGAATTAAGGCGTCTAGGGGTCCTTGGGGCAAAATGCGGGGAACCAGGAGGGCGTGGCGGGTAGGCACTTATGTACGCACAACCACCTCATGGTGGTAAGAAGTTTGACACCCGCCCCAGGTCCCTCGGCCCTTCCTGGAATCCGCTAGAGCAATTCTAAGTGCTTATATTAAAGAATTAAGGCCTCAGGGAGTCCGTGGGGCAAAATGCAGGGAACCAGGAGGGCGTGGCGGGTAGGCACCCATGTACGCACAACCACTTCATGGTGGTAAGAAGTTTGACACCCGGCCAAGATCCCTCGGCACTTCCTGGAATCCGCTAGAGCATTTCTAGGTGCTTATATTAAGGAATTAAGGCGTCCAGGGGTCCGTGGGGCAAAATGCGGGGAACCAAGAGGGCGTGGCGGGTAGGCACCCATGTACGCACAACCACCTCATGGTGGTAAGAAGTTTGACACTCGACCCAAGTCCCTCGGCCCTTCCTGGAATCCGCTAGAGCAATTCTAGGTGCTTATATTAAGGAATTAAGACCTCTGGGGACGGTGGGGCAAAATGCAGGGAACCAGGAAGGCGTGGTGGGTAGGCACCCATGTACGCACAACCACCTCATGATGGTAAGAAGTTTGACACCCTCCCCAGGTCCCTCGGCCCTTCCTGGAATCCGCTAGAGCAATTCTAAGTGCTTATATTAAGGAATTAAGGCGTCAAGGGGTCCGTGGGGCAAAATGCGGGGAACCAGGAGGGCGTGGCGGATAGGCATCCATGTACGCACAACCACCTCATAGTGGTAAGAAGTTTGACACCCGGCCCAGGTCCCTCTGCCTTTCCTGGAATCCGCCAGAGCAATTCTAGGTGCTTATATTAAGGAATTAAGGCGTCTAGGGGTCCGTGGGGCAAAATGCGGGGAACCAGGAGGGCGTGGCTGATAGGCACCCATGTACGCATAACCACCTCATGGTGGTAAGAAGTTTGAGACCCGCCCCAGGTCCCTCGGCCCTTCCTGGAATCCGCTAGAGCAATTCTAAGTGCTTATATTAAGGAATTAAGGCCTCTGGGAGTCCGTGGGGCAAAATGCAGGGAACCAGGAGGGCGTGGCGGGTAGGCACCCATGTACGCACAACCACCTCATGGTGGTAAGAAGTTTGACACCCGCCCCAGGTCCCTCGGCTCTTCCTGGAATCCGCTAGAGCAATTCTAGGTGCTTATATTAAGGAATTAAGCCCTCTGGGGGACCGTGGGGCAAAATGCGTGGAACCAGGAGGGCGTGGCGGATAGGCACCCATGTACGCACAACCACCTCATGGTGGTAAGAAGTTTGACACCCGGCCCAGGTCCCTCTGCCTTTCCTGGAATCCGCCAGAGCAATTCTAGGGGCTTATATTAAGGAATTGAGGCGTCTAGGGGTCCGTGGGGCAAAATGCAGGGAACCAGGAGGGCGTGGCGGGTAGGCATCCATGTACGCACAACCACCTCATGGTGGTAAGAAGTTTGATAACCGGCCCAGGTCCCTCTGCCTTTCCTTGAATCCGCTAGAGCAATTCTAGGTGCTTATATTAAGGAATTAAGGCGTCTAGGGGTCCGTGGGGCAAAATGCGGGGAACCAAGAGGGCGTGGCGGGTAGCCACCCATGTACGCACAACCACTTCATGGTGGTAAGAAGTTTGACACTCAGCCCAGGTCCCTCGGCCCTTCCTGCAATCCACTAGAACAATTCTAGGTGCTTATATTAAAGAATTAAGCCCTCTGGGAATCCATGGGGCAAAATGCGGGGAACAAGGAGTGTGTGGCGGATAGACACCCATGTACGCAGAACTACCTCATGGTGGTAAGAAGTTTGACACTCAGCCCAGGTCCCTCGGCCCTTCCTGCAATCCACTAGAACAATTCTAGGTGCTTATATTAAAGAATTAATCCCTCTGGGAATCCATGGGGCAAAATGCGGGGAACAAGGAGTGTGTGGCGGATAGACACCCATGTACGCAGAACTACCTCATGGTGGTAAGAAGTTTGACACTCGAGCCAAGTCCCTCGGCCCTTACTGGAATCCGCTAGAGCAATTCTAAGTGCTTATATTAAGAAATCAAGGCCTCTGGGAGTCCGTGGGGCAAAATGCAGGGAACCAGGAGGGCGTGGCGGATAGGCACCCATGTACGCACAACCACCTCATGGTGGTAAGAAGTTTGACACCCGGCCCAGGTCCCTCTGCCTTTCCTGGAATCCGCCAGAGCAATTCTAGGGGCTTATATTAAGGAATTAAGGCGTCTAGGGGTCCGTGGGGCAAAATGCAGGGAACCAGGAGGGCGTGGCGGGTAGGCATCCATGTACGCACAACCACCTCATGGTGGTAAGAAGTTTGATAACCGGCCCAGGTCCCTCTGCCTTTCCTGGAATCCGCCAGAGCAATTCTAGGTGCTTATATTAAGGAATTAAAGCCTCAGGGAGTCCGTGGGGCAAAATGCATGGAACCAGGAGGGCGTGGCGGGTAGGCACCCATGTACGCACAACCACTTCATGGTGGTAAAAAGTTTGACACCCGGCCCAGATCCCTCGGCACTTGCTGGAATCCGCTAGAGCATTTCTAGTTGCTTATATTAAGGAATTAAGGCGTCTAGGGGTCCGTGGGGCAAAATGCGGGGAACCAAGAGGGCGTGGCGGGTAGGCACCCATGTACGCACAACCACTTCATGGTGGTAAGAAGTTTCACACCCAGCCCAGGTCCCTCGGCCCTTCCTGAAATCTGCTGGAGCAATTCTAGGTGCTTATATTAAGGAATTAAGACCTCTGGGGGTCCGTGGGGCAAAATGCGGGGAACCAGGAAGGCGTGGCGGGTAGGCACCCATGTACGCACAACCACCTCATGGTGGTAAGGAGTTTGACACCCGCCCCAGGTCCCTCGGCCATTCCTGGAATCCGCTAGAGCAATTCTAAGTGCTTATATTAAGGAATTTTTAAACCTCTGGGAGACCGTGGGGCAAAATGCAGGGAACCAGGAGGGCGTGGCGGATAGGCACCCATGTACTCACAACAACCACATGGTGGTAAGAAGTTTGACACCCGGCCCAGGTCCCTTTGCCTTTCCTGGAATCCGCCAGAGCAATTCTAGGTGCTTATATTAAGGAATTAAGGCGTCTAGGGGTCCGTGGGGAAAAATGCGGGGAACCAGGAGGGCGTGGCGGGTAGGCACCCATGTACGCACAACCACCTCATGGTGGTAAGAAGTTTGACACTCGACGCAAGTCCCTCGGCCCTTCCTGGAATCCGCTAGAGCAATTCAAGGTGCTTATATTAAGGAATTAAGGCTTCTGGGGGTCCGTGGGGCAAAATGCAGGGAACCAGAAGGGCGTGGCGGGTAGGCACCCATGTACGCACAACCACTTCATGGTGGTAAGAAGTTTGACACCCGGCCCAGATCCCTCGGCACTTCCTGGAATCCGCTAGAGCATTTCTAGGTGCTTATATTAAGGAATTAAGGCGTCTAGGGGTCCGTGGGGCAAAATGCGGGGAACCAAGAGGGCGTGGCGGGTAGGCACCCATGTACGCACAACCACTTCATGGTGGTAAGAAGTTTTACACCCAGCCCAGGTCCCTCGGCCCTACCTGCAATCCGCTAGAACAATTCTAGGTGCTTATAATAAAGAATTAAGCCCTCTGGGAATCCGTGGGGCAAAATGCGGGGAACAAGGAGGGTGTGGCGGATAGACACCCATGTACGCAGAACTACCTCATGGTGGTAAGAAGTTTGACACTCGAGCCAAGTCCCTCGGCCCTTACTGGAATCCGCTAGAGCAATTCTAAGTGCTTATATTAAGGAATTAAGGCCTCTGGGAGTCCGTGGGGCAAAATGCAGGGAACCAGGAGGGCGTGGCGGATAGGCACCCATGTACGCACAACCACCTCATGGTGGTAAGAAGTTTGACACCCGGCCCAGGTCCCTCTGCCTTTCCTGGAATCCGCCAGAGCAATTCTAGGTGCTTATATTAAGGAATTAAGGCGTCTAGCGGTCCTTGGGGCAAAATGCGGGGAACCAGGAGGGCGTGGCGGGTAGGCACCCATGTACGCACAACCACCTCATGGTGGTAAGAAGTTTGACACCCGCCCCAGGTCCCTCGGCACTTCCTGGAATCCGCTAGAGCATTTCTAGGTGCTTATATTAAGGAATTAAGGCGTCTAGGGGTCCGTGGGGCAAAATGCGGGGAACCAAGAGGGCGTGGCGGGTAGGCACCCATGTACGCACAACCACCTCATGGTGGTAAGAAGTTTGACACTCGACCCAAGTCCCTCGGCCCTTCCTGGAATCCGCTAGAGCAATTCTAGGTGCTTATATTAAGGAATTAAGACCTCTGGGGACGGTGGGGCAAAATGCAGGGAACCAGGAAGGCGTGGTGGGTAGGCACCTATGTACGCACAATCACCTCATGATGGTAAGAAGTTTGACACCCTCCCCAGGTCCCTCGGCCCTTCCTGGAATCCGCTAGAGCAATTCTAAGTGCTTATATTTAGGAATTAAGGCGTCTAGGGGTCCGTGGGGGAAAATGCGGGGAACCAGGAGGGCGTGGCGGATAGGCACCCATGTACGCACAACCACCTCATGGTGGTAAGAAGTTTGACACCCGGCCCAGGTCCCTCTGCCTTTCCTGGAATCCGCCAGAGCAATTCTAGGTGCTTATATTATGGAATTAAGGCGTCTAGGGGTCCGTGGGGCAAAATGCGGGGAACCAGGAGGGCGTGGCGGGTAGGCACCCATGTACGCACAACCACCTCATGGTGGTAAGAAGTTTGACACTCGACGCAAGTCCCTCGGCCCTTCCTGGAATCCGCTAGAGCAATTCAAGGTGCTTATATTAAGGAATTAAGGCTTCTGGGGGTCCGTGGGGCAAAATGCAGGGAACCAGGAGGGCGTGGCGGGTAGGCACCCATGTACGCACAACCACTTCATGGTGGTAAGAAGTTTGACACCCGGCCCAGATCCCTCGGCACTTCCTGGAATCCGCTAGAGCATTTCTAGGTGCTTATATTAAGGAATTAAGTCGTCTAGGGGTCCGTGGGGCAAAATGCGGGGAACCAAGAGGGCGTGGCGGGTAGGCACCCATGTACGCACAACCACTTCATGGTGGTAAGAAGTTTGACACCCGCCCCAGGTCCCTCGGCCTTTCCTGGAATCCGCTAGAGCAATTCTAGGTGCTTATATTAAGGAATTAAGACCTCTGGGGGACGGTGGGGCAAAATGCAGGGAACCAGGAAGGTGTGGTGGGTAGGCACCTATGTACGCACAACCACCTCATGATGGTAAGAAGTTTGACACCCTCCCCAGGTCCCTCGGCTCTTCCTGGAATCAGCTAGAGCAATTCTAAGTGCTTATATTAAGGAATTAAGGCGTCTAGGGGCCCGTGGGGCAAAATGCGGGGAACCAGGATGGCGTGGCGGATAGGCACCCATGTACGCACAACCACCTCATGGTGGTAAGAAGTTTGACACCCGGCCCAGGTCCCTCTGCCTTTCCTGGAATCCGCCAGAGCAATTCTAGGTGCTTATATTAAGGAATTAAGGCGTCTAGGGGTCCGTGGGGCAAAATGCAGGGAACCAGGAGGGCGTGGCGGGTAGGCACCCATGTACGCACAACCACTTCATTGTGGTAAGAAGTTTGACACCCGGCCCAGATCCCTCGGCACTTCCTGGAATCCACTAGAGCAATTCTAGGTGATTATATTAAGGAATTAAGGCGTCTAGGGGTCCGTGGGGCAAAATGCGGGGAACCAAGAGGGCGTGGCGGGTAGGCACCTATGTACGCACAATCACCTCATAGTTGTAAGAAGTTTGACACCCGCCCCAGGTCCCTCGGCCATTCCTGGAATCCGCTAGAGCAATTCTAAGTCCTTATATTAAGGAATTAAGGCCTCTGGGAGTCCGTGGGGAAAAATGCAGGGAACCAGGAGGGCGTGGCTGATAGGCACCCATGTACGCATAACCACCTCATGGTGGTAAGAAGTTTGAGACCCGCCCCAGGTCCCTCGGCCCTTCCTGGAATCCGCTAGAGCAATTCTAAGTGCTTATATTAAGGAATTAAGGCCTCTGGGAGTCCGTGGGGCAAAATGCAGGGAACCAGGAGGGCGTGGCGGGTAGGCACCCATGTACGCACAACCACCTCATGGTGGTAAGAAGTTTGACACCCGCCCCAGGTCCCTCGGCTCTTCCTGGAATCCGCTAGAGCAATTCTAGGTGCTTATATTAAGGAATTAAGCCCTCTGGGGGACCGTGGGGCAAAATGCGTGGAACCAGGAGGGCGTGGCGGATAGGCACCCATGTACGCACAACCACCTCATGGTGGTAAGAAGTTTGACACCCGGCCCAGGTCCCTCTGCCTTTCCTGGAATCCGCCAGAGCAATTCTAGGGGCTTATATTAAGGAATTGAGGCGTCTAGGGGTCCGTGGGGCAAAATGCAGGGAACCAGGAGGGCGTGGCGGGTAGGCATCCATGTACGCACAACCACCTCATGGTGGTAAGAAGTTTGATAACCGGCCCAGGTCCCTCTGCCTTTCCTTGAATCCGCTAGAGCAATTCTAGGTGCTTATATTAAGGAATTAAGGCGTCTAGGGGTCCTTGGGGCAAAATGCGGGGAACCAGGAGGGCGTGGCGGGTAGGTACCCATGTACGCACAACCACCTCATGGTGGTAAGAAGTTTGACACCCGCCCCAGGTCCCTCGGCCCTTCCTGGAATCCGCTAGAGCAATTCTAAGTGCTTATATTAAAGAATTAAGGCCTCAGGGAGTCCGTGGGGCAAAATGCAGGGAACCAGGAGGGCGTGGCGGGTAGGCACCCATGTACGCACAACCACTTCATGGTGGTAAGAAGTTTGACACCCGGCCCAGATCCCTCGGCACTTCCTGGAATCCGCTAGAGCATTTCTAGGTGCTTATATTAAGGAATTAAGGCGTCTAGGGGTCCGTGGGGCAAAATGCGGGGAACCAAGAGGGCGTGGCGGATAGGCACCCATGTACGCAGAACTACCTCATGGTGGTAAGAAGTTTAACACCCTGCCCAGGTCCCTCGGCCCTTCCTGGAATCCGCTAGAGCAATTCTAAGTGCTTATATTAAGGAATTAAGGCCTCTGGGGGTCCGTGGGGCAAAATGCAGGGAACCAGGAGGGCGTGGCGGATAGGCACCCATGTACGCACAACCACCTCATGGTGGTAAGAAGTTTGACACCCGGCCCAGGTCCCTCTGCCTTTCCTGGAATCCGCCAGAGCAATTCTAGGTGCTTATATTAAGGAATTAAGGCGTCTAGGGGTCCTTGGGGCAAAATGCGGGGAACCAGGAGGGCGTGGCGGGTAGGCACCCATGTACGCACAACCACCTCATGGTGGTAAGAAGTTTGACACCCGCCCCAGGTCCCTCGGCCCTTCCTGGAATCCGCTAGAGCAATTCTAAGTGCTTATATTAAAGAATTAAGGCCTCAGGGAGTCCGCGGGGCAAAATGCAGGGAACCAGGAGGGCGTGGCGGGTAGGCACCCATGTACGCACAACCACTTCATGGTGGTAAGAAGTTTGACACCCGGCCCAGATCCCTCGGCACTTCCTGGAATCCGATAGAGCATTTCTAGGTGCTTATATTAAGGAATTAAGGCGTCTAGGGGTCCGTGGGGCAAAATGCGGGGAACCAAGAGGGCGTGGCGGGTAGCCACCCATGTACGCACAACCACTTCATGGTGGTAAGAAGTTTGACACTCAGCCCAGGTCCCTCGGCCCTTCCTGCAATCCACTAGAACAATTCTAGGTGCTTATATTAAAGAATTAAGCCCTCTGGGAATCCATGGGGCAAAATGCGGGGAACAAGGAGTGTGTGGCGGATAGACACCCATGTACGCAGAACTACCTCATGGTGGTAAGAAGTTTGACACTCGAGCCAAGTCCCTCGGCCCTTACTGGAATCCGCTAGAGCAATTCTAAGTGCTTATATTAAGAAATCAAGGCCTCTGGGAGTCCGTGGGGCAAAATGCAGGGAACCAGGAGGGCGTGGCGGATAGGCACCCATGTACGCACAACCACCTCATGGTGGTAAGAAGTTTGACACCCGGCCCAGGTCCCTCTGCCTTTCCTGGAATCCGCCAGAGCAATTCTAGGGGCTTATATTAAGGAATTAAGGCGTCTAGGGGTCCGTGGGGCAAAATGCAGGGAACCAGGAGGGCGTGGCGGGTAGGCATCCATGTACGCACAACCACCTCATGGTGGTAAGAAGTTTGATAACCGGCCCAGGTCCCTCTGCCTTTCCTGGAATCCGCCAGAGCAATTCTAGGTGCTTATATTAAGGAATTAAAGCCTCAGGGAGTCCGTGGGGCAAAATGCATGGAACCAGGAAGGCGTGGCGGGTAGGCACCCATGTACGCACAACCACTTCATGGTGGTAAAAAGTTTGACACCCGGCCCAGATCCCTCGGCACTTGCTGGAATCCGCTAGAGCATTTCTAGTTGCTTATATTAAGGAATTAAGGCGTCTAGGGGTCCGTGGGGCAAAATGCGGGGAACCAAGAGGGCGTGGCGGGTAGGCACCCATGTACGCACAACCACTTCATGGTGGTAAGAAGTTTCACACCCAGCCCAGGTCCCTCGGCCCTTCCTGAAATCTGCTGGAGCAATTCTAGGTGCTTATATTAAGGAATTAAGACCTCTGGGGGTCCGTGGGGCAAAATGCGGGGAACCAGGAAGGCGTGGCGGGTAGGCACCCATGTACGCACAACCACCTCATGGTGGTAAGGAGTTTGACACCCGCCCCAGGTCCCTCGGCCATTCCTGGAATCCGCTAGAGCAATTCTAAGTGCTTATATTAAGGAATTAAGGCCTCTGGGAGACCGTGGGGCAAAATGCAGGGAACCAGGAGGGCGTGGCGAATAGGCACCCATGTACTCACAACAACCACATGGTGGTAAGAAGTTTGACACCCGGCCCAGGTCCCTTTGCCTTTCCTGGAATCCGCCAGAGCAATTCTAGGTGCTTATATTAAGGAATTAAGGCGTCTAGGGGTCCGTGGGGAAAAATGCGGGGAACCAGGAGGGCGTGGCGGGTAGGCACCCATGTACGCACAACCACCTCATGGTGGTAAGAAGTTTGACACTCGACGCAAGTCCCTCGGCCCTTCCTGGAATCCGCTTGAGCAATTCAAGGTGCTTATATTAAGGAATTAAGGCTTCTGGGGGTCCGTGGGGCAAAATGCAGGGAACCAGGAGGGCGTGGCGGGTAGGCACCCATGTACGCACAACCACTTCATGGTGGTAAGAAGTTTGACACCCGGCCCAGATCCCTCGGCACTTCCTGGAATCCGCTAGAGCATTTCTAGGTGCTTATATTAAGGAATTAAGGCGTCTAGGGGTCCGTGGGGCAAAATGCGGGGAACCAAGAGGGCGTGGCGGGTAGGCACCCATGTACGCACAACCACTTTATGGTGGTAAGAAGTTTTACACCCAGCCCAGGTCCCTCGGCCCTACCTGCAATCCGCTAGAACAATTCTAGGTGCTTATAATAAAGAATTAAGCCCTCTGGGAATCCGTGGGGCAAAATGCGGGGAACAAGGAGGGTGTGGCGGATAGACACCCATGTACGCAGAACTACCTCATGGTGGTAAGAAGTTTGACACTCGAGCCAAGTCCCTCGGCCCTTACTGGAATCCGCTAGAGCAATTCTAAGTGCTTATATTAAGGAATTAAGGCCTCTGGGAGTCCGTGGGGCAAAATGCAGGGAACCAGGAGGGCGTGGCGGATAGGCACCCATGTACGCACAACCACCTCATGGTGGTAAGAAGTTTGACACCCGGCCCAGGTCCCTCTGCCTTTCCTGGAATCCGCCAGAGCAATTCTAGGTGCTTATATTAAGGAATTAAGGCGTCTAGCGGTCCTTGGGGCAAAATGCGGGGAACCAGGAGGGCGTGGCGGGTAGGCACCCATGTACGCACAACCACCTCATGGTGGTAAGAAGTTTGACACCCGCCCCAGGTCCCTCGGCACTTCCTGGAATCCGCTAGAGCATTTCTAGGTGCTTATATTAAGGAATTAAGGCGTCTAGGGGTCCGTGGGGCAAAATGCGGGGAACCAAGAGGGCGTGGCGGGTAGGCACCCATGTACGCACAACCACCTCATGGTGGTAAGAAGTTTGACACTCGACCCAAGTCCCTCGGCCCTTCCTGGAATCCGCTAGAGCAATTCTAGGTGCTTATATTAAGGAATTAAGACCTCTGGGGACGGTGGGGCAAAATGCAGGGAACCAGGAAGGCGTGGTGGGTAGGCACCTATGTACGCACAATCACCTCATGATGGTAAGAAGTTTGACACCCTCCCCAGGTCCCTCGGCCCTTCCTGGAATCCGCTAGAGCAATTCTAAGTGCTTATATTTAGGAATTAAGGCGTCTAGGGGTCCGTGGGGGAAAATGCGGGGAACCAGGAGGGCGTGGCGGGTAGGCACCCATGTACGCACAACCACCTCATGGTGGTAAGAAGTTTGACACTCGACGCAAGTCCCTCGGCCCTTCCTGGAATCCGCTTGAGCAATTCAAGGTGCTTATATTAAGGAATTAAGGCTTCTGGGGGTCCGTGGGGCAAAATGCAGGGAACCAGGAGGGCGTGGCGGGTAGGCACCCATGTACGCACAACCACTTCATGGTGGTAAGAAGTTTGACACCCGGCCCAGATCCCTCGGCACTTCCTGGAATCCGCTAGAGCATTTCTAGGTGCTTATATTAAGGAATTAAGGCGTCTAGGGGTCCGTGGGGCAAAATGCGGGGAACCAAGAGGGCGTGGCGGGTAGGCACCCATGTACGCACAACCACTTCATGGTGGTAAGAAGTTTTACACCCAGCCCAGGTCCCTCGGCCCTACCTGCAATCCGCTAGAACAATTCTAGGTGCTTATAATAAAGAATTAAGCCCTCTGGGAATCCGTGGGGCAAAATGCGGGGAACAAGGAGGGTGTGGCGGATAGACACCCATGTACGCAGAACTACCTCATGGTGGTAAGAAGTTTGACACTCGAGCCAAGTCCCTCGGCCCTTACTGGAATCCGCTAGAGCAATTCTAAGTGCTTATATTAAGGAATTAAGGCCTCTGGGAGTCCGTGGGGCAAAATGCAGGGAACCAGGAGGGCGTGGCGGATAGGCACCCATGTACGCACAACCACCTCATGGTGGTAAGAAGTTTGACACCCGGCCCAGGTCCCTCTGCCTTTCCTGGAATCCGCCAGAGCAATTCTAGGTGCTTATATTAAGGAATTAAGGCGTCTAGCGGTCCTTGGGGCAAAATGCGGGGAACCAGGAGGGCGTGGCGGGTAGGCACCCATGTACGCACAACCACCTCATGGTGGTAAGAAGTTTGACACCCGCCCCAGGTCCCTCGGCACTTCCTGGAATCCGCTAGAGCATTTCTAGGTGCTTATATTAAGGAATTAAGGCGTCTAGGGGTCCGTGGGGCAAAATGCGGGGAACCAAGAGGGCGTGGCGGGTAGGCACCCATGTACGCACAACCACCTCATGGTGGTAAGAAGTTTGACACTCGACCCAAGTCCCTCGGCCCTTCCTGGAATCCGCTAGAGCAATTCTAGGTGCTTATATTAAGGAATTAAGACCTCTGGGGACGGTGGGGCAAAATGCAGGGAACCAGGAAGGCGTGGTGGGTAGGCACCTATGTACGCACAATCACCTCATGATGGTAAGAAGTTTGACACCCTCCCCAGGTCCCTCGGCCCTTCCTGGAATCCGCTAGAGCAATTCTAAGTGCTTATATTTAGGAATTAAGGCGTCTAGGGGTCCGTGGGGGAAAATGCGGGGAACCAGGAGGGCGTGGCGGATAGGCACCCATGTACGCACAACCACCTCATGGTGGTAAGAAGTTTGACACCCGGCCCAGGTCCCTCTGCCTTTCCTGGAATCCGCCAGAGCAATTCTAGGTGCTTATATTATGGAATTAAGGCGTCTAGGGGTCCGTGGGGCAAAATGCGGGGAACCAGGAGGGCGTGGCGGGTAGGCACCCATGTACGCACAACCACCTCATGGTGGTAAGAAGTTTGACACTCGACGCAAGTCCCTCGGCCCTTCCTGGAATCCGCTAGAGCAATTCAAGGTGCTTATATTAAGGAATTAAGGCTTCTGGGGGTCCGTGGGGCAAAATGCAGGGAACCAGGAGGGCGTGGCGGGTAGGCACCAATGTACGCACAACCACTTCATGGTGGTAAGAAGTTTGACACCCGCCCCAGGTCCCTCGGCCTTTCCTGGAATCCGCTAGAGCAATTCTAGGTGCTTATATTAAGGAATTAAGACCTCTGGGGGACGGTGGGGCAAAATGCAGGGAACCAGGAAGGTGTGGTGGGTAGGCACCTATGTACGCACAACCACCTCATGATGGTAAGAAGTTTGACACCCTCCCCAGGTCCCTCGGCCCTTCCTGGAATCAGCTAGAGCAATTCTAAGTGCTTATATTAAGGAATTAAGGCGTCTAGGGGCCCGTGGGGCAAAATGCGGGGAACCAGGATGGCGTGGCGGATAGGCACCCATGTACGCACAACCACCTCATGGTGGTAAGAAGTTTGACACCCGGCCCAGGTCCCTCTGCCTTTCCTGGAATCCGCCAGAGCAATTCTAGGTGCTTATATTAAGGAATTAAGGCGTCTAGGGGTCTGTGGGGCAAAATGCAGGGAACCAGGAGGGCGTGGCGGGTAGGCACCCATGTACGCACAACCACTTCATTGTGGTAAGAAGTTTGACACCCGGCCCAGATCCCTCGGCACTTCCTGGAATCCACTAGAGCATTTCTAGGTGATTATATTAAGGAATTAAGGCGTCTAGGGGTCCGTGGGGCAAAATGCGGGGAACCAAGAGGGCGTGGCGGGTAGGCACCTATGTACGCACAATCACCTCATAGTTGTAAGAAGTTTGACACCCGCCCCAGGTCCCTCGGCCATTCCTGGAATCCGCTAGAGCAATTCTAAGTCCTTATATTAAGGAATTAAGGCCTCTGGGAGTCCGTGGGGAAAAATGCAGGGAACCAGGAGGGCGTGGCTGATAGGCACCCATGTACGCATAACCACCTCATGGTGGTAAGAAGTTTGAGACCCGCCCCAGGTCCCTCGGCCCTTCCTGGAATCCGCTAGAGCAATTCTAAGTGCTTATATTAAGGAATTAAGGCCTCTGGGAGTCCGTGGGGCAAATGCAGGGAACCAGGAGGGCGTGGCGGATAGTCACCCATGTACGCACAACCACCTCATGGTGGTAAGAAGTTTGACACCCGGCCCAGGTCCCTCTGCCTTTCCTGGAATCCGCCAGAGCAATTCTAGGTGCTTATATTAAGGAATTAAGGCGTCTAGGGGTCCTTGGGGCAAAATGCGGGGAACCAGGAGGGCGTGGCGGGTAGGCACTTATGTACGCACAACCACCTCATGGTGGTAAGAAGTTTGACACCCGCCCCAGGTCCCTCGGCCCTTCCTGGAATCCGCTAGAGCAATTCTAAGTGCTTATATTAAAGAATTAAGGCCTCAGGGAGTCCGTGGGGCAAAATGCAGGGAACCAGGAGGGCGTGGCGGGTAGGCACCCATGTACGCACAACCACTTCATGGTGGTAAGAAGTTTGACACCCGGCCAAGATCCCTCGGCACTTCCTGGAATCCGCTAGAGCATTTCTAGGTGCTTATATTAAGGAATTAAGGCGTCCAGGGGTCCGTGGGGCAAAATGCGGGGAACCAAGAGGGCGTGGCGGGTAGGCACCCATGTACGCACAACCACCTCATGGTGGTAAGAAGTTTGACACTCGACCCAAGTCCCTCGGCCCTTCCTGGAATCCGCTAGAGCAATTCTAGGTGCTTATATTAAGGAATTAAGACCTCTGGGGACGGTGGGGCAAAATGCAGGGAACCAGGAAGGCGTGGTGGGTAGGCACCCATGTACGCACAACCACCTCATGATGGTAAGAAGTTTGACACCCTCCCCAGGTCCCTCGGCCCTTCCTGGAATCCGCTAGAGCAATTCTAAGTGCTTATATTAAGGAATTAAGGCGTCAAGGGGTCCGTGGGGCAAAATGCGGGGAACCAGGAGGGCGTGGCGGATAGGCATCCATGTACGCACAACCACCTCATAGTGGTAAGAAGTTTGACACCCGGCCCAGGTCCCTCTGCCTTTCCTGGAATCCGCCAGAGCAATTCTAGGTGCTTATATTAAGGAATTAAGGCGTCTAGGGGTCCGTGGGGCAAAATGCGGGGAACCAGGAGGGCGTGGCGGGTAGGCACCCATGTACGCACAACCACCTCATGGTGGTAAGAAGTTTGACACTCGACGCAAGTCCCTCGGCCCTTCCTGGAATCCGCTAGAGCAATTCAAGGTGCTTATATTAAGGAATTAAGGCTTCTGGGGGTCCGTGGGGCAAAATGCAGGGAACCAGGAGGGCGTGGCGGGTAGGCACCCATGTACGCACAACCACTTCATGGTGGTAAGAAGTTTGACACGCGGCCCAGATCCCTCGGCACTTCCTGGAATCCGCTAGAGCATTTCTAGGTGCTTATATTAAGGAATTAAGGCGTCTAGGGGTCCGTGGGGCAAAATGCGGGGAACCAAGAGGGCGTGGCGGGTAGGCACCCATGTACGCACAACCACTTCATGGTGGTAAGAAGTTTGACACCCGCCCCAGGTCCCTCGGCCTTTCCTGGAATCCGCTAGAGCAATTCTAGGTGCTTATATTAAGGAATTAAGACTTCTTGGGGACGGTGAGGCAAAATGCAGGGAACCAGGAAGGCGTGGTGGGTAGGCACCCATGTACGCACAACCACCTCATGATGGTAAGAAGTTTGACACCCTCCCCAGGTCCCTCGGCCCTTCCTGGAATCCGCTAGAGCAATTCTAAGTGCTTATATTAAGGAATTAAGGCGTCTAGGGGCCCGTGGGGCAAAATGCGGGGAACCAGGAGGGCGTGGCGGATAGGCACCCATGTACGCACAACCACCTCATGGTGGTAAGAAGTTTGACACCCGGCCCAGGTCCCTCTGCCTTTCCTGGAATCCGCCAGAGCAATTCTAGGTGCTTATATTAAGGAATTAAGGCGTCTAGGGGTCCGTGGGGCAAAATGCAGGGAACCAGGAGGGCGTGGCGGGTAGGCACCCATGTACGCACAACCACTTCATAGTGGTAAGAAGTTTGACACCCGGCCCAGATCCCTCGGCACTTCCTGGAATCCGCTAGAGCATTTCTAGGTGCTTATATTAAGGAATTAAGGCGTCTAGGGGTCCGTGGGGCAAAATGCGGGGAACCAAGAGGGCGTGGCGGGTAGGCACCTATGTACGCACAATCACCTCATAGTGGTAAGAAGTTTGACACCCGCCCCAGGTCCCTCGGCCATTCCTGGAATCCGCTAGAGCAATTCTAAGTCCTTATATTAAGGAATTAAAGCCTCTGGGAGTCCGTGAAGAAAAATGCAGGGAACCAGGAGGGCGTGGCTGATAGGCACCCATGTACGCATAACCACCTCATGGTGGTAAGAAGTTTGAGACCCGCCCCTGGACCCTCGGCCCTTCCTGGAATCCGCTAGAGCAATTCTAAGTGCTTATATTAAGGAATTAAGGCGTCTAGGGGTCCGTGGGGCAAAATGCGGGGAACCAGGAGGGCGTGGCGGATAGGCACCCATGTACGCACAACCACCTCATGGTGGTAAGAAGTTTGACACCCGGCCCAGGTCCCTCTGCCTTTCCTGGAATCCGCCAGAGCAATTCTAGGTGCTTATATTAAGGAATTAAGGCGTCTAGGGGTCCGTGGGGCAAAATGCAGGGAACCAGGAGGGCGTGGCGGGTAGGCACCCATGTACGCACAACCACTTCATGGTGGTAAGAAGTTTGACACCCGGCCCAGATCCCTCGGCACTTCCTGGAATCCGCTAGAGCATTTCTAGGTGCTTATATTAAGGAATTAAGGCGTCTAGGGGTCCGTGGGGCAAAATGCGGGGAACCAAGAGGGCGTGGCGGGTAGGCACCCATGTACGCACAATCACCTCATAGTGGTAAGAAGTTTGACACCCGTCCCAGATCCCTCGGCCATTCCTGGAATCCGCTAGAGCAATTCTAAGTCCTTATATTAAGGAATTAAGGCCTCTGGGAGTCCGTGGGGAAAAATGCAGGGAACCAGTAGGGCGTGGCTGATAGGCACCCATGTACGCATAACCACCTCATGGTGGTAAGAAGTTTGAGACCCGCCCCAGGACCCTCGGCCCTTCCTGGAATCCGCTAGAGCAATTCTAGGTGCTTATATTAAGGAATTAAGCCCTCTGGGGGACCGTGGGGCAAAATGCGGGGAACCAAGAGGGCGTGGCGGGTAGGCACCCATGTACGCACAATCACCTCATAGTGGTAAGAAGTTTGACACCCGCCCCAGGTCCCTCGGCTCTTCCTGGAATCCGCTAGAGCAATTCTAGGTGCTTATATTAAGGAATTAAGCCCTCTGTGGGACCGTGGGGCAAAATGCGGGGAACCAGGAGGGCGTGGCGGATAGGCACCCATGTACGCAGAACTACCTCATGGTGGTAAGAAGTTTAACACCCTGCCCAGGTCCCTCGGCCCTTCCTGGAATCCGCTAGAGCAATTCTAAGTGCTTATATTAAGGAATTAAGGCCTCTGGGAGTCCGTGGGGCAAAATGCAGGGAACCAGGAGGGCGTGGCGGATAGGCACCCATGTACGCACAACCACCTCATGGTGGTAAGAAGTTTAACACCCTGCCCAGGTCCCTCGGCCCTTCCTGGAATCCGCTAGAGCAATTCTAAGTGCTTATATTAAGGAATTAAGGCCTCTGGGAGTCCGTGGGGCAAAATGCAGGGAACCAGGAGGGCGTGGCGGATAGGCACCCATGTACGCACAACCACCTCATGGTGGTAAGAAGTTTGACACCCGGCCCAGGTCCCTCTGCCTTTCCTGGAATCCGCCAGAGCAATTCTAGGTGCTTATATTAAGGAATTAAGGCGTCTAGGGGTCCTTGGGGCAAAATGCGGGGAACCAGGAGGGCGTGGCGGGTAGGTACCCATGTACGCACAACCACCTCATGGTGGTAAGAAGTTTGACACCCGCCCCAGGTCCCTCGGCCCTTCCTGGAATCCGCTAGAGCAATTCTAAGTGCTTATATTAAAGAATTAAGGCCTCAGGGAGTCCGTGGGACAAAATGCAGGGAACCAGGAGGGCGTGGCGGGTAGGCACCCATGTACGCACAACCACTTCATGGTGGTAAGAAGTTTGACACCCGGCCCAGATCCCTCGGCACTTCCTGGAATCCGCTAGAGCATTTCTAGGTGCTTATATTAAGGAATTAAGGCGTCTAGGGGTCCGTGGGGCAAAATGCGGGGAACCAAGAGGGCGTGGCGGGTAGGCACCCATGTACGCACAACCACCTCATGATGGTAAGAAGTTTGACACCCTCCCCAGGTCCCTCGGCCCTTCCTGGAATCCGCTAGAGCAATTCTAAGTGCTTATATTTAGGAATTAAGGCGTCTAGGGGTCGGTGGGGCAAAATGCGGGGAACCAGGAGGGCGTGGCGGATAGGCACCCATGTACGCACAACCACCTCATGGTGGTAAGAAGTTTGACACCCGGCCCAGGTCCCTCTGCCTTTCCTGGAATCCGCCAGAGCAATTCTAGGTGCTTATATTAAGGAATTAAGGCTTCTGGGGGTCCGTGTGGCAAAATGCAGGGAACCAGGAGGGCGTGGCGGGTAGGCACCCATGTACGCACAACCACTTCATGGTGGTAAGAAGTTTGACACCCGGCCCAGATCCCTCGGCACTTCCTGGAATCCGCTAGAGCATTTCTAGGTGCTTATATTAAGGAATTAAGGCGTCTAGGGGTCCGTGGGGCAAAATGCGGGGAACCAAGAGGGCGTGGCGGGTAGGCACCCATGTACGCACAACCACTTCATGGTGGTAAGAAGTTTGACACCCGCCCCAGGTCCCTCGGCCTTTCCTGGAATCCGCTAGAGCAATTCTATGTGCTTATATTAAGGAATTAAGACCTCTGGGGGACGGTGGGGCAAAATGCAGGGAACCAGGAAGGCGTGGTGGGTAGGCACCCATGTACGCACAACCACCTCATGATGGTAAGAAGTTTGACACCCTCCCCAGGTCCCTCGGCCCTTCCTGGAATCAGCTAGAGCAATTCTAAGTGCTTATATTAAGGAATTAAGGCGTCTAGGGGCCCGTGGGGCAAAATGCGGGGAACCAGGAGGGCGTGGCGGATAGGCACTCATGTACGCACAACCACCTCATGGTGGTAAGAAGTTTGACACCCGGCCCAGGTCCCTCTGCCTTTCCTGGAATCCGCCAGAGCAATTCTAGGTGCTTATATTAAGGAATTAAGGCTTCTGGGGTTCCGTGGGGCAAAATGCAGGGAACCAGGAGGGCGTGGCGGGTAGGCACCCATGTACGCACAACCACTTCATTGTGGTAAGAAGTTTGACACCCGGCCCAGATCCCTCGGCACTTCCTGGAATCCGCTAGAGCATTTCTAGGTGCTTATATTAAGGAATTAAGGTGTCTAGGGGTCCGTGGGGCAAAATGCGGGGAACCAAGAGGGCGTGGCGGGTAGGCACCTATGTACGCACAATCACCTCATAGTTGTAAGAAGTTTGACACCCGCCCCAGGTCCCTCGGCCATTCCTGGAATCCGCTAGAGCAATTCTAAATCCTTGTATTAAGGAATTAAGGCCTCTGGGAGTCCGTGGGGAAAAATGCAGGGAACCAGGAGGGCGTGGCTGATAGGCACCCATGTACGCATAACCACCTCATGGTGGTAAGAAGTTTGAGACCCGCCCCAGGACCCTCGGCCCTTCCTGGAATCCGCTAGAGCAATTCTAAGTGCTTATATTAAGGAATTAAGGCCTCTGGGAGTCCGTGAGGCAAAATGCAGGGAACCAGGAGGGCGTGGCGGATAGGCACCCATGTACGCACAACCACCTCATGGTGGTAAGAAGTTTGACACCCGGCCCAGGTCCCTCTGCCTTTCCTGGAATCCGCCAGAGCAATTCTAGGTGCTTATATTAAGGAATTAAGGCGTCTAGGGGTCCGTGGGGCAAAATGCGGGGAACCAAGAGGGCGTGGCGGGTAGGCACCCATGTACGCACAACCACCTCATGGTGGTAAGAAGTTTGACACTCGACCCAAGTCCCTCGGCCCTTCCTGGAATCCGCTAGAGCAATTCTAGGTGCTTATATTAAGGAATTAAGGCTTCTGGGGTTCCGTGGGGCAAAATGCAGGGAACCAGGAGGGCGTGGCGGGTAGGCACCCATGTACGCACAACCACCTCATGATGGTAAGAAGTTTAACACCCGCCCCAGGTCCCTCGGCACTTCCTGGAATCCGCTAGAGCAATTCTAGGTGCTTATATTAAGGAATTAAGCCCTCTGGGGGACCGTGGGGCAAAATGCAGGGAACCAGGAGGGCGTGGCGGATAGGCACCCATGTACGCAGAACTACCTCATGGTGGTAAGAAGTTTGACACCCGGCCCAGGTCCCTCTGCCTTTCCTGGAATCCGCCAGAGCAATTCTAGGGGCTTATATTAAGGAATTGAGGCGTCTAGGGGTCCGAGGGGCAAAATGCAGGGAACCAGGAGGGCGTGGCGGGTAGGCACCCATGTACGCACAACCACCTCATGGTGGTAAGAAGTTTGATAACCGGCCCAGGTCCCTCTGCCTTTCCTGGAATCCGCCAGAGCAATTCTAGGTGCTTATATTAAGGAATTAAAGCCTCAGGGAGTCCGTGGGGCAAAATGCATGGAACCAGGAGGGCGTGGCGGGTAGGCACCCATGTACGCACAACCACTTCATGGTGGTAAAAAGTTTGACACCCGGCCCAGATACCTCGGCACTTCCTGGAATCCGCTAGAGCATTTCTAGTTGCTTATATTAAGGAATTAAGACCTCTGGGGGTCCGTGGGGCAAAATGCGGGGAACCAGGAAGGCGTGGCGGGTAGGCACCCATGTACGCACAACCACCTCATGGTGGTAAGAAGTTTGACACCCGCCCCAGGTCCCTCGGCCATTCCTGGAATCCGCTAGAGCAATTCTAAGTGCTTATATTAAGGAATTAAGGCCTCTGGGAGTCCGTGGGGCAAAATGCAGGGAACCAGGAGGGCGTGGCGGATAGGCACCCATGTACGCACAACCACCTCATGGTGGTAAGAAGTTTGACACCCGGCCCAGATCCCTCGGCACTTCCTGGAATCCGCTAGAGCATTTCTAGGTGCTTATATTAAGGAATTAAGGCGTCTAGGGGTCCGTGGGGCAAAATGCGGGGAACCAAGAGGGCGTGGCGGGTAGGCACCTATGTACGCACAATCACCTCATAGTGGTAAGAACTTTGACACCCGCCCCAGGTCCCTCGGCCATTCCTGGAATCCGCTAGAGCAATTCTAAGTCCTTATATTAAGGAATTAAGGCCTCTGGGAGTCCGTGGGGAAAAATGCAGGGAACCAGGAGGGCGTGGCTGATAGGCACCCATGTACGCATAACCACCTCATGGTGGTAAGAAGTTTGAGACCCGCCCCAGGACCCTCGGCCCTTCCTGGAATCCGCTAGAGCAATTCTAAGTGCTTATATTAAGGAATTAAGGCCTCTGGGAGTCCGTGAGGCAAAATGCAGGGAACCAGGAGGGCGTGGCGGATAGGCACCCATGTACGCACAACCACCTCATGGTGGTAAGAAGTTTGACACCCGGCCCAGGTCCCTCTGCCTTTCCTGGAATCCGCCAGAGCAATTCTAGGTGCTTATATTAAGGAATTAAGACGTCTAGGGGTCCGTGGGGCAAAAAGCGGGGAACCAGGAGGGCGTGGCGGGTAGGCACCCATGTACGCACAACCACCTCATGGTGGTAAGAAGTTTGACACTCGACCCAAGTCCCTCGGCCCTTCCTGGAATCCGCTAGAGCAATTCTAGGTGCTTATATTAAGGAATTAAGGCTTCTGGGGGTCCGTGGGGCAAAATGCAGGGAACCAGGAGGGCGTGGCGGGTAGGCACCCATGTACGCACAACCACCTCATGGTGGTAAGAAGTTTGACACCCGCCCCAGGTCCCTCGGCTCTTCCTGGAATCCGCTAGAGCAATTCTAGGTGCTTATATTAAGGAATTAAGCCCTCTGGGGGACCGTGGGGCAAAATGCAGGGAACCAGGAGGGCGTGGCGGATAGGCACCCATGTACGCAGAACTACCTCATGGTGGTAAGAAGTTTAACACCCTGCCCAGGTCCCTCGGCCCTTCCTGGAATCCGCTAGAGCAATTCTAAGTGCTTATATTAAGGAATTAAGCCCTCTGGGGGACCGTGGGGCAAAATGCAGGGAACCAGGAGGGCGTGGCGGATAGGCACCCATGTACGCAGAACTACCTCATGGTGGTAAGAAGTTTAACACCCTGCCCAGGTCCCTCGGCCCTTCCTGGAATCCGCTAGAGCAATTCTAAGTGCTTATATTAAGGAATTAAGGCCTCTGGGAGTCCGTGGGGCAAAATGCAGGGAACCAGGAAGGCGTGGCGGATAGGCACCCATATACGCACAACCACCTCATGGTGGTAAGAAGTTTAACACCCTGCCCAGGTCCCTCGGCCCTTCCTGGAATCCGCTAGAGCAATTCTAAGTGCTTATATTAAGGAATTAAGGCCTCTGGGAGTCCGTGGGGTAAAATGCAGGGAACCAGGAGGGCGTGGCAGATAGGCACCCATGTACGCAGAACTACCTCATGGTGGTAAGAAGTTTAACACCCTGCCCAGGTCCTTCGGCCCTTCCTGGAATCCGCTAGAGCAATTCTAAGTGCTTATATTAAGGAATTAAGGCCTCTGGGAGTCCGTGGGGCAAAATGCAGGGAACCAGGAGGGCGTGGCGGATAGGCACCCATGTACGCACAACCACCTCATGGTGGTAAGAAGTTTGACACCCGGCCCAGGTCCCTCTGCCTTTCCTGGAATCCGCCAGAGCAATTCTAGGTGCTTATATTAAGGAATTAAGGCGTCTAGGGGTCCTTGGGGCAAAATGCGGGGAACCAGGAGGGCGTGGCGGGTAGGCACCCATGTACGCACAACCACCTCATGGTGGTAAGAAGTTTGACACCCGCCCCAGGTCCCTCGGCCCTTCCTGGAATCCGCTAGAGCAATTCTAAGTGCTTATATTAAAGAATTAAGGCCTCAGGGAGTCCGTGGGGCAAAATGCAGGGAACCAGGAGGGCGTGGCGGGTAGGCACCCATGTACGCACAACCACTTCATGGTGGTCAGAAGTTTGACACCCGGCCCAGATCCCTCGGCTCTTCCTGGAATCCGCTAGAGCATTTCTAGGTGCTTATATTAAGGAATTAAGGCGTCTAGGGGTCCGTGGGGCAAAATGCGGGGAACCAAAAGGGCGTGGCGGGTAGCCACCCATGTACGCACAACCACTTCATGGTGGTAAGAAGTTTGACACCCAGCCCAGGTCCCTCGGCCCTTCCTGCAATCCACTAGAACAATTCTAGGTGCTTATATTAAAGAATTAAGCCCTCTGGGAATCCATGGGGCAAAATGCGGGGAACAAGGAGGGTGTGGCGGATAGACACCCATGTACGCAGAACTACCTCATGGTGGTAAGAAGTTTGACACTCGAGCCAAGTCCCTCGGCCCTTACTGGAATCCGCTAGAGCAATTCTAAGTGCTTATATTAAGAAATCAAGGCTTCTGGGAGTCCGTGGGGCAAAATGCAGGGAACCAGGAGGGAGTGGCGGATAGGCACCCATGTACGCACAACCACCTCATGGTGGTAAGAAGTTTGACACCCGGCCCAGGTCCCTCTGCCTTTCCTGGAATCCGCCAGAGCAATTCTAGGGGCTTATATTAAGGAATTGAGGCGTCTAGGGGTCCGTGGGGCAAAATGCAGGGAACCAGGAGGACGTGGCGGGTAGGCACCCATGTACGCACAACCACCTCATGGTGGTAAGAAGTTTCACACCCAGCCCAGGTCCCTCGGCCCTTCCTGAAATCTGCTGGAGCAATTCTAGGTGCTTATATTAAGGAATTAAGACATCTGGGGGTCCGTGGGGCAAAATGCGGGGAACCAGGAAGGCGTGGCGGGTAGGCACCCATGTACGCACAACCACCTCATGGTGGTAAGAAGTTTGACACCCGCCCCAGGTCCCTCTGCCATTCCTGGAATCCGCTAGAGCAATTCTAAGTGCTTATATTAAGGAATTAAGGCCTCTGGGAGACCGTGGGGCAAAATGCAAGGAACCAGGAGGGCGTGGCGGATAGGCACCCATGTACTCACAACAACCACATGGTGGTAAGAAGTTTGACACCCGGCCCAGGTCCCTTTGCCTTTCCTGGAATCCGCCAGAGCAATTCTAGGTGCTTATATTAAGGAATTAAGGCGTGTAGGGACGGTGGGGCAAAATGCGGGGAACCAGGAAGGCGTGGCGGGTAGGCACCCATGTACGCACAACCACCTCATGGTGGTAAGAAGTTTGACACCCGCCCCAGGTCCCTCGGCCATTCCTGGAATCCGCTAGAGCAATTCTAGGTGCTTATATTAAGGAATTAAGCCCTATGGGGGACCGTGGGGCAAAATGCGGGGAACCAGGAGGGCGTGGCGGATAGGCACCCATGTACGCAGAACTACCTCATGGTGGTAAGAAGTTTAACACCCTGCCCAGGTCCCTCGGCCCTTCCTGGAATCCGCTAGAGCAATTCTAAGTGCTTATATTAAGGAATTAAGGCCTCTGGGAGTCCGTGGGGCAAAATGCAGGGAACCAGGAGGGCGTGGCGGATAGGCACCCATGTACGCACAACCACCTCATGGTGGTAAGAAGTTTGACACCCGGCCCAGGTCCCTCTGCCTTTCCTGGAATCCGCCAGAGCAATTCTAGGTGCTTATATTAAGGAATTAAGGCGTCTAGGGGTCCTTGGGGCTAAATGCGGGGAACCAGGAGGGCGTGGCGGGTAGGCACCCATGTACGCACAACCACTTCATGGTGGTAAGAAGTTTGACACCCGGCCCAGATCCCTCGGCACTTCCTGGAATCCGCTAGAGCATTTCTAGGTGCTTATATTAAGGAATTAAGGCTTCTGGGGGTCCGTGGGGCAAAATGCAGGGAACCAGGAGGGCGTGGCGGGTAGGCACCCATGTACGCACAACCACCTCATGATGGTAAGAAGTTTAACAACCGCCCCAGGTCCCTCGGCTCTTCCTGGAATCCGCTAGAGCAATTCTAGTTGCTTATATTAAGGAATTAAGCCCTCTGGGGGACCGTGGGGCAAAATGCGGGGAACCAGGAGGGCGTGGCGGATAGGCACCCATGTACGCAGAACTACCTCATGGTGGTAAGAAGTTTAACACCCTGCCCAGGTCCCTCGGCCCTTCCTGGAATCCGCTAGAGCAATTCTAAGTGCTTATATTAAAGAATTAAGGCCTCAGGGAGTCCGTGGGGCAAAATGCAGGGAACCAGGAGGGCGTGGCGGGTAGGCACCCATGTACGCACAACCACTTCATGGTGGTAAGAAGTTTGACACCCGGCCCAGATCCCTCGGCTCTTCCTGGAATCCGCTAGAGCATTTCTAGGTGCTTATATTAAGGAATTAAGGCGTCTAGGGGTCCGTGGGGCAAAATGCGGGGAACCAAGAGGGCGTGGCGGGTAGCCACCCATGTACGCACAACCACTTCATGGTGGTAAGAAGTTTGACACCCAGCCCAGGTCCCTCGGCCCTTCCTGCAATCCACTAGAACAATTCTAGGTGCTTATATTAAAGAATTAAGCCCTCTGGGAATCCATGGGGCAAAATGCGGGGAACAAGGAGGGTGTGGCGGATAGACACCCATGTACGCAGAACTACCTCATGGTGGTAAGAAGTTTGACACTCGAGCCAAGTCCCTCGGCCCTTCCTGGAATCCGCTAGAGCAATTCTAAGTGCTTATATTAAGAAATCAAGGCCTCTGGGAGTCCGTGGGGCAAAATGTAGGGAACCAGGAGGGCGTGGCGGATAGGCACCCATGTACGCACAACCACCTCATGGTGGTAAGAAGTTTGACACCCGGCCCAGGTCCCTCTGCCTTTCCTGGAATCCGCCAGAGCAATTCTAGGGGCTTATATTAAGGAATTGAGGCGTCTAGGGGTCCGTGGGGCAAAATGCAGGGAACCAGGAGGGCGTGGCGGATAGGCACCCATGTACGCACAACCACCTCATGGTCGTAAGAAGTTTGACACCCGGCCCAGGTCCCTCTGCCTTTCCTGGAATCCGCCAGAGCAATTCTAGGTGCTTATATTAAGGAATTAAGGCGTCTAGGGGTCCTTGGGGCAAAATGCGGGGAACCAGGAGGGCGTGGCGGGTAGGCACCCATGTACGCACAACCACCTCCTGGTGGTAAGAAGTTTGACACCCGCCCCAGGTCCCTCGGCCCTTCCTGGAATCCGCTAGAGCAATTCTAAGTGCTTATATTAAAGAATTAAGGCCTCAGGGAGTCCGTGGGGCAAAATGCAGGGAACCAGGAGGGCGTGGCGGGTAGGCACCCATGTACGCACAACCACTTCATGGTGGTAAGAAGTTTGACACCCGGCCCAGATCCCTCGGCACTTCCTGGAATCCGCTAGAGCATTTCTAGGTGCTTATATTAAGGAATTAAGGCGTCTAGGGGTCCGTGGGGCAAAATGCGGGGAACCAAGAGGGCGTGGCGGGTAGGCACCCATGTACGCACAACCACTTCATGGTGGTAAGAAGTTTGACACCCGCCCCAGGTCCCTCGGCCTTTCCTGGAATCCGCTAGAGCAATTCTAGGTGCTTATATTAAGGAATTAAGACCTCTGGGGGACGGTGGGGCAAAATGCAGGGAACCAGGAAGGCGTGGTGGGTAGGCACCCATGTACGCACAACCACCTCATGATGGTAAGAAGTTTGACACCCTCCCCAGGTCCCTCGGCCCTTCCTGGAATCAGCTAGAGCAATTCTAAGTGCTTATATTAAGGAATTAAGGCGTCTAGGGGCCCGTGGGGCAAAATGCGGGGAACCAGGAGGGCGTGGTGGGTAGGCACCCATGTACGCACAACCACCTCATGATGGTAAGAAGTTTGACACCCTCCCCAGGTCCCTCGGCCCTTCCTGGAATCAGCTAGAGCAATTCTAGGTGCTTATATTAAGGAATTAAGGCTTCTGGGGTTCCGTGGGGCAAAAAGCAGGGAACCAGGAGGGCGTGGCGGGTAGGCACCCATGTACGCACAACCACTTCATTGTGGTAAGAAGTTTGACACCCGGCCCAGATCCCTCGGCACTTCCTGGAATCCGCTAGAGCATTTCTAGGTGCTTATATTAAGGAATTAAGGTGTCTAGGGGTCCGTGGGGCAAAATGCGGGGAACCAAGAGGGCGTGGCGGGTAGGCACCTATGTACGCACAATCACCTCATAGTTGTAAGAAGTTTGACACCCGCCCCAGGTCCCTCGGCCATTCCTGGAATCCGCTAGAGCAATTCTAAGTCCTTGTATTAAGGAATTAAGGCCTCTGGGAGTCCGTGGGGAAAAATGCAGGGAACCAGGAGGGCGTGGCTGATAGGCACCCATGTACGCATAACCACCTCATGGTGGTAAGAAGTTTGAGACCCGCCCCAGGACCCTCGGCCCTTCCTGGAATCCGCCAGAGCAATTCTAAGTGCTTATATTAAGGAATTAAGGCCTCTGGGAGTCCGTGGGGCAAAAAGCAGGGAACCAGGAGGGCGTGGCGGATAGGCACCCATGTACGCACAACCACCTCATGGTGGTAAGAAGTTTGACACCCGGCCCAGGTCCCTCTGCCTTTCCTGGAATCCGCCAGAGCAATTCTAGGTGCTTATATTAAGGAATTAAGGCGTCTAGGGGTCCGTGGGGCAAAATGCGGGGAACCAAGAGGGCGTGGCGGGTAGGCACCCATGTACGCACAACCACCTCATGGTGGTAAGAAGTTTGACACTCGACCCAAGTCCCTCGGCCCTTCCTGGAATCCGCTAGAGCAATTCTAGGCGCTTATATTAAGGAATTAAGGCTTCTGGGGTTCCGTGGGGCAAAATGCAGGGAACCAGGAGGGCGTGGCGGGTAGGCACCCATGTACGCACAACCACCTCATGATGGTAAGAAGTTTAACACCCGCCCCAGGTCCCTCGGCACTTCCTGGAATCCGCTAGAGCAATTCTAGGTGCTTATATTAAGGAATTAAGCCCTCTGGGGGACCGTGGGGCAAAATGCGGGGAACCAGGAGGGCGTGGCGGATAGGCACCCATGTACGCAGAACTACCTCATGGTGGTAAGAAGTTTAACACCCTGCCCAGGTCCCTCGGCCCTTCCTGGAATCCGCTAGAGCAATTCTAAGTGCTTATATTAAGGAATTAAGGCCTCTGGGGGTCCGTGGGGCAAAATGCAGGGAACCAGGAGGGCGTGGCGGTTAGGCACCCATGTACGCACAACCACCTCATGGTGGTAAGAAGTTTGACACCCGGCCCAGGTCCCTCTGTCTTTCCTGGAATCCGCCAGAGCAATTCTAGGTGCTTATATTAAGGAATTAAGGCGTCTAGGGGTCCTTGGGGCAAAATGCGGGGAACCAGGAGGGCGTGCCGGGTAGGCACCCATGTACGCACAACCACCTCATGGTGGTAAGAAGTTTGACACCCGGCCCAGATCCCTCGGCACTTCCTGGAATCCGCTCGAGCATTTCTAGGTGCTTATATTAAGGAATTAAGGCGTCTAGGGGTCCGTGGGGCAAAATGCGGGGAACCAAGAGGGCGTGGCGGGTAGCCACCCATGTACGCACAACCACTTCATGGTGGTAAGAAGTTTGACACCCAGCCCAGGTCCCTCGGCCCTTCCTGCAATCCACTAGAACAATTCTAGGTGCTTATATTAAAGAATTAAGCCCTCTGGGAATCCATGGGGCAAAATGCGGGGAACAAGGAGGGTGTGGCGGATAGACACCCATGTACGCAGAACTACCTCATGGTGGTAAGAAGTTTGACACTCGAGCCAAGTCCCTCGGCCCTTACTGGAATCCGCTAGAGCAATTCTAAGTGCTTATATTAAGGAATTAAGGCCTCTGGGAGTCCGTGGGGCAAAATGCAGGGAACCAGGAGGGCGTGGCGGATAGGCACCCATGTACGCACAACCACCTCATGGTGGTAAGAAGTTTGACACCCGGCCCAGGTCCTTCTGCCTTTCCTGGAATCCGCCAGAGCAATTCTAGGTGCTTATATTAAGGAATTAAGGCGTCTAGGGGTCCTTGGGGCAAAATGCGGGGAACCAGGAGGGCGTGGCGGGTAGGCACCCATGTACGCACAACCACCTCATAGTGGTAAGAAGTTTGACACCCGCCCCAGGTCCCTCGGCCCTTCCTGGAATCCGCTAGAGCAATTCTAAGTGCTTATATTAAAGAATTAAGGCCTCAGGGAGTCCGTGGGGCAAAATGCAGGGAACCAGGAGGGCGTGGCGGGTAGGCACCCATGTACGCACAACCACTTCATGGTGGTAAGAAGTTTGACACCCGGACCAGATCCCTCGGCTCTTCCTGGAATCCGCTAGAGCATTTCTAGGTGCTTATATTAAGGAATTAAGGCGTCTAGGGGTCCGTGGGGCAAAATGCGGGGAACCAAAAGGGCGTGGCGGGTAGCCACCCATGTACGCACAACCACTTCATGGTGGTAAGAAGTTTGACACCCAGCCCAGGTCCCTCGGCCCTTCCTGCAATCCACTAGAACAATTCTAGGTGCTTATATTAAAGAATTAAGCCCTCTGGGAATCCATGGGGCAAAATGCGGGGAACAAGGAGGGTGTGGCGGATAGACACCCATGTACGCAGAACTACCTCATGGTGGTAAGAAGTTTGACATTCGAGCCAAGTCCCTCGGCCCTTACTGGAATCCGCTAGAGCAATTCTAAGTGCTTATATTAAGAAATCAAGGCTTCTGGGAGTCCGTGGGGCAAAATGCAGGGAACCAGGAGGGCGTGGCGGATAGGCACCCATGTACGCACAACCACCTCATGGTGGTAAGAAGTTTGACACCCGGCCCAGGTCCCTCTGCCTTTCCTGGAATCCGCCAGAGCAATTCTAGGGGCTTATATTAAGGAATTGAGGCGTCTAGGGGTCCGTGGGGCAAAATGCAGGGAACCAGGAGAGCGTGGCGGATAGGCACCCATGTACTCACAACAACCACATGGTGGTAAGAAGTTTGACACCCGGCCCAGGTCCCTTTGCCTTTCCTGGAATCCGCCAGAGCAATTCTAGGTGCTTATATTAAGGAATTAAGGCGTGTAGGGACGGTGGGGCAAAATGCGGGGAACCAGGAAGGCGTGGCGGGTAGGCACCCATGTACGCACAACCACGTCATGGTGGTAAGAAGTTTGACACCCGCCCCAGGTCCCTCGGCCATTCCTGGAATCCGCTAGAGCAATTCTAGGTGCTTATATTAAGGAATTAAGCCCTATGGGGGACCGTGGGGCAAAATGCGGGGAACCAGGAGGGCGTGGCGGATAGGCACCCATGTACGCAGAACTACCTCATGGTGGTAAGAAGTTTAACACCCTGCCCAGGTCCCTCGGCCCTTCCTGGAATCCGCTAGAGCAATTCTAAGTGCTTATATTAAGGAATTAAGGCCTCTGGGAGTCCGTGGGGCAAAATGCAGGGAACCAGGAGGGCGTGGCGGATAGGCACCCATGTACGCACAACCACCTCATGGTGGTAAGAAGTTTGACACCCGGCCCAGGTCCCTCTGCCTTTCCTGGAATCCGCCAGAGCAATTCTAGGTGCTTATATTAAGGAATTAAGGCGTCTAGGGGTCCTTGGGGCTAAATACGGGGAACCAGGAGGGCGTGGCGGGTAGGCACCCATGTACGCACAACCACCTCATGGTGGTAAGAAGTTTGACACCCGCCCCAGGTCCCTCGGCCCTTCCTGGAATCCGCTAGAGCAATTCTAAGTGCTTATATTAAAGAATTAAGGCCTCAGGGAGTCCGTGGGGCAAAATGCAGGGAACCAAGAGGGCGTGGCGGGTAGGCACCCATGTACGCACAACCACCTCATGGTGGTAAGAAGTTTGACACTCGACCCAAGTCCCTCGGCCCTTCCTGGAATCCGCTAGAGCAATTCTAGGCGCTTATATTAAGGAATTAAGGCTTCTGGGGTTCCGTGGGGCAAAATGCAGGGAACCAGGAGGGCGTGGCGGGTAGGCACCCATGTACGCACAACCACCTCATGATGGTAAGAAGTTTAACACCCGCCCCAGGTCCCTCGGCCATTCCTGGAATCCGCTAGAGCAATTCTAAGTCCTTATATTAAGGAATTAAGGCCTCTGGGAGTCCGTGGGGAAAAATGCAGGGAACCAGGAGGGCGTGGCTGATAGGCACCCATGTACGCATAACCACCTCATGGTGGTAAGAAGTTTGAGACCCGCCCCAGGACCCTCGGCCCTTCCTGGAATCCGCTAGAGCAATTCTAAGTGCTTATATTAAGGAATTAAGGCCTCTGGGAGTCCGTGAGGCAAAATGCAGGGAACCAGGAGGGCGTGGCGGATAGGCACCCATGTACGCACAACCACCTCATGGTGGTAAGAAGTTTGACACCCGGCCCAGGTCCCTCTGCCTTTCCTGGAATCCGCCAGAGCAATTCTAGGTGCTTATATTAAGGAATTAAGACGTCTAGGGGTCCGTGGGGCAAAAAGCGGGGAACCAGGAGGGCGTGGCGGGTAGGCACCCATGTACGCACAACCACCTCATGGTGGTAAGAAGTTTGACACTCGACCCAAGTCCCTCGGCCCTTCCTGGAATCCGCTAGAGCAATTCTAGGTGCTTATATTAAGGAATTAAGGCTTCTGGGGGTCCGTGGGGCAAAATGCAGGGAACCAGGAGGGCGTGGCGGGTAGGCACCCATGTACGCACAACCACCTCATGGTGGTAAGAAGTTTGACACCCGCCCCAGGTCCCTCGGCTCTTCCTGGAATCCGCTAGAGCAATTCTAGGTGCTTATATTAAGGAATTAAGCCCTCTGGGGGACCGTGGGGCAAAATGCAGGGAACCAGGAGGGCGTGGCGGATAGGCACCCATGTACGCAGAACTACCTCATGGTGGTAAGAAGTTTAACACCCTGCCCAGGTCCCTCGGCCCTTCCTGGAATCCGCTAGAGCAATTCTAAGTGCTTATATTAAGGAATTAAGCCCTCTGGGGGACCGTGGGGCAAAATGCAGGGAACCAGGAGGGCGTGGCGGATAGGCACCCATGTACGCAGAACTACCTCATGGTGGTAAGAAGTTTAACACCCTGCCCAGGTCCCTCGGCCCTTCCTGGAATCCGCTAGAGCAATTCTAAGTGCTTATATTAAGGAATTAAGGCCTCTGGGAGTCCGTGGGGCAAAATGCAGGGAACCAGGAAGGCGTGGCGGATAGGCACCCATGTACGCACAACCACCTCATGGTGGTAAGAAGTTTAACACCCTGCCCAGGTCCCTCGGCCCTTCCTGGAATCCGCTAGAGCAATTCTAAGTGCTTATATTAAGGAATTAAGGCCTCTGGGAGTCCGTGGGGTAAAATGCAGGGAACCAGGAGGGCGTGGCGGATAGGCACCCATGTACGCAGAACTACCTCATGGTGGTAAGAAGTTTAACACCCTGCCCAGGTCCTTCGGCCCTTCCTGGAATCCGCTAGAGCAATTCTAAGTGCTTATATTAAGGAATTAAGGCCTCTGGGAGTCCGTGGGGCAAAATGCAGGGAACCAGGAGGGCGTGGCGGATAGGCACCCATGTACGCACAACCACCTCATGGTGGTAAGAAGTTTGACACCCGGCCCAGGTCCCTCTGCCTTTCCTGGAATCCGCCAGAGCAATTCTAGGTGCTTATATTAAGGAATTAAGGCGTCTAGGGGTCCTTGGGGCAAAATGCGGGGAACCAGGAGGGCGTGGCGGGTAGGCACCCATGTACGCACAACCACCTCATGGTGGTAAGAAGTTTGACACCCGCCCCAGGTCCCTCGGCCCTTCCTGGAATCCGCTAGAGCAATTCTAAGTGCTTATATTAAAGAATTAAGGCCTCAGGGAGTCCGTGGGGCAAAATGCAGGGAACCAGGAGGGCGTGGCGGGTAGGCACCCATGTACGCACAACCACTTCATGGTGGTAAGAAGTTTGACACCCGGCCCAGATCCCTCGGCTCTTCCTGGAATCCGCTAGAGCATTTCTAGGTGCTTATATTAAGGAATTAAGGCGTCTAGGGGTCCGTGGGGCAAAATGCGGGGAACCAAAAGGGCGTGGCGGGTAGCCACCCATGTACGCACAACCACTTCATGGTGGTAAGAAGTTTGACACCCAGCCCAGGTCCCTCGGCCCTTCCTGCAATCCACTAGAACAATTCTAGGTGCTTATATTAAAGAATTAAGCCCTCTGGGAATCCATGGGGCAAAATGCGGGGAACAAGGAGGGTGTGGCGGATAGACACCCATGTACGCAGAACTACCTCATGGTGGTAAGAAGTTTGACACTCGAGCCAAGTCCCTCGGCCCTTACTGGAATCCGCTAGAGCAATTCTAAGTGCTTATATTAAGAAATCAAGGCTTCTGGGAGTCCGTGGGGCAAAATGCAGGGAACCAGGAGGGAGTGGCGGATAGGCACCCATGTACGCACAACCACCTCATGGTGGTAAGAAGTTTGACACCCGGCCCAGGTCCCTCTGCCTTTCCTGGAATCCGCCAGAGCAATTCTAGGGGCTTATATTAAGGAATTGAGGCGTCTAGGGGTCCGTGGGGCAAAATGCAGGGAACCAGGAGGACGTGGCGGGTAGGCACCCATGTACGCACAACCACCTCATGGTGGTAAGAAGTTTCACACCCAGCCCAGGTCCCTCGGCCCTTCCTGAAATCTGCTGGAGCAATTCTAGGTGCTTATATTAAGGAATTAAGACATCTGGGGGTCCGTGGGGCAAAATGCGGGGAACCAGGAAGGCGTGGCGGGTAGGCACCCATGTACGCACAACCACCTCATGGTGGTAAGAAGTTTGACACCCGCCCCAGGTCCCTCTGCCATTCCTGGAATCCGCTAGAGCAATTCTAAGTGCTTATATTAAGGAATTAAGGCCTCTGGGAGACCGTGGGGCAAAATGCAAGGAACCAGGAGGGCGTGGCGGATAGGCACCCATGTACTCACAACAACCACATGGTGGTAAGAAGTTTGACACCCGGCCCAGGTCCCTTTGCCTTTCCTGGAATCCGCCAGAGCAATTCTAGGTGCGTATATTAAGGAATTAAGGCGTGTAGGGACGGTGGGGCAAAATGCGGGGAACCAGGAAGGCGTGGCGGGTAGGCACCCATGTACGCACAACCACCTCATGGTGGTAAGAAGTTTGACACCCGCCCCAGGTCCCTCGGCCATTCCTGGAATCCGCTAGAGCAATTCTAGGTGCTTATATTAAGGAATTAAGCCCTATGGGGGACCGTGGGGCAAAATGCGGGGAACCAGGAGGGCGTGGCGGATAGGCACCCATGTACGCAGAACTACCTCATGGTGGTAAGAAGTTTAACACCCTGCCCAGGTCCCTCGGCCCTTCCTGGAATCCGCTAGAGCAATTCTAAGTGCTTATATTAAGGAATTAAGGCCTCTGGGAGTCCGTGGGGCAAAATGCAGGGAACCAGGAGGGCGTGGCGGATAGGCACCCATGTACGCACAACCACCTCATGGTGGTAAGAAGTTTGACACCCGGCCCAGGTCCCTCTGCCTTTCCTGGAATCCGCCAGAGCAATTCTAGGTGCTTATATTAAGGAATTAAGGCGTCTAGGGGTCCTTGGGGCTAAATGCGGGGAACCAGGAGGGCGTGGCGGGTAGGCACCCATGTACGCACAACCACTTCATGGTGGTAAGAAGTTTGACACCCGGCCCAGATCCCTCGGCACTTCCTGGAATCCGCTAGAGCATTTCTAGGTGCTTATATTAAGGAATTAAGGCTTCTGGGGGTCCGTGGGGCAAAATGCAGGGAACCAGGAGGGCGTGGCGGGTAGGCACCCATGTACGCACAACCACCTCATGATGGTAAGAAGTTTAACAACCGCCCCAGGTCCCTCGGCTCTTCCTGGAATCCGCTAGAGCAATTCTAGTTGCTTATATTAAGGAATTAAGCCCTCTGGGGGACCGTGGGGCAAAATGCGGGGAACCAGGAGGGCGTGGCGGATAGGCACCCATGTACGCAGAACTACCTCATGGTGGTAAGAAGTTTAACACCCTGCCCAGGTCCCTCGGCCCTTCCTGGAATCCGCTAGAGCAATTCTAAGTGCTTATATTAAGGAATTAAGGCCTCTGGGGGTCCGTGGGGCAAAATGCAGGGAACCAGGAGGGCGTGGCGGATAGGCACCCATGTACGCACAACCACCTCATGGTGGTAAGAAGTTTGACTACCCGGCCCAGGTCCCTCTGCCTTTCCTGGAATCCGCCAGAGCAATTCTAGGTGCTTATATTAAGGAATTAAGGCGTCTAGGGGTCCTTGGGGCAAAATGCGGGGAACCAGGAGGGCGTGGCGGGTAGGCACCCATGTACGCACAACCACCTCATGGTGGTAAGAAGTTTGACACCCGCCCCAGGTCCCTCGGCCCTTCCTGGAATCCGCTAGAGCAATTCTAAGTGCTTATATTAAAGAATTAAGGCCTCAGGGAGTCCGTGGGGCAAAATGCAGGGAACCAGGAGGGCGTGGCGGGTAGGCACCCATGTACGCACAACCACTTCATGGTGGTAAGAAGTTTGACACCCGGCCCAGATCCCTCGGCTCTTCCTGGAATCCGCTAGAGCATTTCTAGGTGCTTATATTAAGGAATTAAGGCGTCTAGGGGTCCGTGGGGCAAAATGCGGGGAACCAAGAGGGCGTGGCGGGTAGCCACCCATGTACGCACAACCACTTCATGGTGGTAAGAAGTTTGACACCCAGCCCAGGTCCCTCGGCCCTTCCTGCAATCCACTAGAACAATTCTAGGTGCTTATATTAAAGAATTAAACCCTCTGGGAATCCATGGGGCAAAATGCGGGGAACAAGGAGGGTGTGGCGGATAGACACCCATGTACGCAGAACTACCTCATGGTGGTAAGAAGTTTGACACTCGAGCCAAGTCCCTCGGCCCTTCCTGGAATCCGCTAGAGCAATTCTAAGTGCTTATATTAAGAAATCAAGGCCTCTGGGAGTCCGTGGGGCAAAATGCAGGGAACCAGGAGGGCGTGGCGGATAGGCACCCATGTACGCACAACCACCTCATGGTGGTAAGAAGTTTGACACCCGGCCCAGGTCCCTCTGCCTTTCCTGGAATCCGCCAGAGCAATTCTAGGGGCTTATATTAAGGAATTGAGGCGTCTAGGGGTCCGTGGGGCAAAATGCAGGGAACCAGGAGGGCGTGGCGGATAGGCACCCATGTACGCACAACCACCTCATGGTCGTAAGAAGTTTGACACCCGGCCCAGGTCCCTCTGCCTTTCCTGGAATCCGCCAGAGCAATTCTAGGTGCTTATATTAAGGAATTAAGGCGTCTAGGGGTCCTTGGGGCAAAATGCGGGGAACCAGGAGGGCGTGGCGGGTAGGCACCCATGTACGCACAACCACCTCCTGGTGGTAAGAAGTTTGACACCCGCCCCAGGTCCCTCGGCCCTTCCTGGAATCCGCTAGAGCAATTCTAAGTGCTTATATTAAAGAATTAAGGCCTCAGGGAGTCCGTGGGGCAAAATGCAGGGAACCAGGAGGGCGTGGCGGGTAGGCACCCATGTACGCACAACCACTTCATGGTGGTAAGAAGTTTGACACCCGGCCCAGATCCCTCGGCACTTCCTGGAATCCGCTAGAGCATTTCTAGGTGCTTATATTAAGGAATTAAGGCGTCTAGGGGTCCGTGGGGCAAAATGCGGGGAACCAAGAGGGCGTGGCGGGTAGGCACCCATGTACGCACAACCACTTCATGGTGGTAAGAAGTTTGACACCCGCCCCAGGTCCCTCGGCCTTTCCTGGAATCCGCTAGAGCAATTCTAGGTGCTTATATTAAGGAATTAAGACCTCTGGGGGACGGTGGGGCAAAATGCAGGGAACCAGGAAGGCGTGGTGGGTAGGCACCCATGTACGCACAACCACCTCATGATGGTAAGAAGTTTGACACCCTCCCCAGGTCCCTCGGCCCTTCCTGGAATCAGCTAGAGCAATTCTAAGTGCTTATATTAAGGAATTAAGGCGTCTAGGGGCCCGTGGGGCAAAATGCGGGGAACCAGGAGGGCGTGGCGGATAGGCACTCATGTACGCACAACCACCTTATGGTGGTAAGAAGTTTGACACCCGGCCCAGGTCCCTCTGCCTTTCCTGGAATCCGCCAGAGCAATTCTAGGTGCTTATATTAAGGAATTAAGGCTTCTGGGGTTCCGTGGGGCAAAAAGCAGGGAACCAGGAGGGCGTGGCGGGTAGGCACCCATGTACGCACAACCACTTCATTGTGGTAAGAAGTTTGACACCCGGCCCAGATCCCTCGGCACTTCCTGGAATCCGCTAGAGCATTTCTAGGTGCTTATATTAAGGAATTAAGGTGTCTAGGGGTCCGTGGGGCAAAATGCGGGGAACCAAGAGGGCGTGGCGGGTAGGCACCTATGTACGCACAATCACCTCATAGTTGTAAGAAGTTTGACACCCGCCCCAGGTCCCTCGGCCATTCCTGGAATCCGCTAGAGCAATTCTAAGTCCTTGTATTAAGGAATTAAGGCCTCTGGGAGTCCGTGGGGAAAAATGCAGGGAACCAGGAGGGCGTGGCTGATAGGCACCCATGTACGCATAACCACCTCATGGTGGTAAGAAGTTTGAGACCCGCCCCAGGACCCTCGGCCCTTCCTGGAATCCGCCAGAGCAATTCTAAGTGCTTATATTAAGGAATTAAGGCCTCTGGGAGTCCGTGGGGCAAAAAGCAGGGAACCAGGAGGGCGTGGCGGATAGGCACCCATGTACGCACAACCACCTCATGGTGGTAAGAAGTTTGACACCCGGCCCAGGTCCCTCTGCCTTTCCTGGAATCCGCCAGAGCAATTCTAGGTGCTTATATTAAGGAATTAAGGCGTCTAGGGGTCCGTGGGGCAAAATGCGGGGAACCAAGAGGGCGTGGCGGGTAGGCACCCATGTACGCACAACCACCTCATGGTGGTAAGAAGTTTGACACTCGACCCAAGTCCCTCGGCCCTTCCTGGAATCCGCTAGAGCAATTCTAGGCGCTTATATTAAGGAATTAAGGCTTCTGGGGTTCCGTGGGGCAAAATGCAGGGAACCAGGAGGGCGTGGCGGGTAGGCACCCATGTACGCACAACCACCTCATGATGGTAAGAAGTTTAACACCCGCCCCAGGTCCCTCGGCACTTCCTGGAATCCGCTAGAGCAATTCTAGGTGCTTATATTAAGGAATTAAGCCCTCTGGGGGACCGTGGGGCAAAATGCGGGGAACCAGGAGGGCGTGGCGGATAGGCACCCATGTACGCAGAACTACCTCATGGTGGTAAGAAGTTTAACACCCTGCCCAGGTCCCTCGGCCCTTCCTGGAATCCGCTAGAGCAATTCTAAGTGCTTATATTAAGGAATTAAGGCCTCTGGGGGTCCGTGGGGCAAAATGCAGGGAACCAGGAGGGCGTGGCGGTTAGGCACCCATGTACGCACAACCACCTCATGGTGGTAAGAAGTTTGACACCCGGCCCAGGTCCCTCTGTCTTTCCTGGAATCCGCCAGAGCAATTCTAGGTGCTTATATTAAGGAATTAAGGCGTCTAGGGGTCCTTGGGGCAAAATGCGGGGAACCAGGAGGGCGTGCCGGGTAGGCACCCATGTACGCACAACCACCTCATGGTGGTAAGAAGTTTGACACCCGCCCCAGGTCCCTCGGCCCTTCCTGGAATCCGCTAGAGCAATTCTAAGTGCTTATATTAAAGAATTAAGGCCTCAGGGAGTCCGTGGGGCAAAATGCAGGGAACCAGGAGGGCGTGGCGGGTAGGCACCCATGTACGCACAACCACTTCATGGTGGTAAGAAGTTTGACACCCGGCCCAGATCCCTCGGCACTTCCTGGAATCCGCTCGAGCATTTCTAGGTGCTTATATTAAGGAATTAAGGCGTCTAGGGGTCCGTGGGGCAAAATGCGGGGAACCAGGAGGGCGTGGCAGGTAGGCACCCATGTACGCACAACCACCTCCTGGTGGTAAGAAGTTTGACACCCGCCCCAGGTCCCTCGGCCCTTCCTGGAATCCGCTAGAGCAATTCTAAGTGCTTATATTAAAGAATTAAGGCCTCAGGGAGTCCGTGGGGCAAAATGCAGGGAACCAGGAGGGCGTGGCGGGTAGGCACCCATGTACGCACAACCACTTCATGGTGGTAAGAAGTTTGACACCCGGCCCAGATCCCTCGGCACTTCCTGGAATCCGCTAGAGCATTTCTAGGTGCTTATATTAAGGAATTAAGGCGTCTAGGGGTCCGTGGGGCAAAATGCGGGGAACCAAGAGGGCGTGGCGGGTAGGCACCCATGTACGCACAACCACTTCATGGTGGTAAGAAGTTTGACACCCGCCCCAGGTCCCTCGGCCTTTCCTGGAATCCGCTAGAGCAATTCTAGGTGCTTATATTAAGGAATTAAGACCTCTGGGGGACGGTGGGGCAAAATGCAGGGAACCAGGAAGGCGTGGTGGGTAGGCACCCATGTACGCACAACCACCTCATGATGGTAAGAAGTTTGACACCCTCCCCAGGTCCCTCGGCCCTTCCTGGAATCAGCTAGAGCAATTCTAAGTGCTTATATTAAGGAATTAAGGCGTCTAGGGGCCCGTGGGGCAAAATGCGGGGAACCAGGAGGGCGTGGCGGATAGGCACTCATGTACGCACAACCACCTTATGGTGGTAAGAAGTTTGACACCCGGCCCAGGTCCCTCTGCCTTTCCTGGAATCCGCCAGAGCAATTCTAGGTGCTTATATTAAGGAATTAAGGCTTCTGGGGTTCCGTGGGGCAAAAAGCAGGGAACCAGGAGGGCGTGGCGGGTAGGCACCCATGTACGCACAACCACTTCATTGTGGTAAGAAGTTTGACACCCGGCCCAGATCCCTCGGCACTTCCTGGAATCCGCTAGAGCATTTCTAGGTGCTTATATTAAGGAATTAAGGTGTCTAGGGGTCCGTGGGGCAAAATGCGGGGAACCAAGAGGGCGTGGCGGGTAGGCACCTATGTACGCACAATCACCTCATAGTTGTAAGAAGTTTGACACCCGCCCCAGGTCCCTCGGCCATTCCTGGAATCCGCTAGAGCAATTCTAAGTCCTTGTATTAAGGAATTAAGGCCTCTGGGAGTCCGTGGGGAAAAATGCAGGGAACCAGGAGGGCGTGGCTGATAGGCACCCATGTACGCATAACCACCTCATGGTGGTAAGAAGTTTGAGACCCGCCCCAGGACCCTCGGCCCTTCCTGGAATCCGCCAGAGCAATTCTAAGTGCTTATATTAAGGAATTAAGGCCTCTGGGAGTCCGTGGGGCAAAAAGCAGGGAACCAGGAGGGCGTGGCGGATAGGCACCCATGTACGCACAACCACCTCATGGTGGTAAGAAGTTTGACACCCGGCCCAGGTCCCTCTGCCTTTCCTGGAATCCGCCAGAGCAATTCTAGGTGCTTATATTAAGGAATTAAGGCGTCTAGGGGTCCGTGGGGCAAAATGCGGGGAACCAAGAGGGCGTGGCGGGTAGGCACCCATGTACGCACAACCACCTCATGGTGGTAAGAAGTTTGACACTCGACCCAAGTCCCTCGGCCCTTCCTGGAATCCGCTAGAGCAATTCTAGGCGCTTATATTAAGGAATTAAGGCTTCTGGGGTTCCGTGGGGCAAAATGCAGGGAACCAGGAGGGCGTGGCGGGTAGGCACCCATGTACGCACAACCACCTCATGATGGTAAGAAGTTTAACACCCGCCCCAGGTCCCTCGGCACTTCCTGGAATCCGCTAGAGCAATTCTAGGTGCTTATATTAAGGAATTAAGCCCTCTGGGGGACCGTGGGGCAAAATGCGGGGAACCAGGAGGGCGTGGCGGATAGGCACCCATGTACGCAGAACTACCTCATGGTGGTAAGAAGTTTAACACCCTGCCCAGGTCCCTCGGCCCTTCCTGGAATCCGCTAGAGCAATTCTAAGTGCTTATATTAAGGAATTAAGGCCTCTGGGGGTCCGTGGGGCAAAATGCAGGGAACCAGGAGGGCGTGGCGGTTAGGCACCCATGTACGCACAACCACCTCATGGTGGTAAGAAGTTTGACACCCGGCCCAGGTCCCTCTGTCTTTCCTGGAATCCGCCAGAGCAATTCTAGGTGCTTATATTAAGGAATTAAGGCGTCTAGGGGTCCTTGGGGCAAAATGCGGGGAACCAGGAGGGCGTGCCGGGTAGGCACCCATGTACGCACAACCACCTCATGGTGGTAAGAAGTTTGACACCCGCCCCAGGTCCCTCGGCCCTTCCTGGAATCCGCTAGAGCAATTCTAAGTGCTTATATTAAAGAATTAAGGCCTCAGGGAGTCCGTGGGGCAAAATGCAGGGAACCAGGAGGGCGTGGCGGGTAGGCACCCATGTACGCACAACCACTTCATGGTGGTAAGAAGTTTGACACCCGGCCCAGATCCCTCGGCACTTCCTGGAATCCGCTCGAGCATTTCTAGGTGCTTATATTAAGGAATTAAGGCGTCTAGGGGTCCGTGGGGCAAAATGCGGGGAACCAAGAGGGCGTGGCGGGTAGCCACCCATGTACGCACAACCACTTCATGGTGGTAAGAAGTTTGACACCCAGCCCAGGTCCCTCGGCCCTTCCTGCAATCCACTAGAACAATTCTAGGTGCTTATATTAAAGAATTAAGCCCTCTGGGAATCCATGGGGCAAAATGCGGGGAACAAGGAGGGTGTGGCGGATAGACACCCATGTACGCAGAACTACCTCATGGTGGTAAGAAGTTTGACACTCGAGCCAAGTCCCTCGGCCCTTACTGGAATCCGCTAGAGCAATTCTAAGTGCTTATATTAAGGAATTAAGGCCTCTGGGAGTCCGTGGGGCAAAATGCAGGGAACCAGGAGGGCGTGGCGGATAGGCACCCATGTACGCACAACCACCTCATGGTGGTAAGAAGTTTGACACCCGGCCCAGGTCCTTCTGCCTTTCCTGGAATCCGCCAGAGCAATTCTAGGTGCTTATATTAAGGAATTAAGGCGTCTAGGGGTCCTTGGGGCAAAATGCGGGGAACCAGGAGGGCGTGGCGGGTAGGCACCCATGTACGCACAACCACCTCATAGTGGTAAGAAGTTTGACACCCGCCCCAGGTCCCTCGGCCCTTCCTGGAATCCGCTAGAGCAATTCTAAGTGCTTATATTAAAGAATTAAGGCCTCAGGGAGTCCGTGGGGCAAAATGCAGGGAACCAGGAGGGCGTGGCGGGTAGGCACCCATGTACGCACAACCACTTCATGGTGGTAAGAAGTTTGACACCCGGACCAGATCCCTCGGCTCTTCCTGGAATCCGCTAGAGCATTTCTAGGTGCTTATATTAAGGAATTAAGGCGTCTAGGGGTCCGTGGGGCAAAATGCGGGGAACCAAGAGGGCGTGGCGGGTAGCCACCCATGTACGCACAACCACTTCATGGTGGTAAGAAGTTTGACACCCAGCCCAGGTCCCTCGGCCCTTCCTGCAATCCACTAGAACAATTCTAGGTGCTTATATTAAAGAATTAAACCCTCTGGGAATCCATGGGGCAAAATGCGGGGAACAAGGAGGGTGTGGCGGATAGACACCCATGTACGCAGAACTACCTCATGGTGGTAAGAAGTTTGACACTCGAGCCAAGTCCCTCGGCCCTTCCTGGAATCCGCTAGAGCAATTCTAAGTGCTTATATTAAGAAATCAAGGCCTCTGGGAGTCCGTGGGGCAAAATGCAGGGAACCAGGAGGGCGTGGCGGATAGGCACCCATGTACGCACAACCACCTCATGGTGGTAAGAAGTTTGACACCCGGCCCAGGTCCCTCTGCCTTTCCTGGAATCCGCCAGAGCAATTCTAGGGGCTTATATTAAGGAATTGAGGCGTCTAGGGGTCCGTGGGGCAAAATGCAGGGAACCAGGAGGGCGTGGCGGATAGGCACCCATGTACGCACAACCACCTCATGGTCGTAAGAAGTTTGACACCCGGCCCAGGTCCCTCTGCCTTTCCTGGAATCCGCCAGAGCAATTCTAGGTGCTTATATTAAGGAATTAAGGCGTCTAGGGGTCCTTGGGGCAAAATGCGGGGAACCAGGAGGGCGTGGCGGGTAGGCACCCATGTACGCACAACCACCTCCTGGTGGTAAGAAGTTTGACACCCGCCCCAGGTCCCTCGGCCCTTCCTGGAATCCGCTAGAGCAATTCTAAGTGCTTATATTAAAGAATTAAGGCCTCAGGGAGTCCGTGGGGCAAAATGCAGGGAACCAGGAGGGCGTGGCGGGTAGGCACCCATGTACGCACAACCACTTCATGGTGGTAAGAAGTTTGACACCCGGCCCAGATCCCTCGGCACTTCCTGGAATCCGCTAGAGCATTTCTAGGTGCTTATATTAAGGAATTAAGGCGTCTAGGGGTCCGTGGGGCAAAATGCGGGGAACCAAGAGGGCGTGGCGGGTAGGCACCCATGTACGCACAACCACTTCATGGTGGTAAGAAGTTTGACACCCGCCCCAGGTCCCTCGGCCTTTCCTGGAATCCGCTAGAGCAATTCTAGGTGCTTATATTAAGGAATTAAGACCTCTGGGGGACGGTGGGGCAAAATGCAGGGAACCAGGAAGGCGTGGTGGGTAGGCACCCATGTACGCACAACCACCTCATGATGGTAAGAAGTTTGACACCCTCCCCAGGTCCCTCGGCCCTTCCTGGAATTAGCTAGAGCAATTCTAAGTGCTTATATTAAGGAATTAAGGCGTCTAGGGGCCCGTGGGGCAAAATGCGGGGAACCAGGAGGGCGTGGCGGATAGGCACTCATGTACGCACAACCACCTTATGGTGGTAAGAAGTTTGACACCCGGCCCAGGTCCCTCTGCCTTTCCTGGAATCCGCCAGAGCAATTCTAGGTGCTTATATTAAGGAATTAAGGCTTCTGGGGTTCCGTGGGGCAAAAAGCAGGGAACCAGGAGGGCGTGGCGGGTAGGCACCCATGTACGCACAACCACTTCATTGTGGTAAGAAGTTTGACACCCGGCCCAGATCCCTCGGCACTTCCTGGAATCCGCTAGAGCATTTCTAGGTGCTTATATTAAGGAATTAAGGTGTCTAGGGGTCCGTGGGGCAAAATGCGGGGAACCAAGAGGGCGTGGCGGGTAGGCACCTATGTACGCACAATCACCTCATAGTTGTAAGAAGTTTGACACCCGCCCCAGGTCCCTCGGCCATTCCTGGAATCCGCTAGAGCAATTCTAAGTCCTTGTATTAAGGAATTAAGGCCTCTGGGAGTCCGTGGGGAAAAATGCAGGGAACCAGGAGGGCGTGGCTGATAGGCACCCATGTACGCATAACCACCTCATGGTGGTAAGAAGTTTGAGACCCGCCCCAGGACCCTCGGCCCTTCCTGGAATCCGCCAGAGCAATTCTAAGTGCTTATATTAAGGAATTAAGGCCTCTGGGAGTCCGTGGGGCAAAAAGCAGGGAACCAGGAGGGCGTGGCGGATAGGCACCCATGTACGCACAACCACCTCATGGTGGTAAGAAGTTTGACACCCGGCCCAGGTCCCTCTGCCTTTCCTGGAATCCGCCAGAGCAATTCTAGGTGCTTATATTAAGGAATTAAGGCGTCTAGGGGTCCGTGGGGCAAAATGCGGGGAACCAAGAGGGCGTGGCGGGTAGGCACCCATGTACGCACAACCACCTCATGGTGGTAAGAAGTTTGACACTCGACCCAAGTCCCTCGGCCCTTCCTGGAATCCGCTAGAGCAATTCTAGGCGCTTATATTAAGGAATTAAGGCTTCTGGGGTTCCGTGGGGCAAAATGCAGGGAACCAGGAGGGCGTGGCGGGTAGGCACCCATGTACGCACAACCACCTCATGATGGTAAGAAGTTTAACACCCGCCCCAGGTCCCTCGGCACTTCCTGGAATCCGCTAGAGCAATTCTAGGTGCTTATATTAAGGAATTAAGCCCTCTGGGGGACCGTGGGGCAAAATGCGGGGAACCAGGAGGGCGTGGCGGATAGGCACCCATGTACGCAGAACTACCTCATGGTGGTAAGAAGTTTAACACCCTGCCCAGGTCCCTCGGCCCTTCCTGGAATCCGCTAGAGCAATTCTAAGTGCTTATATTAAGGAATTAAGGCCTCTGGGGGTCCGTGGGGCAAAATGCAGGGAACCAGGAGGGCGTGGCGGTTAGGCACCCATGTACGCACAACCACCTCATGGTGGTAAGAAGTTTGACACCCGGCCCAGGTCCCTCTGTCTTTCCTGGAATCCGCCAGAGCAATTCTAGGTGCTTATATTAAGGAATTAAGGCGTCTAGGGGTCCTTGGGGCAAAATGCGGGGAACCAGGAGGGCGTGCCGGGTAGGCACCCATGTACGCACAACCACCTCATGGTGGTAAGAAGTTTGACACCCGCCCCAGGTCCCTCGGCCCTTCCTGGAATCCGCTAGAGCAATTCTAAGTGCTTATATTAAAGAATTAAGGCCTCAGGGAGTCCGTGGGGCAAAATGCAGGGAACCAGGAGGGCGTGGCGGGTAGGCACCCATGTACGCACAACCACTTCATGGTGGTAAGAAGTTTGACACCCGGCCCAGATCCCTCGGCACTTCCTGGAATCCGCTCGAGCATTTCTAGGTGCTTATATTAAGGAATTAAGGCGTCTAGGGGTCCGTGGGGCAAAATGCGGGGAACCAGGAGGGCGTGGCAGGTAGGCACCCATGTACGCACAACCACCTCCTGGTGGTAAGAAGTTTGACACCCGCCCCAGGTCCCTCGGCCCTTCCTGGAATCCGCTAGAGCAATTCTAAGTGCTTATATTAAAGAATTAAGGCCTCAGGGAGTCCGTGGGGCAAAATGCAGGGAACCAGGAGGGCGTGGCGGGTAGGCACCCATGTACGCACAACCACTTCATGGTGGTAAGAAGTTTGACACCCGGCCCAGATCCCTCGGCACTTCCTGGAATCCGCTAGAGCATTTCTAGGTGCTTATATTAAGGAATTAAGGCGTCTAGGGGTCCGTGGGGCAAAATGCGGGGAACCAAGAGGGCGTGGCGGGTAGGCACCCATGTACGCACAACCACTTCATGGTGGTAAGAAGTTTGACACCCGCCCCAGGTCCCTCGGCCTTTCCTGGAATCCGCTAGAGCAATTCTAGGTGCTTATATTAAGGAATTAAGACCTCTGGGGGACGGTGGGGCAAAATGCAGGGAACCAGGAAGGCGTGGTGGGTAGGCACCCATGTACGCACAACCACCTCATGATGGTAAGAAGTTTGACACCCTCCCCAGGTCCCTCGGCCCTTCCTGGAATCAGCTAGAGCAATTCTAAGTGCTTATATTAAGGAATTAAGGCGTCTAGGGGCCCGTGGGGCAAAATGCGGGGAACCAGGAGGGCGTGGCGGATAGGCACTCATGTACGCACAACCACCTTATGGTGGTAAGAAGTTTGACACCCGGCCCAGGTCCCTCTGCCTTTCCTGGAATCCGCCAGAGCAATTCTAGGTGCTTATATTAAGGAATTAAGGCTTCTGGGGTTCCGTGGGGCAAAAAGCAGGGAACCAGGAGGGCGTGGCGGGTAGGCACCCATGTACGCACAACCACTTCATTGTGGTAAGAAGTTTGACACCCGGCCCAGATCCCTCGGCACTTCCTGGAATCCGCTAGAGCATTTCTAGGTGCTTATATTAAGGAATTAAGGTGTCTAGGGGTCCGTGGGGCAAAATGCGGGGAACCAAGAGGGCGTGGCGGGTAGGCACCTATGTACGCACAATCACCTCATAGTTGTAAGAAGTTTGACACCCGCCCCAGGTCCCTCGGCCATTCCTGGAATCCGCTAGAGCAATTCTAAGTCCTTGTATTAAGGAATTAAGGCCTCTGGGAGTCCGTGGGGAAAAATGCAGGGAACCAGGAGGGCGTGGCTGATAGGCACCCATGTACGCATAACCACCTCATGGTGGTAAGAAGTTTGAGACCCGCCCCAGGACCCTCGGCCCTTCCTGGAATCCGCCAGAGCAATTCTAAGTGCTTATATTAAGGAATTAAGGCCTCTGGGAGTCCGTGGGGCAAAAAGCAGGGAACCAGGAGGGCGTGGCGGATAGGCACCCATGTACGCACAACCACCTCATGGTGGTAAGAAGTTTGACACCCGGCCCAGGTCCCTCTGCCTTTCCTGGAATCCGCCAGAGCAATTCTAGGTGCTTATATTAAGGAATTAAGGCGTCTAGGGGTCCGTGGGGCAAAATGCGGGGAACCAAGAGGGCGTGGCGGGTAGGCACCCATGTACGCACAACCACCTCATGGTGGTAAGAAGTTTGACACTCGACCCAAGTCCCTCGGCCCTTCCTGGAATCCGCTAGAGCAATTCTAGGCGCTTATATTAAGGAATTAAGGCTTCTGGGGTTCCGTGGGGCAAAATGCAGGGAACCAGGAGGGCGTGGCGGGTAGGCACCCATGTACGCACAACCACCTCATGATGGTAAGAAGTTTAACACCCGCCCCAGGTCCCTCGGCACTTCCTGGAATCCGCTAGAGCAATTCTAGGTGCTTATATTAAGGAATTAAGCCCTCTGGGGGACCGTGGGGCAAAATGCGGGGAACCAGGAGGGCGTGGCGGATAGGCACCCATGTACGCAGAACTACCTCATGGTGGTAAGAAGTTTAACACCCTGCCCAGGTCCCTCGGCCCTTCCTGGAATCCGCTAGAGCAATTCTAAGTGCTTATATTAAGGAATTAAGGCCTCTGGGGGTCCGTGGGGCAAAATGCAGGGAACCAGGAGGGCGTGGCGGTTAGGCACCCATGTACGCACAACCACCTCATGGTGGTAAGAAGTTTGACACCCGGCCCAGGTCCCTCTGTCTTTCCTGGAATCCGCCAGAGCAATTCTAGGTGCTTATATTAAGGAATTAAGGCGTCTAGGGGTCCTTGGGGCAAAATGCGGGGAACCAGGAGGGCGTGCCGGGTAGGCACCCATGTACGCACAACCACCTCATGGTGGTAAGAAGTTTGACACCCGCCCCAGGTCCCTCGGCCCTTCCTGGAATCCGCTAGAGCAATTCTAAGTGCTTATATTAAAGAATTAAGGCCTCAGGGAGTCCGTGGGGCAAAATGCAGGGAACCAGGAGGGCGTGGCGGGTAGGCACCCATGTACGCACAACCACTTCATGGTGGTAAGAAGTTTGACACCCGGCCCAGATCCCTCGGCACTTCCTGGAATCCGCTCGAGCATTTCTAGGTGCTTATATTAAGGAATTAAGGCGTCTAGGGGTCCGTGGGGCAAAATGCGGGGAACCAAGAGGGCGTGGCGGGTAGCCACCCATGTACGCACAACCACTTCATGGTGGTAAGAAGTTTGACACCCAGCCCAGGTCCCTCGGCCCTTCCTGCAATCCACTAGAACAATTCTAGGTGCTTATATTAAAGAATTAAGCCCTCTGGGAATCCATGGGGCAAAATGCGGGGAACAAGGAGGGTGTGGCGGATAGACACCCATGTACGCAGAACTACCTCATGGTGGTAAGAAGTTTGACACTCGAGCCAAGTCCCTCGGCCCTTACTGGAATCCGCTAGAGCAATTCTAAGTGCTTATATTAAGGAATTAAGGCCTCTGGGAGTCCGTGGGGCAAAATGCAGGGAACCAGGAGGGCGTGGCGGATAGGCACCCATGTACGCACAACCACCTCATGGTGGTAAGAAGTTTGACACCCGGCCCAGGTCCTTCTGCCTTTCCTGGAATCCGCCAGAGCAATTCTAGGTGCTTATATTAAGGAATTAAGGCGTCTAGGGGTCCTTGGGGCAAAATGCGGGGAACCAGGAGGGCGTGGCGGGTAGGCACCCATGTACGCACAACCACCTCATAGTGGTAAGAAGTTTGACACCCGCCCCAGGTCCCTCGGCCCTTCCTGGAATCCGCTAGAGCAATTCTAAGTGCTTATATTAAAGAATTAAGGCCTCAGGGAGTCCGTGGGGCAAAATGCAGGGAACCAGGAGGGCGTGGCGGGTAGGCACCCATGTACGCACAACCACTTCATGGTGGTAAGAAGTTTGACACCCGGACCAGATCCCTCGGCTCTTCCTGGAATCCGCTAGAGCATTTCTAGGTGCTTATATTAAGGAATTAAGGCGTCTAGGGGTCCGTGGGGCAAAATGCGGGGAACCAAAAGGGCGTGGCGGGTAGCCACCCATGTACGCACAACCACTTCATGGTGGTAAGAAGTTTGACACCCAGCCCAGGTCCCTCGGCCCTTCCTGCAATCCACTAGAACAATTCTAGGTGCTTATATTAAAGAATTAAGCCCTCTGGGAATCCATGGGGCAAAATGCGGGGAACAAGGAGGGTGTGGCGGATAGACACCCATGTACGCAGAACTACCTCATGGTGGTAAGAAGTTTGACATTCGAGCCAAGTCCCTCGGCCCTTACTGGAATCCGCTAGAGCAATTCTAAGTGCTTATATTAAGAAATCAAGGCTTCTGGGAGTCCGTGGGGCAAAATGCAGGGAACCAGGAGGGCGTGGCGGATAGGCACCCATGTACGCACAACCACCTCATGGTGGTAAGAAGTTTGACACCCGGCCCAGGTCCCTCTGCCTTTCCTGGAATCCGCCAGAGCAATTCTAGGGGCTTATATTAAGGAATTGAGGCGTCTAGGGGTCCGTGGGGCAAAATGCAGGGAACCAGGAGAGCGTGGCGGATAGGCACCCATGTACTCACAACAACCACATGGTGGTAAGAAGTTTGACACCCGGCCCAGGTCCCTTTGCCTTTCCTGGAATCCGCCAGAGCAATTCTAGGTGCTTATATTAAGGAATTAAGGCGTGTAGGGACGGTGGGGCAAAATGCAGGGAACCAGGAAGGCGTGGCGGGTAGGCACCCATGTACGCACAACCACGTCATGGTGGTAAGAAGTTTGACACCCGCCCCAGGTCCCTCGGCCATTCCTGGAATCCGCTAGAGCAATTCTAGGTGCTTATATTAAGGAATTAAGCCCTATGGGGGACCGTGGGGCAAAATGCGGGGAACCAGGAGGGCGTGGCGGATAGGCACCCATGTACGCAGAACTACCTCATGGTGGTAAGAAGTTTAACACCCTGCCCAGGTCCCTCGGCCCTTCCTGGAATCCGCTAGAGCAATTCTAAGTGCTTATATTAAGGAATTAAGGCCTCTGGGAGTCCGTGGGGCAAAATGCAGGGAACCAGGAGGGCGTGGCGGATAGGCACCCATGTACGCACAACCACCTCATGGTGGTAAGAAGTTTGACACCCGGCCCAGGTCCCTCTGCCTTTCCTGGAATCCGCCAGAGCAATTCTAGGTGCTTATATTAAGGAATTAAGGCGTCTAGGGGTCCTTGGGGCTAAATACGGGGAACCAGGAGGGCGTGGCGGGTAGGCACCCATGTACGCACAACCACCTCATGGTGGTAAGAAGTTTGACACCCGCCCCAGGTCCCTCGGCCCTTCCTGGAATCCGCTAGAGCAATTCTAAGTGCTTATATTAAAGAATTAAGGCCTCAGGGAGTCCGTGGGGCAAAATGCAGGGAACCAAGAGGGCGTGGCGGGTAGGCACCCATGTACGCACAACCACCTCATGGTGGTAAGAAGTTTGACACTCGACCCAAGTCCCTCGGCCCTTCCTGGAATCCGCTAGAGCAATTCTAGGCGCTTATATTAAGGAATTAAGGCTTCTGGGGTTCCGTGGGGCAAAATGCAGGGAACCAGGAGGGCGTGGCGGGTAGGCACCCATGTACGCACAACCACCTCATGATGGTAAGAAGTTTAACACCCGCCCCAGGTCCCTCGGCACTTCCTGGAATCCGCTAGAGCAATTCTAGGTGCTTATATTAAGGAATTAAGCCCTCTGGGGGACCGTGGGGCAAAATGCGGGGAACCAGGAGGGCGTGGCGGATAGGCACCCATGTACGCAGAACTACCTCATGGTGGTAAGAAGTTTAACACCCTGCCCAGGTCCCTCGGCCCTTCCTGGAATACGCTAGAGCAATTCTAAGTGCTTATATTAAGGAATTAAGGCCTCTGGGGGTCCGTGGGGCAAAATGAAGGGAACCAGGAGGGCGTGGCGGTTAGGCACCCATGTACGCACAACCACCTCATGGTGGTAAGAAGTTTGACACCCGGCCCAGGTCCCTCTGTCTTTCCTGGAATCCGCCAGAGCAATTCTAGGTGCTTATATTAAGGAATTAAGGCGTCTAGGGGTCCTTGGGGCAAAATGCGGGGAACTAGGAGGGCGTGCCGGGTAGGCACCCATGTACGCACAACCACCTCATGGTGGTAAGAAGTTTGACACCCGCCCCAGGTCCCTCGGCCCTTCCTGGAATCCGCTAGAGCAATTCTAAGTGCTTATATTAAAGAATTAAGGCCTCAGGGAGTCCGTGGGGCAAAATGCAGGGAACCAGGAGGGCGTGGCGGGTAGGCACCCATGTACGCACAACCACTTCATGGTGGTAAGAAGTTTGACACCCGGCCGAGATCCCTCGGCACTTCCTGGAATCCGCTCGAGCATTTCTAGGTGCTTATATTAAGGAATTAAGGCGTCTAGGGGTCCGTGGGGCAAAATGCGGGGAACCAAGAGGGCGTGGCGGGTAGCCACCCATGTACGCACAACCACTTCATGGTGGTAAGAAGTTTGACACCCAGCCCAGGTCCCTCGGCCCTTCCTGCAATCCACTAGAACAATTCTAGGTGCTTATATTAAAGAATTAAGCCCTCTGGGAATCCATGGGGCAAAATGCGGGGAACAAGGAGGGTGTGGCGGATAGACACCCATGTACGCAGAACTACCTCATGGTGGTAAGAAGTTTGACACTCGAGCCAAGTCCCTCGGCCCTTACTGGAATCCGCTAGAGCAATTCTAAGTGCTTATATTAAGAAATCAAGGCCTCTGGGAGTCCGTGGGGCAAAATGCAGGGAACCAGGAGGGCGTGGCGGATAGGCACCCATGTACGCACAACCACCTCATGGTGGTAAGAAGTTTGACACCCGGCCCAGGTCCCTCTGCCTTTCCTGGAATCCGCCAAAGCAATTCTATGGGCTTATATTAAGGAATTGAGGCGTCTAGGGGTCCGAGGGGCAAAATGCAGGGAACCAGGAGGGCGTGGCGGGTAGGCACCCATGTACGCACAACCACCTCATGGTGGTAAGAAGTTTGATAACCGGCCCAGGTCCCTCTGCCTTTCCTGGAATCCGCCAGAGCAATTCTAGGTGCTTATATTAAGGAATTAAAGCCTCAGGGAGTCCGTGGGGCAAAATGCATGGAACCAGGAGGGCGTGGCGGGTAGGCACCCATGTACGCACAACCACTTCATGGTGGTAAAAAGTTTGACACCCGGCCCAGATACCTCGGCACTTCCTGGAATCCGCTAGAGCATTTCTAGTTGCTTATATTAAGGAATTAAGGCGTCTAGGGGTCCGTGGGGCAAAATGCGGGAAACCAAGAGGGCGTGGCGGGTAGGCACCCATGTACGCACAACCACTTCATGGTGGTAAGAAGTTTCACACCCAGCCCAGGTCCCTCGGCCCTTCCTGAAATCTGCTGGAGCAATTCTAGGTGCTTATATTAAGGAATTAAGACCTCTGGGGGTCCGTGGGGCAAAATGCGGGGAACCAGGAAGGCATGGCGGGTAGGCACCCATGTACGCACAACCACCTCATGGTGGTAAGAAGTTTGACACCCGGCCCAGGTCCCTCTGCCTTTCCTGGAATCCGCCAGAGCAATTCTAGGTGCTTATATTAAGGACTTAAGGCGTCTAGGGGTCCGTGGGGCAAAATGCAGGGAACCAGGAGGGCGTGGCGGGTAGGCACCCATGTACGCACAACCACTTCATAGTGGTAAGAAGTTTGACACCCGGCCCAGATCCCTCGGCACTTCCTGGAATCCGCTAGAGCATTTCTAGGTGCTTATATTAAGGAATTAAGGCGTCTAGGGGTCCGTGGGGCAAAATGCGGGGAACCAAGAGGGCGTGGCGGGTAGGCACCTATGTACGCACAATCACCTCATAGTGGTAAGAAGTTTGACACCCGCCCCAGGTCCCTCGGCCATTCCTGGAATCCGCTAGAGCAATTCTAAGTCCTTATATTAAGGAATTAAGGCCTCTGGGAGTCCGTGGGGAAAAATGCAGGGAACCAGGAGGGCGTGGCTGATAGGCACCCATGTACGCACAACCACCTCATGGTGGTAAGAAGTTTGACACCCGGCCCAGGTCCCTCTGCCTTTCCTGGAATCCGCCAGAGCAATTCTAGGTGCTTATATTAAGGAATTAAGACGTCTAGGGGTCCGTGGGGCAAAAAGCGGGGAACCAGGAGGGCGTGGCGGGTAGGCACCCATGTACGCACAACCACCTCATGGTGGTAAGAAGTTTGACACTCGACCCAAGTCCCTCGGCCCTTCCTGGAATCCGCTAGAGCAATTCTAGGTGCTTATATTAAGGAATTAAGGCTTCTGGGGGTCCGTGGGGCAAAATGCAGGGAACCAGGAGGGCGTGGCGGGTAGGCACCCATGTACCCACAACCACTTCATGGTGGTAAGAAGTTTGACACCCGGCCCAGATCCCTCGGCACTTCCTGGAATCCGCTAGAGCATTTCTAGGTGCTTATATTAAGGAATTAAGGCGTCTAGGGGTCCGTGGGGCAAAATGCGGGGAACCAAGAGGGCGTGGCGGGTAGGCACCCATGTACGCACAACCACTTCATGGTGGTAAGAAGTTTTACACCCAGCCCAGATCCCTCGGCCCTACCTGCAATCCGCTAGAACAATTCTAGGTGCTTATAATAAAGAATTAAGCCCTCTGGGAATCCGTGGGGCAAAATGCGGGGAACAAGGAGGGTGTGGCGGATAGACACCCATGTACGCAGAACTACCTCATGGTGGTAAGAAGTTTGACACTCGAGCCAAGTCCCTCGGCCCTTACTGGAATCCGCTAGAGCAATTCTAAGTGCTTATATTAAGGAATTAAGGCCTCTGGGAGTCCGTGGGGCAAAATGCAGGGAACCAGGAGGGCGTGGCGGATAGGCACCCATGTACGTACAACCACCTCATGGTGGTAAGAAGTTTGACACCCGGCCCAGGTCCCTCTGCCTTTCCTGGAATCCGCCAGAGCAATTCTAGGTGCTTATATTAAGGAATTAAGGCGTCTAGGGGTCCTTGGGGCAAAATGCGGGGAACCAGGAGGGCGTGGCGGGTAGGCACCCATGTACGCACAACCACCTCATGGTGGTAAGAAGTTTGACACCCGCCCCAGGTCCCTCGGCACTTCCTGGAATCCGCTAGAGCATTTCTAGGTGCTTATATTAAGGAATTAAGGCGTCTAGGGGTCCGTGGGGCAAAATGCGGGGAACCAAGAGGGCGTGGCGGGTAGGCACCCATGTACGCACAACCACCTCATAGTGGTAAGAAGTTTGACACTCGACCCAAGTCCCTCGGCCCTTCCTGGAATCCGCTAGAGCAATTCTAGGTGCTTATATTAAGGAATTAAGACCTCTGGGGACGGTGGGGCAAAATGCAGGGAACCAGGAAGGCGTGGTGGGTAGGCACCTATGTACGCACAACCACCTCATGATGGTAAGAAGTTTGACACCCTCCCCAGGTCCCTCGGCCCTTCCTGGAATCCGCTAGAGCAATTCTAAGTGCTTATATTTAGGAATTAAGGCGTCTAGGGGTCCGTGGGGCAAAATGCGGGGAACCAGGAGGGCGTGGCGGATAGGCACCCATGTACGCAGAACTACCTCATGGTGGTAAGAAGTTTGACACCCGGCCCAGGTCCCTCTGCCTTTCCTGGAATCCGCCAGAGCAATTCTAGGTGCTTATATTAAGGAATTAAGGCGTCTAGGGGTCCGTGGGGCAAAATGCGGGGAACCAGGAGGGCGTGGCGGGTAGGCACCCATGTACGCACAACCACCTCATGGTGGTAAGAAGTTTGACACTCGACGCAAGTCCCTCGGCCCTTCCTGGAATCCGCTAGAGCAATTCAAGGTGCTTATATTAAGGAATTAAGGCTTCTGGGGGTCCGTGGGGCAAAATGCAGGGAACCAGGAGGGCGTGGCGGGTAGGCACCCATGTACGCACAACCACTTCATGGTGGTAAGAAGTTTGACACCCGGCCCAGATCCCTCGGCACTTCCTGGAATCCGCTAGAGCATTTCTAGGTGCTTATATTAAGGAATTAAGGCGTCTAGGGGTCCGTGGGGCAAAATGCGGGGAACAAAGAGGGCGTGGCGGGTAGGCACCCATGTACGCACAACCACTTCATGGTGGTAAGAAGTTTGACACCCGCCCCAGGTCCCTCGGCCTTTCCTGGAATCCGCTAGAGCAATTCTAGGTGCTTATATTAAGGAATTAAGACCTCTGGGGGACGGTGGGGCAAAATGCAGGGAACCAGGAAGGTGTGGTGGGTAGGCACCCATGTACGCACAACCACCTCATGATGGTAAGAAGTTTGACACCCTCCCCAGGTCCCTCGGCCCTTCCTGGAATCAGCTAGAGCAATTCTAAGTGCTTATATTAAGGAATTAAGGCGTCTAGGGGCCCGTGGGGCAAAATGCGGGGAACCAGGAGGGCGTGGCGGATAGGCACCCATGTACGCACAACCACCTCATGGTGGTAAGAAGTTTGACACCCGGCCCAGGTCCCTCTGCCTTTCCTGGAATCCGCCAGAGCAATTCTAGGTGCTTATATTAAGGAATTAAGGCGTCTAGGGGTCCGTGGGGCAAAATGCAGGGAACCAGGAGGGCGTGGCGGGTAGGCACCCATGTACGCACAACCACTTCATAGTGGTAAGAAGTTTGACACCCGGCCCAGATCCCTCGGCACTTCCTGGAATCCACTAGAGCATTTCTAGGTGCTTATATTAAGGAATTAAGGCGTCTAGGGGTCCGTGGGGCAAAATGCGGGGAACCAAGAGGGCGTGGCGGGTATGCACCTATGTACGCACAATCACCTCATAGTTGTAAGAAGTTTGACACCCGCCCCAGGTCCCTCGGCCATTCCTGGAATCCGCTAGAGCAATTCTAAGTCCTTATATTAAGGAATTAAGGCCTCTGGGAGTCCGTGGGGAAAAATGCAGGGAACCAGGAGGGCGTGGCTGATAGGCACCCATGTACGCATAACCACCTCATGGTGGTAAGAAGTTTCACACCCAGCCCAGGTCCCTCGGCCCTTCCTGAAATCTGCTGGAGCAATTCTAGGTGCTTATATTAAGGAATTAAGACCTCTGGGGGTCCGTGGGGCAAAATGCGGGGAACCAGGAAGGCGTGGCGGGTAGGCACCCATGTACTCACAACAACCACATGGTGGTAAGAAGTTTGACACCCGGCCCAGGTCCCTTTGCCTTTCCTGGAATCCGCCAGAGCAATTCTAGGTGCTTATATTAAGGAATTAAGGCGTGTAGGGGTCCGTGGGGAAAAATGCGGGGAACCAGGAGGGCGTGGCGGGTAGGCACCCATGTAGGCACAACCACCTCATGGTGGTAAGAAGTTTGACACTCGACGCAAGTCCCTCGGCCCTTCCTGGAATCCGCTAGAGCAATTCAAGGTGCTTATATTAAGGAATTAAGGCTTCTGGGGGTCCGTGGGGCAAAATGCAGGGAACCAGGAGGGCGTGGCGGGTAGGCACCCATGTACGCACAACCACTTCATGGTGGTAAGAAGTTTGACACCCGGCCCAGATCCCTCGGCACTTCCTGGAATCCGCTAGAGCATTTCTAGGTGCTTATATTAAGGAATTAAGGCGTCTAGGGGTCCGTGGGGCAAAATGCGGGGAACCAAGAGGGCGTGGCGGGTAGGCACCCATGTACGCACAACCACTTCATGGTGGTAAGAAGTTTTACACCCAGCCCAGGTCCCTCGGCCCTACCTGCAATCCGCTAGAACAATTCTAGGTGCTTATAATAAAGAATTAAGCCCTCTGGGAATCCGTGGGGCAAAATGCGGGGAACAAGGAGGGTGTGGCGGATAGACACCCATGTACGCAGAACTACCTCATGGTGGTAAGAAGTTTGACACTCGAGCCAAGTCCCTCGGCCCTTACTGGAATCCGCTAGAGCAATTCTAAGTGCTTATATTAAGGAATTAAGGCCTCTGGGAGTCCGTGGGGCAAAATGCAGGGAACCAGGAGGGCGTGGCGGATAGGCACCCATGTACGCACAACCACCTCATGGTGGTAAGAAGTTTGACACCCGGCCCAGGTCCCTCTGCCTTTCCTGGAATCCGCCAGAGCAATTCTAGGTGCTTATATTAAGGAATTTAGGCGTCTAGGGGTCCTTGGGGCAAAATGCGGGGAACCAAGAGGGCGTGGCGGGTAGGCACCCATGTACGCACAACTACCTCATGGTGGTAAGAAGTTTGACACTCGACCCAAGTCCCTCGGCCCTTCCTGGAATCCGCTAGAGCAATTTTAGGTGCTTATATTAAGGAATTAAGACCTCTGGGGACGGTGGGGCAAAATGCAGGGAACGAGGAAGGCGTGGTGGGTAGGCACCTATGTACGCACAACCACCTCATGATGGTAAGAAGTTTGACACCCTCCCCAGGTCCCTCGGCCCTTCCTGGAATCCGCTAGAGCAATTCTAAGTGCTTATATTTAGGAATTAAGGCGTCTAGGGGTCCGTGGGGCAAAATGCGGGGAACCAGGAGGGCGTGGCGGATAGGCACCCATGTACGCACAACCACCTCATGGTGGTAAGAAGTTTGACACCCGGCCCAGGTCCCTCTGCCTTTCCTGGAATCCGCCAGAGCAATTCTAGGTGCTTATATTAAGGAATTAAGGCGTCTAGGGGTCCGTGGGGCAAAATGCGGGGAACCAGGAGGGCGTGGCGGGTAGGCACCCATGTACGCACAACCACCTCATGGTGGTAAGAAGTTTGACACTCGACGCAAGTCCCTCGGCCCTTCCTGGAATCCGCTAGAGCAATTCAAGGTGCTTATATTAAGGAATTAAGGCTTCTGGGGGTCCGTGGGGCAAAATGCAGGGAACCAGGAGGGCGTGGCGGGTAGGCACCCATGTACGCACAACCACTTCATGGTGGTAAGAAGTTTGACACCCGGCCCAGATCCCTCGGCACTTCCTGGAATCCGCTAGAGCATTTCTAGGTGCTTATATTAAGGAATTAAGGCGTCTAGGGGTCCGTGGGGCAAAATGCGGGGAACCAAGAGGGCGTGGCGGGTAGGCACCCATGTACGCACAACCACTTCATGGTGGTAAGAAGTTTGACACCCGCCCCAGGTCCCTCGGCCTTTCCTGGAATCCGCTAGAGCAATTCTAGGTGCTTATATTAAGGAATTAAGACCTCTAGGGGACGGTGGGGCAAAATGCAGGGAACCAGGAAGGTGTGGTGGGTAGGCACCCATGTACGCACAACCACCTCATGATGGTAAGAAGTTTGACACCCTCCCCAGGTCCCTCGGCCCTTCCTGGAATCAGCTAGAGCAATTCTAAGTGCTTATATTAAGGAATTAAGGCGTCTAGGGGCCCGTGGGGCAAAATGCGGGGAACCAGGAGGGCGTGGCGGATAGGCACCCATGTACGCACAACCACCTCATGGTGGTAAGAAGTTTGACACCCGGCCCAGGTCCCTTTGCCTTTCCTGGAATCCGCCAGAGCAATTCTAGGTGCTTATATTAAGGAATTAAGGCGTCTAGGGGTCCGTGGGGCAAAATGCAGGGAACCAGGAGGGCGTGGCGGGTAGGCACCCATGTACGCACAACCACTTCATAGTGGTAAGAAGTTTGACACCCGGCCCAGATCCCTCGGCACTTCCTGGAATCCACTAGAGCATTTCTAGGTGCTTATATTAAGGAATTAAGGCGTCTAGGGGTCCGTGGGGCAAAATGCGGGGAACCAAGAGGGCGTGGCGGGTAGGCACCTATGTACGCACAATCACCTCATAGTTGTAAGAAGTTTGACACCCGCCCCAGGTCCCTCGGCCATTCCTGGAATCCGCTAGAGCAATTCTAAGTGCTTATATTAAGGAATTAAGGCCTCTGGGAGTCCGTGGGGAAAAATGCAGGGAACCAGGAGGGCGTGGCTGATAGGCACCCATGTACGCATAACCACCTCATGGTGGTAAGAAGTTTGAGACCCGCCCCAGGTCCCTCGGCCCTTCCTGGAATCCGCTAGAGCAATTCTAAGTGCTTATATTAAGGAATTAAGGCCTCTGGGAGTCCGTGGGGCAAAATGCAGGGAACCAGGAGGGCGTGGCGGATAGTCACCAATGTACGCACAACCACCTCATGGTGGTAAGAAGTTTGACACCCGGCCCAGGTCCCTCTGCCTTTCCTGGAATCCGCCAGAGCAATTCTAGGTGCTTATATTAAGGAATTAAGGCGTCTAGGGGTCCTTGGGGCAAAATGCGGGGAACCAGGAGGGCGTGGCGGGTAGGCACCCATGTACGCACAACCACCTCATGGTAGTAAGAAGTTTGACACTCGACGCAAGTCCCTCGGCCCTTCCTGGAATCCGCTAGAGCAATTCAAGGTGCTTATATTAAGGAATTAAGGCTTCTGGGGGTCCGTGGGGCAAAATGCAGGGAACCAGGAGGGCGTGGCGGGTAGGCACCCATGTACGCACAACCACTTCATGGTGGTAAGAAGTTTGACACCCGGCCCAGATCCCTCGGCACTTCCTGGAATCCGCTAGAGCATTTCTAGGTGCTTATATTAAGGAATTAAGGCGTCTAGGGGTCCGTGGGGCAAAATGCGGGGAACCAAGAGGGCGTGGCGGGTAGGCACCCATGTACGCACAACCACTTCATGGTGGTAAGAAGTTTTACACCCGCCCCAGGTCCCTCGGCCTTTCCTGGAATCCGCTAGAGCAATTCTAGGTGCTTATATTAAGGAATTAAGACTTCTTGGGGACGGTGGGGCAAAATGCAGGGAACCAGGAAGGCGTGGTGGGTAGGCACCCATGTACGCACAACCACCTCATGATGGTAAGAAGTTTGACACCCTCCCCAGGTCCCTCGGCCCTTCCTGGAATCCGCTAGAGCAATTCTAAGTGCTTATATTAAGGAATTAAGGCGTCTAGGGGCCCGTGGGGCAAAATGCGGGGAACCAGGAGGGCGTGGCGGATAGGCACCCATGTACGCACAACCACCTCATGGTGGTAAGAAGTTTGACACCCGGCCCAGGTCCCTCTGCCTTTCCTGGAATCCGCCAGAGCAATTCTAGGTGCTTATATTAAGGAATTAAGGCCTCTGGGGGTCCGTGGGGCAAAATGCAGGGAACCAGGAGGGCGTGGCTGATAGGCACCCATGTACGCATAACCACCTCATGGTGGTAAGAAGTTTGAGACCCGCCCCTGGACCCTCGGCCCTTCCTGGAATCCGCTAGAGCAATTCTAAGTGCTTATATTAAGGAATTAAGGCCTCTGGGAGTCCGTGAGGCAAAATGCAGGGAACCAAGAGGGCGTGGCGGATAGGCACCCATGTACGCACAACCACCTCATGGTGGTAAGAAGTTTGACACCCGCCCAGGTCCCTCTGCCTTTCCTGGAATCCGCCAGAGCAATTCTAGGTGCTTATATTAAGGAATTAAGACGTCTAGGGGTCCGTGGGGCAAAATGCGGGGAACCAGGAGGGCGTGGCGGATAGGCACCCATGTACGCACAACCACCTCATGGTGGTAAGAAGTTTGACACCCGGCCCAGGTCCCTCTGCCTTTCCTGGAATCCGCCAGAGCAATTCTAGGTGCTTATATTAAGGAATTTAGGCGTCTAGGGGTCCTTGGGGCAAAATGCGGGGAACCAGGAGGGCGTGGCGGGTAGGCACCCATGTACGCACAACCACCTCATGGTGGTAAGAAGTTTGACACCCGCCCCAGGTCCCTCGGCACTTCCTGGAATCCGCTAGAGCATTTCTAGGTGCTTATATTAAGGAATTAAGGCGTCTAGGGGTCCGTGGGGCAAAATGCGGGGAACCAAGAGGGCGTGGCGGGTAGGCACCCATGTACGCACAACTACCTCATGGTGGTAAGAAGTTTGACACTCGACCCAAGTCCCTCGGCCCTTCCTGGAATCCGCTAGAGCAATTTTAGGTGCTTATATTAAGGAATTAAGGCTTCTGGGGGTCCGTGGGGCAAAATGCAGGGAACCAGGAGGGCGTGGCGGGTAGGCACCTATGTACGCACAACCACTTCATGGTGGTAAGAAGTTTGACACCCTCCCCAGGTCCCTCGGCCCTTCCTGGAATCCGCTAGAGCAATTCTAAGTGCTTATATTTAGGAATTAAGGCGTCTAGGGGTCCGTGGGGCAAAATGCGGGGAACCAAGAGGGCGTGGCGGATAGGCACCCATGTACGCACAACCACCTCATGGTGGTAAGAAGTTTGACACCCGGCCCAGGTCCCTCTGCCTTTCCTGGAATCCGCCAGAGCAATTCTAGGTGCTTATATTAAGGAATTAAGGCGTCTAGGGGTCCGTGGGGCAAAATGCGGGGAACCAGGAGGGCGTGGCGGGTAGGCACCCATGTACGCACAACCACCTCATGGTGGTAAGAAGTTTGACACTCGACGCAAGTCCCTCGGCCCTTCCTGGAATCCGCTAGAGCAATTCTAAGTGCTTATATTAAGGAATTAAGGCGTCTAGGGGTCCGTGGGGCAAAATGCGGGGAACCAAGAGGGCGTGGCGGGTAGGCACCCATGTACGCACAACCACTTCATGGTGGTAAGAAGTTTGACACCCGCCCCAGGTCCCTCGGCCTTTCCTGGAATCCGCTAGAGCAATTCTAGGTGCTTATATTAAGGAATTAAGACCTCTGGGGGACGGTGGGGCAAAATGCAGGGAACCAGGAAGGTGTGGTGGGTAGGCACCCATGTACGCACAACCACCTCATGATGGTAAGAAGTTTGACACCCTCCCCAGGTCCCTCGGCCCTTCCTGGAATCAGCTAGAGCAATTCTAAGTGCTTATATTAAGGAATTAAGGCGTCTAGGGGCCCGTGGGGCAAAATGCGGGGAACCAGGAGGGCGTGGCGGATAGGCACCCATGTACGCACAACCACCTCATGGTGGTAAGAAGTTTGACACCCGGCCCAGGTCCCTTTGCCTTTCCTGGAATCCGCCAGAGCAATTCTAGGTGCTTATATTAAGGAATTAAGGCGTCTAGGGGTCCGTGGGGCAAAATGCAGGGAACCAGGAGGGCGTGGCGGGTAGGCACCCATGTACGCACAACCACTTCATAGTGGTAAGAAGTTTGACACCCGGCCCAGATCCCTCGGCACTTCCTGGAATCCACTAGAGCATTTCTAGGTGCTTATATTAAGGAATTAAGGCGTCTAGGGGTCCGTGGGGCAAAATGCGGGGAACCAAGAGGGCGTGGCGGGTAGGCACCTATGTACGCACAATCACCTCATAGTTGTAAGAAGTTTGACACCCGCCCCAGGTCCCTCGGCCATTCCTGGAATCCGCTAGAGCAATTCTAAGTGCTTATATTAAGGAATTAAGGCCTCTGGGAGTCCGTGGGGAAAAATGCAGGGAACCAGGAGGGCGTGGCTGATAGGCACCCATGTACGCATAACCACCTCATGGTGGTAAGAAGTTTGAGACCCGCCCCAGGTCCCTCGGCCCTTCCTGGAATCCGCTAGAGCAATTCTAAGTGCTTATATTAAGGAATTAAGGCCTCTGGGAGTCCGTGGGGCAAAATGCAGGGAACCAGGAGGGCGTGGCGGATAGTCACCAATGTACGCACAACCACCTCATGGTGGTAAGAAGTTTGACACCCGGCCCAGGTCCCTCTGCCTTTCCTGGAATCCGCCAGAGCAATTCTAGGTGCTTATATTAAGGAATTAAGGCGTCTAGGGGTCCTTGGGGCAAAATGCGGGGAACCAGGAGGGCGTGGCGGGTAGGCACCCATGTACGCACAACCACCTCATGGTAGTAAGAAGTTTGACACTCGACGCAAGTCCCTCGGCCCTTCCTGGAATCCGCTAGAGCAATTCAAGGTGCTTATATTAAGGAATTAAGGCTTCTGGGGGTCCGTGGGGCAAAATGCAGGGAACCAGGAGGGCGTGGCGGGTAGGCACCCATGTACGCACAACCACTTCATGGTGGTAAGAAGTTTGACACCCGGCCCAGATCCCTCGGCACTTCCTGGAATCCGCTAGAGCATTTCTAGGTGCTTATATTAAGGAATTAAGGCGTCTAGGGGTCCGTGGGGCAAAATGCGGGGAACCAAGATGGCGTGGCGGGTAGGCACCCATGTACGCACAACCACTTTATGGTGGTAAGAAGTTTTACACCCGCCCCAGGTCCCTCGGCCTTTCCTGGAATCCGCTAGAGCAATTCTAGGTGCTTATATTAAGGAATTAAGACTTCTTGGGGACGGTGGGGCAAAATGCAGGGAACCAGGAAGGCGTGGTGGGTAGGCACCCATGTACGCACAACCACCTCATGATGGTAAGAAGTTTGACACCCTCCCCAGGTCCCTCGGCCCTTCCTGGAATCCGCTAGAGCAATTCTAAGTGCTTATATTAAGGAATTAAGGCGTCTAGGGGCCCGTGGGGCAAAATGCGGGGAACCAGGAGGGCGTGGCGGATAGGCACCCATGTACGCACAACCACCTCATGGTGGTAAGAAGTTTGACACCCGGCCCAGGTCCCTCAGCCTTTCCTGGAATCCGCCAGAGCAATTCTAGGTGCTTATATTAAGGAATTAAGGCCTCTGGGGGTCCGTGGGGCAAAATGCAGGGAACCAGGAGGGCGTGGCTGATAGGCACCCATGTACGCATAACCACCTCATGGTGGTAAGAAGTTTGAGACCCGCCCCTGGACCCTCGGCCCTTCCTGGAATCCGCTAGAGCAATTCTAAGTGCTTATATTAAGGAATTAAGGCCTCTGGGAGTCCGTGAGGCAAAATGCAGGGAACCAGGAGGGCGTGGCGGATAGGCACCCATGTACGCACAACCACCTCATGGTGGTAAGAAGTTTGACACCCGCCCAGGTCCCTCTGCCTTTCCTGGAATCCGCCAGAGCAATTCTAGGTGCTTATATTAAGGAATTAAGACGTCTAGGGGTCCGTGGGGCAAAATGCGGGGAACCAGGAGGGCGTGGCGGGTAGGCACCCATGTTTGCACAACCACCTCATGGTGGTAAGAAGTTTGACACTCGACCCAAGTCCCTCGGCCCTTCCTGGAATCCGCTAGAGCAATTCTAGGTGCTTATATTAAGGAATTAAGGCTTCTGGGGGTCCGTGGGGCAAAATGCAGGGAACCAGGAGGGCGTGGCGGGAAGGCACCCATGTACGCACAACCACCTCATGATGGTAAGAAGTTTAACACCCGCCCCAGGTCCCTCGGCTCTTCCTGGAATCCGCTAGAGCAATTCTAGGTGCTTATATTAAGGAATTAAGCCCTCTGGGGGACCGTGGGGCAAAATGCGGGGAACCAGGAGGGCGTGGCGGATAGGCACCCATGTACGCAGAACTACCTCATGGTGGTAAGAAGTTTAACACCCTGCCCAGGTCCCTCGGCCCTTCCTGGAATCCGCTAGAGCAATTCTAAGTGCTTATATTAAGGAATTAAGGCCTCTGGGGGTCCGTGGGGCAAAATGCAGGGAACCAGGAGGGCGTGGCGGATAGGCACCCATGTACGCACAACCACCTCATGGTGGTAAGAAGTTTGACACCCGGCCCAGGTCCCTCTGCCTTTCCTAGAATCCGCCAGAGCAATTCTAGGTGCTTATATTAAGGAATTAAGGCGTCTAGGGGTCCTTGGGGCAAAATGCGGGGAACCAGGAGGGCGTGGCGGGTAGGCACCCATGTACGCACAACCACCTCATGGTGGTAAGAAGTTTGACACCCGCCCCAGGTCCCTCGGCCCTTCCTGGAATCCGCTAGAGCAATTCTAAGTGCTTATATTAAAGAATTAAGGCCTCAGGGAGTCCGTGGGGCAAAATGCAGGGAACCAGGAGGGCGTGGCGGGTAGGCACCCATGTACGCACAACCACTTCATGGTGGTAAGAAGTTTGACACCCGGCCCAGATCCCTCGGCACTTCCTGGAATCCGCTAGAGCATTTCTAGGTGCTTATATTAAGGAATTAAGGCGTCTAGGGGTCCGTGGGGCAAAATGCGGGGAACCAGGAGGGCGTGGCGGGTAGGCACCCATGTACGCACAACCACTTCATGGTGGTAAGAAGTTTGACACCCAGCCCAGGTCCCTCGGCACTTCCTGCAATCCACTAGAACAATTCTAGGTGCTTATATTAAAGAATTAAGCCCTCTGGGAATCCATGGGGCAAAATGCGGGGAACAAGGAGGGTGTGGCGGATAGACACCCATGTACGCAGAACTACCTCATGGTGGTAAGAAGTTTGACACTCGAGCCAAGTCCCTCGGCCCTTACTGGAATCCGCTAGAGCAATTCTAAGTGCTTATATTAAGAAATCAAGGCCTCTGGGAGTCCGTGGGGCAAAATGCAGGGAACCAGGAGGGCGTGGCGGATAGGCACCCATGTACGCACAACCACCTCATGGTGGTAAGAAGTTTGACACCCGGCCCAGGTCCCTCTGCCTTTCCTGGAATCCGCCAGAACAATTCTAGGGGCTTATATTAAGGAATTGAGGCGTCTAGGGGTCCGTGGGGCAAAATGCAGGGAACCAGGAAGGCGTGGCGGGTAGGCACCCATGTACGCACAACCACCTCATGGTGGTAAGAAGTTTGATAACCGGCCCAGGTCCCTCTGCCTTTCCTGGAATCCGCCAGAGCAATTCTAGGTGCTTATATTAAGGAATTAAAGCCTCAGGGAGTCCGTGGGGCAAAATGCATGGAACCAGGAGGGCGTGGCGGGTAGGCACCCATGTACGCACAACCACTTCATGGTGGTAAAAAGTTTCACACCCAGCCCAGGTCCCTCGGCCCTTCCTGAAATCCGCTAGAGCATTTCTAGGTGCTTATATTAAGGAATTAAGGCGTCTAGGGGTCCGTGGGGCAAAATGCGGGGAACCAAGAGGGCGTGGCGGGTAGGCACCTATGTACGCACAATCACCTCATAGTGGTAAGAAGTTTGACACCCGCCCCAGGTCCCTCGGCCATTCCTGGAATCCGCTAGAGCAATTCTAAGTCCTTATATTAAGGAATTAAAGCCTCTGGGAGTCCGTGGGGAAAAATGCAGGGAACCAGGAGGGCGTGGCTGATAGGCACCCATGTACGCATAACCACCTCATGGTGGTAAGAAGTTTGAGACCCGCCCCTGGACCCTCGGCCCTTCCTGGAATCCGCTAGAGCAATTCTAAGTGCTTATATTAAGGAATTAAGGCCTCTGGGAGTCCGTGAGGCAAAATGCAGGGAACCAGGAGGGCGTGGCGGATAGGCACCCATGTACGCACAACCACCTCATGGTGGTAAGAAGTTTGACACCCGGCCCAGGTCCCTCTGCCTTTCCTGGAATCCGCCAGAGCAATTCTAGGTGCTTATATTAAGGAATTAAGACGTCTAGGGGTCCGTGGGGCAAAATGCGGGGAACCAGGAGGGCGTGGCGGGTAGGCACCCATGTTTGCACAACCACCTCATGGTGGTAAGAAGTTTGACACTCGACCCAAGTCCCTCGGCCCTTCCTGGAATCCGCTAGAGCAATTCTAGGTGCTTATATTAAGGAATTAAGGCTTCTGGGGGTCCGTGGGGCAAAATGCAGGGAACCAGGAGGGCGTGGCGGGTAGGCACCCATGTACGCACAACCACCTGATGGTGGTAAGAAGTTTGACACCCGCCCCAGGTCCCTCGGCTCTTCCTGGAATCCGCTAGAGCAATTCTAGGTGCTTATATTAAGGAATTAAGCCCTCTGGGGGACCGCGTGGGGCAAAATGCGGGGAACCAGGAGGGCGTGGCGGATAGGCACCCATGTACGCAGAACTACCTCATGGTGGTAAGAAGTTTAACACCATGCCCAGGTCACTAGGCCCTTCCTGGAATCCGCTAGAGCAATTCTAAGTGCTTATATTAAGGAATTAAGGCCTCTGGGAGTCCGTGGGGCAAAATGCAGGGAACCAGGAGGGCGTGGCGGATAGGCACCCATGTACGCACAACCACCTCATGGTGGTAAGAAGTTTAACACCCTGCCCAGGTCCCTCGGCCCTTCCTGGAATCCGCTAGAGCAATTCTAAGTGCTTATATTAAGGAATTAAGGCCTCTGGGAGTCCGTGGGGCAAAATGCAGGGAACCAGGAGGGCGTGGCGGATAGGCACCCATGTACGCACAACCACCTCATGGTGGTAAGAAGTTTGACACCCGGCCCAGGTCCCTCTGCCTTTCCTGGAATCCGCCAGAGCAATTCTAGGTGCTTATATTAAGGAATTAAGGCGTCTAGGGGTCCTTGGGGCAAAATGCGGGGAACCAGGAGGGCGTGGCGGGTAGGCACCCATGTACGCACAACTACCTCATGGTGGTAAGAAGTTTGACACCCACCCCAGGTCCCTCGGCCCTTCCTGGAATCCGCTAGAGCAATTCTAAGTGCTTATATTAAAGAATTAAGGCCTCAGGGAGTCCGTGGGGCAAAATGCAGGGAACCAGGAGGGCGTGGCGGGTAGGCACCCATGTACGCACAACCACTTCATGGTGGTAAGAAGTTTGACACCCGGCCCAGATCCCTCGGCACTTCCTGGAATCCGCTAGAGCAATTCTAGGTGCTTATATTAAGGAATTAAGGCTTCTGGGGGTCCGTGGGGCAAAATGCAGGGAACCAGGAGGGCGTGGCGGGAAGGCACCCATGTACGCACAACCACCTCATGATGGTAAGAAGTTTAACACCCGCCCCAGGTCCCTCGGCTCTTCCTGGAATCCGCTAGAGCAATTCTAGGTGCTTATATTAAGGAATTAAGCCCTCTGGGGGACCGTGGGGCAAAATGCGGGGAACCAGGAGGGCGTGGCGGATAGGCACCCATGTATGCAGAACTACCTCATGGTGGTAAGAAGTTTAACACCCTGCCCAGGTCCCTCGGCCCTTCCTGGAATCCGCTAGAGCAATTCTAAGTGCTTATATTAAGGAATTAAGGCCTCTGGGGGTCCGTGGGGCAAAATGCAGGGAACCAGGAGGGCGTGGCGGATAGGCACCCATGTACGCACAACCACCTCATGGTGGTAAGAAGTTTGACACCCGGCCCAGGTCCCTCTGCCTTTCCTGGAATCCGCCAGAGCAATTCTAGGTGCTTATATTAAGGAATTAAGGCGTCTAGGGGTCCTTGGGGCAAAATGCGGGGAACCAGGAGGGCGTGGCGGGTAGGCACCCATGTACGCACAACCACCTCATGGTGGTAAGAAGTTTGACACCCGCCCCAGGTCCCTCGGCCCTTCCTGGAATCCGCTAGAGCAATTCTAAGTGCTTATATTAAAGAATTAAGGCCTCAGGGAGTCCGTGGGGCAAAATGCAGGGAACCAGGAGGGCGTGGCGGGTAGGCACCCATGTACGCACAACCACTTCATGGTGGTAAGAAGTTTGACACCCGGCCCAGATCCCTCGGCACTTCCTGGAATCCGCTAGAGCATTTCTAGGTGCTTATATTAAGGAATTAAGGCGTCTAGGGGTCCGTGGGGCAAAATGCGGGGAACCAAGAGGGCGTGGCGGGTAGCCACCCATGTACGCACAACTACTTCATGGTGGTAAGAAGTTTGACACCCAGCCCAGGTCCCTCTGCCTTTCCTGGAATCCGCAAGAGCAATTCTAGGTGCTTATATTAAGGAATTAAAGCCTCAGGGAGTCCGTGGGGCAAAATGCATGGAACCAGGAGGGCGTGGCGGGTAGGCACCCATGTACGCACAACCACTTCATGGTGGTAAAAAGTTTCACACCCAGCCCAGGTCCCTCGGCCCTTCCTGAAATCTGCTGGAGCAATTCTAGGTGCTTATATTAAGGAATTAAGACCTCTGGGGGTCCGTGGGGCAAAATGCGGGGAACCAGGAAGGCGTGGCGGGTAGGCACCCATGTACGCACAACCACCTCATGGTGATAAGAAGTTTGACACCCGCCCCAGGTCCCTCGGCCATTCCTGGAATCCGCCAGAGCAATTCTAGGTGCTTATATTAAGGAATTAAGGCGTGTAGGGGTCCGTGGGGAAAAATGCGGGGAACCAGGAGGGCGTGGCGGGTAGGCACCCATGTACGCACAACCACCTCATGGTGGTAAGAAGTTTGACACTCGACGCAAGTCCCTCGGCCCTTCCTGGAATCCGCTAGAGCAATTCAAGGTGCTTATATTAAGGAATTAAGGCTTCTGGGGGTCCGTGGGGCAAAATGCAGGGAACCTGGAGGGCGTGGCGGGTAGGCACCCATGTACGCACAACCACTTCATGGTGGTAAGAAGTTTGACACCCGGCCCAGATCCCTCGGCACTTCCTGGAATCCGCTAGAGCATTTCTAGGTGCTTATATTAAGGAATTAAGGCGTCTCGGGGTCCGTGGGGCAAAATGCGGGGAACCAAGAGGGCGGGGCGGGTAGGCACCCATGTACGCACAACCACTTCATGGTGGTAAGAAGTTTTACACCCAGCCCAGGTCCCTCGGCCCTACCTGCAATCCTCTAGAACAATTCTAGGTGCTTATAATAAAGAATTAAGCCCTCTGGGAATCCGTGGGGAAAAATGCGGGGAACAAGGAGGGTGTGGCGGATAGACACCCATGTACGCAGAACTACCTCATGGTGGTAAGAAGTTTGACACTCGAGCCAAGGCCCTCGGCCCTTACTGGAATCCGCTAGAGCAATTCTAAGTGCTTATATTAAGGAATTAAGGCCTCTGGGAGTCCGTGGGGCAAAATGCAGGGAACCAGGAGGGCGTGGCGGATAGGCACCCATGTACGCACAACCACCTCATGGTGGTAAGAAGTTTGACACCCGGCCCAGGTCCCTCTGCCCTTCCTGGAATCCGCCAGAGCAATTCTAGGTGCTTATATTAAGGAATTAAGACGTCTAGGGGTCCGTGGGGCAAAATGCGGGGAACCAGGAGGGCGTGGCGGGTAGGCACCCATGTACGCACAACCACCTCATGGTGGTAAGAAGTTTGACACTCGACCCAAGTCCCTCGGCCCTTCCTGGAATCCGCTAGAGCAATTCTAGGTGCTTATATTAAGGAATTAAGGCTTCTGGGGGTCCGTGGGGCAAAATGCAGGGAACCAGGAGGGCGTGGCGGGTAGGCACCCATGTACGCACAACCACCTGATGGTGGTAAGAAGTTTGACACCCGCCCCAGGTCCCTCGGCTCTTCCTGGAATCCGCTAGAGCAATTCTAGGTGCTTATATTAAGGAATTAAGGCCTCTGGGAGTCCGTGGGGCAAAATGCAGGGAACCAGGAGGGCGTGGCGGATAAGCACCCATGTACGCACAACCACCTCATGGTGGTAAGAAGTTTGACACCCGGCCCAGGTCCCTCTGCCTTTCCTGGAATCCGCCAGAGCAATTCTAGGTGCTTATATTAAGGAATTAAGGCGTCTAGGGGTCCTTGGGGCAAAATGCGGGGAACCAAGAGGGCGTGGCGGGTAGGCACCCATGTACGCACAACCACCTCATGGTGGTAAGAAGTTTGACACCCGCCCCAGGTCCCTCGGCCCTTCCTGGAATCCGCTAGAGCAATTCTAAGTGCTTATATTAAAGAATTAAGGCCTCAGGGAGTCCGTGGGGCAAAATGCAGGGAACCAGGAGGGCGTGGCGGGTAGGCACCCATGTACGCACAACCACTTCCTGGTGGTAAGAAGTTTGACACCCGGCCCAGATCCCTCGGCACTTCCTGGAATCCGCTAGAGCATTTCTAGGTGCTTATATTAAGGAATTAAGGCGTCTAGGTGTCCGTGGGGCAAAATGCGGGGAACCAAGAGGGCGTGGCGGGTAGGCACCCATGTACGCACAACCACCTCATGGTGGTAAGAAGTTTGACACTCGACCCAAGTCCCTCGGCCCTTCCTGGAATCCGCTAGAGCAATTCTAGGTGCTTATATTAAGGAATTAAGGCTTCTGGGGGTCCGTGGGGCAAAATGCAGGGAACCAGGAGGGCGTGGCGGGTAGGCACCCATGTACGCACAACCACCTCATGATGGTAAGAAGTTTAACACCCGCCCCAGGTCCCTCGGCTCTTCCTGGAATCCGCTAGAGCAATTCTAGGTGCTTATATTAAGGAATTAAGGCGTCTAGGGGTCCTTGGGGCAAAATGCGGGGAACCAGGAGGGCGTGGCGGGTAGGCACCCATGTACGCACAACCACCTCATGGTGGTAAGAAGTTTGACACCCGCCCCAGGTCCCTCGGCCCTTCCTGGAATCCGCTAGAGCAATTCTAAGTGCTTATATTAAGGAATTAAGGCCTCTGGGGGTCCGTGGGGCAAAATGCAGGGAACCAGGAGGGCGTGGCGGATAGGCACCCATGTACGCACAACCACCTCATGGTGGTAAGAAGTTTGACACCCGGCCCAGGTCCCTCTGCCTTTCCTGGAATCCGCCAGAGCAATTCTAGGTGCTTATATTAAGGAATTAAGGCGTCTAGGGGTCCTTGGGGCAAAATGCGGGGAACCAGGAGGGCGTGGCGGGTAGGCACCCATGTACGCACAACCACCTCATGGTGGTAAGAAGTTTGACACCCGTCCCAGGTCCCTCGGCCCTTCCTGGAATCCGCTAGAGCAATTCTAAGTGCTTATATTAAAGAATTAAGGCCTTAGGGAGTCCGTGGGGCAAAATGCAGGGAACCAGGAGGGCGTGGCAGGTAGGCACCCATGTACGCACAACCACTTCATGGTGGTAAGAAGTTTGACACCCGGCCCAGATCCCTCGGCACTTCCTGGAATCCGCTAGAGCATTTCTAGGTGCTTATATTAAGGAATTAAGGCGTCTAGGGGTCCGTGGGGCAAAATGCGGGGAACCAAGAGGGCGTGGCGGGTAGCCACCCATGTACGCACAACCACTTCATGGTTGTAAGAAGTTTGACACCCAGCCCAGGTCCCTCGGCCCTTCCTGCAATCCACTAGAACAATTCTAGGTGCTTATATTAAAGAATTAAGCCCTCTGGGAATCCATGGGGCAAAATGCGGGGAACAAGGAGGGTGTGGCGGATAGACACCCATGTACGCAGAACTACCTCATGGTGGTAAGAAGTTTGACACTCGAGCCAAGTCCCTCGGCCCTTACTGGAATCCGCTAGAGCAATTCTAAGTGCTTATATTAAGAAATCAAGGCCTCTGGGAGTCCGTGGGGCAAAATGCAGGGAACCAGGAGGGCGTGGCGGATAGGCACCCATGTACGCACAACCACCTCATGGTGGTAAGAAGTTTGACACCCGGCCCAGGTCCCTCTGCCTTTCCTGGAATCCGCCAGAGCAATTCTAGGGGCTTATATTAAGGAATTGAGGCGTCTAGGGGTTCGTGGGGCAAAATGCAGGGAACCAGGAGGGCGTGGCGGGTAGGCACCCATGTACGCACAACCACCTCATGGTGGTAAGAAGTTTGATAATCGGCCCAGGTCCCTCTGCCTTTCCTGGAATCCGCCAGAGCAATTCTAGGTGCTTTTATTAAGGAATTAAAGCCTCAGGGAGTCCGTGGGGCAAAATGCATGGAACCAGGAGGGCGTGGCGGGTAGGCACCCATGTACGCACAACCACTTCATGGTGGTAAAAAGTTTGACACCCGGCCCAGATCCCTCGGCACTTCCTGGAATCCGCTAGAGCATTTCTAGTTGCTTATATTAAGGAATTAAGGCGTCTAGGGGTCCGTGGGGCAAAATGCGGGGAACCAAGAGGGCGTGGCGGGTAGGCACCCATGTACGCACAACAACTTCATGGTGGTAAGAAGTTTCACACCCAGCCCAGGTCCCTCGGCCCTTCCTGAAATCTGCTGGAGCAATTCTAGGTGCTTATATTAAGGAATTAAGACCTCTGGGGGTCCGTGGGGCAAAATGCGGGGAACCAGGAAGGCGTGGCGGGTAGGCACCCATGTACGCACAACCACCTCATGGTGGTAAGAAGTTTGACACCCGCCCCAGGTCCCTCGGCCATTCCTGGAATCCGCTAGAGCAATTCTAAGTGCTTATATTAAGGAATTAAGGCCTCTGGGAGACCGTGGGGCAAAATGCAGGGAACCAGTAGGGCGTGGCGGATAGGCACCCATGTACTCACAACAACCACATGGTGGTAAGAAGTTTGACACCCGGCCCAGGTCCCTTTGCCTTTCCTGGAATCCGCCAGAGCAATTCTAGGTGCTTATATTAAGGAATTAAGGCGTGTAGGGGTCCGTGGGGAAAAATGCGGGGAACCAGGATGGCGTGGCGGGTAGGCACCCATGTACGCACAACCACCTCATGGTGGTAAGAAGTTTGACACTCGACGCAAGTCCCTCGGCCCTTCCTGGAATCCGCTAGAGCAATTCAAGGTGCTTATATTAAGGAATTAAGGCTTCTGGGGGTCCGTGGGGCAAAATGCAGGGAACCAGGAGGGCGTGGCGGGTAGGCACCCATGTACGCACAACCACTTCATGGTGGTAAGAAGTTTGACACCCGGCCCAGATCCCTCGGCACTTCCTGGAATCCGCTAGAGCATTTCTAGGTGCTTATATTAAGGAATTAAGGTGTCTAGGGGTCCGTGGGGCAAAATGCGGGGAACCAAGAGGGCGTGGCGGGTAGGCACCCATGTACGCACAACCACTTCATGGTGGTAAGAAGTTTTACACCCAGCCCAGGTCCCTCGGCCCTACCTGCAATCCGCTAGAACAATTCTAGGTGCTTATAATAAAGAATTAAGCCCTCTGGGAATCCGTGGGGCAAAATGCGGGGAACAAGGAGGGTGTGGCGGATAGACACCCATGTACGCAGAACTACCTCATGGTGGTAAGAAGTTTGACACTCGAGCCAAGTCCCTCGGCCCTTACTGGAATCCGCTAGAGCAATTCTAAGTGCTTATATTAAGGAATTAAGGCCTCTGGGAGTCCGTGGGGCAAAATGCAGGGAACCAGGAGGGCGTGGCTGATAGGCACCCATGTACGCACAACCACCTCATGGTGGTAAGAAGTTTGACACCCGGCCCAGGTCCCTTTGCCTTTCCTGGAATCCGCCAGAGCAATTCTAGGTGCTTATATTAAGGAATTAAGGCGTGTAGGGGTCCGTGGGGCAAAATGCGGGGAACCAGGAGGGCGTGGCGGGTAGGCACCCATGTACGCACAACCTCCTCATGGTGGTAAGAAGTTTGACACTCGACGCAAGTCCCTCGGCCCTTCCTGGAATCCGCTAGAGCAATTCTAGGTGCTTATATTAAGGAATTAAGGCTTCTGGGGGTCCGTGGGGCAAAATGCAGGGAACCAGGAGGGCGTGGCGGAAAGGCACCCATGTACGCAGAACTACCTCATGGTGGTAAGAAGTTTGCCACCCGGCCCAGGTCCATCGGCCCTTCCTGGAATCCGCTAGAGCAATTCTAGGTGCTTATATTAAGGAATTAAGTCCTCTGAGGGTCCGTGGGGCTAAATGCGGGGAACCAGGAGGGCGTGGCGGGTAGGCACCCATGTACGTACAACCACCTCATGGTGGTAAGAAGTTTGACACCCGCCCCAGGTCCCTCGGCCCTTCCTGGAATCCGCTAGAGCAATTCTAAGTGCTTATATTAAGGAATTTAGACCTCCGGGGGACGGTGGGGCAAAATGCGGGGAACCAGGAGAGCGTGGCGGGTAGGTACACATGTACGCACAACGCCCTCATGGTGGTAAGAAGTTTGACACCCGGCCCAGGTCCCTCAGCCATTCCTGGAATCCGCTAGAGCAATTCTAGGTGCTTATATTGAGGAATTAAGATCTCCGGGGGTCCGTGGGGCTAAATGCGGGGAACCAGGAGGGCGTGGCGGAAAGGCACCCATGTACGCAGAACTACCTCATGGTGGTAAGAAGTTTGCCACCCGGCCCAGATCCATCGGCCCTTCCTGGAAACCGCTAGAGCAATTCTAGGTGCTTATATTAAGGAATTAAGACCTCTGAGGGTCCGTGGGGCTAAATGCGGGGAACCAGGAGGGCGTGGCGGGTAGGCACCCATGTACGTACAACCACCTCATGGTGGTAAGAAGTTTGACACCCGCCCCAGGTCCCTCGGCCCTTCCTGGAATCCGCTAGAGCAATTCTAGGTGCTTATATTAAGGAATTAAGGCTTCTGGGGATCCGTGGGGCAAAATGCAGGGAACCAGGAGGGCGTGGCGGGTAGGCACCCATGTACGCACAACCACCTCATGGTGGTAAGAAGTTTGACACCCGGCCCAGGTCCCTCTGCCTTTCCTGGAATCCGCCAGGGCAATTCTAGGTGCTTATATTAAGGAATTAAGGCGTCTAGGGGTCCTTGGGGCAAAATGCGGGGAACCAGGAGGGCGTGGCGGGTTAGGCACCCATGTACGCACAACCACCTCATGGTGGTAAGAAGTTTGACACCCGCCCCAGGTCCCTCGGCCCTTCCTGGAATCCGCTAGAGCAATTCTAAGTGCTTATATTAAAGAATTAAGGCCTCAGGGAGTCCGTGGGGCAAAATGCAGGGAACCAGGAGGGCGTGGCGGGTAGGCACCCATGTACGCACAACCACTTCATGGTGGTAAGAAGTTTGACACCCGGCCCAGGTCCCTCTGCCTTTCCTGGAATCCGCCAGAGCAATTCTAGGTGCTTATATTAAGGAATTAAGGCGTCTAGGGGTCCTTGGGGCAAAATGCGCGGAACCAGGAGGGCGTGACGGGTAGGCACCCATGTACGCACAACCACCTCATGGTGGTAAGAAGTTTGACACCCGCCCCAGGTCCCTCGGCCCTTCCTGGAATCCGCTAGAGCAATTCTAAGTGCTTATATTAAAGAATTAAGGCCTCAGGGAGTCCGTGGGGCAAAATGCAGGGAACCAGGAGGGCATGGCGGGTAGGCACTCATGTACGCACAACCACTTCATGGTGGTAAGAAGTTTGACACCCGGCCCAGATCCCTCGGCACTTCCTGGAATCCGCTAGAGCATTTCTAGGTGCTTATATTAAGGAATTAAGGCGTCTAGGGGTCCGTGGGGCAAAATGCGGGGAACCAAGAGGGCGTGGCGGGTAGCCACCCATGTACGCACAACCACTTCATGGTGGTAAGAAGTTTGACACCCAGCCCAGGTCCCTCGGCCCTTCCTGCAATCCACTAGAACAATTCTAGGTGCTTATATTAAAGAATTAAACCCTCTGGGAATCCATGGGGCAAAATGCGGGGAACAAGGAGGGTGTGGCGGATAGACACCCATGTACGCAGAACTACCTCATGGTGGTAAGAAGTTTGACACTCGAGCCAAGTCCCTCGGCCCTTACTGGAATCCGCTAGAGCAATTCTAAGTGCTTATATTAAGAAATCAAGGCCTCTGGGAGTCCGTGGGGCAAAATGCAGGGAACCAGGAGGGTGTGGCGGATAGACACCCATGTTCGCAGAACTACCTCATGGTGGTAAGAAGTTTGACACTCGAGCCAAGTCCCTCGGCCCTTACTGGAATCCGCTAGAGCAATTCTAAGTGCTTATATTAAGAAATCAAGGCCTCTGGGAGTCCGTGGGGCAAAATGCAGGGAACCAGGAGGGCGTGGCGGATAGGCACCCATGTACGCACAACCACCTCATGGTGGTAAGAAGTTTGACACCCGGCCCAGGTCCCTCTGCCTTTCCTGGAATCCGCCAGAGCAATTCTAGGGGCTTATATTAAGGAATTGAGGCGTCTAGGGGTCCGTGGGGCAAAATGCAGGGAACCAGGAGGGCGTGGCGGGTAGGCACCCATGTACGCACAACCACCTCATGGTGGTAAGAAGTTTGACACCCGGCCCAGGTCCCTCTGCCTTTCCTGGAATCCGCCAGAGCAATTCTAGGTGCTTATATTAAGGAATTAAGGCGTCTAGGGGTCCTTGGGGCAAAATGCGGGGAACCAGGAGGGCGTGGCAGGTAGGCACCCATGTACGCACAACTACCTCATGGTGGTAAGAAGTTTGACACCCGCCCCAGGTCCCTCGGCCCTTCCTGGAATCCGCTAGAGCAATTCTAAGTGCTTATATTAAAGAATTAAGGCCTCAGGGAGTCCGTGGGGCAAAATGCAGGGAACCAGGAGGGCGTGGCGGGTAGGCACCCATGTACGCACAACCACTTCATGGTGGTAAGAAGTTTGACACCCGGCCCAGATCCCTCGGCACTTCCTGGAATCCGCTAGAGCATTTCTAGGTGCTTATATTAAGGAATTAAGGCGTCTAGGGGTCCGTGGGGCAAAATGCGGGGAACCAAGAGGGCGTGGCGGGTAGCCACCCATGTACGCACAACCACTTCATGGTGGTAAGAAGTTTGACACCCAGCCCAGGTCCCTCGGCCCTTCCTGCAATCCACTAGAACAATTCTAGGTGCTTATATTAAAGAATTAAACCCTCTGGGAATCCATGGGGCAAAATGCGGGGAACAAGGAGGGTGTGGCGGATAGACACCCATGTACGCAGAACTACCTCATGGTGGTAAGAAGTTTGACACTCGAGCCAAGTCCCTCGGCCCTTACTGGAATCCGCTAGAGCAATTCTAAGTGCTTATATTAAGAAATCAAGGCCTCTGGGAGTCCGTGGGGCAAAATGCAGGGAACCAGGAGGGCGTGGCGGATAGGCACCCATGTACGCACAACCACCTCATGGTGGTAAGAAGTTTGACACCCGGCCCAGGTCCCTCTGCATTTCCTGGAATCCGCCAGAGCAATTCTAGGGGCTTATATTAAGGAATTGAGGCGTCTAGGGGTCCGTGGGGCAAAATGCAGGGAACCAGGAGGGCGTGGCGGGTAGGCACCCATGTACGCACAACCACTTCATGGTGGTAAAAAGTTTGACACCCGGCCCAGATCCCTCGGCATTTCCTGGAATCCGCTAGAGCATTTCTAGTTGCTTATATTAAGGAATTAAGGCGTCTAGGGGTCCGTGGGGCAAAATGCGGGGAACCAAGAGGGCGTGGCGGGTAGGCACCCATGTACGCACAACCACTTCATGGTGGTAAGAAGTTTCACACCCAGCCCAGGTCCCTCGGCCCTTCCTGAAATCTGCTGGAGCAATTCTAGGTGCTTATATTAAGGAATTAAGACTTCTGGGGGTCCGTGGGGCAAAATGCGGGGAACCAGGAAGGCGTGGCGGGTAGGCACCCATGTACGCACAACCACCTCATGGTGGTAAGAAGTTTGACACCCGCCCCAGGTCCCTCGGCCATTCCTGGAGTCCGCTAGAGCAATTCTAAGTGCTTATATTAAGGAATTAAGGCCTCTGGGAGACCGTGGGGCAAAATGCAGGGAACCAGGAGGGCGTGGCGGATAGGCACCCATGTACTCACAACAACCACATGGTGGTAAGAAGTTTGACACCCGGCCCAGGTCCCTTTGCCTTTCCTGGAATCCGCCAGAGCAATTCTAGGTGCTTATATTAAGGAATTAAGGCGTGTAGGGGTCCGTGGGGAAAAATGCGGGGAACCAAGAGGGCGTGGCGGGTAGGCACCCATGTACGCACAACCACCTCATGGTGGTAAGAAGTTTGACACTCAACGCAAGTCCCTCGGCCCTTCCTGGAATCCGCTAGAGCAATTCAAGGTGCTTATATTAAGGAATTAAGGCTTCTGGGGGTCCGTGGGGCAAAATGCAGGGAACCAGGAGGGCGTGGCGGGTAGGCACCCATGTACGCACAACCACTTCATGGTGGTAAGAAGTTTGACACCCGGCCCAGATCCCTCGGCACTTCCTGGAATCCGCTAGAGCATTTCTAGGTGCTTATATTAAGGAATTAAGGCGTCTAGGGGTCCGTGGGGCAAAATGCGGGGAACAAGGAGGGTGTGGCGGATAGACACCCATGTACGCAGAACTACCTCATGGTGGTAAGAAGTTTGACACTCGAGCCAAGTCCCTCGGCCCTTACTGGAATCCGCTAGAGCAATTCTAAGTGCTTATATTAAGGAATTAAGGCCTCTGGGAGTCCGTGGGGCAAAATGCAGGGAACCAGGAGGGCGTGGCGGATAGGCACCCATGTACGCACAACCACCTCATAGTGGTAAGAAGTTTGACACCCGGCCCAGGTCCCTTTGCCTTTCCTGGAATCCGCCAGAGCAATTCTAGGTGCTTATTTTAAGGAATTAAGGCGTGTAGGGGTCCGTGGGGCAAAATGCGGGGAACCAGGAGGGCGTGGCGGGTAGGCACCCATGTACGCACAACCTCCTCATGGTGGTAAGAAGTTTGACACTCGACGCAAGTCCCTCGGCCCTTCCTGGAATCCGCTAGAGCAATTCTAGGTGCTTATATTAAGGAATTAAGGCTTCTGGGGGTCCGTGGGGCAAAATGCAGGGAACCAGGAGGGCGTGGCGGAAAGGCACCCATGTACGCAGAACTACCTCATGGTGGTAAGAAGTTTGCCACCCGGCCCAGGTCTATCGGCCCTTCCTGGAATCCGCTAGAGCATTTCTAGGTGCTTATATTAAGGAATTAAGGCGTCTAGGGGTCCGTGGGGCAAAATGCGGGGAACCAAGAGGGCGTGGCGGGTAGCCACCCATGTACGCACAACCACTTCATGGTGGTAAGAAGTTTGACACCCAGCCCAGGTCCCTCGGCCCTTCCTGCAATCCACTAGAACAATTCTAGGTGCTTATATTAAAGAATTAAACCCTCTGGGAATCCATGGGGCAAAATGCGGGGAACAAGGAGGGTGTGGCGGATAGACACCCATGTACGCAGAACTACCTCATGGTGGTAAGAAGTTTGACACTCGAGCCAAGTCCCTCGGCCCTTACTGGAATCCGCTAGAGCAATTCTAAGTGCTTATATTAAGAAATCAAGGCCTCTGGGAGTCCGTGGGGCAAAATGCAGGGAACCAGGAGGGTGTGGCGGATAGACACCCATGTACGCAGAACTACCTCATGGTGGTAAGAAGTTTGACACTCGAGCCAAGTCCCTCGGCCCTTACTGGAATCCGCTAGAGCAATTCTAAGTGCTTATATTAAGAAATCAAGGCCTCTGGGAGTCCGTGGGGCAAAATGCAGGGAACCAGGAGGGCGTGGCGGATAGGCACCCATGTACGCACAACCACCTCATGGTGGTAAGAAGTTTGACACCCGGCCCAGGTCCCTCTGCCTTTCCTGGAATCCGCCAGAGCAATTCTAGGGGCTTATATTAAGGAATTGAGGCGTCTAGGGGTCCGTGGGGCAAAATGCAGGGAACCAGGAGGGCGTGGCGGGTAGGCACCCATGTACGCACAACCACCTCATGGTGGTAAGAAGTTTGACACCCGGACCAGGTCCCTCTGCTTTTCCTGGAATCCGCCAGAGCAATTCTAGGTGCTTATATTAAGGAATTAAGGCGTCTAGGGGTCCTTGGGGCAAAATGCGGGGAACCAGGAGGGCGTGGCAGGTAGGCACCCATGTACGCACAACTACCTCATGGTGGTAAGAAGTTTGACACCCGCCCCAGGTCCCTCGGCCCTTCCTGGAATCCGCTAGAGCAATTCTAAGTGCTTATATTAAAGAATTAAGGCCTCAGGGAGTCCGTGGGGCAAAATGCAGGGAACCAGGAGGGCGTGGCGGGTAGGCACCCATGTACGCACAACCACTTCATGGTGGTAAGAAGTTTGACACCCGGCCCAGATCCCTCGGCACTTCCTGGAATCCGCTAGAGCATTTCTAGGTGCTTATATTAAGGAATTAAGGCGTCTAGGGGTCCGTGGGGCAAAATGCGGGGAACCAAGAGGGCGTGGCGGGTAGCCACCCATGTACGCACAACCACTTCATGGTGGTAAGAAGTTTGACACCCAGCCCAGGTCCCTCGGCCCTTCCTGCAATCCACTAGAACAATTCTAGGTGCTTATATTAAAGAATTAAACCCTCTGGGAATCCATGGGGCAAAATGCGGGGAACAAGGAGGGTGTGGCGGATAGACACCTATGTACGCAGAACTACCTCATGGTGGTAAGAAGTTTGACACTCGAGCCAAGTCCCTCGGCCCTTACTGGAATCCGCTAGAGCAATTCTAAGTGCTTATATTAAGAAATCAAGGCCTCTGGGAGTCCGTGGGGCAAAATGCAGGGAACCAGGAGGGTGTGGCGGATAGACACCCATGTACGCAGAACTACCTCATGGTGGTAAGAAGTTTGACACTCGAGCCAAGTCCCTCGGCCCTTACTGGAATCCGCTAGAGCAATTCTAAGTGCTTATATTAAGAAATCAAGGCCTCTGGGAGTCCGTGGGGCAAAATGCAGGGAACCAGGAGGGCGTGGCGGATAGGCACCCATGTACGCACAACCACCTCATGGTGGTAAGAAGTTTGACACCCGGCCCAGGTCCCTCTGCCTTTCCTGGAATCCGCCAGAGCAATTCTAGGGGCTTATATTAAGGAATTGAGGCGTCTAGGGGTCCGTGGGGCAAAATGCAGGGAACCAGGAGGGCGTGGCGGGTAGGCACCCATGTACGCACAACCACCTCATGGTGGTAAGAAGTTTGACACCCGGCCCAGGTCCCTCTGCCTTTCCTGGAATCCGCCAGAGCAATTCTAGGTGCTTATATTAAGGAATTAAGGCGTCTAGGGGTCCTTGGGGCAAAATGCGGGGAACCAGGAGGGCGTGGCAGGTAGGCACCCATGTACGCACAACTACCTCATGGTGGTAAGAAGTTTGACACCCGCCCCAGGTCCCTCGGCCTTTCCTGGAATCCGCTAGAGCAATTCTAAGTGCTTATATTAAAGAATTAAGGCCTCAGGGAGTCCGTGGGGCAAAATGCAGGGAACCAGGAGGGCGTGGTGGGTAGGCACCCATGTACGCACAACCACTTCATGGTGGTAAGAAGTTTGACACCCGGCCCAGGTCCCTCTGCCTTTCCTGGAATCCGCCAGAGCAATTCTAGGGGCTTATATTAAGGAATTGAGGCGTCTAGGGGTCCGTGGGTCAAAATGCAGGGAACCAGGAGGGCGTGGCGGGTAGGCACCCATGTACGCACAACCACCTCATGGTGGTAAGAAGTTTGACACCCGGCCCAGGTCCCTCTGCCTTTCCTGGAATCCGCCAGAGCAATTCTAGGTGCTTATATTAAGGAATTAAGGCGTCTAGGGGTCCTTGGGGCAAAATGCGGGGAACCAGGAGGGCGTGGCAGGTAGGCACCCATGTACGCACAACTACCTCATGGTGGTAAGAAGTTTGACACCCGCCCCAGGTCCCTCGGCCTTTCCTGGAATCCGCTAGAGCAATTCTAAGTGCTTATATTAAAGAATTAAGGCCTCAGGGAGTCCGTGGGGCAAAATGCAGGGAACCAGGAGGGCGTGGCGGGTAGGCACCCATGTACGCACAACCACTTCATGGTGGTAAGAAGTTTGACACCCGGCCCAGATCCCTCGGCACTTCCTGGAATCCGCTAGAGCATTTCTAGGTGCTTATATTAAGGAATTAAGGCGTCTAGGGGTCCGTGGGGCAAAATGCGGGGAACCAAGAGGGCGTGGCGGGTAGCCACCCATGTACGCACAACCACTTCATGGTGGTAAGAAGTTTGACACCCAGCCCAGGTCCCTCGGCCCTTCCTGCAATCCACTAGAACAATTCTAGGTGCTTATATTAAAGAATTAAACCCTCTGGGAATCCATGGGGCAAAATGCGGGGAACAAGGAGGGTGTGGCGGATAGACACCCATGTACGCAGAACTACCTCATGGTGGTAAGAAGTTTGACACTCGAGCCAAGTCCCTCGGCCCTTACTGGAATCCGCTAGAGCAATTCTAAGTGCTTATATTAAGAAATCAACGCCTCTGGGAGTCCGTGGGGCAAAATGCAGGGAACCAGGAGGGCGTGGCGGATAGGCACCCATGTACGCACAACCACCTCATGGTGGTAAGAAGTTTGACACCCGGCCCAGGTCCCTCTGCCTTTCCTGGAATCCGCCAGAGCAATTCTAGGTGCTTATATTAAGGAATTAAGGCGTCTAGGGGTCCGTGGGGCAAAATGCAGGGAACCAGGAGGGCGTGGCGGGTAGGCACCCATGTACGCACAACCACTTCCTAGTGGTAAGAAGATTGACACCCGGCCCAGATCCCTCGGCACTTCCTGGAATCCGCTAGAGCATTTCTAGGTGCTTATATTAAGGAATTAAGGCGTCTAGGGGTCCGTGGGGCAAAATGCGGGGAACCAAGAGGGCGTGGCGGGTAGGCACCTATGTACGCACAATCACCTCATAGTGGTAAGAAGTTTGACACCCGCCCCAGGTCCCTCGGCCATTCCTGGAATCCGCTAGAGCATTTCTAGTTGCTTATATTAAGGAATTAAGGCGTCTAGGGGTCCGTGGGGCAAAATGCGGGGAACCAAGAGGGCGTGGCGGGTAGGCACCCATGTACGCACAACCACTTCATGGTGGTAAGAAGTTTCACACCCAGCCCAGGTCCCTCGGCCCTTCCTGAAATCTGCTGGAGCAATTCTAGGTGCTTATATTAAGGAATTAAGACTTCTGGGGGTCCGTGGGGCAAAATGCGGGGAACCAGGAAGGCGTGGCGGGTAGGCACCCATGTACGCACAACCACCTCATGGTGGTAAGAAGTTTGACACCCGCCCCAGGTCCCTCGGCCATTCCTGGAATCCGCTAGAGCAATTCTAAGTGCTTATATTAAGGAATTAAGGCCTCTGGGAGACCGTGGGGCAAAATGCAGGGAACCAGGAGGGCGTGGCGGATAGGCACCCATGTACTCACAACAACCACATGGTGGTAAGAAGTTTGACACCCGGCCCAGGTCCCTTTGCCTTTCCTGGAATCCGCCAGAGCAATTCTAGGTGCTTATATTAAGGAATTAAGGCGTGTAGGGGTCCGTGGGGAAAAATGCGGGGAACCAAGAGGGCGTGGCGGGTAGGCACCCATGTACGCACAACCACCTCATGGTGGTAAGAAGTTTGACACTCAACGCAAGTCCCTCGGCCCTTCCTGGAATCCGCTAGAGCAATTCAAGGTGCTTATATTAAGGAATTAAGGCTTCTGGGGGTCCGTGGGGCAAAATGCAGGGAACCAGGAGGGCGTGGCGGGTAGGCACCCATGTACGCACAACCACTTCATGGTGGTAAGAAGTTTGACACCCGGCCCAGATCCCTCGGCACTTCCTGGAATCCGCTAGAGCATTTCTAGGTGCTTATATTAAGGAATTAAGGCGTCTAGGGGTCCGTGGGGCAAAATGCGGGGAACAAGGAGGGTGTGGCGGATAGACACCCATGTACGCAGAACTACCTCATGGTGGTAAGAAGTTTGACACTCGAGCCAAGTCCCTCGGCCCTTACTGGAATCCGCTAGAGCAATTCTAAGTGCTTATATTAAGGAATTAAGGCCTCTGGGAGTCCGTGGGGCAAAATGCAGGGAACCAGGAGGGCGTGGCGGATAGGCACCCATGTACGCACAACCACCTCATGGTGGTAAGAAGTTTGACACCCGGCCCAGGTCCCTTTGCCTTTCCTGGAATCCGCCAGAGCAATTCTAGGTGCTTATTTTAAGGAATTAAGGCGTGTAGGGGTCCGTTGGGCAAAATGCGGGGAACCAGGAGGGCGTGGCGGGTAGGCACCCATGTACGCACAACCTCCTCATGGTGGTAAGAAGTTTGACACTCGACGCAAGTCCCTCGGCCCTTCCTGGAATCCGCTAGAGCAATTCTAGGTGCTTATATTAAGGAATTAAGGCTTCTGGGGGTCCGTGGGGCAAAATGCAGGGAACCAGGAGGGCGTGGCGGAAAGGCACCCATGTACGCAGAACTACCTCATGGTGGTAAGAAGTTTGCCACCCGGCCCAGGTCTATCGGCCCTTCCTGGAATCCGCTAGAGCAATTCTAGGTGCTTATATTAAGGAATTAAGACCTCTGAGGGTCCGTGGGGCTATATGCGGGGAACCAGGAGGGCGTGGCGGGTAGGCACCCATGTACGCACAACCACCTCATGGTGGTAAGAAGTTTGACACCCGCCCCAGGTCCCTCGGCCCTTCCTGGAATCCGCTAGAGCAATTCTAAGTGCTTATATTAAGGAATTAAGCCCTCTGGGGGACCGTGGGGCAAAATGCGGGGAACCAGGAGGGCGTGGCGGATAGGCTCCCATGTACGCAGAACTACCTCACGGTGGTAAGATGTTTAACACCCGGCCCAGGTCCCTCGGCACTTCCTGGAATCCGCTAGAGCATTTCTAGTTGCTTATATTAAGGAATTAAGGCGTCTAGGGGTCCGTGGGGCAAAATGCGGGGAACCAAGAGGGCGTGGCGGGTAGGCACCCATGTATGCACAACAACTTCATGGTGGTAAGAAGTTTCACACCCAGCCCAGGTCCCTCGGCCCTTCCTGAAATCTGCTGGAGCAATTCTAGGTGCTTATATTAAGGAAATAAGACCTCTGGGGGTCCGTGGGGCAAAATGCGGGGAACCAGGAAGGCGTGGCGGGTAGGCACCCATGTACGCACAACCACCTCATGGTGGTAAGAAGTTTGACACCCGCCCCAGGTCCCTCGGCCATTCCTGGAATCCGCTAGAGCAATTCTAAGTGCTTATATTAAGGAATTAAGGCCTCTGGGAGACCGTGGGGCAAAATGCAGGGAACCAGGAGGGCGTGGCGGATAGGCACCCATGTACTCACAACAACCACATGGTGGTAAGAAGTTTGACACCCGGCCCAGGTCCCTTTGCCTTTCCTGGAATCCGCCAGAGCAATTCTAGGTGCTTATATTAAGGAATTAAGGCGTGTAGGGGTCCGTGGGGAAAAATGCGGGGAACCAGGATGGCGTGGCGGGTAGGCACCCATGTACGCACAACCACCTCATGGTGGTAAGAAGTTTGACACTCGACGCAAGTCCCTCGGCCCTTCCTGGAATCCGCTAGAGCAATTCAAGGTGCTTATATTAAGGAATTAAGGCTTCTGGGGGTCCGTGGGGCAAAATGCAGGGAACCAGGAGGGCGTGGCGGGTAGGCACCCATGTACGCACAACCACTTCATGGTGGTAAGAAGTTTGACACCCGGCCCAGATCCCTCGGCACTTCCTGGAATCCGCTAGAGCATTTCTAGGTGCTTATATTAAGGAATTAAGGTGTCTAGGGGTCCGTGGGGCAAAATGCGGGGAACCAAGAGGGCGTGGCGGGTAGGCACCCATGTACGCACAACCACTTCATGGTGGTAAGAAGTTTTACACCCAGCCCAGGTCCCTCGGCCCTACCTGCAATCCGCTAGAACAATTCTAGGTGCTTATAATAAAGAATTAAGCCCTCTGGGAATCCGTGGGGCAAAATGCGGGGAACAAGGAGGGTGTGGCGGATAGACACCCATGTACGCAGAACTACCTCATGGTGGTAAGAAGTTTGACACTCGAGCCAAGTCCCTCGGCCCTTACTGGAATCCGCTAGAGCAATTCTAAGTGCTTATATTAAGGAATTAAGGCCTCTGGGAGTCCGTGGGGCAAAATGCAGGGAACCAGGAGGGCGTGGCTGTTAGGCACCCATGTACGCACAACCACCTCATGGTGGTAAGAAGTTTGACACCCGGCCCAGGTCCCTTTGCCTTTCCTGGAATCCGCCAGAGCAATTCTAGGTGCTTATATTAAGGAATTAAGGCGTGTAGGGGTCCGTGGGGCAAAATGCGGGGAACCAGGAGGGCGTGGCGGGTAGGCACCCATGTACGCACAACCTGCTCATGGTGGTAAGAAGTTTGACACTCGACGCAAGTCCCTCGGCCCTTCCTGGAATCCGCTAGAGCAATTCTAGGTGCTTATATTAAAGAATTAAGGCTTCTGGGGGTCCGTGGGGCAAAATGCAGGGAACCAGGAGGGCGTGGCGGAAAGGCACCCATGTACGCAGAACTACCTCATGGTGGTAAGAAGTTTGCCACCCGGCCCAGGTCCATCGGCCCTTCCTGGAATCCGCTAGAGCAATTCTAGGTGCTTATATTAAGGAATTAAGTCCTCTGAGGGTCCGTGGGGCTAAATGCGGGGAACCAGGAGGGCGTGGCGGGTAGGCACCCATGTACGTACAACCACCTCATGGTGGTAAGAAGTTTGACACCCGCCCCAGGTCCCTCGGCCCTTCCTGGAATCCGCTAGAGCAATTCTAAGTGCTTATATTAAGGAATTAAGACCTCCGGGGGACGGTGGGGCAAAATGCGGGGAACCAGGAGAGCGTGGCGGGTAGGTACACATGTACGCACAACGCCCTCATGGTGGTAAGAAGTTTGACACCCGGCCCAGGTCCCTCAGCCATTCCTGGAATCCGCTAGAGCAATTCTAGGTGCTTATATTGAGGAATTAAGATCTCCGGGGGTCCGTGGGGCTAAATGCGGGGAACCAGGAGGGCGTGGCGGAAAGGCACCCATGTACGCAGAACTACCTCATGGTGGTAAGAAGTTTGACACCCGGCCCAGGTCCCTCTGCCTTTCCTGGAATCCGCCAGAGCAATTCTAGGTGCTTATATTAAGGAATTAAGGCGTCTAGGGGTCCTTGGGGCAAAATGCGGGGAACCAGGAGGGCGTGGCGGGTTAGGCACCAATGTACGCACAACCACCTCATGGTGGTAAGAAGTTTGACACCCGCCCCAGGTCCCTCGGCCCTTCCTGGAATCCGCTAGAGCAATTCTAAGTGCTTATATTAAAGAATTAAGGCCTCAGGGAGTCCGTGGGGCAAAATGCAGGGAACCAGGAGGGCGTGGCGGGTAGGCACCCATGTACGCACAACCACTTCATGGTGGTAAGAAGTTTGACACCCGGCCCAGGTCCCTCTGCCTTTCCTGGAATCCGCCAGAGCAATTCTAGGTGCTTATATTAAGGAATTAAGGCGTCTAGGGGTCCTTGGGGCAAAATGCGCGGAACCAGGAGGGCGTGACGGGTAGGCACCCATGTACGCACAACCACCTCATGGTGGTAAGAAGTTTGACACCCGCCCCAGGTCCCTCGGCCCTTCCTGGAATCCGCTAGAGCAATTCTAAGTGCTTATATTAAAGAATTAAGGCCTCAGGGAGTCCGTGGGGCAAAATGCAGGGAACCAGGAGGGCGTGGCGGGTAGGCACCCATGTACGCACAACCACTTCATGGTGGTAAGAAGTTTGACACCCGGCCCAGATCCCTCGGCACTTCCTGGAATCCGCTAGAGCATTTCTAGGTGCTTATATTAAGGAATTAAGGCGTCTAGGGGTCCGTGGGGCAAAATGCGGGGAACCAAGAGGGCGTGGCGGGTAGCCACCCATGTACGCACAACCACTTCATGGTGGTAAGAAGTTTGACACCCAGCCCAGGTCCCTCGGCCCTTCCTGCAATCCACTAGAACAATTCTAGGTGCTTATATTAAAGAATTAAACCCTCTGGGAATCCATGGGGCAAAATGCGGGGAACAAGGAGGGTGTGGCGGATAGACACCCATGTACGCAGAACTACCTCATGGTGGTAAGAAGTTTGACACTCGAGCCAAGTCCCTCGGCCCTTACTGGAATCCGCTAGAGCAATTCTAAGTGCTTATATTAAGAAATCAAGGCCTCTGGGAGTCCGTGGGGCAAAATGCAGGGAACCAGGAGGGCGTGGCGGATAGGCACCCATGTACGCACAACCACCTCATGGTGGTAAGAAGTTTGACACCCGGCCCAGGTCCCTCTGCCTTTCCTGGAATCCGCCAGATCAATTCTAGGGGCTTATATTAAGGAATTGAGGCGTCTAGGGGTCCGTGGGGCAAAATGCAGGGAACCAGGAGGGCGTGGCGGGTAGGCACCCATGTACGCACAACCACCTCATGGTGGTAAGAAGTTTGACACCCGGCCCAGGTCCCTCTGCCTTTCCTGGAATCCGCCAGAGCAATTCTAGGTGCTTATATTAAGGAATTAAGGCGTCTAGGGGTCCTTGGGGCAAAATGCGGGGAACCAGGAGGGCGTGGCGGGTAGGCACCCATGTACGCACAACTACCTCATGGTGGTAAGAAGTTTGACACCCGCCCCAGGTCCCTCGGCCCTTACTGGAATCCGCTAGAGCAATTCTAAGTGCTTATATTAAAGAATCAAGGCCTCTGGGAGTCCGTGGGGCAAAATGCAGGGAACCAGGAGGGCGTGGCGGATAGGCACCCATGTACGCACAACCACCTCATGGTGGTAAGAAGTTTGACACCCGGCCCAGGTCCCTCTGCCTTTCCTGGAATCCGCTAGAGCATTTCTAGGTGCTTATATTAAGGAATTAAGGCGTCTAGGGGTCCGTGGGGCAAAATGCGGGGAACCAAGAGGGCGTGGCGGGTAGCCACCCATGTACGCACAACCACTTCATGGTGGTAAGAAGTTTGACACCCAGCCCAGGTCCCTCGGCCCTTCCTGCAATCCACTAGAACAATTCTAGGTGCTTATATTAAAGAATTAAACCCTCTGGGAATCCATGGGGCAAAATGCGGGGAACAAGGAGGGTGTGGCGGATAGACACCCATGTACGCAGAACTACCTCATGGTGGTAAGAAGTTTGACACTCGAGCCAAGTCCCTCGGCCCTTACTGGAATCCGCTAGAGCAATTCTAAGTGCTTATATTAAGAAATCAAGGCGTCTGGGAGTCCGTGGGGCAAAATGCAGGGAACCAGGAGGGCGTGGCGGATAGGCACCCATGTAAGCACAACCACCTCATGGTGGTAAGAAGTTTGACACCCGGCCCAGGTCCCTCTGCCTTTCCTGGAATCCGCCAGAGCAATTCTAGGGGCTTATATTAAGGAATTGAGGCGTCTAGGGGTCCGTGGGGCAAAATGCAGGGAACCAGGAGGGCGTGGCGGGTAGGCACCCATGTACGCACAACCACCTCATGGTGGTAAGAAGTTTGATAACCGGCCCAGGTCCCTCTGCCTTTCCTGGAATCCGCCAGAGCAATTCTAGGTGCTTATATTAAGGAATTAAAGCCTCAGGGAGTCCGTGGGGCAAAATGCATGGAACCAGGAGGGCGTGGCGGGTAGGCACCCATGTACGCACAACCACTTCATGGTGGTAAAAAGTTTGACACCCGGCCCAGATCCCTCGGCATTTCCTGGAATCCGCTAGAGCATTTCTAGTTGCTTATATTAAGGAATTAAGGCGTCTAGGGGTCCGTGGGGCAAAATGCGGGGAACCAAGAGGGCGTGGTGGGTAGGCACCCATGTACGCACAACCACTTCATGGTGGTAAGAAGTTTCACACCCAGCCCAGGTCCCTCGGCCCTTCCTGAAATCTGCTGGAGCAATTCTAGGTGCTTATATTAAGGAATTAAGACTTCTGGGGGTCCGTGGGGCAAAATGCGGGGAACCAGGAAGGCGTGGCGGGTAGGCACCCATGTACGCACAACCACCTCATGGTGGTAAGAAGTTTGACACCCGCCCCAGGTCCCTCGGCCATTCCTGGAATCCGCTAGAGCAATTCTAAGTGCTTATATTAAGGAATTAAGGCCTCTGGGAGACCGTGGGGCAAAATGCAGGGAACCAGGAGGGCGTGGCGGATAGGCACCCATGTACTCACAACAACCACATGGTGGTAAGAAGTTTGACACCCGGCCCAGGTCCTTTTGCCTTTCCTGGAATCCGCCAGAGCAATTCTAGGTGCTTATATTAAGGAATTAAGGCGTGTAGGGGTCCGTGGGGAAAAATGCGGGGAACCAAGAGGGCGTGGCGGGTAGGCACCCATGTACGCACAACCACCTCATGGTGGTAAGAAGTTTGACACTCAACGCAAGTCCCTCGGCCCTTCCTGGAATCCGCTAGAGCAATTCAAGGTGCTTATATTAAGGAATTAAGGCTTCTGGGGGTCCGTGGGGCAAAATGCAGGGAACCAGGAGGGCGTGGCGGGTAGGCACCCATGTACGCACAACCACTTCATGGTGGTAAGAAGTTTGACACCCGGCCCAGATCCCTCGGCACTTCCTGGAATCCGCTAGAGCATTTCTAGGTGCTTATATTAAGGAATTAAGGCGTCTAGGGGTCCGTGGGGCAAAATGCGGGGAACAAGGAGGGTGTGGCGGATAGGCACCCATGTACGCAGAACTACCTCATGGTGGTAAGAAGTTTGACACTCGAGCCAAGTCCCTCGGCCCTTACTGGAATCCGCTAGAGCAATTCTAAGTGCTTATATTAAGGAATTAAGGCCTCTGGGAGTCCGTGGAGCAAAATGCAGGGAACCAGGAGGGCGTGGCGGATAGGCACCCATGTACGCACAACCACCTCATGGTGGTAAGAAGTTTGACACCCGGCCCAGGTCCCTTTGCCTTTCCTGGAATCCGCCAGAGCAATTCTAGGTGCTTATTTTAAGGAATTAAGGCGTGTAGGGGTCCGTGGGGCAAAATGCGGGGAACCAGGAGGGCGTGGCGGAAAGGCACCCATGTACGCAGAACTACCTCATGGTGGTAAGAAGTTTGCCACCCGGCCCAGGTCTATCGGCCCTTCCTGGAATCCGCTAGAGCAATTCTAGGTGCTTATATTAAGGAATTAAGACCTCTGAGGGTCCGTGGGGCTATATGCGGGGAACCAGGAGGGCGTGGCGGTTAGGCACCCATGTACGCACAACCACCTCATGGTGGTAAGATGTTTAACACCCGGCCCAGGTCCCTCGGCCTTTCCTGGAATCCGCTAGAGCAATTCTAGGTGCTTATATTAAGGAATTAAGACCTCTGGGGGACGGTGGGGCAAAATGCGGGGAACCTGGAGGGCGTGGCGGATAGGCACCCATGTACGCAGAACTACCTCATGGTAGTAAGAAGTTTAACACACGGCCCAGGTCCCTCGGCCTTTCCTGGAATCCGCTAGAGCAATTCTAGGTGCTTATATTAAGGAATTAAGACCTTTGGGGGTCCGTGGGGCAAAATTGCGGGGAACCAGGAGGGCGTGGAGGGTAGGCAACCATGTACGCACAACCACCTCATGGTGGTAAGAAGTTTCACACCCGGCCCAGGTCCCTCGGCCCTTCCTGCAATCCGCTAGAACAATTCTAGGTGCTTATAATAAGGAATTAAGGCCTCTGGGAGTCCGTGGGTCAAAATGCAGGGAACCAGGAGGGTGTGGCGGAAAGGCACCCATGTACGCAGAACTACCTCATGGTGGTAAGAAGTTTGACACCCGGCCCAGGTCCCTCGGCCCTTCCTGGAATCCGCTAGAGCAATTCTAAGTGCTTATATTAAGGAATTAAGACCTCTGGGGGACGGTGGGGCAAAATGCGGGGAACCAGGAGAGCGTGGCGGGTAGGCACCCATGTACGCACAACCCCCTCATGGTGGTAAGAAGTTTGACACCCGGCCCAGGTCCCTCAGCCCTTCCTGGAATCCGCTGGAGCAATTCTAAGTGCTTATATTAAGGAATTAAGGCGTCTAGGGGTCCGTGGGGCAAAATGCGGGGAACCAGGAGGGCGTGGCGGATAGGCACCCATGTACGCACAACCACCTCATGGTGGTAAGAAGTTTGACACCCGGCCCAGGTCCCTCTGCCTTTCCTGGAATCCGCCAGAGCAATTCTAGGTGCTTATATTAAGGAATTAAGGCGTCTAGGGGTCCGTGGGGCAAAATGCAGGGAACCAGGAGGGCGTGGCGGGTAGGCACCCATGTACGCACAACCACTTCATGGTGGTAAGAAGTTTGACACCCGGCCCAGATCCTTCGGCACTTCCTGGAATCCGCTAGAGCATTTCTAGGTGCTTATATTAAGGAATTAAGGCGTCTAGGGGTCCGTGGGGAAAAATGCGGGGAACCAAGAGGGCGTGGCGGGTAGGCACCCATGTACGCACAACCACCTCATAGTGGTAAGAAGTTTGACACCCGCCCCAGGTCCCTCGGCCATTCCTGGAAACCGCTAGAGCAATTCTAAGTCCTTATATTAAGGAATTAAGGCCTCTGGGAGTCCGTGGGGCAAAATGCAGGGAACAAGGAGGGCGTGGCTGATAGGCACCCATGTACGCATAACCACCTCATCGTGGTAAGAAGTTTGACACCCGCCCCAGGTCCCTCGGCCCTTCCTGGAATCCGCTAGAGCAATTCTAAGTGCTTATATTAAGGAATTAATGCCTCTGGGAGTCCGTGAGGCAAAATGCAGGGAACCAGGAGGGCGTGGCGGATAGGCACCCATGTACGCACAACCACCTCATGGTGGTAAGAAGTTTGACACCCGGCCCAGGTCCCTCTGCCTTTCCTGGAATCCGCCAGAGCAATTCTAGGTGCTTATATTGAGGAATTAAGATCTCCGGGGGTCCGTGGGGCTAAATGCGCGGAACCAGGAGGGCGTGGCGGGTAGGCACCCATGTACGTACAACCACCTCATGGTGGTAAGAAGTTTGACACCCGCCCCAGGTCCGTCGGCCCTTCCTGGAATCCGCTAGAGCAATTCTAAGTGCTTATATTAAGGAATTAAGGCTTCTGGGGGTCCGTGGGGCAAAATGCAGGGAACAAGGAGGGCGTGGCGGGTAGGCACCCATGTACGCACAACCACCTCATGGTGGTAAGAAGTTTGACACCCGCCCCAGGTCCCTCGGCTCTTCTTGGAATCCGCTAGAGCAATTCTAAGTGCTTATATTAAGGAATTAAGCCTTCTGGCGGACCGTGGGGCAAAATGCGGGGAACCAGGAGGACGTGGCGGATAGGCACCCATGTACGCAGAACCACCTCATGGTGGTAAGAAGTTTAACACCCTGCCCAGGTCCCTCGGCCCTTCCTGGAATCCGCTAGAGCAATTCTAAGTGCTTATATTAAGGAATTAAGGCCTCTGGGAGTCCGTGGGGCAAAATGCAGGGAACCAGGAGGGCGTGGCGGATAGGCACCCATGTACGCAGAACCACCTCATGGTGGTAAGAAGTTTCACACCCAGCCCAGGTCCCTCGGCCCTTCCTGAAATCTGCTGGAGCAATTCTAGGTGCTTATTTTAAGGAATTAAGACCTCTGGGGGTCCGTGGGGCAAAATGAGGGGAACCAGGAAGGCGTGGCGGGTAGGCACCCATGTACGCACAACCACCTCATGGTGGTAAGAAGTTTGACACCCGGCCCAGGTCCCTCGGCCCTTCCTGGAATCCGCTAGAGCAATTCTAAGTGCTTATATTAAGGAATTAAGGCTTCTGGGGGTCCGTGGGGCAAAATGCAGGGAACAAGGAGGGCGTGGCGGGTAGGCACCCATGTACGCACAACCACCTCTTGGTGGTAAGAAGTTTGACACCCGCCCCAGGTCCCTCGGCTCTTCCTGGAATCCGCTAGAGCAATTCTAAGTGCTTATATTAAGGAATTAAGCCTTCTGGCGGACCGTGGGGCAAAATGCGGGGAACCAGGAGGACGTGGCGGATAGGCACCCATGTACGCAGAACCACCTCATGGTGGTAAGAAGTTTAACACCCTGCCCAGGTCCCTCGGCCCTTCCTGGAATCCGCTAGAGCAATTCTAAGTGCTTATATTAAGGAATTAAGGCCTCTGGGAGTCCGTGGGGCAAAATGCAGGGAACCAGGAGGGCGTGGCGGATAGGCACCCATGTACGCACAACCACCTCATGGTGGTAAGAAGTTTCACACCCAGCCCAGGTCCCTCGGCCCTTCCTGAAATCTGCTGGAGCAATTCTAGGTGCTTATATTAAGGAATTAAGACCTCTGGGGGTCCGTGGGGCAAAATGAGGGGAACCAGGAAGGCGTGGCGGGTAGGCACCCATGTACGTACAACCACCTCATGGTGGTAAGAAGTTTGACACCCGGCCCAGGTCCCTCTGCCTTTCCTGGAATCCGCCAGAGCAATTCTAGGTGCTTATATTAAGGAATTAACGCGTCTAGGGGTCCTTGGGGCAAAATGCGGGGAACCAGGAGGGCGTGGCGGGTAGGCACCCATGTACGCACAACCACCTCATGGTGGTAAGAAGTTTGACACCCGCCCCAGATCCCTCGGCCCTTCCTGGAATCCGCTAGAGCAATTCTAAGTGCTTATATTAAAGAATTAAGGCCTCAGGGAGTCCGTGGGGCAAAATGCAGGGAACCAGCAGGGCGTGCCGGGTAGGCACCCATGTACGCACAACCACTTCATGGTGGTAAGAAGTTTGACACCCGGCCCAGATCCCTCGGCACTTCCTGGAATCCGCTAGAGCATTTCTAGGTGCTTATATTAAGGAATTAAGGCGTCTAGGGGTCCGTGGGGCAAAATGCGGGGAACCATGAGGGCGTGGCGGGTAGGCACTCATGTACGCACAACCACTTCATGGTGGTAAGAAGTTTGACACCCAGCCCAGGTCCCTCGGCCTTTCCTGCAATCCACTAGAACAATTCTAGGTGCTTATATTAAAGAATTAAGCCCTCTGGGAATCCGTGGGGCAAAATGCGGGGAACAAGGAGGGTGTGGCGGATAGACACCCATGTACGCACAACCACTTCATGGTGGTAAGAAGTTTGACACCCGGCCCAGATCCCTCGGCACTTCCTGGAATCCGCTAGAGCATTTCTAGGTGCTTATATTAAGGAATTAAGCCCTCTGGCGGACCGTGGGGCAAAATGCGGGGAACCAGGAGGACGTGGCGGATAGGCACCCATGTACGCAGAACTACCTCATGGTGGTAAGAAGTTTAACACCCTGCCCAGGTCCCTCGGCCCTTCCTGGAATCCGCTAGAGCAATTCTAAGTGCTTATATTAAGGAATTAAGGCCTCTGGGAGTCCGTGGGGCAAAATGCAGGGAACCAGGAGGGCGTGGCGGATAGGCACCCATGTACGCACAACCACTTCATGGTGGTAAGAAGTTTCACACCCAGCCCAGGTCCCTCGGCCCTTCCTGAAATCTGCTGGAGCAATTCTAGGTGCTTATATTAAGGAATTAAGACCTCTGGGGGTCCGTGGGGCAAAATGAGGGGAACCAGGAAGGCGTGGCGGGTAGGCACCCATGTACGCACAACCACCTTATGGTGGTAAGAAGTTTGACACCCGGCCCAGGTCCCTCTGCCTTTCCTGGAATCCGCCAGAGCAATTCTAGGTGCTTATATTAAGGAATTGAGGCGTCTAGGGGTCCGTGGGGCAAAATGCGGGGAACCAGGAGGGCGTGGCGGGTAGGCACCCATGTACGCACAACCACCTCATGGTGGTAAGAAGTTTGACAACCGGCCCAGGTCCCTCTGCCTTTCCTGGAATCCGCCAGAGCAATTCTAGGTGCTTATATTAAGGAATTAAAGCCTCAGGGAGTCCGTGGGGCAAAATGCAGGGAACCAGGAGGGCGTGGCGGGTAGGCACCCATGTACGCACAACCACTTCATGGTGGTAAGAAGTTTGACACCCGGCCCAGATCCCTCGGCACTTCCTGGAATCCGCTAGAGCATTTCTAGGTGCTTATATTAAGGAATTAAGGCGTCTAGGGGTCCGTGGGGCAAAATGCGGGGAACCAAGAGGGCGTGGCGGGTAGGCATCCATGTACGCACAACCACTTCATGGTGGTAAGAAGTTTGACACTCGACCCAAGTCCCTCGGCCCTTCCTGGAATCCGCTAGAGCAATTCTAGGTGCTTATATTAAGGAATTAAGGCTTCTGGGGGTCCGTGGGGCAAAATGCAGGGAACCAGGAGGGCGTGGCGGGTAGGCACCCATGTACGCACAACCACCTCATGGTGGTAAGAAGTTTGACACCCGCCCCAGGTCCCTCGGCTCTTCCTGGAATCCGCTAGAGCAATTCTAGGTGCTTATATTAAGGAATTAAGCCCTCTGGGGGACCGTGGGGCAAAATGCGGGGAACCAGGAGGGCGTGGCGGATAGGCACCCATGTACGCAGAACTACCTCATGGTGGTAAGAAGTTTAACACCCTGCCCAGGTCCCTCGGCCCTTCCTTGAATCCGCTAGAGCAATTCTAAGTGCTTATATTAAGGAATTAAGGCCTCTGGGAGTCCGTGGGGCAAAATGCAGGGAACCAGGAGGGCGTGGCGGATAGGCACCCATGTACGCACAACCACCTCATGGTGGTAAGAAGTTTAACACCCTGCCCAGGTCCCTCGGCCATTCCTGGAATCCGCTAGAGCAATTCTAAGTGCTTATATTAAGGAATTAAGGCCTCTGGGAGTCCGTGGGGCAAAATGCAGGGAACCAGGAGGGCGTGGCGGATAGGCACCCATGTACGCACAACCACCTCATGGTGGTAAGAAGTTTGACACCCGGCCCAGGTCCCTCTGCCTTTCCTGGAATCCGCCAGAGCAATTCTAGGTGCTTATATTAAGGAATTAAGGCGTCTAGGGGTCCTTGGGGCAAAATGCGGGGAACCAGGAGGGCGTGGCGGGTAGGCACCCATGTACGCACAACCACCTCATGGTGGTAAGAAGTTTGACACCCGCCCCAGGTCCCTCGGCCCTTCCTGGAATCCGCTAGAGCAATTCTAAGTGCTTATAATAAAGAATTAAGGCCTCAGGGAGTCCGTGGGGCAAAATGCAGGGAACCAGGAGGGCGTGGCGGGTAGGCACCCATGTACGCACAACCACTTCATGGTGGTAAGAAGTTTGACACCCGGCCCAGATCCCTCGGCACTTCCTGGAATCCGCTAGAGCATTTCTAGGTGCTTATATTAAGGAATTAAGGCGTCTAGGGGTCCGTGGGGCAAAATGCGGGGAACCAAGAGGGCGTGGCGGGTAGGCACCCATGTACGCACAACCACCTCATGGTGGTAAGAAGTTTGACACTCGACCCAAGTCCCTCGGCCCTTCCTGGAATCCGCTAGAGCAATTCTAGGTGCTTATATTAAGGAATTAAGGCTTCTGGGGGTCCGTGAGGCAAAATGCAGGGAACCAGGAGGGCGTGGCGGGTAGGCACCCATGTACGCACAACCACCTCATGGTGGTAAGAAGTTTGACACCCGCCCCAGGTCCCTCGGCTCTTCCTGGAATCCGCTAGAGCAATTCTAGGTGCTTATATTAAGGAATTAAGCCCTCTGGGGGACCGTGGGGCAAAATGCGGGGAACCAGGAGGGCGTGGCGGATAGGCACCCATGTACGCAGAACTACCTCATGGTGGTAAGAAGTTTAACACCCTGCCCAGGTCCCTCGGCCCTTCCTGGAATCCGCTAGAGCAATTCTAAGTGCTTATATTAAGGAATTAAGGCCTCTGGGGGTCCGTGGGGCAAAATGCAGGGAACCAGGAGGGCGTGGCGGGTAGGCACCCATGTACGCACAACCAATTCATGGTGGTAAGAAGTTTGACACCCGGCCCAGATCCCTCGGCACTTCCTGGAATCCGCTAGAGCATTTCTAGGTGCTTATATTAAGGAATTAAGGCGTCTAGGGGTCCGTGGGGCAAAATGCGGGGAACCAAGAGGGCGTGGCGGGTAGGCACCCATGTACGCACAACCACCTCATGGTGGTAAGAAGGTTGACACTCGACCCAAGTCCCTCGGCCCTTCCTGGAATCCGCTAGAGCAATTCTAGGTGCTTATATTAAGGAATTAAGGCTTCTGGGGGTCCGTGAGGCAAAATGCAGGGAACCAGGAGGGCGTGGCGGGTAGGCACCCATGTACGCACAACCACCTCATGGTGGTAAGAAGTTTGACACCCGCCCCAGGTCCCTCGGCTCTTCCTGGAATCCGCTAGAGCAATTCTAGGTGCTTATATTAAGGAAGTAAGCCCTCTGGGGGACCGTGGGGCAAAATGCGGGGAACCAGGAGGGCGTGGCGGATAGGCACCCATGTACGCAGAACTACCTCATGGTGGTAAGAAGTTTAACACCCTGCCCAGGTCCCTCGGCCCTTCCTGGAATCCGCTAGAGCAATTCTAAGTGCTTATATTAAGGAATTAAGGCCTCTGGGGGTCCGTGGGGCAAAATGCAGGGAACCAGGAGGGCGTGGCGGATAGGCACCCATGTACGCACAACCACCTCATGGTGGTAAGAAGTTTGACACCCGGCCCAGGTCCCTCTTCCTTTCCTGGAATCCGCCAGAGCAATTCTAGGTGCTTATATTAAGGAATTAAGGCGTCTAGGGGTCCTTGGGGCAAAATGCGGGGAACCAGGAGGGCGTGGCGGGTAGGCACCGATGTACGCACAACCACCTCATGGTGGTAAGAAGTTTGACACCCGCCCCAGGTCCCTCGGCCCTTCCTGGAATCCGCTAGAGCAATTCTAAGTTCTTATATTAAAGAATTAAGGCCTCAGGGAGTCCGTGGGGCAAAATGCAGGGAACCAGGAGGGCGTGGCGGGTAGGCACCCATGTACGCACAACCACTTCATGGTGGTAAGAAGTTTGATAACCGGCCCAGGTCCCTCTGCCTTTCCTGGAATCCGCCAGAGCAATTCTAGGTGCTTATATTAAGGAATTAAGGCGTCTCGGGGTCCGTGGGGCAAAATGCGGGGAACCAAGAGGGCGTGGCGGGTAGCCACCCATGTACGCACAACCACTTCATGGTGGTAAGAAGTTTGACACCCAGCCCAGGTCCCTCGGCCCTTCCTGCAATCCACTAAAACAATTCTAGGTGCTTATATTAAAGAATTAAACCCTCTGGGAATCCATGGGGCAAAATGCGGGGAACAAGGAGGGTGTGGCGGATAGACACCCATGTACGCAGAACTACCTCATGGTGGTAAGAAGTTTGACACTCGAGCCAAGTCCCTCGGCCCTTACTGGAATCCGCTATAGCAATTCTAAGTGCTTATATTAAGAAATCAAGGCCTCTGGGAGTCCGTGGGGCAAAATGCAGGGAACCAGGAGGGCGTGGCGGATAGGCACCCATGTACGCACAACCACCTCATGGTGGTAAGAAGTTTGACACCCGGCCCAGGTCCCTCTGCCTTTCCTGGAATCCGCCAGAGCAATTCTAGGGGCTTATATTAAGGAATTGAGGCGTCTAGGGGTCCGTGGGGCAAAATGCAGGGAACCAGGAAGGCGTGGCGGGTAGGCACCCATGTACGCACAACCACCTCATGGTGGTAAGAAGTTTGATAACCGGCCCAGGTCCCTCTGCCTTTCCTGGAATCCGCCAGAGCAATTCTAGGTGCTTATATTAAGGAATTAAAGCCTCAGGGAGTCCGTGGGGCAAAATGCATGGAACCAGGAGGGCGTGGCGGGTAGGCACCCATGTACGCACAACCACTTCATGGTGGTAAAAAGTTTGACACCCGGCCCAGATCCCTCGGCATTTCCTGGAATCCGCTAGAGCATTTCTAGTTGCTTATATTAAGGAATTAAGGCGTCTAGGGGTCCGTGGGGCAAAATGCGGGGAACCAAGAGGGCGTGGCGGGTAGGCACCCATGTACGCACAACCACTTCATGGTGGTAAGAAGTTTCACACCCAGCCCAGGTCCCTCGGCCCTTCCTGAAATCTGCTGGAGCAATTCTAGGTGCTTATATTAAGGAATTAAGACCTCTGGGGGTCCGTGGGGCAAAATGCGGGGAACCAGGAAGGCGTGGCGGGTAGGCACCCATGTACGCACAACCACCTCATGGTGGTAAGAAGTTTGACACCCGCCCCAGGTCCCTCGGCCATTCCTGGAATCCGCTAGAGCAATTCTAAGTGCTTATATTAAGGAATTAAGGCCTCTGGGAGACCGTGGGGCAAAATGCAGGGAACCAGGAGGGCGTGGCGGATAGGCACCCATGTACTCACAACAACCACATGGTGGTAAGAAGTTTGACACCCGGCCCAGGTCCCTTTGCATTTCCTGGAATCCGCCAGAGCAATTCTAGGTGCTTATATTAAGGAATTAAGGCGTGTAGGGGTCCGTGGGGAAAAATGCGGGGAACCAGGAGGGCGTGGCGGGTAGGCACCCATGTACGCAGAACCACCTCATGGTGGTAAGAAGTTTGACACTCAAAGCAAGTCCCTCGGCCCTTCCTGGAATCCGCTAGAGCAATTCAAGGTGCTTATATTAAGGAATTAAGGCTTCTGGGGGTCCGTGGGGCAAAATGCAGGGAACCAGGAGGGCGTGGCGGGTAGGCACCCATGTACGCACAACCACTTCATGGTGGTAAGAAGTTTGACACCCGGCCCAGATCCCTCGGCACTTCCTGGAATCCGCTAGAGCATTTCTAGGTGCTTATGTTAAGGAATTAAGGCGTCTAGGGGTCCGTGGGGCAAAATGCGGGGAACCAAGAGGGCGTGGCGGGTAGGCACCCATGTACGCACAACCACTTCATGGTGGTAAGAAGTTTTACACCCAGCCCAGGTCCCTCGGCCCTACCTGCAATCCGCTAGAACAATTCTAGGTGCTTATAATAAAGAATTAAGCCCTCTGGGAATCCGTGGGGCAAAATGCGGGGAACAAGGAGGGTGTGGCGGATAGACACTCATGTACGCAGAACTACCTCATGGTGGTAAGAAGTTTGACACTCGAGCCAAGTCCCTCGGCCCTTACTGGAATCCGCTAGAGCAATTCTAAGTGCTTATATTAAGGAATTAAGGCCTCTGGGAGTCCGTGGGGCAAAATGCAGGGAACCAGGAGGGCGTGGCGGATAGGCACCCATGTACGCACAACCACCTCATGGTGGTAAGAAGTTTGACACCCGGCCCTGGTCCCTTTGCCTTTCCTGGAATCCGCCAGAGCAATTCTAGGTGCTTATTTTAAGGAATTAAGGCGTGTAGGGGTCCGTGGGGCAAAATGCGGGGAACCAGGAAGGCGTGGCGGGTAGGCACCCATGTACGCACAACCTCCTCATGGTGGTAAGAAGTTTGACACTCGACGCAAGTCCCTCGGCCCTTCCTGGAATCCGCTAGAGCAATTCTAGGTGCTTATATTAAGGAATTAAGGCTTCTGGGGGTCCGTGGGGCAAAATGCAGGGAACCAGGTGGGCGTGGCGGAAAGGCACCCATGTACGCAGAACTACCTCATGGTGGTAAGAAGTTTGCCACTCGGCCCAGGTCTATCGGCCCTTCCTGGAATCCGCTAGAGCAATTCTAGGTGCTTATATTAAGGAATTAAGACATCTGAGGGTCCGTGGGGCTATATGCGGGGAACCAGGAGGGCGTGGCGGGTAGGCACCCATGTACGTACAACCACCTCATGGTGGTAAGAAGTTTGACACCCGCCCCAGGTCCCTCGACCCTTCCTGGAATCAGCTAGAGCAATTCTAGGTGCTTATATTATGGGATTAAGGCGTGTAGGGGTCCGTGGGGCAAAATGCCGGGAACCAGGAGGGCGTGGCGGGTAGGCACCCATGTACGCACAACCACCTCATGGTGGTAAGAACTTTGACACTCGACCCAAGTCCCTCGGCCCTTCCTGGAATCCGCTAGAGCAATTCTAGGTGCTTATATTAAGGAATTAAGGCTTCTGGGGGTCCGTGGGGCAAAATGCAGGGAACCAGGAGGGCGTGGCGGAAAGGCACCCATGTACGCAGAACTACCTCATGGTGGTAAGAAGTTTGCCACCCGGCCCAGGTCCATCGGCCCTTCCTGGAATCCGCTAGAGCAATTCTAGGTGCTTATATTGAGGAATTAAGATCTCCGGGGGTCCGTGGGGCTAAATGCGTGGAACCAAGAGGACGTGGCGGGTAGGCACCCATGTACGCACAACCACCTCATGGTGGTAAGAAGTTTGACACCCGCCCCAGGTCCCTCGGCCCTTCCTGGAATCCGCTAGAGCAATTCTAAGTGCTTATATTAAGGAATTAAGCCCTCTGGGGGACCGTGGGGCAAAATGCGGGGAACCAGGAGGGCGTGGCGGATAGGCACCCATGTACGCAGAACTACCTCATGGTGGTAAGATGTTTAACACCCGGCCCAGGTCCCTCGGCCTTTCCTAGAATCCGCTAGAGCAATTCTAGGTGCTTATATTAAGGAATTAAGACCTCTGGGGGACGGTGGGGCAAAATGCGGGGAACCTGGAGGGCGTGGCGGATAGACACCCATGTACGCAGAACTACCTCATGGTAGTAAGAAGTTTAACACACGGCTCAGGTCCCTCGGCCTTTCCTGGAATCCGCTAGAGCAATTCTAGGTGCTTATATTAAGGAATTAAGACCTTTGGGGGTCCGTGGGGCAAAATTGCGGGGAACCAGGAGGGCGTGGCGGGTAGGCAACCATGTACGCACAACCACCTCATGGTGGTAAGAAGTTTCACACCCGGCCCAGATCCCTCGGCCCTTCCTGCAATCCGCTAGAACAATTCTAGGTGCTTATAATAAGGAATTAAGGCCTCTGGGAGTCCGTGGGTCAAAATGCAGGGAACCAGGAGGGCGTGGCGGGTAGGCACACATGTACGCACAACCACCTCATGGTGGTAAGAAGTTTGATAACCGGCCCAGGTCCCTCTGCCTTTCCTGGAATCCGCCAGAGCAATTCTAGGTGCTTATATTAAGGAATTAAAGCCTCAGGGAGTCCGTGGGGCAAAATGCATGGAACCAGGAGGGCGTGGCGGGTAGGCACCCATGTACGCACAACCACTTCATGGTGGTAAAAAGTTTGACACCCGGCCCAGATCCCTCGGCACTTCCTGGAATCCGCTAGAGCATTTCTAGTTGCTTATATTAAGGAATTAAGGCGTCTAGGGGTCCGTGGGGCAAAATGCGGGGAACCAAGAGGGCGTGGCGGGTAGGCACCCATGTACGCACAACCACTTCATGGTGGTAAGAAGTTTCACACCCAGCCCAGGTCCCTCGGCCCTTCCTGAAATCTGCTGGAGCAATTCTAGGTGCTTATATTAAGGAATTAAGGCGTCTAGGGGTCCGTGGGGCAAAATGCGGGGAACCAGGAGGGCGTGGCGGGTAGGCACCGATGTACGCACAACCACCTCATGGTGGTAAGAAGTTTGACACTCGACCCAAGTCCCTCGGCCCTTCCTGGAATCCGCTAGAGCATTTCTAGGTGCTTATATTAAGGAATTAAGGCGTCTAGGGGTCCTTGGGGCAAAATGCGGGGAACCAGGAGGGCGTGGCGGGTAGGCACCCATGTACGCACAATTACCTCATGGTGGTAAGAAGTTTGACACCCGCCCCAGGTCCCTCGGCCCTTCCTGGAATCCGCTAGAGCAATTCTAAGTGCTTATATTAAAGAATTAAGGCCTCAGGGAGTCCGTGGGGCAAAATGCAGGGAACCAGGAGGGCGTGGCGGGTAGGCACCCATGTACGCACAACCACTTCATGGTGGTAAGAAGTTTGACACCCAGCCCAGGTCCCTCGGCCCTTCCTGCAATCCACTAAAACAATTCTAGGTGCTTATATTAAAGAATTAAACCCTCTGGGAATCCATGGGGCAAAATGCGGGGAACAAGGAGGGTGTGGCGGATAGACACCCATGTACGCAGAACTACCTCATGGTGGTAAGAAGTTTGACACTCGAGCCAAGTCCCTCGGCCCTTACTGGAATCCGCTATAGCAATTCTAAGTGCTTATATTAAGAAATCAAGGCCTCTGGGAGTCCGTGGGGCAAAATGCAGGGAACCAGGAGGGCGTGGCGGATAGGCACCCATGTACGCACAACCACCTCATGGTGGTAAGAAGTTTGACACCCGGCCCAGGTCCCTCTGCCTTTCCTGGAATCCGCCAGAGCAATTCTAGGGGCTTATATTAAGGAATTGAGGCGTCTAGGGGTCCGTGGGGCAAAATGCAGGGAACCAGGAAGGCGTGGCGGGTAGGCACCCATGTACGCACAACCACCTCATGGTGGTAAGAAGTTTGATAACCGGCCCAGGTCCCTCTGCCTTTCCTGGAATCCGCCAGAGCAATTCTAGGTGCTTATATTAAGGAATTAAAGCCTCAGGGAGTCCGTGGGGCAAAATGCATGGAACCAGGAGGGCGTGGCGGGTAGGCACCCATGTACGCACAACCACTTCATGGTGGTAAAAAGTTTGACACCCGGCCCAGATCCCTCGGCATTTCCTGGAATCCGCTAGAGCATTTCTAGTTGCTTATATTAAGGAATTAAGGCGTCTAGGGGTCCGTGGGGCAAAATGCGGGGAACCAAGAGGGCGTGGCGGGTAGGCACCCATGTACGCACAACCACTTCATGGTGGTAAGAAGTTTCACACCCAGCCCAGGTCCCTCGGCCCTTCCTGAAATCTGCTGGAGCAATTCTAGGTGCTTATATTAAGGAATTAAGACCTCTGGGGGTCCGTGGGGCAAAATGCGGGGAACCAGGAAGGCGTGGCGGGTAGGCACCCATGTACGCACAACCACCTCATGGTGGTAAGAAGTTTGACACCCGCCCCAGGTCCCTCGGCCATTCCTGGAATCCGCTAGAGCAATTCTAAGTGCTTATATTAAGGAATTAAGGCCTCTGGGAGACCGTGGGGCAAAATGCAGGGAACCAGGAGGGCGTGGCGGATAGGCACCCATGTACTCACAACAACCACATGGTGGTAAGAAGTTTGACACCCGGCCCAGGTCCCTTTGCATTTCCTGGAATCCGCCAGAGCAATTCTAGGTGCTTATATTAAGGAATTAAGGCGTGTAGGGGTCCGTGGGGAAAAATGCGGGGAACCAGGAGGGCGTGGCGGGTAGGCACCCATGTACGCAGAACCACCTCATGGTGGTAAGAAGTTTGACACCCGCCCCAGGTCCCTCGGCCCTTCCTGGAATCCGCTAGAGCAATTCTAAGTGCTTATATTAAAGAATTAAGGCCTCAGGGAGTCCGTGGGGCAAAATGCAGGGAACCAGGAGGGCGTGGCGGGTAGGCACCCATGTACGCACAACCACTTCATGGTGGTAAGAAGTTTGACACCCGGCCCAGATCCCTCGGCACTTCCTGGAATCCGCTAGAGCATTTCTAGGTGCTTATATTAAGGAATTAAGGCGTCTAGGGGTCCGTGGGGCAAAATGCGGGGAACCAAGAGGGCGTGGCGGGTAGCCACCCATGTACGCACAACCACTTCATGGTGGTAAGAAGTTTGACACCCAGCCTAGGTCCCTCGGCCCTTCCTGCAATCCACTAAAACAATTCTAGGTGCTTATATTAAAGAATTAAACCCTCTGGGAATCCATGGGGCAAAATGCGGGGAACAAGGAGGGTGTGGTGGATAGACACCCATGTACGCAGAACTACCTCATGGTGGTAAGAAGTTTGACACTCGAGCCAAGTCCCTCGGCCCTTACTGGAATCCGCTAGAGCAATTCTAAGTGCTTATATTAAGAAATCAAGGCCTCTGGGAGTCCGTGGGGCAAAATGCAGGGAACCAGGAGGGCGTGGCGGATAGGCACCCATGTACGCACAACCACCTCATGGTGGTAAGAAGTTTGACACCCGGCCCAGGTCCCTCTGCCTTTCCTGGAATCCGCCAGAGCAATTCTAGGGGCTTATATTAAGGAATTGAGGCGTCTAGGGGTCCGTGGGGCAAAATGCAGGGAACCAGGAGGGCGTGGCGGGTAGGCATCCATGTACGCACAACCACCTCATGGTGGTAAGAAGTTTGATAACCGGCCCAGGTCCCTCTGCCTTTCCTGGAATCCGCCAGAGCAATTCTAGGTGCTTATATTAAAGAATTAAAGCCTCAGGGAGTCCGTGGGGCAAAATGCATGGAACCAAGAGGGCGTGGCGGGTAGGCACCCATGTACGCACAACTACCTCATGGTGGTAAGAAGTTTGACACCCGCCCCAGGTCCCTCGGCCCTTCCTGGAATCTGCTAGAGCAATTCTAAGTGCTTATATTAAAGAATTAAGGCCTCAGGGAGTCCGTGGGGCAAAATGCAGGGAACCAGGAGGGCGTGGCGGGTAGGCACCCATGTACGCACAACCACTTCATGGTGGTAAGAAGTTTGACACCCGGTCCAGATCCCTCGGCACTTCCTGGAATCCGCTAGAGCATTTCTAGGTGCTTATATTAAGGAATTAAGGCGTCTAGGGGTCCGTGGGGCAAAATGCGGGGAACCAAGAGGGCGTGGCGGGTAGCCACCCATGTACGCACAACCACTTCATGGTGGTAAGAAGTTTGACACCCAGCCCAGGTCCCTCGGCCCTTCCTGCAATCCACTAAAACAATTCTAGGTGCTTATATTAAAGAATTAAACTCTCTGGGAATCCATGGGGCAAAATGCGGGGAACAAGGAGGGTGTGGCGGATAGACACCCATGTACGCAGAACTACCTCATGGTGGTAAGAAGTTTGACACTCGAGCCAAGTCCCTCGGCCCTTACTGGAATCCGCTATAGCAATTCTAAGTGCTTATATTAAGAAATCAAGGCCTCTGGGAGTCCGTGGGGCAAAATGCAGGGAACCAGGAGGGCGTGGCGGATAGGCACCCATGTACGCACAACCACCTCATGGTGGTAAGAAGTTTGACACCCGGCCCAGGTCCCTCTGCCTTTCCTGGAATCCGCCAGAGCAATTCTAGGGGCTTATATTAAGGAATTGAGGCGTCTAGGGGTCCGTGGGGCAAAATGCAGGGAACCAGGAGGGCGTGGCGGGTAGGCACCCATGTACGCACAACCACCTCATGGTGGTAAGAAGTTTGATAACCGGCCCAGGTCCCTCTGCCTTTCCTGGAATCCGCCAGAGCAATTCTAGGTGCTTATATTAAGGAATTAAAGCCTCAGGGAGTCCGTGGGGCAAAATGCATGGAACCAGGAGGGCGTGGCGGGTAGGCACCCATGTACGCACAACCACTTCATGGTGGTAAAAAGTTTGACACCCGGCCCAGATCCCTCGGCATTTCCTGGAATCCGCTAGAGCATTTCTAGTTGCTTATATTAAGGAATTAAGGCGTCTAGGGGTCCGTGGGGCAAAATGCGGGGAACCAAGAGGGCGTGGCGGGTAGGCACCCATGTACGCACAACCACTTCATGGTGGTAAGAAGTTTCACACCCAGCCCAGGTCCCTCGGCCCTTCCTGAAATCTGCTGGAGCAATTCTAGGTGCTTATATTAAGGAATTAAGACCTCTGGGGGTCCGTGGGGCAAAATGCGGGGAACCAGGAAGGCGTGGCGGGTAGGCACCCATGTACGCACAACCACCTCATGGTGGTAAGAAGTTTGACACCCGCCCCAGGTCCCTCGGCCATTCCTGGAATCCGCTAGAGCAATTCTAAGTGCTTATATTAAGGAATTAAGGCCTCTGGGAGACCGTGGGGCAAAATGCGGGGAACAAGGAGGGTGTGGCGGATAGGCACCCATGTACGCACAACCACTTCATGGTGGTAAGAAGTTTTACACCCAGCCCAGGTCCCTCGGCCCTACCTGCAATCCGCTAGAACAATTCTAGGTGCTTATAATAAAGAATTAAGCCCTCTGGGAATCCGTGGGGCAAAATGCGGGGAACAAGGAGGGTGTGGCGGATAGACACCCATGTACGCAGAACCACCTCATGGTGGTAAGAAGTTTGACACTCAAAGCAAGTCCCTCGGCCCTTCCTGGAATCCGCTAGAGCAATTCAAGGTGCTTATATTAAGGAATTAAGGCGTGTAGGGGTCCGTGGGGAAAAATGCGGGGAACCAGGAGGGCGTGGCGGGTAGGCACCCATGTACGCAGAACCACCTCATGGTGGTAAGAAGTTTGACACTCAAAGCAAGTCCCTCGGCCCTTCCTGGAATCCGCTAGAGCAAGTCAAGGTGCTTATATTAAGGAATTAAGGCTTCTGGGGGTCCGTGGGGCAAAATGCAGGGAACCAGGAGGGCGTGGCGGGTAGGCACCCATGTACGCACAACCACTTCATGGTGGTAAGAAGTTTGACACCCGGCCCAGATCCCTCGGCACTTCCTGGAATCCGCTAGAGCATTTCTAGGTGCTTATATTAAGGAATTAAGGCGTCTAGGGGTCCGTGGGGCAAAATGCGGGGAACCAAGAGGGCGTGGCGGGTAGGCACCCATGTACGCACAACCACTTCATGGTGGTAAGAAGTTTTACACCCAGCCCAGGTCCCTCGGCCCTACCTGCAATCCGCTAGAACAATTCTAGGTGCTTATAATAAAGAATTAAGCCCTCTGGGAATCCGTGGGGCAAAATGCGGGGAACAAGGAGGGTGTGGCGGATAGACACCCATGTACGCAGAACTACCTCATGGTGGTAAGAAGTTTGACACTCGAGCCAAGTCCCTCGGCCCTTACTGGAATCCGCTAGAGCAATTCTAAGTGCTTATATTAAGGAATTAAGGCCTCTGGGAGTCCGTGGGGCAAAATGCAGGGAACCAGGAGGGCGTGGCGGATAGGCACCCATGTACGCACAACCACCTCATGGTGGTAAGAAGTTTGACACCCGGCCCAGGTCCCTTTGCTTTTCCTGGAATCCGCCAGAGCAATTCTAGGTGCTTATTTTAAGGAATTAAGGCGTGTAGGGGTCCGTGGGGCAAAATGCGGGGAACCAGGAGGGCGTGGCGGGTAGGCACCCATGTACGCACAACCTCCTCATGGTGGTAAGAAGTTTGACACTCGACGCAAGTCCCTCGGCCCTTCCTGGAATCCGCTAGAGCAATTCTAGGTGCTTATATTAAGGAATTAAGGCTTCTGGGGGTCCGTGGGGCAAAATGCAGGGAACCAGGTGGGCGTGGCGGAAAGGCACCCATGTACGCAGAACTACCTCATGGTGGTAAGAAGTTTGCCACCCGGCCCAGGTCTATCGGCCCTTCCTGCAATCCACTAAAACAATTCTAGGTGCTTATATTAAAGAATTAAACCCTCTGGGAATCCATGGGGCAAAATGCGGGGAACAAGGAGGGTGTGGCGGATAGACACCCATGTACGCAGAACTACCTCATGGTGGTAAGAAGTTTGACACTCGAGCCAAGTCCCTCGGCCCTTACTGGAATCCGCTATAGCAATTCTAAGTGCTTATATTAAGAAATCAAGGCCTCTGGGAGTCCGTGGGGCAAAATGCAGGGAACCAGGAGGGCGTGGCGGATAGGCACCCATGTACGCACAACCACCTCATGGTGGTAAGAAGTTTGACACCCGGCCCAGGTCCCTCTGCCTTTCCTGGAATCCGCCAGAGCAATTCTAGGGGCTTATATTAAGGAATTGAGGCGTCTAGGGGTCCGTGGGGCAAAATGCAGGGAACCAGGAAGGCGTGGCGGGTAGGCACCCATGTACGCACAACCACCTCATGGTGGTAAGAAGTTTGATAACCGGCCCAGGTCCCTCTGCCTTTCCTGGAATCCGCCAGAGCAATTCTAGGTGCTTATATTAAGGAATTAAAGCCTCAGGGAGTCCGTGGGGCAAAATGCATGGAACCAGGAGGGCGTGGCGGGTAGGCACCCATGTACGCACAACCACTTCATGGTGGTAAAAAGTTTGACACCCGGCCCAGATCCCTCGGCATTTCCTGGAATCCGCTAGAGCATTTCTAGTTGCTTATATTAAGGAATTAAGGCGTCTAGGGGTCCGTGGGGCAAAATGCGGGGAACCAAGAGGGCGTGGCGGGTAGGCACCCATGTACGCACAACCACTTCATGGTGGTAAGAAGTTTCACACCCAGCCCAGGTCCCTCGGCCCTTCCTGAAATCTGCTGGAGCAATTCTAGGTGCTTATATTAAGGAATTAAGACCTCTGGGGGTCCGTGGGGCAAAATGCGGGGAACCAGGAAGGCGTGGCGGGTAGGCACCCATGTACGCACAACCACCTCATGGTGGTAAGAAGTTTGACACCCGCCCCAGGTCCCTCGGCCATTCCTGGAATCCGCTAGAGCAATTCTAAGTGCTTATATTAAGGAATTAAGGCCTCTGGGAGACCGTGGGGCAAAATGCAGGGAACCAGGAGGGCGTGGCGGATAGGCACCCATGTACTCACAACAACCACATGGTGGTAAGAAGTTTGACACCCGGCCCAGGTCCCTTTGCATTTCCTGGAATCCGCCAGAGCAATTCTAGGTGCTTATATTAAGGAATTAAGGCGTGTAGGGGTCCGTGGGGAAAAATGCGGGGAACCAGGAGGGCGTGGCGGGTAGGCACCCATGTACGCAGAACCACCTCATGGTGGTAAGAAGTTTGACACCCGCCCCAGGTCCCTCGGCCCTTCCTGGAATCCGCTAGAGCAATTCTAAGTGCTTATATTAAAGAATTAAGGCCTCAGGGAGTCCGTGGGGCAAAATGCAGGGAACCAGGAGGGCGTGGCGGGTAGGCACCCATGTACGCACAACCACTTCATGGTGGTAAGAAGTTTGACACCCGGCCCAGATCCCTCGGCACTTCCTGGAATCCGCTAGAGCATTTCTAGGTGCTTATATTAAGGAATTAAGGCGTCTAGGGGTCCGTGGGGCAAAATGCGGGGAACCAAGAGGGCGTGGCGGGTAGCCACCCATGTACGCACAACCACTTCATGGTGGTAAGAAGTTTGACACCCAGCCTAGGTCCCTCGGCCCTTCCTGCAATCCACTAAAACAATTCTAGGTGCTTATATTAAAGAATTAAACCCTCTGGGAATCCATGGGGCAAAATGCGGGGAACAAGGAGGGTGTGGTGGATAGACACCCATGTACGCAGAACTACCTCATGGTGGTAAGAAGTTTGACACTCGAGCCAAGTCCCTCGGCCCTTACTGGAATCCGCTAGAGCAATTCTAAGTGCTTATATTAAGAAATCAAGGCCTCTGGGAGTCCGTGGGGCAAAATGCAGGGAACCAGGAGGGCGTGGCGGATAGGCACCCATGTACGCACAACCACCTCATGGTGGTAAGAAGTTTGACACCCGGCCCAGGTCCCTCTGCCTTTCCTGGAATCCGCCAGAGCAATTCTAGGGGCTTATATTAAGGAATTGAGGCGTCTAGGGGTCCGTGGGGCAAAATGCAGGGAACCAGGAGGGCGTGGCGGGTAGGCATCCATGTACGCACAACCACCTCATGGTGGTAAGAAGTTTGATAACCGGCCCAGGTCCCTCTGCCTTTCCTGGAATCCGCCAGAGCAATTCTAGGTGCTTATATTAAAGAATTAAAGCCTCAGGGAGTCCGTGGGGCAAAATGCATGGAACCAAGAGGGCGTGGCGGGTAGGCACCCATGTACGCACAACTACCTCATGGTGGTAAGAAGTTTGACACCCGCCCCAGGTCCCTCGGCCCTTCCTGGAATCTGCTAGAGCAATTCTAAGTGCTTATATTAAAGAATTAAGGCCTCAGGGAGTCCGTGGGGCAAAATGCAGGGAACCAGGAGGGCGTGGCGGGTAGGCACCCATGTACGCACAACCACTTCATGGTGGTAAGAAGTTTGACACCCGGTCCAGATCCCTCGGCACTTCCTGGAATCCGCTAGAGCATTTCTAGGTGCTTATATTAAGGAATTAAGGCGTCTAGGGGTCCGTGGGGCAAAATGCGGGGAACCAAGAGGGCGTGGCGGGTAGCCACCCATGTACGCACAACCACTTCATGGTGGTAAGAAGTTTGACACCCAGCCCAGGTCCCTCGGCCCTTCCTGCAATCCACTAAAACAATTCTAGGTGCTTATATTAAAGAATTAAACTCTCTGGGAATCCATGGGGCAAAATGCGGGGAACAAGGAGGGTGTGGCGGATAGACACCCATGTACGCAGAACTACCTCATGGTGGTAAGAAGTTTGACACTCGAGCCAAGTCCCTCGGCCCTTACTGGAATCCGCTATAGCAATTCTAAGTGCTTATATTAAGAAATCAAGGCCTCTGGGAGTCCGTGGGGCAAAATGCAGGGAACCAGGAGGGCGTGGCGGATAGGCACCCATGTACGCACAACCACCTCATGGTGGTAAGAAGTTTGACACCCGGCCCAGGTCCCTCTGCCTTTCCTGGAATCCGCCAGAGCAATTCTAGGGGCTTATATTAAGGAATTGAGGCGTCTAGGGGTCCGTGGGGCAAAATGCAGGGAACCAGGAGGGCGTGGCGGGTAGGCACCCATGTACGCACAACCACCTCATGGTGGTAAGAAGTTTGATAACCGGCCCAGGTCCCTCTGCCTTTCCTGGAATCCGCCAGAGCAATTCTAGGTGCTTATATTAAGGAATTAAAGCCTCAGGGAGTCCGTGGGGCAAAATGCATGGAACCAGGAGGGCGTGGCGGGTAGGCACCCATGTACGCACAACCACTTCATGGTGGTAAAAAGTTTGACACCCGGCCCAGATCCCTCGGCATTTCCTGGAATCCGCTAGAGCATTTCTAGTTGCTTATATTAAGGAATTAAGGCGTCTAGGGGTCCGTGGGGCAAAATGCGGGGAACCAAGAGGGCGTGGCGGGTAGGCACCCATGTACGCACAACCACTTCATGGTGGTAAGAAGTTTCACACCCAGCCCAGGTCCCTCGGCCCTTCCTGAAATCTGCTGGAGCAATTCTAGGTGCTTATATTAAGGAATTAAGACCTCTGGGGGTCCGTGGGGCAAAATGCGGGGAACCAGGAAGGCGTGGCGGGTAGGCACCCATGTACGCACAACCACCTCATGGTGGTAAGAAGTTTGACACCCGCCCCAGGTCCCTCGGCCATTCCTGGAATCCGCTAGAGCAATTCTAAGTGCTTATATTAAGGAATTAAGGCCTCTGGGAGACCGTGGGGCAAAATGCGGGGAACAAGGAGGGTGTGGCGGATAGGCACCCATGTACGCACAACCACTTCATGGTGGTAAGAAGTTTTACACCCAGCCCAGGTCCCTCGGCCCTACCTGCAATCCGCTAGAACAATTCTAGGTGCTTATAATAAAGAATTAAGCCCTCTGGGAATCCGTGGGGCAAAATGCGGGGAACAAGGAGGGTGTGGCGGATAGACACCCATGTACGCAGAACCACCTCATGGTGGTAAGAAGTTTGACACTCAAAGCAAGTCCCTCGGCCCTTCCTGGAATCCGCTAGAGCAATTCAAGGTGCTTATATTAAGGAATTAAGGCGTGTAGGGGTCCGTGGGGAAAAATGCGGGGAACCAGGAGGGCGTGGCGGGTAGGCACCCATGTACGCAGAACCACCTCATGGTGGTAAGAAGTTTGACACTCAAAGCAAGTCCCTCGGCCCTTCCTGGAATCCGCTAGAGCAAGTCAAGGTGCTTATATTAAGGAATTAAGGCTTCTGGGGGTCCGTGGGGCAAAATGCAGGAAACCAGGAGGGCGTGGCGGGTAGGCACCCATGTACGCACAACCACTTCATGGTGGTAAGAAGTTTGACACCCGGCCCAGATCCCTCGGCACTTCCTGGAATCCGCTAGAGCATTTCTAGGTGCTTATATTAAGGAATTAAGGCGTCTAGGGGTCCGTGGGGCAAAATGCGGGGAACCAAGAGGGCGTGGCGGGTAGGCACCCATGTACGCACAACCACTTCATGGTGGTAAGAAGTTTTACACCCAGCCCAGGTCCCTCGGCCCTACCTGCAATCCGCTAGAACAATTCTAGGTGCTTATAATAAAGAATTAAGCCCTCTGGGAATCCGTGGGGCAAAATGCGGGGAACAAGGAGGGTGTGGCGGATAGACACCCATGTACGCAGAACTACCTCATGGTGGTAAGAAGTTTGACACTCGAGCCAAGTCCCTCGGCCCTTACTGGAATCCGCTAGAGCAATTCTAAGTGCTTATATTAAGGAATTAAGGCCTCTGGGAGTCCGTGGGGCAAAATGCAGGGAACCAGGAGGGCGTGGCGGATAGGCACCCATGTACGCACAACCACCTCATGGTGGTAAGAAGTTTGACACCCGGCCCAGGTCCCTTTGCTTTTCCTGGAATCCGCCAGAGCAATTCTAGGTGCTTATTTTAAGGAATTAAGGCGTGTAGGGGTCCGTGGGGCAAAATGCGGGGAACCAGGAGGGCGTGGCGGGTAGGCACCCATGTACGCACAACCTCCTCATGGTGGTAAGAAGTTTGACACTCGACGCAAGTCCCTCGGCCCTTCCTGGAATCCGCTAGAGCAATTCTAGGTGCTTATATTAAGGAATTAAGGCTTCTGGGGGTCCGTGGGGCAAAATGCAGGGAACCAGGTGGGCGTGGCGGAAAGGCACCCATGTACGCAGAACTACCTCATGGTGGTAAGAAGTTTGCCACCCGGCCCAGGTCTATCGGCCCTTCCTGGAATCCGCTAGAGCAATTCTAGGTGCTTATATTAAGGAATTAAGACATCTGAGGGTCCGTGGGGCTATATGCGGGGAACCAGGAGGGCGTGGCGGGTAGGCACCCATGTACGTACAACCACCTCATGGTGGTAAGAAGTTTGACACCCGCCCCAGGTCCCTCGACCCTTCCTGGAATCAGCTAGAGCAATTCTAGGTGCTTATATTATGGGATTAAGGCGTGTAGGGGTCCGTGGGGCAAAATGCCGGGAACCAGGAGGGCGTGGCGGGTAGGCACCCATGTACGCACAACCACCTCATGGTGGTAAGAACTTTGACACTCGACCCAAGTCCCTCGGCCCTTCCTGGAATCCGCTAGAGCAATTCTAGGTGCTTATATTAAGGAATTAAGGCTTCTGGGGGTCCGTGGGGCAAAATGCGGGGAACCAGGAGGGCGTGGCGGGTAGGCACCCATGTACGCACAACCTCCTCATGGTGGTAAGAAGTTTGACACTCGACGCAAGTCCCTCGGCCCTTCCTGGAATCCGCTAGAGCAATTCTAGGTGCTTATATTAAGGAATTAAGGCTTCTGGGGGTCCGTGGGGCAAAATGCAGGGAACCAGGTGGGCGTGGCGGAAAGGCACCCATGTACGCAGAACTACCTCATGGTGGTAAGAAGTTTGCCACCCGGCCCAGGTCTATCGGCCCTTCCTGGAATCCGCTAGAGCAATTCTAGGTGCTTATATTAAGGAATTAAGACATCTGAGGGTCCGTGGGGCTATATGCGGGGAACCAGGAGGGCGTGGCGGGTAGGCACCCATGTACGTACAACCACCTCATGGTGGTAAGAAGTTTGACACCCGCCCCAGGTCCCTCGACCCTTCCTGGAATCAGCTAGAGCAATTCTAGGTGCTTATATTATGGGATTAAGGCGTGTAGGGGTCCGTGGGGCAAAATGCCGGGAACCAGGAGGGCGTGGCGGGTAGGCACCCATGTACGCACAACCACCTCATGGTGGTAAGAACTTTGACACTCGACCCAAGTCCCTCGGCCCTTCCTGGAATCCGCTAGAGCAATTCTAGGTGCTTATATTAAGGAATTAAGGCTTCTGGGGGTCCGTGGGGCAAAATGCAGGGAACCAGGAGGGCGTGGCGGAAAGGCACCCATGTACGCAGAACTACCTCATGGTGGTAAGAAGTTTGCCACCCGGCCCAGGTCCATCGGCCCTTCCTGGAATCCGCTAGAGCAATTCTAGGTGCTTATAATGAGGAATTAAGATCTCCGGGGGTCCGTGGGGCTAAATGCGTGGAACCAAGAGGACGTGGCGGGTAGGCACCCATGTACGCACAACCACCTCATGGTGGTAAGAAGTTTGACACCCGCCCCAGGTCCCTCGGCCCTTCCTGGAATCCGCTAGAGCAATTCTAAGTGCTTATATTAAGGAATTAAGCCCTCTGGGGGACCGTGGGGCAAAATGCGGGGAACCAGGAGGGCGTGGCGGATAGGCACCCATGTACGCAGAACTACCTCATGGTGGTAAGATGTTTAACACCCGGCCCAGGTCCCTCGGCCTTTCCTGGAATCCGCTAGAGCAATTCTAGGTGCTTATATTAAGGAATTAAGACCTCTGGGGGACGGTGGGGCAAAATGCGGGGAACCTGGAGGGCGTGGCGGATAGGCACCCATGTACGCAGAACTACCTCATGGTAGTAAGAAGTTTAACACACGGCCCAGGTCCCTCGGCCTTTCCTGGAATCCGCTAGAGCAATTCTAGGTGCTTATATTAAGGAATTAAGACCTTTGGGGGTCCGTGGGGCAAAATTGCGGGGAACCAGGAGGGCGTGGCGGGTAGGCAACCATGTACGCACAACCACCTCATGGTGGTAAGAAGTTTCACACCCGGCCCAGGTCCCTCGGCCCTTCCTGCAATCCGCTAGAAAAATTCTAGGTGCTTATAATAAGGAATTAAGGCCTCTGGGAGTCCGTGGGTCAAAATGCAGGGAACCAGGAGGGCGTGGCGGGTAGGCACACATGTACGCACAACCACCTCATGGTGGTAAGAAGTTTGATAACCGGCCCAGGTCCCTCTGCCTTTCCTGGAATCCGCCAGAGCAATTCTAGGTGCTTATATTAAGGAATTAAAGCCTCAGGGAGTCCGTGGGGCAAAATGCATGGAACCAGGAGGGCGTGGCGGGTAGGCACCCATGTACGCACAACCACTTCATGGTGGTAAAAAGTTTGACACCCGGCCCAGGTCCCTCGGCCCTTCCTGAAATCTGCTGGAGCAATTCTAGGTGCTTATATTAAGGAATTAAGGCGTCTAGGGGTCCGTGGGGCAAAATGCGGGGAACCAGGAGGGCGTGGCGGGTAGGCACCGATGTACGCACAACCACCTCATGGTGGTAAGAAGTTTGACACTCGACCCAAGTCCCTCGGTCCTTCCTGGAATCCGCTAGAGCAATTCTAGGTGCTTATATTAAGGAATTAAGGCGTCTAGGGGTCCTTGGGGCAAAATGCGGGGAACCAGGAGGGCGTGGCGGGTAGGCACCCATGTACGCACAATTACCTCATGGTGGTAAGAAGTTTGACACCCGCCCCAGGTCCCTCGGCCCTTCCTGGAATCCGCTAGAGCAATTCTAAGTGCTTATATTAAAGAATTAAGGCCTCAGGGAGTCCGTGGGGCAAAATGCAGGGAACCAGGAGGGCGTGGCGGGTAGGCACCCATGTACGCACAACCACTTCATGGTGGTAAGAAGTTTGACACCCGGCCCAGATCCCTCGGCACTTCCTGGAATCCGCTAGAGCATTTCTAGGTGCTTATATTAAGGAATTAAGGCGTCTAGGGGTCCGTGGGGCAAAATGCGGGGAACCAAGAGGGCGTGGCGGGTAGCCACCCATGTACGCACAACCACTTCATGGTGGTAAGAAGTTTGACACCCAGCCTAGGTCCCTCGGCCCTTCCTGCAATCCACTAAAACAATTCTAGGTGCTTATATTAAAGAATTAAACCCTCTGGGAATCCATGGGGCAAAATGCGGGGAACAAGGAGGGTGTGGTGGATAGACACCCATGTACGCAGAACTACCTCATGGTGGTAAGAAGTTTGACACTCGAGCCAAGTCCCTCGGCCCTTACTGGAATCCGCTAGAGCAATTCTAAGTGCTTATATTAAGAAATCAAGGCCTCTGGGAGTCCGTGGGGCAAAATGCAGGGAACCAGGAGGGCGTGGCGGATAGGCACCCATGTACGCACAACCACCTCATGGTGGTAAGAAGTTTGACACCCGGCCCAGGTCCCTCTGCCTTTCCTGGAATCCGCCAGAGCAATTCTAGGGGCTTATATTAAGGAATTGAGGCGTCTAGGGGTCCGTGGGGCAAAATGCAGGGAACCAGGAGGGCGTGGCGGGTAGGCACCCATGTACGCACAACCACCTCATGGTGGTAAGAAGTTTGATAACCGGCCCAGGTCCCTCTGCCTTTCCTGGAATCCGCCAGAGCAATTCTAGGTGCTTATATTAAGGAATTAAAGCCTCAGGGAGTCCGTGGGGCAAAATGCATGGAACCAGGAGGGCGTGGCGGGTAGGCACCCATGTACGCACAACTACCTCATGGTGGTAAGAAGTTTGACACCCGCCCCAGGTCCCTCGGCCCTTCCTGGAATCTGCTAGAGCAATTCTAATTGCTTATATTAAAGAATTAAGGCCTCAGGGAGTCCGTGGGGCAAAATGCGGGGAACCAAGAGGGCGTGGCGGGTAGCCACCCATGTACGCACAACCACTTCATGGTGGTAAGAAGTTTGACACCCAGCCCAGGTCCCTCGGCCCTTCCTGCAATCCACTAAAACAATTCTAGGTGCTTATATTAAAGAATTAAACCCTCTGGGAATCCATGGGGCAAAATGCGGGGAACAAGGAGGGTGTGGCGGATAGACACCCATGTACGCAGAACTACCTCATTGTGGTAAGAAGTTTGACACTCGAGCCAAGTCCCTCGGCCCTTACTGGAATCCGCTATAGCAATTCTAAGTGCTTATATTAAGAAATCAAGGCCTCTGGGAGTCCGTGGGGCAAAATGCAGGGAACCAGGAGGGCGTGGCGGATAGGCACCCATGTACGCACAACCACCTCATGGTGGTAAGAAGTTTGACACCCGGCCCAGGTCCCTCTGCCTTTCCTGGAATCCGCCAGAGCAATTCTAGGGGCTTATATTAAGGAATTGAGGCGTCTAGGGGTCCGTGGGGCAAAATGCAGGGAACCAGGAGGGCGTGGCGGGTAGGCACCCATGTACGCACAACCACCTCATGGTGGTAAGAAGTTTGATAACCGGCCCAGGTCCCTCTGCCTTTCCTGGAATCCGCCAGAGCAATTCTAGGTGCTTATATTAAGGAATTAAAGCCTCAGGGAGTCCGTGGGGCAAAATGCATGGAACCAGGAGGGCGTGGCGGGTAGGCACCCATGTACGCACAACCACTTTATGGTGGTAAAAAGTTTGACACCCGGCCCAGATCCCTCGGCATTTCCTGGAATCCGCTAGAGCATTTCTAGTTGCTTATATTAAGGAATTAAGGCGTCTAGGGGTCCGTGGGGCAAAATGCGGGGAACCAGGAGGGCGTGGCGGATAGGCACCCATGTACGCAGAACTACCTCATGGTGGTAAGATGTTTAACACCCGGCCCAGGTCCCTCGGCCTTTCCTGGAATCCGCTAGAGCAATTCTAGGTGCTTATATTAAGGAATTAAGACCTCTGGGGGACGGTGGGGCAAAATGCGGGGAACCTGGAGGGCGTGGCGGATAGGCACCCATGTACGCAGAACTACCTCATGGTAGTAAGAAGTTTAACACACGGCCCAGGTCCCTCGGCCTTTCCTGGAATCCGCTAGAGCAATTCTAGGTGCTTATATTAAGGAATTAAGACCTTTGGGGGTCCGTGGGGCAAAATTGCGGGGAACCAGGAGGGCGTGGCGGGTAGGCAACCATGTACGCACCACCACCTCATGGTGGTAAGAAGTTTCACACCCGGCCCAGGTCCCTCGGCCCTTCCTGCAATCCGCTAGAACAATTCTAGGTGCTTATAATAAGGAATTAAGGCCTCTGGGAGTCCGTGGGTCAAAATGCAGGGAACCAGGAGGGCGTGGCGGGTAGGCACACATGTACGCACAACCACCTCATGGTGGTAAGAAGTTTGATAACCGGCCCAGGTCCCTCTGCCTTTCCTGGAATCCGCCAGAGCAATTCTAGGTGCTTATATTAAGGAATTAAAGCCTCAGGGAGTCCGTGGGGCAAAATGCATGGAACCAGGAGGGCGTGGCGGGTAGGCACCCATGTACGCACAACCACTTCATGGTGGTAAAAAGTTTGACACCCGGCCCAGATCCCTCGGCACTTCCTGGAATCCGCTAGAGCATTTCTAGTTGCTTATATTAAGGAATTAAGGCGTCTAGGGGTCCGTGGGGCAAAATGCGGGGAACCAAGAGGGCGTGGCGGGTAGGCACCCATGTACGCACAACCACTTCATGGTGGTAAGAAGTTTCACACCCAGCCCAGGTCCCTCGGCCCTTCCTGAAATCTGCTGGAGCAATTCTAGGTGCTTATATTAAGGAATTAAGGCGTCTAGGGGTCCGTGGGGCAAAATGCGGGGAACCAGGAGGGCGTGGCGGGTAGGCACCGATGTACGCACAACCACCTCATGGTGGTAAGAAGTTTGACACTCGACCCAAGTCCCTCGGCCCTTCCTGGAATCCGCTAGAGCAATTCTAGGTGCTTATATTAAGGAATTAAGGCGTCTAGGGGTCCTTGGGGCAAAATGCGGGGAACCAGGAGGGCGTGGCGGGTAGGCACCCATGTACGCACAATTACCTCATGGTGGTAAGAAGTTTGACACCCGCCCCAGGTCCCTCGGCCCTTCCTGGAATCCGCTAGAGCAATTCTAAGTGCTTATATTAAAGAATTAAGGCCTCAGGGAGTCCGTGGGGCAAAATGCAGGGAACCAGGAGGGCGTGGCGGGTAGGCACCCATGTACGCACAACCACTTCATGGTGGTAAGAAGTTTGACACCCGGCCCAGATCCCTCGGCACTTCCTGGAATCCGCTAGAGCATTTCTAGGTGCTTATATTAAGGAATTAAGGCGTCTAGGGGTCCGTGGGGCAAAATGCGGGGAACCAAGAGGGCGTGGCGGGTAGCCACCCATGTACGCACAACCACTTCATGGTGGTAAGAAGTTTGACACCCAGCCTAGGTCCCTCGGCCCTTCCTGCAATCCACTAAAACAATTCTAGGTGCTTATATTAAAGAATTAAACCCTCTGGGAATCCATGGGGCAAAATGCGGGGAACAAGGAGGGTGTGGTGGATAGACACCCATGTACGCAGAACTACCTCATGGTGGTAAGAAGTTTGACACTCGAGCCAAGTCCCTCGGCCCTTACTGGAATCCGCTAGAGCAATTCTAAGTGCTTATATTAAGAAATCAAGGCCTCTGGGAGTCCGTGGGGCAAAATGCAGGGAACCAGGAGGGCGTGGCGGATAGGCACCCATGTACGCACAACCACCTCATGGTGGTAAGAAGTTTGACACCCGGCCCAGGTCCCTCTGCCTTTCCTGGAATCCGCCAGAGCAATTCTAGGGGCTTATATTAAGGAATTGAGGCGTCTAGGGGTCCGTGGGGCAAAATGCAGGGAACCAGGAGGGCGTGGCGGGTAGGCACCCATGTACGCACAACCACCTCATGGTGGTAAGAAGTTTGATAACCGGCCCAGGTCCCTCTGCCTTTCCTGGAATCCGCCAGAGCAATTCTAGGTGCTTATATTAAGGAATTAAAGCCTCAGGGAGTCCGTGGGGCAAAATGCATGGAACCAGGAGGGCGTGGCGGGTAGGCACCCATGTACGCACAACCACTTCATGGTGGTAAAAAGTTTGACACCCGGCCCAGATCCCTCGGCATTTCCTGGAATCCGCTAGAGCATTTCTAGTTGCTTATATTAAGGAATTAAGGCGTCTAGGGGTCCGTGGGGCAAAATGCGGGGAACCAAGAGGGCGTGGCGGGTAGGCACCCATGTACGCAGAACTACCTCATGGTGGTAAGAAGTTTGACACTCGAGCCAAGTCCCTCGGCCCTTACTGGAATCCGCTAGAGCAATTCTAAGTGCTTATATTAAGGAATTAAGGCCTCTGGGAGTCCGTGGGGCAAAATGCAGGGAACCAGAAGGGCGTGGCGGATAGGCACCCATGTACGCACAACCACCTCATGGTGGTAAGAAGTTTGACACCCGGCCCAGGTCCCTTTGCCTTTCCTGGAATCCGCCAGAGCAATTCTAGGTGCTTATTTTAAGGAATTAAGGCGTGTAGGGGTCCGTGGGGCAAAATGCGGGGAACCAGGAGGGCGTGGCGGGTAGGCACCCATGTACGCACAACCTCCTCATGGTGGTAAGAAGTTTGACACTCGACGCAAGTCCCTCGGCCCTTCCTGGAATCCGCTAGAGCAATTCTAGGTGCTTATATTAAGGAATTAAGGCTTCTGGGGGTCCGTGGGGCAAAATGCAGGGAACCAGGAGGGCGTGGCGGAAAGGCACCCATGTACGCAGAACTACCTCATGGTGGTAAGAAGTTTGCCACCCGGCCCAGGTCTATCGGCCCTTCCTGGAATCCGCTAGAGCAATTCTAGGTGCTTATATTAAGGAATTAAGACCTCTGAGGGTCCGTGGGGCTATATGCGGGGAACCAGGAGGGCGTGGCGGGTAGGCACCCATGTACGTACAACCACCTCATGGTGGTAAGAAGTTTGACACCCGCCCCAGGTCCCTCGACCCTTCCTGGAATCAGCTAGAGCAATTCTAGGTGCTTATATTATGGGATTAAGGCGTGTAGGGGTCCGTGGGGCAAAATGCCGGGAACCAGGAGGGCGTGGCGGGTAGGCACCCATTTACGCACAACCACCTCATGGTGGTAAGAACTTTGACATTCGACCCAAGTCCCTCGGCCCTTCCTGGAATCCGCTAGAGCAATTCTAGGTGCTTATATTAAGGAATTAAGGCTTCTGGGGGTCCGTGGGGCAAAATGCAGGGAACCAGGAGGGCGTGGCGGAAAGGCACCCATGTACGCAGAACTACCTCATGGTGGTAAGAAGTTTGCCACCCGGCCCAGGTCCATCGGCCCTTCCTGGAATCCGCTAGAGCAATTCTAGGTGCTTATATTGAGGAATTAAGATCTCCGGGGGTCCGTGGGGCTAAATGCGTGGAACCAAGAGGACGTGGCGGGTAGGCACCCATGTACGCACAACCACCTCATGGTGGTAAGAAGTTTGACACCCGCCCCAGGTCCCTCGGCCCTTCCTGGAATCCGCTAGAGCAATTCTAAGTGCTTATATTAAAGAATTAAGGCCTCAGGGAGTCCGTGGGGCAAAATGCAGGGAACCAGGAGGGCGTGGCGGGTAGGCACCCATGTACGCACAACCACTTCATGGTGGTAAGAAGTTTGACACCCGGCCCAGATCCCTCGGCACTTCCTGGAATCCGCTAGAGCATTTCTAGGTGCTTATATTAAGGAATTAAGGCGTCTAGGGGTCCGTGGGGCAAAATGCGGGGAACCAAGAGGGCGTGGCGGGTAGCCACCCATGTACGCACAACCACTTCATGGTGGTAAGAAGTTTGACACCCAGCCTAGGTCCCTCGGCCCTTCCTGCAATCCACTAAAACAATTCTAGGTGCTTATATTAAAGAATTAAACCCTCTGGGAATCCATGGGGCAAAATGCGGGGAACAAGGAGGGTGTGGTGGATAGACACCCATGTACGCAGAACTACCTCATGGTGGTAAGAAGTTTGACACTCGAGCCAAGTCCCTCGGCCCTTACTGGAATCCGCTAGAGCAATTCTAAGTGCTTATATTAAGAAATCAAGGCCTCTGGGAGTCCGTGGGGCAAAATGCAGGGAACCAGGAGGGCGTGGCGGATAGGCACCCATGTACGCACAACCACCTCATGGTGGTAAGAAGTTTGACACCCGGCCCAGGTCCCTCTGCCTTTCCTGGAATCCGCCAGAGCAATTCTAGGGGCTTATATTAAGGAATTGAGGCGTCTAGGGGTCCGTGGGGCAAAATGCAGGGAACCAGGAGGGCGTGGCGGGTAGGCACCCATGTACGCACAACCACCTCATGGTGGTAAGAAGTTTGATAACCGGCCCAGGTCCCTCTGCCTTTCCTGGAATCCGCCAGAGCAATTCTAGGTGCTTATATTAAGGAATTAAAGCCTCAGGGAGTCCGTGGGGCAAAATGCATGGAACCAGGAGGGCGTGGCGGGTAGGCACCCATGTACGCACAACCACTTCATGGTGGTAAAAAGTTTGACACCCGGCCCAGATCCCTCGGCATTTCCTGGAATCCGCTAGAGCATTTCTAGTTGCTTATATTAAGGAATTAAGGCGTCTAGGGGTCCGTGGGGCAAAATGCGGGGAACCAAGAGGGCGTGGAGGGTAGGCACCCATGTACGCAGAACTACCTCATGGTGGTAAGAAGTTTGACACTCGAGCCAAGTCCCTCGGCCCTTACTGGAATCCGCTAGAGCAATTCTAAGTGCTTATATTAAGGAATTAAGGCCTCTGGGAGTCCGTGGGGCAAAATGCAGGGAACCAGAAGGGCGTGGCGGATAGGCACCCATGTACGCACAACCACCTCATGGTGGTAAGAAGTTTGACACCCGGCCCAGGTCCCTTTGCCTTTCCTGGAATCCGCCAGAGCAATTCTAGGTGCTTATTTTAAGGAATTAAGGCGTGTAGGGGTCCGTGGGGCAAAATGCGGGGAACCAGGAGGGCGTGGCGGGTAGGCACCCATGTACGCACAACCTCCTCATGGTGGTAAGAAGTTTGACACTCGACGCAAGTCCCTCGGCCCTTCCTGGAATCCGCTAGAGCAATTCTAGGTGCTTATATTAAGGAATTAAGGCTTCTGGGGGTCCGTGGGGCAAAATGCAGGGAACCAGGAGGGCGTGGCGGAAAGGCACCCATGTACGCAGAACTACCTCATGGTGGTAAGAAGTTTGCCACCCGGCCCAGGTCTATCGGCCCTTCCTGGAATCCGCTAGAGCAATTCTAGGTGCTTATATTAAGGAATTAAGACCTCTGAGGGTCCGTGGGGCTATATGCGGGGAACCAGGAGGGCGTGGCGGGTAGGCACCCATGTACGTACAACCACCTCATGGTGGTAAGAAGTTTGACACCCGCCCCAGGTCCCTCGACCCTTCCTGGAATCAGCTAGAGCAATTCTAGGTGCTTATATTATGGGATTAAGGCGTGTAGGGGTCCGTGGGGCAAAATGCCGGGAACCAGGAGGGCGTGGCGGGTAGGCACCCATTTACGCACAACCACCTCATGGTGGTAAGAACTTTGACACTCGACCCAAGTCCCTCGGCCCTTCCTGGAATCCGCTAGAGCAATTCTAGGTGCTTATATTAAGGAATTAAGGCTTCTGGGGGTCCGTGGGGCAAAATGCAGGGAACCAGGAGGGCGTGGCGGAAAGGCACCCATGTACGCAGAACTACCTCATGGTGGTAAGAAGTTTGCCACCCGGCCCAGGTCCATCGGCCCTTCCTGGAATCCGCTAGAGCAATTCTAGGTGCTTATATTGAGGAATTAAGATCTCCGGGGGTCCGTGGGGCTAAATGCGTGGAACCAAGAGGACGTGGCGGGTAGGCACCCATGTACGCACAACCACCTCATGGTGGTAAGAAGTTTGACACCCGCCCCAGGTCCCTCGGCCCTTCCTGGAATCCGCTAGAGCAATTCTAAGTGCTTATATTAAGGAATTAAGCCCTCTGGGGGACCGTGGGGCAAAATGCGGGGAACCAGGAGGGCGTGGCGGATAGGCACCCATGTACGCAGAACTACCTCATGGTGGTAAGATGTTTAACACCCGGCCCAGGTCCCTCGGCCTTTCCTGGAATCCGCTAGAGCAATTCTAGGTGCTTATATTAAGGAATTAAGACCTCTGGGGGACGGTGGGGCAAAATGCGGGGAACCTGGAGGGCGTGGCGGATAGGCACCCATGTACGCAGAACTACCTCATGGTAGTAAGAAGTTTAACACACGGCCCAGGTCCCTCGGCCTTTCCTGGAATCCGCTAGAGCAATTCTAGGTGCTTATATTAAGGAATTAAGACATTTGGGGGTCCGTGGGGCAAAATTGCGGGGAACCAGGAGGGCGTGGCGGGTAGGCAACCATGTACGCACAACCACCTCATGGTGGTAAGAAGTTTCACACCCGGCCCAGGTCCCTCGGCCCTTCCTGCAATCCGCTAGAACAATTCTAGGTGCTTATAATAAGGAATTAAGGCTTCTGGGAGTCCGTGGGTCAAAATGCAGGGAACCAGGAGGGCGTGGCGGGTAGGCACACATGTACGCACAACCACCTCATGGTGGTAAGAAGTTTGACAACCGGCCCAGGTCCCTCTGCCTTTCCTGGAATCCGCCAGAGCAATTCTAGGTGCTTATATTAAGGAATTAAAGCCTCAGGGAGTCCGTGGGGCAAAATGCATGGAACCAGGAGGGCGTGGCGGGTAGGCACCCATGTACGCACAACCACTTCATGGTGGTAAAAAGTTTGACACCCGGCCCAGATCCCTCGGCACTTCCTGGAATCCGCTAGAGCATTTCTAGTTGCTTATATTAAGGAATTAAGGCGTCTAGGGGTCCGTGGGGCAAAATGCGGGGAACCAAGAGGGCGTGGCGGGTAGGCACCCATGTACGCACAACCACTTCATGGTGGTAAGAAGTTTCACACCCAGCCCAGGTCCCTCGGCCCTTCCTGAAATCTGCTGGAGCAATTCTAGGTGCTTATATTAAGGAATTAAGGCGTCTAGGGGTCCGTGTGGCAAAATGCGGGGAACCAGGAGGGCGTGGCGGGTAGGCACCGATGTACGCACAACCACCTCATGGTGGTAAGAAGTTTGACACTCGACCCAAGTCCCTCGGCCCTTCCTGGAATCCGCTAGAGCAATTCTAGGTGCTTATATTAAGGAATTAAGGCTTCTGGGGGTCCGTGGGGCAAAATGCAGGGAACCAGGAGGGTGTGGCGGAAAGGCACCCATGTACGCAGAACTACCTCATGGTGGTAAGAAGTTTGACACCCGGCCCAGGTCCCTCGGCCCTTCCTGGAATCCGCTAGAGCAATTCTAAGTGCTTATATTAAGGAATTAAGACCTCTGGGGGACGGTGGGGCAAAATGCGGGGAACCAGGAGAGCGTGGCGGGTAGGCACCCATGTACGCACAACCCCCTCATGGTGGTAAGAAGTTTGACACCCGGCCCAGGTCCCTCAGCCCTTCCTGGAATCCGCTGGAGCAATTCTAAGTGCTTATATTAAGGAATTAAGGCTTCTGGGGGTCCGTGGGGCAAAATGCAGGGAACAAGGAGGGCGTGGCGGGTAGGCACCCATGTACGCACAACCACCTCATGGTGGTAAGAAGTTTGACACCCGCCCCAGGTCCCTCGGCTCTTCCTGGAATCCGCTAGAGCAATTCTAAGTGCTTATATTAAGGAATTAAGCCTTCTGGCGGACCGTGGGGCAAAATGCGGGGAACCAGGAGGACGTGGCGGATAGGCACCCATGTACGCAGAACCACCTCATGGTGGTAAGAAGTTTAACACCCTGCCCAGGTCCCTCGGCCCTTCCTGGAATCCGCTAGAGCAATTCTAAGTGCTTATATTAAGGAATTAAGGCTTCTGGGAGTCCGTGGGGCAAAATGCAGGGAACCAGGAGGGCGTGGCGGATAGGCACCCATGTACGCACAACCACCTCATGGTGGTAAGAAGTTTCACACCCAGCCCAGGTCCCTCGGCCCTTCCTGAAATCTGCTGGAGCAATTCTAGGTGCTTATATTAAGGAATTAAGACCTCTGGGGGTCCGTGGGGCAAAATGAGGGGAACCAGGAAGGCGTGGCGGGTAGGCACCCATGTACGCACAACCACCTCATGGTGGTAAGAAGTTTGACACCCGGCCCAGGTCCCTCTGCCTTTCCTGGAATCCGCCAGAGCAATTCTAGGTGCTTATATTAAGGAATTAAGGCGTCTAGGGGTCCTTGGGGCAAAATGCGGGGAACCAGGAGGGCGTGGCGGGTAGGCACCCATGTACGCACAACCACCTCATGGTGGTAAGAAGTTTGACACCCGCCCCAGGTCCCTCGGCCCTTCCTGGAATCCGCTAGAGCAATTCTAAGTGCTTATATTAAAGAATTAAGGCCTCAGGGAGTCCGTGGGGCAAAATGCAGGGAACCAGGAGTGCGTGCCGGGTAGGCACCCATGTACGCACAAGCACTTCATGGTGGTAAGAAGTTTGACACCCGGCCCAGATCCCTCGGCACTTCCTGGAATCCGCTAGAGCATTTCTAGGTGCTTATATTAAGGAATTAAGGCGTCTAGGGGTCCGTGGGGCAAAATGCGGGGAACCATGAGGGCGTGGCGGGTAGGCACTCATGTACGCACAACCACTTCATGGTGGTAAGAAGTTTGACACCCAGCCCAGGTCCCTCGGCCTTTCCTGCAATCCACTAGAACAATTCTAGGTGCTTATATTAAAGAATTAAGCCCTCTGGGAATCCGTGGGGCAATATGCGGGGAACAAGGAGGGTGTGGCGGATAGACACCCATGTACGCACAACCACTTCATGGTGGTAAGAAGTTTGACACCCGGCCCAGATCCCTCGGCACTTCCTGGAATCCGCTAGAGCATTTCTAGGTGCTTATATTAAGGAATTAAGCCCTCTGGCGGACCGTGGGGCAAAATGCAGGGAACCAGGAGGACGTGGCGGATAGGCACCCATGTACGCAGAACTACCTCATGGTGGTAAGAAGTTTAACACCCTGCCCAGGTCCCTCGGCCCTTCCTGGAATCCGCTAGAGCAATTCTAAGTGCTTATATTAAGGAATTAAGGCCTCTGGGAGTCCGTGGGGCAAAATGCAGGGAACCAGGAGGGCGTGGCGGATAGGCACCCATGTACGCACAACCACCTCATGGTGGTAAGAAGTTTCACACCCAGCCCAGGTCCCTCGGCCCTTCCTGAAATCTGCTGGAGCAATTCTAGGTGCTTATATTAAGGAATTAAGACCTCTGGGGGTCCGTGGGGCAAAATGAGGGGAACCAGGAGGGCGTGGCGGGTAGGCACCCATGTACGCACAACCACTTCATGGTGGTAAGAAGTTTGACACCCGGCCCAGATCCCTCGGCACTTCCTGGAATCCGCTAGAGCATTTCTAGGTGCTTATATTAAGGAATTAAGGCGTCTAGGGGTCCGTGGGGCAAAATGCGGGGAACCAAGAGGGCGTGGCGGGTAGGCATCCATGTACGCACAACCACTTCATGGTGGTAAGAAGTTTGACACTCGACCCAAGTCCCTCGGCTCTTCCTGGAATCCGCTAGAGCAATTCTAGGTGCTTATATTAAGGAATTAAGCCCTCTGGGGGACCGTGGGGCAAAATGCGGGGAACCAGGAGGGCGTGGCGGATAGGCACCCATGTACGCAGAACTACCTCATGGTGGTAAGAAGTTTAACACCCTGCCCAGGTCCCTCGGCCCTTCCTTGAATCCGCTAGAGCAATTCTAAGTGCTTATATTAAGGAATTAAGGCCTCTGGGAGTCCGTGGGGCAAAATGCAGGGAACCAGGAGGGCGTGGCGGATAGGCACCCATGTACGCACAACCACCTCATGGTGGTAAGAAGTTTAACACCCTGCCCAGGTCCCTCGGCCATTCCTGGAATCCGCTAGAGCAATTCTAAGTGCTTATATTAAGGAATTAAGGCCTCTGGGAGTCCGTGGGGCAAAATGCAGGGAACCAGGAGGGCGTGGCGGATAGGCACCCATGTACGCACAACAACCTCATGGTGGTAAGAAGTTTGACACCCGGCCCAGGTCCCTCTGCCCTTCCTGGAATCCGCCAGAGCAATTCTAGGTGCTTATATTAAGGAATTAAGGCGTCTAGGGGTCCTTGGGGCATAATGCGGGGAACCAGGAGGGCGTGGCGGGTAGGCACCCATGTACGCACAACCACCTCATGGTGGTAAGAAGTTTGACACCCGCCCCAGGTCCCTCGGCCCTTCCTGGAATCCGCTAGAGCAATTCTAAGTGCTTATAATAAAGAATTAAGGCCTCAGGGAGTCCGTGGGGCAAAATGCAGGGAACCAGGAGGGCGTGGCGGGTAGGCACCCATGTACGCACAACCACTTCATGGTGGTAAGAAGTTTGACACCCGGCCCAGATCCCTCGGCACTTCCTGGAATCCGCTAGAGCATTTCTAGGTGCTTATATTAAGGAATTAAGGCGTCTAGGGGTCCGTGGGGCAAAATGCGGGGAACCAAGAGGGCGTGGCGGGTAGGCACCCATGTACGCACAACCACCTCATGGTGGTAAGAAGTTTGACACCCGGCCCAGGTCCCTCTGCCCTTCCTGGAATCCGCTAGAGCAATTCTAAGTGCTTATATTAAAGAATTAAGGCCTCAGGGAGTCCGTGGGGCAAAATGCAGGGAACCAGGAGGGCGTGGCGGGTAGGCACCCATGTACGCACAACCACTTCATGGTGGTAAGAAGTTTGACACCCGGCCCAGATCCCTCGGCACTTCCTGGAATCCGCTAGAGCATTTCTAGGTGCTTATATTAAGGAATTAAGGCGTCTAGGGGTCCGTGGGGCAAAATGCGGGGAACCAAGAGGGCGTGGCGGGTAGCCACCCATGTACGCACAACCACTTCATGGTGGTAAGAAGTTTGACACTCAGCCCAGGTCCCTCGGCCCTTCCTGCAATCCACTAGAACAATTCTAGGTGCTTATATTAAAGAATTAAGCCCTCTGGGAATCCATGGGGCAAAATGCGGGGAACCAGGAGGGCGTGGCGGGTAGGCACCCATGTACGCACAACCACCTCATGGTGGTAAGAAGTTTGACACCCGCCCCAGGTCCCTCGGCCCTTCCTGGAATCCGCTAGAGCAATTCTAAGTGCTTATATTAAGGAATTAAGGCGTCTAGGGGTCCGTGGGGAAAAATGCGGGGAACCAGGAGGGCGTGGCGGGTAGGCACCCATGTACGCACAACCACCTCATGGTGGTAAGAAGTTTGACACTCGACGCAAGTCCCTCGGCCCTTTCTGGAATCCGCTAGAGCAATTCAAGGTGCTTATATTAAGGAATTAAGGCTTCTGGGGGTCCGTGGGGCAAAATGCAGGGAACCAGGAGGGCGTGGCGGGTAGGCACCCATGTACGCACAACCACTTCATGGTGGTAAGAAGTTTGACACCCGGCCCAGATCCCTCGGCACTTCCTGGAATCCGCTAGAGCATTTCTAGGTGCTTATATTAAGGAATTAAGGCGTCTAGGGGTCCGTGGGGCAAAATGCGGGGAACCAAGAGGGCGTGGCGGGTAGGCACCCATGTACGCACAACCACTTCATGGTGGTAAGAAGTTTTACACCCAGCCCAGGTCCCTCGGCCCTACCTGCAATCCGCTAGAACAATTCTAGGTGCTTATAATAAAGAATTAAGCCCTCTGGGAATCCGTGGGGCAAAATGCGGGGAACAAGGAGGGTGTGGCGGATAGACACCCATGTACGCAGAACTACCTCATGGTGGTAAGAAGTTTGACACTCGAGCCAAGTCCCTCGGCCCTTACTGGAATCCGCTAGAGCAATTCTAAGTGCTTATATTAAGGAATTAAGGCCTCTGGGAGTCCGTGGGGCAAAATGCAGGGAACCAAGAGGGCGTGGCGGATAGGCACCCATGTACGCACAACCACCTCATGGTGGTAAGAAGTTTGACACCCGGCCCAGGTCCCTCTGCCTTTCCTGGAATCCGCCAGAGCAATTCTAGGTGCTTATATTAAGGAATTAAGGCGTCTAGGGGTCCTTGGGGCAAAATGCGGGGAACCAGGAGGGCGTGGCGGGTAGGCACCCATGTACGCACAACCACCTCATGGTGGTAAGAAGTTTGACACCCGCCCCAGGTCCCTCGGCACTTCCTGGAATCCGCTAGAGCATTTCTAGGTGCTTATATTAAGGAATTAAGGCGTCTAGGGGTCCGTGGGGCAAAATGCGGGGAACCAAGAGGGCGTGGTGGGTAGGCACCCATGTACGCACAACCACCTCATGGTGGTAAAAAGTTTGACACTCGACCCAAGTCCCTCGGCCCTTCCTGGAATCCGCTAGAGCAATTCTAGGTGCTTATATTAAGGAATTAAGACCTCTGGGGACGGTGGGGCAAAATGCAGGGAACCAGGAAGGCGTGGTGGGTAGGCACCTATGTACGCACAACCACCTCATGATGGTAAGAAGTTTGACACCCTCCCCAGGTCCCTCGGCCCTTCCTGGAATCCGCTAGAGCAATTCTAAGTGCTTATATTTAGGAATTAAGGCGTCTAGGGGTCCGTGGGGCAAAATGCGGGGAACCAGGAGGGCGTGGCGGATAGGCACCCATGTACGCACAACCACCTCATGGTGGTAAGAAGTTTGACACCCGGCCCAGGTCCCTCTGCCTTTCCTGGAATCCGCCAGAGCAATTCTAGGTGCTTATATTAAGGAATTAAGGCGTCTAGGGGTCCGTGGGGCAAAATGCGGGGAACCAGGAGGGCGTGGCGGGTAGGCACCCATGTACGCACAACCACCTCATGGTGGTAAGAAGTTTGACACTCGACGCAAGTCCCTCGGCCCTTCCTGGAATCCGCTAGAGCAATTCAAGGTGCTTATATTAAGGAATTAAGGCTTCTGGGGGTCCGTGGGGCAAAATGCAGGGAACCAAGAGGGCGTGGCGGGTAGGCACCCATGTACGCACAACCACTTCATGGTGGTAAGAAGTTTGACACCCGGCCCAGATCCCTCGGCACTTCCTGGAATCCGCTAGAGCATTTCTAGGTGCTTATATTAAGGAATTAAGGCGTCTAGGGGTCCGTGGGGCAAAATGCGGGGAACCAAGAGGGCGTGGCGGGTAGGCACCCATGTACGCACAACCACTTCATGGTGGTAAGAAGTTTGACACCCGCCCCAGGTCCCTCGGCCTTTCCTGGAATCCGCTAGAGCAATTCTAGGTGCTTATATTAAGGAATTAAGACCTCTGGGGGACGGTGGGGCAAAATGCAGGGAACCAGGAAGGTGTGGTGGGTAGGCACCCATGTACGCACAACCACCTCATGATGGTAAGAAGTTTGACACCCTCCCCAGGTCCCTCGGCCCTTCCTGGAATCAGCTAGAGCAATTCTAAGTGCTTATATTAAGGAATTAAGGCGTCTAAGGGCCCGTGGGGCAAAATGCGGGGAACCAGGAGGGCGTGGCGGATAGGCACCCATGTACGCACAACCACCTCATGGTGGTAAGAAGTTTGACACCCGGCCCAGGTCCCTCTGCCTTTCCTGGAATCCGCCAGAGCAATTCTAGGTGCTTATATTAAGGAATTAAGGCGTCTAGGGGTCCGTGGGGCAAAATGCAGGGAACCAGGAGGGCGTGGCGGGTAGGCACCCATGTACGCACAACCACTTCATAGTGGTAAGAAGTTTGACACCCGCCCCAGGTCCCTCGGCCATTCCTGGAATCCGCTAGAGCAATTCTAAGTCCTTATATTAAGGAATTAAGGCCTCTGGGAGTCCGTGGGGAAAAATGCAGGGAACCAGGAGGGCGTGGCTGATAGGCACCCATGTACGCATAACCACCTCATGGTGGTAAGAAGTTTGAGACCCGCCCCAGGTCCCTCGGCCCTTCCTGGAATCCGCTAGAGCAATTCTAGGTGCTTATATTAAGGAATTAAGGCGTCTAGGGGTCCTTGGGGCAAAATGCGGGGAACCAGGAGGGCGTGGTGGGTAGGCACCCATGTACGCACAACCACCTCATGGTGGTAAGAAGTTTGACACCCGCCCCAGGTCCCTCGGCCCTTCCTGGAATCCGCTAGAGCAATTCTAAGTGCTTATATTAAAGAATTAAGGCCTCAGGGAGTCCGTGGGGCAAAATGCAGGGAACCAGGAGGGCGTGGCGGGTAGGCACCCATGTACGCACAACCACTTCATGGTGGTAAGAAGTTTGACACCCGGCCCAGATCCCTCGGCACTTCCTGGAATCCGCTAGAGCATTTCTAGGTGCTTATATTAAGGAATTAAGGCGTCTAGGGGTCCGTGGGGCAAAATGCGGGGAACCAAGAGGGCGTGGCGGGTAGGCACCCATGTACGCACAACCACCTCATGGTGGTAAGAAGTTTGACACCCGCCCCAGGTCCCTCGGCACTTCCTGGAATCCGCTAGAGCATTTCTAGGTGCTTATATTAAGGAATTAAGGCGTCTAGGGGTCCGTGGGGCAAAATGCGGGGAACCAAGAGGGCGTGGTGGGTAGGCACCCATGTACGCACAACCACCTCATGGTGGTAAAAAGTTTGACACTCGACCCAAGTCCCTCGGCCCTTCCTGGAATCCGCTAGAGCAATTCTAGGTGCTTATATTAAGGAATTAAGACCTCTGGGGGACGGTGGGGCAAAATGCAGGGAACCAGGAAGGTGTGGTGGGTAGGCACCCATGTACGCACAACCACCTCATGATGGTAAGAAGTTTGACACCCTCCCCAGGTCCCTCGGCCCTTCCTGGAATCAGCTAGAGCAATTCTAAGTGCTTATATTAAGGAATTAAGGCGTCTAAGGGCCCGTGGGGCAAAATGCGGGGAACCAGGAGGGCGTGGCGGATAGGCACCCATGTACGCACAACCACCTCATGGTGGTAAGAAGTTTGACACCCGGCCCAGGTCCCTCTGCCTTTCCTGGAATCCGCCAGAGCAATTCTAGGTGCTTATATTAAGGAATTAAGGCGTCTAGGGGTCCGTGGGGCAAAATGCAGGGAACCAGGAGGGCGTGGCGGGTAGGCACCCATGTACGCACAACCACTTCATAGTGGTAAGAAGTTTGACACCCGCCCCAGGTCCCTCGGCCATTCCTGGAATCCGCTAGAGCAATTCTAAGTCCTTATATTAAGGAATTAAGGCCTCTGGGAGTCCGTGGGGAAAAATGCAGGGAACCAGGAGGGCGTGGCTGATAGGCACCCATGTACGCATAACCACCTCATGGTGGTAAGAAGTTTGAGACCCGCCCCAGGTCCCTCGGCCCTTCCTGGAATCCGCTAGAGCAATTCTAGGTGCTTATATTAAGGAATTAAGGCGTCTAGGGGTCCTTGGGGCAAAATGCGGGGAACCAGGAGGGCGTGGTGGGTAGGCACCCATGTACGCACAACCACCTCATGGTGGTAAGAAGTTTGACACCCGCCCCAGGTCCCTCGGCCCTTCCTGGAATCCGCTAGAGCAATTCTAAGTGCTTATATTAAAGAATTAAGGCCTCAGGGAGTCCGTGGGGCAAAATGCAGGGAACCAGGAGGGCGTGGCGGGTAGGCACCCATGTACGCACAACCACTTCATGGTGGTAAGAAGTTTGACACCCGGCCCAGATCCCTCGGCACTTCCTGGAATCCGCTAGAGCATTTCTAGGTGCTTATATTAAGGAATTAAGGCGTCTAGGGGTCCGTGGGGCAAAATGCGGGGAACCAAGAGGGCGTGGCGGGTAGGCACCCATGTACGCACAACCACCTCATGGTGGTAAGAAGTTTGACACCCGCCCCAGGTCCCTCGGCACTTCCTGGAATCCGCTAGAGCATTTCTAGGTGCTTATATTAAGGAATTAAGGCGTCTAGGGGTCCGTGGGGCAAAATGCGGGGAACCAAGAGGGCGTGGTGGGTAGGCACCCATGTACGCACAACCACCTCATGGTGGTAAAAAGTTTGACACTCGACCCAAGTCCCTCGGCCCTTCCTGGAATCCGCTAGAGCAATTCTAGGTGCTTATATTAAGGAATTAAGACCTCTGGGGACGGTGGGGCAAAATGCAGGGAACCAGGAAGGCGTGGCGGATAGGCATCCATGTACGCACAACCACCTCATGATGGTAAGAAGTTTGACACCCTCCCCAGGTCCCTCTGCCTTTCCTGGAATCCGCCAGAGCAATTCTAAGTGCTTATATTAAGGAATTAAGGCGTCTAGGGGCCCGTGGGGCAAAATGCGGGGAACCAGGAGGGCGTGGCGGATAGGCACCCATGTACGCACAACCACCTCATGGTGGTAAGAAGTTTGACACCCGGCCCAGGTCCCTCTGCCTTTCCTGGAATCCGCCAGAGCAATTCTAGGTGCTTATATTAAGGAATTAAGGCGTCTAGGGGTCCGTGGGGCAAAATGCAGGGAACCAGGAGGGCGTGGCGGGTAGGCACCCATGTACGCACAACCACTTCATAGTGGTAAGAAGTTTGACACCCGGCCCAGATCCCTCGGCACTTCCTGGAATCCACTAGAGCATTTCTAGGTGATTATATTAAGGAATTAAGGCGTCTAGGGGTCCGTGGGGCAAAATGCGGGGAACCAAGAGGGCGTGGCGGGTAGGCACCTATGTACGCACAATCACCTCATAGTTGTAAGAAGTTTGACACCCGCCCCAGGTCCCTCGGCCCTTCCTGGAATCCGCTAGAGCAATTCTAAGTGCTTATATTAAAGAATTAAGGCCTCAGGGAGTCCGTGGGGCAAAATGCAGGGAACCAGGAGGGCGTGGCGGGTAGGCACCCATGTACGCACAACCACTTCATGGTGGTAAGAAGTTTGACACCCGGCCCAGATCCCTCGGCACTTCCTGGAATCCGCTAGAGCATTTCTAGGTGCTTATATTAAGGAATTAAGGCGTCTAGGGGTCCGTGGGGCAAAATGCGGGGAACCAAGAGGGCGTGGCGGGTAGGCACCCATGTACGCACAACCACCTCATGGTGGTAAGAAGTTTGACACCCGCCCCAGGTCCCTCGGCACTTCCTGGAATCCGCTAGAGCATTTCTAGGTGCTTATATTAAGGAATTAAGGCGTCTAGGGGTCCGTGGGGCAAAATGCGGGGAACCAAGAGGGCGTGGTGGGTAGGCACCCATGTACGCACAACCACCTCATGGTGGTAAAAAGTTTGACACTCGACCCAAGTCCCTCGGCCCTTCCTGGAATCCGCTAGAGCAATTCTAGGTGCTTATATTAAGGAATTAAGACCTCTGGGGACGGTGGGGCAAAATGCAGGGAACCAGGAAGGCGTGGCGGATAGGCATCCATGTACGCACAACCACCTCATGATGGTAAGAAGTTTGACACCCTCCCCAGGTCCCTCTGCCTTTCCTGGAATCCGCCAGAGCAATTCTAAGTGCTTATATTAAGGAATTAAGGCGTCTAGGGGCCCGTGGGGCAAAATGCGGGGAACCAGGAGGGCGTGGCGGATAGGCACCCATGTACGCACAACCACCTCATGGTGGTAAGAAGTTTGACACCCGGCCCAGGTCCCTCTGCCTTTCCTGGAATCCGCCAGAGCAATTCTAGGTGCTTATATTAAGGAATTAAGGCGTCTAGGGGTCCGTGGGGCAAAATGCAGGGAACCAGGAGGGCGTGGCGGGTAGGCACCCATGTACGCACAACCACTTCATAGTGGTAAGAAGTTTGACACCCGGCCCAGATCCCTCGGCACTTCCTGGAATCCACTAGAGCATTTCTAGGTGATTATATTAAGGAATTAAGGCGTCTAGGGGTCCGTGGGGCAAAATGCGGGGAACCAAGAGGGCGTGGCGGGTAGGCACCTATGTACGCACAATCACCTCATAGTTGTAAGAAGTTTGACACCCGCCCCAGGTCCCCCGGCCATTCCTGGAATCCGCTAGAGCAATTCTAAGTCCTTATATTAAGGAATTAAGGCCTCTGGGAGTCCGTGGGGAAAAATGCAGGGAACCAGGAGGGCGTGGCTGATAGGCACCCATGTACGCATAACCACCTCATGGTGGTAAGAAGTTTGAGACCCGCCCCAGGTCCCTCGGCCCTTCCTGGAATCCGCTAGAGCAATTCTAGGTGCTTATATTAAGGAATTAAGGCGTCTAGGGGTCCTTGGGGCAAAATGCGGGGAACCAGGAGGGCGTGGTGGGTAGGCACCCATGTACGCACAACCACCTCATGGTGGTAAGAAGTTTGACACCCGCCCCAGGTCCCTCGGCCCTTCCTGGAATCCGCTAGAGCAATTCTAAGTGCTTATATTAAAGAATTAAGGCCTCAGGGAGTCCGTGGGGCAAAATGCAGGGAACCAGGAGGGCGTGGCGGGTAGGCACCCATGTACGCACAACCACTTCATGGTGGTAAGAAGTTTGACACCCGGCCCAGATCCCTCGGCACTTCCTGGAATCCGCTAGAGCATTTCTAGGTGCTTATATTAAGGAATTAAGGCGTCTAGGGGTCCGTGGGGCAAAATGCGGGGAACCAAGAGGGCGTGGCGGGTAGGCACCCATGTACGCACAACCACCTCATGGTGGTAAGAAGTTTGACACTCGACCCAAGTCCCTCGGCCCTTCCTGGAATCCGCTAGAGCAATTCTAGGTGCTTATATTAAGGACTTAAGACCTCTGGGGACGGTGGGGCAAAATGCAGGGAACCAGGAAGGCGTGGTGGGTAGGCACCCATGTACGCACAACCACCTCATGATGGTAAGAAGTTTGACACCCTCCCCAGGTCCCTCGGCCCTTCCTGGAATCCGCTAGAGCAATTCTAAGTGCTTATATTAAGGAATTAAGGCGTCAAGGGGTCCGTGGGGCAAAATGCGGGGAACCAGGAGGGCGTGGCGGATAGGCATCCATGTACGCACAACCACCTCATAGTGGTAAGAAGTTTGACACCCGGCCCAGGTCCCTCTGCCTTTCCTGGAATCCGCCAGAGCAATTCTAGGTGCTTATATTAAGGAATTAAGGCGTCTAGGGGTCCGTGGGGCAAAATGCGGGGAACCAGGAGGGCGTGGCGGATAGGCACCCATGTACGCACAACCACCTCATGGTGGTAAGAAGTTTGACACCCGGCCCAGGTCCCTCTGCCTTTCCTGGAATCCGCCAGAGCAATTCTAGGTGCTTATATTAAGGAATTAAGGCGTCTAGGGGTCCGTGGGGCAAAATGCAGGGAACCAGGAGGGCGTGGCGGGTAGGCACCCATGTACGCACAACCACTTCATAGTGGTAAGAAGTTTGACACCCGGCCCAGATCCCTCGGCACTTCCTGGAATCCACTAGAGCATTTCTAGGTGATTATATTAAGGAATTAAGGCGTCTAGGGGTCCGTGGGGCAAAATGCGGGGAACCAAGAGGGCGTGGCGGGTAGGCACCTATGTACGCACAATCACCTCATAGTTGTAAGAAGTTTGACACCCGCCCCAGGTCCCTCGGCCATTCCTGGAATCCGCTAGAGCAATTCTAAGTCCTTATATTAAGGAATTAAGGCCTCTGGGAGTCCGTGGGGAAAAATGCAGGGAACCAGGAGGGCGTGGCTGATAGGCACCCATGTACGCATAACCACCTCATGGTGGTAAGAAGTTTGAGACCCGCCCCAGGTCCCTCGGCCCTTCCTGGAATCCGCTAGAGCAATTCTAGGTGCTTATATTAAGGAATTAAGGCGTCTAGGGGTCCTTGGGGCAAAATGCGGGGAACCAGGAGGGCGTGGTGGGTAGGCACCCATGTACGCACAACCACCTCATGGTGGTAAGAAGTTTGACACCCGCCCCAGGTCCCTCGGCCCTTCCTGGAATCCGCTAGAGCAATTCTAAGTGCTTATATTAAAGAATTAAGGCCTCAGGGAGTCCGTGGGGCAAAATGCAGGGAACCAGGAGGGCGTGGCGGGTAGGCACCCATGTACGCACAACCACTTCATGGTGGTAAGAAGTTTGACACCCGGCCCAGATCCCTCGGCACTTCCTGGAATCCGCTAGAGCATTTCTAGGTGCTTATATTAAGGAATTAAGGCGTCTAGGGGTCCGTGGGGCAAAATGCGGGGAACCAAGAGGGCGTGGCGGGTAGGCACCCATGTACGCACAACCACCTCATGGTGGTAAGAAGTTTGACACTCGACCCAAGTCCCTCGGCCCTTCCTGGAATCCGCTAGAGCAATTCTAGGTGCTTATATTAAGGAATTAAGACCTCTGGGGACGGTGGGGCAAAATGCAGGGAACCAGGAAGGCGTGGTGGGTAGGCACCCATGTACGCACAACCACCTCATGATGGTAAGAAGTTTGACACCCTCCCCAGGTCCCTCGGCCCTTCCTGGAATCCGCTAGAGCAATTCTAAGTGCTTATATTAAGGAATTAAAGCGTCAAGGGGTCCGTGGGGCAAAATGCGGGGAACCAGGAGGGCGTGGCGGATAGGCATCCATGTACGCACAACCACCTCATAGTGGTAAGAAGTTTGACACCCGGCCCAGGTCCCTCTGCCTTTCCTGGAATCCGCCAGAGCAATTCTAGGTGCTTATATTAAGGAATTAAGGCGTCTAGGGGTCCGTGGGGCAAAATGCGGGGAACCAGGAGGGCGTGGCGGATAGGCACCCATGTACGCACAACCACCTCATGGTGGTAAGAAGTTTGACACCCGGCCCAGGTCCCTCTGCCTTTCCTGGAATTCGCCAGAGCAATTCTAGGTGCTTATATTAAGGAATTAAGGCGTCTAGGGGTCCGTGGGGCAAAATGCAGGGAACCAGGAGGGCGTGGCGGGTAGGCACCCATGTACGCACAACCACTTCATAGTGGTAAGAAGTTTGACACCCGGCCCAGATCCCTCGGCACTTCCTGGAATCCGCTAGAGCATTTCTAGGTGCTTATATTAAGGAATTAAAGGCGTCTAGGGGTCCGTGGGGCAAAATGCGGGGAACCAAGAGGGCGTGGCGGGTAGGCACCTATGTACGCACAATCACCTCATAGTGGTAAGAAGTTTGACACACGCCCCAGGTCCCTCGGCCATTCCTGGAATCCGCTAGAGCAATTCTAAGTCCTTATATTAAGGAATTAAAGCCTCTGGGAGTCCGTGGGGAAAAATGCAGGGAACCAGGAGGGCGTGGCTGATAGGCACCCATGTACGCATAACCACCTCATGGTGGTAAGAAGTTTGAGACCCGCCCCTGGACCCTCGGCCCTTCCTGGAATCCGCTAGAGCAATTCTAAGTGCTTATATTAAGGAATTAAGGCCTCTGGGAGTCCGTGAGGCAAAATGCAGGGAACCAGGAGGGCGTGGCGGATAGGCACCCATGTACGCACAACCACCTCATGGTGGTAAGAAGTTTGACACCCGGCCCAGGTTCCTCTGCCTTTCCTGGAATCCGCCAGAGCAATTCTAGGTGCTTATATTAAGGAATTAAGACGTCTAGGGGTCCGTGGGGCAAAATGCGGGGAACCAGGAGGGCGTGGCGGGTAGGCACCCATGTTTGCACAACCACCTCATGGTGGTAAGAAGTTTGACACTCGACCCAAGTCCCTCGGCCCTTCCTGGAATCCGCTAGAGCAATTCTAGGTGCTTATATTAAGGAATTAAGACTTCTTGGGGACGGTGGGGCAAAATGCAGGGAACCAGGAAGGCGTGGTGGGTAGGCACCCATGTACGCACAACCACCTCATGATGGTAAGAAGTTTGACACCCTCCCCGGGTCCCTCGGCCTTTCCTGGAATCTGCTAGAGCAATTCTAAGTGCTTATATTAAGGAATTAAGGCGTCTAGGGGCCCGTGGGGCAAAATGCGGGGAACCAGGAGGGCGTGGCGGATAGGCACCCATGTACGCACAACCACCTCATGGTGGTAAGAAGTTTGACACCCGGCCCAGGTCCCTCTGCCTTTCCTGGAATCCGCCAGAGCAATTCTAGGTGCTTATATTAAGGAATTAAGGCGTCTAGGGGTCCGTGGGGCAAAATGCAGGGAACCAGGAGGGCGTGGCGGGTAGGCACCCATGTACGCACAACCACTTCATAGTGGTAAGAAGTTTGACACCCGGCCCAGATCCCTCGGCACTTCCTGGAATCCGCTAGAGCATTTCTAGGTGCTTATATTAAGGAATTAAGGCGTCTAGGGGTCCGTGGGGCAAAATGCGGGGAACCAAGAGGGCGTGGCGGGTAGGCACCTATGTACGCACAATCACCTCATAGTGGTAAGAAGTTTGACACCCGCCCCAGGTCCCTCGGCCATTCCTGGAATCCGCTAGAGCAATTCTAAGTCCTTATATTAAGGAATTAAAGCCTCTGGGAGTCCGTGGGGAAAAATGCAGGGAACCAGGAGGGCGTGGCTGATAGGCACCCATGTACGCATAACCACCTCATGGTGGTAAGAAGTTTGAGACCCGCCCCTGGACCCTCGGCCCTTCCTGGAATCCGCTAGAGCAATTCTAAGTGCTTATATTAAGGAATTAAGGCCTCTGGGAGTCCGTGAGGCAAAATGCAGGGAACCAGGAGGGCGTGGCGGATAGGCACCCATGTACGCACAACCACCGCATAGTGGTAAGAAGTTTGACACCCGGCGCAGGTCCCTCTGCCTTTCCTGGAATCCGCCAGAGCAATTCTAGGTGCTTATATTAAGGAATTAAGACGTCTAGGGGTCCGTGGGGCAAAATGCGGGGAACCAGGAGGGCGTGGCGGGTAGGCGCCCATGTTTGCACAACCACCTCATGGTGGTAAGAAGTTTGACACTCGACCCAAGTCCCTCGGCCCTTCCTGGAATCCGCTAGAGCAATTCTAGGTGCTTATATTAAGGAATTAAGGCTTCTGGGGGTCCGTGGGGCAAAATGCAGGGAACCAGGAGGGCGTGGCGGGTAGGCACCCATGTACGCAGAACTACCTCATGGTGGTAAGAAGTTTAACACCCTGCCCAGGTCACTCGGCCCTTCCTGGAATCCGCTAGAGCAATTCTAGGTGCTTATATTAAGGAATTAAGCCCTCTGGGGGACCGTGGGGCAAAATGCGGGGAACCAGGAGGGCGTGGCGGATAGGCACCCATGTACGCAGAACTACCTCATGGTGGTAAGAAGTTTAACACCCTGCCCAGGTCCCTCGGCCCTTCCTGGAATCCGCTAGAGCAATTCTAAGTGCTTATATTAAGGAATTAAGGCTTCTGGGGGTCCGTGGGGCAAAATGCAGGGAACAAGGAGGGCGTGGCGGATAGGCACCCATGTACGCACAACCACCTCATGGTGGTAAGAAGTTTGACACCCGGCCCAGGTCCCTCTGCCTTTCCTGGAATCCGCCAGAGCAATTCTAGGTGCTTATATTAAGGAATTAAGGCGTCTAGGGGTCCTTGGGGCAAAATGCGGGGAACCAGGAGGGTGTGGCGGATAGACACCCATGTACGCAGAACTACCTCATGGTGGTAAGAAATTTGACACTCAAGCCAAGTCCCTCGGCCCTTACTGGAATCCGCTAGAGCAATTCTAAGTGCTTATATTAAGAAATCAAGGCCTCTGGGAGTCCGTGGGGCAAAATGCAGGGAACCAGGAGGGCGTGGCGGATAGGCACCCATGTACGCACAACCACCTCATGGTGGTAAAAAGTTTGACACCCGGCCCAGGTCCCTCTGCCTTTCCTGGAATCCGCCAGAGCAATTCTAGGGGCTTATATTAAGGAATTGAGGCGTCTAGGGGTCCGTGGGGCAAAATGCAGGGAACCAGGAAGGCGTGGCGGGTAGGCACCCATGTACGCACAACCACCTCATGGTGGTAAGAAGTTTGATAACCGGCCCAGGTCCCTCTGCCTTTCCTGGAATCCGCCAGAGCAATTCTAGGTGCTTATATTAACGAATTAAAGCCTCAGGGAGTCCGTGGGGCAAAATGCATGGAACCAGGAGGGCGTGGCGGGTAGGCACCCATGTACGCACAACCACTTCATGGTGGTAAAAAGTTTCACACCCAGCCCAGGTCCCTCGGCCCTTCCTGAAATCTGCTGGAGCAATTCTAGGTGCTTATATTAAGGAATTAAGACCTCTGGGGGTCCGTGGGGCAAAATGCGGGGAACCAGGAAGGCGTGGCGGGTAGGCACCCATGTACGCACAACCACCTCATGGTGGTAAGAAGTTTGACACCCGCCCCAGGTCCCTCGGCCATTCCTGGAATCCGCTAGAGCAATTCTAAGTGCTTATATTAAGGAATTAAGGCCTCTGGGAGACCGTGGGGCAAAATGCAGGGAACCAGGAGGGCGTGGCGGATAGGCACCCATGTACTCACAACAACCACATGGTGGTAAGAAGTTTGACACCCGGCCCAGGTCCCTTTGGCTTTCCTGGAATCCGCCAGAGCAATTCTAGGTGCTTATATTAAGGAATTAAGGCGTGCAGGGGTCCGTGGGGAAAAATGCGGGGAACCAGGAGGGCGTGGCGGGTAGGCACCCATGTACGCACAACCACCTCATGGTGGTAAGAAGTTTGACACTCGACGCAAGTCCCTCGGCCCTTCCTAGAATCCGCTAGAGCAATTCAAGGTGCTTATATTAAGGAATTAAGGCTTCTGGGGGTCCGTGGGGCAAAATGCAGGGAACCTGGAGGGCGTGGCGGGTAGGCACCCATGTACGCACAACCACTTCATGGTGGTAAGAAGTTTGACACCCGGCCCAGATCCCTCGGCACTTCCTGGAATCCGCTAGAGCATTTCTAGGTGCTTATATTAAGGAATTAAGGCGTCTCGGGGACCGTGGGGCAAAATGCGGGGAACCAAGAGGGCGTGGCGGGTAGGCACCCATGTACGCACAACCACTTCATGGTGGTAAGAAGTTTTACACCCAGCCCAGGTCCCTCGGCCCTACCTGCAATCCTCTAGAACAATTCTAGGTGCTTATAATAAAGAATTAAGCCCTCTGGGAATCCGTGGGGAAAAATGCGGGGAACAAGGAGGGTGTGGCGGATAGACACCCATGTACGCAGAACTACCTCATGGTGGTAAGAAGTTTGACACTCGAGCCAAGTCCCTCGGCCCTTACTGGAATCCGCTAGAGCAATTCTAAGTGCTTATATTAAGGAATTAAGGCCTCTGGGAGTCCGTGGGGCAAAATGCAGGGAACCAGGAGGGCGTGGCGGATAGGCACCCATGTACGCACAACCACCTCATGGTGGTAAGAAGTTTGACACCCGGCCCAGGTCCCTCTGCCCTTCCTGCAATCCGCCAGAGCAATTCTAGGTGCTTATATTAAGGAATTAAGACGTCTAGGGGTCCGTGGGGCAAAATGCGGGGAACCAGGAGGGCGCGGCGGGTAGGCACCCATGTACGCACAACCACCTCATGGTGGTAAGAAGTTTGACACTCGACCCAAGTCCCTCGGCCCTTCCTGGAATCCGCTAGAGCAATTCTAGGTGCTTATATTAAGGAATTAAGGCTTCTGGGGGTCCGTGGGGCAAAATGCAGCGAACCAGGAGGGCGCGGCGGGTAGGCACCCATGTACGCACAACCACCTGATGGTGGTAAGAAGTTTGACACCCGCCCCAGGTCCCTCGGCTCTTCCTGGAATCCGCTAGAGCAATTCTAGGTGCTTATATTAAGGAATTAAGCCCTCTGGGGGACCGTGGGGCAAAATGCGGGGAACCAGGAGGGCGTGGCGGATAGGCACCCATGTACGCAGAACTACCTCATGGTGGTAAGAAGTTTAACACCCTGCCCAGGTCACTCGGCCCTTCCTGGAATCCGCTAGAGCAATTCTAAGTGCTTATATTAAGGAATTAAGGCCTCTGGGAGTCCGTGGGGCAAAATGCAGGGAACCAGGAGGGCGTGGCGGATAGGCACCCATGTACGCACAACCACCTCATGGTGGTAAGAAGTTTGACACCCGGCCCAGGTCCCTCTGCCTTTCCTGGAATCCGCCAGAGCAATTCTAGGTGCTTATATTAAGGAATTAAGGCGTCTAGGGGTCCTTGGGGCAAAATGCGGGGAACCAGGAGGGCGTGGCGGGTAGGCACCCATGTACGCACAACCACCTCATGGTGGTAAGAAGTTTGACACCCGCCCCAGGTCCCTCGGCCCTTCCTGAAATCCGCTAGAGCAATTCTAAGTGCTTATATTAAAGAATTAAGGCCTCAGGGAGTCCTTGGGGCAAAATGCAGGGAACCAGGAGGGAGTGGCGGGTAGGCACCCATGTACGCACAACCACTTCCTGGTGGTAAGAAGTTTGACACCCGGCCCAGATCCCTCGGCACTTCCTGGAATCCGCTAGAGCATTTCTAGGTGCTTATATTAAGGAATTAAGGCGTCTAGGGGTCCGTGGGGCAAAATGCGGGGAACCAAGAGGGCGTGGCGGGTAGGCACCCATGTACGCACAACCACCTCATGGTGGTAAGAAGTTTGACACTCGACCCAAGTCCCTCAGCCCTTCCTGGAATCCGCTAGAGCAATTCTAGGTGCTTATATTAAGGAATTAAGGCGTCTAGGGGTCCTTGGGGCAAAATGCGGGGAACCAGGAGGGCGTGGCGGGTAGGCACCTATGTACGCACAACCACCTCATGGTGGTAAGAAGTTTGACACCCGCCCCAGGTCCCTCGGCCCTTCCTGGAATCCGCTAGAGCAATTCTAAGTGCTTATATTAAGGAATTAAGGCCTCTGGGGGTCCGTGGGGCAAAATGCAGGGAACCAGGAGGGCGTGGCGGATAGGCACCCATGTACGCACAACCACCTCATGGTGGTAAGAAGTTTGACACCCGGCCCAGGTCCCTCTGCCTTTCCTGGAATCCGCCAGAGCAATTCTAGGTGCTTATATTAAGGAATTAAGGCGTCTAGGGGTCCTTGGGGCAAAATGCGGGGAACCAGGAGGGCGTGGCGGGTAGGCACCCATGTACGCACAACCACCTCATGGTGGTAAGAAGTTTGACACCCGCCCCAGGTCCCTCGGCCCTTCCTGGAATCCGCTAGGGCAATTCTAAGTGCTTATATTAAAGAATTAAGGCCTTAGGGAGTCCGTGGGGCAAAATGCAGGGAACCAGGAGGGCGTGGCGGGTAGGCACCCATGTACGCACAACCACTTCATGGTGGTAAGAAGTTTGACACCCGGCCCAGATCCCTCGGCACTTCCTGGAATCCGCTAGAGCATTTCTAGGTGCTTATATTAAGGAATTAAGGCGTCTAGGGGTCCGTGGGGCAAAATGCGGGGAACCAAGAGGGCGTGGCGGGTAGCCACCCATGTACGCACAACCACTTCATGGTTGTAAAAAGTTTGACACCCAGCCCAGGTCCCTCGGCCTTTCCTGCAATCCACTAGAACAATTCTAGGTGCTTATATTAAAGAATTAAGCCCTCTGGGAATCCATGGGGCAAAATGCGGGGAACAAGGAGGGTGTGGCGGATAGACACCCATGTACGCAGAACTACCTCATGGTGGTAAGAAGTTTGACACTCGAGCCAAGTCCCTCGGCCCTTACTGGAATCCGCTAGAGCAATTCTAAGTGCTTATATTAAGAAATCAAGGCCTCTGGGAGTCCGTGGGGCAAAATGCAGGGAACCAGGAGGGCGTGGCGGATAGGCACCCATGTACGCACAACCACCTCATGGTGGTAAGAAGTTTGACACCCGGCCCAGGTCCCTCTGCCTTTCCTGGAATCCGCCAGAGCAATTCTAGGGGCTTATATTAAGGAATTGAGGCGTCTAGGGGTCCGTGGGGCAAAATGCAGGGAACCAGGAGGGCGTGGCGGGTAGGCACCCATGTACGCACAACCACCTCATGGTGGTAAGAAGTTTGATAATCGGCCCAGGTCCCTCTGCCTTTCCTGGAATCCGCCAGAGCAATTCTAGGTGCTTTTATTAAGGAATTAAAGCCTCAGGGAGTCCGTGGGGCAAAATGCATGGAACCAGGAGGGCGTGGCGGGTAGGCACCCATGTACGCACAACCACTTCATGGTGGTAAAAAGTTTGACACCCGGCCCAGATCCCTCGGCACTTCCTGGAATCCGCTAGAGCATTTCTAGTTGCTTATATTAAGGAATTAAGGCGTCTAGGGGTCCGTGGGGCAAAATGCGGGGAACCAAGAGGGCGTGGCGGGTAGGCACCCATGTACGCACAACAACTTCATGGTGGTAAGAAGTTTCACACCCAGCCCAGGTCCCTCGGCCCTTCCTGAAATCTGCTGGAGCAATTCTAGGTGCTTATATTAAGGAATTAAGACCTCTGGGAGTCCGTGGGGCAAAATGCAGGGAACCAGGAGGGCGTGGCGGATAGGCACCCATGTACGCACAACCACCTCATGGTGGTAAGAAGTTTGACACCCGGCCCAGGTCCCTCTGCCCTTCCTGCAATCCGCCAGAGCAATTCTAGGTGCTTATATTAAGGAATTAAGACGTCTAGGGGTCCGTGGGGCAAAATGCGGGGAACCAGGAGGGCGTGGCGGGTAGGCACCTATGTACGCACAACCACCTCATGGTGGTAAGAAGTTTAACACCCTGCCCAGGTCACTCGGCCCTTCCTGGAATCCGCTAGAGCAATTCTAAGTGCTTATATTAAGGAATTAAGGCCTCTGGGAGTCCGTGGGGCAAAATGCAGGGAACCAGGAGGGCGTGGCGGATAGGCACCCATGTACGCACAACCACCTCATGGTGGTAAGAAGTTTGACACCCGGCCCAGGTCCCTCTGCCTTTCCTGGAATCCGCCAGAGCAATTCTAGGTGCTTATATTAAGGAATTAAGGCGTCTAGGGGTCCTTGGGGCAAAATGCGGGGAACCAGGAGGGCGTGGCGGGTAGGCACCCATGTACGCACAACCACCTCATGGTGGTAAGAAGTTTGACACCCGCCCCAGGTCCCTCGGCCCTTCCTGAAATCCGCTAGAGCAATTCTAAGTGCTTATATTAAAGAATTAAGGCCTCAGGGAGTCCTTGGGGCAAAATGCAGGGAACCAGGAGGGAGTGGCGGGTAGGCACCCATGTACGCACAACCACTTCCTGGTGGTAAGAAGTTTGACACCCGGCCCAGATCCCTCGGCACTTCCTGGAATCCGCTAGAGCATTTCTAGGTGCTTATATTAAGGAATTAAGGCGTCTAGGGGTCCGTGGGGCAAAATGCGGGGAACCAAGAGGGCGTGGCGGGTAGGCACCCATGTACGCACAACCACCTCATGGTGGTAAGAAGTTTGACACTCGACCCAAGTCCCTCGGCCCTTCCTGGAATCCGCTAGAGCAATTCTAGGTGCTTATATTAAGGAATTAAGGCTTCTGGGGGTCCGTGGGGCAAAATGTAGGGAACCAGGAGGGCGTGGCGGGTAGGCACCCATGTACGCACAACCACCTCATGATGGTAAGAAGTTTAACACCCGCCCCAGGTCCCTCGGCTCTTCCTGGAATCCGCTAGAGCAATTCTAGGTGCTTATATTAAGGAATTAAGGCGTCTAGGGGTCCTTGGGGCAAAATTCGGGGAACCAGGAGGGCGTGGCGGGTAGGCACCCATGTACGCACAACCACCTCATGGTGGTAAGAAGTTTGACACCCGCCCCAGGTCCCTCGGCCCTTCCTGGAATCCGCTAGAGCAATTCTAAGTGCTTATATTAAGGAATTAAGGCCTTTGGGGGTCCGTGGGGCAAAATGCAGGGAACCAGGAGGGCGTGGCGGATAGGCACCCATGTACGCACAACCACCTCATGGTGGTAAGAAGTTTGACACCCGGCCCAGGTCCCTCTGCCTTTCCTGGAATCCGCCAGAGCAATTCTAGGTGCTTATATTAAGGAATTAAGGCGTCTAGGGGTCCTTGGGGCAAAATGCGGGGAACCAGGAGGGCGTGGCGGGTAGGCACCCATGTACGCACAACCACCTCATGGTGGTAAGAAGTTTGACACCCGCCCCAGGTCACTCGGCCCTTCCTGGAATCCGCTAGGGCAATTCTAAGTGCTTATATTAAAGAATTAAGGCCTTAGGGAGTCCGTGGGGCAAAATGCAGGGAACCAGGATGGCGTGGCGGGTAGGCACCCATGTACGCACAACCACTTCATGGTGGTAAGAAGTTTGACACCCGCCCCAGGTCCCTCGGCTCTTCCTGGAATCCGCTAGAGCAATTCTAGGTGCTTATATTAAGGAATTAAGGCGTCTAGGGGTCCTTGGGGCAAAATGCAGGGAACCAGGATGGCGTGGCGGGTAGGCACCCATGTACGCACAACCACTTCATGGTGGTAAGAAGTTTGACACCCGCCCCAGGTCCCTCGGCTCTTCCTGGAATCCGCTAGAGCAATTCTAGGTGCTTATATTAAGGAATTAAGGCGTCTAGGGGTCCTTGGGGCAAAATTCGGGGAACCAGGAGGGCGTGGCGGGTAGGCACCCATGTACGCACAACAACTTCATGGTGGTAAGAAGTTTCACACCCAGCCCAGGTCCCTCGGCCCTTCCTGAAATCTGCTGGAGCAATTCTAGGTGCTTATATTAAGGAATTAAGACCTCTGGGAGTCCGTGGGGCAAAATGCAGGGAACCAGGAGGGCGTGGCGGATAGGCACCCATGTACGCACAACCACCTCATGGCGGTAAGAAGTTTGACACCCGGCCCAGGTCCCTCTGCCCTTCCTGCAATCCGCCAGAGCAATTCTAGGTGCTTATATTAAGGAATTAAGACGTCTAGGGGTCCGTGGGGCAAAATGCGGGGAACCAGGAGGGCGTGGCGGGTAGGCACCTATGTACGCACAACCACCTCATGGTGGTAAGAAGTTTAACACCCTGCCCAGGTCACTCGGCCCTTCCTGGAATCCGCTAGAGCAATTCTAAGTGCTTATATTAAGGAATTAAGGCCTCTGGGAGTCCGTGGGGCAAAATGCAGGGAACCAGGAGGGCGTGGCGGATAGGCACCCATGTACGCACAACCACCTCATGGTGGTAAGAAGTTTGACACCCGGCCCAGGTCCCTCTGCCTTTCCTGGAATCCGCCAGAGCAATTCTAGGTGCTTATATTAAGGAATTAAGGCGTCTAGGGGTCCTTGGGGCAAAATACGGGGAACCAGGAGGGCGTGGCGGGTAGGCACCCATGTACGCACAACCACCTCATGGTGGTAAGAAGTTTGACACCCGCCCCAGGTCCCTCGGCCCTTCCTGAAATCCGCTAGAGCAATTCTAAGTGCTTATATTAAAGAATTAAGGCCTCAGGGAGTCCTTGGGGCAAAATGCAGGGAACCAGGAGGGAGTGGCGGGTAGGCACCCATGTACGCACAACCACTTCCTGGTGGTAAGAAGTTTGACACCCGGCCCAGATCCCTCGGCACTTCCTGGAATCCGCTAGAGCATTTCTAGGTGCTTATATTAAGGAATTAAGGCGTCTAGGGGTCCGTGGGGCAAAATGCGGGGAACCAAGAGGGCGTGGCGGGTAGGCACCCATGTACGCACAACCACCTCATGGTGGTAAGAAGTTTGACACTCGACCCAAGTCCCTCGGCCTTTCCTGGAATCCGCTAGAGCAATTCTAGGTGCTTATATTAAGGAATTAAGGCTTCTGGGGGTCCGTGGGGCAAAATGTAGGGAACCAGGAGGGCGTGGCGGGTAGGCACCCATGTACGCACAACCACCTCATGATGGTAAGAAGTTTAACACCCGCCCCAGGTCCCTCGGCTCTTCCTGGAATCCGCTAGAGCAATTCTAGGTGCTTATATTAAGGAATTAAGGCGTCTAGGGGTCCTTGGGGCAAAATTCGGGGAACCAGGAGGGCGTGGCGGGTAGGCACCCATGTACGCACAACCACCTCATGGTGGTAAGAAGTTTGACACCCGCCCCAGGTCCCTCGGCCCTTCCTGGAATCCGCTAGAGCAATTCTAAGTGCTTATATTAAGGAATTAAGGCCTCTGGGGGTCCGTGGGGCAAAATGCAGGGAACCAGGAGGGCGTGGCGGATAGGCACCCATGTACGCACAACCACCTCATGGTGGTAAGAAGTTTGACACCCGGCCCAGGTCCCTCTGCCTTTCCTGGAATCCGCCAGAGCAATTCTAGGTGCTTATATTAAGGAATTAAGGCGTCTAGGGGTCCTTGGGGCAAAATGCGGGGAACCAGGAGGGCGTGGCGGGTAGGCACCCATGTACGCACAACCACCTCATGGTGGTAAGAAGTTTGACACCCGCCCCAAGTCCCTCGGCCCTTCCTGGAATCCGCTAGAGCAATTCTAGGTGCTTATATTAAGGAATTAAGGCTTCTGGGGGTCCGTGGGGCAAAATGCAGGGAACCAGGAGGGCGTGGCGGGTAGGCACCCATGTACGCAGAACTACCTCATGGTGGTAAGAAGTTTAACACCCTGCCCAGGTCACTCGGCCCTTCCTGGAATCCGCTAGAGCAATTCTAGGTGCTTATATTAAGGAATTAAGCCCTCTGGGGGACCGTGGGGCAAAATGCGGGGAACCAGGAGGGCGTGGCGGATAGGCACCCATGTACGCAGAACTACCTCATGGTGGTAAGAAGTTTAACACCCTGCCCAGGTCCCTCGGCCCTTCCTGGAATCCGCTAGAGCAATTCTAAGTGCTTATATTAAGGAATTAAGGCTTCTGGGGGTCCGTGGGGGTCCGTGGGGCAAAATGCAGGGAACCAGGAGGGCGTGGCGGATAGGCACCCATGTACGCACAACCACCTCATGGTGGTAAGAAGTTTGACACCCGGCCCAGGTCCCTCTGCCTTTCCTGGAATCCGCCAGAGCAATTCTAGGTGCTTATATTAAGGAATTAAGGCGTCTAGGGGTCCTTGGGGCAAAATGCGGGGAACCAGGAGGGTGTGGCGGATAGACACCCATGTACGCAGAACTACCTCATGGTGGTAAGAAATTTGACACTCAAGCCAAGTCCCTCGGCCCTTACTGGAATCCGCTAGAGCAATTCTAAGTGCTTATATTAAGAAATCAAGGCCTCTGGGAGTCCGTGGGGCAAAATGCAGGGAACCAGGAGGGCGTGGCGGATAGGCACCCATGTACGCACAACCACCTCATGGTGGTAAAAAGTTTGACACCCGGCCCAGGTCCCTCTGCCTTTCCTGGAATCCGCCAGAGCAATTCTAGGGGCTTATATTAAGGAATTGAGGCGTCTAGGGGTCCGTGGGGCAAAATGCAGGGAACCAGGAAGGCGTGGCGGGTAGGCACCCATGTACGCACAACCACCTCATGGTGGTAAGAAGTTTGATAACCGGCCCAGGTCCCTCTGCCTTTCCTGGAATCCGCCAGAGCAATTCTAGGTGCTTATATTAACGAATTAAAGCCTCAGGGAGTCCGTGGGGCAAAATGCATGGAACCAGGAGGGCGTGGCGGGTAGGCACCCATGTACGCACAACAACTTCATGGTGGTAAGAAGTTTCACACCCAGCCCAGGTCCCTCGGCCCTTCCTGAAATCTGCTGGAGCAATTCTAGGTGCTTATATTAAGGAATTAAGACCTCTGGGAGTCCGTGGGGCAAAATGCAGGGAACCAGGAGGGCGTGGCGGATAGGCACCCATGTACGCACAACCACCTCATGGTGGTAAGAAGTTTGACACCCGGCCCAGGTCCCTCTGCCCTTCCTGCAATCCGCCAGAGCAATTCTAGGTGCTTATATTAAGGAATTAAGACGTCTAGGGGTCCGTGGGGCAAAATGCGGGGAACCAGGAGGGCGTGGCGGGTAGGCACCTATGTACGCACAACCACCTCATGGTGGTAAGAAGTTTAACACCCTGCCCAGGTCACTCGGCCCTTCCTGGAATCCGCTAGAGCAATTCTAAGTGCTTATATTAAGGAATTAAGGCCTCTGGGAGTCCGTGGGGCAAAATGCAGGGAACCAGGAGGGCGTGGCGGATAGGCACCCATGTACGCACAACCACCTCATGGTGGTAAGAAGTTTGACACCCGGCCCAGGTCCCTCTGCCTTTCCTGGAATCCGCCAGAGCAATTCTAGGTGCTTATATTAAGGAATTAAGGCGTCTAGGGGTCCTTGGGGCAAAATGCGGGGAACCAGGAGGGCGTGGCGGGTAGGCACCCATGTATGCACAACCACCTCATGGTGGTAAGAAGTTTGACACCCGCCCCAGGTCCCTCGGCCCTTCCTGAAATCCGCTAGAGCAATTCTAAGTGCTTATATTAAAGAAATAAGGCCTCAGGGAGTCCTTGGGGCAAAATGCAGGGAACCAGGAGGGAGTGGCGGGTAGGCACCCATGTACGCACAACCACTTCCTGGTGGTAAGAAGTTTGACACCCGGCCCAGATCCCTCGGCACTTCCTGGAATCCGCTAGAGCATTTCTAGGTGCTTATATTAAGGAATTAAGGCGTCTAGGGGTCCGTGGGGCAAAATGCGGGGAACCAAGAGGGCGTGGCGGGTAGGCACCCATGTACGCACAACCACCTCATGGTGGTAAGAAGTTTGACACTCGACCCAAGTCCCTCGGCCTTTCCTGGAATCCGCTAGAGCAATTCTAGGTGCTTATATTAAGGAATTAAGGCTTCTGGGGGTCCGTGGGGCAAAATGTAGGGAACCAGGAGGGCGTGGCGGGTAGGCACCCATGTACGCACAACCACCTCATGATGGTAAGAAGTTTAACACCCGCCCCAGGTCCCTCGGCTCTTCCTGGAATCCGCTAGAGCAATTCTAGGTGCTTATATTAAGGAATTAAGGCGTCTAGGGGTCCTTGGGGCAAAATTCGGGGAACCAGGAGGGCGTGGCGGGTAGGCACCCATGTACGCACAACCACCTCATGGTGGTAAGAAGTTTGACACCCGCCCCAGGTCCCTCGGCCCTTCCTGGAATCCGCTAGAGCAATTCTAAGTGCTTATATTAAGGAATTAAGGCCTCTGGGGGTCCGTGGGGCAAAATGCAGGGAACCAGGAGGGCGTGGCGGATAGGCACCCATGTACGCACAACCACCTCATGGTGGTAAGAAGTTTGACACCCGGCCCAGGTCCCTCTGCCTTTCCTGGAATCCGCCAGAGCAATTCTAGGTGCTTATATTAAGGAATTAAGGCGTCTAGGGGTCCTTGGGGCAAAATGCGGGGAACCAGGAGGGCGTGGCGGGTAGGCACCCATGTACGCACAACCACCTCATGGTGGTAAGAAGTTTGACACCCGCCCCAAGTCCCTCGGCCCTTCCTGGAATCCGCTAGAGCAATTCTAGGTGCTTATATTAAGGAATTAAGGCTTCTGGGGGTCCGTGGGGCAAAATGCAGGGAACCAGGAGGGCGTGGCGGGTAGGCACCCATGTACGCAGAACTACCTCATGGTGGTAAGAAGTTTAACACCCTGCCCAGGTCACTCGGCCCTTCCTGGAATCCGCTAGAGCAATTCTAGGTGCTTATATTAAGGAATTAAGCCCTCTGGGGGACCGTGGGGCAAAATGCGGGGAACCAGGAGGGCGTGGCGGATAGGCACCCATGTACGCAGAACTACCTCATGGTGGTAAGAAGTTTAACACCCTGCCCAGGTCCCTCGGCCCTTCCTGGAATCCGCTAGAGCAATTCTAAGTGCTTATATTAAGGAATTAAGGCTTCTGGGGGTCCGTGGGGCAAAATGCAGGGAACCAGGAGGGCGTGGCGGATAGGCACCCATGTACGCACAACCACCTCATGGTGGTAAGAAGTTTGACACCCGGCCCAGGTCCCTCTGCCTTTCCTGGAATCCGCCAGAGCAATTCTAGGTGCTTATATTAAGGAATTAAGGCGTCTAGGGGTCCTTGGGGCAAAATGCGGGGAACCAGGAGGGTGTGGCGGATAGACACCCATGTACGCAGAACTACCTCATGGTGGTAAGAAATTTGACACTCAAGCCAAGTCCCTCGGCCCTTACTGGAATCCGCTAGAGCAATTCTAAGTGCTTATATTAAGAAATCAAGGCCTCTGGGAGTCCGTGGGGCAAAATGCAGGGAACCAGGAGGGCGTGGCGGATAGGCACCCATGTACGCACAACCACCTCATGGTGGTAAAAAGTTTGACACCCGGCCCAGGTCCCTCTGCCTTTCCTGGAATCCGCCAGAGCAATTCTAGGGGCTTATATTAAGGAATTGAGGCGTCTAGGGGTCCGTGGGGCAAAATGCAGGGAACCAGGAAGGCGTGGCGGGTAGGCACCCATGTACGCACAACCACCTCATGGTGGTAAGAAGTTTGATAACCGGCCCAGGTCCCTCTGCCTTTCCTGGAATCCGCCAGAGCAATTCTAGGTGCTTATATTAACGAATTAAAGCCTCAGGGAGTCCGTGGGGCAAAATGCATGGAACCAGGAGGGCGTGGCGGGTAGGCACCCATGTACGCACAACCACTTCATGGTGGTAAAAAGTTTCACACCCAGCCCAGGTCCCTCGGCCCTTCCTGAAATCTGCTGGAGCAATTCTAGGTGCTTATATTAAGGAATTAAGACCTCTGGGGGTCCGTGGGGCAAAATGCGGGGAACCAGGAAGGCGTGGCGGGTAGGCACCCATGTACGCACAACCACCTCATGGTGGTAAGAAGTTTGACACCCGCCCCAGGTCCCTCGGCCATTCCTGGAATCCGCTAGAGCAATTCTAAGTGCTTATATTAAGGAATTAAGGCCTCTGGGAGACCGTGGGGCAAAATGCAGGGAACCAGGAGGGCGTGGCGGATAGGCACCCATGTACTCACAACAACCACATGGTGGTAAGAAGTTTGACACCCGGCCCAGGTCCCTTTGGCTTTCCTGGAATCCGCCAGAGCAATTCTAGGTGCTTATATTAAGGAATTAAGGCGTGCAGGGGTCCGTGGGGAAAAATGCGGGGAACCAGGAGGGCGTGGCGGGTAGGCACCCATGTACGCACAACCACCTCATGGTGGTAAGAAGTTTGACACTCGACGCAAGTCCCTCGGCCCTTCCTAGAATCCGCTAGAGCAATTCAAGGTGCTTATATTAAGGAATTAAGGCTTCTGGGGGTCCGTGGGGCAAAATGCAGGGAACCTGGAGGGCGTGGCGGGTAGGCACCCATGTACGCACAACCACTTCATGGTGGTAAGAAGTTTGACACCCGGCCCAGATCCCTCGGCACTTCCTGGAATCCGCTAGAGCATTTCTAGGTGCTTATATTAAGGAATTAAGGCGTCTCGGGGTCCGTGGGGCAAAATGCGGGGAACCAAGAGGGCGTGGCGGGTAGGCACCCATGTACGCACAACCACTTCATGGTGGTAAGAAGTTTTACACCCAGCCCAGGTCCCTCGGCCCTACCTGCAATCCTCTAGAACAATTCTAGGTGCTTATAATAAAGAATTAAGCCCTCTGGGAATCCGTGGGGAAAAATGCGGGGAACAAGGAGGGTGTGGCGGATAGACACCCATGTACGCAGAACTACCTCATGGTGGTAAGAAGTTTGACACTCGAGCCAAGTCCCTCGGCCCTTACTGGAATCCGCTAGAGCAATTCTAAGTGCTTATATTAAGGAATTAAGGCCTCTGGGAGTCCGTGGGGCAAAATGCAGGGAACCAGGAGGGCGTGGCGGATAGGCACCCATGTACGCACAACCACCTCATGGTGGTAAGAAGTTTGACACCCGGCCCAGGTCCCTCTGCCCTTCCTGCAATCCGCCAGAGCAATTCTAGGTGCTTATATTAAGGAATTAAGACGTCTAGGGGTCCGTGGGGCAAAATGCGGGGAACCAGGAGGGCGCGGCGGGTAGGCACCCATGTACGCACAACCACCTCATGGTGGTAAGAAGTTTGACACTCGACCCAAGTCCCTCGGCCCTTCCTGGAATCCGCTAGAGCAATTCTAGGTGCTTATATTAAGGAATTAAGGCTTCTGGGGGTCCGTGGGGCAAAATGCAGCGAACCAGGAGGGCGCGGCGGGTAGGCACCCATGTACGCACAACCACCTGATGGTGGTAAGAAGTTTGACACCCGCCCCAGGTCCCTCGGCTCTTCCTGGAATCCGCTAGAGCAATTCTAGGTGCTTATATTAAGGAATTAAGCCCTCTGGGGGACCGTGGGGCAAAATGCGGGGAACCAGGAGGGCGTGGCGGATAGGCACCCATGTACGCAGAACTACCTCATGGTGGTAAGAAGTTTAACACCCTGCCCAGGTCACTCGGCCCTTCCTGGAATCCGCTAGAGCAATTCTAAGTGCTTATATTAAGGAATTAAGGCCTCTGGGAGTCCGTGGGGCAAAATGCAGGGAACCAGGAGGGCGTGGCGGATAGGCACCCATGTACGCACAACCACCTCATGGTGGTAAGAAGTTTGACACCCGGCCCAGGTCCCTCTGCCTTTCCTGGAATCCGCCAGAGCAATTCTAGGTGCTTATATTAAGGAATTAAGGCGTCTAGGGGTCCTTGGGGCAAAATGCGGGGAACCAGGAGGGCGTGGCGGGTAGGCACCCATGTACGCACAACCACCTCATGGTGGTAAGAAGTTTGACACCCGCCCCAGGTCCCTCGGCCCTTCCTGAAATCCGCTAGAGCAATTCTAAGTGCTTATATTAAAGAATTAAGGCCTCAGGGAGTCCTTGGGGCAAAATGCAGGGAACCAGGAGGGAGTGGCGGGTAGGCACCCATGTACGCACAACCACTTCCTGGTGGTAAGAAGTTTGACACCCGGCCCAGATCCCTCGGCACTTCCTGGAATCCGCTAGAGCATTTCTAGGTGCTTATATTAAGGAATTAAGGCGTCTAGGGGTCCGTGGGGCAAAATGCGGGGAACCAAGAGGGCGTGGCGGGTAGGCACCCATGTACGCACAACCACCTCATGGTGGTAAGAAGTTTGACACTCGACCCAAGTCCCTCAGCCCTTCCTGGAATCCGCTAGAGCAATTCTAGGTACTTATATTAAGGAATTAAGGCGTCTAGGGGTCCTTGGGGCAAAATGCGGGGAACCAGGAGGGCGTGGCGGGTAGGCACCTATGTACGCACAACCACCTCATGGTGGTAAGAAGTTTGACACCCGCCCCAGGTCCCTCGGCCCTTCCTGGAATCCGCTAGAGCAATTCTAAGTGCTTATATTAAGGAATTAAGGCCTCTGGGGGTCCGTGGGGCAAAATGCAGGGAACCAGGAGGGCGTGGCGGATAGGCACCCATGTACGCACAACCACCTCATGGTGGTAAGAAGTTTGACACCCGGCCCAGGTCCCTCTGCCTTTCCTGGAATCCGCCAGAGCAATTCTAGGTGCTTATATTAAGGAATTAAGGCGTCTAGGGGTCCTTGGGGCAAAATGCGGGGAACCAGGAGGGCGTGGCGGGTAGGCACCCATGTACGCACAACCACCTCATGGTGGTAAGAAGTTTGACACCCGCCCCAGGTCCCTCGGCCCTTCCTGGAATCCGCTAGGGCAATTCTAAGTGCTTATATTAAAGAATTAAGGCCTTAGGGAGTCCGTGGGGCAAAATGCAGGGAACCAGGAGGGCGTGGCGGGTAGGCACCCATGTACGCACAACCACTTCATGGTGGTAAGAAGTTTGACACCCGGCCCAGATCCCTCGGCACTTCCTGGAATCCGCTAGAGCATTTCTAGGTGCTTATATTAAGGAATTAAGGCGTCTAGGGGTCCGTGGGGCAAAATGCGGGGAACCAAGAGGGCGTGGCGGGTAGCCACCCATGTACGCACAACCACTTCATGGTTGTAAAAAGTTTGACACCCAGCCCAGGTCCCTCGGCCTTTCCTGCAATCCACTAGAACAATTCTAGGTGCTTATATTAAAGAATTAAGCCCTCTGGGAATCCATGGGGCAAAATGCGGGGAACAAGGAGGGTGTGGCGGATAGACACCCATGTACGCAGAACTACCTCATGGTGGTAAGAAGTTTGACACTCGAGCCAAGTCCCTCGGCCCTTACTGGAATCCGCTAGAGCAATTCTAAGTGCTTATATTAAGAAATCAAGGCCTCTGGGAGTCCGTGGGGCAAAATGCAGGGAACCAGGAGGGCGTGGCGGATAGGCACCCATGTACGCACAACCACCTCATGGTGGTAAGAAGTTTGACACCCGGCCCAGGTCCCTCTGCCTTTCCTGGAATCCGCCAGAGCAATTCTAGGGGCTTATATTAAGGAATTGAGGCGTCTAGGGGTCCGTGGGGCAAAATGCAGGGAACCAGGAGGGCGTGGCGGGTAGGCACCCATGTACGCACAACCACCTCATGGTGGTAAGAAGTTTGATAATCGGCCCAGGTCCCTCTGCCTTTCCTGGAATCCGCCAGAGCAATTCTAGGTGCTTTTATTAAGGAATTAAAGCCTCAGGGAGTCCGTGGGGCAAAATGCATGGAACCAGGAGGGCGTGGCGGGTAGGCACCCATGTACGCACAACCACTTCATGGTGGTAAAAAGTTTGACACCCGGCCCAGATCCCTCGGCACTTCCTGGAATCCGCTAGAGCATTTCTAGTTGCTTATATTAAGGAATTAAGGCGTCTAGGGGTCCGTGGGGCAAAATGCGGGGAACCAAGAGGGCGTGGCGGGTAGGCACCCATGTACGCACAACCACCTCATGGTGGTAAGAAGTTTGACACTCGACCCAAGTCCCTCGGCCTTTCCTGGAATCCGCTAGAGCAATTCTAGGTGCTTATATTAAGGAATTAAGGCTTCTGGGGGTCCGTGGGGCAAAATGTAGGGAACCAGGAGGGCGTGGCGGGTAGGCACCCATGTACGCACAACCACCTCATGATGGTAAGAAGTTTAACACCCGCCCCAGGTCCCTCGGCTCTTCCTGGAATCCGCTAGAGCAATTCTAGGTGCTTATATTAAGGAATTAAGGCGTCTAGGGGTCCTTGGGGCAAAATTCGGGGAACCAGGAGGGCGTGGCGGGTAGGCACCCATGTACGCACAACCACCTCATGGTGGTAAGAAGTTTGACACCCGCCCCAGGTCCCTCGGCCCTTCCTGGAATCCGCTAGAGCAATTCTAAGTGCTTATATTAAGGAATTAAGGCCTCTGGGGGTCCGTGGGGCAAAATGCAGGGAACCAGGAGGGCGTGGCGGATAGGCACCCATGTACGCACAACCACCTCATGGTGGTAAGAAGTTTGACACCCGGCCCAGGTCCCTCTGCCTTTCCTGGAATCCGCCAGAGCAATTCTAGGTGCTTATATTAAGGAATTAAGGCGTCTAGGGGTCCTTGGGGCAAAATGCGGGGAACCAGGAGGGCGTGGCGGGTAGGCACCCATGTACGCACAACCACCTCATGGTGGTAAGAAGTTTGACACCCGCCCCAAGTCCCTCGGCCCTTCCTGGAATCCGCTAGAGCAATTCTAGGTGCTTATATTAAGGAATTAAGGCTTCTGGGGGTCCGTGGGGCAAAATGCAGGGAACCAGGAGGGCGTGGCGGGTAGGCACCCATGTACGCAGAACTACCTCATGGTGGTAAGAAGTTTAACACCCTGCCCAGGTCACTCGGCCCTTCCTGGAATCCGCTAGAGCAATTCTAGGTGCTTATATTAAGGAATTAAGCCCTCTGGGGGACCGTGGGGCAAAATGCGGGGAACCAGGAGGGCGTGGCGGATAGGCACCCATGTACGCAGAACTACCTCATGGTGGTAAGAAGTTTAACACCCTGCCCAGGTCCCTCGGCCCTTCCTGGAATCCGCTAGAGCAATTCTAAGTGCTTATATTAAGGAATTAAGGCTTCTGGGGGTCCGTGGGGGTCCGTGGGGCAAAATGCAGGGAACCAGGAGGGCGTGGCGGATAGGCACCCATGTACGCACAACCACCTCATGGTGGTAAGAAGTTTGACACCCGGCCCAGGTCCCTCTGCCTTTCCTGGAATCCGCCAGAGCAATTCTAGGTGCTTATATTAAGGAATTAAGGCGTCTAGGGGTCCTTGGGGCAAAATGCGGGGAACCAGGAGGGTGTGGCGGATAGACACCCATGTACGCAGAACTACCTCATGGTGGTAAGAAATTTGACACTCAAGCCAAGTCCCTCGGCCCTTACTGGAATCCGCTAGAGCAATTCTAAGTGCTTATATTAAGAAATCAAGGCCTCTGGGAGTCCGTGGGGCAAAATGCAGGGAACCAGGAGGGCGTGGCGGATAGGCACCCATGTACGCACAACCACCTCATGGTGGTAAAAAGTTTGACACCCGGCCCAGGTCCCTCTGCCTTTCCTGGAATCCGCCAGAGCAATTCTAGGGGCTTATATTAAGGAATTGAGGCGTCTAGGGGTCCGTGGGGCAAAATGCAGGGAACCAGGAAGGCGTGGCGGGTAGGCACCCATGTACGCACAACCACCTCATGGTGGTAAGAAGTTTGATAACCGGCCCAGGTCCCTCTGCCTTTCCTGGAATCCGCCAGAGCAATTCTAGGTGCTTATATTAACGAATTAAAGCCTCAGGGAGTCCGTGGGGCAAAATGCATGGAACCAGGAGGGCGTGGCGGGTAGGCACCCATGTACGCACAACAACTTCATGGTGGTAAGAAGTTTCACACCCAGCCCAGGTCCCTCGGCCCTTCCTGAAATCTGCTGGAGCAATTCTAGGTGCTTATATTAAGGAATTAAGACCTCTGGGAGTCCGTGGGGCAAAATGCAGGGAACCAGGAGGGCGTGGCGGATAGGCACCCATGTACGCACAACCACCTCATGGTGGTAAGAAGTTTGACACCCGGCCCAGGTCCCTCTGCCCTTCCTGCAATCCGCCAGAGCAATTCTAGGTGCTTATATTAAGGAATTAAGACGTCTAGGGGTCCGTGGGGCAAAATGCGGGGAACCAGGAGGGCGTGGCGGGTAGGCACCTATGTACGCACAACCACCTCATGGTGGTAAGAAGTTTAACACCCTGCCCAGGTCACTCGGCCCTTCCTGGAATCCGCTAGAGCAATTCTAAGTGCTTATATTAAGGAATTAAGGCCTCTGGGAGTCCGTGGGGCAAAATGCAGGGAACCAGGAGGGCGTGGCGGATAGGCACCCATGTACGCACAACCACCTCATGGTGGTAAGAAGTTTGACACCCGGCCCAGGTCCCTCTGCCTTTCCTGGAATCCGCCAGAGCAATTCTAGGTGCTTATATTAAGGAATTAAGGCGTCTAGGGGTCCTTGGGGCAAAATGCGGGGAACCAGGAGGGCGTGGCGGGTAGGCACCCATGTACGCACAACCACCTCATGGTGGTAAGAAGTTTGACACCCGCCCCAGGTCCCTCGGCCCTTCCTGAAATCCGCTAGAGCAATTCTAAGTGCTTATATTAAAGAAATAAGGCCTCAGGGAGTCCTTGGGGCAAAATGCAGGGAACCAGGAGGGAGTGGCGGGTAGGCACCCATGTACGCACAACCACTTCCTGGTGGTAAGAAGTTTGACACCCGGCCCAGATCCCTCGGCACTTCCTGGAATCCGCTAGAGCATTTCTAGGTGCTTATATTAAGGAATTAAGGCGTCTAGGGGTCCGTGGGGCAAAATGCGGGGAACCAAGAGGGCGTGGCGGGTAGGCACCCATGTACGCACAACCACCTCATGGTGGTAAGAAGTTTGACACTCGACCCAAGTCCCTCGGCCTTTCCTGGAATCCGCTAGAGCAATTCTAGGTGCTTATATTAAGGAATTAAGGCTTCTGGGGGTCCGTGGGGCAAAATGTAGGGAACCAGGAGGGCGTGGCGGGTAGGCACCCATGTACGCACAACCACCTCATGATGGTAAGAAGTTTAACACCCGCCCCAGGTCCCTCGGCTCTTCCTGGAATCCGCTAGAGCAATTCTAGGTGCTTATATTAAGGAATTAAGGCGTCTAGGGGTCCTTGGGGCAAAATTCGGGGAACCAGGAGGGCGTGGCGGGTAGGCACCCATGTACGCACAACCACCTCATGGTGGTAAGAAGTTTGACACCCGCCCCAGGTCCCTCGGCCCTTCCTGGAATCCGCTAGAGCAATTCTAAGTGCTTATATTAAGGAATTAAGGCCTCTGGGGGTCCGTGGGGCAAAATGCAGGGAACCAGGAGGGCGTGGCGGATAGGCACCCATGTACGCACAACCACCTCATGGTGGTAAGAAGTTTGACACCCGGCCCAGGTCCCTCTGCCTTTCCTGGAATCCGCCAGAGCAATTCTAGGTGCTTATATTAAGGAATTAAGGCGTCTAGGGGTCCTTGGGGCAAAATGCGGGGAACCAGGAGGGCGTGGCGGGTAGGCACCCATGTACGCACAACCACCTCATGGTGGTAAGAAGTTTGACACCCGCCCCAAGTCCCTCGGCCCTTCCTGGAATCCGCTAGAGCAATTCTAGGTGCTTATATTAAGGAATTAAGGCTTCTGGGGGTCCGTGGGGCAAAATGCAGGGAACCAGGAGGGCGTGGCGGGTAGGCACCCATGTACGCAGAACTACCTCATGGTGGTAAGAAGTTTAACACCCTGCCCAGGTCACTCGGCCCTTCCTGGAATCCGCTAGAGCAATTCTAGGTGCTTATATTAAGGAATTAAGCCCTCTGGGGGACCGTGGGGCAAAATGCGGGGAACCAGGAGGGCGTGGCGGATAGGCACCCATGTACGCAGAACTACCTCATGGTGGTAAGAAGTTTAACACCCTGCCCAGGTCCCTCGGCCCTTCCTGGAATCCGCTAGAGCAATTCTAAGTGCTTATATTAAGGAATTAAGGCTTCTGGGGGTCCGTGGGGCAAAATGCAGGGAACCAGGAGGGCGTGGCGGATAGGCACCCATGTACGCACAACCACCTCATGGTGGTAAGAAGTTTGACACCCGGCCCAGGTCCCTCTGCCTTTCCTGGAATCCGCCAGAGCAATTCTAGGTGCTTATATTAAGGAATTAAGGCGTCTAGGGGTCCTTGGGGCAAAATGCGGGGAACCAGGAGGGTGTGGCGGATAGACACCCATGTACGCAGAACTACCTCATGGTGGTAAGAAATTTGACACTCAAGCCAAGTCCCTCGGCCCTTACTGGAATCCGCTAGAGCAATTCTAAGTGCTTATATTAAGAAATCAAGGCCTCTGGGAGTCCGTGGGGCAAAATGCAGGGAACCAGGAGGGCGTGGCGGATAGGCACCCATGTACGCACAACCACCTCATGGTGGTAAAAAGTTTGACACCCGGCCCAGGTCCCTCTGCCTTTCCTGGAATCCGCCAGAGCAATTCTAGGGGCTTATATTAAGGAATTGAGGCGTCTAGGGGTCCGTGGGGCAAAATGCAGGGAACCAGGAAGGCGTGGCGGGTAGGCACCCATGTACGCACAACCACCTCATGGTGGTAAGAAGTTTGATAACCGGCCCAGGTCCCTCTGCCTTTCCTGGAATCCGCCAGAGCAATTCTAGGTGCTTATATTAACGAATTAAAGCCTCAGGGAGTCCGTGGGGCAAAATGCATGGAACCAGGAGGGCGTGGCGGGTAGGCACCCATGTACGCACAACCACTTCATGGTGGTAAAAAGTTTCACACCCAGCCCAGGTCCCTCGGCCCTTCCTGAAATCTGCTGGAGCAATTCTAGGTGCTTATATTAAGGAATTAAGACCTCTGGGGGTCCGTGGGGCAAAATGCGGGGAACCAGGAAGGCGTGGCGGGTAGGCACCCATGTACGCACAACCACCTCATGGTGGTAAGAAGTTTGACACCCGCCCCAGGTCCCTCGGCCATTCCTGGAATCCGCTAGAGCAATTCTAAGTGCTTATATTAAGGAATTAAGGCCTCTGGGAGACCGTGGGGCAAAATGCAGGGAACCAGGAGGGCGTGGCGGATAGGCACCCATGTACTCACAACAACCACATGGTGGTAAGAAGTTTGACACCCGGCCCAGGTCCCTTTGGCTTTCCTGGAATCCGCCAGAGCAATTCTAGGTGCTTATATTAAGGAATTAAGGCGTGCAGGGGTCCGTGGGGAAAAATGCGGGGAACCAGGAGGGCGTGGCGGGTAGGCACCCATGTACGCACAACCACCTCATGGTGGTAAGAAGTTTGACACTCGACGCAAGTCCCTCGGCCCTTCCTAGAATCCGCTAGAGCAATTCAAGGTGCTTATATTAAGGAATTAAGGCTTCTGGGGGTCCGTGGGGCAAAATGCAGGGAACCTGGAGGGCGTGGCGGGTAGGCACCCATGTACGCACAACCACTTCATGGTGGTAAGAAGTTTGACACCCGGCCCAGATCCCTCGGCACTTCCTGGAATCCGCTAGAGCATTTCTAGGTGCTTATATTAAGGAATTAAGGCGTCTCGGGGTCCGTGGGGCAAAATGCGGGGAACCAAGAGGGCGTGGCGGGTAGGCACCCATGTACGCACAACCACTTCATGGTGGTAAGAAGTTTTACACCCAGCCCAGGTCCCTCGGCCCTACCTGCAATCCTCTAGAACAATTCTAGGTGCTTATAATAAAGAATTAAGCCCTCTGGGAATCCGTGGGGAAAAATGCGGGGAACAAGGAGGGTGTGGCGGATAGACACCCATGTACGCAGAACTACCTCATGGTGGTAAGAAGTTTGACACTCGAGCCAAGTCCCTCGGCCCTTACTGGAATCCGCTAGAGCAATTCTAAGTGCTTATATTAAGGAATTAAGGCCTCTGGGAGTCCGTGGGGCAAAATGCAGGGAACCAGGAGGGCGTGGCGGATAGGCACCCATGTACGCACAACCACCTCATGGTGGTAAGAAGTTTGACACCCGGCCCAGGTCCCTCTGCCCTTCCTGCAATCCGCCAGAGCAATTCTAGGTGCTTATATTAAGGAATTAAGACGTCTAGGGGTCCGTGGGGCAAAATGCGGGGAACCAGGAGGGCGCGGCGGGTAGGCACCCATGTACGCACAACCACCTCATGGTGGTAAGAAGTTTAACACTCGACCCAAGTCCCTCGGCCCTTCCTGGAATCCGCTAGAGCAATTCTAGGTGCTTATATTAAGGAATTAAGGCTTCTGGGGGTCCGTGGGGCAAAATGCAGCGAACCAGGAGGGCGCGGCGGGTAGGCACCCATGTACGCACAACCACCTGATGGTGGTAAGAAGTTTGACACCCGCCCCAGGTCCCTCGGCTCTTCCTGGAATCCGCTAGAGCAATTCTAGGTGCTTATATTAAGGAATTAAGCCCTCTGGGGGACCGTGGGGCAAAATGCGGGGAACCAGGAGGGCGTGGCGGATAGGCACCCATGTACGCAGAACTACCTCATGGTGGTAAGAAGTTTAACACCCTGCCCAGGTCACTCGGCCCTTCCTGGAATCCGCTAGAGCAATTCTAAGTGCTTATATTAAGGAATTAAGGCCTCTGGGAGTCCGTGGGGCAAAATGCAGGGAACCAGGAGGGCGTGGCGGATAGGCACCCATGTACGCACAACCACCTCATGGTGGTAAGAAGTTTGACACCCGGCCCAGGTCCCTCTGCCTTTCCTGGAATCCGCCAGAGCAATTCTAGGTGCTTATATTAAGGAATTAAGGCGTCTAGGGGTCCTTGGGGCAAAATGCGGGGAACCAGGAGGGCGTGGCGGGTAGGCACCCATGTACGCACAACCACCTCATGGTGGTAAGAAGTTTGACACCCGCCCCAGGTCCCTCGGCCCTTCCTGAAATCCGCTAGAGCAATTCTAAGTGCTTATATTAAAGAATTAAGGCCTCAGGGAGTCCTTGGGGCAAAATGCAGGGAACCAGGAGGGAGTGGCGGGTAGGCACCCATGTACGCACAACCACTTCCTGGTGGTAAGAAGTTTGACACCCGGCCCAGATCCCTCGGCACTTCCTGGAATCCGCTAGAGCATTTCTAGGTGCTTATATTAAGGAATTAAGGCGTCTAGGGGTCCGTGGGGCAAAATGCGGGGAACCAAGAGGGCGTGGCGGGTAGGCACCCATGTACGCACAACCACCTCATGGTGGTAAGAAGTTTGACACTCGACCCAAGTCCCTCAGCCCTTCCTGGAATCCGCTAGAGCAATTCTAGGTACTTATATTAAGGAATTAAGGCGTCTAGGGGTCCTTGGGGCAAAATGCGGGGAACCAGGAGGGCGTGGCGGGTAGGCACCTATGTACGCACAACCACCTCATGGTGGTAAGAAGTTTGACACCCGCCCCAGGTCCCTCGGCCCTTCCTGGAATCCGCTAGAGCAATTCTAAGTGCTTATATTAAGGAATTAAGGCCTCTGGGGGTCCGTGGGGCAAAATGCAGGGAACCAGGAGGGCGTGGCGGATAGGCACCCATGTACGCACAACCACCTCATGGTGGTAAGAAGTTTGACACCCGGCCCAGGTCCCTCTGCCTTTCCTGGAATCCGCCAGAGCAATTCTAGGTGCTTATATTAAGGAATTAAGGCGTCTAGGGGTCCTTGGGGCAAAATGCGGGGAACCAGGAGGGCGTGGCGGGTAGGCACCCATGTACGCACAACCACCTCATGGTGGTAAGAAGTTTGACACCCGCCCCAGGTCCCTCGGCCCTTCCTGGAATCCGCTAGGGCAATTCTAAGTGCTTATATTAAAGAATTAAGGCCTTAGGGAGTCCGTGGGGCAAAATGCAGGGAACCAGGAGGGCGTGGCGGGTAGGCACCCATGTACGCACAACCACTTCATGGTGGTAAGAAGTTTGACACCCGGCCCAGATCCCTCGGCACTTCCTGGAATCCGCTAGAGCATTTCTAGGTGCTTATATTAAGGAATTAAGGCGTCTAGGGGTCCGTGGGGCAAAATGCGGGGAACCAAGAGGGCGTGGCGGGTAGCCACCCATGTACGCACAACCACTTCATGGTTGTAAAAAGTTTGACACCCAGCCCAGGTCCCTCGGCCTTTCCTGCAATCCACTAGAACAATTCTAGGTGCTTATATTAAAGAATTAAGCCCTCTGGGAATCCATGGGGCAAAATGCGGGGAACAAGGAGGGTGTGGCAGATAGACACCCATGTACGCAGAACTACCTCATGGTGGTAAGAAGTTTGACACTCGAGCCAAGTCCCTCGGCCCTTACTGGAATCCGCTAGAGCAATTCTAAGTGCTTATATTAAGAAATCAAGGCCTCTGGGAGTCCGTGGGGCAAAATGCAGGGAACCAGGAGGGCGTGGCGGATAGGCACCCATGTACGCACAACCACCTCATGGTGGTAAGAAGTTTGACACCCGGCCCAGGTCCCTCTGCCTTTCCTGGAATCCGCCAGAGCAATTCTAGGGGCTTATATTAAGGAATTGAGGCGTCTAGGGGTCCGTGGGGCAAAATGCAGGGAACCAGGAGGGCGTGGCGGGTAGGCACCCATGTACGCACAACCACCTCATGGTGGTAAGAAGTTTGATAATCGGCCCAGGTCCCTCTGCCTTTCCTGGAATCCGCCAGAGCAATTCTAGGTGCTTTTATTAAGGAATTAAAGCCTCAGGGAGTCCGTGGGGCAAAATGCATGGAACCAGGAGGGCGTGGCGGGTAGGCACCCATGTACGCACAACCACTTCATGGTGGTAAAAAGTTTGACACCCGGCCCAGATCCCTCGGCACTTCCTGGAATCCGCTAGAGCATTTCTAGTTGCTTATATTAAGGAATTAAGGCGTCTAGGGGTCCGTGGGGCAAAATGCGGGGAACCAAGAGGGCGTGGCGGGTAGGCACCCATGTACGCACAACAACTTCATGGTGGTAAGAAGTTTCACACCCAGCCCAGGTCCCTCGGCCCTTCCTGAAATCTGCTGGAGCAATTCTAGGTGCTTATATTAAGGAATTAAGACCTCTGGGAGTCCGTGGGGCAAAATGCAGGGAACCAGGAGGGCGTGGCGGATAGGCACCCATGTACGCACAACCACCTCATGGTGGTAAGAAGTTTGACACCCGGCCCAGGTCCCTCTGCCCTTCCTGCAATCCGCCAGAGCAATTCTAGGTGCTTATATTAAGGAATTAAGACGTCTAGGGGTCCGTGGGGCAAAATGCGGGGAACCAGGAGGGCGTGGCGGGTAGGCACCTATGTACGCACAACCACCTCATGGTGGTAAGAAGTTTAACACCCTGCCCAGGTCACTCGGCCCTTCCTGGAATCCGCTAGAGCAATTCTAAGTGCTTATATTAAGGAATTAAGGCCTCTGGGAGTCCGTGGGGCAAAATGCAGGGAACCAGGAGGGCGTGGCGGATAGGCACCCATGTACGCACAACCACCTCATGGTGGTAAGAAGTTTGACACCCGGCCCAGGTCCCTCTGCCTTTCCTGGAATCCGCCAGAGCAATTCTAGGTGCTTATATTAAGGAATTAAGGCGTCTAGGGGTCCTTGGGGCAAAATGCGGGGAACCAGGAGGGCGTGGCGGGTAGGCACCCATGTACGCACAACCACCTCATGGTGGTAAGAAGTTTGACACCCGCCCCAGGTCCCTCGGCCCTTCCTGAAATCCGCTAGAGCAATTCTAAGTGCTTATATTAAAGAATTAAGGCCTCAGGGAGTCCTTGGGGCAAAATGCAGGGAACCAGGAGGGAGTGGCGGGTAGGCACCCATGTACGCACAACCACTTCCTGGTGGTAAGAAGTTTGACACCCGGCCCAGATCCCTCGGCACTTCCTGGAATCCGCTAGAGCATTTCTAGGTGCTTATATTAAGGAATTAAGGCGTCTAGGGGTCCGTGGGGCAAAATGCGGGGAACCAAGAGGGCGTGGCGGGTAGGCACCCATGTACGCACAACCACCTCATGGTGGTAAGAAGTTTGACACTCGACCCAAGTCCCTCGGCCCTTCCTGGAATCCGCTAGAGCAATTCTAGGTGCTTATATTAAGGAATTAAGGCTTCTGGGGGTCCGTGGGGCAAAATGTAGGGAACCAGGAGGGCGTGGCGGGTAGGCACCCATGTACGCACAACCACCTCATGATGGTAAGAAGTTTAACACCCGCCCCAGGTCCCTCGGCTCTTCCTGGAATCCGCTAGAGCAATTCTAGGTGCTTATATTAAGGAATTAAGGCGTCTAGGGGTCCTTGGGGCAAAATTCGGGGAACCAGGAGGGCGTGGCGGGTAGGCACCCATGTACGCACAACCACCTCATGGTGGTAAGAAGTTTGACACCCGCCCCAGGTCCCTCGGCCCTTCCTGGAATCCGCTAGAGCAATTCTAAGTGCTTATATTAAGGAATTAAGGCCTCTGGGGGTCCGTGGGGCAAAATGCAGGGAACCAGGAGGGCGTGGCGGATAGGCACCCATGTACGCACAACCACCTCATGGTGGTAAGAAGTTTGACACCCGGCCCAGGTCCCTCTGCCTTTCCTGGAATCCGCCAGAGCAATTCTAGGTGCTTATATTAAGGAATTAAGGCGTCTAGGGGTCCTTGGGGCAAAATGCGGGGAACCAGGAGGGCGTGGCGGGTAGGCACCCATGTACGCACAACCACCTCATGGTGGTAAGAAGTTTGACACCCGCCCCAGGTCACTCGGCCCTTCCTGGAATCCGCTAGGGCAATTCTAAGTGCTTATATTAAAGAATTAAGGCCTTAGGGAGTCCGTGGGGCAAAATGCAGGGAACCAGGATGGCGTGGCGGGTAGGCACCCATGTACGCACAACCACTTCATGGTGGTAAGAAGTTTGACACCCGGCCCAGATCCCTCGGCACTTCCTGGAATCCGCTAGAGCATTTCTAGGTGCTTATATTAAGGAATTAAGGCGTCTAGGGGTCCGTGGGGCAAAATGCGGGGAACCAAGAGGGCGTGGCGGGTAGCCACCCATGTACGCACAACCACTTCATGGTTGTAAAAAGTTTGACACCCAGCCCAGGTCCCTCGGCCTTTCCTGCAATCCACTAGAACAATTCTAGGTGCTTATATTAAAGAATTAAGCCCTCTGGGAATCCATGGGGCAAAATGCGGGGAACAAGGAGGGTGTGGCGGATAGACACCCATGTACGCAGAACTACCTCATGGTGGTAAGAAGTTTGACACTCGAGCCAAGTCCCTCGGCCCTTACTGGAATCCGCTAGAGCAATTCTAAGTGCTTATATTAAGAAATCAAGGCCTCTGGGAGTCCGTGGGGCAAAATGCAGGGAACCAGGAGGGCGTGGCGGATAGGCACCCATGTACGCACAACCACCTCATGGTGGTAAGAAGTTTGACACCCGGCCCAGGTCCCTCTGCCTTTCCTGGAATCCGCCAGAGCAATTCTAGGGGCTTATATTAAGGAATTGAGGCGTCTAGGGGTCCGTGGGGCAAAATGCAGGGAACCAGGAGGGCGTGGCGGGTAGGCACCCATGTACGCACAACCACCTCATGGTGGTAAGAAGTTTGATAATCGGCCCAGGTCCCTCTGCCTTTCCTGGAATCCGCCAGAGCAATTCTAGGTGCTTTTATTAAGGAATTAAAGCCTCAGGGAGTCCGTGGGGCAAAATGCATGGAACCAGGAGGGCGTGGCGGGTAGGCACCCATGTACGCACAACCACCTCATGGTGGTAAGAAGTTTGACACTCGACGCAAGTCCCTCGGCCCTTCCTAGAATCCGCTAGAGCAATTCAAGGTGCTTATATTAAGGAATTAAGGCTTCTGGGGGTCCGTGGGGCAAAATGCAGGGAACCTGGAGGGCGTGGCGGGTAGGCACCCATGTACGCACAACCACTTCATGGTGGTAAGAAGTTTGACACCCGGCCCAGATCCCTCGGCACTTCCTGGAATCCGCTAGAGCATTTCTAGGTGCTTATATTAAGGAATTAAGGCGTCTCGGGGTCCGTGGGGCAAAATGCGGGGAACCAAGAGGGCGTGGCGGGTAGGCACCCATGTACGCACAACCACTTCATGGTGGTAAGAAGTTTTACACCCAGCCCAGGTCCCTCGGCCCTACCTGCAATCCTCTAGAACAATTCTAGGTGCTTATAATAAAGAATTAAGCCCTCTGGGAATCCGTGGGGAAAAATGCGGGGAACAAGGAGGGTGTGGCGGATAGACACCCATGTACGCAGAACTACCTTATGGTGGTAAGAAGTTTGACACTCGAGCCAAGTCCCTCGGCCCTTACTGGAATCCGCTAGAGCAATTCTAAGTGCTTATATTAAGGAATTAAGGCCTCTGGGAGTCCGTGGGGCAAAATGCAGGGAACCAGGAGGGCGTGGCGGATAGGCACCCATGTACGCACAACCACCTCATGGTGGTAAGAAGTTTGACACCCGGCCCAGGTCCCTCTGCCCTTCCTGCAATCCGCCAGAGCAATTCTAGGTGCTTATATTAAGGAATTAAGACGTCTAGGGGTCCGTGGGGCAAAATGCGGGGAACCAGGAGGGCGTGGCGGGTAGGCACCCATGTACGCACAACCACCTCATGGTGGTAAGAAGTTTGACACTCGACCCAAGTCCCTCGGCCCTTCCTGGAATCCGCTAGAGCAATTCTAGGTGCTTATATTAAGGAATTAAGGCTTCTGGGGGTCCGTGGGGCAAAATGCAGCGAACCAGGAGGGCGCGGCGGGTAGGCACCCATGTACGCACAACCACCTGATGGTGGTAAGAAGTTTGACACCCGCCCCAGGTCCCTCGGCTCTTCCTGGAATCCGCTAGAGCAATTCTAGGTGCTTATATTAAGGAATTAAGCCCTCTGGGGGACCGTGGGGCAAAATGCGGGGAACCAGGAGGGCGTGGCGGATAGGCACCCATGTACGCAGAACTACCTCATGGTGGTAAGAAGTTTAACACCCTGCCCAGGTCACTCGGCCCTTCCTGGAATCCGCTAGAGCAATTCTAAGTGCTTATATTAAGGAATTAAGGCCTCTGGGAGTCCGTGGGGCAAAATGCAGGGAACCAGGAGGGCGTGGCGGATAGGCACCCATGTACGCACAACCACCTCATGGTGGTAAGAAGTTTGACACCCGGCCCAGGTCCCTCTGCCTTTCCTGGAATCCGCCAGAGCAATTCTAGGTGCTTATATTAAGGAATTAAGGCGTCTAGGGGTCCTTGGGGCAAAATGCGGGGAACCAGGAGGGCGTGGCGGGTAGGCACCCATGTACGCACAACCACCTCATGGTGGTAAGAAGTTTGACACCCGCCCCAGGTCCCTCGGCCCTTCCTGAAATCCGCTAGAGCAATTCTAAGTGCTTATATTAAAGAATTAAGGCCTCAGGGAGTCCTTGGGGCAAAATGCAGGGAACCAGGAGGGAGTGGCGGGTAGGCACCCATGTACGCACAACCACTTCCTGGTGGTAAGAAGTTTGACACCCGGCCCAGATCCCTCGGCACTTCCTGGAATCCGCTAGAGCATTTCTAGGTGCTTATATTAAGGAATTAAGGCGTCTAGGGGTCCGTGGGGCAAAATGCGGGGAACCAAGAGGGCGTGGCGGGTAGGCACCCATGTACGCACAACCACCTCATGGTGGTAAGAAGTTTGATAATCGGCCCAGGTCCCTCTGCCTTTCCTGGAATCCGCCAGAGCAATTCTAGGTGCTTATATTAAGGAATTAAGGCGTCTAGGGGTCCTTGGGGCAAAATGCGGGGAACCAGGAGGGCGTGGCGGGTAGGCACCCATGTACGCACAACCACCTCATGGTGGTAAGAAGTTTGACACCCGCCCCAGGTCCCTCGGCCCTTCCTGGAATCCGCTAGAGCAATTCTAAGTGCTTATATTAAAGAATTAAGGCCTCAGGGAGTCCGTGGGGCAAAATGCAGGGAACCAGGAGGGCGTGGCGGGTAGGCACCCATGTACGCACAACCACTTCATGGTGGTAAGAAGTTTGACACCCGGCCCAGATCCCTCGGCACTTCCTGGAATCCGCTAGAGCATTTCTAGGTGCTTATATTAAGGAATTAAGGCGTCTAGGGGTCCGTGGGGCAAAATGCGGGGAACCAAGAGGGCGTGGCGGGTAGCCACCCATGTACGCACAACCACTTCATGGTTGTAAAAAGTTTGACACCCAGCCCAGGTCCCTCGGCCTTTCCTGCAATCCACTAGAACAATTCTAGGTGCTTATATTAAAGAATTAAGCCCTCTGGGAATCCATGGGGCAAAATGCGGGGAACAAGGAGGGTGTGGCGGATAGACACCCATGTACGCAGAACTACCTCATGGTGGTAAGAAGTTTGACACTCGAGCCAAGTCCCTCGGCCCTTACTGGAATCCGCTAGAGCAATTCTAAGTGCTTATATTAAGAAATCAAGGCCTCTGGGAGTCCGTGGGGCAAAATGCAGGGAACCAGGAGGGCGTGGCGGATAGGCACCCATGTACGCACAACCACCTCATGGTGGTAAGAAGTTTGACACCCGGCCCAGGTCCCTCTGCCTTTCCTGGAATCCGCCAGAGCAATTCTAGGGGCTTATATTAAGGAATTGAGGCGTCTAGGGGTCCGTGGGGCAAAATGCAGGGAACCAGGAGGGCGTGGCGGGTAGGCACCCATGTACGCACAACCACCTCATGGTGGTAAGAAGTTTGATAATCGGCCCAGGTCCCTCTGCCTTTCCTGGAATCCGCCAGAGCAATTCTAGGTGCTTTTATTAAGGAATTAAAGCCTCAGGGAGTCCGTGGGGCAAAATGCATGGAACCAGGAGGGCGTGGCGGGTAGGCACCCATGTACGCACAACCACTTCATGGTGGTAAAAAGTTTGACACCCGGCCCAGATCCCTCGGCACTTCCTGGAATCCGCTAGAGCATTTCTAGTTGCTTATATTAAGGAATTAAGGCGTCTAGGGGTCCGTGGGGCAAAATGCGGGGAACCAAGAGGGCGTGGCGGGTAGGCACCCATGTACGCACAACAACTTTATGGTGGTAAGAAGTTTCACACCCAGCCCAGGTCCCTCGGCCCTTCCTGAAATCTGCTGGAGCAATTCTAGGTGCTTATATTAAGGAATTAAGACCTCTGGGAGTCCGTGGGGCAAAATGCAGGGAACCAGGAGGGCGTGGCGGATAGGCACCCATGTACGCACAACCACCTCATGGTGGTAAGAAGTTTGACACCCGGCCCAGGTCCCTCTGCCCTTCCTGCAATCCGCCAGAGCAATTCTAGGTGCTTATATTAAGGAATTAAGACGTCTAGGGGTCCGTGGGGCAAAATGCGGGGAACCAGGAGGGCGTGGCGGGTAGGCACCTATGTACGCACAACCACCTCATGGTGGTAAGAAGTTTAACACCCTGGCCAGGTCACTCGGCCCTTCCTGGAATCCGCTAGAGCAATTCTAAGTGCTTATATTAAGGAATTAAGGCCTCTGGGAGTCCGTGGGGCAAAATGCAGGGAACCAGGAGGGCGTGGCGGATAGGCACCCATGTACGCACAACCACCTCATGGTGGTAAGAAGTTTGACACCCGGCCCAGGTCCCTCTGCCTTTCCTGGAATCCGCCAGAGCAATTCTAGGTGCTTATATTAAGGAATTAAGGCGTCTAGGGGTCCTTGGGGCAAAATGCGGGGAACCAGGAGGGCGTGGCGGGTAGGCACCCATGTACGCACAACCACCTCATGGTGGTAAGAAGTTTGACACCCGCCCCAGGTCCCTCGGCCCTTCCTGAAATCCGCTAGAGCAATTCTAAGTGCTTATATTAAAGAATTAAGGCCTCAGGGAGTCCTTGGGGCAAAATGCAGGGAACCAGGAGGGAGTGGCGGGTAGGCACCCATGTACGCACAACCACTTCCTGGTGGTAAGAAGTTTGACACCCGGCCCAGATCCCTCGGCACTTCCTGGAATCCGCTAGAGCATTTCTAGGTGCTTATATTAAGGAATTAAGGCGTCTAGGGGTCCGTGGGGCAAAATGCGGGGAACCAAGAGGGCGTGGCGGGTAGGCACCCATGTACGCACAACCACCTCATGGTGGTAAGAAGTTTGACACTCGACCCAAGTCCCTCGGCCCTTCCTGGAATCCGCTAGAGCAATTCTAGGTGCTTATATTAAGGAATTAAGGCTTCTGGGGGTCCGTGGGGCAAAATGTAGGGAACCAGGAGGGCGTGGCGGGTAGGCACCCATGTACGCACAACCACCTCATGATGGTAAGAAGTTTAACACCCGCCCCAGGTCCCTCGGCTCTTCCTGGAATCCGCTAGAGCAATTCTAGGTGCTTATATTAAGAAATTAAGGCGTCTAGGGGTCCTTGGGGCAAAATGCGGGGAACCAGGAGGGCGTGGCGGGTAGGCACCCATGTACGCACAACCACCTCATGGTGGTAAGAAGTTTGACACCCGCCCCAGGTCCCTCGGCCCTTCCTGGAATCCGCTAGAGCAATTCTAAGTGCTTATATTAAGGAATTAAGGCCTCTGGGGGTCCTTGGGGCAAAATGCAGGGAACCAGGAGGGCGCGGCGGGTAGGCACCCATGTACGCAGAACTACCTCATGGTGGTAAGAAGTTTAACACCCTGCCCAGGTCACTCGGCCCTTCCTGGAATCCGCTAGAGCAATTCTAAGTGCTTATATTAAGGAATTAAGGCCTCTGGGAGTCCGTGGGGCAAAATGCAGGGAACCAGGAGGGCGTGGCGGATAGGCACCCATGTACGCACAACCACCTCATGGTGGTAAGAAGTTTGACACCCGGCCCAGGTCCCTCTGCCTTTCCTGGAATCCGCCAGAGCAATTCTAGGTGCTTATATTAAGGAATTAAGGCGTCTAGGGGTCCTTGGGGCAAAATGCGGGGAACCAGGAGGGCGTGGCGGGTAGGCACCCATGTACGCACAACCACCTCATGGTGGTAAGAAGTTTGACACCCGCCCCAGGTCCCTCGGCCCTTCCTGAAATCCGCTAGAGCAATTCTAAGTGCTTATATTAAAGAATTAAGGCCTCAGGGAGTCCTTGGAGCAAAATGCAGGGAACCAGGAGGGAGTGGCGGGTAGGCACCCATGTACGCACAACCACTTCCTGGTGGTAAGAAGTTTGACACCCGGCCCAGATCCCTCGGCACTTCCTGGAATCCGCTAGAGCATTTCTAGGTGCTTATATTAAGGAATTAAGGCGTCTAGGGGTCCGTGGGGCAAAATGCGGGGAACCAAGAGGGCGTGGCGGGTAGGCACCCATGTACGCACAACCACCTCATGGTGGTAAGAAGTTTGATAATCGGCCCAGGTCCCTCTGCCTTTCCTGGAATCCGCCAGAGCAATTCTAGGTGCTTATATTAAGGAATTAAGGCGTCTAGGGGTCCTTGGGGCAAAATGCGGGGAACCAGGAGGGCGTGGCGGGTAGGCACCCATGTACGCACAACCACCTCATGGTGGTAAGAAGTTTGACACCCGCCCCAGGTCCCTCGGCCCTTCCTGGAATCCGCTAGAGCAATTCTAAGTGCTTATATTAAAGAATTAAGGCCTCAGGGAGTCCGTGGGGCAAAATGCAGGGAACCAGGAGGGCGTGGCGGGTAGGCACCCATGTACGCACAACCACTTCATGGTGGTAAGAAGTTTGACACCCGGCCCAGATCCCTCGGCACTTCCTGGAATCCGCTAGAGCATTTCTAGGTGCTTATATTAAGGAATTAAGGCGTCTAGGGGTCCGTGGGGCAAAATGCGGGGAACCAAGAGGGCGTGGCGGGTAGCCACCCATGTACGCACAACCACTTCATGGTTGTAAAAAGTTTGACACCCAGCCCAGGTCCCTCGGCCTTTCCTGCAATCCACTAGAACAATTCTAGGTGCTTATATTAAAGAATTAAGCCCTCTGGGAATCCATGGGGCAAAATGCGGGGAACCAGGAGGGCGTGGCGGGTAGGCACCCATGTACGCACAACCACCTCATGGTGGTAAGAAGTTTGACACCCGCCCCAGGTCCCTCGGCCCTTCCTGAAATCCGCTAGAGCAATTCTAAGTGCTTATATTAAAGAATTAAGGCCTCAGGGAGTCCTTGGAGCAAAATGCAGGGAACCAGGAGGGAGTGGCGGGTAGGCACCCATGTACGCACAACCACTTCCTGGTGGTAAGAAGTTTGACACCCGGCCCAGATCCCTCGGCACTTCCTGGAATCCGCTAGAGCATTTCTAGGTGCTTATATTAAGGAATTAAGGCGTCTAGGGGTCCGTGGGGCAAAATGCGGGGAACCAAGAGGGCGTGGCGGGTAGGCACCCATGTACGCACAACCACCTCATGGTGGTAAGAAGTTTGATAATCGGCCCAGGTCCCTCTGCCTTTCCTGGAATCCGCCAGAGCAATTCTAGGTGCTTATATTAAGGAATTAAGGCGTCTAGGGGTCCTTGGGGCAAAATGCGGGGAACCAGGAGGGCGTGGCGGGTAGGCACCCATGTACGCACAACCACCTCATGGTGGTAAGAAGTTTGACACCCGCCCCAGGTCCCTCGGCCCTTCCTGGAATCCGCTAGAGCAATTCTAAGTGCTTATATTAAAGAATTAAGGCCTCAGGGAGTCCGTGGGGCAAAATGCAGGGAACCAGGAGGGCGTGGCGGGTAGGCACCCATGTACGCACAACCACTTCATGGTGGTAAGAAGTTTGACACCCGGCCCAGATCCCTCGGCACTTCCTGGAATCCGCTAGAGCATTTCTAGGTGCTTATATTAAGGAATTAAGGCGTCTAGGGGTCCGTGGGGCAAAATGCGGGGAACCAAGAGGGCGTGGCGGGTAGCCACCCATGTACGCACAACCACTTCATGGTTGTAAAAAGTTTGACACCCAGCCCAGGTCCCTCGGCCTTTCCTGCAATCCACTAGAACAATTCTAGGTGCTTATATTAAAGAATTAAGCCCTCTGGGAATCCATGGGGCAAAATGCGGGGAACAAGGAGGGTGTGGCGGATAGACACCCATGTACGCAGAACTACCTCATGGTGGTAAGAAGTTTGACACTCGAGCCAAGTCCCTCGGCCCTTACTGGAATCCGCTAGAGCAATTCTAAGTGCTTATATTAAGAAATCAAGGCCTCTGGGAGTCCGTGGGGCAAAATGCAGGGAACCAGGAGGGCGTGGCGGATAGGCACCCATGTACGCACAACCACCTCATGGTGGTAAGAAGTTTGACACCCGGCCCAGGTCCCTCTGCCTTTCCTGGAATCCGCCAGAGCAATTCTAGGGGCTTATATTAAGGAATTGAGGCGTCTAGGGGTCCGTGGGGCAAAATGCAGGGAACCAGGAGGGCGTGGCGGGTAGGCACCCATGTACGCACAACCACCTCATGGTGGTAAGAAGTTTGATAATCGGCCCAGGTCCCTCTGCCTTTCCTGGAATCCGCCAGAGCAATTCTAGGTGCTTTTATTAAGGAATTAAAGCCTCAGGGAGTCCGTGGGGCAAAATGCATGGAACCAGGAGGGCGTGGCGGGTAGGCACCCATGTACGCACAACCACTTCATGGTGGTAAAAAGTTTGACACCCGGCCCAGATCCCTCGGCACTTCCTGGAATCCGCTAGAGCATTTCTAGTTGCTTATATTAAGGAATTAAGGCGTCTAGGGGTCCGTGGGGCAAAATGCGGGGAACCAAGAGGGCGTGGCGGGTAGGCACCCATGTACGCACAACAACTTTATGGTGGTAAGAAGTTTCACACCCAGCCCAGGTCCCTCGGCCCTTCCTGAAATCTGCTGGAGCAATTCTAGGTGCTTATATTAAGGAATTAAGACCTCTGGGAGTCCGTGGGGCAAAATGCAGGGAACCAGGAGGGCGTGGCGGATAGGCACCCATGTACGCACAACCACCTCATGGTGGTAAGAAGTTTGACACCCGGCCCAGGTCCCTCTGCCCTTCCTGCAATCCGCCAGAGCAATTCTAGGTGCTTATATTAAGGAATTAAGACGTCTAGGGGTCCGTGGGGCAAAATGCGGGGAACCAGGAGGGCGTGGCGGGTAGGCACCTATGTACGCACAACCACCTCATGGTGGTAAGAAGTTTAACACCCTGGCCAGGTCACTCGGCCCTTCCTGGAATCCGCTAGAGCAATTCTAAGTGCTTATATTAAGGAATTAAGGCCTCTGGGAGTCCGTGGGGCAAAATGCAGGGAACCAGGAGGGCGTGGCGGATAGGCACCCATGTACGCACAACCACCTCATGGTGGTAAGAAGTTTGACACCCGGCCCAGGTCCCTCTGCCTTTCCTGGAATCCGCCAGAGCAATTCTAGGTGCTTATATTAAGGAATTAAGGCGTCTAGGGGTCCTTGGGGCAAAATGCGGGGAACCAGGAGGGCGTGGCGGGTAGGCACCCATGTACGCACAACCACCTCATGGTGGTAAGAAGTTTGACACCCGCCCCAGGTCCCTCGGCCCTTCCTGAAATCCGCTAGAGCAATTCTAAGTGCTTATATTAAAGAATTAAGGCCTCAGGGAGTCCTTGGGGCAAAATGCAGGGAACCAGGAGGGAGTGGCGGGTAGGCACCCATGTACGCACAACCACTTCCTGGTGGTAAGAAGTTTGACACCCGGCCCAGATCCCTCGGCACTTCCTGGAATCCGCTAGAGCATTTCTAGGTGCTTATATTAAGGAATTAAGGCGTCTAGGGGTCCGTGGGGCAAAATGCGGGGAACCAAGAGGGCGTGGCGGGTAGGCACCCATGTACGCACAACCACCTCATGGTGGTAAGAAGTTTGACACTCGACCCAAGTCCCTCGGCCCTTCCTGGAATCCGCTAGAGCAATTCTAGGTGCTTATATTAAGGAATTAAGGCTTCTGGGGGTCCGTGGGGCAAAATGTAGGGAACCAGGAGGGCGTGGCGGGTAGGCACCCATGTACGCACAACCACCTCATGATGGTAAGAAGTTTAACACCCGCCCCAGGTCCCTCGGCTCTTCCTGGAATCCGCTAGAGCAATTCTAGGTGCTTATATTAAGAAATTAAGGCGTCTAGGGGTCCTTGGGGCAAAATGCGGGGAACCAGGAGGGCGTGGCGGGTAGGCACCCATGTACGCACAACCACCTCATGGTGGTAAGAAGTTTGACACCCGCCCCAGGTCCCTCGGCCCTTCCTGGAATCCGCTAGAGCAATTCTAAGTGCTTATATTAAGGAATTAAGGCCTCTGGGGGTCCTTGGGGCAAAATGCAGGGAACCAGGAGGGCGTGGCGGATAGGCACCCATGTACGCACAACCACCTCATGGTGGTAAGAAGTTTGACACCCGGCCCAGGTCCCTCTGCCTTTCCTGGAATCCGCCAGAGCAATTCTAGGTGCTTATATTAAGGAATTAAGGCGTCTAGGGGTCCTTGGGGCAAAATGCGGGGAACCAGGAGGGCGTGGCGGGTAGGCACCCATGTACGCACAACCACCTCATGGTGGTAAGAAGTTTAACACCCGCCCCAGGTCCCTCGGCCCTTCCTGGAATCCGCTAGGGCAATTCTAAGTGCTTATATTAAAGAATTAAGGCCTTAGGGAGTCCGTGGGGCAAAATGCAGGGAACCAGGAGGGCGTGGCGGGTAGGCACCCATGTACGCACAACCACTTCATGGTGGTAAGAAGTTTGACACCCGGCCCAGATCCCTCGGCACTTCCTGGAATCCGCTAGAGCATTTCTAGGTGCTTATATTAAGGAATTAAGGCGTCTAGGGGTCCGTGGGGCAAAATGCGGGGAACCAAGACGGCGTGGCGGGTAGCCACCCATGTACGCACAACCACTTCATGGTTGTAAAAAGTTTGACACCCAGCCCAGGTCCCTCGGCCTTTCCTGCAATCCACTAGAACAATTCTAGGTGCTTATATTAAAGAATTAAGCCCTCTGGGAATCCATGGGGCAAAATGCGGGGAACAAGGAGGGTGTGGCGGATAGACACCCATGTACGCAGAACTACCTCATGGTGGTAAGAAGTTTGACACTCGAGCCAAGTCCCTCGGCCCTTACTGGAATCCGCTAGAGCAATTCTAAGTGCTTATATTAAGAAATCAAGGCCTCTGGGAGTCCGTGGGGCAAAATGCAGGGAACCAGGAGGGCGTGGCGGATAGGCACCCATGTACGCACAACCACCTCATGGTGGTAAGAAGTTTGACACCCGGCCCAGGTCCCTCTGCCTTTCCTGGAATCCGCCAGAGCAATTCTAGGGGCTTATATTAAGGAATTGAGGCGTCTAGGGGTCCGTGGGGCAAAATGCAGGGAACCAGGAGGGCGTGGCGGGTAGGCACCCATGTACGCACAACCACCTCATGGTGGTAAGAAGTTTGATAATCGGCCCAGGTCCCTCTGCCTTTCCTGGAATCCGCCAGAGCAATTCTAGGTGCTTTTATTAAGGAATTAAAGCCTCAGGGAGTCCGTGGGGCAAAATGCATGGAACCAGGAGGGCGTGGCGGGTAGGCACCCATGTACGCACAACCACCTCATGGTGGTAAGAAGTTTGACACTCGACGCAAGTCCCTCGGCCCTTCCTAGAATCCGCTAGAGCAATTCAAGGTGCTTATATTAAGGAATTAAGGCTTCTGGGGGTCCGTGGGGCAAAATGCAGGGAACCTGGAGGGCGTGGCGGGTAGGCACCCATGTACGCACAACCACTTCATGGTGGTAAGAAGTTTGACACCCGGCCCAGATCCCTCGGCACTTCCTGGAATCCGCTAGAGCATTTCTAGGTGCTTATATTAAGGAATTAAGGCGTCTCGGGGTCCGTGGGGCAAAATGCGGGGAACCAAGAGGGCGTGGCGGGTAGGCACCCATGTACGCACAACCACTTCATGGTGGTAAGAAGTTTTACACCCAGCCCAGGTCCCTCGGCCCTACCTCCAATCCTCTAGAACAATTCTAGGTGCTTATAAAAAAGAATTAAGCCCTCTGGGAATCCGTGGGGAAAAATGCGGGGAACAAGGAGGGTGTGGCGGATAGACACCCATGTACGCAGAACTACCTCATGGTGGTAAGAAGTTTGACACTCGAGCCAAGTCCCTCGGCCCTTACTGGAATCCGCTAGAGCAATTCTAAGTGCTTATATTAAGGAATTAAGGCCTCTGGGAGTCCGTGGGGCAAAATGCAGGGAACCAGGAGGGCGTGGCGGATAGGCACCCATGTACGCACAACCACCTCATGGTGGTAAGAAGTTTGACACCCGGCCCAGGTCCCTCTGCCCTTCCTGCAATCCGCCAGAGCAATTCTAGGTGCTTATATTAAGGAATTAAGACGTCTAGGGGTCCGTGGGGCAAAATGCGGGGAACCAGGAGGGCGTGGCGGGTAGGCACCCATGTACGCACAACCACCTCATGGTGGTAAGAAGTTTGACACTCGACCCAAGTCCCTCGGCCCTTCCTGGAATCCGCTAGAGCAATTCTAGGTGCTTATATTAAGGAATTAAGGCTTCTGGGGGTCCGTGGGGCAAAATGCAGCGAACCAGGAGGGCGCGGCGGGTAGGCACCCATGTACGCACAACCACCTGATGGTGGTAAGAAGTTTGACACCCGCCCCAGGTCCCTTGGCTCTTCCTGGAATCCGCTAGAGCAATTCTAGGTGTTTATATTAAGGAATTAAGCCCTCTGGGGGACCGTGGGGCAAAATGCGGGGAACCAGGAGGGCGTGGCGGATAGGCACCCATGTACGCAGAACTACCTCATGGTGGTAAGAAGTTTAACACCCTGCCCAGGTCACTCGGCCCTTCCTGGAATCCGCTAGAGCAATTCTAAGTGCTTATATTAAGGAATTAAGGCCTCTGGGAGTCCGTGGGGCAAAATGCAGGGAACCAGGAGGGCGTGGCGGATAGGCACCCATGTACGCACAACCACCTCATGGTGGTAAGAAGTTTGACACCCGGCCCAGGTCCCTCTGCCTTTCCTGGAATCCGCCAGAGCAATTCTAGGTGCTTATATTAAGGAATTAAGGCGTCTAGGGGTCCTTGGGGCAAAATGCGGGGAACCAGGAGGGCGTGGCGGGTAGGCACCCATGTACGCACAACCACCTCATGGTGGTAAGAAGTTTGACACCCGCCCCAGGTCCCTCGGCCCTTCCTGAAATCCGCTAGAGCAATTCTAAGTGCTTATATTAAAGAATTAAGGCCTCAGGGAGTCCTTGGGGCAAAATGCAGGGAACCAGGAGGGCGTGGCGGGTAGGCACCCATGTACGCACAACCACCTCATGGTGGTAAGAAGTTTGACACCCGCCCCAGGTCCCTCGGCCCTTCCTGAAATCCGCTAGAGCAATTCTAAGTGCTTATATTAAAGAATTAAGGCCTCAGGGAGTCCTTGGGGCAAAATGCAGGGAACCAGGAGGGAGTGGCGGGTAGGCACCCATGTACGCACAACCACTTCCTGGTGGTAAGAAGTTTGACACCCGGCCCAGATCCCTCGGCACTTCCTGGAATCCGCTAGAGCATTTCTAGGTGCTTATATTAAGGAATTAAGGCGTCTAGGGGTCCGTGGGGCAAAATGCGGGGAACCAAGAGGGCGTGGCGGGTAGGCACCCATGTACGCACAACCACCTCATGGTGGTAAGAAGTTTGATAATCGGCCCAGGTCCCTCTGCCTTTCCTGGAATCCGCCAGAGCAATTCTAGGTGCTTATATTAAGGAATTAAGGCGTCTAGGGGTCCTTGGGGCAAAATGCGGGGAACCAGGAGGGCGTGGCGGGTAGGCACCCATGTACGCACAACCACCTCATGGTGGTAAGAAGTTTGACACCCGCCCCAGGTCCCTCGGCCCTTCCTGGAATCCGCTAGAGCAATTCTAAGTGCTTATATTAAAGAATTAAGGCCTCAGGGAGTCCGTGGGGCAAAATGCAGGGAACCAGGAGGGCGTGGCGGGTAGGCACCCATGTACGCACAACCACTTCATGGTGGTAAGAAGTTTGACACCCGGCCCAGATCCCTCGGCACTTCCTGGAATCCGCTAGAGCATTTCTAGGTGCTTATATTAAGGAATTAAGGCGTCTAGGGGTCCGTGGGGCAAAATGCGGGGAACCAAGAGGGCGTGGCGGGTAGCCACCCATGTACGCACAACCACTTCATGGTTGTAAAAAGTTTGACACCCAGCCCAGGTCCCTCGGCCTTTCCTGCAATCCACTAGAACAATTCTAGGTGCTTATATTAAAGAATTAAGCCCTCTGGGAATCCATGGGGCAAAATGCGGGGAACAAGGAGGGTGTGGCGGATAGACACCCATGTACGCAGAACTACCTCATGGTGGTAAGAAGTTTGACACTCGAGCCAAGTCCCTCGGCCCTTACTGGAATCCGCTAGAGCAATTCTAAGTGCTTATATTAAGAAATCAAGGCCTCTGGGAGTCCGTGGGGCAAAATGCAGGGAACCAGGAGGGCGTGGCGGATAGGCACCCATGTACGCACAACCACCTCATGGTGGTAAGAAGTTTGACACCCGGCCCAGGTCCCTCTGCCTTTCCTGGAATCCGCCAGAGCAATTCTAGGGGCTTATATTAAGGAATTGAGGCGTCTAGGGGTCCGTGGGGCAAAATGCAGGGAACCAGGAGGGCGTGGCGGGTAGGCACCCATGTACGCACAACCACCTCATGGTGGTAAGAAGTTTGATAATCGGCCCAGGTCCCTCTGCCTTTCCTGGAATCCGCCAGAGCAATTCTAGGTGCTTTTATTAAGGAATTAAAGCCTCAGGGAGTCCGTGGGGCAAAATGCATGGAACCAGGAGGGCGTGGCGGGTAGGCACCCATGTACGCACAACCACTTCATGGTGGTAAAAAGTTTGACACCCGGCCCAGATCCCTCGGCACTTCCTGGAATCCGCTAGAGCATTTCTAGTTGCTTATATTAAGGAATTAAGGCGTCTAGGGGTCCGTGGGGCAAAATGCGGGGAACCAAGAGGGCGTGGCGGGTAGGCACCCATGTACGCACAACAACTTTATGGTGGTAAGAAGTTTCACACCCAGCCCAGGTCCCTCGGCCCTTCCTGAAATCTGCTGGAGCAATTCTAGGTGCTTATATTAAGGAATTAAGACCTCTGGGAGTCCGTGGGGCAAAATGCAGGGAACCAGGAGGGCGTGGCGGATAGGCACCCATGTACGCACAACCACCTCATGGTGGTAAGAAGTTTGACACCCGGCCCAGGTCCCTCTGCCCTTCCTGCAATCCGCCAGAGCAATTCTAGGTGCTTATATTAAGGAATTAAGACGTCTAGGGGTCCGTGGGGCAAAATGCGGGGAACCAGGAGGGCGTGGCGGGTAGGCACCTATGTACGCACAACCACCTCATGGTGGTAAGAAGTTTAACACCCTGGCCAGGTCACTCGGCCCTTCCTGGAATCCGCTAGAGCAATTCTAAGTGCTTATATTAAGGAATTAAGGCCTCTGGGAGTCCGTGGGGCAAAATGCAGGGAACCAGGAGGGCGTGGCGGATAGGCACCCATGTACGCACAACCACCTCATGGTGGTAAGAAGTTTGACACCCGGCCCAGGTCCCTCTGCCTTTCCTGGAATCCGCCAGAGCAATTCTAGGTGCTTATATTAAGGAATTAAGGCGTCTAGGGGTCCTTGGGGCAAAATGCGGGGAACCAGGAGGGCGTGGCGGGTAGGCACCCATGTACGCACAACCACCTCATGGTGGTAAGAAGTTTGACACCCGCCCCAGGTCCCTCGGCCCTTCCTGAAATCCGCTAGAGCAATTCTAAGTGCTTATATTAAAGAATTAAGGCCTCAGGGAGTCCTTGGGGCAAAATGCAGGGAACCAGGAGGGAGTGGCGGGTAGGCACCCATGTACGCACAACCACTTCCTGGTGGTAAGAAGTTTGACACCCGGCCCAGATCCCTCGGCACTTCCTGGAATCCGCTAGAGCATTTCTAGGTGCTTATATTAAGGAATTAAGGCGTCTAGGGGTCCGTGGGGCAAAATGCGGGGAACCAAGAGGGCGTGGCGGGTAGGCACCCATGTACGCACAACCACCTCATGGTGGTAAGAAGTTTGACACTCGACCCAAGTCCCTCGGCCCTTCCTGGAATCCGCTAGAGCAATTCTAGGTGCTTATATTAAGGAATTAAGGATTCTGGGGGTCCGTGGGGCAAAATGTAGGGAACCAGGAGGGCGTGGCGGGTAGGCACCCATGTACGCACAACCACCTCATGATGGTAAGAAGTTTAACACCCGCCCCAGGTCCCTCGGCTCTTCCTGGAATCCGCTAGAGCAATTCTAGGTGCTTATATTAAGAAATTAAGGCGTCTAGGGGTCCTTGGGGCAAAATGCGGGGAACCAGGAGGGCGTGGCGGGTAGGCACCCATGTACGCACAACCACCTCATGGTGGTAAGAAGTTTGACACCCGCCCCAGGTCCCTCGGCCCTTCCTGGAATCCGCTAGAGCAATTCTAAGTGCTTATATTAAGGAATTAAGGCCTCTGGGGGTCCTTGGGGCAAAATGCAGGGAACCAGGAGGGCGTGGCGGATAGGCACCCATGTACGCACAACCACCTCATGGTGGTAAGAAGTTTGACACCCGGCCCAGGTCCCTCTGCCCTTCCTGCAATCCGCCAGAGCAATTCTAGGTGCTTATATTAAGGAATTAAGACGTCTAGGGGTCCGTGGGGCAAAATGCGGGGAACCAGGAGGGCGTGGCGGGTAGGCACCCATGTACGCACAACCACCTCATGGTGGTAAGAAGTTTGACACTCGACCCAAGTCCCTCGGCCCTTCCTGGAATCCGCTAGAGCAATTCTAGGTGCTTATATTACGGAATTAAGGCTTCTGGGGGTCCGTGGGGCAAAATGCAGCGAACCAGGAGGGCGCGGCGGGTAGGCACCCATGTACGCACAACCACCTGATGGTGGTAAGAAGTTTGACACCCGCCCCAGGTCCCTCGGCTCTTCCTGGAATCCGCTAGAGCAATTCTAGGTGCTTATATTAAGGAATTAAGCCCTCTGGGGGACCGTGGGGCAAAATGCGGGGAACCAGGAGGGCGTGGCGGATAGGCACCCATGTACGCAGAACTACCTCATGGTGGTAAGAAGTTTAACACCCTGCCCAGGTCACTCGGCCCTTCCTGGAATCCGCTAGAGCAATTCTAAGTGCTTATATTAAGGAATTAAGGCCTCTGGGAGTCCGTGGGGCAAAATGCAGGGAACCAGGAGGGCGTGGCGGATAGGCACCCATGTACGCACAACCACCTCATGGTGGTAAGAAGTTTGACACCCGGCCCAGGTCCCTCTGCCTTTCCTGGAATCCGCCAGAGCAATTCTAGGTGCTTATATTAAGGAATTAAGGCGTCTAGGGGTCCTTGGGGCAAAATGCGGGGAACCAGGAGGGCGTGGCGGGTAGGCACCCATGTACGCACAACCACCTCATGGTGGTAAGAAGTTTGACACCCGCCCCAGGTCCCTCGGCCCTTCCTGAAATCCGCTAGAGCAATTCTAAGTGCTTATATTAAAGAATTAAGGCCTCAGGGAGTCCTTGGAGCAAAATGCAGGGAACCAGGAGGGAGTGGCGGGTAGGCACCCATGTACGCACAACCACTTCCTGGTGGTAAGAAGTTTGACACCCGGCCCAGATCCCTCGGCACTTCCTGGAATCCGCTAGAGCATTTCTAGGTGCTTATATTAAGGAATTAAGGCGTCTAGGGGTCCGTGGGGCAAAATGCGGGGAACCAAGAGGGCGTGGCGGGTAGGCACCCATGTACGCACAACCACCTCATGGTGGTAAGAAGTTTGATAATCGGCCCAGGTCCCTCTGCCTTTCCTGGAATCCGCCAGAGCAATTCTAGGTGCTTATATTAAGGAATTAAGGCGTCTAGGGGTCCTTGGGGCAAAATGCGGGGAACCAGGAGGGCGTGGCGGGTAGGCACCCATGTACGCACAACCACCTCATGGTGGTAAGAAGTTTGACACCCGCCCCAGGTCCCTCGGCCCTTCCTGGAATCCGCTAGAGCAATTCTAAGTGCTTATATTAAAGAATTAAGGCCTCAGGGAGTCCGTGGGGCAAAATGCAGGGAACCAGGAGGGCGTGGCGGGTAGGCACCCATGTACGCACAACCACTTCATGGTGGTAAGAAGTTTGACACCCGGCCCAGATCCCTCGGCACTTCCTGGAATCCGCTAGAGCATTTCTAGGTGCTTATATTAAGGAATTAAGGCGTCTAGGGGTCCGTGGGGCAAAATGCGGGGAACCAAGAGGGCGTGGCGGGTAGCCACCCATGTACGCACAACCACTTCATGGTTGTAAAAAGTTTGACACCCAGCCCAGGTCCCTCGGCCTTTCCTGCAATCCACTAGAACAATTCTAGGTGCTTATATTAAAGAATTAAGCCCTCTGGGAATCCATGGGGCAAAATGCGGGGAACAAGGAGGGTGTGGCGGATAGACACCCATGTACGCAGAACTACCTCATGGTGGTAAGAAGTTTGACACTCGAGCCAAGTCCCTCGGCCCTTACTGGAATCCGCTAGAGCAATTCTAAGTGCTTATATTAAGAAATCAAGGCCTCTGGGAGTCCGTGGGGCAAAATGCAGGGAACCAGGAGGGCGTGGCGGATAGGCACCCATGTACGCACAACCACCTCATGGTGGTAAGAAGTTTGACACCCGGCCCAGGTCCCTCTGCCTTTCCTGGAATCCGCCAGAGCAATTCTAGGGGCTTATATTAAGGAATTGAGGCGTCTAGGGGTCCGTGGGGCAAAATGCAGGGAACCAGGAGGGCGTGGCGGGTAGGCACCCATGTACGCACAACCACCTCATGGTGGTAAGAAGTTTGATAATCGGCCCAGGTCCCTCTGCCTTTCCTGGAATCCGCCAGAGCAATTCTAGGTGCTTTTATTAAGGAATTAAAGCCTCAGGGAGTCCGTGGGGCAAAATGCATGGAACCAGGAGGGCGTGGCGGGTAGGCACCCATGTACGCACAACCACCTCATGGTGGTAAGAAGTTTGACACCCGGCCCAGGTCCCTCTGCCCTTCCTGCAATCCGCCAGAGCAATTCTAGGTGCTTATATTAAGGAATTAAGACGTCTAGGGGTCCGTGGGGCAAAATGCGGGGAACCAGGAGGGCGTGGCGGGTAGGCACCTATGTACGCACAACCACCTCATGGTGGTAAGAAGTTTAACACCCTGGCCAGGTCACTCGGCCCTTCCTGGAATCCGCTAGAGCAATTCTAAGTGCTTATATTAAGGAATTAAGGCCTCTGGGAGTCCGTGGGGCAAAATGCAGGGAACCAGGAGGGCGTGGCGGATAGGCACCCATGTACGCACAACCACCTCATGGTGGTAAGAAGTTTGACACCCGGCCCAGGTCCCTCTGCCTTTCCTGGAATCCGCCAGAGCAATTCTAGGTGCTTATATTAAGGAATTAAGGCGTCTAGGGGTCCTTGGGGCAAAATGCGGGGAACCAGGAGGGCGTGGCGGGTAGGCACCCATGTACGCACAACCACCTCATGGTGGTAAGAAGTTTGACACCCGCCCCAGGTCCCTCGGCCCTTCCTGAAATCCGCTAGAGCAATTCTAAGTGCTTATATTAAAGAATTAAGGCCTCAGGGAGTCCTTGGGGCAAAATGCAGGGAACCAGGAGGGAGTGGCGGGTAGGCACCCATGTACGCACAACCACTTCCTGGTGGTAAGAAGTTTGACACCCGGCCCAGATCCCTCGGCACTTCCTGGAATCCGCTAGAGCATTTCTAGGTGCTTATATTAAGGAATTAAGGCGTCTAGGGGTCCGTGGGGCAAAATGCGGGGAACCAAGAGGGCGTGGCGGGTAGGCACCCATGTACGCACAACCACCTCATGGTGGTAAGAAGTTTGACACTCGACCCAAGTCCCTCGGCCCTTCCTGGAATCCGCTAGAGCAATTCTAGGTGCTTATATTAAGGAATTAAGGCTTCTGGGGGTCCGTGGGGCAAAATGTAGGGAACCAGGAGGGCGTGGCGGGTAGGCACCCATGTACGCACAACCACCTCATGATGGTAAGAAGTTTAACACCCGCCCCAGGTCCCTCGGCTCTTCCTGGAATCCGCTAGAGCAATTCTAGGTGCTTATATTAAGAAATTAAGGCGTCTAGGGGTCCGTGGGGCAAAATGCGGGGAACCAAGACGGCGTGGCGGGTAGCCACCCATGTACGCACAACCACTTCATGGTTGTAAAAAGTTTGACACCCAGCCCAGGTCCCTCGGCCTTTCCTGCAATCCACTAGAACAATTCTAGGTGCTTATATTAAAGAATTAAGCCCTCTGGGAATCCATGGGGCAAAATGCGGGGAACAAGGAGGGTGTGGCGGATAGACACCCATGTACGCAGAACTACCTCATGGTGGTAAGAAGTTTGACACTCGAGCCAAGTCCCTCGGCCCTTACTGGAATCCGCTAGAGCAATTCTAAGTGCTTATATTAAGAAATCAAGGCCTCTGGGAGTCCGTGGGGCAAAATGCAGGGAACCAGGAGGGCGTGGCGGATAGGCACCCATGTACGCACAACCACCTCATGGTGGTAAGAAGTTTGACACCCGGCCCAGGTCCCTCTGCCTTTCCTGGAATCCGCCAGAGCAATTCTAGGGGCTTATATTAAGGAATTGAGGCGTCTAGGGGTCCGTGGGGCAAAATGCAGGGAACCAGGAGGGCGTGGCGGGTAGGCACCCATGTACGCACAACCACCTCATGGTGGTAAGAAGTTTGATAATCGGCCCAGGTCCCTCTGCCTTTCCTGGAATCCGCCAGAGCAATTCTAGGTGCTTTTATTAAGGAATTAAAGCCTCAGGGAGTCCGTGGGGCAAAATGCATGGAACCAGGAGGGCGTGGCGGGTAGGCACCCATGTACGCACAACCACCTCATGGTGGTAAGAAGTTTGACACTCGACGCAAGTCCCTCGGCCCTTCCTAGAATCCGCTAGAGCAATTCAAGGTGCTTATATTAAGGAATTAAGGCTTCTGGGGGTCCGTGGGGCAAAATGCAGGGAACCTGGAGGGCGTGGCGGGTAGGCACCCATGTACGCACAACCACTTCATGGTGGTAAGAAGTTTGACACCCGGCCCAGATCCCTCGGCACTTCCTGGAATCCGCTAGAGCATTTCTAGGTGCTTATATTAAGGAATTAAGGCGTCTCGGGGTCCGTGGGGCAAAATGCGGGGAACCAAGAGGGCGTGGCGGGTAGGCACCCATGTACGCACAACCACTTCATGGTGGTAAGAAGTTTTACACCCAGCCCAGGTCCCTCGGCCCTACCTCCAATCCTCTAGAACAATTCTAGGTGCTTATAAAAAAGAATTAAGCCCTCTGGGAATCCGTGGGGAAAAATGCGGGGAACAAGGAGGGTGTGGCGGATAGACACCCATGTACGCAGAACTACCTCATGGTGGTAAGAAGTTTGACACTCGAGCCAAGTCCCTCGGCCCTTACTGGAATCCGCTAGAGCAATTCTAAGTGCTTATATTAAGGAATTAAGGCCTCTGGGAGTCCGTGGGGCAAAATGCAGGGAACCAGGAGGGCGTGGCGGATAGGCACCCATGTACGCACAACCACCTCATGGTGGTAAGAAGTTTGACACCCGGCCCAGGTCCCTCTGCCCTTCCTGCAATCCGCCAGAGCAATTCTAGGTGCTTATATTAAGGAATTAAGACGTCTAGGGGTCCGTGGGGCAAAATGCGGGGAACCAGGAGGGCGTGGCGGGTAGGCACCCATGTACGCACAACCACCTCATGGTGGTAAGAAGTTTGACACTCGACCCAAGTCCCTCGGCCCTTCCTGGAATCCGCTAGAGCAATTCTAGGTGCTTATATTAAGGAATTAAGGCTTCTGGGGGTCCGTGGGGCAAAATGCAGCGAACCAGGAGGGCGCGGCGGGTAGGCACCCATGTACGCACAACCACCTGATGGTGGTAAGAAGTTTGACACCCGCCCCAGGTCCCTTGGCTCTTCCTGGAATCCGCTAGAGCAATTCTAGGTGTTTATATTAAGGAATTAAGCCCTCTGGGGGACCGTGGGGCAAAATGCGGGGAACCAGGAGGGCGTGGCGGATAGGCACCCATGTACGCAGAACTACCTCATGGTGGTAAGAAGTTTAACACCCTGCCCAGGTCACTCGGCCCTTCCTGGAATCCGCTAGAGCAATTCTAAGTGCTTATATTAAGGAATTAAGGCCTCTGGGAGTCCGTGGGGCAAAATGCAGGGAACCAGGAGGGCGTGGCGGATAGGCACCCATGTACGCACAACCACCTCATGGTGGTAAGAAGTTTGACACCCGGCCCAGGTCCCTCTGCCTTTCCTGGAATCCGCCAGAGCAATTCTAGGTGCTTATATTAAGGAATTAAGGCGTCTAGGGGTCCTTGGGGCAAAATGCGGGGAACCAGGAGGGCGTGGCGGGTAGGCACCCATGTACGCACAACCACCTCATGGTGGTAAGAAGTTTGACACCCGCCCCAGGTCCCTCGGCCCTTCCTGAAATCCGCTAGAGCAATTCTAAGTGCTTATATTAAAGAATTAAGGCCTCAGGGAGTCCTTGGGGCAAAATGCAGGGAACCAGGAGGGAGTGGCGGGTAGGCACCCATGTACGCACAACCACTTCTTGGTGGTAAGAAGTTTGACACCCGGCCCAGATCCCTCGGCACTTCCTGGAATCCGCTAGAGCATTTCTAGGTGCTTATATTAAGGAATTAAGGCGTCTAGGGGTCCGTGGGGCAAAATGCGGGGAACCAAGAGGGCGTGGCGGGTAGGCACCCATGTACGCACAACCACCTCATGGTGGTAAGAAGTTTGACACTCGACCCAAGTCCCTCGGCCCTTCCTGGAATCCGCTAGAGCAATTCTAGGTGCTTATATTAAGGAATTAAGGCTTCTGGGGGTCCGTGGGGCAAAATGCAGGGAACCAGGAGGGCGTGGCGGGTAGGCACCCATGTACGCACAACCACCTCATGATGGTAAGAAGTTTAACACCCGCCCCAGGTCCCTCGGCTCTTCCTGGAATCCGCTAGAGCAATTCTAGGTGCTTATATTAAGGAATTAAGGCGTCTAGGGGTCCTTGGGGCAAAATGCGGGGAACCAGGAGGGCGTGGCGGGTAGGCACCCATGTACGCACAACCACCTCATGGTGGTAAGAAGTTTGACACCCGCCCCAGGTCCCTCGGCCCTTCCTGGAATCCGCTAGAGCAATTCTAAGTGCTTATATTAAGGAATTAAGGCCTCTGGGGGTCCGTGGGGCAAAATGCAGGGAACCAGGAGGGCGTGGCGGATAGGCACCCATGTACGCACAACCACCTCATGGTGGTAAGAAGTTTGACACCCGGCCCAGGTCCCTCTGCCTTTCCTGGAATCCGCCAGAGCAATTCTAGGTGCTTATATTAAGGAATTAAGGCGTCTAGGGGTCCTTGGGGCAAAATGCGGGGAACCAGGAGGGCGTGGCGGGTAGGCACCCATGTACGCACAACCACCTCATGGTGGTAAGAAGTTTGACACCCGCCCCAGGTCCCTCGGCCCTTCCTGGAATCCGCTAGGGCAATTCTAAGTGCTTATATTAAAGAATTAAGGCCTTAGGGAGTCCGTGGGGCAAAATGCAGGGAACCAGGAGGGCGTGGCGGGTAGGCACCCATGTACGCACAACCACTTCATGGTGGTAAGAAGTTTGACACCCGGCCCAGATCCCTCGGCACTTCCTGGAATCCGCTAGAGCATTTCTAGGTGCTTATATTAAGGAATTAAGGCGTCTAGGGGTCCGTGGGGCAAAATGCGGGGAACCAAGAGGGCGTGGCGGGTAGCCACCCATGTACGCACAACCACTTCATGGTTGTAAAAAGTTTGACACCCAGCCCAGGTCCCTCGGCCTTTCCTGCAATCCACTAGAACAATTCTAGGTGCTTATATTAAAGAATTAAGCCCTCTGGGAATCCATGGGGCAAAATGCGGGGAACAAGGAGGGTGTGGCGGATAGACACCCATGTACGCAGAACTACCTCATGGTGGTAAGAAGTTTGACACTCGAGCCAAGTCCCTCGGCCCTTACTGGAATCCGCTAGAGCAATTCTAAGTGCTTATATTAAGAAATCAAGGCCTCTGGGAGTCCGTGGGGCAAAATGCAGGGAACCAGGAGGGCGTGGCGGATAGGCACCCATGTACGCACAACCACCTCATGGTGGTAAGAAGTTTGACACCCGGCCCAGGTCCCTCTGCCTTTCCTGGAATCCGCCAGAGCAATTCTAGGGGCTTATATTAAGGAATTGAGGCGTCTAGGGGTCCGTGGGGCAAAATGCAGGGAACCAGGAGGGCGTGGCGGGTAGGCACCCATGTACGCACAACCACCTCATGGTGGTAAGAAGTTTGATAATCGGCCCAGGTCCCTCTGCCTTTCCTGGAATCCGCCAGAGCAATTCTAGGTGCTTTTATTAAGGAATTAAAGCCTCAGGGAGTCCGTGGGGCAAAATGCATGGAACCAGGAGGGCGTGGCGGGTAGGCACCCATGTACGCACAACCACTTCATGGTGGTAAAAAGTTTGACACCCGGCCCAGATCCCTCGGCACTTCCTGGAATCCGCTAGAGCATTTCTAGTTGCTTATATTAAGGAATTAAGGCGTCTAGGGGTCCGTGGGGCAAAATGCGGGGAACCAAGAGGGCGTGGCGGGTAGGCACCCATGTACGCACAACAACTTTATGGTGGTAAGAAGTTTCACACCCAGCCCAGGTCCCTCGGCCCTTCCTGAAATCTGCTGGAGCAATTCTAGGTGCTTATATTAAGGAATTAAGACCTCTGGGAGTCCGTGGGGCAAAATGCAGGGAACCAGGAGGGCGTGGCGGATAGGCACCCATGTACGCACAACCACCTCATGGTGGTAAGAAGTTTGACACCCGGCCCAGGTCCCTCTGCCCTTCCTGCAATCCGCCAGAGCAATTCTAGGTGCTTATATTAAGGAATTAAGACGTCTAGGGGTCCGTGGGGCAAAATGCGGGGAACCAGGAGGGCGTGGCGGGTAGGCACCTATGTACGCACAACCACCTCATGGTGGTAAGAAGTTTAACACCCTGGCCAGGTCACTCGGCCCTTCCTGGAATCCGCTAGAGCAATTCTAAGTGCTTATATTAAGGAATTAAGGCCTCTGGGAGTCCGTGGGGCAAAATGCAGGGAACCAGGAGGGCGTGGCGGATAGGCACCCATGTACGCACAACCACCTCATGGTGGTAAGAAGTTTGACACCCGGCCCAGGTCCCTCTGCCTTTCCTGGAATCCGCCAGAGCAATTCTAGGTGCTTATATTAAGGAATTAAGGCGTCTAGGGGTCCTTGGGGCAAAATGCGGGGAACCAGGAGGGCGTGGCGGGTAGGCACCCATGTACGCACAACCACCTCATGGTGGTAAGAAGTTTGACACCCGCCCCAGGTCCCTCGGCCCTTCCTGAAATCCGCTAGAGCAATTCTAAGTGCTTATATTAAAGAATTAAGGCCTCAGGGAGTCCTTGGGGCAAAATGCAGGGAACCAGGAGGGAGTGGCGGGTAGGCACCCATGTACGCACAACCACTTCCTGGTGGTAAGAAGTTTGACACCCGGCCCAGATCCCTCGGCACTTCCTGGAATCCGCTAGAGCATTTCTAGGTGCTTATATTAAGGAATTAAGGCGTCTAGGGGTCCGTGGGGCAAAATGCGGGGAACCAAGAGGGCGTGGCGGGTAGGCACCCATGTACGCACAACCACCTCATGGTGGTAAGAAGTTTGACACTCGACCCAAGTCCCTCGGCCCTTCCTGGAATCCGCTAGAGCAATTCTAGGTGCTTATATTAAGGAATTAAGGCTTCTGGGGGTCCGTGGGGCAAAATGTAGGGAACCAGGAGGGCGTGGCGGGTAGGCACCCATGTACGCACAACCACCTCATGATGGTAAGAAGTTTAACACCCGCCCCAGGTCCCTCGGCTCTTCCTGGAATCCGCTAGAGCAATTCTAGGTGCTTATATTAAGAAATTAAGGCGTCTAGGGGTCCTTGGGGCAAAATGCGGGGAACCAGGAGGGCGTGGCGGGTAGGCACCCATGTACGCACAACCACCTCATGGTGGTAAGAAGTTTGACACCCGCCCCAGGTCCCTCGGCCCTTCCTGGAATCCGCTAGAGCAATTCTAAGTGCTTATATTAAGGAATTAAGGCCTCTGGGGGTCCTTGGGGCAAAATGCAGGGAACCAGGAGGGCGTGGCGGATAGGCACCCATGTACGCACAACCACCTCATGGTGGTAAGAAGTTTGACACCCGGCCCAGGTCCCTCTGCCCTTCCTGCAATCCGCCAGAGCAATTCTAGGTGCTTATATTAAGGAATTAAGACGTCTAGGGGTCCGTGGGGCAAAATGCGGGGAACCAGGAGGGCGTGGCGGGTAGGCACCCATGTACGCACAACCACCTCATGGTGGTAAGAAGTTTGACACTCGACCCAAGTCCCTCGGCCCTTCCTGGAATCCGCTAGAGCAATTCTAGGTGCTTATATTAAGGAATTAAGGCTTCTGGGGGTCCGTGGGGCAAAATGCAGCGAACCAGGAGGGCGCGGCGGGTAGGCACCCATGTACGCACAACCACCTAATGGTGGTAAGAAGTTTGACACCCGCCCCAGGTCCCTCGGCTCTTCCTGGAATCCGCTAGAGCAATTCTAGGTGCTTATATTAAGGAATTAAGCCCTCTGGGGGACCGTGGGGCAAAATGCGGGGAACCAGGAGGGCGTGGCGGATAGGCACCCATGTACGCAGAACTACCTCATGGTGGTAAGAAGTTTAACACCCTGCCCAGGTCACTCGGCCCTTCCTGGAATCCGCTAGAGCAATTCTAAGTGCTTATATTAAGGAATTAAGGCCTCTGGGAGTCCGTGGGGCAAAATGCAGGGAACCAGGAGGGCGTGGCGGATAGGCACCCATGTACGCACAACCACCTCATGGTGGTAAGAAGTTTGACACCCGGCCCAGGTCCCTCTGCCTTTCCTGGAATCCGCCAGAGCAATTCTAGGTGCTTATATTAAGGAATTAAGGCGTCTAGGGGTCCTTGGGGCAAAATGCGGGGAACCAGGAGGGCGTGGCGGGTAGGCACCCATGTACGCACAACCACCTCATGGTGGTAAGAAGTTTGACACCCGCCCCAGGTCCCTCGGCCCTTCCTGAAATCCGCTAGAGCAATTCTAAGTGCTTATATTAAAGAATTAAGGCCTCAGGGAGTCCTTGGGGCAAAATGCAGGGAACCAGGAGGGAGTGGCGGGTAGGCACCCATGTACGCACAACCACTTCCTGGTGGTAAGAAGTTTGACACCCGGCCCAGATCCCTCGGCACTTCCTGGAATCCGCTAGAGCATTTCTAGGTGCTTATATTAAGGAATTAAGGCGTCTAGGGGTCCGTGGGGCAAAATGCGGGGAACCAAGAGGGCGTGGCGGGTAGGCACCCATGTACGCACAACCACCTCATGGTGGTAAGAAGTTTGATAATCGGCCCAGGTCCCTCTGCCTTTCCTGGAATCCGCCAGAGCAATTCTAGGTGCTTATATTAAGGAATTAAGGCGTCTAGGGGTCCTTGGGGCAAAATGCGGGGAACCAGGAGGGCGTGGCGGGTAGGCACCCATGTACGCACAACCACCTCATGGTGGTAAGAAGTTTGACACCCGCCCCAGGTCCCTCGGCCCTTCCTGGAATCCGCTAGAGCAATTCTAAGTGCTTATATTAAAGAATTAAGGCCTCAGGGAGTCCGTGGGGCAAAATGCAGGGAACCAGGAGGGCGTGGCGGGTAGGCACCCATGTACGCACAACCACTTCATGGTGGTAAGAAGTTTGACACCCGGCCCAGATCCCTCGGTACTTCCTGGAATCCGCTAGAGCATTTCTAGGTGCTTATATTAAGGAATTAAGGCGTCTAGGGGTCCGTGGGGCAAAATGCGGGGAACCAAGAGGGCGTGGCGGGTAGCCACCCATGTACGCACAACCACTTCATGGTTGTAAAAAGTTTGACACCCAGCCCAGGTCCCTCGGCCTTTCCTGCAATCCACTAGAACAATTCTAGGTGCTTATATTAAAGAATTAAGCCCTCTGGGAATCCATGGGGCAAAATGCGGGGAACAAGGAGGGTGTGGCGGATAGACACCCATGTACGCAGAACTACCTCATGGTGGTAAGAAGTTTGACACTCGAGCCAAGTCCCTCGGCCCTTACTGGAATCCGCTAGAGCAATTCTAAGTGCTTATATTAAGAAATCAAGGCCTCTGGGAGTCCGTGGGGCAAAATGCAGGGAACCAGGAGGGCGTGGCGGATAGGCACCCATGTACGCACAACCACCTCATGGTGGTAAGAAGTTTGACACCCGGCCCAGGTCCCTCTGCCTTTCCTGGAATCCGCCAGAGCAATTCTAGGGGCTTATATTAAGGAATTGAGGCGTCTAGGGGTCCGTGGGGCAAAATGCAGGGAACCAGGAGGGCGTGGCGGGTAGGCACCCATGTACGCACAACCACCTCATGGTGGTAAGAAGTTTGATAATCGGCCCAGGTCCCTCTGCCTTTCCTGGAATCCGCCAGAGCAATTCTAGGTGCTTTTATTAAGGAATTAAAGCCTCAGGGAGTCCGTGGGGCAAAATGCATGGAACCAGGAGGGCGTGGCGGGTAGGCACCCATGTACGCACAACCACTTCATGGTGGTAAAAAGTTTGACACCCGGCCCAGATCCCTCGGCACTTCCTGGAATCCGCTAGAGCATTTCTAGTTGCTTATATTAAGGAATTAAGGCGTCTAGGGGTCCGTGGGGCAAAATGCGGGGAACCAAGAGGGCGTGGCGGGTAGGCACCCATGTACGCACAACAACTTTATGGTGGTAAGAAGTTTCACACCCAGCCCAGGTCCCTCGGCCCTTCCTGAAATCTGCTGGAGCAATTCTAGGTGCTTATATTAAGGAATTAAGACCTCTGGGAGTCCGTGGGGCAAAATGCAGGGAACCAGGAGGGCGTGGCGGATAGGCACCCATGTACGCACAACCACCTCATGGTGGTAAGAAGTTTGACACCCGGCCCAGGTCCCTCTGCCCTTCCTGCAATCCGCCAGAGCAATTCTAGGTGCTTATATTAAGGAATTAAGACGTCTAGGGGTCCGTGGGGCAAAATGCGGGGAACCAGGAGGGCGTGGCGGGTAGGCACCTATGTACGCACAACCACCTCATGGTGGTAAGAAGTTTAACACCCTGGCCAGGTCACTCGGCCCTTCCTGGAATCCGCTAGAGCAATTCTAAGTGCTTATATTAAGGAATTAAGGCCTCTGGGAGTCCGTGGGGCAAAATGCAGGGAACCAGGAGGGCGTGGCGGATAGGCACCCATGTACGCACAACCACCTCATGGTGGTAAGAAGTTTGACACCCGGCCCAGGTCCCTCTGCCTTTCCTGGAATCCGCCAGAGCAATTCTAGGTGCTTATATTAAGGAATTAAGGCGTCTAGGGGTCCTTGGGGCAAAATGCGGGGAACCAGGAGGGCGTGGCGGGTAGGCACCCATGTACGCACAACCACCTCATGGTGGTAAGAAGTTTGACACCCGCCCCAGGTCCCTCGGCCCTTCCTGAAATCCGCTAGAGCAATTCTAAGTGCTTATATTAAAGAATTAAGGCCTCAGGGAGTCCTTGGGGCAAAATGCAGGGAACCAGGAGGGAGTGGCGGGTAGGCACCCATGTACGCACAACCACTTCCTGGTGGTAAGAAGTTTGACACCCGGCCCAGATCCCTCGGCACTTCCTGGAATCCGCTAGAGCATTTCTAGGTGCTTATATTAAGGAATTAAGGCGTCTAGGGGTCCGTGGGGCAAAATGCGGGGAACCAAGAGGGCGTGGCGGGTAGGCACCCATGTACGCACAACCACCTCATGGTGGTAAGAAGTTTGACACTCGACCCAAGTCCCTCGGCCCTTCCTGGAATCCGCTAGAGCAATTCTAGGTGCTTATATTAAGGAATTAAGGCTTCTGGGGGTCCGTGGGGCAAAATGTAGGGAACCAGGAGGGCGTGGCGGGTAGGCACCCATGTACGCACAACCACCTCATGATGGTAAGAAGTTTAACATCCGCCCCAGGTCCCTCGGCTCTTCCTGGAATCCGCTAGAGCAATTCTAGGTGCTTATATTAAGAAATTAAGGCGTCTAGGGGTCCTTGGGGCAAAATGCGGGGAACCAGGAGGGCGTGGCGGGTAGGCACCCATGTACGCACAACCACCTCATGGTGGTAAGAAGTTTGACACCCGCCCCAGGTCCCTCGGCCCTTCCTGGAATCCGCTAGAGCAATTCTAAGTGCTTATATTAAGGAATTAAGGCCTCTGGGGGTCCTTGGGGCAAAATGCAGGGAACCAGGAGGGCGTGGCGGATAGGCACCCATGTACGCACAACCACCTCATGGTGGTAAGAAGTTTGACACCCGGCCCAGGTCCCTCTGCCTTTCCTGGAATCCGCCAGAGCAATTCTAGGTGCTTATATTAAGGAATTAAGGCGTCTAGGGGTCCTTGGGGCAAAATGCGGGGAACCAGGAGGGCGTGGCGGGTAGGCACCCATGTACGCACAACCACCTCATAGTGGTAAGAAGTTTAACACCCGCCCCAGGTCCCTCGGCCCTTCCTGGAATCCGCTAGGGCAATTCTAAGTGCTTATATTAAAGAATTAAGGCCTTAGGGAGTCCGTGGGGCAAAATGCAGGGAACCAGGAGGGCGTGGCGGGTAGGCACCCATGTACGCACAACCACTTCATGGTGGTAAGAAGTTTGACACCCGGCCCAGATCCCTCGGCACTTCCTGGAATCCGCTAGAGCATTTCTAGGTGCTTATATTAAGGAATTAAGGCGTCTAGGGGTCCGTGGGGCAAAATGCGGGGAACCAAGACGGCGTGGCGGGTAGCCACCCATGTACGCACAACCACTTCATGGTTGTAAAAAGTTTGACACCCAGCCCAGGTCCCTCGGCCTTTCCTGCAATCCACTAGAACAATTCTAGGTGCTTATATTAAAGAATTAAGCCCTCTGGGAATCCATGGGGCAAAATGCGGGGAACAAGGAGGGTGTGGCGGATAGACACCCATGTACGCAGAACTACCTCATGGTGGTAAGAAGTTTGACACTCGAGCCAAGTCCCTCGGCCCTTACTGGAATCCGCTAGAGCAATTCTAAGTGCTTATATTAAGAAATCAAGGCCTCTGGGAGTCCGTGGGGCAAAATGCAGGGAACCAGGAGGGCGTGGCGGATAGGCACCCATGTACGCACAACCACCTCATGGTGGTAAGAAGTTTGACACCCGGCCCAGGTCCCTCTGCCTTTCCTGGAATCCGCCAGAGCAATTCTAGGGGCTTATATTAAGGAATTGAGGCGTCTAGGGGTCCGTGGGGCAAAATGCAGGGAACCAGGAGGGCGTGGCGGGTAGGCACCCATGTACGCACAACCACCTCATGGTGGTAAGAAGTTTGATAATCGGCCCAGGTCCCTCTGCCTTTCCTGGAATCCGCCAGAGCAATTCTAGGTGCTTTTATTAAGGAATTAAAGCCTCAGGGAGTCCGTGGGGCAAAATGCATGGAACCAGGAGGGCGTGGCGGGTAGGCACCCATGTACGCACAACCACCTCATGGTGGTAAGAAGTTTGACACTCGACGCAAGTCCCTCGGCCCTTCCTAGAATCCGCTAGAGCAATTCAAGGTGCTTATATTAAGGAATTAAGGCTTCTGGGGGTCCGTGGGGCAAAATGCAGGGAACCTGGAGGGCGTGGCGGGTAGGCACCCATGTACGCACAACCACTTCATGGTGGTAAGAAGTTTGACACCCGGCCCAGATCCCTCGGCACTTCCTGGAATCCGCTAGAGCATTTCTAGGTGCTTATATTAAGGAATTAAGGCGTCTCGGGGTCCGTGGGGCAAAATGCGGGGAACCAAGAGGGCGTGGCGGGTAGGCACCCATGTACGCACAACCACTTCATGGTGGTAAGAAGTTTTACACCCAGCCCAGGTCCCTCGGCCCTACCTCCAATCCTCTAGAACAATTCTAGGTGCTTATAAAAAAGAATTAAGCCCTCTGGGAATCCGTGGGGAAAAATGCGGGGAACAAGGAGGGTGTGGCGGATAGACACCCATGTACGCAGAACTACCTCATGGTGGTAAGAAGTTTGACACTCGAGCCAAGTCCCTCGGCCCTTACTGGAATCCGCTAGAGCAATTCTAAGTGCTTATATTAAGGAATTAAGGCCTCTGGGAGTCCGTGGGGCAAAATGCAGGGAACCAGGAGGGCGTGGCGGATAGGCACCCATGTACGCACAACCACCTCATGGTGGTAAGAAGTTTGACACCCGGCCCAGGTCCCTCTGCCCTTCCTGCAATCCGCCAGAGCAATTCTAGGTGCTTATATTAAGGAATTAAGACGTCTAGGGGTCCGTGGGGCAAAATGCGGGGAACCAGGGGGGCGTGGCGGGTAGGCACCCATGTACGCACAACCACCTCATGGTGGTAAGAAGTTTGACACTCGACCCAAGTCCCTCGGCCCTTCCTGGAATCCGCTAGAGCAATTCTAGGTGCTTATATTAAGGAATTAAGGCTTCTGGGGGTCCGTGGGGCAAAATGCAGCGAACCAGGAGGGCGCGGCGGGTAGGCACCCATGTACGCACAACCACCTGATGGTGGTAAGAAGTTTGACACCCGCCCCAGGTCCCTTGGCTCTTCCTGGAATCCGCTAGAGCAATTCTAGGTGCTTATATTAAGGAATTAAGCCCTCTGGGGGACCGTGGGGCAAAATGCGGGGAACCAGGAGGGCGTGGCGGATAGGCACCCATGTACGCAGAACTACCTCATGGTGGTAAGAAGTTTAACACCCTGCCCAGGTCACTCGGCCCTTCCTGGAATCCGCTAGAGCAATTCTAAGTGCTTATATTAAGGAATTAAGGCCTCTGGGAGTCCGTGGGGCAAAATGCAGGGAACCAGGAGGGCGTGGCGGATAGGCACCCATGTACGCACAACCACCTCATGGTGGTAAGAAGTTTGACACCCGGCCCAGGTCCCTCTGCCTTTCCTGGAATCCGCCAGAGCAATTCTAGGTGCTTATATTAAGGAATTAAGGCGTCTAGGGGTCCTTGGGGCAAAATGCGGGGAACCAGGAGGGCGTGGCGGGTAGGCACCCATGTACGCACAACCACCTCATGGTGGTAAGAAGTTTGACACCCGCCCCAGGTCCCTCGGCCCTTCCTGAAATCCGCTAGAGCAATTCTAAGTGCTTATATTAAAGAATTAAGGCCTCAGGGAGTCCTTGGGGCAAAATGCAGGGAACCAGGAGGGAGTGGCGGGTAGGCACCCATGTACGCACAACCACTTCTTGGTGGTAAGAAGTTTGACACCCGGCCCAGATCCCTCGGCACTTCCTGGAATCCGCTAGAGCATTTCTAGGTGCTTATATTAAGGAATTAAGGCGTCTAGGGGTCCGTGGGGCAAAATGCGGGGAACCAAGAGGGCGTGGCGGGTAGGCACCCATGTACGCACAACCACCTCATGGTGGTAAGAAGTTTGACACTCGACCCAAGTCCCTCGGCCCTTCCTGGAATCCGCTAGAGCAATTCTAGGTGCTTATATTAAGGAATTAAGGCTTCTGGGGGTCCGTGGGGCAAAATGCAGGGAACCAGGAGGGCGTGGCGGGTAGGCACCCATGTACGCACAACCACCTCATGATGGTAAGAAGTTTAACACCCGCCCCAGGTCCCTCGGCTCTTCCTGGAATCCGCTAGAGCAATTCTAGGTGCTTATATTAAGGAATTAAGGCGTCTAGGGGTCCTTGGGGCAAAATGCGGGGAACCAGGAGGGCGTGGCGGGTAGGCACCCATGTACGCACAACCACCTCATGGTGGTAAGAAGTTTGACACCCGCCCCAGGTCCCTCGGCCCTTCCTGGAATCCGCTAGAGCAATTCTAAGTGCTTATATTAAGGAATTAAGGCCTCTGGGGGTCCGTGGGGCAAAATGCAGGGAACCAGGAGGGCGTGGCGGATAGGCACCCATGTACGCACAACCACCTCATGGTGGTAAGAAGTTTGACACCCGGCCCAGGTCCCTCTGCCTTTCCTGGAATCCGCCAGAGCAATTCTAGGTGCTTATATTAAGGAATTAAGGCGTCTAGGGGTCCTTGGGGCAAAATGCGGGGAACCAGGAGGGCGTGGCGGGTAGGCACCCATGTACGCACAACCACCTCATGGTGGTAAGAAGTTTGACACCCGCCCCAGGTCCCTCGGCCCTTCCTGGAATCCGCTAGGGCAATTCTAAGTGCTTATATTAAAGAATTAAGGCCTTAGGGAGTCCGTGGGGCAAAATGCAGGGAACCAGGAGGGCGTGGCGGGTAGGCACCCATGTACGCACAACCACTTCATGGTGGTAAGAAGTTTGACACCCGGCCCAGATCCCTCGGCACTTCCTGGAATCCGCTAGAGCATTTCTAGGTGCTTATATTAAGGAATTAAGGCGTCTAGGGGTCCGTGGGGCAAAATGCGGGGAACCAAGAGGGCGTGGCGGGTAGCCACCCATGTACGCACAACCACTTCATGGTTGTAAAAAGTTTGACACCCAGCCCAGGTCCCTCGGCCTTTCCTGCAATCCACTAGAACAATTCTAGGTGCTTATATTAAAGAATTAAGCCCTCTGGGAATCCATGGGGCAAAATGCGGGGAACAAGGAGGGTGTGGCGGATAGACACCCATGTACGCAGAACTACCTCATGGTGGTAAGAAGTTTGACACTCGAGCCAAGTCCCTCGGCCCTTACTGGAATCCGCTAGAGCAATTCTAAGTGCTTATATTAAGAAATCAAGGCCTCTGGGAGTCCGTGGGGCAAAATGCAGGGAACCAGGAGGGCGTGGCGGATAGGCACCCATGTACGCACAACCACCTCATGGTGGTAAGAAGTTTGACACCCGGCCCAGGTCCCTCTGCCTTTCCTGGAATCCGCCAGAGCAATTCTAGGGGCTTATATTAAGGAATTGAGGCGTCTAGGGGTCCGTGGGGCAAAATGCAGGGAACCAGGAGGGCGTGGCGGGTAGGCACCCATGTACGCACAACCACCTCATGGTGGTAAGAAGTTTGATAATCGGCCCAGGTCCCTCTGCCTTTCCTGGAATCCGCCAGAGCAATTCTAGGTGCTTTTATTAAGGAATTAAAGCCTCAGGGAGTCCGTGGGGCAAAATGCATGGAACCAGGAGGGCGTGGCGGGTAGGCACCCATGTACGCACAACCACTTCATGGTGGTAAAAAGTTTGACACCCGGCCCAGATCCCTCGGCACTTCCTGGAATCCGCTAGAGCATTTCTAGTTGCTTATATTAAGGAATTAAGGCGTCTAGGGGTCCGTGGGGCAAAATGCGGGGAACCAAGAGGGCGTGGCGGGTAGGCACCCATGTACGCACAACAACTTCATGGTGGTAAGAAGTTTCACACCCAGCCCAGGTCCCTCGGCCCTTCCTGAAATCTGCTGGAGCAATTCTAGGTGCTTATATTAAGGAATTAAGACCTCTGGGAGTCCGTGGGGCAAAATGCAGGGAACCAGGAGGGCGTGGCGGATAGGCACCCATGTACGCACAACCACCTCATGGTGGTAAGAAGTTTGACACCCGGCCCAGGTCCCTCTGCCCTTCCTGCAATCCGCCAGAGCAATTCTAGGTGCTTATATTAAGGAATTAAGACGTCTAGGGGTCCGTGGGGCAAAATGCGGGGAACCAGGAGGGCGTGGCGGGTAGGCACCTATGTACGCACAACCACCTCATGGTGGTAAGAAGTTTAACACCCTGCCCAGGTCACTCGGCCCTTCCTGGAATCCGCTAGAGCAATTCTAAGTGCTTATATTAAGGAATTAAGGCCTCTGGGAGTCCGTGGGGCAAAATGCAGGGAACCAGGAGGGCGTGGCGGATAGGCACCCATGTACGCACAACCACCTCATGGTGGTAAGAAGTTTGACACCCGGCCCAGGTCCCTCTGCCTTTCCTGGAATCCGCCAGAGCAATTCTAGGTGCTTATATTAAGGAATTAAGGCGTCTAGGGGTCCTTGGGGCAAAATGCGGGGAACCAGGAGGGCGTGGCGGGTAGGCACCCATGTACGCACAACCACCTCATGGTGGTAAGAAGTTTGACACCCGCCCCAGGTCCCTCGGCCCTTCCTGAAATCCGCTAGAGCAATTCTAAGTGCTTATATTAAAGAATTAAGGCCTCAGGGAGTCCTTGGGGCAAAATGCAGGGAACCAGGAGGGAGTGGCGGGTAGGCACCCATGTACGCACAACCACTTCCTGGTGGTAAGAAGTTTGACACCCGGCCCAGATCCCTCGGCACTTCCTGGAATCCGCTAGAGCATTTCTAGGTGCTTATATTAAGGAATTAAGGCGTCTAGGGGTCCGTGGGGCAAAATGCGGGGAACCAAGAGGGCGTGGCGGGTAGGCACCCATGTACGCACAACCACCTCATGGTGGTAAGAAGTTTGACACTCGACCCAAGTCCCTCGGCCCTTCCTGGAATCCGCTAGAGCAATTCTAGGTGCTTATATTAAGGAATTAAGGCTTCTGGGGGTCCGTGGGGCAAAATGTAGGGAACCAGGAGGGCGTGGCGGGTAGGCACCCATGTACGCACAACCACCTCATGATGGTAAGAAGTTTAACACCCGCCCCAGGTCCCTCGGCTCTTCCTGGATTCCGCTAGAGCAATTCTAGGTGCTTATCTTAAGGAATTAAGGCGTCTAGGGGTCCTTGGGGCAAAATGCGGGGAACCAGGAGGGCGTGGCGGGTAGGCACCCATGTACGCACAACCACCTCATGGTGGTAAGAAGTTTGACACCCGCCCCAGGTCCCTCGGCACTTCCTGGAATCCGCTAGAGCAATTCTAAGTGCTTATATTAAGGAATTAAGGCCTCTGGGGGTCCGTGGGGCAAAATGCAGGGAACCAGGAGGGCGTGGCGGATAGGCACCCATGTACGCACAACCACCTCATGGTGGTAAGAAGTTTGACACCCGGCCCAGGTCCCTCTGCCTTTCCTGGAATCCGCCAGAGCAATTCTAGGTGCTTATATTAAGGAATTAAGGCGTCTAGGGGTCCGTGGGGCAAAATGCGGGGAACCAGGAGGGCGTGGCGGGTAGGCACCCATGTACGCACAACCACCTCATGGTGGTAAGAAGTTTGACACCCGCCCCAGGTCCCTCGGCCCTTCCTGGAATCCGCTAGGGCAATTCTAAGTGCTTATATTAAAGAATTAAGGCCTTAGGGAGTCCGTGGGGCAAAATGCAGGGAACCAGGAGGGCGTGGCGGGTAGGCACCCATGTACGCACAACCACTTCATGGTGGTAAGAAGTTTGACACCCAGCCCAGATCCCTCGGCACTTCCTGGAATCCGCTAGAGCATTTCTAGGTGCTTATATTAAGGAATTAAGGCGTCTAGGGGTCCGTGGGGCAAAATGCGGGGAACCAAGAGGGCGTGGCGGGTAGCCACCCATGTACGCACAACCACTTCATGGTTGTAAAAAGTTTGACACCCAGCCCAGGTCCCTCGGCCTTTCCTGCAATCCACTAGAACAATTCTAGGTGCTTATATTAAAGAATTAAGCCCTCTGGGAATCCATGGGGCAAAATGCGGGGAACAAGGAGGGTGTGGCGGATAGACACCCATGTACGCAGAACTACCTCATGGTGGTAAGAAGTTTGACACTCGAGCCAAGTCCCTCGGCCCTTACTGGAATCCGCTAGAGCAATTCTAAGTGCTTATATTAAGAAATCAAGGCCTCTGGGAGTCCGTGGGGCAAAATGCAGGGAACCAGGAGGGCGTGGCGGATAGGCACCCATGTACGCACAACCACCTCATGGTGGTAAGAAGTTTGACACCCGGCCCAGGTCCCTCTGCCTTTCCTGGAATCCGCCAGAGCAATTCTAGGGGCTTATATTAAGGAATTGAGGCGTCTAGGGGTCCGTGGGGCAAAATGCAGGGAACCAGGAGGGCGTGGCGGGTAGGCACCCATGTACGCACAACCACCTCATGGTGGTAAGAAGTTTGATAATCGGCCCAGGTCCCTCTGCCTTTCCTGGAATCCGCCAGAGCAATTCTAGGTGCTTTTATTAAGGAATTAAAGCCTCAGGGAGTCCGTGGGGCAAAATGCATGGAACCAGGAGGGCGTGGCGGGTAGGCACCCATGTACGCACAACCACTTCATGGTGGTAAAAAGTTTGACACCCGGCCCAGATCCCTCGGCACTTCCTGGAATCCGCTAGAGCATTTCTAGTTGCTTATATTAAGGAATTAAGGCGTCTAGGGGTCCGTGGGGCAAAATGCGGGGAACCAAGAGGGCGTGGCGGGTAGGCACCCATGTACGCACAACAACTTCATGGTGGTAAGAAGTTTCACACCCAGCCCAGGTCCCTCGGCCCTTCCTGAAATCTGCTGGAGCAATTCTAGGTGCTTATATTAAGGAATTAAGACCTCTGGGGGTCCGTGGGGCAAAATGCGGGGAACCAGGAAGGCGTGGCGGGTAGGCACCCATGTACGCACAACCACCTCATGGTGGTAAGAAGTTTGACACCCGCCCCAGGTCCCTCGGCCATTCCTGGAATCCGCTAGAGCAATTCTAAGTGCTTATATTAAGGAATTAAGGCCCCTGGGAGACCGTGGGGCAAAATGCAGGGAACCAGGAGGGCGTGGCGGATAGGCACCCATGTACTCACAACAACCACATGGTGGTAAGAAGTTTGACACCCGGCCCAGGTCCCTTTGCCTTTCCTGGAATCCGCCAGAGCAATTCTAGGTGCTTATATTAAGGAATTAAGGCGTGTAGGGGTCCGTGGGGAAAAATGCGGGGAACCAGGATGGCGTGGCGGGTAGGCACCCATGTACGCACAACCACCTCATGGTGGTAAGAAGTTTGACACTCGACGCAAGTCCCTCGGCCCTTCCTGGAATCCGCTAGAGCAATTCAAGGTGCTTATATTAAGGAATTAAAGCTTCTGGGGGTCCGTGGGGCAAAATGCAGGGAACCAGGAGGGCGTGGCGGGTAGGCACCCATGTACGCACAACCACTTCATGGTGGTAAGAAGTTTGACACCCGGCCCAGATCCCTCGGCACGTCCTGGAATCCGCTAGAGCATTTCTAGGTGCTTATATTAAGGAATTAAGGCGTCTAGGGGTCCGTGGGGCAAAATGCGGGGAACCAAGAGGGCGTGGCGGGTAGGCACCCATGTACGCACAACCACTTCATGGTGGTAAGAAGTTTTACACCCAGCCCAGGTCCCTCGGCCCTACCTGCAATCCGCTAGAACAATTCTAGGTGCTTATAATAAAGAATTAAGCCCTCTGGGAATCCGTGGGGCAAAATGCGGGGAACAAGGAGGGTGTGGCGGATAGACACCCATGTACGCAGAACTACCTCATGGTGGTAAGAAGTTTGACACTCGAGCCAAGTCCCTCGGCCCTTACTGGAATCCGCTAGAGCAATTCTAAGTGATTATATTAAGGAAATAAGGCCTCTGGGAGTCCGTGGGGCAAAATGCAGGGAACCAGGAGGGCGTGGCTGATAGGCACCCATGTACGCACAACCACCTCATAGTGGTAAGAAGTTTGACACCCGGCCCAGGTCCCTTTGTCTTTCCTGGAATCCGCCAGAGCAATTCTAGGTGCTTATATTAAGGAATTAAGGCGTGTAGGGGTCCGTGGGGCAAAATGCGGGGAACCAGGAGGGCGTGGCGGGTAGGCACCCATGTACGCACAACCTCCTCATGGTGGTAAGAAGTTTGACACTCGACGCAAGTCCCTCGGCCCTTCCTGGAATCCGCTAGAGCAATTCTAGGTGCTTATATTAAGGAATTAAGGCTTCTGGGGGTCCGTGGGGCAAAATGCAGGGAACCAGGAGGGCGTGGCGGAAAGGCACCCATGTACGCAGAACTACCTCATGGTGGTAAGAAGTTTGCCACCCGGCCCAGGTCCATCGGCCCTTCCTGGAATCCGCTAGAGCAATTCTAGGTGCTTATATTAAGGAATTAAGTCCTCTGAGGGTCCGTGGGGCTAAATGCGGGGAACCAGGAGGGCGTGGCGGGTAGGCACTCATGTACGTACAACCACCTCATGGTGGTAAGAAGTTTGACACCCGCCCCAGGTCCCTCGGCCCTTCCTGGAATCCGCTAGAGCAATTCTAAGTGCTTATATTAAGGAATTAAGACCTCCGGGGGACAGTGGGGCAAAATGCGGGGAACCAGGAGAGCGTGGCGGGTAGGCACACATGTATGCACAACGCCCTCATGGTGGTAAGAAGTTTGACACCCGGCCCAGGTCCCTCAGCCATTCCTGGAATCCGCTAGAGCAATTCTAGTTGCTTATATTGAGGAATTAAGATCTCCGGGGGTCCGTGGGGCTAAATGCGGGGAACCAGGAGGGCGTGGCGGAAAGGCACCCATGTACGCAGAACTACCTCATGGTGGTAAGAAGTTTGCCACCCGGCCCAGGTCCATCGGCCCTTCCTGGAATCCGCTAGAGCAATTCTAGGTGCTTATATTAAGGAATTAAGACCTCTGAGGGTCCGTGGGGCTAAATGCGGGGAACCAGGAGGGCGTGGCGGGTAGGCACCCATCTACGTACAACCACCTCATGGTGGTAAGAAGTTTGACACCCGCCCCAGGTCCCTCGGCCCTTCCTGGAATCCGCTAGAGCAATTCTAGGTGCTTATATTAAGGAATTAAGGCTTCTGGGGATCCGTGGGGCAAAATGCAGGGAACCAGGAGGGCGTGGCGGGTAGGCACCCATGTACGCACAACCACCTCATGGTGGTAAGAAGTTTGACACCCGGCCCAGGTCCCTCTGCCTTTCCTGGAATCCGCCAGAGCAATTCTAGGTGCTTATATTAAGGAATTAAGGCGTCTAGGGGTCCTTGGGGCAAAATGCGGGGAACCAGGAGGGCGTGGCGGGTTAGGCACCCATGTACGCACAACCACCTCATGGTGGTAAGAAGTTTGACACCCGCCCCAGGTCCCTCGGCCCTTCCTGGAATCCGCTAGAGCAATTCTAAGTGCTTATATTAAAGAATTAAGGCCTCAGGGAGTCCGTGGGGCAAAATGCAGGGAACCAGGAGGGCGTGGCGGGTAGGCACCCATGTACGCACAACCACTTCATGGTGGTAAGAAGTTTGACACCCGGCCCAGGTCCCTCTGCCTTTCCTGGAATCCGCCAGAGCAATTCTAGGTGCTTATATTAAGGAATTAAGGCGTCTAGGGGTCCTTGGGGCAAAATGCGCGGAACCAGGAGGGCGTGACGGGTAGGCACCCATGTACGCACAACCACCTCATGGTGGTAAGAAGTTTGACACCCGCCCCAGGTCCCTCGGCCCTTCCTGGAATCCGCTAGAGCAATTCTAAGTGCTTATATTAAAGAATTAAGGCCTCAGGGAGTCCGTGGGGCAAAATGCAGGGAACCAGGAGGGCGTGGCGGGTAGGCACCCATGTACGCACAACCACTTCATGGTGGTAAGAAGTTTGACACCCGGCCCAGATCCCTCGGCACTTCCTGGAATCCGCTAGAGCATTTCTAGGTGCTTATATTAAGGAATTAAGGCGTCTAGGGGTCCGTGGGGCAAAATGCGGGGAACCAAGAGGGCGTGGCGGGTAGCCACCCATGTACGCACAACCACTTCATGGTGGTAAGAAGTTTGACACCCAGCCCAGGTCCCTCGGCCCTTCCTGCAATCCACTAGAACAATTCTAGGTGCTTATATTAAAGAATTAAACCCTCTGGGAATCCATGGGGCAAAATGCGGGGAACAAGGAGGGTGTGGCGGATAGACACCCATGTACGCAGAACTACCTCATGGTGGTAAGAAGTTTGACACTCGAGCCAAGTCCCTCGGCCCTTACTGGAATCCGCTAGAGCAATTCTAAGTGCTTACATTAAGAAATCAAGGCTTCTGGGAGTCCGTGGGGCAAAATGCAGGGAACCAGGAGGGCGTGGCGGATAGGCACCCATGTACGCACAACCACCTCATGGTGGTAAGAAGTTTGACACCCGGCCCAGGTCCCTCTGCCTTTCCTGGAATCCGCCAGAGCAATTCTAGGGGCTTATATTAAGGAATTGAGGCGTCTAGGGGTCCGTGGGGCAAAATGCAGGGAACCAGGAGGGCGTGGCGGGTAGGCACCCATGTACGCACAACCACCTCATGGTGGTAAAAAGTTTGACACCCGGCCCAGGTCCCTCTGCCTTTCCTGGAATCCGCCAGAGCAATTCTAGGTGCTTATATTAAGGAATTAAGGCGTCTAGGGGTCCTTGGGGCAAAATGCGGGGAACCAGGAGGGCGTGGCGGGTAGGCACCCATGTACGCACAACTACCTCATGGTGGTAAGAAGTTTGACACCCGCCCCAGGTCCCTCGGCCCTTCCTGGAATCCGCTAGAGCAATTCTAAGTGCTTATATTAAAGAATTAAGGCCTCAGGGAGTCCGTGGGGCAAAATGCAGGGAACCAGGAGGGCGTGGCGGGTAGGCACCCATGTACGCACAACCACTTCATGGTGGTAAGAAGTTTGACACCCGGCCCAGATCCCTCGGCACTTCCTGGAATCCGCTAGAGCATTTCTAGGTGCTTATATTAAGGAATTAAGGCGTCTAGGGGTCCGTGGGGCAAAATGCGGGGAACCAAGAGGGCGTGGCGGATAGACACCCATGTACGCAGAACTACCTCATGGTGGTAAGAAGTTTGACACTCGAGCCAAGTCCCTCGGCCCTTACTGGAATCCGCTAGAGCAATTCTAAGTGCTTATATTATGAAATCAAGGCCTCTGGGAGTCCGTGGGGCAAAATGCAGGGAACCAGGAGGGCGTGGCGGATAGGCACCCATGTACGCACAACCACCTCATGGTGGTAAGAAGTTTGACACCCGGCCCAGGTCCCTCGGCCCTTCCTGGAATCCGCTAGAGCAATTCTAAGTGCTTATATTAAAGAATTAAGGCCTCAGGGAGTCCGTGGGGCAAAATGCAGGGAACCAGGAGGGCGTGGCGGGTAGGCACCCATGTACGCACAACCACTTCATGGTGGTAAGAAGTTTGACACCCGGCCCAGATCCCTCGGCACTTCCTGGAATCCGCTAGAGCATTTCTAGGTGCTTATATTAAGGAATTAAGGCGTCTAGGGGTCCGTGGGGCAAAATGCGGGGAACCAAGAGGGCGTGGCGGATAGACACCCATGTACGCAGAACTACCTCATGGTGGTAAGAAGTTTGACACTCGAGTCAAGTCCTTCGGCCCTTACTGGAATCCGCTAGAGCAATTCTAAGTGCTTATATTAAGAAATCAAGGCCTCTGGGAGTCCGTGGGGAAAAATGCAGGGAACCAGGAGGGCGTGGCGGATAGGCACCCATGTACGCACAACCACCTCATGGTGGTAAGAAGTTTGACACCCGGCCCAGGTCCCTCTGCCTTTCCTGGAATCCGCCAGAGCAATTCTAGGGGCTTATATTAAGGAATTGAGGCGTCTAGGGGTCCGTGGGGCAAAATGCAGGGAACCAGGAGGGCGTGGCGGGTAGGCACCCATGTACGCACAACCACCTCATGGTGGTAAGAAGTTTGATAACCGGCCCAGGTCCCTCTGCCTTTCCTGGAATCCGCCAGAGCAATTCTAGGTGCTTATATTAAGGAATTAAAGCCTCAGGGAGTCCGTGGGGCAAAATGCATGGAACCAGGAGGGCGTGGCGGGTAGGCACCCATGTACGCACAACCACTTCATGGTGGTAAAAAGTTTGACACCCGGCCCAGATCCCTCGGCATTTCCTGGAATCCGCTAGAGCATTTCTAGTTGCTTATATTAAGGAATTAAGGCGTCTAGGGGTCCGTGGGGCAAAATGCGGGGAACCAAGAGGGCGTGGCGGGTAGGCACCCATGTACGCACAACCACTTCATGGTGGTAAGAAGTTTCACACCCAGCCCAGGTCCCTCGGCCCTTCCTGAAATCTGCTGGAGCAATTCTAGGTGCTTATATTAAGGAATTAAGACCTCTGGGGGTCCGTGGGGCAAAATGCGGGGAACCAGGAAGGCGTGGCGGGTAGGCACCCATGTACGCACAACCACCTCATGGTGGTAAGAAGTTTGACACCCGCCCCAGGTCCCTCGGCCATTCCTGGAATCCGCTAGAGCAATTCTAAGTGCTTATATTAAGGAATTAAGGCCTCTGGGAGACCGTGGGGCAAAATGCAGGGAACCAGGAGGGCGTGGCGGATAGGCACCCATGTACTCACAACAACCACATGGTGGTAAGAAGTTTGATAATCGGCCCAGGTCCCTCTGCCTTTCCTGGAATCCGCCAGAGCAATTCTAGGTGCTTTTATTAAGGAATTAAAGCCTCAGGGAGTCCGTGGGGCAAAATGCATGGAACCAGGAGGGCGTGGCGGGTAGGCACCCATGTACGCACAACCACCTCATGGTGGTAAGAAGTTTGACACCCGCCCCAGGTCCCTCGGCCCTTCCTGGAATCCGCTAGGGCAATTCTAAGTGCTTATATTAAAGAATTAAGGCCTTAGGGAGTCCGTGGGGCAAAATGCAGGGAACCAAGAGGGCGTGGCGGGTAGGCACCCATGTACGCACAACCACTTCATGGTGGTAAGAAGTTTGACACCCGGCCCAGATCCCTCGGCACTTCCTGGAATCCGCTAGAGCATTTCTAGGTGCTTATATTAAGGAATTAAGGCGTCTAGGGGTCCGTGGGGCAAAATGCGGGGAACCAAGAGGGCGTGGCGGGTAGCCACCCATGTACGCACAACCACTTCATGGTTGTAAAAAGTTTGACACCCAGCCCAGGTCCCTCGGCCTTTCCTGCAATCCACTAGAACAATTCTAGGTGCTTATATTAAAGAATTAAGCCCTCTGGGAATCCATGGGGCAAAATGCGGGGAACAAGGAGGGTGTGGCGGATAGACACCCATGTACGCAGAACTACCTCATGGTGGTAAGAAGTTTGACACTCGAGCCAAGTCCCTCGGCCCTTACTGGAATCCGCTAGAGCAATTCTAAGTGCTTATATTAAGAAATCAAGGCCTCTGGGAGTCCGTGGGGCAAAATGCAGGGAACCAGGAGGGCGTGGCGGATAGGCACCCATGTACGCACAACCACCTCATGGTGGTAAGAAGTTTGACACCCGGCCCAGGTCCCTCTGCCTTTCCTGGAATCCGCCAGAGCAATTCTAGGGGCTTATATTAAGGAATTGAGGCGTCTAGGGGTCCGTGGGGCAAAATGCAGGGAACCAGGAGGGCGTGGCGGGTAGGCACCCATGTACGCACAACCACCTCATGGTGGTAAGAAGTTTGATAATCGGCCCAGGTCCCTCTGCCTTTCCTGGAATCCGCCAGAGCAATTCTAGGTGCTTTTATTAAGGAATTAAAGCCTCAGGGAGTCCGTGGGGCAAAATGCATGGAACCAGGAGGGCGTGGCGGGTAGGCACCCATGTACGCACAACCACCTCATGGTGGTAAGAAGTTTGACACTCGACGCAAGTCCCTCGGCCCTTCCTAGAATCCGCTAGAGCAATTCAAGGTGCTTATATTAAGGAATTAAGGCTTCTGGGGGTCCGTGGGGCAAAATGCAGGGAACCTGGAGGGCGTGGCGGGTAGGCACCCATGTACGCACAACCACTTCATGGTGGTAAAAAGTTTGACACCCGGCCCAGATCCCTCGGCACTTCCTGGAATCCGCTAGAGCATTTCTAGGTGCTTATATTAAGGAATTAAGGCGTCTCGGGGTCCGTGGGGCAAAATGCGGGGAACCAAGAGGGCGTGGCGGGTAGGCACCCATGTACGCACAACCACTTCATGGTGGTAAGAAGTTTTACACCCAGCCCAGGTCCCTCGGCCCTACCTGCAATCCTCTAGAACAATTCTAGGTGCTTATAATAAAGAATTAAGCCCTCTGGGAATCCGTGGGGAAAAATGCGGGGAACAAGGAGGGTGTGGCGGATAGACACCCATGTACGCAGAACTACCTCATGGTGGTAAGAAGTTTGACACTCGAGCCAAGTCCCTCGGCCCTTACTGGAATCCGCTAGAGCAATTCTAAGTGCTTATATTAAGGAATTAAGGCCTCTGGGAGTCCGTGGGGCAAAATGCAGGGAACCAGGAGGGCGTGGCGGATAAGCACCCATGTACGCACAACCACCTCATGGTGGTAAGAAGTTTGACACCCGGCCCAGGTCCCTCTGCCCTTCCTGCAATCCGCCAGAGCAATTCTAGGTGCTTATATTAAGGAATTAAGACGTCTAGGGGTCCGTGGGGCAAAATGCGGGGAACCAGGAGGGCGTGGCGGGTAGGCACCCATGTACGCACAACCACCTCATGGTGGTAAGAAGTTTGACACTCGACCCAAGTCCCTCGGCCCTTCCTGGAATCCGCTAGAGCAATTCTAGGTGCTTATATTAAGGAATTAAGGCTTCTGGGGGTCCGTGGGGCAAAATGCAGCGAACCAGGAGGGCGCGGCGGGTAGGCACCCATGTACGCACAACCACCTGATGGTGGTAAGAAGTTTGACACCCGCCCCAGGTCCCTCGGCTCTTCCTGGAATCCGCTAGAGCAATTCTAGGTGCTTATATTAAGGAATTAAGCCCTCTGGGGGACCGTGGGGCAAAATGCGGGGAACCAGGAGGGCGTGGCGGATAGGCACCCATGTACGCAGAACTACCTCATGGTGGTAAGAAGTTTAACACCCTGCCCAGGTCACTCGGCCCTTCCTGGAATCCGCTAGAGCAATTCTAAGTGCTTATATTAAGGAATTAAGGCCTCTGGGAGTCCGTGGGGCAAAATGCAGGGAACCAGGAGGGCGTGGCGGATAGGCACCCATGTACGCACAACCACCTCATGGTGGTAAGAAGTTTGACACCCGGCCCAGGTCCCTCTGCCTTTCCTGGAATCCGCCAGAGCAATTCTAGGTGCTTATATTAAGGAATTAAGGCGTCTAGGGGTCCTTGGGGCAAAATGCGGGGAACCAGGAGGGCGTGGCGGGTAGGCACCTATGTACGCACAACCACCTCATGGTGGTAAGAAGTTTGACACCCGCCCCAGGTCCCTCGGCCCTTCCTGAAATCCGCTAGAGCAATTCTAAGTGCTTATATTAAAGAATTAAGGCCTCAGGGAGTCCTTGGGGCAAAATGCAGGGAACCAGGAGGGAGTGGCGGGTAGGCACCCATGTACGCACAACCACTTCCTGGTGGTAAGAAGTTTGACACCCGGCCCAGATCCCTCGGCACTTCCTGGAATCCGCTAGAGCATTTCTAGGTGCTTATATTAAGGAATTAAGGCGTCTAGGGGTCCGTGGGGCAAAATGCGGGGAACCAAGAGGGCGTGGCGGGTAGGCACCCATGTACGCACAACCACCTCATGGTGGTAAGAAGTTTGACACTCGACCCAAGTCCCTCGGCCCTTCCTGGAATCCGCTAGAGCAATTCTAGGTGCTTATATTAAGGAATTAAGGCTTCTGGGGGTCCGTGGGGCAAAATGCAGGGAACCAGGAGGGCGTGGCGGGTAGGCACCCATGTACGCACAACCACCTCATGATGGTAAGAAGTTTAACACCCGCCCCAGGTCCCTCGGCTCTTCCTGGAATCCGCTAGAGCAATTCTAGGTGCTTATATTAAGGAATTAAGGCGTCTAGGGGTCCTTGGGGCAAAATGCGGGGAACCAGGAGGGCGTGGCGGGTAGGCACCCATGTACGCACAACCACCTCATGGTGGTAAGAAGTTTGACACCCGCCCCAGGTCCCTCCGCCCTTCCTGGAATCCGCTAGAGCAATTCTAAGTGCTTATATTAAGGAATTAAGGCCTCTGGGGGTCCGTGGGGCAAAATGCAGGGAACCAGGAGGGCGTGGCGGATAGGCACCCATGTACGCACAACCACCTCATGGTGGTAAGAAGTTTGACACCCGGCCCAGGTCCCTCGGCCCTTCCTGGAATCCGCCAGAGCAATTCTAGGTGCTTATATTAAAGAATTAAGGCCTTAGGGAGTCCGTGGGGCAAAATGCAGGGAACCAGGAGGGCGTGGCGGGTAGGCACCCATGTACGCACAACCACTTCATGGTGGTAAGAAGTTTGACACCCGGCCCAGATCCCTCGGCACTTCCTGGAATCCGCTAGAGCATGTCTAGGTGCTTATATTAAGGAATTAAGGCGTCTAGGGGTCCGTGGGGCAAAATGCGGGGAACCAAGAGGGCGTGGCGGGTAGCCACCCATGTACGCACAACCACTTCATGGTTGTAAAAAGTTTGACACCCAGCCCAGGTCCCTCGGCCTTTCCTGCAATCCACTAGAACAATTCTAGGTGCTTATATTAAAGAATTAAGCCCTCTGGGAATCCATGGGGCAAAATGCGGGGAACAAGGAGGGTGTGGCGGATAGACACCCATGTACGCAGAACTACCTCATGGTGGTAAGAAGTTTGACACTCGAGCCAAGTCCCTCGGCCCTTACTGGAATCCGCTAGAGCAATTCTAAGTGCTTATATTAAGAAATCAAGGCCTCTGGGAGTCCGTGGGGCAAAATGCAGGGAACCAGGAGGGCGTGGCGGATAGGCACCCATGTACGCACAACCACCTCATGGTGGTAAGAAGTTTGACACCCGGCCCAGGTCCCTCTGCCTTTCCTGGAATCCGCCAGAGCAATTCTAGGGGCTTATATTAAGGAATTGAGGCGTCTAGGGGTCCGTGGGGCAAAATGCAGGGAACCAGGAGGGCGTGGCGGGTAGGCACCCATGTACGCACAACCACCTCATGGTGGTAAGAAGTTTGATAATCGGCCCAGGTCCCTCTGCCTTTCCTGGAATCCGCCAGAGCAATTCTAGGTGCTTTTATTAAGGAATTAAAGCCTCAGGGAGTCCGTGGGGCAAAATGCATGGAACCAGGAGGGCGTGGCGGGTAGGCACCCATGTACGCACAACCACTTCATGGTGGTAAAAAGTTTGACACCCGGCCCAGATCCCTCGGCACTTCCTGGAATCCGCTAGAGCATTTCTAGTTGCTTATATTAAGGAATTAAGGCGTCTAGGGGTCCGTGGGGCAAAATGCGGGGAACCAAGAGGGCGTGGCGGGTAGGCACCCATGTACGCACAACAACTTCATGGTGGTAAGAAGTTTCACACCCAGCCCAGGTCCCTCGGCCCTTCCTGAAATCTGCTGGAGCAATTCTAGGTGCTTATATTAAGGAATTAAGACCTCTGGGAGTCCGTGGGGCAAAATGCAGGGAACCAGGAGGGCGTGGCGGATAGGCACCCATGTACGCACAACCACCTCATGGTGGTAAGAAGTTTGACACCCGGCCCAGGTCCCTCTGCCCTTCCTGCAATCCGCCAGAGCAATTCTAGGTGCTTATATTAAGGAATTAAGACGTCTAGTGGTCCGTGGGGCAAAATGCGGGGAACCAGGAGGGCGTGGCGGGTAGGCACCTATGTACGCACAACCACCTCATGGTGGTAAGAAGTTTAACACCCTGCCCAGGTCACTCGGCCCTTCCTGGAATCCGCTAGAGCAATTCTAAGTGCTTATATTAAGGAATTAAGGCCTCTGGGAGTCCGTGGGGCAAAATGCAGGGAACCAGGAGGGCGTGGCGGATAGGCACCCATGTACGCACAACCACCTCATGGTGGTAAGAAGTTTGACACCCGGCCCAGGTCCCTCTGCCTTTCCTGGAATCCGCCAGAGCAATTCTAGGTGCTTATATTAAGGAATTAAGGCGTCTAGGGGTCCTTGGGGCAAAATGCGGGGAACCAGGAGGGCGTGGCGGGTAGGCACCCATGTACGCACAACCACCTCATGGTGGTAAGAAGTTTGACACCCGCCCCAGGTCCCTCGGCCCTTCCTGAAATCCGCTAGAGCAATTCTAAGTGCTTATATTAAAGAATTAAGGCCTCAGGGAGTCCTTGGGGCAAAATGCAGGGAACCAGGAGGGAGTGGCGGGTAGGCACCCATGTACGCACAACCACTTCCTGGTGGTAAGAAGTTTGACACCCGGCCCAGATCCCTCGGCACTTCCTGGAATCCGCTAGAGCATTTCTAGGTGCTTATATTAAGGAATTAAGGCGTCTAGGGGTCCGTGGGGCAAAATGCGGGGAACCAAGAGGGCGTGGCGGGTAGGCACCCATGTACGCACAACCACCTCATGGTGGTAAGAAGTTTGACACTCGACCCAAGTCCCTCGGCCCTTCCTGGAATCCGCTAGAGCAATTCTAGGTGCTTATATTAAGGAATTAAGGCTTCTGGGGGTCCGTGGGGCAAAATGTAGGGAACCAGGAGGGCGTGGCGGGTAGGCACCCATGTACGCACAACCACCTCATGATGGTAAGAAGTTTAACACCCGCCCCAGGTCCCTCGGCTCTTCCTGGATTCCGCTAGAGCAATTCTAGGTGCTTATATTAAGGAATTAAGGCGTCTAGGGGTCCTTGGGGCAAAATGCGGGGAACCAGGAGGGCGTGGCGGGTAGGCACCCATGTACGCACAACCACCTCATGGTGGTAAGAAGTTTGACACCCGCCCCAGGTCCCTCGGCCCTTCCTGGAATCCGCTAGAGCAATTCTAAGTGCTTATATTAAGGAATTAAGGCCTCTGGGGGTCCGTGGGGCAAAATGCAGGGAACCAGGAGGGCGTGGCGGATAGGCACCCATGTACGCACAACCACCTCATGGTGGTAAGAAGTTTGACACCCGGCCCAGGTCCCTCTGCCTTTCCTGGAATCCGCCAGAGCAATTCTAGGTGCTTATATTAAGGAATTAAGGCGTCTAGGGGTCCTTGGGGCAAAATGCGGGGAACCAGGAGGGCGTGGCGGGTAGGCACCCATGTACGCACAACCACCTCATGGTGGTAAGAAGTTTGACACCCGCCCCAGGTCCCTCGGCCCTTCCTGGAATCCGCTAGGGCAATTCTAAGTGCTTATATTAAAGAATTAAGGCCTTAGGGAGTCCGTGGGGCAAAATGCTGGGAACCAGGAGGGCGTGGCGTGTAGGCACCCATGTACGCACAACCACTTCATGGTGGTAAGAAGTTTGACACCCGGCCCAGATCCCTCGGCACTTCCTGGAATCCGCTAGAGCATTTCTAGGTGCTTATATTAAGGAATTAAGGCGTCTAGGGGTCCGTGGGGCAAAATGCGGGGAACCAAGAGGGCGTGGCGGGTAGCCACCCATGTACGCACAACCACTTCATGGTTGTAAAAAGTTTGACACCCAGCCCAGGTCCCTCGGCCTTTCCTGCAATCCACTAGAACAATTCTAGGTGCTTATATTAAAGAATTAAGCCCTCTGGGAATCCATGGGGCAAAATGCGGGGAACAAGGAGGGTGTGGCGGATAGACACCCATGTACGCAGAACTACCTCATGGTGGTAAGAAGTTTGACACTCGAGCCAAGTCCCTCGGCCCTTACTGGAATCCGCTAGAGCAATTCTAAGTGCTTATATTAAGAAATCAAGGCCTCTGGGAGTCCGTGGGGCAAAATGCAGGGAACCAGGAGGGCGTGGCAGATAGGCACCCATGTACGCACAACCACCTCATGGTGGTAAGAAGTTTGACACCCGGCCCAGGTCCCTCTGCCTTTCCTGGAATCCGCCAGAGCAATTCTAGGGGCTTATATTAAGGAATTGAGGCGTCTAGGGGTCCGTGGGGCAAAATGCAGGGAACCAGGAGGGCGTGGCGGGTAGGCACCCATGTACGCACAACCACCTCATGGTGGTAAGAAGTTTGATAATCGGCCCAGGTCCCTCTGCCTTTCCTGGAATCCGCCAGAGCAATTCTAGGTGCTTTTATTAAGGAATTAAAGCCTCAGGGAGTCCGTGGGGCAAAATGCATGGAACCAGGAGGGCGTGGCGGGTAGGCACCCATGTACGCACAACCACTTCATGGTGGTAAAAAGTTTGACACCCGGCCCAGATCCCTCGGCACTTCCTGGAATCCGCTAGAGCATTTCTAGTTGCTTATATTAAGGAATTAAGGCGTCTAGGGGTCCGTGGGGCAAAATGCAGGGAACCAAGAGGGCGTGGCGGGTAGGCACCCATGTACGCACAACAACTTCATGGTGGTAAGAAGTTTCACACCCAGCCCAGGTCCCTCGGCCCTTCCTGAAATCTGCTGGAGCAATTCTAGGTGCTTATATTAAGGAATTAAGACCTCTGGGGGTCCGTGGGGCAAAATGCGGGGAACCAGGAAGGCGTGGCGGGTAGGCACCCATGTACGCACAACCACCTCATGGTGGTAAGAAGTTTGACACCCGACCCAGGTCCCTCGGCCATTCCTGGAATCCGCTAGAGCAATTCTAAGTGCTTATATTAAGGAATTAAGGCCCCTGGGAGACCGTGGGGCAAAATGCAGGGAACCAGGAGGGCGTGGCGGATAGGCACCCATGTACTCACAACAACCACATGGTGGTAAGAAGTTTGACACCCGGCCCAGGTCCCTTTGCCTTTCCTGGAATCCGCCAGAGCAATTCTAGGTGCTTATATTAAGGAATTAAGGCGTGTAGGGGTCCGTGGGGAAAAATGCGGGGAACCAGGATGGCGTGGCGGGTAGGCACCCATGTACGCACAACCACCTCATGGTGGTAAGAAGTTTGACACTCGACGCAAGTCCCTCGGCCCTTCCTGGAATCCGCTAGAGCAATTCAAGGTGCTTATATTAAGGAATTAAAGCTTCTGGGGGTCCGTGGGGCAAAATGCAGGGAACCAGGAGGGCGTGGCGGGTAGGCACCCATGTACGCACAACCACTTCATGGTGGTAAGAAGTTTGACACCCGGCCCAGATCCCTCGGCACGTCCTGGAATCCGCTAGAGCATTTCTAGGTGCTTATATTAAGGAATTAAGGCGTCTAGGGGTCCGTGGGGCAAAATGCGGGGAACCAAGAGGGCGTGGCGGGTAGGCACCCATGTACGCACAACCACTTCATGGTGGTAAGAAGTTTTACACCCAGCCCAGGTCCCTCGGCCCTACCTGCAATCCGCTAGAACAATTCTAGGTGCTTATAATAAAGATTTAAGCCCTCTGGGAATCCGTGGGGCAAAATGCGGGGAACATGGAGGGTGTGGCGGATAGACACCCATGTACGCAGAACTACCTCATGGTGGTAAGAAGTTTGACACTCGAGCCAAGTCCCTCGGCCCTTACTGGAATCCGCTAGAGCAATTCTAAGTGATTATATTAAGGAAATAAGGCCTCTGGGAGTCCGTGGGGCAAAATGCAGGGAACCAGGAGGGCGTGGCTGATAGGCACCCATGTACGCACAACCACCTCATGGTGGTAAGAAGGTTGACACCCGGCCCAGGTCCCTTTGCCTTTCCTGGAATCCGCCAGAGCAATTCTAGGTGCTTATATTAAGGAATTAAGGCGTGTAGGGGTCCGTGGGGCAAAATGCGGGGAACCAGGAGGGCGTGGCGGGTAGGCACCCATGTACGCACAACCTCCTCATGGTGGTAAGAAGTTTGACACTCGACGCAAGTCCCTCGGCCCTTCCTGGAATCCGCTAGAGCAATTCTAGGTGCTTATATTAAGGAATTAAGGCTTCTGGGGGTCCGTGGGGCAAAATGCAGGGAACCAGGAGGGCGTGGCGGAAAGGCACCCATGTACGCAGAACTACCTCATGGTGGTAAGAAGTTTGCCACCCGGCCCAGGTCCATCGGCCCTTCCTGGAATCCGCTAGAGCAATTCTAGGTGCTTATATTAAGGAATTAAGTCCTCTGAGGGTCCGTGGGGCTAAATGCGGGGAACCAGGAGGGCGTGGCGGGTAGGCACTCATGTACGTACAACCACCTCATGGTGGTAAGAAGTTTGACACCCGCCCCAGGTCCCTCGGCCCTTCCTGGAATCCGCTAGAGCAATTCTAAGTGCTTATATTAAGGAATTTAGACCTCCGGGGGACAGTGGGGCAAAATGCGGGGAACCAGGAGAGCGTGGCGGGTAGGCACACATGTATGCACAACGCCCTCATGGTGGTAAGAAGTTTGACACCCGGCCCAGGTCCCTCAGCCATTCCTGGAATCCGCTAGAGCAATTCTAGTTGCTTATATTGAGGAATTAAGATCTCCGGGGGTCCATGGGGCTAAATGCGGGGAACCAGGAGGGCGTGGCGGAAAGGCACCCATGTACGCAGAACTACCTCATGGTGGTAAGAAGTTTGCCACCTGGCCCAGGTCCATCGGCCCTTCCTGGAATCCGCTAGAGCAATTCTAGGTGCTTATATTAAGGAATTAAGACCTCTGAGGGTCCGTGGGGCTAAATGCGGGGAACCAGGAGGGCGTGGCGGGTAGGCACCCATCTACGTACAACCACCTCATGGTGGTAAGAAGTTTGACACCCGCCCCAGGTCCCTCGGCCCTTCCTGGAATCCGCTAGAGCAATTCTAGGTGCTTATATTAAGGAATTAAGGCTTCTGGGGATCCGTGGGGCAAAATGCAGGGAACCAGGAGGGCGTGGCGGGTAGGCACCCATGTACGCACAACCACCTCATGGTGGTAAGAAGTTTGACACCCGGCCCAGGTCCCTCTGCCTTTCCTGGAATCCGCCAGAGCAATTCTAGGTGCTTATATTAAGGAATTAAGGCGTCTAGGGGTCCTTGGGGCAAAATGCGGGGAACCAGGAGGGCGTGGCGGGTTAGGCACCCATGTACGCACAACCACCTCATGGTGGTAAGAAGTTTGACACCCGCCCCAGGTCCCTCAGCCCTTCCTGGAATCCGCTAGAGCAATTCTAAGTGCTTATATTAAAGAATTAAGGCCTCAGGGAGTCCGTGGGGCAAAATGCAGGGAACCAGGAGGGCGTGGCGGGTAGGCACCCATGTACGCACAACCACTTCATGGTGGTAAGAAGTTTGACACCCGGCCCAGGTCCCTCTGCCTTTCCTGGAATCCGCCAGAGCAATTCTAGGTGCTTATATTAAGGAATTAAGGCGTCTAGGGGTCCTTGGGGCAAAATGCGCGGAACCAGGAGGGCGTGACGGGTAGGCACCCATGTACGCACAACCACCTCATGGTGGTAAGAAGTTTGACACCCGCCCCAGGTCCCTCGGCCCTTCCTGGAATCCGCTAGAGCAATTCTAAGTGCTTATATTAAAGAATTAAGGCCTCAGGGAGTCCGTGGGGCAAAATGCAGGGAACCAGGAGGGCGTGGCGGGTAGGCACCCATGTACGCACAACCACTTCATGGTGGTAAGAAGTTTGACACCCGGCCCAGATCCCTCGGCACTTCCTGGAATCCGCTAGAGCATTTCTAGGTGCTTATATTAAGGAATTAAGGCGTCTAGGGGTCCGTGGGGCAAAATGCGGGGAACCAAGAGGGCGTGGCGGGTAGCCACCCATGTACGCACAACCACTTCATGGTGGTAAGAAGTTTGACACCCAGCCCAGGTCCCTCGGCCCTTCCTGCAATCCACTAGAACAATTCTAGGTGCTTATATTAAAGAATTAAACCCTCTGGGAATCCATGGGGCAAAATGCGGGGAACAAGGAGGGTGTGGCGGATAGACACCCATGTACGCAGAACTACCTCATGGTGGTAAGAAGTTTGACACTCGAGCCAAGTCCCTCGGCCCTTACTGGAATCCGCTAGAGCAATTCTAAGTGCTTATATTAAGAAATCAAGGCTTCTGGGAGTCCGTGGGGCAAAATGCAGGGAACCAGGAGGGCGTGGCGGATAGGCACCCATGTACGCACAACCACCTCATGGTGGTAAGAAGTTTGACACCCGGCCCAGGTCCCTCTGCCTTTCCTGGAATCCGCCAGAGCAATTCTAGGGGCTTATATTAAGGAATTGAGGCGTCTAGGGGTCCGTGGGGCAAAATGCAGGGAACCAGGAGGGCGTGGCGGGTAGGCACCCATGTACGCACAACCACCTCATGGTGGTAAGAAGTTTGACACCCGGCCCAGGTCCCTCTGCCTTTCCTGGAATCCGCCAGAGCAATTCTAGGTGCTTATATTAAGGAATTAAGGCGTCTAGGGGTCCTTGGGGCAAAATGCGGGGAACCAGGAGGGCGTGGCGGGTTAGGCACCCATGTACGCACAACCACCTCATGGTGGTAAGAAGTTTGACACCCGCCCCAGGTCCCTCGGCCCTTCCTGGAATCCGCTAGAGCAATTCTAAGTGCTTATATTAAAGAATTAAGGCCTCAGGGAGTCCGTGGGGCAAAATGCAGGGAACCAGGAGGGCGTGGCGGGTAGGCACCCATGTACGCACAACCACTTCATGGTGGTAAGAAGTTTGACACCCGGCCCAGGTCCCTCTGCCTTTCCTGGAATCCGCCAGAGCAATTCTAGGTGCTTATATTAAGGAATTAAGGCGTCTAGGGGTCCTTGGGGCAAAATGCGCGGAACCAGGAGGGCGTGACGGGTAGGCACCCATGTACGCACAACCACATCATGGTGGTAAGAAGTTTGACACCCGCCCCAGGTCCCTCGGCCCTTCCTGGAATCCGCTAGAGCAATTCTAAGTGCTTATATTAAAGAATTAAGGCCTCAGGGAGTCCGTGGGGCAAAATGCAGGGAACCAGGAGGGCGTGGCGGGTAGGCACCCATGTACGCACAACCACTTCATGGTGGTAAGAAGTTTGACACGCGGCCCAGATCCCTCGGCACTTCCTGGAATCCGCTAGAGCATTTCTAGGTGCTTATATTAAGGAATTAAGGCGTCTAGGGGTCCGTGGGGCAAAATGGGGGGAACCAAGAGGGCGTGGCGGATAGACACCCATGTACGCAGAACTACCTCATGGTGGTAAGAAGTTTGACACTCGAGCCAAGTCCCTCGGCCCTTACTGGAATCCGCTAGAGCAATTCTAAGTGCTTATATTAAGAAATCAAGGCTTCTGGGAGTCCGTGGGGCAAAATGCAGGGAACCAGGAGGGCGTGGCGGATAGGCACCCATGTACGCACAACCACCTCATGGTGGTAAGAAGTTTGACACCCGGCCCAGGTCCCTCTGCCTTTCCTGGAATCCGCCAGAGCAATTCTAGGGGCTTATATTAAGGAATTGAGGCGTCTAGGGGTCCGTGGGGCAAAATGCAGGGAACCAGGAGGGCGTGGCGGGTAGGCACCCATGTACGCACAACCACCTCATGGTGGTAAAAAGTTTGACACCCGGCCCAGGTCCCTCTGCCTTTCCTGGAATCCGCCAGAGCAATTCTAGGTGCTTATATTAAGGAATTAAGGCGTCTAGGGGACCTTGGGGCAAAATGCGGGGAACCAGGAGGGCGTGGCGGGTAGGCACCCATGTACGCACAACTACCTCATGGTGGTAAGAAGTTTGACAACCGCCCCAGGTCCCTCGGCCCTTCCTGGAATCCGCTAGAGCAATTCTAAGTGCTTATATTAAAGAATTAAGGCCTCAGGGAGTCCGTGGGGCAAAATGCAGGGAACCAGGAGGGCGTGGCGGGTAGGCACCCATGTACGCACAACCACTTCATGGTGGTAAGAAGTTTGACACCCGGCCCAGATCCCTCGGCACTTCCTGGAATCCGCTAGAGCATTTCTAGGTGCTTATATTAAGGAATTAAGGCGTCTAGGGGTCCGTGGGGCAAAATGCGGGGAACCAAGAGGGCGTGGCGGATAGACACCCATGTACGCAGAACTACCTCATGGTGGTAAGAAGTTTGACACTCGAGCCAAGTCCCTCGGCCCTTACTGGAATCCGCTAGAGCAATTCTAAGTGCTTATATTAAGAAATCAAGGCCTCTGGGAGTCCGTGGGGCAAAATGCAGGGAACCAGGAGGGCGTGGCGGATAGGCACCCATGTACGCACAACCACCTCATGGTGGTAAGAAGTTTGACACCCGGCCCAGGTCCCTCTGCCTTTCCTGGAATCCGCCAGAGCAATTCTAGGGGCTTATATTAAGGAATTGAGGCGTCTAGGGGTCCGTGGGGCAAAATGCAGGGAACCAGGAGGGCGTGGCGGGTAGGCACCCATGTACGCACAACCACCTCATGGTGGTAAGAAGTTTGATAACCGGCCCAGGTCTCTCTGCCTTTCCTGGAATCCGCCAGAGCAATTCTAGGTGCTTATATTAAGGAATTAAAGCCTCAGGGAGTCCGTGGGGCAAAATGCATGGAACCAGGAGGGCGTGGCGGGTAGGCACCCATGTACGCACAACCACTTCATGGTGGTAAAAAGTTTGACACCCGGCCCAGATCCCTCGGCATTTCCTGGAATCCGCTAGAGCATTTCTAGTTGCTTATATTAAGGAATTAAGGCGTCTAGGGGTCCGTGGGGCAAAATGCGGGGAACCAAGAGGGCGTGGCGGGTAGGCACCCATGTACGCACAACCACTTCATGGTGGTAAGAAGTTTCACACCCAGCCCAGGTCCCTCGGCCCTTCCTGAAATCTGCTGGAGCAATTCTAGGTGCTTATATTAAGGAATTAAGACCTCTGGGGGTCCGTGGGGCAAAATGCGGGGAACCAGGAAGGCGTGGCGGGTAGGCACCCATGTACGCACAACCACCTCATGGTGGTAAGAAGTTTGACACCCGCCCCAGGTCCCTCGGCCATTCCTGGAATCCGCTAGAGCAATTCTAAGTGCTTATATTAAGGAATTAAGGCCTCTGGGAGACCGTGGGGCAAAATGCAGGGAACCAGGAGGGCGTGGCGGATAGGCACCCATGTACTCACAACAACCACATGGTGGTAAGAAGTTTGACACCCGGCCCAGGTCCCTTTGCCTTTCCTGGAATCCGCCAGAGCAATTCTAGGTGCTTATATTAAGGAATTAAGGCGTGTAGGGGTCCGTGGGGAAAAATGCGGGGAACCAGGAGGGCGTGGCGGGTAGGCACCCATGTACGCACAACCACCTCATGGTGGTAAGAAGTTTGACACTCAACGCAAGTCCCTCGGCCCTTCCTGGAATCCGCTAGAGCAATTCAAGGTGCTTATATTAAGGAATTAAGGCTTCTGGGGGTCCGTGGGGCAAAATGCAGGGAACCAGGAGGGCGTGGCGGGTAGGCACCCATGTACGCACAACCACTTCATGGTGGTAAGAAGTTTGACACCCGGCCCAGATCCCTCGGCACTTCCTGGAATCCGCTAGAGCATTTCTAGGTGCTTATATTAAGGAATTAAGGCGTCTAGGGGTCCGTGGGGCAAAATGCGGGGAACCAAGAGGGCGTGGCGGGTAGGCACCCATGTACCCACAACCACTTCATGGTGGTAAGAAGTTTTACACCCAGCCCAGGTCCCTCGGCCCTACCTGCAATCCGCTAGAACAATTCTAGGTGCTTATAATAAAGAATTAAGCCCTCTGGGAATCCGTGGGGCAAAATGCGGGGAACAAGGAGGGTGTGGCGGATAGACACCCATGTACGCAGAACTACCTCATGGTGGTAAGAAGTTTGACACTCGAGCCAAGTCCCTCGGCCCTTACTGGAATCCGCTAGAGCAATTCTAAGTGCTTATATTAAGGAATTAAGGCCTCTGGGAGTCCGTGGGGCAAAATGCAGGGAACCAGGAGGGCGTGGCGGATAGGCACCCATGTACGCACAACCACCTCATGGTGGTAAGAAGTTTGACACCCGGCCCAGGTCCCTTTGCCTTTCCTGGAATCCGCCAGAGCAATTCTAGGTGCTTATTTTAAGGAATTAAGGCGTGTAGGGGTCCGTGGGGCAAAATGCGGGGAACCAGGAGGGCGTGGCGGGTAGGCACCCATGTACGCACAACCTCCTCATGGTGGTAAGAAGTTTGACACTCGACGCAAGTCCCTCGGCCCTTCCTGGAATCCGCTAGAGCAATTCTAGGTGCTTATATTAAGGAATTAAGGCTTCTGGGGGTCCGTGGGGCAAAATGCAGGGAACCAGGAGGGCGTGGCGGATAGGCACCCATGTACGCACAACCACCTCATGGTGGTAAGAAGTTTGACACCCGGCCCAGGTCCCTCTGCCTTTCCTGGAATCCGCCAGAGCAATTCTAGGGGCTTATATTAAGGAATTGAGGCGTCTAGGGGTCCGTGGGGCAAAATGCAGGGAACCAGGAGGGCGTGGCGGGTAGGCACCCATGTACGCACAACCACCTCATGGTGGTAAGAAGTTTGATAACCGGCCCAGGTCCCTCTGCCTTTCCTGGAATCCGCCAGAGCAATTCTAGGTGCTTATATTAAGGAATTAAAGCCTCAGGGAGTCCGTGGGGCAAAATGCATGGAACCAGGAGGGCGTGGCGGGTAGGCACCCATGTACGCACAACCACTTCATGGTGGTAAAAAGTTTGACACCCGGCCCAGATCCCTCGGCATTTCCTGGAATCCGCTAGAGCATTTCTAGTTGCTTATATTAAGGAATTAAGGCGTCTAGGGGTCCGTGGGGCAAAATGCGGGGAACCAAGAGGGCGTGGCGGGTAGGCACCCATGTACGCACAACCACTTCATGGTGGTAAGAAGTTTCACACCCAGCCCAGGTCCCTCGGCCCTTCCTGAAATCTGCTGGAGCAATTCTAGGTGCTTATATTAAGGAATTAAGACCTCTGGGGGTCCGTGGGGCAAAATGCGGGGAACCAGGAAGGCGTGGCGGGTAGGCACCCATGTACGCACAACCACCTCATGGTGGTAAGAAGTTTGACACCCGCCCCAGGTCCCTCGGCCATTCCTGGAATCCGCTAGAGCAATTCTAAGTGCTTATATTAAGGAATTAAGGCCTCTGGGAGACCGTGGGGCAAAATGCAGGGAACCAGGAGGGCGTGGCGGATAGGCACCCATGTACTCACAACAACCACATGGTGGTAAGAAGTTTGACACCCGGCCCAGGTCCCTTTGCCTTTCCTGGAATCCGCCAGAGCAATTCTAGGTGCTTATATTAAGGAATTAAGGCGTGTAGGGGTCCGTGGGGAAAAATGCGGGGAACCAGGAGGGCGTGGCGGGTAGGCACCCATGTACGCACAACCACCTCATGGTGGTAAGAAGTTTGACACTCAACGCAAGTCCCTCGGCCCTTCCTGGAATCCGCTAGAGCAATTCAAGGTGCTTATATTAAGGAATTAAGGCTTCTGGGGGTCCGTGGGGCAAAATGCAGGGAACCAGGAGGGCGTGGCGGGTAGGCACCCATGTACGCACAACCACTTCATGGTGGTAAGAAGTTTGACACCCGGCCCAGATCCCTCGGCACTTCCTGGAATCCGCTAGAGCATTTCTAGGTGCTTATATTAAGGAATTAAGGCGTCTAGGGGTCCGTGGGGCAAAATGCGGGGAACCAAGAGGGCGTGGCGGGTAGGCACCCATGTACCCACAACCACTTCATGGTGGTAAGAAGTTTTACACCCAGCCCAGGTCCCTCGGCCCTACCTGCAATCCGCTAGAACAATTCTAGGTGCTTATAATAAAGAATTAAGCCCTCTGGGAATCCGTGGGGCAAAATGCGGGGAACAAGGAGGGTGTGGCGGATAGACACCCATGTACGCAGAACTACCTCATGGTGGTAAGAAGTTTGACACTCGAGCCAAGTCCCTCGGCCCTTACTGGAATCCGCTAGAGCAATTCTAAGTGCTTATATTAAGGAATTAAGGCCTCTGGGAGTCCGTGGGGCAAAATGCAGGGAACCAGGAGGGCGTGGCGGATAGGCACCCATGTACGCACAACCACCTCATGGTGGTAAGAAGTTTGACACCCGGCCCAGGTCCCTTTGCCTTTCCTGGAATCCGCCAGAGCAATTCTAGGTGCTTATTTTAAGGAATTAAGGCGTGTAGGGGTCCGTGGGGCAAAATGCGGGGAACCAGGAGGGCGTGGTGGGTAGGCACCCATGTACGCACAACCTCCTCATGGTGGTAAGAAGTTTGACACTCGACGCAAGTCCCTCGGCCCTTCCTGGAATCCGCTAGAGCAATTCTAGGTGCTTATATTAAGGAATTAAGGCTTCTGGGGGTCCGTGGGGCAAAATGCAGGGAACCAGGAGGGCGTGGCGGAAAGGCACCCATGTACGCAGAACTACCTCATGGTGGTAAGAAGTTTGCCACCCGGCCCAGGTCTATCGGCCCTTCCTGGAATCCGCTAGAGCAATTCTAGGTGCCTATATTAAGGAATTAAGACCTCTGTGGGTCCGTGGGGCTATATGCGGGGAACCAGGAGGGCGTGGCGGGTAGGCACCCATGTACGTACAACCACCTCATGGTGGTAAGAAGTTTGACACCCGCCCCAGGTCTCTCGGCCCTTCCTGGAATCAGCTAGAGCAATTCTAGGTGCTTATATTATGGGATTAAGGCGTGTAGGGGTCCGTGGGGCAAAATGCCGGGAACCAGGAGGGCGTGGCGGGTAGGCACCCATGTACACACAACCACCTCATGGTGGTAAGAACTTTGACACTCGACCCAAGTCCCTCGGCCCTTCCTGGAATCCGCTAGAGCAATTCTAGGTGCTTATATTAAGGAATTAAGGCATCTGGGGGTCCGTGGGGCAAAATGCAGGGAACCAGGAGGGCGTGGCGGAAAGGCACCCATGTACGCAGAACTACCTCATGGTGGTAAGAAGTTTGCCACCCGGCCCAGGTCCATCGGCCCTTCCTGGAATCCGCTAGAGCAATTCTAGGTGCTTATATTGAGGAATTAAGATCTCCGGGGGTCCGTGGGGCTAAATGCGTGGAACCAAGAGGACGTGGCGGGTAGGCACCCATGTACGCACAACCACCTCATGGTGGTAAGAAGTTTGACACCCGCCCCAGGTCCCTCGGCCCTTCCTGGAATCCGCTAGAGCAATTCTAAGTGCTTATATTAAGGAATTAAGCACTCTGGGGGACCGTGGGGCAAAATGCGGGGAACCAGGAGGGCGTGGCGGATAGGCACCCATGTACGCAGAACTACCTCATGGTGGTAAGATGATTAACACCCGGCCCAGGTCCCTCGGCCTTTCCTGGAATCCGCTAGAGCAATTCTAGGTGCTTATATTAAGGAATTAAGACCTCTGGGGGACGGTGGGGCAAAATGCGGGGAACCTGGAGGGCGTGGCGGATAGGCACCCATGTACGCAGAACTACCTCATGGTAGTAAGAAGTTTAACACACGGCCCAGGTCCCTCGGCCTTTCCTGGAACCCGCTAGAGCAATTCTAGGTGCTTATATTAAGGAATTAAGACCTTTGGGGGTCCGTGGGGCAAAATTGCGGGGAACCAGGAGGGCGTGGCGGGTAGGCAACCATGTACGCACAACCACCTCATGGTGGTAAGAAGTTTCACACCCGGCCCAGGTCCCTCGGCCCTTCCTGCAATCCGCTAGAAAAATTCTAGGTGCTTATAATAAGGAATTAAGGCCTCTGGGAGTCCGTGGGTCAAAATGCAGGGAACCAGGAGGGCGTGGCGGGTAGGCACACATGTACGCACAACCACTTCATGGTGGTAAGAAGTTTGACTCCCAGCCCAGGTCCCTCGGCCCTTCCTGAAATCTGCTGGAGCAATTCTAGGTGCTTATATTAAGGAATTAAGGCGTCTAGGGGTCCGTGGGGCAAAATGCGGGGAACCAGGAGGGCGTGGCGGGAAGGCACCCATGTACGCACAACCACCTCATGGTGGTAAGAAGTTTGACACTCGACCCAAGTCCCTCGGCCCTTCCTGGAATCCGCTAGAGCAATTCTAGGTGCTTATATTAAGGAATTAAGGCGTCTAGGGGTCCGTGGGGCAAAATGCGGGGAACCAGGAGGGCGTGGCGGGTAGGCACCCATGTACGCACAACCACCTCATGGTGGTAAGAAGTTTGACACTCGACCCAAGTCCCTCGGCCCTTCCTGGAATCCGCTAGAGCAATTCTAGGTGCTTATATTAAGGAATTAAGGCTTCTGGGGGTCCGTGGGGCAAAATGCAGGGAACCAGGAGGGTGTGGCGGAAAGGCACCCATGTACGCAGAACTACCTCATGGTGGTAAGAAGTTTGACACCCGGCCCAGGTCCCTCGGCCCTTCCTGGAATCCGCTAGAGCAATTCTAAGTGCTTATATTAAGGAATTAAGACCTCTGGGGGACGGTGGGGCAAAATGCGGGGAACCAGGAGAGCGTGGCGGGTAGGCACCCATGTACGCACAACCACCTCATGGTGGTAAGAAGTTTGACACACGGCCCAGGTCCCTCTGCCTTTCCTGGAATCCGCCAGAGCAATTCTAGGTGCTTATATTAAGGAATTAAGGCGTCTAGGGGTCCGTGGGGCAAAATGCAGGGAACCAGGAGGGCGTGGCGGGTAGGCACCCATGTACGCACAACCACTTCATGGTGGTAAGAAGTTTGACACCCGGCCCAGATCCTTCGGCACTTCCTGGAATCCGCTAGAGCATTTCTAGGTGCTTATATTAAGGAATTAAGGCGTCTAGGGGTCCGTGGGGAAAAATGCGGGGAACCAAGAGGGCGTGGCGGGTAGGCACCCATGTACGCACAACCACTTCATGGTGGTAAGAAGTTTTACACCCAGCCCAGGTCCCTCGGCCCTACCTGCAATCCGCTAGAACAATTCTAGGTGCTTATAATAAAGAATTAAGCCCTCTGGGAATCCGTGGGGCAAAATGCGGGGAACAAGGAGGGTGTGGCGGATAGACACCCATGTACGCAGAACTACCTCATGGTGGTAAGAAGTTTGACACTCGAGCCAAGTCCCTCGGCCCTTACTGGAATCCGCTAGAGCAATTCTAAGTGCTTATATTAAGGAATTAAGGCCTCTGGGAGTCCGTGAGGCAAAATGCAGGGAACCAGGAGGGCGTGGCGGATAGGCACCCATGTACGCACAACCACCTCATGGTGGTAAGAAGTTTGACACTCGACGCAAGTCCCTCGGCCCTTCCTGGAATCCGCTAGAGCAATTCTAGGTGCTTATATTAAGGAATTAAGGCTTCTGGGGGTCCGTGGGGCAAAATGCAGGGAACCAGGAGGGCGTGGCGGAAAGGCACCCATGTACGCAGAACTACCTCATGGTGGTAAGAAGTTTGCCACCCGGCCCAGGTCTATCGGCCCTTCCTGGAATCCGCTAGAGCAATTCTAGGTGCTTATATTAAGGAATTAAGACCTCTGAGGGTCCGTGGGGCTATATGCGGGGAACCAGGAGGGCGTGGCGGGTAGGCACCCATGTACGTACAACCACCTCATGGTGGTAAGAAGTTTGACACCCGCCCCAGGTCCCTCGGCCCTTCCTGGAATCAGCTAGAGCAATTCTAGGTGCTTATATTATGGGATTAAGGCGTGTAGGGGTCCGTGGGGCAAAATGCCGGGAACCAGGAGGGCGTGGCGGGTAGGCACCCATGTACACACAACCACCTCATGGTGGTAAGAACTTTGACACTCGACCCAAGTCCCTCGGCCCTTCCTGGAATCCGCTAGAGCAATTCTAGGTGCTTATATTAAGGAATTAAGGCATCTGGGGGTCCGTGGGGCAAAATGCAGGGAACCAGGAGGGCGTGGCGGAAAGGCACCCATGTACGCAGAACTACCTCATGGTGGTAAGAAGTTTGCCACCCGGCCCAGGTCCATCGGCCCTTCCTGGAATCCGCTAGAGCAATTCTAGGTGCTTATATTGAGGAATTAAGATCTCCGGGGGTCCGTGGGGCTAAATGCGTGGAACCAAGAGGACGTGGCGGGAAGGCACCCATGTACGCACAACCACCTCATGGTGGTAAGAAGTTTGACACCCGCCCCAGGTCCCTCGGCCCTTCCTGGAATCCGCTAGAGCAATTCTAAGTGCTTATATTAAGGAATTAAGCCCTCTGGGGGACCGTGGGGCAAAATGCGGGGAACCAGGAGGGCGTGGCGGATAGGCACCCATGTACGCAGAACTACCTCATGGTGGTAAGATGTTTAACACCCGGCCCAGGTCCCTCGGCCTTCCCTGGAATCCGCTAGAGCAATTCTAGGTGCTTATATTAAGGAATTAAGACCTCTGGGGGACGGTGGGGCAAAATGCGGGGAACCTGGAGGGCGTGGCGGATAGGCACCCATGTACGCAGAACTACCTCATGGTAGTAAGAAGTTTAACACACGGCCCAGGTCCCTCGGCCTTTCCTGGAATCCGCTAGAGCAATTCTAGGTGCTTATATTAAGGAATTAAGACCTTTGGGGGTCCGTGGGGCAAAATTGCGGGGAACCAGGAGGGCGTGGCGGGTAGGCAACCATGTACGCACAACCACCTCATGGTGGTAAGAAGTTTCACACCCGGCCCAGGTCCCTCGGCCCTTCCTGCAATCCGCTAGAAAAATTCTAGGTGCTTATAATAAGGAATTAAGGCCTCTGGGAGTCCGTGGGTCAAAATGCAGGGAACCAGGAGGGCGTGGCGGGTAGGCACACATGTACGCACAACCACTTCATGGTGGTAAGAAGTTTGACTCCCAGCCCAGGTCCCTCGGCCCTTCCTGAAATCTGCTGGAGCAATTCTAGGTGCTTATATTAAGGAATTAAGCCCTCTGGGGGACCGTGGGGCAAAATGCGGGGAACCAGGAGGGCGTGGCGGATAGGCACCCATGTACGCAGAACTACCTCATGGTGGTAAGATGTTTAACACCCGGCCCAGGTCCCTCGGCCTTTCCTGGAATCCGCTAGAGCAATTCTAGGTGCTTATATTAAGGAATTAAGACCTCTGGGGGACGGTGGGGCAAAATGCGGGGAACCTGGAGGGCGTGGCGGATAGGCACCCATGTACGCAGAACTACCTCATGGTAGTAAGAAGTTTAACACACGGCCCAGGTCCCTCGGCCTTTCCTGGAATCCGCTAGAGCAATTCTAGGTGCTTATATTAAGGAATTAAGACCTTTGGGGGTCCGTGGGGCAAAATTGCGGGGAACCAGGAGGGCGTGGCGGGTAGGCAACCATGTACGCACAACCACCTCATGGTGGTAAGAAGTTTCACACCCGGCCCAGGTCCCTCGGCCCTTCCTGCAATCCGCTAGAAAAATTCTAGGTGCTTATAATAAGGAATTAAGGCCTCTGGGAGTCCGTGGGTCAAAATGCAGGGAACCAGGAGGGCGTGGCGGGTAGGCACACATGTACGCACAACCACTTCATGGTGGTAAGAAGTTTGACTCCCAGCCCAGGTCCCTCGGCCCTTCCTGAAATCTGCTGGAGCAATTCTAGGTGCTTATATTAAGGAATTAAGGCGTCTAGGGGTCCGTGGGGCAAAATGCGGGGAACCAGGAGGGCGTGGCGGGTAGGCACCCATGTACGCACAACCACCTCATGGTGGTAAGAAGTTTGACACTCGACCCAAGTCCCTCGGCCCTTCCCGGAATCCGCTAGAGCAATTCTAGGTGCTTATATTAAGGAATTAAGGCTTCTGGGGGTCCGTGGGGCAAAATGCAGGGAACCAGGAGGGTGTGGCGGAAAGGCACCCATGTACGCAGAACTACCTCATGGTGGTAAGAAGTTTGACACCCGGCCCAGGTCCCTCGGCCCTTCCTGGAATCCGCTAGAGCAATTCTAAGTGCTTATATTAAGGAATTAAGACCTCTGGGGGACGGTGGGGCAAAATGCGGGGAACCAGGAGAGCGTGGCGGGTAGGCACCCATGTACGCACAACCACCTCATGGTGGTAAGAAGTTTGACACACGGCCCAGGTCCCTCTGCCTTTCCTGGAATCCGCCAGAGCAATTCTAGGTGCTTATATTAAGGAATTAAGGCGTCTAGGGGTCCGTGGGGCAAAATGCAGGGAACCAGGAGGGCGTGGCGGGTAGGCACCCATGTACGCACAACCACTTCATGGTGGTAAGAAGTTTGACACCCGGCCCAGATCCTTCGGCACTTCCTGGAATCCGCTAGAGCATTTCTAGGTGCTTATATTAAGGAATTAAGGCGTCTAGGGGTCCGTGGGGAAAAATGCGGGGAACCAAGAGGGCGTGGCGGGTAGGCACCCATGTACGCACAACCACTTCATGGTGGTAAGAAGTTTGACTCCCAGCCCAGGTCCCTCGGCCCTTCCTGAAATCTGCTGGAGCAATTCTAGGTGCTTATATTAAGGAATTAAGCCCTCTGGGGGACCGTGGGGCAAAATGCGGGGAACCAGGAGGGCGTGGCGGATAGGCACCCATGTACGCAGAACTACCTCATGGTGGTAAGATGTTTAACACCCGGCCCAGGTCCCTCGGCCTTTCCTGGAATCCGCTAGAGCAATTCTAGGTGCTTATATTAAGGAATTAAGACCTCTGGGGGACGGTGGGGCAAAATGCGGGGAACCTGGAGGGCGTGGCGGATAGGCACCCATGTACGCAGAACTACCTCATGGTAGTAAGAAGTTTAACACACGGCCCAGGTCCCTCGGCCTTTCCTGGAATCCGCTAGAGCAATTCTAGGTGCTTATATTAAGGAATTAAGACCTTTGGGGGTCCGTGGGGCAAAATTGCGGGGAACCAGGAGGGCGTGGCGGGTAGGCAACCATGTACGCACAACCACCTCATGGTGGTAAGAAGTTTCACACCCGGCCCAGGTCCCTCGGCCCTTCCTGCAATCCGCTAGAAAAATTCTAGGTGCTTATAATAAGGAATTAAGGCCTCTGGGAGTCCGTGGGTCAAAATGCAGGGAACCAGGAGGGCGTGGCGGGTAGGCACACATGTACGCACAACCACTTCATGGTGGTAAGAAGTTTGACTCCCAGCCCAGGTCCCTCGGCCCTTCCTGAAATCTGCTGGAGCAATTCTAGGTGCTTATATTAAGGAATTAAGGCGTCTAGGGGTCCGTGGGGCAAAATGCGGGGAACCAGGAGGGCGTGGCGGGTAGGCACCCATGTACGCACAACCACCTCATGGTGGTAAGAAGTTTGACACTCGACCCAAGTCCCTCGGCCCTTCCTGGAATCCGCTAGAGCAATTCTAGGTGCTTATATTAAGGAATTAAGGCTTCTGGGGGTCCGTGGGGCAAAATGCAGGGAACCAGGAGGGTGTGGCGGAAAGGCACCCATGTACGCAGAACTACCTCATGGTGGTAAGAAGTTTGACACCCGGCCCAGGTCCCTCGGCCCTTCCTGGAATCCGCTAGAGCAATTCTAAGTGCTTATATTAAGGAATTAAGACCTCTGGGGGACGGTGGGGCAAAATGCGGGGAACCAGGAGAGCGTGGCGGGTAGGCACCCATGTACGCACAACCACCTCATGGTGGTAAGAAGTTTGACACACGGCCCAGGTCCCTCTGCCTTTCCTGGAATCCGCCAGAGCAATTCTAGGTGCTTATATTAAGGAATTAAGGCGTCTAGGGGTCCGTGGGGCAAAATGCAGGGAACCAGGAGGGCGTGGCGGGTAGGCACCCATGTACGCACAACCACTTCATGGTGGTAAGAAGTTTGACACCCGGCCCAGATCCTTCGGCACTTCCTGGAATCCGCTAGAGCATTTCTAGGTGCTTATATTAAGGAATTAAGGCGTCTAGGGGTCCGTGGGGAAAAATGCGGGGAACCAAGAGGGCGTGGCGGGTAGGCACCCATGTACGCACAACCACCTCATAGTGGTAAGAAGTTTGACACCCGCCCCAGGTCCCTCGGCCATTCCTGGAAACCGCTAGAGCAATTCTAAGTCCTTATATTAAGGAATTAAGGCCTCTGGGAGTCCGTGGGGCAAAATGCAGGGAACAAGGAGGGCGTGGCTGATAGGCACCCATGTACGCATAACCACCTCATCGTGGTAAGAAGTTTGACACCCGCCCCAGGTCCCTCGGCCCTTCCTGGAATCCGCTAGAGCAATTCTAAGTGCTTATATTAAGGAATTAATGCCTCTGGGAGTTCGTGAGGCAAAATGCAGGGAACCAGGAGGGCGTGGCGGATAGGCACCCATGTACGCACAACCACCTCATGGTCGTAAGAAGTTTGACACCCGGCCCAGGTCCCTCTGCCTTTCCTGGAATCCGCCAGAGCAATTCTAGGTGCTTATATTGAGGAATTAAGATCTCCGGGGGTCCGTGGGGCTAAATGCGCGGAACCAGGAGGGCGTGGCGGGTAGGCACCCATGTACGTACAACCACCTCATGGTGGTAAGAAGTTTGACACCCGCCCCAGGTCCCTCGGCCCTTCCTGGAATCCGCTAGAGCAATTCTAAGTGCTTATATTAAGGAATTAAGGCTTCTGGGGGTCCGTGGGGCAAAATGCAGGGAACAAGGAGGGCGTGGCGGGTAGGCACCCATGTACGCACAACCACCTCATGGTGGTAAAAGTTTGACACCCGCCCCAGGTCCCTCGGCTCTTCCTGGAATCCGCTAGAGCAATTCTAAGTGCTTATATTAAGGAATTAAGCCTTCTGGCGGACCGTGGGGCAAAATGCGGGGAACCAGGAGGACGTGGCGGATAGGCACCCATGTACGCAGAACTACCTCATGGTGGTAAGAAGTTTAACACCCTGCCCAGGTCCCTCGGCCCTTCCTGAAATCTGCTGGAGCAATTCTAGGTGCTTATATTAAGGAATTAAGACCTCTGGGGGTCCGTGGGGCAAAATGAGGGGAACCAGGAAGGCGTGGCGGGTAGGCACCCATGTACGCACAACCACCTCATGGTGGTAAGAAGTTTGACACCCGGCCCAGGTCCCTCTGCCTTTCCTGGAATCCGCCAGAGCAATTCTAGGTGCTTATATTAAGGAATTAAGGCGTCTAGGGGTCCTTGGGGCAAAATGCGGGGAACCAGGAGGGCGTGGCGGGTAGGCACTCATGTACGCACAACCACCTCATGGTGGTAAGAAGTTTGACACCCGCCCCAGGTCCCTCGGCCCTTCCTGGAATCCGCTAGAGCAATTCTAAGTGCTTATATTAAAGAATTAAGGCCTCAGGGAGTCCGTGGGGCAAAATGCAGGGAACCAGGAGGGCGTGCCGGGTAGGCACCCATGTACGCACAACCACTTCATGGTGGTAAGAAGTTTGACACCCGGCCCAGATCCCTCGGCACTTCCTGGAATCCGCTAGAGCATTTCTAGGTGCTTATATTAAGGAATTAAGGCGTCTAGGGGTCCGTGGGGCAAAATGCGGGGAACCATGAGGGCGTGGCGGGTAGGCACTCATGTACGCACAACCACTTCATGGTGGTAAGAAGTTTGACACCCAGCCCAGGTCTCTCGGCCTTTCCTGCAATCCACTAGAACAATTCTAGGTGCTTATATTAAAGAATTAAGCCCTCTGGGAATCCGTGGGGCAAAATGCGGGGAACAAGGAGGGTGTGGCGGATAGACACCCATGTACGCACAACCACTTCATGGTGGTAAGAAGTTTGACACCCGGCCCAGATCCCTAGGCACTTCCTGGAATCCACTAGAGCATTTCTAGGTGCTTATATTAAGGAATTAAGCCCTCTGGCGGACCGTGGGGCAAAATGCGGGGAACCAGGAGGACGTGGCGGATAGGCACCCATGTACGCAGAACTACCTCATGGTGGTAAGAAGTTTAACACCCAGCCCAGGGTCCTCGGCCCTTCCTGGAATCCGCTAGAGCAATTCTAAGTGCTTATATTAAGGAATTAAGGCCTCTGGGAGTCCGTGGGGCAAAATGCAGGGAACCAGGAGGGCGTGGCGGATAGGCACCCATGTACGCACAACCACCTCATGGTGGTAAGAAGTTTCACACCCAGCCCAGGTCCCTCGGCCCTTCCTGAAATCTGCTGGAGCAATTCTAGGTGCTTATATTAAGGAATTAAGACCTCTGGGGTTCCGTGGGGCAAAATGAGGGGAACCAGGAAGGCGTGGCGGGTAGGCACCCATGTACGCACAACCACCTCATGGTGGTAAGAAGTTTGACACCCGGCCCAGGTCCCTCTGCCTTTCCTGGAATCCGCCAGAGCAATTCTAGGTGCTTATATTAAGGAATTGAGGCGTCTAGGGGACCGTGGGGCAAAATGCGTGGAACCAGGAGGGCGTGGCGGGTAGGCACCCATGTACGCACAACCACCTCATGGTGGTAAGAAGTTTGACAACCGGCCCAGGTCCCTCTGCCTTTCCTGGAATCCGCCAGAGCAATTCTAGGTGCTTATATTGAGGAATTAAGATCTCCGGGGGTCCGTGGGGCTAAATGCGCGGAACCAGGAGGGCGTGGCGGGTAGGCACCCATGTACGTACAACCACCTCATGGTGGTAAGAAGTTTGACACCCGCCCCAGGTCCCTCGGCCCTTCCTGGAATCCGCTAGAGCAATTCTAAGTGCTTATATTAAGGAATTAAGGCTTCTGGGGGTCCGTGGGGCAAAATGCAGGGAACAAGGAGGGCGTGGCGGGTAGGCACCCATGTACGCACAACCACCTCATGGTGGTAAGAAGTTTGACACCCGCCCCAGGTCCCTCGGCTCTTCCTGGAATCCGCTAGAGCAATTCTAAGTGCTTATATTAAGGAATTAAGCCTTCTGGCGGACCGTGGGGCAAAATGCGGGGAACCAGGAGGACGTGGCGGATAGGCACCCATGTACGCAGAACTACCTCATGGTGGTAAGAAGTTTAACACCCTGCCCAGGTCCCTCGGCCCTTCCTGAAATCTGCTGGAGCAATTCTAGGTGCTTATATTAAGGAATTAAGACCTCTGGGGGTCCGTGGGGCAAAATGAGGGGAACCAGGAAGGCGTGGCGGGTAGGCACCCATGTACGCACAACCACCTCATGGTGGTAAGAAGTTTGACACCCGGCCCAGGTCCCTCTGCCTTTCCTGGAATCCGCCAGAGCAATTCTAGGTGCTTATATTAAGGAATTAAGGCGTCTAGGGGTCCTTGGGGCAAAATGCGGGGAACCAGGAGGGCGTGGCGGGTAGGCACCCATGTACGCACAACCACCTCATGGTGGTAAGAAGTTTGACACCCGCCCCAGGTCCCTCGGCCCTTCCTGGAATCCGCTAGAGCAATTCTAAGTGCTTATATTAAAGAATTAAGGCCTCAGGGAGTCCGTGGGGCAAAATGCAGGGAACCAGGAGGGCGTGCCGGGTAGGCACCCATGTACGCACAACCACTTCATGGTGGTAAGAAGTTTGACACCCGGCCCAGATCCCTCGGCACTTCCTGGAATCCGCTAGAGCATTTCTAGGTGCTTATATTAAGGAATTAAGGCGTCTAGGGGTCCGTGGGGCAAAATGCGGGGAACCATGAGGGCGTGGCGGGTAGGCACTCATGTACGCACAACCACTTCATGGTGGTAAGAAGTTTGACACCCAGCCCAGGTCCCTCGGCCTTTCCTGCAATCCACTAGAACAATTCTAGGTGCTTATATTAAAGAATTAAGCCCTCTGGGAATCCGTGGGGCAAAATGCGGGGAACAAGGAGGGTGTGGCGGATAGACACCCATGTACGCACAACCACTTCATGGTGGTAAGAAGTTTGACACCCGACCCAGATCCCTAGGCACTTCCTGGAATCCGCTAGAGCATTTCTAGGTGCTTATATTAAGGAATTAAGCCCTCTGGCGGACCGTGGGGCAAAATGCGGGGAACCAGGAGGACGTGGCGGATAGGCACCCATGTACGCAGAACTACCTCATGGTGGTAAGAAGTTTAACACCCAGCCCAGGTCCCTCGGCCCTTCCTGGAATCCGCTAGAGAAATTCTAAGTGCTTATATTAAGGAATTAAGGCCTCTGGGAGTCCGTGGGGCAAAATGCAGGGAACCAGGAGGGCGTGGCGGATAGGCACCCATGTACGCACAACCACCTCATGGTGGTAAGAAGTTTCACACCCAGCCCAGGTCCCTCGGCCCTTCCTGAAATCTGCTGGAGCAATTCTAGGTGCTTATATTAAGGAATTAAGACCTCTGGGGGTCCGTGGGGCAAAATGAGGGGAACCAGGAAGGCGTGGCGGGTAGGCACCCATGTACGCACAACCACCTCATGGTGGTAAGAAGTTTGACACCCGGCCCAGGTCCCTCTGCCTTTCCTGGAATCCGCCAGAGCAATTCTAGGTGCTTATATTAAGGAATTGAGGCGTCTAGGGGTCCGTGGGGCAAAATGCGTGGAACCAGGAGGGCGTGGCGGGTAGGCACCCATGTACGCACAACCACCTCATGGTGGTAAGAAGTTTGACAACCGGCCCAGGTCCCTCTGCCTTTCCTGGAATCCGCCAGAGCAATTCTAGGTGCTTATATTAAGGAATTGAGGCGTCTAGGGGTCCGTGGGGCAAAATGCGTGGAACCAGGAGGGCGTGGCGGGTAGGCACCCATGTACGCACAACCACTTCATGGTGGTAAGAAGTTTGACACCCGGCCCAGATCCCTCGGCACTTCCTGGAATCCGCTAGAGCATTTCTAGGTGCTTATATTAAGGAATTAAGGCGTCTAGGGGTCCGTGGGGCAAAATGCGGGGAACCAAGAGGGCGTGGCGGGTAGGCATCCATGTACGCAGAACTACCTCATGGTAGTAAGAAGTTTAACACACGGCCCAGGTCCCTCGGCCTTTCCTGGAATCCGCTAGAGCAATTCTAGGTGCTTATATTAAGGAATTAAGACCTTTGGGGGTCCGTGGGGCAAAATGCAGGGAACCAGGAGGGTGTGGCGGAAAGGCACCCATGTACGCAGAACTACCTCATGGTGGTAAGAAGTTTGACACCCGGCCCAGGTCCCTCGGCCCTTCCTGGAATCCGCTAGAGCAATTCTAAGTGCTTATATTAAGGAATTAAGACCTCTGGGGGACGGTGGGGCAAAATGCGGGGAACCAGGAGGGCGTGGCGGGTAGGCACACATGTACGCACAACCACTTCATGGTGGTAAGAAGTTTGACTCCCAGCCCAGGTCCCTCGGCCCTTCCTGAAATCTGCTGGAGCAATTCTAGGTGCTTATATTAAGGAATTAAGGCGTCTAGGGGTCCGTGGGGCAAAATGCGGGGAACCAGGAGGGCGTGGCGGGTAGGCACCCATGTACGCACAACCACCTCATGGTGGTAAGAAGTTTGACACTCGACCCAAGTCCCTCGGCCCTTCCTGGAATCCGCTAGAGCAATTCTAGGTGCTTATATTAAGGAATTAAGGCTTCTGGGGGTCCGTGGGGCAAAATGCAGGGAACCAGGAGGGTGTGGCGGAAAGGCACCCATGTACGCAGAACTACCTCATGGTGGTAAGAAGTTTGACACACGGCCCAGGTCCCTCTGCCTTTCCTGGAATCCGCCAGAGCAATTCTAGGTGCTTATATTAAGGAATTAAGGCGTCTAGGGGTCCGTGGGGCAAAATGCAGGGAACCAGGAGGGCGTGGCGGGTAGGCACCCATGTACGCACAACCACTTCATGGTGGTAAGAAGTTTGACACCCGGCCCAGATCCTTCGGCACTTCCTGGAATCCGCTAGAGCATTTCTAGGTGCTTATATTAAGGAATTAAGGCGTCTAGGGGTCCGTGGGGAAAAATGCGGGGAACCAAGAGGGCGTGGCGGGTAGGCACCCATGTACGCACAACCACTTCATGGTGGTAAGAAGTTTTACACCCAGCCCAGGTCCCTCGGCCCTACCTGCAATCCGCTAGAACAATTCTAGGTGCTTATAATAAAGAATTAAGCCCTCTGGGAATCCGTGGGGCAAAATGCGGGGAACAAGGAGGGTGTGGCGGATAGACACCCATGTACGCAGAACTACCTCATGGTGGTAAGAAGTTTGACACTCGAGCCAAGTCCCTCGGCCCTTACTGGAATCCGCTAGAGCAATTCTAAGTGCTTATATTAAGGAATTAAGGCCTCTGGGAGTCCGTGGGGCAAAATGCAGGGAACCAGGAGGGCGTGGCGGATAGGCACCCATGTACGCACAACCACCTCATGGTGGTAAGAAGTTTGACACTCGACGCAAGTCCCTCGGCCCTTCCTGGAATCCGCTAGAGCAATTCTAGGTGCTTATATTAAGGAATTAAGGCTTCTGGGGGTCCGTGGGGCAAAATGCAGGGAACCAGGAGGGCGTGGCGGAAAGGCACCCATGTACGCAGAACTACCTCATGGTGGTAAGAAGTTTGCCACCCGGCCCAGGTCTATCGGCCCTTCCTGGAATCCGCTAGAGCAATTCTAGGTGCTTATATTAAGGAATTAAGACCTCTGAGGGTCCGTGGGGCTATATGCGGGGAACCAGGAGGGCGTGGCGGGTAGGCACCCATGTACGTACAACCACCTCATGGTGGTAAGAAGTTTGACACCCGCCCCAGGTCCCTCGGCCCTTCCTGGAATCAGCTAGAGCAATTCTAGGTGCTTATATTATGGGATTAAGGCGTGTAGGGGTCCGTGGGGCAAAATGCCGGGAACCAGGAGGGCGTGGCGGGTAGGCACCCATGTACACACAACCACCTCATGGTGGTAAGAACTTTGACACTCGACCCAAGTCCCTCGGCCCTTCCTGGAATCCGCTAGAGCAATTCTAGGTGCTTATATTAAGGAATTAAGGCATCTGGGGGTCCGTGGGGCAAAATGCAGGGAACCAGGAGGGCGTGGCGGAAAGGCACCCATGTACGCAGAACTACCTCATGGTGGTAAGAAGTTTGCCACCCGGCCCAGGTCCATCGGCCCTTCCTGGAATCCGCTAGAGCAATTCTAGGTGCTTATATTGAGGAATTAAGATCTCCGGGGGTCCGTGGGGCTAAATGCGTGGAACCAAGAGGACGTGGCGGGAAGGCACCCATGTACGCACAACCACCTCATGGTGGTAAGAAGTTTGACACCCGCCCCAGGTCCCTCGGCCCTTCCTGGAATCCGCTAGAGCAATTCTAAGTGCTTATATTAAGGAATTAAGCCCTCTGGGGGACTGTGGGGCAAAATGCGGGGAACCAGGAGGGCGTGGCGGATAGGCACCCATGTACGCAGAACTACCTCATGGTGGTAAGATGTTTAACACCCGGCCCAGGTCCCTCGGCCTTTCCTGGAATCCGCTAGAGCAATTCTAGGTGCTTATATTAAGGAATTGAGACCTCTGGGGGACGGTGGGGCAAAATGCGGGGAACCTGGAGGGCGTGGCGGATAGGCACCCATGTACGCAGAACTACCTCATGGTAGTAAGAAGTTTAACACACGGCCCAGGTCCCTCGGCCTTTCCTGGAATCCGCTAGAGCAATTCTAGGTGCTTATATTAAGGAATTAAGACCTTTGGGGGTCCGTGGGGCAAAATTGCGGGGAACCAGGAGGGCGTGGCCGGTAGGCAACCATGTACGCACAACCACCTCATGGTGGTAAGAAGTTTCACACCCGGCCCAGGTCCCTCGGCCCTTCCTGCAATCCGCTAGAAAAATTCTAGGTGCTTATAATAAGGAATTAAGGCCTCTGGGAGTCCGTGGGTCAAAATGCAGGGAACCAGGAGGGCGTGGCGGGTAGGCACACATGTACGCACAACCACTTCATGGTGGTAAGAAGTTTGACTCCCAGCCCAGGTCCCTCGGCCCTTCCTGAAATCTGCTGGAGCAATTCTAGGTGCTTATATTAAGGAATTAAGGCGTCTAGGGGTCCGTGGGGCAAAATGCGGGGAACCAGGAGGGCGTGGCGGGTAGGCACCCATGTACGCACAACCACCTCATGGTGGTAAGAAGTTTGACACTCGACCCAAGTCCCTCGGCCCTTCCTGGAATCCGCTAGAGCAATTCTAGGTGCTTATATTGAGGAATTAAGATCTCCGGGGGTCCGTGGGGCTAAATGCGTGGAACCAAGAGGACGTGGCGGGAAGGCACCCATGTACGCACAACCACCTCATGGTGGTAAGAAGTTTGACACCCGCCCCAGGTCCCTCGGCCCTTCCTGGAATCCGCTAGAGCAATTCTAAGTGCTTATATTAAGGAATTAAGCCCTCTGGGGGACTGTGGGGCAAAATGCGGGGAACCAGGAGGGCGTGGCGGATAGGCACCCATGTACGCAGAACTACCTCATGGTGGTAAGATGTTTAACACCCGGCCCAGGTCCCTCGGCCTTTCCTGGAATCCGCTAGAGCAATTCTAGGTGCTTATATTAAGGAATTGAGACCTCTGGGGGACGGTGGGGCAAAATGCGGGGAACCTGGAGGGTGTGGCGGAAAGGCACCCATGTACGCAGAACTACCTCATGGTGGTAAGAAGTTTGACACCCGGCCCAGGTCCCTCGGCCCTTCCTGGAATCCGCTAGAGCAATTCTAAGTGCTTATATTAAGGAATTAAGACCTCTGGGGGACGGTGGGGCAAAATGCGGGGAACCAGGAGAGCGTGGCGGGTAGGCACCCATGTACGCACAACCACCTCATGGTGGTAAGAAGTTTGACACACGGCCCAGGTCCCTCTGCCTTTCCTGGAATCCGCCAGAGCAATTCTAGGTGCTTATATTAAGGAATTAAGGCGTCTAGGGGTCCGTGGGGCAAAATGCAGGGAACCAGGAGGGCGTGGCGGGTAGGCACCCATGTACGCACAACCACTTCATGGTGGTAAGAAGTTTGACACCCGGCCCAGATCCTTCGGCACTTCCTGGAATCCGCTAGAGCATTTCTAGGTGCTTATATTAAGGAATTAAGGCGTCTAGGGGTCCGTGGGGAAAAATGCGGGGAACCAAGAGGGCGTGGCGGGTAGGCACCCATGTACGCACAACCACTTCATGGTGGTAAGAAGTTTTACACCCAGCCCAGGTCCCTCGGCCCTACCTGCAATCCGCTAGAACAATTCTAGGTGCTTATAATAAAGAATTAAGCCCTCTGGGAATCCGTGGGGCAAAATGCGGGGAACAAGGAGGGTGTGGCGGATAGACACCCATGTACGCAGAACTACCTCATGGTGGTAAGAAGTTTGACACTCGAGCCAAGTCCCTCGGCCCTTACTGGAATCCGCTAGAGCAATTCTAAGTGCTTATATTAAGGAATTAAGGCCTCTGGGAGTCCGTGGGGCAAAATGCAGGGAACCAGGAGGGCGTGGCGGATAGGCACCCATGTACGCACAACCACCTCATGGTGGTAAGAAGTTTGACACTCGACGCAAGTCCCTCGGCCCTTCCTGGAATCCGCTAGAGCAATTCTAGGTGCTTATATTAAGGAATTAAGGCTTCTGGGGGTCCGTGGGGCAAAATGCAGGGAACCAGGAGGGCGTGGCGGAAAGGCACCCATGTACGCAGAACTACCTCATGGTGGTAAGAAGTTTGCCACCCGGCCCAGGTCTATCGGCCCTTCCTGGAATCCGCTAGAGCAATTCTAGGTGCTTATATTAAGGAATTAAGACCTCTGAGGGTCCGTGGGGCTATATGCGGGGAACCAGGAGGGCGTGGCGGGTAGGCACCCATGTACGTACAACCACCTCATGGTGGTAAGAAGTTTGACACCCGCCCCAGGTCCCTCGGCCCTTCCTGGAATCAGCTAGAGCAATTCTAGGTGCTTATATTATGGGATTAAGGCGTGTAGGGGTCCGTGGGGCAAAATGCCGGGAACCAGGAGGGCGTGGCGGGTAGGCACCCATGTACACACAACCACCTCATGGTGGTAAGAACTTTGACACTCGACCCAAGTCCCTCGGCCCTTCCTGGAATCCGCTAGAGCAATTCTAGGTGCTTATATTAAGGAATTAAGGCATCTGGGGGTCCGTGGGGCAAAATGCAGGGAACCAGGAGGGCGTGGCGGAAAGGCACCCATGTACGCAGAACTACCTCATGGTGGTAAGAAGTTTGCCACCCGGCCCAGGTCCATCGGCCCTTCCTGGAATCCGCTAGAGCAATTCTAGGTGCTTATATTGAGGAATTAAGATCTCCGGGGGTCCGTGGGGCTAAATGCGTGGAACCAAGAGGACGTGGCGGGAAGGCACCCATGTACGCACAACCACCTCATGGTGGTAAGAAGTTTGACACCCGCCCCAGGTCCCTCGGCCCTTCCTGGAATCCGCTAGAGCAATTCTAAGTGCTTATATTAAGGAATTAAGCCCTCTGGGGGACTGTGGGGCAAAATGCGGGGAACCAGGAGGGCGTGGCGGATAGGCACCCATGTACGCAGAACTACCTCATGGTGGTAAGATGTTTAACACCCGGCCCAGGTCCCTCGGCCTTTCCTGGAATCCGCTAGAGCAATTCTAGGTGCTTATATTAAGGAATTGAGACCTCTGGGGGACGGTGGGGCAAAATGCGGGGAACCTGGAGGGCGTGGCGGATAGGCACCCATGTACGCAGAACTACCTCATGGTAGTAAGAAGTTTAACACACGGCCCAGGTCCCTCGGCCTTTCCTGGAATCCGCTAGAGCAATTCTAGGTGCTTATATTAAGGAATTAAGACCTTTGGGGGTCCGTGGGGCAAAATTGCGGGGAACCAGGAGGGCGTGGCCGGTAGGCAACCATGTACGCACAACCACCTCATGGTGGTAAGAAGTTTCACACCCGGCCCAGGTCCCTCGGCCCTTCCTGCAATCCGCTAGAAAAATTCTAGGTGCTTATAATAAGGAATTAAGGCCTCTGGGAGTCCGTGGGTCAAAATGCAGGGAACCAGGAGGGCGTGGCGGGTAGGCACACATGTACGCACAACCACTTCATGGTGGTAAGAAGTTTGACTCCCAGCCCAGGTCCCTCGGCCCTTCCTGAAATCTGCTGGAGCAATTCTAGGTGCTTATATTAAGGAATTAAGGCGTCTAGGGGTCCGTGGGGCAAAATGCGGGGAACCAGGAGGGCGTGGCGGGTAGGCACCCATGTACGCACAACCACCTCATGGTGGTAAGAAGTTTGACACTCGACCCAAGTCCCTCGGCCCTTCCTGGAATCCGCTAGAGCAATTCTAGGTGCTTATATTGAGGAATTAAGATCTCCGGGGGTCCGTGGGGCTAAATGCGTGGAACCAAGAGGACGTGGCGGGAAGGCACCCATGTACGCACAACCACCTCATGGTGGTAAGAAGTTTGACACCCGCCCCAGGTCCCTCGGCCCTTCCTGGAATCCGCTAGAGCAATTCTAAGTGCTTATATTAAGGAATTAAGCCCTCTGGGGGACTGTGGGGCAAAATGCGGGGAACCAGGAGGGCGTGGCGGATAGGCACCCATGTACGCAGAACTACCTCATGGTGGTAAGATGTTTAACACCCGGCCCAGGTCCCTCGGCCTTTCCTGGAATCCGCTAGAGCAATTCTAGGTGCTTATATTAAGGAATTGAGACCTCTGGGGGACGGTGGGGCAAAATGCGGGGAACCTGGAGGGTGTGGCGGAAAGGCACCCATGTACGCAGAACTACCTCATGGTGGTAAGAAGTTTGACACCCGGCCCAGGTCCCTCGGCCCTTCCTGGAATCCGCTAGAGCAATTCTAAGTGCTTATATTAAGGAATTAAGACCTCTGGGGGACGGTGGGGCAAAATGCGGGGAACCAGGAGAGCGTGGCGGGTAGGCACCCATGTACGCACAACCACCTCATGGTGGTAAGAAGTTTGACACACGGCCCAGGTCCCTCTGCCTTTCCTGGAATCCGCCAGAGCAATTCTAGGTGCTTATATTAAGGAATTAAGGCGTCTAGGGGTCCGTGGGGCAAAATGCAGGGAACCAGGAGGGCGTGGCGGGTAGGCACCCATGTACGCACAACCACTTCATGGTGGTAAGAAGTTTGACACCCGGCCCAGATCCTTCGGCACTTCCTGGAATCCGCTAGAGCATTTCTAGGTGCTTATATTAAGGAATTAAGGCGTCTAGGGGTCCGTGGGGAAAAATGCGGGGAACCAAGAGGGCGTGGCGGGTAGGCACCCATGTACGCACAACCACTTCATGGTGGTAAGAAGTTTTACACCCAGCCCAGGTCCCTCGGCCCTACCTGCAATCCGCTAGAACAATTCTAGGTGCTTATAATAAAGAATTAAGCCCTCTGGGAATCCGTGGGGCAAAATGCGGGGAACAAGGAGGGTGTGGCGGATAGACACCCATGTACGCAGAACTACCTCATGGTGGTAAGAAGTTTGACACTCGAGCCAAGTCCCTCGGCCCTTACTGGAATCCGCTAGAGCAATTCTAAGTGCTTATATTAAGGAATTAAGGCCTCTGGGAGTCCGTGGGGCAAAATGCAGGGAACCAGGAGGGCGTGGCGGATAGGCACCCATGTACGCACAAGCACCTCATGGTGGTAAGAAGTTTGACACTCGACGCAAGTCCCTCGGCCCTTCCTGGAATCCGCTAGAGCAATTCTAGGTGCTTATATTAAGGAATTAAGGCTTCTGGGGGTCCGTGGGGCAAAATGCAGGGAACCAGGAGGGCGTGGCGGAAAGGCACCCATGTACGCAGAACTACCTCATGGTGGTAAGAAGTTTGCCACCCGGCCCAGGTCTATCGGCCCTTCCTGGAATCCGCTAGAGCAATTCTAGGTGCTTATATTAAGGAATTAAGACCTCTGAGGGTCCGTGGGGCTATATGCGGGGAACCAGGAGGGCGTGGCGGGTAGGCACCCATGTACGTACAACCACCTCATGGTGGTAAGAAGTTTGACACCCGCCCCAGGTCCCTCGGCCCTTCCTGGAATCAGCTAGAGCAATTCTAGGTGCTTATATTATGGGATTAAGGCGTGTAGGGGTCCGTGGGGCAAAATGCCGGGAACCAGGAGGGCGTGGCGGGTAGGCACCCATGTACACACAACCACCTCATGGTGGTAAGAACTTTGACACTCGACCCAAGTCCCTCGGCCCTTCCTGGAATCCGCTAGAGCAATTCTAGGTGCTTATATTAAGGAATTAAGGCATCTGGGGGTCCGTGGGGCAAAATGCAGGGAACCAGGAGGGCGTGGCGGAAAGGCACCCATGTACGCAGAACTACCTCATGGTGGTAAGAAGTTTGCCACCCGGCCCAGGTCCATCGGCCCTTCCTGGAATCCGCTAGAGCAATTCTAGGTGCTTATATTGAGGAATTAAGATCTCCGGGGGTCCGTGGGGCTAAATGCGTGGAACCAAGAGGACGTGGCGGAAGGCACCCATGTACGCACAACCACCTCATGGTGGTAAGAAGTTTGACACCCGCCCCAGGTCCCTCGGCCCTTCCTGGAATCCGCTAGAGCAATTCTAAGTGCTTATATTAAGGAATTAAGCCCTCTGGGGGACTGTGGGGCAAAATGCGGGGAACCAGGAGGGCGTGGCGGATAGGCACCCATGTACGCAGAACTACCTCATGGTGGTAAGATGTTTAACACCCGGCCCAGGTCCCTCGGCCTTTCCTGGAATCCGCTAGAGCAATTCTAGGTGCTTATATTAAGGAATTGAGACCTCTGGGGGACGGTGGGGCAAAATGCGGGGAACCTGGAGGGCGTGGCGGATAGGCACCCATGTACGCAGAACTACCTCATGGTAGTAAGAAGTTTAACACACGGCCCAGGTCCCTCGGCCTTTCCTGGAATCCGCTAGAGCAATTCTAGGTGCTTATATTAAGGAATTAAGACCTTTGGGGGTCCGTGGGGCAAAATTGCGGGGAACCAGGAGGGCGTGGCCGGTAGGCAACCATGTACGCACAACCACCTCATGGTGGTAAGAAGTTTCACACCCGGCCCAGGTCCCTCGGCCCTTCCTGCAATCCGCTAGAAAAATTCTAGGTGCTTATAATAAGGAATTAAGGCCTCTGGGAGTCCGTGGGTCAAAATGCAGGGAACCAGGAGGGCGTGGCGGGTAGGCACACATGTACGCACAACCACTTCATGGTGGTAAGAAGTTTGACTCCCAGCCCAGGTCCCTCGGCCCTTCCTGAAATCTGCTGGAGCAATTCTAGGTGCTTATATTAAGGAATTAAGGCGTCTAGGGGTCCGTGGGGCAAAATGCGGGGAACCAGGAGGGCGTGGCGGGTAGGCACCCATGTACGCACAACCACCTCATGGTGGTAAGAAGTTTGACACTCGACCCAAGTCCCTCGGCCCTTCCTGGAATCCGCTAGAGCAATTCTAGGTGCTTATATTAAGGAATTAAGGCTTCTGGGGGTCCGTGGGGCAAAATGCAGGGAACCAGGAGGGTGTGGCGGAAAGGCACCCATGTACGCAGAACTACCTCATGGTGGTAAGAAGTTTGACACCCGGCCCAGGTCCCTCGGCCCTTCCTGGAATCCGCTAGAGCAATTCTAAGTGCTTATATTAAGGAATTAAGACCTCTGGGGGACGGTGGGGCAAAATGCGGGGAACCAGGAGAGCGTGGCGGGTAGGCACCCATGTACGCACAACCACCTCATGGTGGTAAGAAGTTTGACACACGGCCCAGGTCCCTCTGCCTTTCCTGGAATCCGCCAGAGCAATTCTAGGTGCTTATATTAAGGAATTAAGGCGTCTAGGGGTCCGTGGGGCAAAATGCAGGGAACCAGGAGGGCGTGGCGGGTAGGCACCCATGTACGCACAACCACTTCATGGTGGTAAGAAGTTTGACACCCGGCCCAGATCCTTCGGCACTTCCTGGAATCCGCTAGAGCATTTCTAGGTGCTTATATTAAGGAATTAAGGCGTCTAGGGGTCCGTGGGGAAAAATGCGGGGAACCAAGAGGGCGTGGCGGGTAGGCACCCATGTACGCACAACCACCTCATAGTGGTAAGAAGTTTGACACCCGCCCCAGGTCCCTCGGCCATTCCTGGAAACCGCTAGAGCAATTCTAAGTCCTTATATTAAGGAATTAAGGCCTCTGGGAGTCCGTGGGGCAAAATGCAGGGAACAAGGAGGGCGTGGCTGATAGGCACCCATGTACGCATAACCACCTCATCGTGGTAAGAAGTTTGACACCCGCCCCAGGTCCCTCGGCCCTTCCTGGAATCCGCTAGAGCAATTCTAAGTGCTTATATTAAGGAATTAATGCCTCTGGGAGTTCGTGAGGCAAAATGCAGGGAACCAGGAGGGCGTGGCGGATAGGCACCCATGTACGCACAACCACCTCATGGTGGTAAGAAGTTTGACACCCGGCCCAGGTCCCTCTGCCTTTCCTGGAATCCGCCAGAGCAATTCTAGGTGCTTATATTGAGGAATTAAGATCTCCGGGGGTCCGTGGGGCTAAATGCGCGGAACCAGGAGGGCGTGGCGGGTAGGCACCCATGTACGTACAACCACCTCATGGTGGTAAGAAGTTTGACACCCGCCCCAGGTCCCTCGGCCCTTCCTGGAATCCGCTAGAGCAATTCTAAGTGCTTATATTAAGGAATTAAGGCTTCTGGGGGTCCGTGGGGCAAAATGCAGGGAACAAGGAGGGCGTGGCGGGTAGGCACCCATGTACGCACAACCACCTCATGGTGGTAAAAGTTTGACACCCGCCCCAGGTCCCTCGGCTCTTCCTGGAATCGGCTAGAGCAATTCTAAGTGCTTATATTAAGGAATTAAGCCTTCTGGCGGACCGTGGGGCAAAATGCGGGAAACCAGGAGGACGTGGCGGATAGGCACCCATGTACGCAGAACTACCTCATGGTGGTAAGAAGTTTAACACCCTGCCCAGGTCCCTCGGCCCTTCCTGAAATCTGCTGGAGCAATTCTAGGTGCTTATATTAAGGAATTAAGACCTCTGGGGGTCCGTGGGGCAAAATGAGGGGAACCAGGAAGGCGTGGCGGGTAGGCACCCATGTACGCACAACCACCTCATGGTGGTAAGAAGTTTGACACCCGGCCCAGGTCCCTCTGCCTTTCCTGGAATCCGCCAGAGCAATTCTAGGTGCTTATATTAAGGAATTAAGGCGTCTAGGGGTCCTTGGGGCAAAATGCGGGGAACCAGGAGGGCGTGGCGGGTAGGCACCCATGTACGCACAACCACCTCATGGTGGTAAGAAGTTTGACACCCGCCCCAGGTCCCTCGGCCCTTCCTGGAATCCGCTAGAGCAATTCTAAGTGCTTATATTAAAGAATTAAGGCCTCAGGGAGTCCGTGGGGCAAAATGCAGGGAACCAGGAGGGCGTGCCGGGTAGGCACCCATGTACGCACAACCACTTCATGGTGGTAAGAAGTTTGACACCCGGCCCAGATCCCTCGGCACTTCCTGGAATCCGCTAGAGCATTTCTAGGTGCTTATATTAAGGAATTAAGGCGTCTAGGGGTCCGTGGGGCAAAATGCGGGGAACCATGAGGGCGTGGCGGGTAGGCACTCATGTACGCACAACCACTTCATGGTGGTAAGAAGTTTGACACCCAGCCCAGGTCCCTCGGCCTTTCCTGCAATCCACTAGAACAATTCTAGGTGCTTATATTAAAGAATTAAGCCCTCTGGGAATCCGTGGGGCAAAATGCGGGGAACAAGGAGGGTGTGGCGGATAGACACCCATGTACGCACAACCACTTCATGGTGGTAAGAAGTTTGACACCCGGCCCAGATCCCTAGGCACTTCCTGGAATCCGCTAGAGCATTTCTAGGTGCTTATATTAAGGAATTAAGCCCTCTGGCGGACCGTGGGGCAAAATGCGGGGAACCAGGAGGACGTGGCGGATAGGCACCCATGTACGCAGAACTACCTCATGGTGGTAAGAAGTTTAACACCCAGCCCAGGTCCCTCGGCCCTTCCTGGAATCCGCTAGAGCAATTCTAAGTGCTTATATTAAGGAATTAAGGCCTCTGGGAGTCCGTGGGGCAAAATGCAGGGAACCAGGAGGGCGTGGCGGATAGGCACCCATGTACGCACAACCACCTCATGGTGGTAAGAAGTTTCACACCCAGCCCAGGTCCCTCGGCCCTTCCTGAAATCTGCTGGAGCAATTCTAGGTGCTTATATTAAGGAATTAAGACCTCTGGGGGTCCGTGGGGCAAAATGAGGGGAACCAGGAAGGCGTGGCGGGTAGGCACCCATGTACGCACAACCACCTCATGGTGGTAAGAAGTTTGACACCCGGCCCAGGTCCCTCTGCCTTTCCTGGAATCCGCCAGAGCAATTCTAGGTGCTTATATTAAGGAATTGAGGCGTCTAGGGGACCGTGGGGCAAAATGCGTGGAACCAGGAGGGCGTGGCGGGTAGGCACCCATGTACGCACAACCACCTCATGGTGGTAAGAAGTTTGACAACCGGCCCAGGTCCCTCTGCCTTTCCTGGAATCCGCCAGAGCAATTCTAGGTGCTTATATTGAGGAATTAAGATCTCCGGGGGTCCGTGGGGCTAAATGCGCGGAACCAGGAGGGCGTGGCGGGTAGGCACCCATGTACGCAGAACTACCTCATGGTGGTAAGAAGTTTGACACCCGCCCCAGGTCCCTCGGCCCTTCCTGGAATCCGCTAGAGCAATTCTAAGTGCTTATATTAAGGAATTAAGGCTTCTGGGGGTCCGTGGGGCAAAATGCAGGGAACAAGGAGGGCGTGGCGGGTAGGCACCCATGTACGCACAACCACCTCATGGTGGTAAGAAGTTTGACACCCGCCCCAGGTCCCTCGGCTCTTCCTGGAATCCGCTAGAGCAATTCTAAGTGCTTATATTAAGGAATTAAGCCTTCTGGCGGACCGTGGGGCAAAATGCGGGGAACCAGGAGGACGTGGCGGATAGGCACCCATGTACGCAGAACTACCTCATGGTGGTAAGAAGTTTAACACCCTGCCCAGGTCCCTCGGCCGTTCCTGAAATCTGCTGGAGCAATTCTAGGTGCTTATATTAAGGAATTAAGACCTCTGGGGGTCCGTGGGGCAAAATGAGGGGAACCAGGAAGGCGTGGCGGGTAGGCACCCATGTACGCACAACCACCTCATGGTGGTAAGAAGTTTGACACCCGGCCCAGGTCCCTCTGCCTTTCCTGGAATCCGCCAGAGCAATTCTAGGTGCTTATATTAAGGAATTATGGCGTCTAGGGGTCCTTGGGGCAAAATGCGGGGAACCAGGAGGGCGTGGCGGGTAGGCACCCATGTACGCACAACCACCTCATGGTGGTAAGAAGTTTGACACCCGCCCCAGGTCCCTCGGCCCTTCCTGGAATCCGCTAGAGCAATTCTAAGTGCTTATATTAAAGAATTAAGGCCTCAGGGAGTCCGTGGGGCAAAATGCAGGGAACCAGGAGGGCGTGCCGGGTAGGCACCCATGTACGCACAACCACTTCATGGTGGTAAGAAGTTTGACACCCGGCCCAGATCCCTCGGCACTTCCTGGAATCCGCTAGAGCATTTCTAGGTGCTTATATTAAGGAATTAAGGCGTCTAGGGGTCCGTGGGGCAAAATGCGGGGAACCATGAGGGCGTGGCGGGTAGGCACTCATGTACGCACAACCACTTCATGGTGGTAAGAAGTTTGACACCCAGCCCAGGTCCCTCGGCCTTTCCTGCAATCCACTAGAACAATTCTAGGTGCTTATATTAAAGAATTAAGCCCTCTGGGAATCCGTGGGGCAAAATGCGGGGAACAAGGAGGGTGTGGCGGATAGACACCCATGTACGCACAACCACTTCATGGTGGTAAGAAGTTTGACACCCGACCCAGATCCCTAGGCACTTCCTGGAATCCGCTAGAGCATTTCTAGGTGCTTATATTAAGGAATTAAGCCCTCTGGCGGACCGTGGGGCAAAATGCGGGGAACCAGGAGGACGTGGCGGATAGGCACCCATGTACGCAGAACTACCTCATGGTGGTAAGAAGTTTAACACCCAGCCCAGGTCCCTCGGCCCTTCCTGGAATCCGCTAGAGCAATTCTAAGTGCTTATATTAAGGAATTAAGGCCTCTGGGAGTCCGTGGGGCAAAATGCAGGGAACCAGGAGGGCGTGGCGGATAGGCACCCATGTACGCACAACCACCTCATGGTGGTAAGAAGTTTCACACCCAGCCCAGGTCCCTCGGCCCTTCCTGAAATCTGCTGGAGCAATTCTAGGTGCTTATATTAAGGAATTAAGACCTCTGGGGGTCCGTGGGGCAAAATGAGGGGAACCAGGAAGGCGTGGCGGGTAGGCACCCATGTACGCACAACCACCTCATGGTGGTAAGAAGTTTGACACCCGGCCCAGGTCCCTCTGCCTTTCCTGGAATCCGCCAGAGCAATTCTAGGTGCTTATATTAAGGAATTGAGGCGTCTAGGGGTCCGTGGGGCAAAATGCGTGGAACCAGGAGGGCGTGGCGGGTAGGCACCCATGTACGCACAACCACCTCATGGTGGTAAGAAGTTTGACAACCGGCCCAGGTCCCTCTGCCTTTCCTGGAATCCGCCAGAGCAATTCTAGGTGCTTATATTAAGGAATTAAAGCCTCAGGGAGTCCGTGGGGCAAAATGCAGGGAACCAGGAGGGCGTGGCGGGTAGGCACCCATGTACGCACAACCACTTCATGGTGGTAAGAAGTTTGACACCCGGCCCAGATCCCTCGGCACTTCCTGGAATCCGCTAGAGCATTTCTAGGTGCTTATATTAAGGAATTAAGGCGTCTAGGGGTCCGTGGGGCAAAATGCGGGGAACCAAGAGGGCGTGGCGGGTAGGCATCCATGTACGCACAACCACTTCATGGTGGTAAGAAGTTTGACACTCGACCCAAGTCCCTCGGCCCTTCCTGGAATCCGCTAGAGCAATTCTAGGTGCTTATATTAAGGAATTAAGGCTTCTGGGGGTCCGTGGGGCAAAATGCAGGGAACCAGGAGGGCGTGGCGGGTAGGCACCCATGTACGCACAACCACCTCATGGTGGTAAGAAGTTTGACACCCGCCCCAGGTCCCTCGGCTCTTCCTGGAATCCGCTAGAGCAATTCTAGGTGCTTATATTAAGGAATTAAGCCCTCTGGGGGACCGTGGGGCAAAATGCGGGGAACCAGGAGGGCGTGGCGGATAGGCACCCATGTACGCAGAACTACCTCATGGTGGTAAGAAGTTTAACACCCTGCCCAGGTCCCTCGGCCCTTCCTTGAATCCGCTAGAGCAATTCTAAGTGCTTATATTAAGGAATTAAGGCCTCTGGGAGTCCGTGGGGCAAAATGCAGGGAACCAGGAGGGCGTGGCGGATAGGCACCCATGTACGCACAACCACCTCATGGTGGTAAGAAGTTTAACACCCTGCCCAGGTCCCTCGGCCATTCCTAGAATCCGCTAGAGCAATTCTAAGTGCTTATATTAAGGAATTAAGGCCTCTGGGAGTCCGTGGGGCAAAATGCAGGGAACCAGGAGGGCGTGGCGGATAGGCACCCATGTACGCACAACCACCTCATGGTGGTAAGAAGTTTGACACCCGGCCCAGGTCCCTCTGCCTTTCCTGGAATCCGCCAGAGCAATTCTAGGTGCTTATATTAAGGAATTAAGGCGTCTAGGGGTCCTTGGGGCAAAATGCGGGGAACCAGGAGGGCGTGGCGGGTAGGCACCCATGTACGCACAACCACCTCATGGTGGTAAGAAGTTTGACACCCGCCCCAGGTACCTCGGCCCTTCCTGGAATCCGCTAGAGCAATTCTAAGTGCTTATAATAAAGAATTAAGGCCTCAGGGAGTCCGTGGGGCAAAATGCAGGGAACCAGGAGGGCGTGGCGGGTAGGCACCCATGTACGCACAACCACTTCATGGTGGTAAGAAGTTTGACACCCGGCCCAGATCTCTCGGCACTTCCTGGAATCCGCTAGAGCATTTCTAGGTGCTTATATTAAGGAATTAAGGCGTCTAGGGGTCCGTGGGGCAAAATGCGGGGAACCAAGAGGGCGTGGCGGGTAGGCACCCATGTACGCACAACCACCTCATGGTGGTAAGAAGTTTGACACTCGACCCAAGTCCCTCGGCCCTTCCTGGAATCCGCTAGAGCAATTCTAGGTGCTTATATTAAGGAATTAAGGCTTCTGGGGGTCCGTGAGGCAAAATGCAGGGAACCAGGAGGGCGTGGCGGGTAGGCACCCATGTACGCACAACCACCTCATGGTGGTAAGAAGTTTGACACCCGCCCCAGGTCCCTCGGCTCTTCTTGGAATCCGCTAGAGCAATTCTAGGTGCTTATATTAAGGAATTAAGCCCTCTGGGGCACCGTGGGGCAAAATGCGGGGAACCAGGAGGGCGTGGCGGATAGGCACCCATGTACGCAGAACTACCTCATGGTGGTAAGAAGTTTAACACCCTGCCCAGGTCCCTCGGCCCTTCCTGGAATCCGCTAGAGCAATTCTAAGTGCTTATATTAAGGAATTAAGGCCTCTGGGAGTCCGTGAGGCAAAATGCAGGGAACCAGGAGGGCGTGGCGGATAGGCACCCATGTACGCACAACCACCTCATGGTGGTAAGAAGTTTGACACCCGGCCCAGATCCCTCGGCACTTCCTGGAATCCGCTAGAGCATTTCTAGGTGCTTATATTAAGGAATTAAGGCGTCTAGGGGTCCGTGGGGCAAAATGCGGGGAACCAAGAGGGCGTGGCGGATAGACACCCATGTACGCAGAACTACCTCATGGTGGTAAGAAGTTTGACACTCGAGCCAAGTCCCTCGGCCCTTACTGGAATCCGCTAGAGCAATTCTAAGTGCTTATATTAAGAAATCAAGGCCTCTGGGAGTCCGTGGGGCAAAATGCAGGGAACCAGGAGGGCGTGGCGGATAGGCACCCATGTACGCACAACCACCTCATGGTGGTAAGAAGTTTGACACCCGGCCCAGGTCCCTCTGCCTTTCCTGGAATCCGCCAGAGCAATTCTAGGTGCTTATATTAAGGAATTAAAGCCTCAGGGAGTCCGTGGGGCAAAATGCATGGAACCAGGAGGGCGTGGCGGGTAGGCACCCATGTACGCACAACCACTTCATGGTGGTAAAAAGTTTGACACCCGGCCCAGATCCCTCGGCATTTCCTGGAATCCGCTAGAGCATTTCTAGTTGCTTATATTAAGGAATTAAGGCGTCTAGGGGTCCGTGGGGCAAAATGCGGGGAACCAAGAGGGCGTGGCGGGTAGGCACCCATGTACGCACAACCACTTCATGGTGGTAAGAAGTTTCACACCCAGCCCAGGTCCCTCGGCCCTTCCTGAAATCTGCTGGAGCAATTCTAGGTGCTTATATTAAGGAATTAAGACCTCTGGGGGTCCGTGGGGCAAAATGCGGGGAACCAGGAAGGCGTGGCGGGTAGGCACCCATGTACGCACAACCACCTCATGGTGGTAAGAAGTTTGACACCCGCCCCAGGTCCCTCGGCCATTCCTGGAATCCGCTAGAGCAATTCTAAGTGCTTATATTAAGGAATTAAGGCCTCTGGGAGACCGTGGGGCAAAATGCAGGGAACCAGGAGGGCGTGGCGGATAGGCACCCATGTACTCACAACAACCACATGGTGGTAAGAAGTTTGACACCCGGCCCAGGTCCCTTTGCCTTTCCTGGAATCCGCCAGAGCAATTCTAGGTGCTTATATTAAGGAATTAAGGCGTGTAGGGGTCCGTGGGGAAAAATGCGGGGAACCAGGAGGGCGTGGCGGGTAGGCACCCATGTACGCACAACCACCTCATGGTGGTAAGAAGTTTGACACTCAACGCAAGTCCCTCGGCCCTTCCTGGAATCCGCTAGAGCAATTCAAGGTGCTTATATTAAGGAATTAAGGCTTCTGGGGGTCCGTGGGGCAAAATGCAGGGAACCAGGAGGGCGTGGCGGGTAGGCACCCATGTACGCACAACCACTTCATGGTGGTAAGAAGTTTGACACCCGGCCCAGATCCCTCGGCACTTCCTGGAATCCGCTAGAGCATTTCTAGGTGCTTATATTAAGGAATTAAGGCGTCTAGGGGTCCGTGGGGCAAAATGCGGGGAACCAAGAGGGCGTGGCGGGTAGGCACCCATGTACCCACAACCACTTCATGGTGGTAAGAAGTTTTACACCCAGCCCAGGTCCGTCGGCCCTACCTGCAATCCGCTAGAACAATTCTAGGTGCTTATAATAAAGAATTAAGCCCTCTGGGAATCCGTGGGGCAAAATGCGGGGAACAAGGAGGGTGTGGCGGATAGACACCCATGTACGCAGAACTACCTCATGGTGGTAAGAAGTTTGACACTCGAGCCAAGTTCCTCGGCCCTTACTGGAATCCGCTAGAGCAATTCTAAGTGCTTATATTAAGGAATTAAGGCCTCTGGGAGTCCGTGGGGCAAAATGCAGGGAACCAGGAGGGCGTAGCGGATAGGCACCCATGTACGCACAACCACCTCATGGTGGTAAGAAGTTTGACACCCGGCCCAGGTCCCTTTGCCTTTCCTGGAATCCGCCAGAGCAATTCTAGGTGCTTATTTTAAGGAATTAAGGCGTGTAGGGGTCCGTGGGGCAAAATGCGGGGAACCAGGAGGGCGTGGCGGATAGGCACCCATGTACGCAGAACTACCTCATGGTGGTAAGAAGTTTAACACCCTGCCCAGGTCCCTCGGCCCTTCCTTGAATCCGCTAGAGCAATTCTAAGTGCTTATATTAAGGAATTAAGGCCTCTGGGAGTCCGTGGGGCAAAATGCAGGGAACCAGGAGGGCGTGGCGGATAGGCACCCATGTACGCACAACCACCTCATGGTGGTAAGAAGTTTAACACCCTGCCCAGGTCCCTCGGCCATTCCTAGAATCCGCTAGAGCAATTCTAAGTGCTTATATTAAGGAATTAAGGCCTCTGGGAGTCCGTGGGGCAAAATGCAGGGAACCAGGAGGGCGTGGCGGATAGGCACCCATGTACGCACAACCACCTCATGGTGGTAAGAAGTTTGACACCCGGCCCAGGTCCCTCTGCCTTTCCTGGAATCCGCCAGAGCAATTCTAGGTGCTTATATTAAGGAATTAAGGCGTCTAGGGGTCCTTGGGGCAAAATGCGGGGAACCAGGAGGGCGTGGCGGGTAGGCACCCATGTACGCACAACCACCTCATGGTGGTAAGAAGTTTGACACCCGCCCCAGGTACCTCGGCCCTTCCTGGAATCCGCTAGAGCAATTCTAAGTGCTTATAATAAAGAATTAAGGCCTCAGGGAGTCCGTGGGGCAAAATGCAGGGAACCAGGAGGGCGTGGCGGGTAGGCACCCATGTACGCACAACCACTTCATGGTGGTAAGAAGTTTGACATCCGGCCCAGATCCCTCGGCACTTCCTGGAATCCGCTAGAGCATTTCTAGGTGCTTATATTAAGGAATTAAGGCGTCTAGGGGTCCGTGGGGCAAAATGCGGGGAACCAAGAGGGCGTGGCGGGTAGGCACCCATGTACGCACAACCACCTCATGGTGGTAAGAAGTTTGACACTCGACCCAAGTCCCTCGGCCCTTCCTGGAATCCGCTAGAGCAATTCTAGGTGCTTATATTAAGGAATTAAGGCTTCTGGGGGTCCGTGAGGCAAAATGCAGGGAACCAGGAGGGCGTGGCGGGTAGGCACCCATGTACGCACAACCACCTCATGGTGGTAAGAAGTTTGACACCCGCCCCAGGTCCCTCGGCTCTTCCTGGAATCCGCTAGAGCAATTCTAGGTGCTTATATTAAGGAATTAAGCCCTCTGGGGCACCGTGGGGCAAAATGCGGGGAACCAGGAGGGCGTGGCGGATAGGCACCCATGTACGCAGAACTACCTCATGGTGGTAAGAAGTTTAACACCCTGCCCAGGTCCCTCGGCCCTTCCTGGAATCCGCTAGAGCAATTCTAAGTGCTTATATTAAGGAATTAAGGCCTCTGGGAGTCCGTGAGGCAAAATGCAGGGAACCAGGAGGGCGTGGCGGATAGGCACCCATGTACGCACAACCACCTCATGGTGGTAAGAAGTTTGACACCCGGCCCAGATCCCTCGGCACTTCCTGGAATCCGCTAGAGCATTTCTAGGTGCTTATATTAAGGAATTAAGGCGTCTAGGGGTCCGTGGGGCAAAATGCGGGGAACCAAGAGGGCGTGGCGGATAGACACCCATGTACGCAGAACTACCTCATGGTGGTAAGAAGTTTGACACTCGAGCCAAGTCCCTCGGCCCTTACTGGAATCCGCTAGAGCAATTCTAAGTGCTTATATTAAGAAATCAAGGCCTCTGGGAGTCCGTGGGGCAAAATGCAGGGAACCAGGAGGGCGTGGCGGATAGGCACCCATGTACGCACAACCACCTCATGGTGGTAAGAAGTTTGACACCCGGCCCAGGTCCCTCTGCCTTTCCTGGAATCCGCTAGAGCATTTCTAGGTGCTTATATTAAGGAATTAAGGCGTCTAGGGGTCCGTGGGGCAAAATGCGGGGAACCAAGAGGGCGTGGCGGGTAGGCACCCATGTACGCACAACCACCTCATGGTGGTAAGAAGTTTGATAACCGGCCCAGGTCCCTCGGCCCTTCCTGGAATCCGCCAGAGCAATTCTAGGTGCTTATATTAAGGAATTAAAGCCTCAGGGAGTCCGTGGGGCAAAATGCATGGAACCAGGAGGGCGTGGCGGGTAGGCACCCATGTACGCACAACCACTTCATGGTGGTAAAAAGTTTGACACCCGGCCCAGATCCCTCGGCATTTCCTGGAATCCGCTAGAGCATTTCTAGTTGCTTATATTAAGGAATTAAGGCGTCTAGGGGTCCGTGGGGCAAAATGCGGGGAACCAGGAGGGCGTGGCGGATAGGCACCCATGTACGCAGAACTACCTCATGGTGGTAAGAAGTTTAACACCCTGCCCAGGTCCCTCGGCCCTTCCTGGAATCCGCTAGAGCAATTCTAAGTGCTTATATTAAGGAATTAAGGCCTCTGGGAGTCCGTGAGGCAAAATGCAGGGAACCAGGAGGGCGTGGCGGATAGGCACCCATGTACGCACAACCACCTCATGGTGGTAAGAAGTTTGACACCCGGCCCAGATCCCTCGGCACTTCCTGGAATCCGCTAGAGCATTTCTAGGTGCTTATATTAAGGAATTAAGGCGTCTAGGGGTCCGTGGGGCAAAATGCGGGGAACCAAGAGGGCGTGGCGGATAGACACCCATGTACGCAGAACTACCTCATGGTGGTAAGAAGTTTGACACTCGAGCCAAGTCCCTCGGCCCTTACTGGAATCCGCTAGAGCAATTCTAAGTGCTTATATTAAGAAATCAAGGCCTCTGGGAGTCCGTGGGGCAAAATGCAGGGAACCAGGAGGGCGTGGCGGATAGGCACCCATGTACGCACAACCACCTCATGGTGGTAAGAAGTTTGACACCCGGCCCAGGTCCCTCTGCCTTTCCTGGAATCCGCCAGAGCAATTCTAGGGGCTTATATTAAGGAATTGAGGCGTCTAGGGGTCCGTGGGGCAAAATGCGGGGAACCAGGAGGGCGTGGCGGGTAGGCACCCATGTACGCACAACCACCTCATGGTGGTAAGAAGTTTGATAACCGGCCCAGGTCCCTCTGCCTTTCCTGGAATCCGCCAGAGCAATTCTAGGTGCTTATATTAAGGAATTAAAGCCTCAGGGAGTCCGTGGGGCAAAATGCATGGAACCAGGAGGGCGTGGCGGGTAGGCACCCATGTACGCACAACCACTTCATGGTGGTAAAAAGTTTGACACCCGGCCCAGATCCCTCGGCATTTCCTGGAATCCGCTAGAGCATTTCTAGTTGCTTATATTAAGGAATTAAGGCGTCTAGGGGTCCGTGGGGCAAAATGCGGGGAACCAAGAGGGCGTGGCGGGTAGGCACCCATGTACGCACAACCACTTCATGGTGGTAAGAAGTTTCACACCCAGCCCAGGTCCCTCGGCCCTTCCTGAAATCTGCTGGAGCAATTCTAGGTGCTTATATTAAGGAATTAAGACCTCTGGGGGTCCGTGGGGCAAAATGCGGGGAACCAGGAAGGCGTGGCGGGTAGGCACCCATGTACGCACAACCACCTCATGGTGGTAAGAAGTTTGACACCCGCCCCAGGTCCCTCGGCCATTCCTGGAATCCGCTAGAGCAATTCTAAGTGCTTATATTAAGGAATTAAGGCCTCTGGGAGACCGTGGGGCAAAATGCAGGGAACCAGGAGGGCGTGGCGGATAGGCACCCATGTACTCACAACAACCACATGGTGGTAAGAAGTTTGACACCCGGCCCAGGTCCCTTTGCCTTTCCTGGAATCCGCCAGAGCAATTCTAGGTGCTTATATTAAGGAATTAAGGCGTGTAGGGGTCCGTGGGGAAAAATGCGGGGAACCAGGAGGGCGTGGCGGGTAGGCACCCATGTACGCACAACCACCTCATGGTGGTAAGAAGTTTGACACTCAACGCAAGTCCCTCGGCCCTTCCTGGAATCCGCTAGAGCAATTCAAGGTGCTTATATTAAGGAATTAAGGCTTCTGGGGGTCCGTGGGGCAAAATGCAGGGAACCAGGAGGGCGTGGCGGGTAGGCACCCATGTACGCACAACCACTTCATGGTGGTAAGAAGTTTGACACCCGGCCCAGATCCCTCGGCACTTCCTGGAATCCGCTAGAGCATTTCTAGGTGCTTATATTAAGGAATTAAGGCGTCTAGGGGTCCGTGGGGCAAAATGCGGGGAACCAAGAGGGCGTGGCGGGTAGGCACCCATGTACCCACAACCACTTCATGGTGGTAAGAAGTTTTACACCCAGCCCAGGTCCGTCGGCCCTACCTGCAATCCGCTAGAACAATTCTAGGTGCTTATAATAAAGAATTAAGCCCTCTGGGAATCCGTGGGGCAAAATGCGGGGAACAAGGAGGGTGTGGCGGATAGACACCCATGTACGCAGAACTACCTCATGGTGGTAAGAAGTTTGACACTCGAGCCAAGTCCCTCGGCCCTTACTGGAATCCGCTAGAGCAATTCTAAGTGCTTATATTAAGGAATTAAGGCCTCTGGGAGTCCGTGGGGCAAAATGCAGGGAACCAGGAGGGCGTAGCGGATAGGCACCCATGTACGCACAACCACCTCATGGTGGTAAGAAGTTTGACACCCGGCCCAGGTCCCTTTGCCTTTCCTGGAATCCGCCAGAGCAATTCTAGGTGCTTATTTTAAGGAATTAAGGCGTGTAGGGGTCCGTGGGGCAAAATGCGGGGAACCAGGAGGGCGTGGCGGGTAGGCACCCATGTACGCACAACCTCCTCATGGTGGTAAGAAGTTTGACACTCGACGCAAGTCCCTCGGCCCTTCCTGGAATCCGCTAGAGCAATTCTAGGTGCTTATATTAAGGAATTAAGGCTTCTGGGGGTCCGTGGGGCAAAATGCAGGGAACCAGGAGGGCGTGGCGGAAAGGCACCCATGTACGCAGAACTACCTCATGGTGGTAAGAAGTTTGCCACCCGGCCCAGGTCTATCGGCCCTTCCTGGAATCCGCTAGAGCAATTCTAGGTGCTTATATTAAGGAATTAAGACCTCTGAGGGTCCGTGGGGCTATATGCGGGGAACCAGGAGGGCGTGGCGGGTAGGCACCCATGTACGTACAACCACCTCATGGTGGTAAGAAGTTTGACACCCGCCCCAGGTCCCTCGGCCCTTCCTGGAATCAGCTAGAGCAATTCTAGGTGCTTATATTATGGGATTAAGGCGTGTAGGGGTCCGTGGGGCAAAATGCCGGGAACCAGGAGGGCGTGGCGGGTAGGCACCCATGTACACACAACCACCTCATGGTGGTAAGAACTTTGACACTCGACCCAAGTCCCTCGGCCCTTCCTGGAATCCGCTAGAGCAATTCTAGGTGCTTATATTAAGGAATTAAGGCATCTGGGGGTCCGTGGGGCAAAATGCAGGGAACCAGGAGGGCGTGGCGGAAAGGCACCCATGTACGCAGAACTACCTCATGGTGGTAAGAAGTTTGCCACCCGGCCCAGGTCCATCGGCCCTTCCTGGAATCCGCTAGAGCAATTCTAGGTGCTTATATTGAGGAATTAAGATCTCCGGGGGTCCGTGGGGCTAAATGCGTGGAACCAAGAGGACGTGGCGGGTAGGCACCCATGTACGCACAACCACCTCATGGTGGTAAGAAGTTTGACACCCGCCCCAGGTCCCTCGGCCCTTCCTGGAATCCGCTAGAGCAATTCTAAGTGCTTATATTAAGGAATTAAGCCCTCTGGGGGACCGTGGGGCAAAATGCGGGGAACCAGGAGGGCGTGGCGGATAGGCACCCATGTACGCAGAACTACCTCATGGTGGTAAGATGTTTAACACCCGGCCCAGGTCCCTCGGCCTTTCCTGGAATCCGCTAGAGCAACTCTAGGTGCTTATATTAAGGAATTAAGACCTCTGGGGGACGGTGGGGCAAAATGCGGGGAACCTGGAGGGCGTGGCGGATAGGCACCCATGTACGCAGAACTACCTCATGGTAGTAAGAAGTTTAACACACGGCCCAGGTCCCTCGGCCTTTCCTGGAATCCGCTAGAGCAATTCTAGGTGCTTATATTAAGGAATTAAGACATTTGGGGGTCCGTGGGGCAAAATTGCGGGGAACCAGGAGGGCGTGGCGGGTAGGCAACCATGTACGCACAACCACCTCATGGTGGTAAGAAGTTTCACACCCGGCCCAGGTCCCTCGGCCCTTCCTGCAATCCGCTAGAAAAATTCTAGGTGCTTATAATAAGGAATTAAGGCCTCTGGGAGTCCGTGGGTCAAAATGCAGGGAACCAGGAGGGCGTGGCGGGTAGGCACACATGTACGCACAACCACTTCATGGTGGTAAGAAGTTTGACTCCCAGCCCAGGTCCCTCGGCCCTTCCTGAAATCTGCTGGAGCAATTCTAGGTGCTTATATTAAGGAATTAAGGCGTCTAGGGGTCCGTGGGGCAAAATGCGGGGAACCAGGAGGGCGTGGCGGGTAGGCACCCATGTACGCACAACCACCTCATGGTGGTAAGAAGTTTGACACCCGCCCCAGGTACCTCGGCCCTTCCTGGAATCCGCTAGAGCAATTCTAAGTGCTTATAATAAAGAATTAAGGCCTCAGGGAGTCCGTGGGGCAAAATGCAGGGAACCAGGAGGGCGTGGCGGGTAGGCACCCATGTACGCACAACCACTTCATGGTGGTAAGAAGTTTGACATCCGGCCCAGATCCCTCGGCACTTCCTGGAATCCGCTAGAGCATTTCTAGGTGCTTATATTAAGGAATTAAGGCGTCTAGGGGTCCGTGGGGCAAAATGCGGGGAACCAAGAGGGCGTGGCGGGTAGGCACCCATGTACGCACAACCACCTCATGGTGGTAAGAAGTTTGACACTCGACCCAAGTCCCTCGGCCCTTCCTGGAATCCGCTAGAGCAATTCTAGGTGCTTATATTAAGGAATTAAGGCTTCTGGGGGTCCGTGAGGCAAAATGCAGGGAACCAGGAGGGCGTGGCGGGTAGGCACCCATGTACGCACAACCACCTCATGGTGGTAAGAAGTTTGACACCCGCCCCAGGTCCCTCGGCTCTTCCTGGAATCCGCTAGAGCAATTCTAGGTGCTTATATTAAGGAATTAAGCCCTCTGGGGCACCGTGGGGCAAAATGCGGGGAACCAGGAGGGCGTGGCGGATAGGCACCCATGTACGCAGAACTACCTCATGGTGGTAAGAAGTTTAACACCCTGCCCAGGTCCCTCGGCCCTTCCTGGAATCCGCTAGAGCAATTCTAAGTGCTTATATTAAGGAATTAAGGCCTCTGGGAGTCCGTGAGGCAAAATGCAGGGAACCAGGAGGGCGTGGCGGATAGGCACCCATGTACGCACAACCACCTCATGGTGGTAAGAAGTTTGACACCCGGCCCAGATCCCTCGGCACTTCCTGGAATCCGCTAGAGCATTTCTAGGTGCTTATATTAAGGAATTAAGGCGTCTAGGGGTCCGTGGGGCAAAATGCGGGGAACCAAGAGGGCGTGGCGGATAGACACCCATGTACGCAGAACTACCTCATGGTGGTAAGAAGTTTGACACTCGAGCCAAGTCCCTCGGCCCTTACTGGAATCCGCTAGAGCAATTCTAAGTGCTTATATTAAGAAATCAAGGCCTCTGGGAGTCCGTGGGGCAAAATGCAGGGAACCAGGAGGGCGTGGCGGATAGGCACCCATGTACGCACAACCACCTCATGGTGGTAAGAAGTTTGACACCCGGCCCAGGTCCCTCTGCCTTTCCTGGAATCCGCTAGAGCATTTCTAGGTGCTTATATTAAGGAATTAAGGCGTCTAGGGGTCCGTGGGGCAAAATGCGGGGAACCAAGAGGGCGTGGCGGGTAGGCACCCATGTACGCACAACCACCTCATGGTGGTAAGAAGTTTGATAACCGGCCCAGGTCCCTCGGCCCTTCCTGGAATCCGCCAGAGCAATTCTAGGTGCTTATATTAAGGAATTAAAGCCTCAGGGAGTCCGTGGGGCAAAATGCATGGAACCAGGAGGGCGTGGCGGGTAGGCACCCATGTACGCACAACCACTTCATGGTGGTAAAAAGTTTGACACCCGGCCCAGATCCCTCGGCATTTCCTGGAATCCGCTAGAGCATTTCTAGTTGCTTATATTAAGGAATTAAGGCGTCTAGGGGTCCGTGGGGCAAAATGCGGGGAACCAGGAGGGCGTGGCGGATAGGCACCCATGTACGCAGAACTACCTCATGATGGTAAGAAGTTTAACACCCTGCCCAGGTCCCTCGGCCCTTCCTGGAATCCGCTAGAGCAATTCTAAGTGCTTATATTAAGGAATTAAGGCCTCTGGGAGTCCGTGAGGCAAAATGCAGGGAACCAGGAGGGCGTGGCGGATAGGCACCCATGTACGCACAACCACCTCATGGTGGTAAGAAGTTTGACACCCGGCCCAGATCCCTCGGCACTTCCTGGAATCCGCTAGAGCATTTCTAGGTGCTTATATTAAGGAATTAAGGCGTCTAGGGGTCCGTGGGGCAAAATGCGGGGAACCAAGAGGGCGTGGCGGATAGACACCCATGTACGCAGAACTACCTCATGGTGGTAAGAAGTTTGACACTCGAGCCAAGTCCCTCGGCCCTTACTGGAATCCGCTAGAGCAATTCTAAGTGCTTATATTAAGAAATCAAGGCCTCTGGGAGTCCGTGGGGCAAAATGCAGGGAACCAGGAGGGCGTGGCGGATAGGCACCCATGTACGCACAACCACCTCATGGTGGTAAGAAGTTTGACACCCGGCCCAGGTCCCTCTGCCTTTCCTGGAATCCGCCAGAGCAATTCTAGGGGCTTATATTAAGGAATTGAGGCGTCTAGGGGTCCGTGGGGCAAAATGCGGGGAACCAGGAGGGCGTGGCGGGTAGGCACCCATGTACGCACAACCACCTCATGGTGGTAAGAAGTTTGATAACCGGCCCAGGTCCCTCTGCCTTTCCTGGAATCCGCCAGAGCAATTCTAGGTGCTTATATTAAGGAATTAAAGCCTCAGGGAGTCCGTGGGGCAAAATGCATGGAACCAGGAGGGCGTGGCGGGTAGGCACCCATGTACGCACAACCACTTCATGGTGGTAAAAAGTTTGACACCCGGCCCAGATCCCTCGGCATTTCCTGGAATCCGCTAGAGCATTTCTAGTTGCTTATATTAAGGAATTAAGGCGTCTAGGGGTCCGTGGGGCAAAATGCGGGGAACCAAGAGGGCGTGGCGGGTAGGCACCCATGTACGCACAACCACTTCATGGTGGTAAGAAGTTTCACACCCAGCCCAGGTCCCTCGGCCCTTCCTGAAATCTGCTGGAGCAATTCTAGGTGCTTATATTAAGGAATTAAGACCTCTGGGGGTCCGTGGGGCAAAATGCGGGGAACCAGGAAGGCGTGGCGGGTAGGCACCCATGTACGCACAACCACCTCATGGTGGTAAGAAGTTTGACACCCGCCCCAGGTCCCTCGGCCATTCCTGGAATCCGCTAGAGCAATTCTAAGTGCTTATATTAAGGAATTAAGGCCTCTGGGAGACCGTGGGGCAAAATGCAGGGAACCAGGAGGGCGTGGCGGATAGGCACCCATGTACTCACAACAACCACATGGTGGTAAGAAGTTTGACACCCGGCCCAGGTCCCTTTGCCTTTCCTGGAATCCGCCAGAGCAATTCTAGGTGCTTATATTAAGGAATTAAGGCGTGTAGGGGTCCGTGGGGAAAAATGCGGGGAACCAGGAGGGCGTGGCGGGTAGGCACCCATGTACGCACAACCACCTCATGGTGGTAAGAAGTTTGACACTCAACGCAAGTCCCTCGGCCCTTCCTGGAATCCGCTAGAGCAATTCAAGGTGCTTATATTAAGGAATTAAGGCTTCTGGGGGTCCGTGGGGCAAAATGCAGGGAACCAGGAGGGCGTGGCGGGTAGGCACCCATGTACGCACAACCACTTCATGGTGGTAAGAAGTTTGACACCCGGCCCAGATCCCTCGGCACTTCCTGGAATCCGCTAGAGCATTTCTAGGTGCTTATATTAAGGAATTAAGGCGTCTAGGGGTCCGTGGGGCAAAATGCGGGGAACCAAGAGGGCGTGGCGGGTAGGCACCCATGTACCCACAACCACTTCATGGTGGTAAGAAGTTTTACACCCAGCCCAGGTCCGTCGGCCCTACCTGCAATCCGCTAGAACAATTCTAGGTGCTTATAATAAAGAATTAAGCCCTCTGGGAATCCGTGGGGCAAAATGCGGGGAACAAGGAGGGTGTGGCGGATAGACACCCATGTACGCAGAACTACCTCATGGTGGTAAGAAGTTTGACACTCGAGCCAAGTCCCTCGGCCCTTACTGGAATCCGCTAGAGCAATTCTAAGTGCTTATATTAAGGAATTAAGGCCTCTGGGAGTCCGTGGGGCAAAATGCAGGGAACCAGGAGGGCGTAGCGGATAGGCACCCATGTACGCACAACCACCTCATGGTGGTAAGAAGTTTGACACCCGGCCCAGGTCCCTTTGCCTTTCCTGGAATCCGCCAGAGCAATTCTAGGTGCTTATTTTAAGGAATTAAGGCGTGTAGGGGTCCGTGGGGCAAAATGCGGGGAACCAGGAGGGCGTGGCGGGTAGGCACCCATGTACGCACAACCTCCTCATGGTGGTAAGAAGTTTGACACTCGACGCAAGTCCCTCGGCCCTTCCTGGAATCCGCTAGAGCAATTCTAGGTGCTTATATTAAGGAATTAAGGCTTCTGGGGGTCCGTGGGGCAAAATGCAGGGAACCAGGAGGGCGTGGCGGAAAGGCACCCATGTACGCAGAACTACCTCATGGTGGTAAGAAGTTTGCCACCCGGCCCAGGTCTATCGGCCCTTCCTGGAATCCGCTAGAGCAATTCTAGGTGCTTATATTAAGGAATTAAGGCCTCTGGGAGTCCGTGGGGCAAAATGCAGGGAACCAGGAGGGCGTAGCGGATAGGCACCCATGTACGCACAACCACCTCATGGTGGTAAGAAGTTTGACACCCGGCCCAGGTCCCTTTGCCTTTCCTGGAATCCGCCAGAGCAATTCTAGGTGCTTATTTTAAGGAATTAAGGCGTGTAGGGGTCCGTGGGGCAAAATGCGGGGAACCAGGAGGGCGTGGCGGGTAGGCACCCATGTACGCACAACCTCCTCATGGTGGTAAGAAGTTTGACACTCGACGCAAGTCCCTCGGCCCTTCCTGGAATCCGCTAGAGCAATTCTAGGTGCTTATATTAAGGAATTAAGGCTTCTGGGGGTCCGTGGGGCAAAATGCAGGGAACCAGGAGGGCGTGGCGGAAAGGCACCCATGTACGCAGAACTACCTCATGGTGGTAAGAAGTTTGCCACCCGGCCCAGGTCTATCGGCCCTTCCTGGAATCCGCTAGAGCAATTCTAGGTGCTTATATTAAGGAATTAAGACCTCTGAGGGTCCGTGGGGCTATATGCGGGGAACCAGGAGGGCGTGGCGGGTAGGCACCCATGTACGTACAACCACCTCATGGTGGTAAGAAGTTTGACACCCGCCCCAGGTCCCTCGGCCCTTCCTGGAATCAGCTAGAGCAATTCTAGGTGCTTATATTATGGGATTAAGGCGTGTAGGGGTCCGTGGGGCAAAATGCCGGGAACCAGGAGGGCGTGGCGGGTAGGCACCCATGTACACACAACCACCTCATGGTGGTAAGAACTTTGACACTCGACCCAAGTCCCTCGGCCCTTCCTGGAATCCGCTAGAGCAATTCTAGGTGCTTATATTAAGGAATTAAGGCATCTGGGGGTCCGTGGGGCAAAATGCAGGGAACCAGGAGGGCGTGGCGGAAAGGCACCCATGTACGCAGAACTACCTCATGGTGGTAAGAAGTTTGCCACCCGGCCCAGGTCCATCGGCCCTTCCTGGAATCCGCTAGAGCAATTCTAGGTGCTTATATTGAGGAATTAAGATCTCCGGGGGTCCGTGGGGCTAAATGCGTGGAACCAAGAGGACGTGGCGGGTAGGCACCCATGTACGCACAACCACCTCATGGTGGTAAGAAGTTTGACACCCGCCCCAGGTCCCTCGGCCCTTCCTGGAATCCGCTAGAGCAATTCTAAGTGCTTATATTAAGGAATTAAGCCCTCTGGGGGACCGTGGGGCAAAATGCGGGGAACCAGGAGGGCGTGGCGGATAGGCACCCATGTACGCAGAACTACCTCATGGTGGTAAGATGTTTAACACCCGGCCCAGGTCCCTCGGCCTTTCCTGGAATCCGCTAGAGCAACTCTAGGTGCTTATATTAAGGAATTAAGACCTCTGGGGGACGGTGGGGCAAAATGCGGGGAACCTGGAGGGCGTGGCGGATAGGCACCCATGTACGCAGAACTACCTCATGGTAGTAAGAAGTTTAACACACGGCCCAGGTCCCTCGGCCTTTCCTGGAATCCGCTAGAGCAATTCTAGGTGCTTATATTAAGGAATTAAGACATTTGGGGGTCCGTGGGGCAAAATTGCGGGGAACCAGGAGGGCGTGGCGGGTAGGCAACCATGTACGCACAACCACCTCATGGTGGTAAGAAGTTTCACACCCGGCCCAGGTCCCTCGGCCCTTCCTGCAATCCGCTAGAAAAATTCTAGGTGCTTATAATAAGGAATTAAGGCCTCTGGGAGTCCGTGGGTCAAAATGCAGGGAACCAGGAGGGCGTGGCGGGTAGGCACACATGTACGCACAACCACTTCATGGTGGTAAGAAGTTTGACTCCCAGCCCAGGTCCCTCGGCCCTTCCTGAAATCTGCTGGAGCAATTCTAGGTGCTTATATTAAGGAATTAAGGCGTCTAGGGGTCCGTGGGGCAAAATGCGGGGAACCAGGAGGGCGTGGCGGGTAGGCACCCATGTACGCACAACCACCTCATGGTGGTAAGAAGTTTGACACCCGCCCCAGGTCCCTCGGCCCTTCCTGGAATCCGCTAGAGCAATTCTAGGTGCTTATATTGAGGAATTAAGATCTCCGGGGGTCCGTGGGGCTAAATGCGTGGAACCAAGAGGACGTGGCGGGTAGGCACCCATGTACGCACAACCACCTCATGGTGGTAAGAAGTTTGACACCCGCCCCAGGTCCCTCGGCCCTTCCTGGAATCCGCTAGAGCAATTCTAAGTGCTTATATTAAGGAATTAAGCCCTCTGGGGGACCGTGGGGCAAAATGCGGGGAACCAGGAGGGCGTGGCGGATAGGCACCCATGTACGCAGAACTACCTCATGGTGGTAAGATGTTTAACACCCGGCCCAGGTCCCTCGGCCTTTCCTGGAATCCGCTAGAGCAACTCTAGGTGCTTATATTAAGGAATTAAGACCTCTGGGGGACGGTGGGGCAAAATGCGGGGAACCTGGAGGGCGTGGCGGATAGGCACCCATGTACGCAGAACTACCTCATGGTAGTAAGAAGTTTAACACACGGCCCAGGTCCCTCGGCCTTTCCTGGAATCCGCTAGAGCAATTCTAGGTGCTTATATTAAGGAATTAAGACATTTGGGGGTCCGTGGGGCAAAATTGCGGGGAACCAGGAGGGCGTGGCGGGTAGGCAACCATGTACGCACAACCACCTCATGGTGGTAAGAAGTTTCACACCCGGCCCAGGTCCCTCGGCCCTTCCTGCAATCCGCTAGAAAAATTCTAGGTGCTTATAATAAGGAATTAAGGCCTCTGGGAGTCCGTGGGTCAAAATGCAGGGAACCAGGAGGGCGTGGCGGGTAGGCACACATGTACGCACAACCACTTCATGGTGGTAAGAAGTTTGACTCCCAGCCCAGGTCCCTCGGCCCTTCCTGAAATCTGCTGGAGCAATTCTAGGTGCTTATATTAAGGAATTAAGGCGTCTAGGGGTCCGTGGGGCAAAATGCGGGGAACCAGGAGGGCGTGGCGGGTAGGCACCCATGTACGCACAACCACCTCATGGTGGTAAGAAGTTTGACACTCGACCCAAGTCCCTCGGCCCTTCCTGGAATCCGCTAGAGCAATTCTAGGTGCTTATATTAAGGAATTAAGGCTTCTGGGGGTCCGTGGGGCAAAATGCAGGGAACCAGGAGGGTGTGGCGGAAAGGCACCCATGTACGCAGAACTACCTCATGGTGGTAAGAAGTTTGACACCCGGCCCAGGTCCCTCGGCCCTTCCTGGAATCCGCTAGAGCAATTCTAAGTGCTTATATTAAGGAATTAAGACCTCTGGGGGACGGTGGGGCAAAATGCGGGGAACCAGGAGAGCGTGGCGGGTAGGCACCCATGTACGCACAACCACCTCATGGTGGTAAGAAGTTTGACACACGGCCCAGGTCCCTCTGCCTTTCCTGGAAACCGCCAGAGCAATTCTAGGTGCTTATATTAAGGAATTAAGGCGTCTAGGGGTCCGTGGGGCAAAATGCAGGGAACCAGGAGGGCGTGGCGGGTAGGCACCCATGTACGCACAACCACTTCATGGTGGTAAGAAGTTTGACACCCGGCCCAGATCCTTCGGCACTTCCTGGAATCCGCTAGAGCATTTCTAGGTGCTTATATTAAGGAATTAAGGCGTCTAGGGGTCCGTGGGGAAAAATGCGGGGAACCAAGAGGGCGTGGCGGGTAGGCACCCATGTACGCACAACCACTTCATGGTGGTAAGAAGTTTTACACCCAGCCCAGGTCCCTCGGCCCTACCTGCAATCCGCTAGAACAATTCTAGGTGCTTATAATAAAGAATTAAGCCCTCTGGGAATCCGTGGGGCAAAATGCGGGGAACAAGGAGGGTGTGGCGGATAGACACCCATGTACGCAGAACTACCTCATGGTGGTAAGAAGTTTGACACTCGAGCCAAGTCCCTCGGCCCTTACTGGAATCCGCTAGAGCAATTCTAAGTGCTTATATTAAGGAATTAAGGCCTCTGGGAGTCCGTGGGGCAAAATGCAGGGAACCAGGAGGGCGTGGCGGATAGGCACCCATGTACGCACAACCACCTCATGGTGGTAAGAAGTTTGACACCCGGCCCAGGTCCCTTTGCCTTTCCTGGAATCCGCCAGAGCAATTCTAGGTGCTTATTTTAAGGAATTAAGGCGTGTAGGGGTCCGTGGGGCAAAATGCGGGGAACCAGGAGGGCGTGGCGGGTAGGCACCCATGTACGCACAACCTCCTCATGGTGGTAAGAAGTTTGACACTCGACGCAAGTCCCTCGGCCCTTCCTGGAATCCGCTAGAGCAATTCTAGGTGCTTATATTAAGGAATTAAGGCTTCTGGGGGTCCGTGGGGCAAAATGCAGGGAACCAGGAGGGCGTGGCGGAAAGGCACCCATGTACGCAGAACTACCTCATGGTGGTAAGAAGTTTGCCACCCGGCCCAGGTCTATCGGCCCTTCCTGGAATCCGCTAGAGCAATTCTAGGTGCTTATATTAAGGAATTAAGACCTCTGAGGGTCCGTGGGGCTATATGCGGGGAACCAGGAGGGCGTGGCGGGTAGGCACCCATGTACGTACAACCACCTCATGGTGGTAAGAAGTTTGACACCCGCCCCAGGTCCCTCGGCCCTTCCTGGAATCAGCTAGAGCAATTCTAGGTGCTTATATTATGGGATTAAGGCGTGTAGGGGTCCGTGGGGCAAAATGCCGGGAACCAGGAGGGCGTGGCGGGTAGGCACCCATGTACACACAACCACCTCATGGTGGTAAGAACTTTGACACTCGACCCAAGTCCCTCGGCCCTTCCTGGAATCCGCTAGAGCAATTCTAGGTGCTTATATTAAGGAATTAAGGCATCTGGGGGTCCGTGGGGCAAAATGCAGGGAACCAGGAGGGCGTGGCGGAAAGGCACCCATGTACGCAGAACTACCTCATGGTGGTAAGAAGTTTGCCCCCCGGCCCAGGTCCATCGGCCCTTCCTGGAATCCGCTAGAGCAATTCTAGGTGCTTATATTGAGGAATTAAGATCTCCGGGGGTCCGTGGGGCTAAATGCGTGGAACCAAGAGGACGTGGCGGGTAGGCACCCATGTACGCACAACCACCTCATGGTGGTAAGAAGTTTGACACCCGCCCCAGGTCCCTCGGCCCTTCCTGGAATCCGCTAGAGCAATTCTAAGTGCTTATATTAAGGAATTAAGCCCTCTGGGGGACCGTGGGGCAAAATGCGGGGAACCAGGAGGGCGTGGCGGATAGGCACCCATGTACGCAGAACTACCTCATGGTGGTAAGATGTTTAACACCCGGCCCAGGTCCCTCGGCCTTTCCTGGAATCCGCTAGAGCAATTCTAGGTGCTTATATTAAGGAATTAAGACCTCTGGGGGACGGTGGGGCAAAATGCGGGGAACCTGGAGGGCGTGGCGGATAGGCACCCATGTACGCAGAACTACCTCATGGTAGTAAGAAGTTTAACACACGGCCCAGGTCCCTCGGCCTTTCCTGGAATCCGCTAGAGCAATTCTAGGTGCTTATATTAAGGAATTAAGACCTTTGGGGGTCCGTGGGGCAAAATTGCGGGGAACCAGGAGGGCGTGGCGGGTAGGCAACCATGTACGCACAACCACCTCATGGTGGTAAGAAGTTTCACACCCGGCCCAGGTCCCTCGGCCCTTCCTGCAATCCGCTAGAAAAATTCTAGGTGCTTATAATAAGGAATTAAGGCCTCTGGGAGTCCGTGGGTCAAAATGCAGGGAACCAGGAGGGCGTGGCGGGTAGGCACACATGTACGCACAACCACTTCATGGTGGTAAGAAGTTTGACTCCCAGCCCAGGTCCCTCGGCCCTTCCTGAAATCTGCTGGAGCAATTCTAGGTGCTTATATTAAGGAATTAAGCCCTCTGGGGGACCGTGGGGCAAAATGCGGGGAACCAGGAGGGCGTGGCGGATAGGCACCCATGTACGCAAAACTACCTCATGGTGGTAAGATGTTTAACACCCGGCCCAGGTCCCTCGGCCTTTCCTGGAATCCGCTAGAGCAATTCTAGGTGCTTATATTAAGGAATTAAGACCTCTGGGGGACGGTGGGGCAAAATGCGGGGAACCTGGAGGGCGTGGCGGATAGGCACCCATGTACGCAGAACTACCTCATGGTAGTAAGAAGTTTAACACACGGCCCAGGTCCCTCGGCCTTTCCTGGAATCCGCTAGAGCAATTCTAGGTGCTTATATTAAGGAATTAAGACCTTTGGGGGTCCGTGGGGCAAAATTGCGGGGAACCAGGAGGGCGTGGCGGGTAGGCAACCATGTACGCACAACCACCTCATGGTGGTAAGAAGTTTCACACCCGGCCCAGGTCCCTCGGCCCTTCCTGCAATCCGCTAGAAAAATTCTAGGTGCTTATAATAAGGAATTAAGGCCTCTGGGAGTCCGTGGGTCAAAATGCAGGGAACCAGGAGGGCGTGGCGGGTAGGCACACATGTACGCACAACCACTTCATGGTGGTAAGAAGTTTGACTCCCAGCCCAGGTCCCTCGGCCCTTCCTGAAATCTGCTGGAGCAATTCTAGGTGCTTATATTAAGGAATTAAGGCGTCTAGGGGTCCGTGGGGCAAAATGCGGGGAACCAGGAGGGCGTGGCGGGTAGGCACCCATGTACGCACAACCACCTCATGGTGGTAAGAAGTTTGACACTCGACCCAAGTCCCTCGGCCCTTCCTGGAATCCGCTAGAGCAATTCTAGGTGCTTATATTAAGGAATTAAGGCTTCTGGGGGTCCGTGGGGCAAAATGCAGGGAACCAGGAGGGTGTGGCGGAAAGGCACCCATGTACGCAGAACTACCTCATGGTGGTAAGAAGTTTGACACCCGGCCCAGGTCCCTCGGCCCTTCCTGGAATCCGCTAGAGCAATTCTAAGTGCTTATATTAAGGAATTAAGACCTCTGGGGGACGGTGGGGCAAAATGCGGGGAACCAGGAGAGCGTGGCGGGTAGGCACCCATGTACGCACAACCACCTCATGGTGGTAAGAAGTTTGACACACGGCCCAGGTCCCTCTGCCTTTCCTGGAATCCGCCAGAGCAATTCTAGGTGCTTATATTAAGGAATTAAGGCGTCTAGGGGTCCGTGGGGCAAAATGCAGGGAACCAGGAGGGCGTGGCGGGTAGGCACCCATGTACGCACAACCACTTCATGGTGGTAAGAAGTTTGACACCCGGCCCAGATCCTTCGGCACTTCCTGGAATCCGCTAGAGCATTTCTAGGTGCTTATATTAAGGAATTAAGGCGTCTAGGGGTCCGTGGGGAAAAATGCGGGGAACCAAGAGGGCGTGGCGGGTAGGCACCCATGTACGCACAACCACCTCATAGTGGTAAGAAGTTTGACACCCGCCCCAGGTCCCTCGGCCATTCCTGGAAACCGCTAGAGCAATTCTAAGTCCTTATATTAAGGAATTAAGGCCTCTGGGAGTCCGTGGGGCAAAATGCAGGGAACAAGGAGGGCGTGGCTGATAGGCACCCATGTACGCATAACCACCTCATCGTGGTAAGAAGTTTGACACCCGCCCCAGGTCCCTCGGCCCTTCCTGGAATCCGCTAGAGCAATTCTAAGTGCTTATATTAAGGAATTAATGCCTCTGGGAGTTCGTGAGGCAAAATGCAGGGAACCAGGAGGGCGTGGCGGATAGGCACCCATGTACGCACAACCACCTCATGGTGGTAAGAAGTTTGACACCCGGCCCAGGTCCCTCTGCCTTTCCTGGAATCCGCCAGAGCAATTCTAGGTGCTTATATTGAGGAATTAAGATCTCCGGGGGTCCGTGGGGCTAAATGCGCGGAACCAGGAGGGCGTGGCGGGTAGGCACCCATGTACGTACAACCACCTCATGGTGGTAAGAAGTTTGACACCCGCCCCAGGTCCCTCGGCCCTTCCTGGAATCCGCTAGAGCAATTCTAAGTGCTTATATTAAGGAATTAAGGCTTCTGGGGGTCCGTGGGGCAAAATGCAGGGAACAAGGAGGGCGTGGCGGGTAGGCACCCATGTACGCACAACCACCTCATGGTGGTAAAGGTTTGACACCCGCCCCAGGTCCCTCGGCTCTTCCTGGAATCCGCTAGAGCAATTCTAAGTGCTTATATTAAGGAATTAAGCCTTCTGGCGGACCGTGGGGCAAAATGCGGGGAACCAGGAGGACGTGGCGGATAGGCACCCATGTACGCAGAACTACCTCATGGTGGTAAGAAGTTTAACACCCTGCCCAGGTCCCTCGGCCCTTCCTGAAATCTGCTGGAGCAATTCTAGGTGCTTATATTAAGGAATTAAGACCTCTGGGGGTCCGTGGGGCAAAATGAGGGGAACCAGGAAGGCGTGGCGGGTAGGCACCCATGTACGCACAACCACCTCATGGTGGTAAGAAGTTTGACACCCGGCCCAGGTCCCTCTGCCTTTCCTGGAATCCGCCAGAGCAATTCTAGGTGCTTATATTAAGGAATTAAGGCGTCTAGGGGTCCTTGGGGCAAAATGCGGGGAACCAGGAGGGCGTGGCGGGTAGGCACCCATGTACGCACAACCACCTCATGGTGGTAAGAAGTTTGACACCCGCCCCAGGTCCCTCGGCCCTTCCTGGAATCCGCTAGAGCAATTCTAAGTGCTTATATTAAAGAATTAAGGCCTCAGGGAGTCCGTGGGGCAAAATGCAGGGAACCAGGAGGGCGTGCCGGGTAGGCACCCATGTACGCACAACCACTTCATGGTGGTAAGAAGTTTGACACCCGGCCCAGATCCCTCGGCACTTCCTGGAATCCGCTAGAGCATTTCTAGGTGCTTATATTAAGGAATTAAGGCGTCTAGGGGTCCGTGGGGCAAAATGCGGGGAACCATGAGGGCGTGGCGGGTAGGCACTCATGTACGCACAACCACTTCATGGTGGTAAGAAGTTTGACACCCAGCCCAGGTCCCTCGGCCTTTCCTGCAATCCACTAGAACAATTCTAGGTGCTTATATTAAAGAATTAAGCCCTCTGGGAATCCGTGGGGCAAAATGCGGGGAACAAGGAGGGTGTGGCGGATAGACACCCATGTACGCACAACCACTTCATGGTGGTAAGAAGTTTGACACCCGGCCCAGATCCCTAGGCACTTCCTGGAATCCGCTAGAGCATTTCTAGGTGCTTATATTAAGGAATTAAGCCCTCTGGCGGACCGTGGGGCAAAATGCGGGGAACCAGGAGGACGTGGCGGATAGGCACCCATGTACGCAGAACTACCTCATGGTGGTAAGAAGTTTAACACCCAGCCCAGGTCCCTCGGCCCTTCCTGGAATCCGCTAGAGCAATTCTAAGTGCTTATATTAAGGAATTAAGGCCTCTGGGAGTCCGTGGGGCAAAATGCAGGGAACCAGGAGGGCGTGGCGGATAGGCACCCATGTACGCACAACCACCTCATGGTGGTAAGAAGTTTCACACCCAGCCCAGGTCCCTCGGCCCTTCCTGAAATCTGCTGGAGCAATTCTAGGTGCTTATATTAAGGAATTAAGACCTCTGGGGGCCGTGGGGCAAAATGAGGGGAACCAGGAAGGCGTGGCGGGTAGGCACCCATGTACGCACAACCACCTCATGGTGGTAAGAAGTTTGACACCCGCCCCAGGTCCCTCGGCCCTTCCTGGAATCCGCTAGAGCAATTCTAGGTGCTTATATTGAGGAATTAAGATCTCCGGGGGTCCGTGGGGCTAAATGCGTGGAACCAAGAGGACGTGGCGGGTAGGCACCCATGTACGCACAACCACCTCATGGTGGTAAGAAGTTTGACACCCGCCCCAGGTCCCTCGGCCCTTCCTGGAATCCGCTAGAGCAATTCTAAGTGCTTATATTAAGGAATTAAGCCCTCTGGGGGACCGTGGGGCAAAATGCGGGGAACCTGGAGGGCGTGGCGGATAGGCACCCATGTACGCAGAACTACCTCATGGTAGTAAGAAGTTTAACACACGGCCCAGGTCCCTCGGCCTTTCCTGGAATCCGCTAGAGCAATTCTAGGTGCTTATATTAAGGAATTAAGACATTTGGGGGTCCGTGGGGCAAAATTGCGGGGAACCAGGAGGGCGTGGCGGGTAGGCAACCATGTACGCACAACCACCTCATGGTGGTAAGAAGTTTCACACCCGGCCCAGGTCCCTCGGCCCTTCCTGCAATCCGCTAGAAAAATTCTAGGTGCTTATAATAAGGAATTAAGGCCTCTGGGAGTCCGTGGGTCAAAATGCAGGGAACCAGGAGGGCGTGGCGGGTAGGCACACATGTACGCACAACCACTTCATGGTGGTAAGAAGTTTGACTCCCAGCCCAGGTCCCTCGGCCCTTCCTGAAATCTGCTGGAGCAATTCTAGGTGCTTATATTAAGGAATTAAGGCGTCTAGGGGTCCGTGGGGCAAAATGCGGGGAACCAGGAGGGCGTGGCGGGTAGGCACCCATGTACGCACAACCACCTCATGGTGGTAAGAAGTTTGACACTCGACCCAAGTCCCTCGGCCCTTCCTGGAATCCGCTAGAGCAATTCTAGGTGCTTATATTAAGGAATTAAGGCTTCTGGGGGTCCGTGGGGCAAAATGCAGGGAACCAGGAGGGTGTGGCGGAAAGGCACCCATGTACGCAGAACTACCTCATGGTGGTAAGAAGTTTGACACCCGGCCCAGGTCCCTCGGCCCTTCCTGGAATCCGCTAGAGCAATTCTAAGTGCTTATATTAAGGAATTAAGACCTCTGGGGGACGGTGGGGCAAAATGCGGGGAACCAGGAGAGCGTGGCGGGTAGGCACCCATGTACGCACAACCACCTCATGGTGGTAAGAAGTTTGACACACGGCCCAGGTCCCTCTGCCTTTCCTGGAAACCGCCAGAGCAATTCTAGGTGCTTATATTAAGGAATTAAGGCGTCTAGGGGTCCGTGGGGCAAAATGCAGGGAACCAGGAGGGCGTGGCGGGTAGGCACCCATGTACGCACAACCACTTCATGGTGGTAAGAAGTTTGACACCCGGCCCAGATCCTTCGGCACTTCCTGGAATCCGCTAGAGCATTTCTAGGTGCTTATATTAAGGAATTAAGGCGTCTAGGGGTCCGTGGGGAAAAATGCGGGGAACCAAGAGGGCGTGGCGGGTAGGCACCCATGTACGCACAACCACTTCATGGTGGTAAGAAGTTTTACACCCAGCCCAGGTCCCTCGGCCCTACCTGCAATCCGCTAGAACAATTCTAGGTGCTTATAATAAAGAATTAAGCCCTCTGGGAATCCGTGGGGCAAAATGCGGGGAACAAGGAGGGTGTGGCGGATAGACACCCATGTACGCAGAACTACCTCATGGTGGTAAGAAGTTTGACACTCGAGCCAAGTCCCTCGGCCCTTACTGGAATCCGCTAGAGCAATTCTAAGTGCTTATATTAAGGAATTAAGGCCTCTGGGAGTCCGTGGGGCAAAATGCAGGGAACCAGGAGGGCGTGGCGGATAGGCACCCATGTACGCACAACCACCTCATGGTGGTAAGAAGTTTGACACCCGGCCCAGGTCCCTTTGCCTTTCCTGGAATCCGCCAGAGCAATTCTAGGTGCTTATTTTAAGGAATTAAGGCGTGTAGGGGTCCGTGGGGCAAAATGCGGGGAACCAGGAGGGCGTGGCGGGTAGGCACCCATGTACGCACAACCTCCTCATGGTGGTAAGAAGTTTGACACTCGACGCAAGTCCCTCGGCCCTTCCTGGAATCCGCTAGAGCAATTCTAGGTGCTTATATTAAGGAATTAAGGCTTCTGGGGGTCCGTGGGGCAAAATGCAGGGAACCAGGAGGGCGTGGCGGAAAGGCACCCATGTACGCAGAACTACCTCATGGTGGTAAGAAGTTTGCCACCCGGCCCAGGTCTATCGGCCCTTCCTGGAATCCGCTAGAGCAATTCTAGGTGCTTATATTAAGGAATTAAGACCTCTGAGGGTCCGTGGGGCTATATGCGGGGAACCAGGAGGGCGTGGCGGGTAGGCACCCATGTACGTACAACCACCTCATGGTGGTAAGAAGTTTGACACCCGCCCCAGGTCCCTCGGCCCTTCCTGGATTCAGCTAGAGCAATTCTAGGTGCTTATATTATGGGATTAAGGCGTGTAGGGGTCCGTGGGGCAAAATGCCGGGAACCAGGAGGGCGTGGCGGGTAGGCACCCATGTACACACAACCACCTCATGGTGGTAAGAACTTTGACACTCGACCCAAGTCCCTCGGCCCTTCCTGGAATCCGCTAGAGCAATTCTAGGTGCTTATATTAAGGAATTAAGGCATCTGGGGGTCCGTGGGGCAAAATGCAGGGAACCAGGAGGGCGTGGCGGAAAGGCACCCATGTACGCAGAACTACCTCATGGTGGTAAGAAGTTTGCCCCCCGGCCCAGGTCCATCGGCCCTTCCTGGAATCCGCTAGAGCAATTCTAGGTGCTTATATTGAGGAATTAAGATCTCCGGGGGTCCGTGGGGCTAAATGCGTGGAACCAAGAGGACGTGGCGGGTAGGCACCCATGTACGCACAACCACCTCATGGTGGTAAGAAGTTTGACACCCGCCCCAGGTCCCTCGGCCCTTCCTGGAATCCGCTAGAGCAATTCTAAGTGCTTATATTAAGGAATTAAGCCCTCTGGGGGACCGTGGGGCAAAATGCGGGGAACCAGGAGGGCGTGGCGGATAGGCACCCATGTACGCAGAACTACCTCATGGTGGTAAGATGTTTAACACCCGGCCCAGGTCCCTCGGCCTTTCCTGGAATCCGCTAGAGCAATTCTAGGTGCTTATATTAAGGAATTAAGACCTCTGGGGGACGGTGGGGCAAAATGCGGGGAACCTGGAGGGCGTGGCGGATAGGCACCCATGTACGCAGAACTACCTCATGGTAGTAAGAAGTTTAACACACGGCCCAGGTCCCTCGGCCTTTCCTGGAATCCGCTAGAGCAATTCTAGGTGCTTATATTAAGGAATTAAGACCTTTGGGGGTCCGTGGGGCAAAATTGCGGGGAACCAGGAGGGCGTGGCGGGTAGGCAACCATGTACGCACAACCACCTCATGGTGGTAAGAAGTTTCACACCCGGCCCAGGTCCCTCGGCCCTTCCTGCAATCCGCTAGAAAAATTCTAGGTGCTTATAATAAGGAATTAAGGCCTCTGGGAGTCCGTGGGTCAAAATGCAGGGAACCAGGAGGGCGTGGCGGGTAGGCACACATGTACGCACAACCACTTCATGGTGGTAAGAAGTTTGACTCCCAGCCCAGGTCCCTCGGCCCTTCCTGAAATCTGCTGGAGCAATTCTAGGTGCTTATATTAAGGAATTAAGCCCTCTGGGGGACCGTGGGGCAAAATGCGGGGAACCAGGAGGGCGTGGCGGATAGGCACCCATGTACGCAAAACTACCTCATGGTGGTAAGATGTTTAACACCCGGCCCAGGTCCCTCGGCCTTTCCTGGAATCCGCTAGAGCAATTCTAGGTGCTTATATTAAGGAATTAAGACCTCTGGGGGACGGTGGGGCAAAATGCGGGGAACCTGGAGGGCGTGGCGGATAGGCACCCATGTACGCAGAACTACCTCATGGTAGTAAGAAGTTTAACACACGGCCCAGGTCCCTCGGCCTTTCCTGGAATCCGCTAGAGCAATTCTAGGTGCTTATATTAAGGAATTAAGACCTTTGGGGGTCCGTGGGGCAAAATTGCGGGGAACCAGGAGGGCGTGGCGGGTAGGCAACCATGTACGCACAACCACCTCATGGTGGTAAGAAGTTTCACACCCGGCCCAGGTCCCTCGGCCCTTCCTGCAATCCGCTAGAAAAATTCTAGGTGCTTATAATAAGGAATTAAGGCCTCTGGGAGTCCGTGGGTCAAAATGCAGGGAACCAGGAGGGCGTGGCGGGTAGGCACACATGTACGCACAACCACTTCATGGTGGTAAGAAGTTTGACTCCCAGCCCAGGTCCCTCGGCCCTTCCTGAAATCTGCTGGAGCAATTCTAGGTGCTTATATTAAGGAATTAAGGCGTCTAGGGGTCCGTGGGGCAAAATGCGGGGAACCAGGAGGGCGTGGCGGGTAGGCACCCATGTACGCACAACCACCTCATGGTGGTAAGAAGTTTGACACTCGACCCAAGTCCCTCGGCCCTTCCTGGAATCCGCTAGAGCAATTCTAGGTGCTTATATTAAGGAATTAAGGCTTCTGGGGGTCCGTGGGGCAAAATGCAGGGAACCAGGAGGGTGTGGCGGAAAGGCACCCATGTACGCAGAACTACCTCATGGTGGTAAGAAGTTTGACACCCGGCCCAGGTCCCTCGGCCCTTCCTGGAATCCGCTAGAGCAATTCTAAGTGCTTATATTAAGGAATTAAGACCTCTGGGGGACGGTGGGGCAAAATGCGGGGAACCAGGAGAGCGTGGCGGGTAGGCACCCATGTACGCACAACCACCTCATGGTGGTAAGAAGTTTGACACACGGCCCAGGTCCCTCTGCCTTTCCTGGAATCCGCCAGAGCAATTCTAGGTGCTTATATTAAGGAATTAAGGCGTCTAGGGGTCCGTGGGGCAAAATGCAGGGAACCAGGAGGGCGTGGCGGGTAGGCACCCATGTACGCACAACCACTTCATGGTGGTAAGAAGTTTGACACCCGGCCCAGATCCTTCGGCACTTCCTGGAATCCGCTAGAGCATTTCTAGGTGCTTATATTAAGGAATTAAGGCGTCTAGGGGTCCGTGGGGAAAAATGCGGGGAACCAAGAGGGCGTGGCGGGTAGGCACCCATGTACGCACAACCACCTCATAGTGGTAAGAAGTTTGACACCCGCCCCAGGTCCCTCGGCCATTCCTGGAAACCGCTAGAGCAATTCTAAGTCCTTATATTAAGGAATTAAGGCCTCTGGGAGTCCGTGGGGCAAAATGCAGGGAACAAGGAGGGCGTGGCTGATAGGCACCCATGTACGCATAACCACCTCATCGTGGTAAGAAGTTTGACACCCGCCCCAGGTCCCTCGGCCCTTCCTGGAATCCGCTAGAGCAATTCTAAGTGCTTATATTAAGGAATTAATGCCTCTGGGAGTTCGTGAGGCAAAATGCAGGGAACCAGGAGGGCGTGGCGGATAGGCACCCATGTACGCACAACCACCTCATGGTGGTAAGAAGTTTGACACCCGGCCCAGGTCCCTCTGCCTTTCCTGGAATCCGCCAGAGCAATTCTAGGTGCTTATATTGAGGAATTAAGATCTCCGGGGGTCCGTGGGGCTAAATGCGCGGAACCAGGAGGGCGTGGCGGGTAGGCACCCATGTACGTACAACCACCTCATGGTGGTAAGAAGTTTGACACCCGCCCTAGGTCCCTCGGCCCTTCCTGGAATCCGCTAGAGCAATTCTAAGTGCTTATATTAAGGAATTAAGGCTTCTGGGGGTCCGTGGGGCAAAATGCAGGGAACAAGGAGGGCGTGGCGGGTAGGCACCCATGTACGCACAACCACCTCATGGTGGTAAAGGTTTGACACCCGCCCCAGGTCCCTCGGCTCTTCCTGGAATCCGCTAGAGCAATTCTAAGTGCTTATATTAAGGAATTAAGCCTTCTGGCGGACCGTGGGGCAAAATGCGGGGAACCAGGAGGACGTGGCGGATAGGCACCCATGTACGCAGAACTACCTCATGGTGGTAAGAAGTTTAACACCCTGCCCAGGTCCCTCGGCCCTTCCTGAAATCTGCTGGAGCAATTCTAGGTGCTTATATTAAGGAATTAAGACCTCTGGGGGTCCGTGGGGCAAAATGAGGGGAACCAGGAAGGCGTGGCGGGTAGGCACCCATGTACGCACAACCACCTCATGGTGGTAAGAAGTTTGACACCCGGCCCAGGTCCCTCTGCCTTTCCTGGAATCCGCCAGAGCAATTCTAGGTGCTTATATTAAGGAATTAAGGCGTCTAGGGGTCCTTGGGGCAAAATGCGGGGAACCAGGAGGGCGTGGCGGGTAGGCACCCATGTACGCACAACCACCTCATGGTGGTAAGAAGTTTGACACCCGCCCCAGGTCCCTCGGCCCTTCCTGGAATCCGCTAGAGCAATTCTAAGTGCTTATATTAAAGAATTAAGGCCTCAGGGAGTCCGTGGGGCAAAATGCAGGGAACCAGGAGGGCGTGCCGGGTAGGCACCCATGTACGCACAACCACTTCATGGTGGTAAGAAGTTTGACACCCGGCCCAGATCCCTCGGCACTTCCTGGAATCCGCTAGAGCATTTCTAGGTGCTTATATTAAGGAATTAAGGCGTCTAGGGGTCCGTGGGGCAAAATGCGGGGAACCATGAGGGCGTGGCGGGTAGGCACTCATGTACGCACAACCACTTCATGGTGGTAAGAAGTTTGACACCCAGCCCAGGTCCCTCGGCCTTTCCTGCAATCCACTAGAACAATTCTAGGTGCTTATATTAAAGAATTAAGCCCTCTGGGAATCCGTGGGGCAAAATGCGGGGAACAAGGAGGGTGTGGCGGATAGACACCCATGTACGCACAACCACTTCATGGTGGTAAGAAGTTTGACACCCGGCCCAGATCCCTAGGCACTTCCTGGAATCCGCTAGAGCATTTCTAGGTGCTTATATTAAGGAATTAAGCCCTCTGGCGGACCGTGGGGCAAAATGCGGGGAACCAGGAGGACGTGGCGGATAGGCACCCATGTACGCAGAACTACCTCATGGTGGTAAGAAGTTTAACACCCAGCCCAGGTCCCTCGGCCCTTCCTGGAATCCGCTAGAGCAATTCTAAGTGCTTATATTAAGGAATTAAGGCCTCTGGGAGTCCGTGGGGCAAAATGCAGGGAACCAGGAGGGCGTGGCGGATAGGCACCCATGTACGCACAACCACCTCATGGTGGTAAGAAGTTTCACACCCAGCCCAGGTCCCTCGGCCCTTCCTGAAATCTGCTGGAGCAATTCTAGGTGCTTATATTAAGGAATTAAGACCTCTGGGGGTCCGTGGGGCAAAATGAGGGGAACCAGGAAGGCGTGGCGGGTAGGCACCCATGTACGCACAACCACCTCATGGTGGTAAGAAGTTTGACACCCGGCCCAGGTCCCTCTGCCTTTCCTGGAATCCGCCAGAGCAATTCTAGGTGCTTATATTAAGGAATTGAGGCGTCTAGGGGTCCGTGGGGCAAAATGCGTGGAACCAGGAGGGCGTGGCGGGTAGGCACCCATGTACGCACAACCACCTCATGGTGGTAAGAAGTTTGACAACCGGCCCAGGTCCCTCTGCCTTTCCTGGAATCCGCCAGAGCAATTCTAGGTGCTTATATTGAGGAATTAAGATCTCCGGGGGTCCGTGGGGCTAAATGCGCGGAACCAGGAGGGCGTGGCGGGTAGGCACCCATGTACGTACAACCACCTCATGGTGGTAAGAAGTTTGACACCCGCCCCAGGTCCCTCGGCCCTTCCTGGAATCCGCTAGAGCAATTCTAAGTGCTTATATTAAGGAATTAAGGCTTCTGGGGGTCCGTGGGGCAAAATGCAGGGAACAAGGAGGGCGTGGCGGGTAGGCACCCATGTACGCACAACCACCTCATGGTGGTAAGAAGTTTGACACCCGCCCCAGGTCCCTCGGCTCTTCCTGGAATCCGCTAGAGCAATTCTAAGTGCTTATATTAAGGAATTAAGCCTTCTGGCGGACCGTGGGGCAAAATGCGGGGAACCAGGAGGACGTGGCGGATAGGCACCCATGTACGCAGAACTACCTCATGGTGGTAAGAAGTTTAACACCCTGCCCAGGTCCCTCGGCCCTTCCTGAAATCTGCTGGAGCAATTCTATGTGCTTATATTAAGGAATTAAGACCTCTGGGGGTCCGTGGGGCAAAATGAGGGGAACCAGGAAGGCGTGGCGGGTAGGCACCCATGTACGCACAACCACCTCATGGTGGTAAAAAGTTTGACACCCGGCCCAGGTCCCTCTGCCTTTCCTGGAATCCGCCAGAGCAATTCTAGGTGCTTATATTAAGGAATTAAGGCGTCTAGGGGTCCTTGGGGCAAAATGCGGGGAACCAGGAGGGCGTGGCGGGTAGGCACCCATGTACGCACAACCACCTCATGGTGGTAAGAAGTTTGACACCCGCCCCAGGTCCCTCGGCCCTTCCTGGAATCCGCTAGAGCAATTCTAAGTGCTTATATTAAAGAATTAAGGCCTCAGGGAGTCCGTGGGGCAAAATGCAGGGAACCAGGAGGGCGTGCCGGGTAGGCACCCATGTACGCACAACCACTTCATGGTGGTAAGAAGTTTGACACCCGGCCCAGATCCCTCGGCACTTCCTGGAATCCGCTAGAGCATTTCTAGGTGCTTATATTAAGGAATTAAGGCGTCTAGGGGTCCGTGGGGCAAAATGCGGGGAACCATGAGGGCGTGGCGGGTAGGCACTCATGTACGCACAACCACTTCATGGTGGTAAGAAGTTTGACACCCAGCCCAGGTCCCTCGGCCTTTCCTGCAATCCACTAGAACAATTCTAGGTGCTTATATTAAAGAATTAAGCCCTCTGGGAATCCGTGGGGCAAAATGCGGGGAACAAGGAGGGTGTGGCGGATAGACACCCATGTACGCACAACCACTTCATGGTGGTAAGAAGTTTGACACCCGACCCAGATCCCTAGGCACTTCCTGGAATCCGCTAGAGCATTTCTAGGTGCTTATATTAAGGAATTAAGCCCTCTGGCGGACCGTGGGGCAAAATGCGGGGAACCAGGAGGACGTGGCGGATAGGCACCCATGTACGCAGAACTACCTCATGGTGGTAAGAAGTTTAACACCCAGCCCAGGTCCCTCGGCCCTTCCTGGAATCCGCTAGAGCAATTCTAAGTGCTTATATTAAGGAATTAAGGCCTCTGGGAGTCCGTGGGGCAAAATGCAGGGAACCAGGAGGGCGTGGCGGATAGGCACCCATGTACGCACAACCACCTCATGGTGGTAAGAAGTTTCACACCCAGCCCAGGTCCCTCGGCCCTTCCTGAAATCTGCTGGAGCAATTCTAGGTGCTTATATTAAGGAATTAAGACCTCTGGGGGTCCGTGGGGCAAAATGAGGGGAACCAGGAAGGCGTGGCGGGAAGGCACCCATGTACGCACAACCACCTCATGGTGGTAAGAAGTTTGACACCCGGCCCAGGTCCCTCTGTCTTTCCTGGAATCCGCCAGAGCAATTCTAGGTGCTTATATTAAGGAATTGAGGCGTCTAGGGGTCCGTGGGGCAAAATGCGTGGAACCAGGAGGGCGTGGCGGGTAGGCACCCATGTACGCACAACCACCTCATGGTGGTAAGAAGTTTGACAACCGGCCCAGGTCCCTCTGCCTTTCCTGGAATCCGCCAGAGCAATTCTAGGTGCTTATATTAAGGAATTAAAGCCTCAGGGAGTCCGTGGGGCAAAATGCAGGGAACCAGGAGGGCGTGGCGGGTAGGCACCCATGTACGCACAACCACTTCATGGTGGTAAGAAGTTTGACACCCGGCCCAGATCCCTCGGCACTTCCTGGAATCCGCTAGAGCATTTCTAGGTGCTTATATTAAGGAATTAAGGCGTCTAGGGGTCCGTGGGGCAAAATGCGGGGAACCAAGAGGGCGTGGCGGGTAGGCATCCATGTACGCACAACCACTTCATGGTGGTAAGAAGTTTGACACTCGACCCAAGTCCCTCGGCCCTTCCTGGAATCCGCTAGAGCAATTCTAGGTGCTTATATTAAGGAATTAAGGCTTCTGGGGGTCCGTGGGGCAAAATGCAGGGAACCAGGAGGGCGTGGCGGGTAGGCACCCAGGTACGCACAACCACCTCATGGTGGTAAGAAGTTTGACACCCGGCCCAGGTCCCTCGGCCTTTCCTGCAATCCACTAGAACAATTCTAGGTGCTTATATTAAAGAATTAAGCCCTCTGGGAATCCGTGGGGCAAAATGCGGGGAACAAGGAGGGTGTGGCGGATAGACACCCATGTACGCACAACCACTTCATGGTGGTAAGAAGTTTGACACCCGACCCAGATCCCTAGGCACTTCCTGGAATCCGCTAGAGCATTTCTAGGTGCTTATATTAAGGAATTAAGCCCTCTGGCGGACCGTGGGGCAAAATGCGGGGAACCAGGAGGACGTGGCGGATAGGCACCCATGTACGCAGAACTACCTCATGGTGGTAAGAAGTTTAACACCCAGCCCAGGTCCCTCGGCCATTCCTAGAATCCGCTAGAGCAATTCTAAGTGCTTATATTAAGGAATTGAGGCGTCTAGGGGTCCGTGGGGCAAAATGCGTGGAACCAGGAGGGCGTGGCGGGTAGGCACCCATGTACGCACAACCACCTCATGGTGGTAAGAAGTTTGACAACCGGCCCAGGTCCCTCTGCCTTTCCTGGAATCCGCCAGAGCAATTCTAGGTGCTTATATTAAGGAATTAAAGCCTCAGGGAGTCCGTGGGGCAAAATGCAGGGAACTAGGAGGGCGTGGCGGGTAGGCACCCATGTACGCACAACCACTTCATGGTGGTAAGAAGTTTGACACCCGGCCCAGATCCCTCGGCACTTCCTGGAATCCGCTAGAGCATTTCTAGGTGCTTATATTAAGGAATTAAGGCGTCTAGGGGTCCGTGGGGCAAAATGCGGGGAACCAAGAGGGCGTGGCGGGTAGGCATCCATGTACGCACAACCACTTCATGGTGGTAAGAAGTTTGACACTCGACCCAAGTCCCTCGGCCCTTCCTGGAATCCGCTAGAGCAATTCTAGGTGCTTATATTAAGGAATTAAGGCTTCTGGGGGTCCGTGGGGCAAAATGCAGGGAACCAGGAGGGCGTGGCGGGTAGGCACCCATGTACGCACAACCACCTCATGGTGGTAAGAAGTTTGACACCCGCCCCAGGTCCCTCGGCTCTTCCTGGAATCCGCTAGAGCAATTCTAGGTGCTTATATTAAGGAATTAAGCCCTCTGGGGGACCGTGGGGCAAAATGCGGGGAACCAGGAGGGCGTGGCGGATAGGCACCCATGTACGCAGAACTACCTCATGGTGGTAAGAAGTTTAACACCCTGCCCAGGTCCCTCGGCCCTTCCTTGAATCCGCTAGAGCAATTCTAAGTGCTTATATTAAGGAATTAAGGCCTCTGGGAGTCCGTGGGGCAAAATGCAGGGAACCAGGAGGGCGTGGCGGATAGGCACCCATGTACGCACAACCACCTCATGGTGGTAAGAAGTTTAACACCCTGCCCAGGTCCCTCGGCCATTCCTAGAATCCGCTAGAGCAATTCTAAGTGCTTATATTAAGGAATTAAGGCCTCTGGGAGTCCGTGGGGCAAAATGCAGGGAACCAGGAGGGCGTGGCGGATAGGCACCCATGTACGCACAACCACCTCATGGTGGTAAGAAGTTTGACACCCGGCCCAGGTCCCTCTGCCTTTCCTGGAATCCGCCAGAGCAATTCTAGGTGCTTATATTAAGGAATTAAGGCGTCTAGGGGTCCTTGGGGCAAAATGCGGGGAACCAGGAGGGCGTGGCGGGTAGGCACCCATGTACGCACAACCACCTCATGGTGGTAAGAAGTTTGACACCCGCCCCAGGTCCCTCGGCCCTTCCTGGAATCCGCTAGAGCAATTCTAAGTGCTTATAATAAAGAATTAAGGCCTCAGGGAGTCCGTGGGGCAAAATGCAGGGAACCAGGAGGGCGTGGCGGGTAGGCACCCATGTACGCACAACCACTTCATGGTGGTAAGAAGTTTGACACCCGGCCCAGATCCCTCGGCACTTCCTGGAATCCGCTAGAGCATTTCTAGGTGCTTATATTAAGGAATTAAGGCGTCTAGGGGTCCGTGGGGCAAAATGCGGGGAACCAAGAGGGCGTGGCGGGTAGGCACCCATGTACGCACAACCACCTCATGGTGGTAAGAAGTTTGACACTCGACCCAAGTCCCTCGGCCCTTCCTGGAATCCGCTAGAGCAATTCTAGGTGCTTATATTAAGGAATTAAGGCTTCTGGGGGTCCGTGAGGCAAAATGCAGGGAACCAGGAGGGCGTGGCGGGTAGGCACCCATGTACGCACAACCACCTCATGGTGGTAAGAAGTTTGACACCCGCCCCAGGTCCCTCGGCTCTTCCTGGAATCCGCTAGAGCAATTCTAGGTGCTTATATTAAGGAATTAAGCCCTCTGGGGCACCGTGGGGCAAAATGCGGGGAACCAGGAGGGCGTGGCGGATAGGCACCCATGTACGCAGAACTACCTCATGGTGGTAAGAAGTTTAACACCCTGCCCAGGTCCCTCGGCCCTTCCTGGAATCCGCTAGAGCAATTCTAAGTGCTTATATTAAGGAATTAAGGCCTCTGGGAGTCCGTGAGGCAAAATGCAGGGAACCAGGAGGGCGTGGCGGATAGGCACCCATGTACGCACAACCACCTCATGGTGGTAAGAAGTTTGACACCCGGCCCAGGTCCCTCTGCCTTTCCTGGAATCCGCCAGAGCAATTCTAGCTGCTTATATTAAGGAATTAAGGCGTCTAGGGGTCCGTGGGGCAAAATGCGGGGAACCAGGAGGGCGTGGCGGGTAGGCACCCATGTACGCACAACCACCTCATGGTGGTAAGAAGTTTGACACTCGACCCAAGTCCCTCGGCCCTTCCTGGAATCCGCTAGAGCAATTCTAGGTGCTTATATTAAGGAATTAAGGCTGCTGGGGGACCGTGGGGCAAAATGCAGGGAACCAGGAGGGCGTGGCGGATAGGCACCCATGTACGCACAACCACCTCATGGTGGTAAGAAGTTTCACACCCAGCCCAGGTCCCTCGGCCCTTCCTGAAATCTGCTGGAGCAATTCTAGGTGCTTATATTAAGGAATTAAGACCTCTGGGGGTCCGTGGGGCAAAATGAGGGGAACCAGGAAGGCGTGGCGGGTAGGCACCCATGTACGCACAACCACCTCATGGTGGTAAGAAGTTTGACACCCGGCCCAGGTCCCTCTGCCTTTCCTGGAGTCCGCCAGAGCAATTCTAGGTGCTTATATTAAGGAATTAAGGCGTCTAGGGGTCCTTGGGGCAAAATGCGGGGAACCAGGAGGGCGTGGCGGGTAGGCACCCATGTACGCACAACCACCTCATGGTGGTAAGAAGTTTGACACCCGCCCCAGGTCCCTCGGCCCTTCCTGGAATCCGCTAGAGCCATTCTAAGTGCTTATATTAAAGAATTAAGGCCTCAGGGAGTCCGTGGGGCAAAATGCAGGGAACCAGGAGGGCGTGCCGGGTAGGCACCCATGTACGCACAACCACTTCATGGTGGTAAGAAGTTTGACACCCGGCCCAGATCCCTCGGCACTTCCTGGAATCCGCTAGAGCATTTCTAGGTGCTTATATTAAGGAATTAAGGCGTCTAGGGGTCCTTGGGGCAAAATGCGGGGAACCAGGAGGGCGTGGCGGGTAGGCACCCATGTACGCACAACCACCTCATGGTGGTAAGAAGTTTGACACCCGCCCCAGGTCCCTCGGCCCTTCCTGGAATCCGCTAGAGCCATTCTAAGTGCTTATATTAAAGAATTAAGGCCTCAGGGAGTCCGTGGGGCAAAATGCAGGGAACCAGGAGGGCGTGCCGGGTAGGCACCCATGTACGCACAACCACTTCATGGTGGTAAGAAGTTTGACACCCGGCCCAGATCCCTCGGCACTTCCTGGAATCCGCTAGAGCATTTCTAGGTGCTTATATTAAGGAATTAAGGCGTCTAGGGGTCCGTGGGGCAAAATGCGGGGAACCAAGAGGGCATGGCGGGTAGGCACTCATGTACGCACAACCACTTCATGGTGGTAAGAAGTTTGACACCCAGCCCAGGTCCTTCGGCCTTTCCTGCAATCCACTAGAACAATTCTAGGTGCTTATATTAAAGAATTAAGCCCTCTGGGAATCCGTGGGGCAAAATGCGGGGAACAAGGAGGGTGTGGCGGATAGACACCCATGTACGCAGAACTACCTCATGGTGGTAAGAAGTTTGACACTCGAGCCAAGTCCCTCGGCCCTTACTGGAATCCGCTAGAGCAATTCTAAGTGCTTATATTAAGGAATTAAGGCTTCTGGGAGTCCGTGGGGCAAAATGCAGGGAACCAGGAGGGCGTGGCGGATAGGCACCCATGTACGCACAACCACCTCATGGTGGTAAGAAGTTTGACACCCGGCCCAGATCCCTCTGCCTTTCCTGGAATCCGCCAGAGCAATTCTAGGTGCTTATATTATGGAATTGAGGCGTCTAGGGGTCCGTGGGGCAAAATGCGGGGAACCAGGAGGGCGTGGCGGGTAGGCACCCATGTACGCACAACCACTTCATGGTGGTAAGAAGTTTGACACCCGGCCCAGATCCCTCGGCACTTCCTGGAATCCGCTAGAGCATTTCTAGGTGCTTATATTAAGGAATTAAGGCGTCTAGGGGTCGGTGGGGCAAAATGCGGGGAACCAAGAGGGCGTGGCGGGTAGGCATCCATGTACGCACAACCACTTCATGGTGGTAAGAAGTTTGACACTCGACCCAACTCCCTCGGCCCTTCCTGGAATCCGCTAGAGCAATTCTAGGTGCTTATATTAAGGAATTAAGGCTTCTGGGGGTCCGTGGGGCAAAATGCAGGGAACCAGGAGGGCGTGGCGGGTAGGCACCCATGTACGCACAACCACCTCATGGTGGTAAGAAGTTTGACACCCGCGCCAGGTCCCTCGGCTCTTCCTGGAATCCGCTAGAGCAATTCTAGGTGCTTATATTAAGGAATTAAGCCCTCTGAGGGACCGTGGGGCAAAATGCGGGGAACCAGGAGGGCGTGGCGGATAGGCACCCATGTACACAGAACTACCTCATGGTGGTAAGAAGTTTAACACCCAGCCCAGGTCCCTCGGCCCTTCCTTGAATCCGCTAGAGCAATTCTAAGTGCTTATATTAAGGAATTAAGGCCTCTGGGAGTCCGTGGGGCAAAATGCAGGGAACCAGGAGGGCGTGGCGGATAGGCACCCATGTACGCACAACCACCTCATGGTGGTAAGAAGTTTAACACCCTGCCCAGGTCCCTCGGCCCTTCCTGGAATCCGCTAGAGCAATTCTAAATGCTTATATTAAGGAATTAAGGCCTCTGGGAGTCCGTGGGGCAAAATGCAGGGAACCAGGAGGACGTGGCGGATAGGCACCCATGTACGCACAACCACCTCATGGTGGTAAGAAGTTTGACACCCGGCCCAGGTCCCTCTGCCTTTCCTGGAATCCGCCAGAGCAATTCTAGGTGCTTATATTAAGGAATTAAGGCGTCTATGGGTCCTTGGGGCAAAATGCGGGGAACCAGGAGGGCGTGGCGGGTAGGCACCCATGTACGCACAACCACCTCATGGTGGTAAGAAGTTTGACACCCGCCCCAGGTCCCTCGGCCCTTCCTGGAATCCGCTAGAGCAATTCTAAGTGCTTATAATAAAGAATTAAGGCCTCAGGGAGTCCGTGGGGCAAAATGCAGGGAACCAGGAGGGCGTGGCGGGTAGGCACCCATGTACGCACAACCACTTCATGGTGGTAAGAAGTTTGACACCCGGCCCAGATCCCTCGGCACTTCCTGGAATCCGCTAGAGCATTTCTAGGTGCTTATATTAAGGAATTAAGGCGTCTAGGGGTCCGTGGGGCAAAATGCGGGGAACCAAGAGGGCGTGGCGGGTAGGCACCCATGTACGCACAACCACCTCATGGTGGTAAGAAGTTTGACACTCGACCCAAGTCCCTCGGCCCTTCCTGGAATCCGCTAGAGCAATTCTAGGTGCTTATATTAAGGAATTAAGGATTCTGGGGGTCCGTGAGGCAAAATGCAGGGAACCAGGAGGGCGTGGCGGGTAGGCACCCATGTACGCACTACCACCTCAAGGTGGTAAGAAGTTTGACACCCGCCCCAGGTCCCTCGGCTCTTCCTGGAATCCGCTAGAGCAATTCTAGGTGTTTATATTAAGGAATTAAGCCCTCTGGGGGACCGTGGGGCAAAATGCGGGGAACCAGGAGGGCGTGGCGGATAGGCACCCATGTACGCAGAACTACCTCATGGTGGTAAGAAGTTTAACACCCTGCCCAGGTCCCTCGGCCCTTCCTGGAATCCGCTAGAGCAATTCTAAGTGCTTATATTAAGGAATTAAGGCCTCTGGGAGTCCGTGAGGCAAAAATGCAGGGAACCAGGAGGGCGTGGCGGATAGGCACCCATGTACGCACAACCACCTCATGGTGGTAAGAAGTTTGACACCCGGCCCAGGTCCCTCTGCCTTTCCTGGAATCCGCCAGAGCAATTCTAGCTGCTTATATTAAGGAATTAAGGCGTCTAGGGGTCCGTGGGGCAAAATGCGGGGAACCAGGAGGGCGTGGCGGGTAGGCACCCATGTACGCACAACCACCTCATGGTGGTAAGAAGTTTGACACTCGACCCAAGTCCCTCGGCCCTTCCTGGAATCCGCTAGAGCAATTCTAGGTGCTTATATTAAGGAATTAAGGCTTCTGGGGGTCCGTGGGGCAAAATGCAGGGAACCAGGAGGGCGTGGCGGATAGGCACCCATGTACGCACAACCACCTCATGGTGGTAAGAAGTTTGACACCCGGCCCAGGTCCCTCTGCCTTTCCTGGAATCCGCCAGAGCAATTCTAGGTGCTTATATTAAGGAATTAAGGCGTCTAGGGGTCCTTGGGGCAAAATGCGGGGAACCAGGAGGGCGTGGCGGGTAGGCACCCATGTACGCACAACCACCTCATGGTGGTAAGAAGTTTGACACCCGCCCCAAGTCCCTCGGCCCTTCCTGGAATCCGCTAGAGCATTTCTAGGTGCTTATATTAAGGAATTAAGGCGTCTAGGGGTCCGTGGGGCAAAATGCGGGGAACCAAGAGGGCGTGGCGGGTAGGCACTCATGTACGCACAACCACTTCATGGTGGTAAGAAGTTTGACACCCAGCCCAGGTCCTTCGGCCTTTCCTGCAATCCACTAGAACAATTCTAGGTGCTTATATTAAAGAATTAAGCCCTCTGGGAATCCGTGGGGCAAAATGCGGGGAACAAGGAGGGTGTGGCGGATAGACACCCATGTACGCAGAACTACCTCATGGTGGTAAGAAGTTTGACACTCGAGCCAAGTCCCTCGGCCCTTACTGGAATCCGCTAGAGCAATTCTAAGTGCTTATATTAAGGAATTAAGGCTTCTGGGAGTCCGTGGGGCAAAATGCAGGGAACCAGGAGGGCGTGGCGGATAGGCACCCATGTACGCACAACCACCTCATGGTGGTAAGAAGTTTGACACCCGGCCGAGATCCCTCTGCCTTTCCTGGAATCCGCCAGAGCAATTCTAGGTGCTTATATTATGGAATTGAGGCGTCTAGGGGTCCGTGGGGCAAAATGCGGGGAACCAGGAGGGCGTGGCGGGTAGGCACCCATGTACGCACAACCACCTCATGGTGGTAAGAAGTTTGACAACCGGCCCAGGTCCCTCTGCCTTTCCTGGAATCCGCCAGAGCAATTCTAGGTGCTTATATTAAGGAATTAAAGCCTCAGGGAGTCCGTGGGGCAAAATGCAGGGAACCAGGAGGGCGTGGCGGGTAGGCACCCATGTACGCACAACCACTTCATGGTGGTAAGAAGTTTGACACCCGGCCCAGATCCCTCGGCACTTCCTGGAATCCGCTAGAGCATTTCTAGGTGCTTATATTAAGGAATTAAGGCGTCTAGGGGTCCGTGGGGCAAAATGCGGCGAACCAAGAGGGCGTGGCGGGTAGGCATCCATGTACGCACAACCACTTCATGGTGGTAAGAAGTTTGACACCCGCCCCAGGTCCCTCGGCCTTTCCTGGAATCCGCTAGAGCAATTCTAGGTGCTTATATTAAGGAATTAAGACCTCTGGGGACGGTGGGGCAAAATGCAGGGAACCAGGAAGGCGTGGTGGGTAGGCACCCATGTACGCACAACCACCTCATGATGGTAAGAAGTTTGACACCCTCCCCAGGTCCCTCGGCCCTTCCTGGAATCCGCTAGAGCAATTCTAAGTGCTTATATTAAGGAATTAAGGCGTCTAGGGGTCCGTGGGGCAAAATGCGGGGAACCAGGAGGGCGAGGCGGATAGGCACCCATGTACGCACAACCACCTCATGGTGGTAAGAAGTTTGACACCCGGCCCAGGTCCCTCTGCCTTTCCTGGAATCCGCCAGAGCAATTCTAGGTGCTTATATTAAGGAATTAAGGCGTCTAGGGGTCCGTGGGGCAAAATGCAGGGAACCAGGAGGGCGTGGCGGGCAGGCACCCATGTACGCACAACCACTTCATGGTGGTAAGAAGTTTGACACCCGGCCCAGATCCCTCGGCACTTCCTGGAATCCGCTAGAGCATTTCTAGGTGCTTATATTAAGGAGTTAAGGCGTCTAGGGGTCCGTGGGGCAAAATGCGGGGAACCAGGAGGGCGTGGCGGGTAGGCACCCATGTACGCACAACCACCTCATGGTGGTAAGAAGTTTGACACTTGACGCAAGTCCCCCGGCCCTTCCTAGAATCCGCTAGAGCAATTCAAGGTGCTTATATTAAGGAATTAAGGCTTCTGGGGGTCCGTGAGGCAAAATGCAGGGAACCAGGAGGGCGTGGCGGGTAGGCACCCATGTACGCACAACCACCTCATGGTGGTAAGAACTTTGACACCCGGCCCAGATCCCTCGGCACTTCCTGGAATCCGCTAGAGCATTTCTAGGTGCTTATATTAAGGAATTAAGGCGTCTAGGGGTCCGTGGGGCAAAATGCGGGGAACCAAGAGGGCGTGGCGGGTAGGCACCCATGTACGCACAACCACTTCATGGTGGTAAGAAGTTTGACACCCGCCCCAGGTCCCTCGGCCTTTCCTGGAATCCGCTAGAGCAATTCTAGGTGCTTATATTAAGGAATTAAGACCTCTGGGGGACGGTGGGGCAAAATGCAGGGAACCAGGATGGCGTGGTGGGTAAGCACCCATGTAAGCACAACCACCTCATGATGGTAAGAAGTTTGACACCCTCCCCAGGTCCTTCGGCCCTTCCTGCAATCCGCTAGAGCAATTCTAAGTGCTTATATTAAGGAATTAAGGCGTCTAGGGGTCCGTGGGGCAAAATGCGGGGAACCAGGAGGGCGTGGCGGATAGGCACCCATGTACGCACAACCACCTCATGGTGGTAAGAACTTTGACACTCGACCCAAGTCCCTCGGCCCTTCCTGGAATCCGCTAGAGCAATTCTAGGTGCTTATATTAAGGAATTAAGGCTTCTGGGGGTCCGTGGGGCAAAATGCAGGGAACCAGGAGGGCGTGGCGGAAAGGCACCCATGTACGCAGAACTACCTCATGGTGGTAAGAAGTTTGCCACCCGGCCCAGGTCCATCGGCCCTTCCTGGAATCCGCTAGAGCAATTCTAGGTGCTTATATTAAGGAATTAAGACCTCTGAGGGTCCGTGGGGCTAAATGCGGGGAACCAGGAGGGCGTGGCGGGTAGGTACCCATGTACGTACAACCACCTCATGGTGGTAAGAAGTTTGACACCCGCCCCAGGTCCCTCGGCCCTTCCTGGAATCCGCTAGAGCAATTCTAAGGGCTTATATTAAGGAATTAAGATCTCTGGGGGACGGTGGGGCAAAATGCGGGGAACCAGGAGAGCGTGGCGGGTAGGCACCCATGTACGCACAACGCCCTCATGGTGGTAAGAAGTTTGACACCCGGCCCAGGTCCCTCAGCCCTTCCTGGAATCCGCTAGAGCAATTCTAGGTGTTTATATTGAGGAATTAAGATCACCGGGGGTCCGTGGGGCTAAATGCGGGGAACCAAGAGGGCGTGGCGGGTAGGTACCCATGTACGCACAACCACCTCATGGTGGTAAGAAGTTTGACACCCGCCCCAGGTCCCTCGGCCCTTCCTGGTATCCGCTAGAGCAATTCTAAGTGCTTATATTAAGGAATTAAGCCCTCTGGGGGACCGTGGGGCAAAATGCGGGGAACCAGTAGGGCGTGGCGGGTAGGCACACATGTACGCACAACCACTTCATGGTGGTAAAAAGTTTGACTCCCAGTCCAGGTCCCTTGGCCCTTCCTGAAATCTGCTGGAGCAATTCTAGGTGCTTATATTAAGGAATTAAGGCGTCTAGGGGTCCGTGGGGCAAAATGCGGGGAACCAGGAGGGCGTGGCGGGTAGGCACCCATGTACGCACAACCACCTCATGATGGTAAGTAGTTTGACACCCGGCCCAGGTCCCTCTGCCTTTCCTGGATGCCGCCAGAGCAATTCTAGGTGGTTATATTAAGGAATTAAGGCGTCTAGGGGTCCGTGGGGCAAAATGCGGGGAACCAAGAGGGCATGGCGGGTAGGGACCCATGTACGCACAACCACCTCATGATGGTAAGAAGTTTGACACCTTCCCCAGGTCCCTCGGCCATTCCTGGAATCCGCTAGAGCAATTCTAAGTGCTTATATTAATGAATTAAGACCTCTGGGAGTCCGTGGGGCAAAATGCAGGGAACCAGGAGGGCGTGGCGGGTAGGCACCCATGTACGCACAACCACCTCATGGTGGTAAGAACTTTGACACTCGACCCAAGTCCCTCGGCCCTTCCTGGAATACGCTAGAGCAATTCTAGGTGCTTATATTAAGGAATTAAGGCTTCTGGGGGTCCGTGGGGCAAAATGCAGGGAACCAGGAGGGCGTGGCGGAAAGGCACCCATGTACGCAGAACTACCTCATGGTGGTAAGAAGTTTGCCACCCGGCCCAGGTCCATCAGCCCTTCCTGGAATCCGCTAGAGCAATTCTAGGTGCTTATATTAAGGAATTAAGACATCTGAGGGTCCGTGGGGCTAAATGCGGGGAACCAGGAGGGCGTGGCGGGTAGGCACCCATGTACGTACAACCACCTCATGGTGGTAAGAAGTTTGACACCCGCCCCAGGTCCCTCGGCCCTTCCTGGAATCCGCTAGAGCAATTCTAAGTGCTTATAATCAGGAATTAAGGCCTCTGGGAGTCCGTGGGACAAAATGCAGGGAACCAGGAGGGCGTGGCGGAAAGGCACCCATGTACGCAGAACTACCTCATGGTGGTAAGAAGTTTGCCACCCGGGCCAGGTCCATCGGCCCTTCCTGGAATCCGCTAGAGCAATTCTAGGTGCTTATATTAAGGAATTAAGACCTCTGAGGCTCCGTGGGGCTAAATGCGGGGAACCAGGAGGGCGTGGCGGGTAGGCACCCATGTACGTACAACCACCTCATGGTGGTAATAAGTTTGACACCCGCCCCAGGTCCCTCGGCCCTTCCTGGAATCCGCTAGAGCAATTCTAGGTGCTTATATTATGGAATTAAGGCGTGTAGGGGTCCGTGGGGCAAAATGCGGGGAACAAGGAGGGCGTGGCGGGTAGGCACCCATGTACGCACAACCACTTCATGGTGGTAAGAAGTTTGACACCCAGCCCAGGTCCCTCGGCCCTACCTGCAATCCGCTAGAACAATTCTAGGTGCTTATATTAAAGAATTAAGCCCTCTGGGAATCCGTGGGGCAAAATGCGGGGAACAAGGAGGGTGTGGCGGATAGACACCCATGTACGCAGAACTACCTCATGGTGGTAAGAAGTTTGACACTCGAGCCAAGTCCCTCGGCCCTTACTGGAATCCGCTAGAGCAATTCTAAGTGCTTATATTAAGGAATTAAGGCCTCTGGGAGTCCGTGGGGCAAAATGCAGGGAACCAGGAGGGCGTGGCGGATAGGCACCCATGTACGCACAACCACCTCATGGTGGTAAGAAGTTTGACACCCGGCCCAGGTCCCTCTGCCTTTCCTGGAATCCGCAAGAGCAATTCTAGGTGCTTATATTAAGGAATTAAGGCGTCTAGGGGTCCGTGGGGCAAAATGCGGGGAACCAGGAGGGCGTGGCGGGTAGGCACCCATGTACGCACAACCACCTCATGGTGGTAAGAAGTTTGACACTCGACCCAAGTCCCTCGGCCCTTCCTGGAATCCGCTAGAGCAATTCTAGGTGCTTATATTAAAGAATTAAGGCCTCAGGGAGTCCGTGGGGCAAAATGCAGGGAACCAGGAGAGCGTGGCGGGTAGGCACCCATGTACGCACAACCCCCTCATGGTGGTAAAAAGTTTGACACCCGGCCCAGGTCCCTCGGCCCTTCCTGGAATCCGCTAGAGCAATTCTAGGTGCTTATATTAAGGAAATAAGGCGTCTAGGGGTCCGTGGGGCAAAATGCAGGGAACCAGGAGGGCGTGGCGGATAGGCACCCATGTACGCACAACCACCTCATGATGGTAAGTAGTTTGACACCCGGCCCAGGTCCCTCTGCCTTTCCTGGATGCCGCCAGAGCAATTCTAGGTGGTTATATTAAGAAATTAAGGCGTCTAGGGGTCCGTGAAGCAAAATGCAGGGAACCAGGAGGGCGTGGCGGGTAGGCACCCATGTACGCACAACCCCCTCATGGTTGTAAAAAGTTTGACACCCGGCCCAGGTCCCTCGGCCCTTCCTGGAATCCGCTAGAGCAATTCTAGGTGCTTATATTAAAGAATTAAGGCGTCTAGGGGTCCGTGTGCCAAAATGCAGGGAACCAGGAGGGCGTGGCGGATAGGCACCCATGTACGCACAACCACCTCATGATGGTAAGTAGTTTGACACCCGGCCCAGGTCCCTTTGCCTTTCCTGGAATCCGCTAGAGCAATTCTAGGTGGTTATATTAAGGAATTAAGGCGTCTAGGGGTCCGTGGGGCAAAATGCGGGGAACCAAGAGGGCATGGCGGGTAGGGACCCATGTACGCACAACCCCCTCATGGTTGTAAAAAGTTTGACACCTTCCCCAGGTCCCTCGGCCATTCCTGGAATCCGCTAGAGCAATTCTAAGTGCTTATATTAATGAATTAAGGCCTCTGGGAGTCCGTGGGGCAAAATGCAGGGAACCAGGAGGGCGTGGCGGATAGGCACCCATGTACGCACAACCACCTCATAGTGGTAAGAAGTTTGACACCCGGCCCAGGTCCCTCGCCCCTTCCTGGAATCCGCCAGAGCAATTCTAGGTGGTTATATAAAGGAATTAAGGCGTCTAGGGGTCCGTGGGGCAAAATGCGGGGAACCAAGAGGGCATGGCGGGTAGGGACCCATGTACGCACAACCACCTCATGATGGTAAGACGTTTGACACCTTCCCCAGGTCCCTCGGCCATTCCTGGAATCCGCTAGAGCAATTCTAAGTGCTTATATTAATGAATTAAGGCCTCTGGGAGTCCGTGGGGCAAAATGCGGGGAACCAGGAGGGCGTGGCGGGTAGGCAACCATATACGCACAACCACCTCATGGTGGTAAGAAGTTTCACACCCGGCCCAGGTCCCTCGGCCCTTCCTGCAATCCGCTAGAACCATTCTAGGTGCTTTTAATACGGAATTAAAACATCTGGGAATCCGTGGGGCAAAATGCAGGGAACCAGGAGGGCGTGGCTGATAGGCACCCATGTACGCACAACCAACTCATGGTGGTAAGAAGTTTGACACCCGCCCCAGGTCCCTCGGCCCTTCCTGGAATCCGCTAGAGCAATTCTAAGTGCTTATATTAAGGAATTAAGGCCTCTGGGAGTCCGTTGGGCAAAATGCAGGGTACCAGGAGGGCGTGGCGGATAGGCACCCATGTACGCACAACCACCTCATGGTGGTAAAAAGTTTGACACCCGGCCCAGGTCTCTCTGCCTTTCCTGGAATCCGCCAGAGCAATTCTAGGTGCTTATATTAAGGTATTAAGGCGTCTAGGGGTCCGAGGGGCAAAATGCGGGGAACCAGGAGGGCGTGGCGGGTAGGCACCCATGTACGCACAACCACCTCATGGTGGTAAGAAGTTTGACACTCGACCCAAGTCCCTCGGCCCTTCCTGGAATCCGCTAGAGCAATTCTAGGTGCTTATATTAAGGAATTAAGGCTTCTGGGGGTCCGTGGGGCAAAATGTAGGGAACCAGGAGAGCGTGGCGGGTAGGCACCCATGTACGCACAACCCCCTCATGGTGGTAAAAAGTTTGACACCCGGTCCAGGTCCCTCGGCCCTTCCTGGAATCCGCTAGAGCAATTCTAGGTGCTTATATTAAGGAATTAAGACCTCTGGGGGTCCGTGGGGCAAAATGCGGGGAACCAGGAGGGCGTGGCGGGTAGGCACCCATGTACGCACAACCCCCTCATGGTGGTAAGAAGTTTGACACCCGGCCCAGGTCCCTCGGCACTTCCTGGAATCCGGTAGAGCAATTCTAGGTGCTTATATTAAGGATTTAAGGCAGCAGGGGTCCGTGGGGCTAAATGCGGGGAACCAAGAGGGCGTGGCGGGTAGGTACCCATGTACGCACAACCACCTCATGGTGGTAAGAAGTTTGACACCCGCCCCAGGTCCCTCGGCCCTTCCTGGTATCCGCTAGAGCAATTCTAAGTGCTTATATTAAGGAATTAAGCCCTCTGGGGGACCGTGGGGCAAAATGCGGGGAACCAGGAGGGCGTGGCGGGTAGGCACACATGTACGCACAACCACTTCATGGTGGTAAAAAGTTTGACTCCCAGTCCAGGTCCCTCGGCCCTTCCTGAAATCTGCTGGAGCAATTCTAGGTGCTTATATTAAGGAATTAAGGCGTCTAGGGGTCCGTGGGGCAAAATGCGGGGAACCAGGAGGGCGTGGCGGGTAGGCACCCATGTACGCACAACCACCTCATGATGGTAAGTAGTTTGACACCCGTCCCAGGTCCCTCTGCCTTTCCTGGATGCCGCCAGAGCAATTCTAGGTGGTTATATTAAGGAATTAAGGCGTCTAGGGGTCCGTGGGGCAAAATGCGGGGAACCAAGAGGGCATGGCGGGTAGGGACCCATGTACGCACAACCACCTCATGGTGGTAAGAAGTTTGACACCCGGCCCAGGTCCCTCAGCCCTTCCTGGAATCCGCTAGAGCAATTCTAGGTGTTTATATTGAGGAATTAAGATCACCGGGGGTCCGTGGGGCTAAATGCAGGGAACCAAGAGGGCGTGGCGGGTAGGTACCCATGTACGCACAACCACCTCATGGTGGTAAGAAGTTTGACACCCGCCCCAGGTCCCTCGGCCCTTCCTGGTATCCGCTAGAGCAATTCTAAGTGCTTATATTAAGGAATTAAGCCCTCTGGGGGACCGTGGGGCAAAATGCGGGGAACCAGGAGGGCGTGGCGGGTAGGCACACATGTACGCACAACCACTTCATGGTGGTAAAAAGTTTGACTCCCAGTCCAGGTCCCTCGGCCCTTCCTGAAATCTGCTGGAGCAATTCTAGGTGCTTATATTAAGGAATTAAGGCGTCTAGGGGTCCGTGGGGCAAAATGCGGGGAACCAGGAGGGCGTGGCGGGTAGGCACCCATGTACGCACAACCACCTCATGATGGTAAGTAGTTTGACACCCGGCCCAGGTCCCTCTGCCTTTCCTGGATGCCGCCAGAGCAATTCTAGGTGGTTATATTAAGGAATTAAGGCGTCTAGGGGTCCGTGGGCCAAAATGCAGGGAACCAGGAGGGCGTGGCGGATAGGCACCCATGTACGCACAACCACCTCATGATGGTAAGTAGTTTGACACCCGGCCCAGGTCCCTCTGCCTTTCCTGGATGCCGCCAGAGCAATTCTAGGTGGTTATATTAAGAAATTAAGGCGTCTAGGGGTCCGTGAAGCAAAATGCAGGGAACCAGGAGGGCGTGGCGGGTAGGCACCCATGTACGCACAACCACCTCATGGTGGTAAGAACTTTGACACTCGACCCAAGTCCCTCGGCCCTTCCTGGAATACGCTAGAGCAATTCTAGGTGCTTATATTAAGGAATTAAGGCTTCTGGGGGTCCGTGGGGCAAAATGCAGGGAACCAGGAGGGCGTGGCGGAAAGGCACCCATGTACGCAGAACTACCTCATGGTGGTAAGAAGTTTGCCACCCGGCCCAGGTCCATCAGCCCTTCCTGGAATCCGCTAGAGCAATTCTAGGTGCTTATATTAAGGAATTAAGACATCTGAGGGTCCGTGGGGCTAAATGCGGGGAACCAGGAGGGCGTGGCGGGTAGGCACCCATGTACGTACAACCACCTCATGGTGGTAAGAAGTTTGACACCCGCCCCAGGTCCCTCGGCCCTTCCTGGAATCCGCTAGAGCAATTCTAAGTGCTTATAATCAGGAATTAAGGCCTCTGGGAGTCCGTGGGACAAAATGCAGGGAACCAGGAGGGCGTGGCGGAAAGGCACCCATGTACGCAGAACTACCTCATGGTGGTAAGAAGTTTGCCACCCGGGCCAGGTCCATCGGCCCTTCCTGGAATCCGCTAGAGCAATTCTAGGTGCTTATATTAAGGAATTAAGACCTCTGAGGCTCCGTGGGGCTAAATGCGGGGAACCAGGAGGGCGTGGCGGGTAGGCACCCATGTACGTACAACCACCTCATGGTGGTAATAAGTTTGACACCCGCCCCAGGTCCCTCGGCCCTTCCTGGAATCCGCTAGAGCAATTCTAGGTGCTTATATTATGGAATTAAGGCGTGTAGGGGTCCGTGGGGCAAAATGCGGGGAACAAGGAGGGCGTGGCGGGTAGGCACCCATGTACGCACAACCACTTCATGGTGGTAAAAAGTTTGACACCCAGCCCAGGTCCCTCGGCCCTACCTGCAATCCGCTAGAACAATTCTAGGTGCTTATAATAAAGAATTAAGCCCTCTGGGAATCCGTGGGGCAAAATGCGGGGAACAAGGAGGGTGTGGCGGATAGACACCCATGTACGCAGAACTACCTCATGGTGGTAAGAAGTTTGACACTCGAGCCAAGTCCCTCGGCCCTTACTGGAATCCGCTAGAGCAATTCTAAGTGCTTATATTAAGGAATTAAGGCCTCTGGGAGTCCGTGGGGCAAAATGCAGGGAACCAGGAGGGCGTGGCGGATAGGCACCCATGTACGCACAACCACCTCATGGTGGTAAGAAGTTTGACACCCGGCCCAGGTCCCTCTGCCTTTCCTGGAATCCGCAAGAGCAATTCTAGGTGCTTATATTAAGGAATTAAGGCGTCTAGGGGTCCGTGGGGCAAAATGCGGGGAACCAGGAGGGCGTGGCGGGTAGGCACCCATGTACGCACAACCACCTCATGGTGGTAAGAAGTTTGACACTCGACCCAAGTCCCTCGGCCCTTCCTGGAATCCGCTAGAGCAATTCTAGGTGCTTATATTAAAGAATTAAGGCCTCAGGGAGTCCGTGGGGCAAAATGCAGGGAACCAGGAGGGCGTGGCGGATAGGCACCCATGTACGCACAACCACCTCATGATGGTAAGTAGTTTGACACCCGGCCCAGGTCCCTCTGCCTTTCCTGGATGCCGCCAGAGCAATTCTAGGTGGTTATATTAAGAAATTAAGGCGTCTAGGGGTCCGTGAAGCAAAATGCAGGGAACCAGGAGGGCGTGGCGGGTAGGCACCCATGTACGCACAAGCACCTCATGGTGGTAAGAAGTTTGACACCCGCCCCAGGTCCCTCGGCCCTTCCTGGAATCCGCTAGAGCAATTCTAGGTGCTTATATTAAAGAATTAAGGCCTCAGGGAGTCCGTGGGGCAAAATGCAGGGAACCAGGAGAGCGTGGCGGGTAGGCACCCATGTACGCACAACCCCCTCATGGTGGTAAAAAGTTTGACACCCGGCCCAGGTCCCTCGGCCCTTCCTGGAATCCGCTAGAGCAATTCTAGGTGCTTATATTAAGGAATTAAGACCTCTGGGGGTCCGTGGGGCAAAATGCGGGGAACCAGGAGGGCGTGGCGGGTAGGCACCCATGTACGCACAACCCCCTCATGGTTGTAAAAAGTTTGACACCCGGCCCAGGTCCCTCGGCCCTTCCTGGAATCCGCTAGAGCAATTCTAGGTGCTTATATTAAGGAATTAAGGCGTCTAGGGGTCCGTGTGCCAAAATGCAGGGAACCAGGAGGGCGTGGCGGATAGGCACCCATGTACGCACAACCACCTCATGATGGTAAGTAGTTTGACACCCGGCCCAGGTCCCTTTGCCTTTCCTGGATGCCGCCAGAGCAATTCTAGGTGGTTATATTAAGGAATTAAGGCGTCTAGGGGTCCGTGGGGCAAAATGCGGGGAACCAAGAGGGCATGGCGGGTAGGGACCCATGTACGCACAACCACCTCATGATGGTAAGACGTTTGACACCTTCCCCAGGTCCCTCGGCCATTCCTGGAATCCGCTAGAGCAATTCTAAGTGCTTATATTAATGAATTAAGGCCTCTGGGAGTCCGTGGGGCAAAATGCAGGGAACCAGGAGGGCGTGGCGGATAGGCACCCATGTACGCACAACCACCTCATAGTGGTAAGAAGTTTGACACCCGGCCCAGGTCCCTCGCCCCTTCCTGGAATCCGCCAGAGCAATTCTAGGTGGTTATATAAAGGAATTAAGGCGTCTAGGGGTCCGTGGGGCAAAATGCGGGGAACCAGGAGGGCGTGGCGGGTAGACACCCATGTACGCACAACCACCTCATGGTGGTAAGAAGTTTGACACCCGGCCCAGGTTCCTCGCCCCTTCCTGGAATCCGCCAGAGCAATTCTAGGTGGTTATATAAAGGAATTAAGGCGTCAAGGGGTCCGTGGGCAAAATGCGGGGAACCAGGAGGGCGTGGCGGGTAGGCAACCATATACGCACAACCACCTCATGGTGGTAAGAAGTTTCACACCCGGCCCAGGTCCCTCGGCCCTTCCTGCAATCCGCTAGAACCATTCTAGGTGCTTTTAATACGGAATTAAGGCATCTGGGAATCCGTGTGGCAAAATGCAGGGAACCAGGAGGGCGTGGCTGATAGGCACCCATGTACGCACAACCAACTCATGGTGGTAAGAAGTTTGACACCCGCCCCAGGTCCCTCGGCCCTTCCTGGAATCCGCTAGTGCAATTCTAAGTGCTTATATTAAGGAATTAAGGCCTCTGGGAGTCCGTTGGGCAAAATGCAGGGTACCAGGAGGGCGTGGCGGATAGGCACCCATGTACGCACAACCACCTCATGGTGGTAAAAAGTTTGACACCCGGCCCAGGTCCCTCTGCCTTTCCTGGAATCCGCCAGAGCAATTCTAGGTGCTTATATTAAGGTATTAAGGCGTCTAGGGGTCCGAGGGGCAAAATGCGGGGAACCAGGAGGGCGTGGCGGGTAGGCACCCATGTACGCACAACCACCTCATGGTGGTAAGAAGTTTGACACTCGACCCAAGTCCCTCGGCCCTTCCTGGAATCCGCTAGAGCAATTCTAGGTGCTTATATTAAGGAATTAAGGCTTCTGGGGGTCCGTGGGGCAAAATGTAGGGAACCAGGAGAGCGTGGCGGGTAGGCACCCATGTACGCACAACCCCCTCATGGTGGTAAGAAGTTTGACACCCGGCCCAGGTCCCTCGGCACTTCCTGGAATCCGGTAGAGCAATTCTAGGTGCTTATATTAAGGATTTAAGGCAGCAGGGGTCCGTGGGGCTAAATGCGGGGAACCAAGAGGGCGTGGCGGGTAGGTACCCATGTACGCACAACCACCTCATGGTGGTAAGAAGTTTGACACCCGCCCCAGGTCCCTCGGCCCTTCCTGGTATCCGCTAGAGCAATTCTAAGTGCTTATATTAAGGAATTAAGACCTCTGGGGGTCCGTGGGGCAAAATGCGGGGAACCAGGAGGGCGTGGCGGGTAGGCACCCATGTACGCACAACCCCCTCATGGTTGTAAAAAGTTTGACACCCGGCCCAGGTCCCTCGGCCCTTCCTGGAATCCGCTAGAGCAATTCTAGGTGCTTATATTAAGGAATTAAGGCGTCTAGGGGTCCGTGTGCCAAAATGCAGGGAACCAGGAGGGCGTGGCGGATAGGCACCCATGTACGCACAACCACCTCATGATGGTAAGTAGTTTGACACCCGGCCCAGGTCCCTTTGCCTTTCCTGGATGCCGCCAGAGCAATTCTAGGTGGTTATATTAAGGAATTAAGGCGTCTAGGGGTCCGTGGGGCAAAATGCGGGGAACCAAGAGGGCATGGCGGGTAGGGACCCATGTACGCACAACCACCTCATGATGGTAAGACGTTTGACACCTTCCCCAGGTCCCTCGGCCATTCCTGGAATCCGCTAGAGCAATTCTAAGTGCTTATATTAATGAATTAAGGCCTCTGGGAGTCCGTGGGGCAAAATGCAGGGAACCAGGAGGGCGTGGCGGATAGGCACCCATGTACGCACAACCACCTCATAGTGGTAAGAAGTTTGACACCCGGCCCAGGTCCCTCGCCCCTTCCTGGAATCCGCCAGAGCAATTCTAGGTGGTTATATAAAGGAATTAAGGCGTCTAGGGGTCCGTGGGGCAAAATGCGGGGAACCAGGAGGGCGTGGCGGGTAGACACCCATGTACGCACAACCACCTCATGGTGGTAAGAAGTTTGACACCCGGCCCAGGTTCCTCGCCCCTTCCTGGAATCCGCCAGAGCAATTCTAGGTGGTTATATAAAGGAATTAAGGCGTCAAGGGGTCCGTGGGCAAAATGCGGGGAACCAGGAGGGCGTGGCGGGTAGGCAACCATATACGCACAACCACCTCATGGTGGTAAGAAGTTTCACACCCGGCCCAGGTCCCTCGGCCCTTCCTGCAATCCGCTAGAACCATTCTAGGTGCTTTTAATACGGAATTAAGGCATCTGGGAATCCGTGTGGCAAAATGCAGGGAACCAGGAGGGCGTGGCTGATAGGCACCCATGTACGCACAACCAACTCATGGTGGTAAGAAGTTTGACACCCGCCCCAGGTCCCTCGGCCCTTCCTGGAATCCGCTAGTGCAATTCTAAGTGCTTATATTAAGGAATTAAGGCCTCTGGGAGTCCGTTGGGCAAAATGCAGGGTACCAGGAGGGCGTGGCGGATAGGCACCCATGTACGCACAACCACCTCATGGTGGTAAAAAGTTTGACACCCGGCCCAGGTCCCTCTGCCTTTCCTGGAATCCGCCAGAGCAATTCTAGGTGCTTATATTAAGGTATTAAGGCGTCTAGGGGTCCGAGGGGCAAAATGCGGGGAACCAGGAGGGCGTGGCGGGTAGGCACCCATGTACGCACAACCACCTCATGGTGGTAAGAAGTTTGACACTCGACCCAAGTCCCTCGGCCCTTCCTGGAATCCGCTAGAGCAATTCTAGGTGCTTATATTAAGGAATTAAGGCTTCTGGGGGTCCGTGGGGCAAAATGTAGGGAACCAGGAGAGCGTGGCGGGTAGGCACCCATGTACGCACAACCCCCTCATGGTGGTAAGAAGTTTGACACCCGGCCCAGGTCCCTCGGCACTTCCTGGAATCCGGTAGAGCAATTCTAGGTGCTTATATTAAGGATTTAAGGCAGCAGGGGTCCGTGGGGCTAAATGCGGGGAACCAAGAGGGCGTGGCGGGTAGGTACCCATGTACGCACAACCACCTCATGGTGGTAAGAAGTTTGACACCCGCCCCAGGTCCCTCGGCCCTTCCTGGTATCCGCTAGAGCAATTCTAAGTGCTTATATTAAGGAATTAAGCCCTCTGGGGGACCGTGGGGCAAAATGCGGGGAACCAGGAGGGCGTGGCGGGTAGGCACACATGTACGCACAACCACTTCATGGTGGTAAAAAGTTTGACTCCCAGTCCAGGTCCCTCGGCCCTTCCTGAAATCTGCTGGAGCAATTCTAGGTGCTTATATTAAGGAATTAAGGCGTCTAGGGGTCCGTGGGGCAAAATGCGGGGAACCAGGAGGGCGTGGCGGGTAGGCACCCATGTACGCACAACCACCTCATGATGGTAAGTAGTTTGACACCCGGCCCAGGTCCCTCTGCCTTTCCTGGATGCCGCCAGAGCAATTCTAGGTGGTTATATTAAGGAATTAAGGCGTCTAGGGGTCCGTGGGGCAAAATGCGGGGAACCAAGAGGGCATGGCGGGTAGGGACCCATGTACGCACAACCACCTCATGATGGTAAGAAGTTTGACACCTTCCCCAGGTCCCTCGGCCATTCCTGGAATCCGCTAGAGCAATTCTAAGTGCTTATATTAATGAATTAAGGCCTCTGGGAGTCCGTGGGGCAAAATGCAGGGAACCAGGAGGGCGTGGCGGGTAGGCACCCATGTACGCACAACCACCTCATGGTGGTAAGAACTTTGACACTCGACCCAAGTCCCTCGGCCCTTCCTGGAATCCGCTAGAGCAATTCTAGGTGCTTATATTAAGGAATTAAGGCTTCTGGGGGTCCGTGGGGCAAAATGCAGGGAACCAGGAGGGCGTGGCGGAAAGGCACCCATGTACGCAGAACTACCTCATGGTGGTAAGAAGTTTGCCACCCGGCCCAGGTCCATCGGCCCTTCCTGGAATCCGCTAGAGCAATTCTAGGTGCTTATATTAAGGAATTAAGACCTCTGAGGGTCCGTGGGGCTAAATGCGGGGAACCAGGAGGGCGTGGCGGGTAGGTACCCATGTACGTACAACCACCTCATGGTGGTAAGAAGTTTGACACCCGCCCCAGGTCCCTCGGCCCTTCCTGGAATCCGCTAGAGCAATTCTAAGGGCTTATATTAAGGAATTAAGACCTCTGGGGGACGGTGGGGCAAAATGCGGGGAACCAGGAGAGCGTGGCGGGTAGGCACCCATGTACGCACAACGCCCTCATGGTGGTAAGAAGTTTGACACCCGGCCCAGGTCCCTCAGCCCTTCCTGGAATCCGCTAGAGCAATTCTAGGTGTTTATATTGAGGAATTAAGATCACCGGGGGTCCGTGGGGCTAAATGCGGGGAACCAAGAGGGCGTGGCGGGTAGGTACCCATGTACGCACAACCACCTCATGGTGGTAAGAAGTTTGACACCCGCCCCAGGTCCCTCGGCCCTTCCTGGTATCCGCTAGAGCAATTCTAAGTGCTTATATTAAGGAATTAAGCCCTCTGGGGGACCGTGGGGCAAAATGCGGGGAACCAGGAGGGCGTGGCGGGTAGGCACACATGTACGCACAACCACTTCATGGTGGTAAAAAGTTTGACTCCCAGTCCAGGTCCCTCGGCCCTTCCTGAAATCTGCTAGAGCAATTCTAGGTGCTTATATTAAGGAATTAAGGCGTCTAGGGGTCCGTGGGGCAAAATGCGGGGAACCAGGAGGGCGTGGCGGGTAGGCACCCATGTACGCACAACCACCTCATGATGGTAAGTAGTTTGACACCCGGCCCAGGTCCCTCTGCCTTTCCTGGATGCCGCCAGAGCAATTCTAGGTGGTTATATTAAGGAATTAAGGCCTCTGGGAGTCCGTGGGGCAAAATGCAGGGAACCAGGAGGGCGTCGCGGGTAGGCACCCATGTACGCACAACCACCTCATGGTGGTAAGAACTTTGACACTCGACCCAAGTCCCTCGGCCCTTCCTGGAATCCGCTAGAGCAATTCTAGGTGCTTATATTAAGGAATTAAGGCTTCTGGGGGTCCGTGGGGCAAAATGCAGGGAACCAGGAGGGCGTGGCGGAAAGGCACCCATGTACGCAGAACTACCTCATGGTGGTAAGAAGTTTGCCACCCGGCCCAGGTCCATCAGCCCTTCCTGGAATCCGCTAGAGCAATTCTAGGTGCTTATATTAAGGAATTAAGACATCTGAGGGTCCGTGGGGCTAAATGCGGGGAACCAGGAGGGCGTGGCGGGTAGGCACCCATGTACGTACAACCACCTCATGGTGGTAAGAAGTTTGACACCCGCCCCAGGTCCCTCGGCCCTTCCTGGAATCCGCTAGAGCAATTCTAAGTGCTTATAATCAGGAATTAAGGCCTCTGGGAGTCCGTGGGACAAAATGCCGGGAACCAGGAGGGCGTGGCGGGTAGGCACCCATGTACGTACAACCACCTCATGGTGGTAATAAGTTTGACACCAGCCCCAGGTCCCTCGGCCCTTCCTGGAATCCGCTAGAGCAATTCTAGGTGCTTATATTATGGAATTAAGGCGTGTAGGGGTCCGTGGGGCAAAATGCAGGGAACAAGGAGGGCGTGGCGGGTAGGCACCCATGTACGCACAACCACTTCATGGTGGTAAGAAGTTTGACACCCAGCCCAGGTCCCTCGGCCCTACCTGCAATCCGCTAGAGCAATTCTAAGTGCTTATATTAATGAATTAAGGCCTCTGGGAGTCCGTGGGGCAAAATGCAGGGAACCAGGAGGGCGTGGCGGATAGGCACCCATGTACGCACAACCACCTCATAGTGGTAAGAAGTTTGACACCCGGCCCAGGTCCCTCGCCCCTTCCTGGAATCCGCCAGAGCAATTCTAGGTGGTTATATAAAGGAATTAAGGCGTCTAGGGGTCCGTGGGGCAAAATGCGGGGAACCAGGAGGGCGTGGCGGGTAGACACCCATGTACGCACAACCACCTCATGGTGGTAAGAAGTTTGACACCCGGCCCAGGTTCCTCGCCCCTTCCTGGAATCCGCCAGAGCAATTCTAGGTGGTTATATAAAGGAATTAAGGCGTCAAGGGGTCCGTGGGCAAAATGCGGGGAACCAGGAGGGCGTGGCGGGTAGGCAACCATATACGCACAACCACCTCATGGTGGTAAGAAGTTTCACACCCGGCCCAGGTCCCTCGGCCCTTCCTGCAATCCGCTAGAACCATTCTAGGTGCTTTTAATACGGAATTAAGGCATCTGGGAATCCGTGTGGCAAAATGCAGGGAACCAGGAGGGCGTGGCTGATAGGCACCCATGTACGCACAACCAACTCATGGTGGTAAGAAGTTTGACACCCGCCCCAGGTCCCTCGGCCCTTCCTGGAATCCGCTAGTGCAATTCTAAGTGCTTATATTAAGGAATTAAGGCCTCTGGGAGTCCGTTGGGCAAAATGCAGGGTACCAGGAGGGCGTGGCGGATAGGCACCCATGTACGCACAACCACCTCATGGTGGTAAAAAGTTTGACACCCGGCCCAGGTCCCTCTGCCTTTCCTGGAATCCGCCAGAGCAATTCTAGGTGCTTATATTAAGGTATTAAGGCGTCTAGGGGTCCGAGGGGCAAAATGCGGGGAACCAGGAGGGCGTGGCGGGTAGGCACCCATGTACGCACAACCACCTCATGGTGGTAAGAAGTTTGACACTCGACCCAAGTCCCTCGGCCCTTCCTGGAATCCGCTAGAGCAATTCTAGGTGCTTATATTAAGGAATTAAGGCTTCTGGGGGTCCGTGGGGCAAAATGTAGGGAACCAGGAGAGCGTGGCGGGTAGGCACCCATGTACGCACAACCCCCTCATGGTGGTAAGAAGTTTGACACCCGGCCCAGGTCCCTCGGCACTTCCTGGAATCCGGTAGAGCAATTCTAGGTGCTTATATTAAGGATTTAAGGCAGCAGGGGTCCGTGGGGCTAAATGCGGGGAACCAAGAGGGCGTGGCGGGTAGGTACCCATGTACGCACAACCACCTCATGGTGGTAAGAAGTTTGACACCCGCCCCAGGTCCCTCGGCCCTTCCTGGTATCCGCTAGAGCAATTCTAAGTGCTTATATTAAGGAATTAAGCCCTCTGGGGGACCGTGGGGCAAAATGCGGGGAACCAGGAGGGCGTTGCGGGTAGGCACACATGTACGCACAACCACTTCATGGTGGTAAAAAGTTTGACTCCCAGTCCAGGTCCCTCGGCCCTTCCTGAAATCTGCTGGAGCAATTCTAGGTGCTTATATTAAGGAATTAAGGCGTCTAGGGGTCCGTGGGGCAAAATGCGGGGAACCAGGAGGGCGTGGCGGGTAGGCACCCATGTACGTACAACCACCTCATGGTGGTAAGAAGTTTGACACCCGCCCCAGGTCCCTCGGCCCTTCCTGGAATCCGCTAGAGCAATTCTAGGTGTTTATATTGAGGAATTAAGATCACCGGGGGTCCGTGGGGCTAAATGCGGGGAACCAAGAGGGCGTGGCGGGTAGGTACCCATGTACGCACAACCACCTCATGGTGGTAAGAAGTTTGACACCCGCCCCAGGTCCCTCGGCCCTTCCTGGAATCCGCTAGAGCAATTCTAGGTGCTTATATTAAGGAATTAAGACATCTGAGGGTCCGTGGGGCTAAATGCGGGGAACCAGGAGGGCGTGGCGGGTAGGCACCCATGTACGTACAACCACCTCATGGTGGTAAGAAGTTTGACACCCGCCCCAGGTCCCTCGGCCCTTCCTGGAATCCGCTAGAGCAATTCTAAGTGCTTATAATCAGGAATTAAGGCCTCTGGGAGTCCGTGGGACAAAATGCCGGGAACCAGGAGGGCGTGGCGGAAAGGCACCCATGTACGCAGAACTACCTCATGGTGGTAAGAAGTTTGCCACCCGGGCCAGGTCCATCGGCCCTTCCTGGAATCCGCTAGAGCAATTCTAGGTGCTTATATTAAGGAATTAAGACCTCTGAGGCTCCGTGGGGCTAAATGCGGGGAACCAGGAGGGCGTGGCGGGTAGGCACCCATGTACGTACAACCACCTCATGGTGGTAATAAGTTTGACACCCGCCCCAGGTCCCTCGGCCCTTCCTGGAATCCGCTAGAGCAATTCTAGGTGCTTATATTATGGAATTAAGGCGTGTAGGGGTCCGTGGGGCAAAATGCAGGGAACAAGGAGGGCGTGGCGGGTAGGCACCCATGTACGCACAACCACTTCATGGTGGTAAGAAGTTTGACACCCAGCCCAGGTCCCTCGGCCCTACCTGCAATCCGCTAGAACAATTCTAGGTGCTTATATTAAAGAATTAAGCCCTCTGGGAATCCGTGGGGCAAAATGCGGGGAACAAGGAGGGTGTGGCGGATAGACACCCATGTACGCAGAACTACCTCATGGTGGTAAGAAGTTTGACACTCGAGCCAAGTCCCTCGGCCCTTACTGGAATCCGCTAGAGCAATTTTAAGTGCTTATATTAAGGAATTAAGGCCTCTGGGAGTCCGTGGGGCAAAATGCAGGGAACCAGGAGGGCGTGGCGGATAGGCACCCATGTACGCACAACCACCTCATGGTGGTAAGAAGTTTGACACCCGGCCCAGGTCCCTCTGCCTTTCCTGGAATCCGCAAGAGCAATTCTAGGTGCTTATATTAAGGAATTAAGGCGTCTAGGGGTCCGTGGGGCAAAATGCAGGGTACCAGGAGGGCGTGGCGGATAGGCACCCATGTACGCACAACCACCTCATGGTGGTAAAAAGTTTGACACCCGGCCCAGGTCCCTCTGCCTTTCCTGGAATCCGCCAGAGCAATTCTAGGTGCTTATATTAAGGTATTAAGGCGTCTAGGGGTCCGAGGGGCAAAATGCGGGGAACCAGGAGGGCGTGGCGGGTAGGCACCCATGTACGCACAACCACCTCATGGTGGTAAGAAGTTTGACACTCGACCCAAGTCCCTCGGCCCTTCCTGGAATCCGCTAGAGCAATTCTAGGTGCTTATATTAAGGAATTAAGGCTTCTGGGGGTCCGTGGGGCAAAATGTAGGGAACCAGGAGAGCGTGGCGGGTAGGCACCCATGTACGCACAACCCCCTCATGGTGGTAAAAAGTTTGACACCCGGTCCAGGTCCCTCGGCCCTTCCTGGAATCCGCTAGAGCAATTCTAGGTGCTTATATTAAGGAATTAAGACCTCTGGGGGTCCGTGGGGCAAAATGCGGGGAACCAGGAGGGCGTGGCGGGTAGGCACCCATGTACGCACAACCCCCTCATGGTGGTAAGAAGTTTGACACCCGGCCCAGGTCCCTCGGCACTTCCTGGAATCCGGTAGAGCAATTCTAGGTGCTTATATTAAGGATTTAAGGCAGCAGGGGTCCGTGGGGCTAAATGCGGGGAACCAAGAGGGCGTGGCGGGTAGGTACCCATGTACGCACAACCACCTCATGGTGGTAAGAAGTTTGACACCCGCCCCAGGTCCCTCGGCCCTTCCTGGTATCCGCTAGAGCAATTCTAAGTGCTTATATTAAGGAATTAAGCCCTCTGGGGGACCGTGGGGCAAAATGCGGGGAACCAGGAGGGCGTGGCGGGTAGGCACACATGTACGCACAACCACTTCATGGTGGTAAAAAGTTTGACTCCCAGTCCAGGTCCCTCGGCCCTTCCTGAAATCTGCTGGAGCAATTCTAGGTGCTTATATTAAGGAATTAAGGCGTCTAGGGGTCCGTGGGGCAAAATGCGGGGAACCAGGAGGGCGTGGCGGGTAGGCACCCATGTACGCACAACCACCTCATGATGGTAAGTAGTTTGACACCCGTCCCAGGTCCCTCTGCCTTTCCTGGATGCCGCCAGAGCAATTCTAGGTGGTTATATTAAGGAATTAAGGCGTCTAGGGGTCCGTGGGGCAAAATGCGGGGAACCAAGAGGGCATGGCGGGTAGGGACCCATGTACGCACAACCACCTCATGGTGGTAAGAAGTTTGACACCCGGCCCAGGTCCCTCAGCCCTTCCTGGAATCCGCTAGAGCAATTCTAGGTGTTTATATTGAGGAATTAAGATCACCGGGGGTCCGTGGGGCTAAATGCAGGGAACCAAGAGGGCGTGGCGGGTAGGTACCCATGTACGCACAACCACCTCATGGTGGTAAGAAGTTTGACACCCGCCCCAGGTCCCTCGGCCCTTCCTGGTATCCGCTAGAGCAATTCTAAGTGCTTATATTAAGGAATTAAGCCCTCTGGGGGACCGTGGGGCAAAATGCGGGGAACCAGGAGGGCGTGGCGGGTAGGCACACATGTACGCACAACCACTTCATGGTGGTAAAAAGTTTGACTCCCAGTCCAGGTCCCTCGGCCCTTCCTGAAATCTGCTGGAGCAATTCTAGGTGCTTATATTAAGGAATTAAGGCGTCTAGGCGTCCGTGGGGCAAAATGCGGGGAACCAGGAGGGCGTGGCGGGTAGGCACCCATGTACGCACAACCACCTCATGATGGTAAGTAGTTTGACACCCGGCCCAGGTCCCTCTGCCTTTCCTGGATGCCGCCAGAGCAATTCTAGGTGGTTATATTAAGGAATTAAGGCGTCTAGGGGTCCGTGGGGCAAAATGCGGGGAACCAAGAGGGCATGGCGGGTAGGGACCCATGTACGCACAACCACCTCATGATGGTAAGAAGTTTGACACCTTCCCCAGGTCCCTCGGCCATTCCTGGAATCCGCTAGAGCAATTCTAAGTGCTTATATTAATGAATTAAGGCCTCTGGGAGTCCGTGGGGCAAAATGCAGGGAACCAGGAGGGCGTGGCGGGTAGGCACCCATGTACGCACAACCACCTCATGGTGGTAAGAACTTTGACACTCGACCCAAGTCCCTCGGCCCTTCCTGGAATACGCTAGAGCAATTCTAGGTGCTTATATTAAGGAATTAAGGCTTCTGGGGGTCCGTGGGGCAAAATGCAGGGAACCAGGAGGGCGTGGCGGAAAGGCACCCATGTACGCAGAACTACCTCATGGTGGTAAGAAGTTTGCCACCCGGCCCAGGTCCATCAGCCCTTCCTGGAATCCGCTAGAGCAATTCTAGGTGCTTATATTAAGGAATTAAGACATCTGAGGGTCCGTGGGGCTAAATGCGGGGAACCAGGAGGGCGTGGCGGGTAGGCACCCATGTACGTACAACCACCTCATGGTGGTAAGAAGTTTGACACCCGCCCCAGGTCCCTCGGCCCTTCCTGGAATCCGCTAGAGCAATTCTAAGTGCTTATAATCAGGAATTAAGGCCTCTGGGAGTCCGTGGGACAAAATGCAGGGAACCAGGAGGGCGTGGCGGAAAGGCACCCATGTACGCAGAACTACCTCATGGTGGTAAGAAGTTTGCCACCCGGGCCAGGTCCATCGGCCCTTCCTGGAATCCGCTAGAGCAATTCTAGGTGCTTATATTAAGGAATTAAGACCTCTGAGGCTCCGTGGGGCTAAATGCGGGGAACCAGGAGGGCGTGGCGGGTAGGCACCCATGTACGTACAACCACCTCATGGTGGTAATAAGTTTGACACCCGCCCCAGGTCCCTCGGCCCTTCCTGGAATCCGCTAGAGCAATTCTAGGTGCTTATATTATGGAATTAAGGCGTGTAGGGGTCCGTGGGGCAAAATGCGGGGAACAAGGAGGGCGTGGCGGGTAGGCACCCATGTACGCACAACCACTTCATGGTGGTAAAAAGTTTGACACCCAGCCCAGGTCCCTCGGCCCTACCTGCAATCCGCTAGAACAATTCTAGGTGCTTATAATAAAGAATTAAGCCCTCTGGGAATCCGTGGGGCAAAATGCGGGGAACAAGGAGGGTGTGGCGGATAGACACCCATGTACGCAGAACTACCTCATGGTGGTAAGAAGTTTGACACTCGAGCCAAGTCCCTCGGCCCTTACTGGAATCCGCTAGAGCAATTCTAAGTGCTTATATTAAGGAATTAAGGCCTCTGGGAGTCCGTGGGGCAAAATGCAGGGAACCAGGAGGGCGTGGCGGATAGGCACCCATGTACGCACAACCACCTCATGGTGGTAAGAAGTTTGACACCCGGCCCAGGTCCCTCTGCCTTTCCTGGAATCCGCAAGAGCAATTCTAGGTGCTTATATTAAGGAATTAAGGCGTCTAGGGGTCCGTGGGGCAAAATGCGGGGAACCAGGAGGGCGTGGCGGGTAGGCACCCATGTACGCACAACCACCTCATGGTGGTAAGAAGTTTGACACTCGACCCAAGTCCCTCGGCCCTTCCTGGAATCCGCTAGAGCAATTCTAGGTGCTTATATTAAAGAATTAAGGCCTCAGGGAGTCCGTGGGGCAAAATGCAGGGAACCAGGAGAGCGTGGCGGGTAGGCACCCATGTACGCACAACCCCCTCATGGTGGTAAAAAGTTTGACACCCGGCCCAGGTCCCTCGGCCCTTCCTGGAATCCGCTAGAGCAATTCTAGGTGCTTATATTAAGGAATTAAGGCGTCTAGGGGTCCGTGGGGCAAAATGCAGGGAACCAGGAGGGCGTGGCGGATAGGCACCCATGTACGCACAACCACCTCATGATGGTAAGTAGTTTGACACCCGGCCCAGGTCCCTCTGCCTTTCCTGGATGCCGCCAGAGCAATTCTAGGTGGTTATATTAAGAAATTAAGGCGTCTAGGGGTCCGTGAAGCAAAATGCAGGGAACCAGGAGGGCGTGGCGGGTAGGCACCCATGTACGCACAAGCACCTCATGGTGGTAAGAAGTTTGACACCCGCCCCAGGTCCCTCGGCCCTTCCTGGAATCCGCTAGAGCAATTCTAGGTGCTTATATTAAAGAATTAAGGCCTCAGGGAGTCCGTGGGGCAAAATGCAGGGAACCAGGAGAGCGTGGCGGGTAGGCACCCATGTACGCACAACCCCCTCATGGTGGTAAAAAGTTTGACACCCGGCCCAGGTCCCTCGGCCCTTCCTGGAATCCGCTAGAGCAATTCTAGGTGCTTATATTAAGGAATTAAGACCTCTGGGGGTCCGTGGGGCAAAATGCGGGGAACCAGGAGGGCGTGGCGGGTAGGCACCCATGTACGCACAACCCCCTCATGGTTGTAAAAAGTTTGACACCCGGCCCAGGTCCCTCGGCCCTTCCTGGAATCCGCTAGAGCAATTCTAGGTGCTTATATTAAGGAATTAAGGCGTCTAGGGGTCCGTGTGCCAAAATGCAGGGAACCAGGAGGGCGTGGCGGATAGGCACCCATGTACGCACAACCACCTCATGATGGTAAGTAGTTTGACACCCGGCCCAGGTCCCTTTGCCTTTCCTGGATGCCGCCAGAGCAATTCTAGGTGGTTATATTAAGGAATTAAGGCGTCTAGGGGTCCGTGGGGCAAAATGCGGGGAACCAAGAGGGCATGGCGGGTAGGGACCCATGTACGCACAACCACCTCATGATGGTAAGACGTTTGACACCTTCCCCAGGTCCCTCGGCCATTCCTGGAATCCGCTAGAGCAATTCTAAGTGCTTATATTAATGAATTAAGGCCTCTGGGAGTCCGTGGGGCAAAATGCAGGGAACCAGGAGGGCGTGGCGGATAGGCACCCATGTACGCACAACCACCTCATAGTGGTAAGAAGTTTGACACCCGGCCCAGGTCCCTCGCCCCTTCCTGGAATCCGCCAGAGCAATTCTAGGTGGTTATATAAAGGAATTAAGGCGTCTAGGGGTCCGTGGGGCAAAATGCGGGGAACCAGGAGGGCGTGGCGGGTAGACACCCATGTACGCACAACCACCTCATGGTGGTAAGAAGTTTGACACCCGGCCCAGGTTCCTCGCCCCTTCCTGGAATCCGCCAGAGCAATTCTAGGTGGTTATATAAAGGAATTAAGGCGTCAAGGGGTCCGTGGGCAAAATGCGGGGAACCAGGAGGGCGTGGCGGGTAGGCAACCATATACGCACAACCACCTCATGGTGGTAAGAAGTTTCACACCCGGCCCAGGTCCCTCGGCCCTTCCTGCAATCCGCTAGAACCATTCTAGGTGCTTTTAATACGGAATTAAGGCATCTGGGAATCCGTGTGGCAAAATGCAGGGAACCAGGAGGGCGTGGCTGATAGGCACCCATGTACGCACAACCAACTCATGGTGGTAAGAAGTTTGACACCCGCCCCAGGTCCCTCGGCCCTTCCTGGAATCCGCTAGTGCAATTCTAAGTGCTTATATTAAGGAATTAAGGCCTCTGGGAGTCCGTTGGGCAAAATGCAGGGTACCAGGAGGGCGTGGCGGATAGGCACCCATGTACGCACAACCACCTCATGGTGGTAAAAAGTTTGACACCCGGCCCAGGTCCCTCTGCCTTTCCTGGAATCCGCCAGAGCAATTCTAGGTGCTTATATTAAGGTATTAAGGCGTCTAGGGGTCCGAGGGGCAAAATGCGGGGAACCAGGAGGGCGTGGCGGGTAGGCACCCATGTACGCACAACCACCTCATGGTGGTAAGAAGTTTGACACTCGACCCAAGTCCCTCGGCCCTTCCTGGAATCCGCTAGAGCAATTCTAGGTGCTTATATTAAGGAATTAAGGCTTCTGGGGGTCCGTGGGGCAAAATGTAGGGAACCAGGAGAGCGTGGCGGGTAGGCACCCATGTACGCACAACCCCCTCATGGTGGTAAGAAGTTTGACACCCGGCCCAGGTCCCTCGGCACTTCCTGGAATCCGGTAGAGCAATTCTAGGTGCTTATATTAAGGATTTAAGGCAGCAGGGGTCCGTGGGGCTAAATGCGGGGAACCAAGAGGGCGTGGCGGGTAGGTACCCATGTACGCACAACCACCTCATGGTGGTAAGAAGTTTGACACCCGCCCCAGGTCCCTCGGCCCTTCCTGGTATCCGCTAGAGCAATTCTAAGTGCTTATATTAAGGAATTAAGCCCTCTGGGGGACCGTGGGGCAAAATGCGGGGAACCAGGAGGGCGTGGCGGGTAGGCACACATGTACGCACAACCACTTCATGGTGGTAAAAAGTTTGACTCCCAGTCCAGGTCCCTCGGCCCTTCCTGAAATCTGCTGGAGCAATTCTAGGTGCTTATATTAAGGAATTAAGGCGTCTAGGGGTCCGTGGGGCAAAATGCGGGGAACCAGGAGGGCGTGGCGGGTAGGCACCCATGTACGCACAACCACCTCATGATGGTAAGTAGTTTGACACCCGGCCCAGGTCCCTCTGCCTTTCCTGGATGCCGCCAGAGCAATTCTAGGTGGTTATATTAAGGAATTAAGGCGTCTAGGGGTCCGTGGGGCAAAATGCGGGGAACCAAGAGGGCATGGCGGGTAGGGACCCATGTACGCACAACCACCTCATGATGGTAAGAAGTTTGACACCTTCCCCAGGTCCCTCGGCCATTCCTGGAATCCGCTAGAGCAATTCTAAGTGCTTATATTAATGAATTAAGGCCTCTGGGAGTCCGTGGGGCAAAATGCAGGGAACCAGGAGGGCGTGGCGGGTAGGCACCCATGTACGCACAACCACCTCATGGTGGTAAGAACTTTGACACTCGACCCAAGTCCCTCGGCCCTTCCTGGAATCCGCTAGAGCAATTCTAGGTGCTTATATTAAGGAATTAAGGCTTCTGGGGGTCCGTGGGGCAAAATGCAGGGAACCAGGAGGGCGTGGCGGAAAGGCACCCATGTACGCAGAACTACCTCATGGTGGTAAGAAGTTTGCCACCCGGCCCAGGTCCATCGGCCCTTCCTGGAATCCGCTAGAGCAATTCTAGGTGCTTATATTAAGGAATTAAGACCTCTGAGGGTCCGTGGGGCTAAATGCGGGGAACCAGGAGGGCGTGGCGGGTAGGTACCCATGTACGTACAACCACCTCATGGTGGTAAGAAGTTTGACACCCGCCCCAGGTCCCTCGGCCCTTCCTGGAATCCGCTAGAGCAATTCTAAGGGCTTATATTAAGGAATTAAGACCTCTGGGGGACGGTGGGGCAAAATGCGGGGAACCAGGAGAGCGTGGCGGGTAGGCACCCATGTACGCACAACGCCCTCATGGTGGTAAGAAGTTTGACACCCGGCCCAGGTCCCTCAGCCCTTCCTGGAATCCGCTAGAGCAATTCTAGGTGTTTATATTGAGGAATTAAGATCACCGGGGGTCCGTGGGGCTAAATGCGGGGAACCAAGAGGGCGTGGCGGGTAGGTACCCATGTACGCACAACCACCTCATGGTGGTAAGAAGTTTGACACCCGCCCCAGGTCCCTCGGCCCTTCCTGGTATCCGCTAGAGCAATTCTAAGTGCTTATATTAAGGAATTAAGCCCTCTGGGGGACCGTGGGGCAAAATGCGGGGAACCAGGAGGGCGTGGCGGGTAGGCACACATGTACGCACAACCACTTCATGGTGGTAAAAAGTTTGACTCCCAGTCCAGGTCCCTCGGCCCTTCCTGAAATCTGCTAGAGCAATTCTAGGTGCTTATATTAAGGAATTAAGGCGTCTAGGGGTCCGTGGGGCAAAATGCGGGGAACCAGGAGGGCGTGGCGGGTAGGCACCCATGTACGCACAACCACCTCATGATGGTAAGTAGTTTGACACCCGGCCCAGGTCCCTCTGCCTTTCCTGGATGCCGCCAGAGCAATTCTAGGTGGTTATATTAAGGAATTAAGGCCTCTGGGAGTCCGTGGGGCAAAATGCAGGGAACCAGGAGGGCGTGGCGGGTAGGCACCCATGTACGCACAACCACCTCATGGTGGTAAGAACTTTGACACTCGACCCAAGTCCCTCGGCCCTTCCTGGAATCCGCTAGAGCAATTCTAGGTGCTTATATTAAGGAATTAAGGCTTCTGGGGGTCCGTGGGGCAAAATGCAGGGAACCAGGAGGGCGTGGCGGAAAGGCACCCATGTACGCAGAACTACCTCATGGTGGTAAGAAGTTTGCCACCCGGCCCAGGTCCATCAGCCCTTCCTGGAATCCGCTAGAGCAATTCTAGGTGCTTATATTAAGGAATTAAGACATCTGAGGGTCCGTGGGGCTAAATGCGGGGAACCAGGAGGGCGTGGCGGGTAGGCACCCATGTACGTACAACCACCTCATGGTGGTAAGAAGTTTGACACCCGCCCCAGGTCCCTCGGCCCTTCCTGGAATCCGCTAGAGCAATTCTAAGTGCTTATAATCAGGAATTAAGGCCTCTGGGAGTCCGTGGGACAAAATGCCGGGAACCAGGAGGGCGTGGCGGAAAGGCACCCATGTACGCAGAACTACCTCATGGTGGTAAGAAGTTTGCCACCCGGGCCAGGTCCATCGGCCCTTCCTGGAATCCGCTAGAGCAATTCTAGGTGCTTATATTAAGGAATTAAGACCTCTGAGGCTCCGTGGGGCTAAATGCGGGGAACCAGGAGGGCGTGGCGGGTAGGCACCCATGTACGTACAACCACCTCATTGTGGTAATAAGTTTGACACCCGCCCCAGGTCCCTCGGCCCTTCCTGGAATCCGCTAGAGCAATTCTAGGTGCTTATATTATGGAATTAAGGCGTGTAGGGGTCCGTGGGGCAAAATGCAGGGAACAAGGAGGGCGTGGCGGGTAGGCACCCATGTACGCACAACCACTTCATGGTGGTAAGAAGTTTGACACCCAGCCCAGGTCCCTCGGCCCTACCTGCAATCCGCTAGAACAATTCTAGGTGCTTATATTAAAGAATTAAGCCCTCTGGGAATCCGTGGGGCAAAATGCGGGGAACAAGGAGGGTGTGGCGGATAGACACCCATGTACGCAGAACTACCTCATGGTGGTAAGAAGTTTGACACTCGAGCCAAGTCCCTCGGCCCTTACTGGAATCCGCTAGAGCAATTTTAAGTGCTTATATTAAGGAATTAAGGCCTCTGGGAGTCCGTGGGGCAAAATGCAGGGAACCAGGAGGGCGTGGCGGATAGGCACCCATGTACGCACAACCACCTCATGGTGGTAAGAAGTTTGACACCCGGCCCAGGTCCCTCTGCCTTTCCTGGAATCCGCAAGAGCAATTCTAGGTGCTTATATTAAGGAATTAAGGCGTCTAGGGGTCCGTGGGGCAAAATGCGGGGAACCAGGAGGGCGTGGCGGGTAGGCACCCATGTACGCACAACCACCTCATGGTGGTAAGAAGTTTGACACTCGACCCAAGTCCCTCGGCCCTTCCTGGAATCCGCTAGAGCAATTCTAGGTGCTTATATTAAAGAATTAAGGCCTCAGGGAGTCCGTGGGGCAAAATGCAGGGAACCAGGAGAGCGTGGCGGGTAGGCACCCATGTACGCACAACCCCCTCATGGTGGTAAAAAGTTTGACACCCGGCCCAGGTCCCTCGGCCCTTCCTGGAATCCGCTAGAGCAATTCTAGGTGCTTATATTAAGGAATTAAGGCGTCTAGGGGTCCGTGGGGCAAAATGCAGGGAACCAGGAGGGCGTGGCGGATAGGCACCCATGTACGCACAACCACCTCATGATGGTAAGTAGTTTGACACCCGGCCCAGGTCCCTCTGCCTTTCCTGGATGCCGCCAGAGCAATTCTAGGTGGTTATATTAAGAAATTAAGGCGTCTAGGGGTCCGTGAAGCAAAATGCAGGGAACCAGGAGGGCGTGGCGGGTAGGCACCCATGTACGCACAAGCACCTCATGGTGGTAAGAAGTTTGACACCCGCCCCAGGTCCCTCGGCCCTTCCTGGAATCCGCTAGAGCAATTCTAGGTGCTTATATTAAAGAATTAAGGCCTCAGGGAGTCCGTGGGGCAAAATGCAGGGAACCAGGAGAGCGTGGCGGGTAGGCACCCATGTACGCACAACCCCCTCATGGTGGTAAAAAGTTTGACACCCGGCCCAGGTCCCTCGGCCCTTCCTGGAATCCGCTAGAGCAATTCTAGGTGCTTATATTAAGGAATTAAGACCTCTGGGGGTCCGTGGGGCAAAATGCGGGGAACCAGGAGGGCGTGGCGGGTAGGCACCCATGTACGCACAACCCCCTCATGGTTGTAAAAAGTTTGACACCCGGCCCAGGTCCCTCGGCCCTTCCTGGAATCCGCTAGAGCAATTCTAGGTGCTTATATTAAGGAATTAAGGCGTCTAGGGGTCCGTGTGGCAAAATGCAGGGAACCAGGAGGGCGTGGCGGATAGGCACCCATGTACGCACAACCACCTCATGATGGTAAGTAGTTTGACACCCGGCCCAGGTCCCTCTGCCTTTCCTGGATGCCGCCAGAGCAATTCTAGGTGGTTATATTAAGGAATTAAGGCGTCTAGGGGTCCGTGGGGCAAAATGCGGGGAACCAAGAGGGCATGGCGGGTAGGGACCCATGTACGCACAACCACCTCATGATGGTAAGACGTTTGACACCTTCCCCAGGTCCCTCGGCCATTCCTGGAATCCGCTAGAGCAATTCTAAGTGCTTATATTAATGAATTAAGGCCTCTGGGAGTCCGTGGGGCAAAATGCAGGGAACCAGGAGGGCGTGGCGGATAGGCACCCATGTACGCACAACCACCTCATAGTGGTAAGAAGTTTGACACCCGGCCCAGGTCCCTCGCCCCTTCCTGGAATCCGCCAGAGCAATTCTAGGTGGTTATATAAAGGAATTAAGGCGTCTAGGGGTCCGTGGGGCAAAATGCGGGGAACCAGGAGGGCGTGGCGGGTAGACACCCATGTACGCACAACCACCTCATGGTGGTAAGAAGTTTGACACCCGGCCCAGGTCCCTCGCCCCTTCCTGGAATCCGCCAGAGCAATTCTAGGTGGTTATATAAAGGAATTAAGGCGTCTAGGGGTCCGTGGGCAAAATGCGGGGAACCAGGAGGGCGTGGCGGGTAGGCAACCATATACGCACAACCACCTCATGGTGGTAAGAAGTTTCACACCCGGCCCAGGTCCCTCGGCCCTTCCTGCAATCCGCTAGAACCATTCTAGGTGCTTTTAATACGGAATTAAGGCATCTGGGAATCCGTGGGGCAAAATGCAGGGAACCAGGAGGGCGTGGCTGATAGGCACCCATGTACGCACAACCAACTCATGGTGGTAAGAAGTTTGACACCCGCCCCAGGTCCCTCGGCCCTTCCTGGAATCCGCTAGAGCAATTCTAAGTGCTTATATTAAGGAATTAAGGCCTCTGGGAGTCCGTTGGGCAAAATGCAGGGTACCAGGAGGGCGTGGCGGATAGGCACCCATGTACGCACAACCACCTCATGGTGGTAAAAAGTTTGACACCCGGCCCAGGTCCCTCTGCCTTTCCTGGAATCCGCCAGAGCAATTCTAGGTGCTTATATTAAGGAATTAAGGCGTCTAGGGGTCCGAGGGGCAAAATGCGGGGAACCAGGAGGGCGTGGCAGGTAGGCACCCATGTACGCACAACCACCTCATGGTGGTAAGAAGTTTTACACTCGACCCAAGTCCCTCGGCCCTTCCTGGAATCCGCTAGAGCAATTCTAGGTGCTTATATTAAGGAATTAAGGCTTCTGGGGGTCCGTGGGGCAAAATGCAGGGAACCAGGAGAGCGTGGCGGGTAGGCACCCATGTACGCACAACCCCCTCATGGTGGTAAAAAGTTTGACACCCGGTCCAGGTCCCTCGGCCCTTCCTGGAATCCGCTAGAGCAATTCTAGGTGCTTATATTAAGGAATTAAGGTCTCTGAGGGTTCGTTGGGCAAAATGCAGGGAACCGGGAAGGCATGGCGGGAAGGCACCCATGTACGGACAACCACCTCATGGTGATAAGAAGTTTGACACCCGACCCAAGTCTCTCGTCCCTTCCTGGAATCCGCTAGAGCAATTCTAGGTGCTTATATTAAGGAATTAAGACCTCTGGGAATCCGTGGGGCAAAATGCAGGGAACCAGGAGGGCGTGGCTGATAGGCACCCATGTACGCACAACCAACTCATGGTGGTAAGAAGTTTGACACTCGGCTCAGGTCTTTCGGCCCTTCCTGGAATCCGCTAGAACATTTCTAGGTGCTTATATTAAGGAATTAAGGCGCCTGGGGGTCCGTGGGGCAAAATGCGGGGAACCAGGAGGGCGTGGCGGGTAGGCACCCATGTACGCACAACCACCTCATGGTGGTAAGAAGTTTGACACCCGGCCCAGATCCCTCGGCCCATCCTGGAATCCGCTAGAGCAATTCTAGGTGCTTAAATTAAGGAATTAAGGCCTTTGGGGGGACCGTGTGGCAAAATGTGGGGAACCAAGAGGGCGTAGCGGGTAGCCACCCATGTACGCACTACCACCTCATGGTGGTAAAAAGTTTGACACCGCCCAGGTCCCTCGGCCTTTCCTGGAATCCACTAGAGCAATTCTAGGTGCTTATATTAAGGAATTAAGGTTTGTGGGGGAACTTGGGGCAAAATGCAGGGAACCAGGAGGGCGTGGCGGGTAGGCACCCATGTACGCACAACCATCTCATGGTGGTAAGAAGTTTGACACCCGCCCCAGGTCCCTCGGCCCTTCCTGGAATCCGCTAGAGCAATTCTAAGTGCTTATATTAAGGAATTAAGGCCTCTGGGAGTCCGTTGGGCAAAATGCAGGGTACCAGGAGGGCGTGGCGGATAGGCACCCATGTACGCACAACCACCTCATGGTGGTAAAAAGTTTGACACCCGGCCCAGGTCCCTCTGCCTTTCCTGGAATCCGCCAGAGCAATTCTAGGTGCTTATATTAAGGAATTAAGGCGTCTAGGGGTCCGAGGGGCAAAATGCGGGGAACCAGGAGGGCGTGGCAGGTAGGCACCCATGTACGCACAACCACCTCATGGTGGTAAGAAGTTTGACACTCGACCCAAGTCCCTCGGCCCTTCCTGGAATCCGCTAGAGCAATTCTAGGTGCTTATATTAAGGAATTAAGGCTTCTGGGGGTCCGTGGGGCAAAATGCAGGGAACCAGGAGAGCGTGGCGGGTAGGCACCCATGTACGCACAACCCCCTCATGGTGGTAAAAAGTTTGACACCCGGTCCAGGTCCCTCGGCCCTTCCTGGAATCCGCTAGAGCAATTCTAGGTGCTTATATTAAGGAATTAAGACCTCTGGGGGTCCGTGGGGCAAAATGCGGGGAACCAGGAGGGCGTGGCGGGTAGGCACCCATGTACGCACAACCCCCTCATGGTGGTAAGAAGTTTGACACCCGGCCCAGGTCCCTCGGCACTTCCTGGAATCCGGTAGAGCAATTCTAGGTGCTTATATTAAGGATTTAAGGCAGCAGGGGTCCGTGGGGCAAAATGCGGGGAACCAGGAGGGCGTGGCGGGTACGCACCCATGTACGCACAACCACCTCATGGTGGTAAGAAGTTTGACACTCGGCTCAGGTCTTTCGGCCCTTCCTGGAATCCGCTAGAACATTTCTAGGTGCTTATATTAAGGAATTAAGGCGCCTGGGGGTCCGTGGGGCAAAATGCGGGGAACCAGGAGGGCGTGGCGGGTAGGCACCCATGTACGCACAACTACCTCATGGTGGTAAGAAGTTTGACACCCGGCCCAGATCCCTCGGCCCATCCTGGAATCCGCTAGAGCAATTCTAGGTGCTTAAATTAAGGAATTAAGGCCTTTGGGGGGACCGTGTGGCAAAATGTGGGGAACCAAGAGGGCGTAGCGGGTAGCCACCCATGTACGCACTACCACCTCATGGTGGTAAAAAGTTTGACACCGCCCAGGTCCCTCGGCCTTTCCTGGAATCCACTAGAGCAATTCTAGGTGCTTATATTAAGGAATTAAGGTTTGTGGGGGAACTTGGGGCAAAATGCAGGGAACCAGGAGGGCGTGGCGGGTAGGCACCCATGTACGCACAACCATCTCATGGTGGTAAGAAGTTTGACACCCGGCCCAGGTCCCTCTGCCCTTCCTGGAATCCGCTAGAGCAATTTTAGGTGCTTATATTAAGGAATTAAGGCTTCTGGGAGTCCGTGGGGCAAAATGCAGGGAACCAGGAGAGTGGCGGATAGGCACCCATGTACGCAGAACTACCTCATGGTGGTAAGAAATTTGACATCCGGCCCAAGTGCCTCGGCCCTTCCTGGACTCCGCTAGAGCAATTCTAGGTGATTGTATTAAGGAATTTAGGCATTTGGGGGACCGTGGGGCAAAATGCGGGGAACCAGGAGGGCGTAGCGAGTAGGCACACATGTATGCACAACCACCTCATGGTGGTGAGAAGTTTAACACCCGGCCCAGGTCCCTCAGTTCCTCCTGGAATCCGCTAGAGCAATTCTATTTGCTTATATTAAGGAATTAAGGCCTCTGGAGGGCCTTGGGGCAAAATGCGGGGAACCAGGAGGGCGTGGCGGGTAGGCACCCATGTACGCACAACCACCTCTTGGTGGTAAGAAGTTTGACCCCCGGCCCAGGTCCCTTGGCCCTTCTTGGAAACTGCTACAGCAATTCTAGGTGCCTATATTAAGGAATTAAGGTCTCTGAGGGTTCGTTGGGCAAAATGCAGGGAACCGGGAAGGCATGGCGGGAAGGCACCCATGTACGGACAACCACCTCATGGTGATAAGAAGTTTGACACCCGACCCAAGTCTCTCGTCCCTTCCTGGAATCCGCTAGAGCAATTCTAGGTGCTTATATTAAGGAATTAAGACCTCTGGGAGACCGTGGGGCAACATGCAGGGAACCAGGAGGGCGTGGCGGGTAGGCATCCATGTACGCACAACCACCTCATGGTGGTAAGAAGTTTGACACCCGGCCCAGGTCCCTCTGCCTTTCCTGGAATCCGCCAGAGCAATTCTAGGTGCTTATATTAAGGAATTAAGGCGTCTAGGGGTCCGTGGGGCAAAATGCGGGGAACCAGGAGGGCGTGGCGGGTAGGCACCCATGTACGCACAACCACCTCATGGTGGTAAGAAGTTTGACACTCGACCCAAGTCCCTCGGCCCTTCCTGGAATCCGCTAGAGCAATTCTAAGTGCTTATATTAAGGAATTAAGGCGTCTAGGGGTCCGTGGGGCAAAATGCGGGGAACCAGGAGGGCGAGGCGGATAGGCACCCATGTACGCACAACCACCTCATGGTGGTAAGAAGTTTGACACCCGGCCCAGGTCCCTCTGCCTTTCCTGGAATCCGCCAGAGCAATTCTAGGTGCTTATATTAAGGAATTAAGGCGTCTAGGGGTCCGTGGGGCAAAATGCAGGGAACCAGGAGGGCGTGGCGGGCAGGCACCCATGTACGCACAACCACTTCATGGTGGTAAGAAGTTTGACACCCGGCCCAGATCCCTCGGCACTTTCTGGAATCCGCTAGAGCATTTCTAGGTGCTTATATTAAGGAATTAAGGCGTCTAGGGGTCCGTGGGGCAAAATGCGGGGAACCAGGAGGGCGTGGCGGGTAGGCACCCATGTACGCACAACCACCTCATGGTGGTAAGAAGTTTGACACTTGACGCAAGTCCCCCGGCCCTTCCTAGAATCCGCTAGAGCAATTCAAGGTGCTTATATTAAGGAATTAAGGCTTCTGGGGGTCCGTGAGGCAAAATGCAGGGAACCAGGAGGGCGTGGCGGGTAGGCACCCATGTACGCACAACCACTTCATGGTGGTAAGAAGTTTGACACCCGGCCCAGATCCCTCGGCACTTCCTGGAATCCGCTAGAGCATTTCTAGGTGCTTATATTAAGGAATTAAGGCGTCTAGGGGTCCGTGGGGCAAAATGCGGGGAACCAAGAGGGCGTGGCGGGTAGGCACCCATGTACGCACAACCACTTCATGGTGGTAAGAAGTTTGACACCCGCCCCAGGTCCCTCGGCCTTTCCTGGAATCCGCTAGAGCAATTCTAGGTGCTTATATTAAGGAATTAAGACCTCTGGGGGACGGTGGGGCAAAATGCACGGAACCAGGAAAGCGTGGTGGGTAAGCACCCATGTAAGCACAAACACCTCATGATGGTAAGAAGTTTGACACCCTCCTCAGGTCCCTCGGCCCTTCCTGCAATCCGCTAGAGCAATTCTAAGTGCTTATATTAAGGAATTAAGGCGTCTAGGGGTCCGTGGGGCAAAATGCGGGGAACCAGGAGGGCGTGGCGGATAGGCACCCATGTACGCACAACCACCTCATGGTGGTAAGAACTTTGACACTCGACCCAAGTCCCTCGGCCCTTCCTGGAATCCGCTAGAGCAATTCTAGGTGCTTATATTAAGGAATTAAGGCTTCTGGGGGTCCGTGGGGCAAAATGCAGGGAACCAGGAGGGCGTGGCGGAAAGGCACCCATGTACGCAGAACTACCTCATGGTGGTAAGAAGTTTGCCACCCGGCCCAGGTCTATCGGCCCTTCCTGGAATCCGCTAGAGCAATTCTAGGTGCTTATATTAAGGAATTAAGACCTCTGAGTGTCCGTGGGGCTAAATGCGGGGAACCAGGAGGGCGTGGCGGGTAGGCACCCATGTACGTACAACCACCTCATGGTGGTAAGAAGTTTGACACCCGCCCCAGGTCCCTCGGCCCTTCCTGGAATCCGCTAGAGCAATTCTAAGGGCTTATATTAAGGAATTAAGACCTCTGGGGGACGGTGGGGCAAAATGCGGGGAACCAGGAGAGCGTGGCGGGTAGGCACCCATGTACGCACAACGCCCTCATGGTGGTATGAAGTTTGACACCCGGCCCAGGTCCCTCAGCCCTTCCTGGAATCCGCTAGAGCAATTCTAGGTGTTTATATTGAGGAATTAAGATCACCGGGGGTCCGTGGGGCTAAATGCGGGGAACCAAGAGGGCGTGGCGGGTAGGCACCCATGTACGCACAACCACCTCATGGTGGTAAGAAGTTTGACACCCGCCCCAGGTCCCTTGGCCCTTCCTGGTATCCGCTAGAGCAATTCTAAGTGCTTATATTAAGGAATTAAGCCCTCTGGGGGACCGTGGGGCAAAATGCGGGGAACCAGGAGGGCGTGGCGGGTAGGCACACATGTACGCACAACCACTTCATGGTGGTAAGAAGTTTGACTCCCAGCCCAGGTCCCTCGGCCCTTCCTGAAATCTGCTGGAGCAATTCTAGGTGCTTATATTAAGGAATTAAGGCGTCTAGTGGTCCGTGGGGCAAAATGCGGGGAACCAGGAGGGCGTGGCGGGTAGGCACCCATGTACGCACAACCACCTCATGATGGTAAGTAGTTTGACACCCGGCCCAGGTCCCTCTGCCTTTCCTGGATGCCGCCAGAGCAATTCTAGGTGGTTATATTAAGGAATTAAGGCGTCTAGGGGTCCGTGGGGCAAAATGCGGGGAACCAAGAGGGCATGGCGGGTAGGGACCCATGTACGCACAACCACCTCATGATGGTAAGAAGTTTGACACCTTCCCCAGGTCCCTCGGCCATTCCTGGAATCCGCTAGAGCAATTCTAAGTGCTTATATTAATGAATTAAGGCCTCTGGGAGTCCGTGGGGCAAAATGCAGGGAACCAGGAGGGCGTGGCGGGTAGGCACCCATGTACGCACAACCACCTCATGGTGGTAAGAACTTTGACACTCGACCCAAGTCCCTCGGCCCTTCCTGGAATCCGCTAGAGCAATTCTAGGTGCTTATATTAAGGAATTAAGGCTTCTGGGGGTCCGTGGGGCAAAATGCAGGGAACCAGGAGGGCGTGGCGGAAAGGCACCCATGTACGCAGAACTACCTCATGGTGGTAAGAAGTTTGCCACCCGGCCCAGGTCCATCAGCCCTTCCTGGAATCCGCTAGAGCAATTCTAGGTGCTTATATTAAGGAATTAAGACCTCTGAGGGTCCGTGGGGCTAAATGCGGGGAACCAGGAGGGCGTGGCGGGTAGGCACCCATGTACGTACAACCACTTCATGGTGGTAAGAAGTTTGACACCCGCCCCAGGTCCCTCGGCCCTTCCTGGAATCCGCTAGAGCAATTCTAAGTGCTTATAATCAGGAATTAAGGCCTCTGGGAGTCCGTGGGACAAAATGCAGGGAACCAGGAGGGCGTGGCGAAAAGGCACCCATGTACGCAGAACTACCTCATGGTGGTAAGAAGTTTGCCACCCGGGCCAGGTCCATCGGCCCTTCCTGGAATCCGCTAGAGCAATTCTAGGTGCTTATATTAAGGAATTAAGACATCTGAGGCTCCGTGGGGCTAAATGCGGGGAACCAGGAGGGCGTGGCGGGTAGGCACCCATGTACGTACAACCACCTCATGGTGGTAAGAAGTTTGACACCCGGCCCAGGTCCCTCTGCCTTTCCTGGAATCCGCCAGAGCAATTCTAGGTGCTTATATTAAGGAATTAAGGCGTCTAGGGGTCCGTGGGGCAAAATGCGGGGAACCAGGAGGGCGTGGCGGGTAGGCACCCATGTACGCACAACCACCTCATGGTGGTAAGAAGTTTGACACTCGACCCAAGTCCCTCGGCCCTTCCTGGAATCCGCTAGAGCAATTCTAAGTGCTTATATTAAGGAATTAAGGCGTCTAGGGGTCCGTGGGGCAAAATGCGGGGAACCAGGAGGGCGAGGCGGATAGGCACCCATGTACGCACAACCACCTCATGGTGGTAAGAAGTTTGACACCCGGCCCAGGTCCCTCTGCCTTTCCTGGAATCCGCCAGAGCAATTCTAGGTGCTTATATTAAGGAATTAAGGCGTCTAGGGGTCCGTGGGGCAAAATGCAGGGAACCAGGAGGGCGTGGCGGGCAGGCACCCATGTACGCACAACCACTTCATGGTGGTAAGAAGTTTGACACCCGGCCCAGATCCCTCGGCACTTTCTGGAATCCGCTAGAGCATTTCTAGGTGCTTATATTAAGGAATTAAGGCGTCTAGGGGTCCGTGGGGCAAAATGCGGGGAACCAGGAGGGCGTGGCGGGTAGGCACCCATGTACACACAACCACCTCATGGTGGTAAGAAGTTTGACACTTGACGCAAGTCCCCCGGCCCTTCCTAGAATCCGCTAGAGCAATTCAAGGTGCTTATATTAAGGAATTAAGGCTTCTGGGGGTCCGTGAGGCAAAATGCAGGGAACCAGGAGGGCGTGGCGGGTAGGCACCCATGTACGCACAACCACTTCATGGTGGTAAGAAGTTTGACACCCGGCCCAGATCCCTCGGCACTTCCTGGAATCCGCTAGAGCATTTCTAGGTGCTTATATTAAGGAATTAAGGCGTCTAGGGGTCCGTGGGGCAAAATGCGGGGAACCAAGAGGGCGTGGCGGGTAGGCACCCATGTACGCACAACCACTTCATGGTGGTAAGAAGTTTGACACCCGCCCCAGGTCCCTCGGCCCTTCCTGGAATCCGCTAGAGCAATTCTAAGTGCTTATATTAAGGAATTAAGGCGTCTAGGGGTCCGTGGGGCAAAATGCGGGGAACCAGGAGGGCGAAGCGGATAGGCACCCATGTACGCACAACCACCTCATGGTGGTAAGAAGTTTGACACCCGCCCCAGGTCCCTCGGCCTTTCCTGGAATCCGCTAGAGCAATTCTAGGTGCTTATATTAAGGAATTAAGACCTCTGGGGGACGGTGGGGCAAAATGCACGGAACCAGGAAAGCGTGGTGGGTAAGCACCCATGTAAGCACAAACACCTCATGATGGTAAGAAGTTTGACACCCTCCCCAGGTCCCTCGGCCCTTCCTGCAATCCGCTAGAGCAATTCTAAGTGCTTATATTAAGGAATTAAGGCGTCTAGGGGTCCGTGGGGCAAAATGCGGGGAACCAGGAGGGCGTGGCGGATAGGCACCCATGTACGCACAACCACCTCATGGTGGTAAGAACTTTGACACTCGACCCAAGTCCCTCGGCCCTTCCTGGAATCCGCTAGAGCAATTCTAGGTGCTTATATTAAGGAATTAAGGCTTCTGGGGGTCCGTGGGGCAAAATGCAGGGAACCAGGAGGGCGTGGCGGAAAGGCACCCATGTACGCAGAACTACCTCATGGTGGTAAGAAGTTTGCCACCCGGCCCAGGTCCATCGGCCCTTCCTGGAATCCGCTAGAGCAATTCTAGGTGCTTATATTAAGGAATTAAGACCTCTGAGGGTCCGTGGGGCTAAATGCGGGGAACCAGGAGGGCGTGGCGGGTAGGCACCCATGTACGTACAACCACCTCATGGTGGTAAGAAGTTTGACACCCGCCCCAGGTCCCTCGGCCCTTCCTGGAATCCGCTAGAGCAATTCTAAGGGCTTATATTAAGGAATTAAGACCTCTGGGGGACGGTGGGGCAAAATGCGGGGAACCAGGAGAGCGTGGCGGGTAGGCACCCATCTACGCACAACGCCCTCATGGTGGTATGAAGTTTGACACCCGGCCCAGGTCCCTCAGCCCTTCCTGGAATCCGCTAGAGCAATTCTAGGTGTTTATATTGAGGAATTAAGATCACCGGGGGTCCGTGGGGCTAAATGCGGGGAACCAAGAGGGCGTGGCGGGTAGGCACCCATGTACGCACAACCACCTCATGGTGGTAAGAAGTTTGACACCCGCCCCAGGTCCCTCGGCCCTTCCTGGTATCCGCTAGAGCAATTCTAAGTGCTTATATTAAGGAATTAAGCCCTCTGGGGGACCGTGGGGCAAAATGCGGGGAACCAGGAGGGCGTGGCGGGTAGGCACACATGTACGCACAACCACTTCATGGTGGTAAGAAGTTTGACTCCCAGCCCAGGTCCCTCGGCCCTTCCTGAAATCTGCTGGAGCAATTCTAGGTGCTTATATTAAGGAATTAAGGCGTCTAGTGGTCCGTGGGGCAAAATGCGGGGAACCAGGAGGGCGTGGCGGGTAGGCACCCATGTACGCACAACCACCTCATGATGGTAAGTAGTTTGACACCCGGCCCAGGTCCCTCTGCCTTTCCTGGATGCCGCCAGAGCAATTCTAGGTGGTTATATTAAGGAATTAAGGCTTCTGGGGGTCCGTGGGGCAAAATGCGGGGAACCAAGAGGGCATGGCGGGTAGGGACCCATGTACGCACAACCACCTCATGATGGTAAGAAGTTTGACACCTTCCCCAGGTCCCTCGGCCATTCCTGGAATCCGCTAGAGCAATTCTAAGTGCTTATATTAATGAATTAAGGCCTCTGGGAGTCCGTGGGGCAAAATGCAGGGAACCAGGAGGGCGTGGCGGGTAGGCACCCATGTACGGACAACCACCTCATGGTGGTAAGAACTTTGACACTCGACCCAAGTCCCTCGGCCCTTCCTGGAATCCGCTAGAGCAATTCTAGGTGCTTATATTAAGGAATTAAGGCTTCTGGGGGTCCGTGGGGCAAAATGCAGGGAACCAGGAGGGCGTGGCGGAAAGGCACCCATGTACGCAGAACTACCTCATGGTGGTAAGAAGTTTGCCACCCGGCCCAGGTCCATCAGCCCTTCCTGGAATCCGCTAGAGCAATTCTAGGTGCTTATATTAAGGAATTAAGACCTCTGAGGGTCCGTGGGGCTAAATGCGGGGAACCAGGAGGGCGTGGCGGGTAGGCACCCATGTACGTACAACCACCTCATGGTGGTAAGAAGTTTGACACCCGCCCCAGGTCCCTCGGCCCTTCCTGGAATCCGCTAGAGCAATTCTAAGTGCTTATAATCAGGAATTAAGGCCTCTGGGAGTCCGTGGGACAAAATGCAGGGAACCAGGAGGGCGTGGCGGAAAGGCACCCATGTACGCAGAACTACCTCATGGTGGTAAGAAGTTTGCCACCCGGGCCAGGTCCATCGGCCCTTCCTGGAATCCGCTAGAGCAATTCTAGGTGCTTATATTAAGGAATTAAGACCTCTGAGGCTCCGTGGGGCTAAATGCGGGGAACCAGGAGGGCGTGGCGGGTAGGCACCCATGTACGTACAACCACCTCATGGTGGTAAGAAGTTTGACACCCGCCCCAGGTCCCTCGGCCCTTCCTGGAATCCGCTAGAGCAATTCTATGTGCTTATATTATGGAATTAAGGCGTGTAGGGGTCCGTGGGGCAAAATGCGGGGAACAAGGAGGGCGTGGCGGGTAGGCACCCATGTACGCACAACCACTTCATGGTGGTAAGAAGTTTGACACCCAGCCCAGGTCCCTCGGCCCTACCTGCAATCCGCTAGAACAATTCTAGGTGCTTATATTAAAGAATTAAGCCCTCTGGGAATCCGTGGGGCAAAATGCGGGGAACAAGGAGGGTGCGGCGGATAGACACCCATGTACGCAGAACTACCTCATGGTGGTAAGAAGTTTGACACTCGAGCCAAGTCCCTCGGCCCTTACTGGAATCCGCTAGAGCAATTCTAAGTGCTTATATTAAGGAATTAAGGCCTCTGGGAGTCCGTGGGGCAAAATGCAGGGAACCAGGAGGGCGTGGCGGATAGGCACCCATGTACGCACAACCACCTCATGGTGGTAAGAAGTTTGACACCCGGCCCAGGTCCCTCTGCCTTTCCTGGAATCCGCCAGAGCAATTCTAGGTGCTTATATTAAGGAATTAAGGCGTCTAGGGGTCCGTGGGGCAAAATGCGGGGAACCAGGAGGGCGTGGCGGGTAGGCACCCATGTACGCACAACCACCTCATGGTGGTAAGAAGTTTGACACTCGACCCAAGTCCCTCGGCCCTTCCTGGAATCCGCTAGAGCAATTCTAGGTGCTTATATTAATGAATTAAGGATTCTGGGGGTCCGTGGGGCAAAATGCAGGGAACCAGGAGAGCGTGGCGGGTAGGCACCCATGTACGCACAACCCCCTCATGGTGGTAAAAAGTTTGACACCCGGCCCAGGTCCCTCGGCCCTTCCTGGAATCCGCTAGAGCAATTCTAGGTGCTTATATTAAGGAATTAAGACCTCTGGGGGTCCGTGGGGCAAAATGCGGGGAACCAGGAGGGCGTGGCGGGTAGGCACCCATGTACGCACAACCCCCTCATGGTTGTAAAAAGTTTGACACCCGGCCCAGGTCCCTCGGCCCTTCCTGGAATCCGCTAGAGCAATTCTAGGTGCTTATATTAAGGAATTAAGGCGTCTAGGGGTCCGTGTGGCAAAATGCAGGGAACCAGGAGGGCGTGGCGGATAGGCACCCATGTACGCACAACCACCTCATGTTGGTAAGTAGTTTGACACCCGGCCCAGGTCCCTCTGCCTTTCCTGGATGCCGCCAGAGCAATTCTAGGTGGTTATATTAAGGAATTAAGGCGTCTAGGGGTCCGTGGGGCAAAATGCGGGGAACCAAGAGGGCATGGCGGGTAGGGACCCATGTACGCACAACCACCTCATGATGGTAAGACGTTTGACACCTTCCCCAGGTCCCTCGGCCATTCCTGGAATCCGCTAGAGCAATTCTAAGTGCTTATATTAATGAATTAAGGCCTCTGGGAGTCCGTGGGGCAAAATGCAGGGAACCAGGAGGGCGTGGCGGATAGGCACCCATGTACGCACAACCACCTCATAGTGGTAAGAAGTTTGACACCCGGCCCAGGTCCTTCGCCCCTTTCTGGAATCCGCCAGAGCAATTCTAGGTGGTTATATAAAGGAATTAAGGCGTCTAGGGGTCCGTGGGGCAAAATGCGGGGAACCAGGAGGGCGTGGCGGGTAGACACCCATGTACGCACAACCACCTCATGGTGGTAAGAAGTTTGACACCCGGCCCAGGTCCCTCGCCCCTTCCTGGAATCCGCCAGAGCAATTCTAGGTGGTTATATAAAGGAATTAAGGCGTCTAGGGGTCCGTGGGCAAAATGCGGGGAACCAGGAGGGCGTGGCGGGTAGGCAACCATATACGCACAACCACCTCATGGTGGTAAGAAGTTTCACACCCGGCCCAGGTCCCTCGGCCCTTCCTGCAATCCGCTAGAACCATTCTAGGTGCTTTTAATACGGAATTAAGGCCTCTGGGAATCCGTGGGGCAAAATGCAGGGAACCAGGAGGGCGTGGCTGATAGGCACCCATGTACGCACAACCAACTCATGGTGGTAAGAAGTTTGACACCCGCCCCAGGTCCCTCGGCCCTTCCTGGAATCCGCTAGAGCAATTCTAAGTGCTTATATTAAGGAATTAAGGCCTCTGGGAGTCCGTTGGGCAAAATGCAGGGTACCAGGAGGGCGTGGCGGATAGGCACCCATGTACGCACAACCACCTCATGGTGGTAAAAAGTTTGACACCCGGCCCAGGTCCCTCTGCCTTTCCTGGAATCCGCCAGAGCAATTCTAGGTGCTTATATTAAGGAATTAAGGCGTCTAGGGGTCCGAGGGGCAAAATGCGGGGAACCAGGAGGGCGTGGCGGGTAGGCACCCATGTACGCACAACCACCTCATGGTGGTAAGAAGTTTGACACTCGACCCAAGTCCCTCGGCCCTTCCTGGAATCCGCTAGAGCAATTCTAAGTGCTTATATTAAGGAATTAAGGCGTCTAGGGGTCCGTGGGGCAAAATGCGGGGAACCAGGAGGGCGAGGCGGATAGGCACCCATGTACGCACAACCACCTCATGGTGGTAAGAAGTTTGACACCCGGCCCAGGTCCCTCTGCCTTTCCTGGAATCCGCCAGAGCAATTCTAGGTGCTTATATTAAGGAATTAAGGCGTCTAGGGGTCCGTGGGGCAAAATGCAGGGAACCAGGAGGGCGTGGCGGGCAGGCACCCATGTACGCACAACCACTTCATGGTGGTAAGAAGTTTGACACCCGGCCCAGATCCCTCGGCACTTTCTGGAATCCGCTAGAGCATTTCTAGGTGCTTATATTAAGGAATTAAGGCGTCTAGGGGTCCGTGGGGCAAAATGCGGGGAACCAGGAGGGCGTGGCGGGTAGGCACCCATGTACGCACAACCACCTCATGGTGGTAAAAAGTTTGACACCCGGCCCAGGTCCCTCTGCCTTTCCTGGAATCCGCCAGAGCAATTCTAGGTGCTTATATTAAGGAATTAAGGCGTCTAGGGGTCCGAGGGGCAAAATGCGGGGAACCAGGAGGGCGTGGCGGGTAGGCACCCATGTACGCACAACCACCTCATGGTGGTAAGAAGTTTGACACTCGACCCAAGTCCCTCGGCCCTTCCTGGAATCCGCTAGAGCAATTCTAAGTGCTTATATTAAGGAATTAAGGCGTCTAGGGGTCCGTGGGGCAAAATGCGGGGAACCAGGAGGGCGAGGCGGATAGGCACCCATGTACGCACAACCACCTCATGGTGGTAAGAAGTTTGACACCCGGCCCAGGTCCCTCTGCCTTTCCTGGAATCCGCCAGAGCAATTCTAGGCGCTTATATTAAGGAATTAAGGCGTCTAGGGGTCCGTGGGGCAAAATGTGGGGAACCAAGAGGGCGTAGTGGGTAGCCACCCATGTACGCACAACCACCTCATGGTGGTAAGAAGTTTCACACCCGGCCCAGGTCCCTCGGCCCTTCCTGCAATCCGCTAGAACCATTCTAGGTGCTTATAATACGGAATTAAGGCCTCTGGGAATCCGTGGGGCAAAATGCAGGGAACCAGGAGGGCGTGGCTGATAGGCACCCATGTACGCACAACCAACTCATGGTGGTAAGAAGTTTGACACCCGCCCCAGGTCCCTCGGCCATTCCTGGAATCCGCTAGAGCAATTCTAAGTGCTTATATTAATGAATTAAGGCCTCTGGGAGTCCGTGGGGCAAAATGCAGGGAACCAGGAGGGCGTGGCGGGTAGGCACCCATGTACGCACAACCATCTCATGGTGGTAAGAAGTTTGACACCCGGCCCAGGTCCCTCTGCCCTTCCTGGAATCCGCTAGAGCAATTTTAGGTGCTTATATTAAAGAATTAAGGCCTCAGGGAGTCCGTGGGGCAAAATGCAGGGAACCAGGAGAGCGTGGCGGGTAGGCACCCATGTACGCACAACCCCCTCATGGTGGTAAAAAGTTTGACACCCGGCCCAGGTCCCACAGCCCTTCCTGGAATCCGCTAGAGCAATTCTAGGTGCTTATATTAAGGAATTAAGACCTCTGGGGGACGGTGGGGCAAAATGCGGGGAACCAGGAGAGCGTGGCGGTTAGGCACCCATGTACGCACAACGCCCTCATGGTGGTATGAAGTTTGACACCCGGCCCAGGTCCCTCAGCCCTTCCTGGAATCCGCTAGAGCAATTCTAGGTGTTTATATTGAGGAATTAAGATCACCGGGGGTCCGTGGGGCTAAATGCGGGGAACCAAGAGGGCGTGGCGGGTAGGCACCCATGTACGCACAACCACCTCATGGTGGTAAGAAGTTTGACACCCGCCCCAGGTCCCTCGGCCCTTCCTGGTATCCGCTAGAGCAATTCTAAGTGCTTATATTAAGGAATTAAGCCCTCTGGGGGACCGTGGGGCAAAATGCGGGGAACCAGGAGGGCGTGGCGGGTAGGCACACATGTACGCACAACCACTTCATGGTGGTAAGAAGTTTGACTCCCAGCCCAGGTCCCTCGGCCCTTCCTGAAATCTGCTGGAGCAATTCTAGGTGCTTATATTAAGGAATTAAGGCGTCTAGTGGTCCGTGGGGCAAAATGCGGGGAACCAGGAGGGCGTGGCGGGTAGGCACCCATGTACGCACAACCACCTCATGATGGTAAGTAGTTTGACACCCGGCCCAGGTCCCTCTGCCTTTCCTGGATGCCGCCATAGCAATTCTATGTGGTTATATTAAGGAATTAAGGCGTCTAGGGGTCTGTGGGGCAAAATGCGGGGAACCAAGAGGGCATGGCGGTTAGGGACCCATGTACGCACAACCACCTCATGATGGTAAGAAGTTTGACACCTTCCCCAGGTCCCTCGGCCATTCCTGGAATCCGCTAGAGCAATTCTAAGTGCTTATATTAATGAATTAAGGCCTCTGGGAGTCCGTGGGGCAAAATGCAGGGAACCAGGAGGGCGTGGCGGGTAGGCACCCATGTACGCACAACCACCTCATGGTGGTAAGAACTTTGACACTCGACCCAAGTCCCTCGGCCCTTCCTGGAATCCGCTAGAGCAATTCTAGGTGCTTATATTAAGGAATTAAGGCTTCTGGGGGTCCGTGGGGCAAAATGCAGGGAACCAGGAGGGCGTGGCGGAAAGGCACCCATGTACGCAGAACTACCTCATGGTGGTAAGAAGTTTGCCACCCGGCCCAGGTCCATCAGCCCTTCCTGGAATCCGCTAGAGCAATTCTAGGTGCTTATATTAAGGAATTAAGACCTCTGAGGGTCCGTGGGGCTAAATGCGGGGAACCAGGAGGGCGTGGCGGGTAGGCACCCATGTACGTACAACCACCTCATGGTGGTAAGAAGTTTGACACCCGCCCCAGGTCCCTCGGCCCTTCCTGGAATCCGCTAGAGCAATTCTAAGTGCTTATAATCAGGAATTAAGGCCTCTGGGAGTCCGTGGGACAAAATGCAGGGAACCAGGAGGGCGTGGCGGAAAGGCACCCATGTACGCAGAACTACCTCATGGTGGTAAGAAGTTTGCCACCCGGGCCAGGTCCATCGGCCCTTCCTGGAATCCGCTAGAGCAATTCTAGGTACTTATATTAAGGAATTAAGACCTCTGAGGCTCCGTGGGGCTAAATGCGGGGAACCAGGAGGGCGTGGCGGGTAGGCACCCATGTACGTACAACCACCTCATGGTGGTAAGAAGTTTGACACCCGCCCCAGGTCCCTCGGCCCTTCCTGGAATCCGCTAGAGCAATTCTATGTGCTTATATTATGGAATTAAGGCGTGTAGGGGTCCGTGGGGCAAAATGCGGGGAACAAGGAGGGCGTGGCGGGTAGGCACCCATGTACGCACAACCACTTCATGGTGGTAAGAAGTTTGACACCCAGCCCAGGTCCCTCGGCCCTACCTGCAATCCGCTAGAACAATTCTAGGTGCTTATATTAAAGAATTAAGCCCTCTGGGAATCCGTGGGGCAAAATGCGGGGAACAAGGAGGGTGTGGCGGATAGACACCCATGTACGCAGAACTACCTCATGGTGGTAAGAAGTTTGACACTCGAGCCAAGTCCCTCGGCCCTTACTGGAATCCGCTAGAGCAATTCTAAGTGCTTATATTAAGGAATTAAGGCCTCTGGGAGTCCGTGGGGCAAAATGCAGGGAACCAGGAGGGCGTGGCGGATAGGCACCCATGTACGCACAACCACCTCATGGTGGTAAGAAGTTTGACACCCGGCCCAGGTCCCTCTGCCTTTCCTGGAATCCGCCAGAGCAATTCTAGGTGCTTATATTAAGGAATTAAGGCGTCTAGGGGTCCGTTGGGCAAAATGCGGGGAACCAGGAGGGCGTGGCGGGTAGGCACCCATGTACGCACAACCACCTCATGGTGGTAAGAAGTTTGACACTCGACCCAAGTCCCTCGGCCCTTCCTGGAATCCGCTAGAGCAATTCTAGGTGCTTATATTAATGAATTAAGGATTCTGGGGGTCCGTGGGGCAAAATGCAGGGAACCAGGAGAGCGTGGCGGGTAGGCACCCATGTACGCACAACCCCCTCATGGTGGTAAAAAGTTTGACACCCGGCCCAGGTCCCTCGGCCCTTCCTGGAATCCGCTAGAGCAATTCTAGGTGCTTATATTAAGGAATTAAGACCTCTGGGGGTCCGTGGGGCAAAATGCGGGGAACCAGGAGGGCGTGGCGGGTAGGCACCCATGTACGCACAACCCCCTCATGGTTGTAAAAAGTTTGACACCCGGCCCAGGTCCCTCGGCCCTTCCTGGAATCCGCTAGAGCAATTCTAGGTGCTTATATTAAGGAATTAAGGCGTCTAGGGGTCCGTGTGGCAAAATGCAGGGAACCAGGAGGGCGTGGCGGATAGGCACCCATGTACGCACAACCACCTCATGATGGTAAGTAGTTTGACACCCGGCCCAGGTCCCTCTGCCTTTCCTGGATGCCGCCAGAGCAATTCTAGGTGGTTATATTAAGGAATTAAGGCGTCTAGGGGTCCGTGGGGCAAAATGCGGGGAACCAAGAGGGCATGGCGGGTAGGGACCCATGTACGCACAACCACCTCATGATGGTAAGACGTTTGACACCTTCCCCAGGTCCCTCGGCCATTCCTGGAATCCGCTAGAGCAATTCTAAGTGCTTATATTAATGAATTAAGGCCTCTGGGAGTCCGTGGGGCAAAATGCAGGGAACCAGGAGGGCGTGGCGGATAGGCACCCATGTACGCACAACCACCTCATAGTGGTAAGAAGTTTGACACCCGGCCCAGGTCCCTCGCCCCTTCCTGGAATCCGCCAGAGCAATTCTAGGTGGTTATATAAAGGAATTAAGGCGTCTAGGGGTCCGTGGGGCAAAATGCGGGGAACCAGGAGGGCGTGGCGGGTAGACACCCATGTACGCACAACCACCTCATGGTGGTAAGAAGTTTGACACCCGGCCCAGGTCCCTCGCCCCTTCCTGGAATCCGCCAGAGCAATTCTAGGTGGTTATATAAAGGAATTAAGGCGTCTAGGGGTCCGTGGGCAAAATGCGAGGAACCAGGAGGGCGTGGCGGGTAGACACCCATGTACGCACAACCACCTCATGGTGGTAAGAAGTTTGACACCCGGCCCAGGTCCCTCGCCCCTTCCTGGAATCCGCCAGAGCAATTCTAGGTGGTTATATAAAGGAATTAAGGCGTCTAGGGGTCCGTGGGCAAAATGCGAGGAACCAGGAGGGCGTGGCGGGTAGGCAACCATATACGCACAACCACCTCATGGTGGTAAGAAGTTTCACACCCGGCCCAGGTCCCTCGGCCCATCCTGCAATCCGCTAGAACCATTCTAGGTGCTTTTAATACGGAATTAAGGCCTCTGGGAATCCGTGGGGCAAAATGCAGGGAACCAGGAGGGCGTGGCTGATAGGCACCCATGTACGCACAACCAACTCATGGTGGTAAGAAGTTTGACACCCGCCCCAGGTCCCTCGGCCCTTCCTGGAATCCGCTAGAGCAATTCTAAGTGCTTATATTAAGGAATTAAGGCCTCTGGGAGTCCGTTGGGCAAAATGCAGGGTACCAGGAGGGCGTGGCGGATAGGCACCCATGTACGCACAACCACCTCATGGTGGTAAAAAGTTTGACACCCGGCCCAGGTCCCTCTGCCTTTCCTGGAATCCGCCAGAGCAATTCTAGGTGCTTATATTAAGGAATTAAGGCGTCTAGGGGTCCGAGGGGCAAAATGCGGGGAACCAGGAGGGCGTGGCGGGTAGGCACCCATGTACGCACAACCACCTCATGGTGGTAAGAAGTTTGACACTCGACCCAAGTCCCTCGGCCCTTCCTGGAATCCGCTAGAGCAATTCTAAGTGCTTATATTAAGGAATTAAGGCGTCTAGGGGTCCGTGGGGCAAAATGCGGGGAACCAGGAAGGCGAGGCGGATAGGCACCCATGTACGCACAACCACCTCATGGTGGTAAGAAGTTTGACACCCGGCCCAGGTCCCTCTGCCTTTCCTGGAATCCGCCAGAGCAATTCTAGGTGCTTATATTAAGGAATTAAGGCGTCTAGGGGTCCGTGGGGCAAAATGCAGGGAACCAGGAGGGCGTGGCGGGCAGGCACCCATGTACGCACAACCACTTCATGGTGGTAAGAAGTTTGACACCCGGCCCAGATCCCTCGGCACTTTCTGGAATCCGCTAGAGCATTTCTAGGTGCTTATATTAAGGAATTAAGGCGTCTAGGGGTCCGTGGGGCAAAATGCGGGGAACCAGGAGGGCGTGGCGGGTAGGCACCCATGTACGCACAACCACCTCATGGTGGTAAAAAGTTTGACACCCGGCCCAGGTCCCTCTGCCTTTCCTGGAATCCGCCAGAGCAATTCTAGGTGCTTATATTAAGGAATTAAGGCGTCTAGGGGTCCGAGGGGCAAAATGCGTGGAACCAGGAGGGCGTGGCGGGTAGGCACCCATGTACGCACAACCACCTCATGGTGGTAAGAAGTTTGACACTCGACCCAAGTCCCTCGGCCCTTCCTGGAATCCGCTAGAGCAATTCTAAGTGCTTATATTAAGGAATTAAGGCGTCTAGGGGTCCGTGGGGCAAAATGCGGGGAACCAGGAGGGCGAGGCGGATAGGCACCCATGTACGCACAACCACCTCATGGTGGTAAGAAGTTTGACACCCGGCCCAGGTCCCTCTGCCTTTCCTGGAATCCGCCAGAGCAATTCTAGGTGCTTATATTAAGGAATTAAGGCGTCTAGGGGTCCGTGGGGCAAAATGCAGGGAACCAGGAGGGCGTGGCGGGCAGGCACCCATGTACGCACAACCACTTCATGGTGGTAAGAAGTTTGACACCCGGCCCAGATCCCTCGGCACTTTCTGGAATCCGCTAGAGCATTTCTAGGTGCTTATATTAAAGAATTAAGGCGTCTAGGGGTCCGTGGGGCAAAATGCGGGGAACCAGGAGGGCGTGGCGGGTAGGCACCCATGTACGCACAACCACCTCATGGTGGTAAGAAGTTTGACACTTGACGCAAGTCCCCCGGCCCTTCCTAGAATCCGCTAGAGCAATTCAAGGTGCTTATATTAAGGAATTAAGGCTTCTGGGGGTCCGTGAGGCAAAATGCAGGGAACCAGGAGGGCGTGGCGGGTAGGCACCCATGTACGCACAACCACTTCATGGTGGTAAGAAGTTTGACACCCGCCCCAGGTCCCTCGGCCCTTCCTGGAATCCGCTACAGCAATTCTAAGTGCTTATATTAAGTAATTAAGGCGTCTAGGGGTCCGTGGGGCAAAATGCGGGGAACCAGGAGGGCGAGGCGGATAGGCACCCATGTACGCACAACCACCTCATGGTGGTAAGAAGTTTGACACCCGGCCCAGGTCCCTCTGCCTTTCCTGGAATCCGCCAGAGCAATTCTAGGTGCTTATATTAAGGAATTAAGGCGTCTAGGGGTCCGTGGGGCAAAATGCAGGGAACCAGGAGGGCGTGGCGGGCAGGCACCCATGTACGCACAACCACTTCATGGTGGTAAGAAGTTTGACACCCGGCCCAGATCCCTCGGCACTTTCTGGAATCCGCTAGAGCATTTCTAGGTGCTTATATTAAGGAATTAAGGCGTCTAGGGGTCCGTGGGGCAAAATGCGGGGAACCAGGAGGGCGTGGCGGGTAGGCACCCATGTACGCACAACCACCTCATGGTGGTAAGAAGTTTGACACTTGACGCAAGTCCCCCGGCCCTTCCTAGAATCCGCTAGAGCAATTCAAGGTGCTTATATTAAGGAATTAAGGCTTCTGGGGGTCCGTGAGGCAAAATGCAAGGAACCAGGAGGGCGTGGCGGGTAGGCACCCATGTACGCACAACCACTTCATGGTGGTAAAAAGTTTGACACCCGGCCCAGATCCCTCGGCACTTCCTGGAATCCGCTAGAGCATTTCTAGGTGCTTATATTAAGGAATTAAGGCGTCTAGGGGTCCGTGGGGCAAAATGCGGGGAACCAAGAGGGCGTGGCGGGTAGGCACCCATGTACGCACAACCACTTCATGGTGGTAAGAAGTTTGACACCCGCCCCAGGTCCCTCGGCCTTTCCTGGAATCCGCTAGAGCAATTCTAGGTGCTTATATTAAGGAATTAAGACCTCTGGGGGACGGTGGGGCAAAATGCACGGAACCAGGAAGGCGTGGTGGGTAAGCACCCATGTAAGCACAACCACCTCATGATGGTAAGAAGTTTGACACCCTCCCCAGGTCCCTCGGCCCTTCCTGCAATCCGCTAGAGCAATTCTAAGTGCTTATATTAAGGAATTAAGGCGTCTAGGGGTCCGTGGGGCAAAATGCGGGGAACCAGGAGGGCGTGGCGGATAGGCACCCATGTACGCACAACCACCTCATGGTGGTAAGAACTTTGACACTCGACCCAAGTCCCTCGGCCCTTCCTGGAATCCGCTAGAGCAATTCTAGGTGCTTATATTAAGGAATTAAGGCTTCTGGGGGTCCGTGGGGCAAAATGCAGGGAACCAGGAGGGCGTGGCGGAAAGGCACCCATGTACGCAGAACTACCTCATGGTGGTAAGAAGTTTGCCACCCGGCCCAGGTCCATCGGCCCTTCCTGGAATCCGCTAGAGCAATTCTAGGTGCTTATATTAAGGAATTAAGACCTCTGAGGGTCCGTGGGGCTAAATGCGGGGAACCAGGAGGGCGTGGCGGGTAGGCACCCATGTACGTACAACCACCTCATGGTGGTAAGAAGTTTGACACCCGCCCCAGGTCCCTCGGCCCTTCCTGGAATCCGCTAGAGCAATTCTAAGGGCTTATATTAAGGAATTAAGACCTCTGGGGGACGGTGGGGCAAAATGCCGGGAACCAGGAGAGCGTGGCGGGTAGGCACCCATGTACGCACAACGCCCTCATGGTGGTATGAAGTTTGACACCCGGCCCAGGTCCCTCAGCCCTTCCTGGAATCCGCTAGAGCAATTCTAGGTGTTTATATTGAGGAATTAAGATCACCGGGGGTCCGTGGGGCTAAATGCGGGGAACCAAGAGGGCGTGACGGGTAGGCACCCATGTACGCACAACCACCTCATGGTGGTAAGAAGTTTGACACCCGCCCCAGGTCCCTCGGCCCTTCCTGGTATCCGCTAGAGCAATTCTAAGTGCTTATATTAAGGAATTAAGCCCTCTGGGGGACCATGGGGCAAAATGCGGGGAACCAGGAGGGCGTGGCGGGTAGGCACACATGTACGCACAACCACTTCATGGTGGTAAGAAGTTTGACTCCCAGCCCAGGTCCCTCGGCCCTTCCTGAAATCTGCTGGAGCAATTCTAGGTGCTTATATTAAGGAATTAAGGCGTCTAGTGGTCCGTGGGGCAAAATGCGGGGAACCAGGAGGGCGTGGCGGGTAGGCACCCATGTACGCACAACCACCTCATGATGGTAAGTAGTTTGACACCCGGCCCAGGTCCCTCTGCCTTTCCTGGATGCCGCCAGAGCAATTCTAGGTGGTTATATTAAGGAATTAAGGCGTCTAGGGGTCCGTGGGGCAAAATGCGGGGAACCAAGAGGGCATGGCGGGTAGGGACCCATGTACGCACAACCACCTCATGATGGTAAGAAGTTTGACACCTTCCCCAGGTCCCTCGGCCATTCCTGGAATCCGCTAGAGCAATTCTAAGTGCTTATATTAATGAATTAAGGCCTCTGGGAGTCCGTGGGGCAAAATGCAGGGAACCAGGAGGGCGTGGCGGGTAGGCACCCATGTACGCACAACCACCTCATGGTGGTAAGAACTTTGACACTCGACCCAAGTCCCTCGGCCCTTCCTGGAATCCGCTAGAGCAATTCTAGGTGCTTATATTAAGGAATTAAGGCTTCTGGGGGTCCGTGGGGCAAAATGCAGGGAACCAGGAGGGCGTGGCGGAAAGGCACCCATGTACGCAGAACTACCTCATGGTGGTAAGAAGTTTGCCACCCGGCCCAGGTCCATCAGCCCTTCCTGGAATCCGCTAGAGCAATTCTAGGTGCTTATATTAAGGAATTAAGACCTCTGAGGGTCCGTGGGGCTAAATGCGGGGAACCAGGAGGGCGTGGCGGGTAGGCACCCATGTACGTACAACCACCTCATGGTGGTAAGAAGTTTGACACCCGCCCCAGGTCCCTCGGCCCTTCCTGGAATCCGCTAGAGCAATTCTAAGTGCTTATAATCAGGAATTAAGGCCTCTGGGAGTCCGTGGGACAAAATGCAGGGAACCAGGAGGGCGTGGCGGAAAGGCACCCATGTACGCAGAACTACCTCATGGTGGTAAGAAGTTTGCCACCCAGCCCAGGTCCCTCGGCCCTACCTGCAATCCGCTAGAACAATTCTAGGTGCTTATATTAAAGAATTAAGCCCTCTGGGAATCCGTGGGGAAAAATGCGGGGAACAAGGAGGGTGTGGCGGATAGACACCCATGTACGCAGAACTACCTCATGGTGGTAAGAAGTTTGACACTCGAGCCAAGTCCCTCGGCCCTTACTGGAATCCGCTAGAGCAATTCTAAGTGCTTATATTAAGGAATTAAGGCCTCTGGGAGTCCGTGGGGCAAAATGCAGGAAACCAGGAGGGCGTGGCGGATAGGCACCCATGTACGCACAACCACCTCATGGTGGTAAGAAGTTTGACACCCGGCCCAGGTCCCTCTGCCTTTCCTGGAATCCGCCAGAGCAATTCTAGGTGCTTATATTAAGGAATTAAGGCGTCTAGGGGTCCGTGGGGCAAAATGCGGGGAACCAGGAGGGCGTGGCGGGTAGGCACCCATGTACGCACAACCACCTCATGGTGGTAAGAAGTTTGACACTCGACCCAAGTCCCTCGGCCCTTCCTGGAATCCGCTAGAGCAATTCTAGGTGCTTATATTAATGAATTAAGGATTCTGGGGGTCCGTGGGGCAAAATGCAGGGAACCAGGAGAGCGTGGCGGGTAGGCACCCATGTACGCACAACCCCCTCATGGTGGTAAAAAGTTTCACACCCGGCCCAGGTCCCTCGGCCCTTCCTGCAATCCGCTAGAACCATTCTAGGTGCTTTTAATACGGAATTAAGGCCTCTGGGAATCCGTGGGGCAAAATGCAGGGAACCAGGAGGGCGTGGCTGATAGGCACCCATGTACGCACAACCAACTCATGGTGGTAAGAAGTTTGACACCCGCCCCAGGTCCCTCGGCCCTTCCTGGAATCCGCTAGAGCAATTCTAAGTGCTTATATTAAGGAATTAAGGCCTCTGGGAGTCCGTTGGGCAAAATGCAGGGTACCAGGAGGGCGTGGCGGATAGGCACCCATGTACGCACAACCACCTCATGGTGGTAAAAAGTTTGACACCCGGCCCAGGTCCCTCTGCCTTTCCTGGAATCCGCCAGAGCAATTCTAGGTGCTTATATTAAGGAATTAAGGCGTCTAGGGGTCCGAGGGGCAAAATGCGGGGAACCAGGAGGGCGTGGCGGGTAGGCACCCATGTACGCACAACCACCTCATGGTGGTAAGAAGTTTGACACTCGACCCAAGTCCCTCGGCCCTTCCTGGAATCCGCTAGAGCAATTCTAGGTGCTTATATTAAGGAATTAAGGCTTCTGGGGGTCCGTGGGGCAAAATGCAGGGAACCAGGAGAGCGTGGCGGGTAGGCACCCATGTACGCACAACCCCCTCATGGTGGTAAAAAGTTTGACACCCGGTCCAGGTCCCTCGGCCCTTCCTGGAATCCGCTAGAGCAATTCTAGGTGCTTATATTAAGGAATTAAGACCTCTGGGGGTCCGTGGGGCAAAATGCGGGGAACCAGGAGGGCGTGGCGGGTAGGCACCCATGTACGCACAACCCCCTCATGGTGGTAAGAAGTTTGACACCCGGCCCAGGTCCCTCGGCACTTCCTGGAATCCGGTAGAGCAATTCTAGGTGCTTATATTAAGGATTTAAGGCAGCAGGGGGTCCGTGGGGCAAAATGCGGGGAACCAGGAGGGCGTGGCGGGTACGCACCCATGTACGCACAACCACCTCATGGTGGTAAGAAGTTTGACACTCGGCTCAGGTCTTTCGGCCCTTCATGGAATCCGCTAGAACATTTCTAGGTGCTTATATTAAGGAATTAAGGCTTCTGGGGGTCCGTGGGGCAAAATGCAGGGAACCAGGAGAGCGTGGCGGGTAGGCACCCATGTACGCACTACCACCTCATGGTGGTAAAAAGTTTGAGACCGCCCAGGTCCCTCGGCAATTCCTGGAATCCACTAGAGCAATTCTAGGTGCTTATATTAAGGAATTAAGGTTTGTGGGGGAACTTGGGGCAAAATGCAGGGAACCAGGAGGGCGTGGCGGGTAGGCACCCATGTACGCACAACCATCTCATGGTGGTAAGAAGTTTGACACCCGGCCCAGGTCCCTCTGCCCTTCCTGGAATCCGCTAGAGCAATTTTAGGTGCTTATATTAAGGAATTAAGGCTTCTGGGAGTCCGTGGGGCAAAATGCAGGGAACCAGGAGGGTGTGGCGGATAGGCACCCATGTACGCAGAACTACCTCATGGTGGTAAGAAATTTGACATCCGGCCCAAGTCCCTCGGCCCTTCCTGGACTCCGCTAGAGCAATTCTAGGTGATTGTATTAAGGAATTTAGGCATTTGGGGGACCGTGGGGCAAAATGCGGGGAACCAGGAGGGCGTAGCGAGTAGGCACACATGTATGCACAACCACCTCATGGTGGTGAGAAGTTTAACACCCGGCCCAGGTCCCTCAGTTCTTCCTGGAATCCGCTAGAGCAATTCTATTTGCTTATATTAAGGAATTAAGGCCTCTGGAGGGCCTTGGGGCAAAATGCGGGGAACCAGGAGGGCGTGGCGGGTAGGCACCCATGTACGCACAACCACCTCTTGGTGGTAAGAAGTTTGACCCCCGGCCCAGGTCCCTTGGCCCTTCTTGGAAACTGCTACAGCAATTCTAGGTGCCTATATTAAGGAATTAAGGTCTCTGAGGGTTCGTTGGGCAAAATGCAGGGAACCGGGAAGGCATGGCGGGAAGGCACCCATGTACGGACAACCACCTCATGGTGATAAGAAGTTTGACACCCGACCCAAGTCTCTCGTCCCTTCCTGGAATCCGCTAGAGCAATTCTAGGTGCTTATATTAAGGAATTAAGACCTCTGGGAGACCGTTGGGCAACATGCAGGGAACCAGGAGGGCGTGGCGAGTAGGCACCCATGTACGCACAACCACCTCATGGTGGTAAGAAGTTTGACACCCGGCCCAGGTCCCTCTGCCTTTCCTGGAATCCGCCAGAGCAATTCTAGGTGCTTATATTAAGGAATTAAGGCGTCTAGGGGTCCGTGGGGCAAAATGCGGGGAACCAGGAGGGCGTGGCGGGTAGGCACCCATGTACGCACAACCACCTCATGGTGGTAAGAAGTTTGACACTCGACCCAAGTCCCTCGGCCCTTCCTGGAATCCGCTAGAGCAATTCTAGGTGCTTATATTAAGTAATTAAGGCTTCTGGGGGTCCGTGGGGCAAAATGCAGGGAACCAGGAGAGCGTGGCGGGTAGGCACCCATGTACGCACAACCCCCTCATGGTGGTAAAAAGTTTGACACCCGGCCCAGGTCCCTCGGCCCTTCCTGGAATCCGCTAGAGCAATTCTAGGAGCTTATATTAAGGAATTAAGACCTTTGGGGGTCCGTGGGGCAAAATGCGGGGAACCAGGAGGGCGTGGCGGGTAGGCAACCATGTACGCACAACCACCTCATGGTGGTAAGAAGTTTCACACCCGGCCCAGGTCCCTCGGCCCTTCCTGCAATCCGCTAGAACAATTCTAGGTGCTTATAATAAGGAATTAAGGCCTCTGGGAATCCGTGGGGCAAAATGCGGGGAACAAGGAGGGTGTGGCGGATAGACACCCATGTACGCAGACCTACCTCATGGTGGTAAGAAGTTTGACACTCGAGCCAAGTCCCTCGGCCCTTACTGGAATCCGCTAAAGCAATTCTAAGTGCTTATATTAAGGAATTAAGGCGTCTAGGGGTCCGTGGGCAAAATGCGGGGAACCAGGAGGGCGTGGCGGGTAGGCAACCATGTACGCACAACCACCACATGGTGGTAAGAAGTTTGACACTCGACCCAAGTTCCTCGGCCCTTCCTGGAATCCGCTAGAGCAATTCTAGGTGCTTATATTAAGGAATTAAGGCTTCTGGGGGTCCGTGGGGCAAAATGCAGGGAACCAGGAGAGCGTGGCGGGTAGGCAACCATGTACGCACAACCACCTCATGGTGGTAAGAAGTTTGACACTCGACCCAAGTTCCTCGGCCCTTCCTGGAATCCGCTAGAGCAATTCTAGGTGCTTAAATTAAGGAATTAAGGCCTCTGGGGGGTCCGTGTGGCAAAATGTGGGGAACCAAGAGGGCGTAGTGGGTAGCCACCCATGTACGCACAACCACCTCATGGTGGTAAGAAGTTTCACACCCGGCCCAGGTCCCTCGGCCCTTCCTGCAATCCGCTAGAACCATTCTAGGTGCTTATAATACGGAATTAAGGCCTCTGGGAATCCGTGGGGCAAAATGCAGGGAACCAGGAGGGCGTGGCTGATAGGCACCCATGTACGCACAACCAACTCATGGTGGTAAGAAGTTTGACTCCCGCCCCAGGTCCCTCGGCCATTCCTGGAATCCGCTAGAGCAATTCTAAGTGCTTATATTAATGAATTAAGGCCTCTGGGAGTCCGTGGGGCAAAATGCAGGGAACCAGGAGGGCGTGGCGGGTAGGCACCCATGTACGCACAACCATCTCATGGTGGTAAGAAGTTTGACACCCGGCCCAGGTCCCTCTGCCCTTCCTGGAATCCGCTAGAGCAATTTTAGGTGCTTATATTAAAGAATTAAGGCCTCAGGGAGTCCGTGGGGCAAAATGCAGGGAACCAGGAGAGCGTGGCGGGTAGGCACCCATGTACGCACAACCCCCTCATGGTGGTAAAAAGTTTGACACCCGGCCCAGGTCCCACAGCCCTTCCTGGAATCCGCTAGAGCAATTCTAGGTGCTTATATTAAGGAATTAAGACCTCTGGGAGTCCGTGGGGCAAAATGCGGGGAACCAGGAGGGCGTGGCGGGTACGCACCCATGTACGCACAACCACCTCATGGTGGTAAGAAGTTTGACACTCGGCTCAGGTCTTTCGGCCCTTCCTGGAATCCGCTAGAACATTTCTAGGTGCTTATATTAAGGAATTAAGGCGCCTGGGGGTCCGTGGGGCATAATGCGGGGAACCAGGAGGGCGTGGCGGGTAGGCACCCATGTACGCACAACCACCTCATGGTGGTAAGAAGTTTGACACCCGGCCCAGATCCCTCGGCCCTTCCTGGAATCCGCTAGAGCAATTCTAGGTGCTTAAATTAAGGAATTAAGGTTTGTGGGGGAACTTGGGGCAAAATGCAGGGAACCAGGAGGGCGTGGCGGGTAGGCACCCATGTACGCACAACCATCTCATGGTGGTAAGAAGTTTGACACCCGGCCCAGGTCCCTCTGCCCTTCCTGGAATCCGCTAGAGCAATTTTAGGTGCTTATATTAAGGAATTATGGCTTCTGGGAGTCCGTGGGGCAAAATGCAGGGAACCAGGAGGGTGTGGCGGATAGGCACCCATGTACGCAGAACTACCTCATGGTGGTAAGAAGTTTGACATCCGGCCCAAGTCCCTCGGCCCTTCCTGGACTCCGCTAGAGCAATTCTAGGTGATTGTATTAAGGAATTTAGGCATTTGGGGGACCGTGGGGCAAAATGCGGGGAACCAGGAGGGCGTAGCGAGTAGGCACACATGTATGCACAACCACCTCATGGTGGTGAGAAGTTTAACACCCGGCCCAGGTCCCTCAGTTCTTCCTGGAATCCGCTAGAGCAATTCTATTTGCTTATATTAAGGAATTAAGGCCTCTGGAGGGCCTTGGGGCAAAATGTGGGGAACCAGGAGGGCGTGGCGGGTAGGCACCCATGTACGCACAACCACCTCTTGGTGGTAAGAAGTTTGACCCCCGGCCCAGGTCCCTTGGCCCTTCTTGGAAACTGCTACAGCAATTCTAGGTGCCTATATTAAGGAATTAAGGTCTCTGAGGGTTCGTTGGGCAAAATGCAGGGAACCGGGAAAGGCATGGCGGGAAGGCACCCATGTACGGACAACCACCTCATGGTGATAAGAAGTTTGACTCCCGACCCAAGTCTCTCGTCCCTTCCTGGAATCCGCTAGAGCAATTCTAGGTGCTTATATTAAGGAATTAAGACCTCTGGGAGACCGTGGGGCAACATGCAGGGAACCAGGAGGGCGTGGCGGGTAGGCACCCATGTACGCACAACCACCTCATGATGGTAAGTAGTTTGACACCCGGCCCAGGTCCCTCTGCCTTTCCTGGATGCCGCCAGAGCAATTCTAGGTGGTTATATTAAGGAATTAAGGCGTCTAGGGGTCCGTGGGGCAAAATGCGGGGAACCAAGAGGGCATGGCGGGTAGGGACCCATGTACGCACAACCACCTCATGATGGTAAGAAGTTTGACACCTTCCCCAGGTCCCTCGGCCATTCCTGGAATCCGCTAGAGCAATTCTAAGTGCTTATATTAATGAATTAAGGCCTCTGGGAGTCCGTGGGGCAAAATGCAGGGAACCAGGAGGGCGTGGCGGGTAGGCACCCATGTACGCACAACCACCTCATGGTGGTAAGAACTTTGACACTCGACCCAAGTCCCTCGGCCCTTCCTGGAATCCGCTAGAGCAATTCTAGGTGCTTATATTAAGGAATTAAGGCTTCTGGGGGTCCGTGGGGCAAAATGCAGGGAACCAGGAGGGCGTGGCGGAAAGGCACCCATGTACGCAGAACTACCTCATGGTGGTAAGAAGTTTGCCACCCGGCCCAGGTCCATCAGCCCTTCCTGGAATCCGCTAGAGCAATTCTAGGTGCTTATATTAAGGAATTAAGACCTCTGAGGGTCCGTGGGGCTAAATGCGGGGAACCAGGAGGGCGTGGCGGGTAGGCACCCATGTACGTACAACCACCTCATGGTGGTAAGAAGTTTGACACCCGCCCCAGGTCCCTCGGCCCTTCCTGGAATCCGCTAGAGCAATTCTAAGTGCTTATAATCAGGAATTAAGTCCTCTGGGAGTCCGTGGGACAAAATGCAGGGAACCAGGAGGGCGTGGCGGAAAGGCACCCATGTACGCAGAACTACCTCATGGTGGTAAGAAGTTTGCCACCCGGGCCAGGTCCATCGGCCCTTCCTGGAATCCGCTAGAGCAATTCTAGGTGCCTATATTAAGGAATTAAGACCTCTGAGGCTCCGTGGGGCTAAATGCGGGGAACCAGGAGGGCGTGGCGGGTAGGCACCCATGTACGTACAACCACCTCATGGTGGTAAGAAGTTTGACACCCGCCCCAGGTCCCTCGGCCCTTCCTGGAATCCGCTAGAGCAATTCTATGTGCTTATATTATGGAATTAAGGCGTGTAGGGGTCCGTGGGGCAAAATGCGGGGAACAAGGAGGGCGTGGCGGGTAGGCACCCATGTACGCACAACCACTTCATGGTGGTAAGAAGTTTGACACCCAGCCCAGGTCCCTCGGCCCTACCTGCAATCCGCTAGAACAATTCTAGGTGCTTATATTAAAGAATTAAGCCCTCTGGGAATCCGTGGGGCAAAATGCGGGGAACAAGGAGGGTGTGGCGGATAGACACCCATGTACGCAGAACTACCTCATGGTGGTAAGAAGTTTGACACTCGAGCCAAGTCCCTCGGCCCTTACTGGAATCCGCTAGAGCAATTCTAAGTGCTTATATTAAGGAATTAAGGCCTCTGGGAGTCCGTGGGGCAAAATGCAGGGAACCAGGAGGGCGTGGCGGATAGGCACCCATGTACGCACAACCACCTCATGGTGGTAAGAAGTTTGACACCCGGCCCAGGTCCCTCTGCCTTTCCTGGAATCCGCCAGAGCAATTCTAGGTGCTTATATTAAGGAATTAAGGCGTCTAGGGGTCCGTGGGGCAAAATGCGGGGAACCAGGAGGGCGTGGCGGGTAGGCACCCATGTACGCACAACCACCTCATGGTGGTAAGAAGTTTGACACTCGACCCAAGTCCCTCGGCCCTTCCTGGAATCCGCTAGAGCAATTCTAGGTGCTTATATTAATGAATTAAGGATTCTGGGGGTCCGTGGGGCAAAATGCAGGGAACCAGGAGAGCGTGGCGGGTAGGCACCCATGTACGCACAACCCCCTCATGGTGGTAAAAAGTTTGACACCCGGCCCAGGTCCCTCGGCCCTTCCTGGAATCCGCTAGAGCAATTCTAGGTGCTTATATTAAGGAATTAAGACCACTGGGGGTCCGTGGGGCAAAATGCGGGGAACCAAGAGGGCATGGCGGGTAGGGACCCATGTACGCACAACCACCTCATGATGGTAAGACGTTTGACACCTTCCCTAGGTCCCTCGGCCATTCCTGGAATCCGCTAGAGCAATTCTAAGTGCTTATATTAATGAATTAAGGCCTCTGGGAGTCCGTGGGGCAAAATGCAGGGAACCAGGAGGGCGTGGCGGATAGGCACCCATGTACGCACAACCACCTCATAGTGGTAAGAAGTTTGACACCCGGCCCAGGTCCCTCGGCCCTTTCTGGAATCCGCCAGAGCAATTCTAGGTGGTTATATAAAGGAATTAAGGCGTCTAGGGGTCCGTGGGGCAAAATGCGGGGAACCAGGAGGGCGTGGCGGGTAGACACCCATGTACGCACAACCACCTCATGGTGGTAAGAAGTTTGACACCCGGCCCAGGTCCCTCGCCCCTTCCTGGAATCCGCCAGAGCAATTCTAGGTGGTTATATAAAGGAATTAAGGCGTCTAGGGGTCCGTGGGCAAAATGCGGGGAACCAGGAGGGCGTGGCGGGTAGGCAACCATATACGCACAACCACCTCATGGTGGTAAGAAGTTTCACACCCGGCCCAGGTCCCTCGGCCCTTCCTGCAATCCGCTAGAACCATTCTAGGTGCTTTTAATACGGAATTAAGGCCTCTGGGAATCCGTGGGGCAAAATGCAGGGAACCAGGAGGGCGTGGCTGATAGGCACCCATGTACGCACAACCAACTCATGGTGGTAAGAAGTTTGACACCCGCCCCAGGTCCCTCGGCCCTTCCTGGAATCCGCTAGAGCAATTCTAAGTGCTTATATTAAGGAATTAAGGCCTCTGGGAGTCCGTTGGGCAAAATGCAGGGTACCAGGAGGGCGTGGCGGATAGGCACCCATGTACGCACAACCACCTCATGGTGGTAAAAAGTTTGACACCCGGCCCAGGTCCCTCTGCCTTTCCTGGAATCCGCCAGAGCAATTCTAGGTGCTTATATTAAGGAATTAAGGCGTCTAGGGGTCCGAGGGGCAAAATGCGGGGAACCAGGAGGGCGTGGCGGGTAGGCACCCATGTACGCACAACCACCTCATGGTGGTAAGAAGTTTGACACTCGACCCAAGTCCCTCGGCCCTTCCTGGAATCCGCTAGAGCAATTCTAGGTGCTTATATTAAGGAATTAAGGCTTCTGGGGGTCCGTGGGGCAAAATGCAGGGAACCAGGAGGGCGTGGCGGATAGGCACCCATGTACGCACAACCACCTCATGGTGGTAAGAAGTTTGACACCCGGCCCAGGTCCCTCTGCCTTTCCTGGAATCCGCCAGAGCAATTCTAGGTGCTTATATTAAGGAATTAAGGCGTCTAGGGGTCCGTGGGGCAAAATGCGGGGAACCAGGAGGGCGTGGCGGGTAGGCACCCATGTACGCACAACCACCTCATGGTGGTAAGAAGTTTGACACTCGACCCAAGTCCCTCGGCCCTTCCTGGAATCCGCTAGAGCAATTCTAGGTGCTTATATTAATGAATTAAGGATTCTGGGGGTCCGTGGGGCAAAATGCAGGGAACCAGGAGAGCGTGGCGGGTAGGCACCCATGTACGCACAACCCCCTCATGGTGGTAAAAAGTTTGACACCCGGCCCAGGTCTCTCGGCCCTTCCTGGAATCCGCTAGAGCAATTCTAGGTGCTTATATTAAGGAATTAAGGTTTGTGGGGGAACTTGGGGCAAAATGCAGGGAACCAGGAGGGCGTGGCGGGTAGGCACCCATGTACGCACAACCATCTCATGGTGGTAAGAAGTTTGACACCCGGCCCAGGTCCCTCTGCCCTTCCTGGAATCCGCTAGAGCAATTTTAGGTGCTTATATTAAGGAATTAAGGCTTCTGGGAGTCCGTGGGGCAAAATGCAGGGAACCAGGAGGGTGTGGCGGATAGGCACCCATGTACGCAGAACTACCTCATGGTGGTAAGAAGTTTGACATCCGGCCCAAGTCCCTCGGCCCTTCCTGGACTCCGCTAGAGCAATTCTAGGTGATTGTATTAAGGAATTTAGGCATTTGGGGGACCGTGGGGCAAAATGCGGGGAACCAGGAGGGCGTAGCGAGTAGGCACACATGTATGCACAACCACCTCATGGTGGTGAGAAGTTTAACACCCGGCCCAGGTCCCTCAGTTCTTCCTGGAATCCGCTAGAGCAATTCTATTTGCTTATATTAAGGAATTAAGGCCTCTGGAGGGCCTTGGGGCAAAATGTGGGGAACCAGGAGGGCGTGGCGGGTAGGCACCCATGTACGCACAACCACCTCTTGGTGGTAAGAAGTTTGACCCCCGGCCCAGGTCCCTTGGCCCTTCTTGGAAACTGCTACAGCAATTCTAGGTGCCTATATTAAGGAATTAAGGTCTCTGAGGGTTCGTTGGGCAAAATGCAGGGAACCGGGAAAGGCATGGCGGGAAGGCACCCATGTACGGACAACCACCTCATGGTGATAAGAAGTTTGACTCCCGACCCAAGTCTCTCGTCCCTTCCTGGAATCCGCTAGAGCAATTCTAGGTGCTTATATTAAGGAATTAAGACCTCTGGGAGACCGTGGGGCAACATGCAGGGAACCAGGAGGGCGTGGCGGGTAGGCACCCATGTACGCACAACCACCTCATGGTGGTAAGAAGTTTGACACCCGCCCCAGGTCCCTCGGCCCTTCCTGGAATCCGCTAGAGCAATTCTAAGTGCTTATAATCAGGAATTAAGGCCTCTGGGAGTCCGTGGGACAAAATGCAGGGAACCAGGAGGGCGTGGCGGAAAGGCACCCATGTACGCAGAACTACCTCATGGTGGTAAGAAGTTTGCCACCCGGGCCAGGTCCATCGGCCCTTCCTGGAATCCGCTAGAGCAATTCTAGGTGCTTATATTAAGGAATTAAGACCTCTGAGGCTCCGTGGGGCTAAATGCGGGGAACCAGGAGGGCGTGGCGGGTAGGCACCCATGTACGTACAACCACCTCATGGTGGTAAGAAGTTTGACACCCGCCCCAGGTCCCTCGGCCCTTCCTGGAATCCGCTAGAGCAATTCTATGTGCTTATATTATGGAATTAAGGCGTGTAGGGGTCCGTGGGGCAAAATGCGGGGAACAAGGAGGGCGTGGCGGGTAGGCACCCATGTACGCACAACCACTTCATGGTGGTAAGAAGTTTGACACCCAGCCCAGGTCCCTCGGCCCTACCTGCAATCCGCTAGAACAATTCTAGGTGCTTATATTAAAGAATTAAGCCCTCTGGGAATCCGTGGGGCAAAATGCGGGGAACAAGGAGGGTGTGGCGGATAGACACCCATGTACGCAGAACTACCTCATGGTGGTAAGAAGTTTGACACTCGATCCAAGTCCCTCGGCCCTTACTGGAATCCGCTAGAGCAATTCTAAGTGCTTATATTAAGGAATTAAGGCCTCTGGGAGTCCGTGGGGCAAAATGCAGGGAACCAGGAGGGCGTGGCGGATAGGCACCCATGTACGCACAACCACCTCATGGTGGTAAGAAGTTTGACACCCGGCCCAGGTCCCTCTGCCTTTCCTGGAATCCGCCAGAGCAATTCTAGGTGCTTATATTAAGGAATTAAGGCGTCTAGGGGTCCGTGGGGCAAAATGCGGGGAACCAGGAGGGCGTGGCGGGTAGGCACCCATGTACGCACAACCACCTCATGGTGGTAAGAAGTTTGACACTCGACCCAAGTCCCTCGGCCCTTCCTGGAATCCGCTAGAGCAATTCTAGGTGCTTATATTAATGAATTAAGGATTCTGGGGGTCCGTGGGGCAAAATGCAGGGAACCAGGAGAGCGTGGCGGGTAGGCACCCATGTACGCACAACCCCCTCATGGTGGTAAAAAGTTTGACACCCGGCCCAGGTCCCTCGGCCCTTCCTGGAATCCGCTAGAGCAATTCTAGGTGCTTATATTAAGGAATTAAGACCTCTGGGGGTCCGTGGGGCAAAATGCGGGGAACCAGGAGGGCGTGGCGGGTAGGCACCCATGTACGCACAACCCCCTCATGGTTGTAAAAAGTTTGACACCCGGCCCAGGTCCCTCGGCCCTTCCTGGAATCCGCTAGAGCAATTCTAGGTGCTTATATTAAGGAATTAAGGCGTCTAGGGGTCCGTGTGGCAAAATGCAGGGAACCAGGAGGGCGTGGCGGATAGGCACCCATGTACGCACAACCACCTCATGATGGTAAGTAGTTTGACACCCGGCCCAGGTCCCTCTGCCATTCCTGGATGCCGCCAGAGCAATTCTAGGTGGTTATATTAAGGAATTAAGGCGTCTAGGGGTCCGTGGGGCAAAATGCGGGGAACCAAGAGGGCATGGCGGGTAGGGACCCATGTACGCACAACCACCTCATGATGGTAAGACGTTTGACACCTTCCCTAGGTCCCTCGGCCATTCCTGGAATCCGCTAGAGCAATTCTAAGTGCTTATATTAATGAATTAAGGCCTCTGGGAGTCCGTGGGGCAAAATGCAGGGAACCAGGAGGGCGTGGCGGATAGGCACCCATGTACGCACAACCACCTCATAGTGGTAAGAAGTTTGACACCCGGCCCAGGTCCCTCGGCCCTTCCTGGAATCCGCCAGAGCAATTCTAGGTGGTTATATAAAGGAATTAAGGCGTCTAGGGGTCCGTGGGGCAAAATGCGGGGAACCAGGAGGGCGTGGCGGGTAGACACCCATGTACGCACAACCACCTCATGGTGGTAAGAAGTTTGACACCCGGCCCAGGTCCCTCGCCCCTTCCTGGAATCCGCCAGAGCAATTCTAGGTGGTTATATAAAGGAATTAAGGCGTCTAGGGGTCCGTGGGCAAAATGCGGGGAACCAGGAGGGCGTGGCGGGTAGGCAACCATATACGCACAACCACCTCATGGTGGTAAGAAGTTTCACACCCGGCCCAGGTCCCTCGGCCCTTCCTGCAATCCGCTAGAACCATTCTAGGTGCTTTTAATACGGAATTAAGGCCTCTGGGAATCCGTGGGGCAAAATGCAGGGAACCAGGAGGGCGTGGCTGATAGGCACCCATGTACGCACAACCAACTCATGGTGGTAAGAAGTTTGACACCCGCCCCAGGTCCCTCGGCCCTTCCTGGAATCCGCTAGAGCAATTCTAAGTGCTTATATTAAGGAATTAAGGCCTCTGGGAGTCCGTTGGGCAAAATGCAGGGTACCAGGAGGGCGTGGCGGATAGGCACCCATGTACGCACAACCACCTCATGGTGGTAAAAAGTTTGACACCCGGCCCAGGTCCCTCTGCCTTTCCTGGAATCCGCCAGAGCAATTCTAGGTGCTTATATTAAGGAATTAAGGCGTCTAGGGGTCCGAGGGGCAAAATGCGGGGAACCAGGAGGGCGTGGCGGGTAGGCACCCATGTACGCACAACCACCTCATGGTGGTAAGAAGTTTGACACTCGACCCAAGTCCCTCGGCCCTTCCTGGAATCCGCTAGAGCAATTCTAGGTGCTTATATTAAGGAATTAAGGCTTCTGGGGGTCCGTGGGGCAAAATGCAGGGAACCAGGAGGGCGTGGCGGATAGGCACCCATGTACGCACAACCCCCTCATGGTTGTAAAAAGTTTGACACCCGGCCCAGGTCCCTCGGCCCTTCCTGGAATCCGCTAGAGCAATTCTAGGTGCTTATATTAAGGAATTAAGGCGTCTAGGGGTCCGTGTGGCAAAATGCAGGGAACCAGGAGGGCGTGGCGGATAGGCACCCATGTACGCACAACCACCTCATGATGGTAAGTAGTTTGACACCCGGCCCAGGTCCCTCTGCCTTTCCTGGATGCCGCCAGAGCAATTCTAGGTGGTTATATTAAGGAATTAAGGCGTCTAGGGATCCGTGGGGCAAAATGCGGGGAACCAAGAGGGCATGGCGGGTAGGGACCCATGTACGCACAACCACCTCATGATGGTAAGACGTTTGACACCTTCCCTAGGTCCCTCGGCCATTCCTGGAATCCGCTAGAGCAATTCTAAGTGCTTATATTAATGAATTAAGGCCTCTGGGAGTCCGTGGGGCAAAATGCAGGGAACCAGGAGGGCGTGGCGGATAGGCACCCATGTACGCACAACCACCTCATAGTGGTAAGAAGTTTGACACCCGGCCCAGGTCCCTCGGCCCTTCCTGGAATCCGCCAGAGCAATTCTAGGTGGTTATATAAAGGAATTAAGGCGTCTAGGGGTCCGTGGGGCAAAATGCGGGGAACCAGGAGGGCGTGGCGGGTAGACACCCATGTACGCACAACCACCTCATGGTGGTAAGAAGTTTGACACCCGGCCCAGGTCCCTCGCCCCTTCCTGGAATCCGCCAGAGCAATTCTAGGTGGTTATATAAAGGAATTAAGGCGTCTAGGGGTCCGTGGGCAAAATGCGGGGAACCAGGAGGGCGTGGCGGGTAGGCAACCATATACGCACAACCACCTCATGGTGGTAAGAAGTTTCACACCCGGCCCAGGTCCCTCGGCCCTTCCTGCAATCCGCTAGAACCATTCTAGGTGCTTTTAATACGGAATTAAGGCCTCTGGGAATCCGTGGGGCAAAATGCAGGGAACCAGGAGGGCGTGGCTGATAGGCACCCATGTACGCACAACCAACTCATGGTGGTAAGAAGTTTGACACCCGCCCCAGGTCCCTCGGCCCTTCCTGGAATCCGCTAGAGCAATTCTAAGTGCTTATAATAAGGAATTAAGGCCTCTGGGAGTCCGTTGGGCAAAATGCAGGGTACCAGGAGGGCGTGGCGGATAGGCACCCATGTACGCACAACCACCTCATGGTGGTAAAAAGTTTGACACCCGGCCCAGGTCCCTCTGCCTTTCCTGGAATCCGCCAGAGCAATTCTAGGTGCTTATATTAAGGAATTAAGGCGTCTAGGGGTCCGAGGGGCAAAATGCGGGGAACCAGGAGGGCGTGGCTGGTAGGCACCCATGTACGCACAACCACCTCATGGTGGTAAGAAGTTTGACACTCGACCCAAGTCCCTCGGCCCTTCCTGGAATCCGCTAGAGCAATTCTAGGTGCTTATATTAAGGAATTAAGGCTTCTGGGGGTCCGTGGGGCAAAATGCAGGGAACCAGGAGAGCGTGGCGGGTAGGCACCCATGTACGCACAACCCCCTCATGGTGGTAAAAAGTTTGACACCCGGTCCAGGTCCCTCGGCCCTTCCTGGAATCCGCTAGAGCAATTCTAGGTGCTTATATTAAGGAATTAAGACCTCTGGGGGTCCGTGGGGCAAAATGCGGGGAACCAGGAGGGCGTGGCGGGTAGGCACCCATGTACGCACAACCCCCTCATGGTGGTAAGAAGTTTGACACCCGGCCCAGGTCCCTCGGTACTTCCTGGAATCCGGTAGAGCAATTCTAGGTGCTTATATTAAGGATTTAAGGCAGCAGGGGGTCCGTGGGGCAAAATGCGGGGAACCAGGAGGGCGTGGCGGGTACGCACCCATGTACGCACAACCACCTCATGGTGGTAAGAAGTTTGACACTCGGCTCAGGTCTTTCGGCCCTTCCTGGAATCCGCTAGAACATTTCTAGGTGCTTATATTAAGGAATTAAGGCGCCTGGGGGTCCGTGGGGCAAAATGCGGGGAACCAGTAGGGCGTGGCGGGTAGGCACCCATGTACGCACAACCACCTCATGGTGGTAAGAAGTTTGACACCCGGCCTAGATCCCTCGGCCCATCCTGGAATCCGCTAGAGCAATTCTAGGTGCTTAAATTAAGGAATTAAGGCCTCTGGGGGGACCGTGTGGCAAAATGTGGGGAACCAAGAGGGCGTAGCGGGTAGCCACCCATGTACGCACAACCACCTCATCGTGGTAAGAAGTTTGACCCCCGGCCCAGGTCCCTCGGCCCTTCCTGGACTCCGCTAGAGCAATTCTAGGTGATTGTATTAAGGAATTTAGGCATTTGGGGGACCGTGGGGCAAAATGCGGGGAACCAGGAGGGCGTAGCGAGTAGGCACACATGTATGCACAACCACCTCATGGTGGTGAGAAGTTTAACACCCGGCCCAGGTCCCTCAGTTCTTCCTGGAATCCGCTAGAGCAATTCTATTTGCTTATATTAAGGAATTAAGGCCTCTGGAGGGCCTTGGGGCAAAATGCGGGGAACCAGGAGGGCGTGGCGGGTAGGCACCCATGTACGCACAACCACCTCTTGGTGGTAAGAAGTTTGACCCCCGGCCCAGGTCCCTTGGCCCTTCTTGGAAACTGCTACAGCAATTCTAGGTGCCTATATTAAGGAATTAAGGTCTCTGAGGGTTCGTTGGGCAAAATGCAGGGAACCGGGAAGGCATGGCGGGAAGGCACCCATGTACGGACAACCACCTCATGGTGGTAAGAAGTTTGACACCCGGCCCAGGTCCCTCTGCCTTTCCTGGAATCCGCCAGAGCAATTCTAGTTGCTTATATTAAGGAATTAAGGCGTCTAGGGGTCCGTGGGGCAAAATGCGGGGAACCAGGAGGGCGTGGCGGGTAGGCACCCATGTACGCACAACCACCTCATGGTGGTAAGAAGTTTGACACTCGACCCAAGTCCCTCGGCCCTTCCTGGAATCCGCTAGAGCAATTCTAGGTGCTTATATTAAGTAATTAAGGCTTCTGGGGGTCCGTGGGGCAAAATGCGGGGAACCAGGAGGGCGTGGCGGGTAGGCAACCATGTACGCACAACCACCTCATAGTAGTAAGAAGTTTCACACCCGGCCCAGGTCCCTCGGCCCTTCCTGCAATCCGCTAGAACAATTCTAGGTGCTTATAATAAGGAATTAAGGCCTCTGGGAATCCGTGGGGCAAAATGCGGGGAACAAGGAGGGTGTGGCGGATAGACACCCATGTACGCAGACCTACCTCATGGTGGTAAGAAGTTTGACACTCGAGCCAAGTCCCTCGGCCCTTACTGGAATCCGCTAAAGCAATTCTAAGTGCTTATATTAAGGAATTAAGGCGTCTAGGGGTCCGTGGGCAAAATGCGGGGAACCAGGAGGGCGTGGCGGGTAGGCAACCATGTACGCACAACCACCTCATGGTGGTAAGAAGTTTGACACTCGACCCAAGTCCCTCGGCCCTTCCTGGAATCCGCTAGAGCAATTCTAGGTGCTTATATTAAGGAATTAAGGCTTCTGGGGGTCCGTGGGGCAAAATGCAGGGAACCAGGAGAGCGTGGCGGGTAGGCACCCATGTACGCACAACCCCCTCATGGTGGTAAAAAGTTTGACACCCGGCCCAGATCCCTCGGCCCTTCCTGGAATCCGCTAGAGCAATTCTAGGTGCTTAAATTAAGGAATTAAGGCCTCTGGGGGGTCCGTGTGGCAAAATGTGGGGAACCAAGAGGGCGTAGCGGGTAGCCACCCATGTACGCACAACCACCTCATGGTGGTAAGAAGTTTCACACCCGGCCCAGGTCCCTCGGCCCTTCCTGCAATCCGCTAGAACCATTCTAGGTGCTTATAATACGGAATTAAGGCCTCTGGGAATCCGTGGGGCAAAATGCAGGGAACCAGGAGGGCGTGGCTGATAGGCACCCATGTACGCACAACCAACTCATGGTGGTAAGAAGTTTGACACCCGCCCCAGGTCCCTCGGCCATTCCTGGAATCCGCTAGAGCAATTCTAAGTGCTTATATTAATGAATTAAGGCCTCTGGGAGTCCGTGGGGCAAAATGCAGGGAACCAGGAGGGCGTGGCGGGTAGGCACCCATGTACGCACAACCATCTCATGGTGGTAAGAAGTTTGACACCCGGCCCAGGTCCCTCTGCCCTTCCTGGAATCCGCTAGAGCAATTTTAGGTGCTTATATTAAAGAATTAAGGCCTCAGGGAGTCCGTGGGGCAAAATGCAGGGAACCAGGAGAGCGTGGCGGGTAGGCACCCATGTACGCACAACCCCCTCATGGTGGTAAAAAGTTTGACACCCGGCCCAGGTCCCTCAGCCCTTCCTGGAATCCGCTAGAGCAATTCTAGGTGCTTATATTAAGGAATTAAGACCTCTGGGAGTCCGTGGGGCAAAATGCGGGGAACCAGGAGGGCGTGGCGGGTACGCACCCATGTACGCACAACCACCTCATGGTGGTAAGAAGTTTGACACCCGCCCCAGGTCCCTCGGCCATTCCTGGAATCCGCTAGAGCAATTCTAAGTGCTTATATTAATGAATTAAGGCCTCTGGGAGTCCGTGGGGCAAAATGCAGGGAACCAGGAGGGCGTGGCGGGTAGGCACCCATGTACGCACAACCATCTCATGGTGGTAAGAAGTTTGACACCCGGCCCAGGTCCCTCTGCCCTTCCTGGAATCCGCTAGAGCAATTTTAGGTGCTTATATTAAAGAATTAAGGCCTCAGGGAGTCCGTGGGGCAAAATGCAGGGAACCAGGAGAGCGTGGCGGGTAGGCACCCATGTACGCACAACCCCCTCATGGTGGTAAAAAGTTTGACACCCGGCCCAGGTCCCTCAGCCCTTCCTGGAATCCGCTAGAGCAATTCTAGGTGCTTATATTAAGGAATTAAGACCTCTGGGAGTCCGTGGGGCAAAATGCGGGGAACCAGGAGGGCGTGGCGGGTACGCACCCATGTACGCACAACCACCTCATGGTGGTAAGAAGTTTGACACTCGGCTCAGGTCTTTCGGCCCTTCCTGGAATCCGCTAGAACATTTCTAGGTGCTTATATTAAGGAATTAAGGCGCCTGGGAGTCCGTGGGGCAAAATGCGGGGAACCAGGAGGGCGTGGCGGGTAGGCACCCATGTACGCACAACCACCTCATGGTGGTAAGAAGTTTGACACCCGGCCCAGATCCCTCGGCCCTTCCTGGAATCCGCTAGAGCAATTCTAGGTGCTTAAATTAAGGAATTAAGGCCTCTGGGGGGACCGTGTGGCAAAATGTGGGGAACCAAGAGGGCGTAGCGGGTAGCCACCCATGTACGCACAACCACCTCATCGTGGTAAGAAGTTTGACCCCCGGCCCAGGTCCCTCGGCCCTTCTTGGAAACTGCTACAGCAATTCTAGGAGCTTATATTAAGGAATTAAGGCCTCTTGGGCTCCGTGGGGCACAATACGGGGAACCAGGAGGGCATGGCGAGTAGACACCCATGTACGCACTACCACCTCATGGTGGTAAAAAGTTTGACACCGCCCAGGTCCCTCGGCCTTTCCTGGAATCCACTAGAGCAATTCTAGGTGCTTATATTAAGGAATTAAGGTTTGTGGGGGAACTTGGGGCAAAATGCAGGGAACCAGGAGGGCGTGGCGGGTAGGCACCCATGTACGCACAACCATCTCATGGTGGTAAGAAGTTTGACACCCGGCCCAGGTCCCTCTGCCCTTCCTGGAATCCGCTAGAGCAATTTTAGGTGCTTATATTAAGGAATTAAGGCTTCTGGGAGTCCGTGGGGCAAAATGCAGGGAACCAGGAGGGTGTGGCGGATAGGCACCCATGTACGCAGAACTACCTCATGGTGGTAAGAAGTTTGACATCCGGCCCAAGTCCCTCGGCCCTTCCTGGACTCCGCTAGAGCAATTCTAGGTGATTGTATTAAGGAATTTAGGCATTTGGGGGACCGTGGGGCAAAATGCGGGGAACCAGGAGGGCGTAGCGAGTAGGCACACATGTATGCACAACCACCTCATGGTGGTTAGAAGTTTAACACCCGGCCCAGGTCCCTCAGTTCTTCCTGGAATCCGCTAGAGCAATTCTATTTGCTTATATTAAGGAATTAAGGCCTCTGGAGGGCCTTGGGGCAAAATGCGGGGAACCAGGAGGGCGTGGCGGGTAGGCACCCATGTACGCACAACCACCTCTTGGTGGTAAGAAGTTTGACCCCCGGCCCAGGTCCCTTGGCCCTTCTTGGAAACTGCTACAGCAATTCTAGGTGCCTATATTAAGGAATTAAGGTCTCTGGGAGACCGTGGGGCAACATGCAGGGAACCAGGAGGGCGTGGCGGGTAAGCACCCATGTACGCACAACCACCTCATGGTGGTAAGAAGTTTGACACCCGGCCCAGGTCCCTCTGCCTTTCCTGGAATCCGCCAGAGCAATTCTAGGTGCTTATATTAAGGAATTAAGGCGTCTAGGGGTCCGTGGGGCAAAATGCGGGGAACCAGGAGGGCGTGGCGGGTAGGCACCCATGTACGCACAACCACCTCATGGTGGTAAGAAGTTTGACACTCGACCCAAGTCCCTCGGCCCTTCCTTGAATCCGCTAGAGCAATTCTAGGTGCTTATATTAAGGAATTAAGGCTTCTGGGGGTCCGTGGGGCAAAATGCAGGGAACCAGGAGAGCGTGGCGGGTAGGCACCCATGTACGCACAACCCCCTCATGGTGGTAAAAAGTTTGACACCCGGCCCAGGTCCCTCGGCCCTTCCTGGAATCCGCTAGAGCAATTCTAGGTGCTTATATTAAGGAATTAAGACCTTTGGGGGTCCGTGGGGCAAAATGCGGGGAACCAGGAGGGCGTGGCGGGTAGGCAACCATGTACGCACAACCACCTCATGGTGGTAAGAAGTTTCACACCCGGCCCAGGTCCCTCGGCCCTTCCTGCAATCCGCTAGAACAATTCTAGGTGCTTATAATAAGGAATTAAGGCCTCTGGGAATCCGTGGGGCAAAATGCGGGGAACAAGGAGGGTGTGGCGGATTGACACCCATGTACGCAGAACTACCTCATGGTGGTAAGAAGTTTGACACTCGAGCCAAGTCCCTCGGCCCTTACTGGAATCCGCTAAAGCAATTCTAAGTGCTTATATTAAGGAATTAAGGCGTCTAGGGGTCCGTGGGCAAAATGCGGGGAACCAGGAGGGCGTGGCGGGTAGGCAACCATGTACGCACAACCACCTCATGGTGGTAAGAAGTTTGACACTCGACCCAAGTCCCTCGGCCCTTCCTGGAATCCGCTAGAGCAATTCTAGGTGCTTATATTAAGGAATTAAGACCTCTGGGGGACGGTGGGGCAAAATACATGGAACCAGGAGAGCGTGGTGGGTAGGCACCCATGTACGCACAACCCCCTCATGGTGGTAAGAAGTTTGACACCCGGCCCAGGTCCCTCTGCCTTTCCTGGAATCCGCCAGAGCAATTCTAGGTGCTTATATTAAGGAATTAAGGCGTCTAGGGGTCCGTGGGGCAAAATGCGGGGAACCAGGAGGGCGTGGCGGGTAGGCACCCATGTACGCACAACCACCTCATGGTGGTAAGAAGTTTGACACTCGACCCAAGTCCCTCGGCCCTTCCTGGAATCCGCTAGAGCAATTCTAGGTGCTTATATTAAGGAATTAAGGCTTCTGGGGGTCCGTGGGGCAAAATGCAGGGAACCAGGAGAGCGTGGCGGGTAGGCACCCATGTACGCACAACCCCCTCATGGTGGTAAAAAGTTTGACACCCGGCCCAGGTCCCTCGGCCCTTCCTGGAATCCGCTAGAGCAATTCTAGGTGGTTATATTAAGGAATTAAGACCTTTGGGGGTCCGTGGGGCAAAATGCGGGGAACCAGGAGGGCGTGGCGGGTAGGCAACCATGTACGCACAACCACCTCATGGTGGTAAGAAGTTTCACACCCGGCCCAGGTCCCTCGGCCCTTCCTGCAATCCGCTAGAACAATTCTAGGTGCTTATAATAAGGAATTAAGGCCTCTGGGAATCCGTGGGGCAAAATGCGGGGAACAAGGAGGGTGTGGCGGATAGACACCCATGTACGCAGAACTACCTCATGGTGGTAAGAAGTTTGACACTCGAGCCAAGTCCCTCGGCCCTTACTGGAATCCGCTAAAGCAATTCTAAGTGCTTATATTAAGGAATTAAGGCGTCTAGGGGTCCGTGGGCAAAATGCGGGGAACCAGGAGGGCGTGGCGGGTAGGCAACCATGTACGCACAACCACCTCATGGTGGTAAGAAGTTTGACACCCGGCCTAGGTCCCTCAGCCTTTCCTGGAATCCGCCAGAGCAATTCTAGGTGCTTATATTAAGGAATTAAGGCGTCTAGGGGTCCGTGGGGCAAAATGCGGGGAACCAGGAGGGCGTGGCGGGTAGGCACCCATGTACGCAGAACCACCTCTTGGTGGAAAGAAGTTTGACCCTCGGCCCAGGTCCCTTGGCCCTTCTTGGAAACTGCTACAGCAATTCTAGGTGCCTATATTAAGGAATTAAGGTCTCTGAGGGTTCGTTGGGCAAAATGCAGGGAACCGGGAAGGCATGGCGGGAAGGCACCCATGTACGGACAACCACCTCATGGTGATAAGAAGTTTGACACCCGACCCAAGTCTCTCGTCCTTTCCTGGAATCCGCTAGAGCAATTCTAGCTGCTTATATTAAGGAATTAATACCTCTGGGAGACCGTGGGGCAAAATGCAGGGAACCAGGAGGGCGTGGCGGGTAGGCACCCATGTACGCAGAACTACCTCATGGTGGTAAGAAGTTTGCCACCGGGCCCAGGTCCATCGGCCCTTCCTGGAATCCGCTAGAGCAATTCTAGGTGCTTATATTAAGGAATTAAGACCTCTGAGGGTCCGTGGGGCTAAATGCGGGGAACCAGGAGGGCGTGGCTGGTAGGCACTCATGTACATACAACCACCTCATGGTGGTAAGAAGTTTGACACCCGCCCCAGGTCCCTCGGCCCTTCCTGGAATCCGCTAGAGCAATTCTAAGTGCTTATATTAAGGAATTAAGACCTCTGGGGGACGGTGGGGCAAAATGCGGGGAACCAGGAGAGCGTGGCGGGTAGGCACCCATGTACGCACAACCCCCTCATGGTGGTAAGAAGTTTGACACCCGGCCCAGGTCCCTCAGCCTTTCCTGGAATCCGCCAGAGCAATTCTAGGTGCTTATATTAAGGAATTAAGGCGTCTAGGGGTTCGTGGGGCAAAATGCGGGGAACCAGGAGGGCGTGGCGGGTAGGCACCCATGTACGCAGAACCACCTCTTGGTGGTAAGAAGTTTGACCCTCGGCCCAGGTCCCTTGGCCCTTCTTGGAAACTGCTACAGCAATTCTAGGTGCCTATATTAAGGAATTAAGGTCTCTGAGGGTTCGTTGGGCAAAATGCAGGGAACCGGGAAGGCATGGCGGGAAGGCACCCATGTACGGACAACCACCTCATGGTGATAAGAAGTTTGACACCCGACCCAAGTCTCTCGTCCCTTCCTGGAATCCGCTAGAGCAATTCTAGGTGCTTTTATTAAGGAATTAAGACATCTGGGACACCGTGGGGCAAAATGCAGGGAACCAGGAGGGCGTGGCGGGTAGGCACCCATGTACGCACAACCACCTCATGGTGGTAAGAAGTTTGACACCCGGCCCAGGTCTCTCGGCCCTTCTTGGAAACTGCTACAGCAATTCTATGAGCTTATATTAAGGAATTAAGGCCTCTTGGGGTCCGTGGGGCAAAATACGGGGAACCAGGAGGGCGTTGCGGGTAGGCACCCATGTACGCACTACTACTTCATGGCGGTAAGAAGTTTGACACCCGGGCCAGGTCCCTCGTCCCTTCTTGGAAACTGCTACCGCAATTCTAGGTGCCTATATTAAGGAATTAAGGTCTCTGAGGGTTCGTTGGGCAAAATGCAGGGAACCGGGAAGGCATGGCGGGAAGGCACCCATGTACGCACAACCACCTCATGGTGGTAAGAAGTTTGACACCCGGCCCAGGTCTCTCGGCCCTTCTTGGAAACTGCTACAGCAATTCTATGAGCTTATATTAAGGAATTAAGGCCTCTTGGGGTCCGTGGGGCAAAATACGGGGAACCAGGAGGGCGTTGCGGGTAGGCACCCATGTACGCACTACCACTTCATGGCGGTAAGAAGTTTGACACCCGGGCCAGGTCCCTCGTCCCTTCTTGGAAACTGCTACCGCAATTCTAGGTGCTTATATTAAGGAATTAAGGTTTCTGAGGGTCCTTGGGGCAAAATGCGGAGAACCAGGAGGGCGTGGCGGGCAGGCACCCATGTACGCACAACCACCTCACGGTGGTAAGAAGTTTGACACCCGGCCCAGGTCTCTCGGCCCTTCTTGGAAACTGCTACAGTAATTCTATGAGCTTATATTTAGGAATTAAGGCCTCTTGGGGTCCGTGGGGTAAAATACGGGGAACCAGCAGGGCGTGGCGGGTAGGCACCCATGTACGCACTACCACCTCATGGTGGTAAGAAGTTTGACACCCGGGCCAGGTCCCTCGTCCCTTCTTGGAAACTGCTACCGCAATTCTAGGTGCTTATATTAAGGAATTAAAACCTCTGGGAGACCGTAGGGCAAAATGCGGGGTACCAGGAGGGCGTGGCGGGTAGGCACCCATTATCGCACAACCACCTCATGGTGATAAGAAATTTGAAATCCGACCCAGGTCCTTCGTCCCTTCCTGCAATCCGCTAGAGCAATTCTAGGTGCTTATAAGAAGGAATTAAGAACTCTGGGGTCCGTGGGGCAAAATGCAGGGAACCAGGAGGGCGTGGCGGGTAGGCACCCATGTACGCACAACCATCTCATGGTGGTAAGAAGTTTGACACCCGGCCCAGGTCCCTCTGCCCTTCCTGGAATCCGCTAGAGCAATTTTAGGTGCTTATATTAAGGAATTAAGGCTTCTGGGAGACCGTGGGGCAAAATGCAGGGAACCAGGAGGGTGTGGCGGATAGGCACCCATGTACGCAGAACTACCTCATGGTGGTAAGAAGTTTGACATCCGGCCCAAGTCCCTCGGCCCTTCCTGGACTCCGCTAGAGCAATTCTAGGTGATTGTATTAAGGAATTTAGGCATTTGAGGGACCGTGGGGCAAAATGCGGGGAACCAGGAGGGCGTAGCGAGTAGGCACACATGTATGCACAACCACCTCATGGTGGTGAGAAGTTTAACACCCGGCCCAGGTCCCTCAGCTCTTCCTGGAATCCGCTAGAGCAATTCTATTTGCTCATATTAAGGAATTATGGCCTCTGGAGGGCCTTGGGGCAAAATGCGTGGAATCAGGTGGGCATGGCGGATAGGCGACCATGTACGCACAACCGCCACATGGTGGTAAGAAGTTTGACACCCGGCCCAGATTCCTCGGCCCTTCCTGGAATCCGCTAGAGCAATTCTAGGTGCTAATATTATGGAATTAAGGCTCTGGGGGACCGTGAGGCAAGATGCGGAGAACCAGGAGGGCGTGGCGGGTAGGCACCCATGTACGCACAACCACCTCATGGTGGTAAGAAGTTTGACACTCGGCCCAGGTCCTTCGGCCGTTCGTGGAATCCGCTAGAGCATTTCTAAGTGCTTATATTAAGGAATTAAGGCCGCTGGGGGACCGTGGGGCAAAATGCGGGGAACCAGGAGGGCGTGGCGGGTAGGCACCCATGTACGCACAACCACCTCATGATGGTAAGAAGTTTGACACCCGGCCCAGGTCCCTCGGCCCTTCCTGGAAACTGCTAGAGCAATTCTAGGTGCTTATATTAAAGAATTAACGTCTCTGATGGCCCGTGGGGCAAAATGCGGGGAACCAGGAGGGCATGGCGGGAAGGCACCCATGTACGCACAACCACCTCATGGTGGTAAGAAGTTTGACACTCGGCCCAGGTCCTTCGGCCCTTCCTGGAATCCGCTAGAGCATTTCTAGTTGCTTATATTAAGGAATTAAAGCGCCTGGGGGTCCGTGCGGCAAAATGCGGGGAACCAGCAGGGCGTGGCGGGTAGGCACCCATGTACGCAGAACTACCTCATGGTGGTAAGAAGTTTGACCCTCGGCCCAGGTCCCTTGGCCCTTCTTGGAAACTGCTACAGCAATTCTAGGTGCCTATATTAAGGAATTAAGGTCTCTGAGGGTTCGTTGGGCAAAATGCAGGGAACCGGGAAGGCATGGCGGGAAGGCACCCATGTACGGACAACCACCTCATGGTGATAAGAAGTTTGACACCCGACCCAAGTCTCTCGTCCCTTCCTGGAATCCGCTAGAGCAATTCTAGGTGCTTTTATTAAGGAATTAAGACATCTGGGACACCGTGGGGCAAAATGCAGGGAACCAGGAGGGCGTGGCGGGTAGGCACCCATGTACGCACAACCACCTCATGGTGGTAAGAAGTTTGACACCGGGCCCAGGTCTCTCGGCCCTTCTTGGAAACTGCTACAGCAATTCTATGAGCTTATATTAAGGAATTAAGGCCTCTTGGGGTCCGTGGGGCAAAATACGGGGAACCAGGAGGGCGTTGCGGGTAGGCACCCATGTACGCACTACCACTTCATGGCGGTAAGAAGTTTGACACCCGGGCCAGGTCCCTCGTCCCTTCTTGGAAACTGCTACCGCAATTCTAGGTGCCTATATTAAGGAATTAAGGTCTCTGAGGGTTCGTTGGGCAAAATGCAGGGAACCGGGAAGGCATGGCGGGAAGGCACCCATGTACGCACAACCACCTCATGGTGGTAAGAAGTTTGACACCCGGCCCAGGTCTCTCGGCCCTTCTTGGAAACTGCTACAGCAATTCTATGAGCTTATATTAAGGAATTAAGGCCTCTTGGGGTCCGTGGGGCAAAATACGGGGAACCAGGAGGGCGTTGCGGGTAGGCACCCATGTACGCACTACCACTTCATGGCGGTAAGAAGTTTGACACCCGGGCCAGGTCCCTCGTCCCTTCTTGGAAACTGCTACCGCAATTCTAGGTGCTTATATTAAGGAATTAAGGTTTCTGAGGGTCCTTGGGGCAAAATGCGGAGAACCAGGAGGGCGTGGCGGGCAGGCACCCATGTACGCACAACCACCTCACGGTGGTAAGAAGTTTGACACCCGGCCCAGGTCTCTCGGCCCTTCTTGGAAACTGCTACAGTAATTCTATGAGCTTATATTTAGGAATTAAGGCCTCTTGGGGTCCGTGGGGTAAAATACGGGGAACCAGCAGGGCGTGGCGGGTAGGCACCCATGTACGCACTACCACCTCATGGTGGTAAGAAGTTTGACACCCGGGCCAGGTCCCTCGTCCCTTCTTGGAAACTGCTACCGCAATTCTAGGTGCTTATATTAAGGAATTAAAACCTCTGGGAGACCGTAGGGCAAAATGCGGGGTACCAGGAGGGCGTGGCGGGTAGGCACCCATTATCGCACAACCACCTCATGGTGATAAGAAATTTGAAATCCGACCCAGGTCCTTCGTCCCTTCCTGCAATCCGCTAGAGCAATTCTAGGTGCTTATAAGAAGGAATTAAGAACTCTGGGGTCCGTGGGGCAAAATGCAGGGAACCAGGAGGGCGTGGCGGGTAGGCACCCATGTACGCACAACCATCTCATGGTGGTAAGAAGTTTGACACCCGGCCCAGGTCCCTCTGCCCTTCCTGGAATCCGCTAGAGCAATTTTAGGTGCTTATATTAAGGAATTAAGGCTTCTGGGAGACCGTGGGGCAAAATGCAGGGAACCAGGAGGGTGTGGCGGATAGGCACCCATGTACGCAGAACTACCTCATGGTGGTAAGAAGTTTGACATCCGGCCCAAGTCCCTCGGCCCTTCCTGGACTCCGCTAGAGCAATTCTAGGTGATTGTATTAAGGAATTTAGGCATTTGAGGGACCGTGGGGCAAAATGCGGGGAACCAGGAGGGCGTAGCGAGTAGGCACACATGTATGCACAACCACCTCATGGTGGTGAGAAGTTTAACACCCGGCCCAGGTCCCTCAGCTCTTCCTGGAATCCGCTAGAGCAATTCTATTTGCTCATATTAAGGAATTATGGCCTCTGGAGGGCCTTGGGGCAAAATGCGTGGAATCAGGTGGGCATGGCGGATAGGCGACCATGTACGCACAACCGCCACATGGTGGTAAGAAGTTTGACACCCGGCCCAGATTCCTCGGCCCTTCCTGGAATCCGCTAGAGCAATTCTAGGTGCTAATATTATGGAATTAAGGCTCTGGGGGACCGTGAGGCAAGATGCGGAGAACCAGGAGGGCGTGGCGGGTAGGCACCCATGTACGCACAACCACCTCATGGTGGTAAGAAGTTTGACACTCGGCCCAGGTCCTTCGGCCGTTCGTGGAATCCGCTAGAGCATTTCTAAGTGCTTATATTAAGGAATTAAGGCCGCTGGGGGACCGTGGGGCAAAATGCGGGGAACCAGGAGGGCGTGGCGGGTAGGCACCCATGTACGCACAACCACCTCATGATGGTAAGAAGTTTGACACCCGGCCCAGGTCCCTCGGCCCTTCCTGGAAACTGCTAGAGCAATTCTAGGTGCTTATATTAAAGAATTAACGTCTCTGATGGCCCGTGGGGCAAAATGCGGGGAACCAGGAGGGCATGGCGGGAAGGCACCCATGTACGCACAACCACCTCATGGTGGTAAGAAGTTTGACACTCGGCCCAGGTCCTTCGGCCCTTCCTGGAATCCGCTAGAGCATTTCTAGTTGCTTATATTAAGGAATTAAAGCGCCTGGGGGTCCGTGCGGCAAAATGCGGGGAACCAGCAGGGCGTGGCGGGTAGGCACCCATGTACGCAGAACTACCTCATGGTGGTAAGAAGTTTGACCCTCGGCCCAGGTCCCTTGGCCCTTCTTGGAAACTGCTACAGCAATTCTAGGTGCCTATATTAAGGAATTAAGGTCTCTGAGGGTTCGTTGGGCAAAATGCAGGGAACCGGGAAGGCATGGCGGGAAGGCACCCATGTACGGACAACCACCTCATGGTGATAAGAAGTTTGACACCCGACCCAAGTCTCTCGTCCCTTCCTGGAATCCGCTAGAGCAATTCTAGGTGCTTTTATTAAGGAATTAAGACATCTGGGACACCGTGGGGCAAAATGCAGGGAACCAGGAGGGCGTGGCGGGTAGGCACCCATGTACGCACAACCACCTCATGGTGGTAAGAAGTTTGACACCGGGCCCAGGTCTCTCGGCCCTTCTTGGAAACTGCTACAGCAATTCTATGAGCTTATATTAAGGAATTAAGGCCTCTTGGGGTCCGTGGGGCAAAATACGGGGAACCAGGAGGGCGTTGCGGGTAGGCACCCATGTACGCACTACCACTTCATGGCGGTAAGAAGTTTGACACCCGGGCCAGGTCCCTCGTCCCTTCTTGGAAACTGCTACCGCAATTCTAGGTGCCTATATTAAGGAATTAAGGTCTCTGAGGGTTCGTTGGGCAAAATGCAGGGAACCGGGAAGGCATGGCGGGAAGGCACCCATGTACGCACAACCACCTCATGGTGGTAAGAAGTTTGACACCCGGCCCAGGTCTCTCGGCCCTTCTTGGAAACTGCTACAGCAATTCTATGAGCTTATATTAAGGAATTAAGGCCTCTTGGGGTCCGTGGGGCAAAATACGGGGAACCAGGAGGGCGTTGCGGGTAGGCACCCATGTACGCACTACCACTTCATGGCGGTAAGAAGTTTGACACCCGGGCCAGGTCCCTCGTCCCTTCTTGGAAACTGCTACCGCAATTCTAGGTGCTTATATTAAGGAATTAAGGTTTCTGAGGGTCCTTGGGGCAAAATGCGGAGAACCAGGAGGGCGTGGCGGGCAGGCACCCATGTACGCACAACCACCTCACGGTGGTAAGAAGTTTGACACCCGGCCCAGGTCTCTCGGCCCTTCTTGGAAACTGCTACAGTAATTCTATGAGCTTATATTTAGGAATTAAGGCCTCTTGGGGTCCGTGGGGTAAAATACGGGGAACCAGCAGGGCGTGGCGGGTAGGCACCCATGTACGCACTACCACCTCATGGTGGTAAGAAGTTTGACACCCGGGCCAGGTCCCTCGTCCCTTCTTGGAAACTGCTACCGCAATTCTAGGTGCTTATATTAAGGAATTAAAACCTCTGGGAGACCGTAGGGCAAAATGCGGGGTACCAGGAGGGCGTGGCGGGTAGGCACCCATTATCGCACAACCACCTCATGGTGATAAGAAATTTGAAATCCGACCCAGGTCCTTCGTCCCTTCCTGCAATCCGCTAGAGCAATTCTAGGTGCTTATAAGAAGGAATTAAGAACTCTGGGGTCCGTGGGGCAAAATGCAGGGAACCAGGAGGGCGTGGCGGGTAGGCACCCATGTACGCACAACCATCTCATGGTGGTAAGAAGTTTGACACCCGGCCCAGGTCCCTCTGCCCTTCCTGGAATCCGCTAGAGCAATTTTAGGTGCTTATATTAAGGAATTAAGGCTTCTGGGAGACCGTGGGGCAAAATGCAGGGAACCAGGAGGGTGTGGCGGATAGGCACCCATGTACGCAGAACTACCTCATGGTGGTAAGAAGTTTGACATCCGGCCCAAGTCCCTCGGCCCTTCCTGGACTCCGCTAGAGCAATTCTAGGTGATTGTATTAAGGAATTTAGGCATTTGAGGGACCGTGGGGCAAAATGCGGGGAACCAGGAGGGCGTAGCGAGTAGGCACACATGTATGCACAACCACCTCATGGTGGTGAGAAGTTTAACACCCGGCCCAGGTCCCTCAGCTCTTCCTGGAATCCGCTAGAGCAATTCTATTTGCTCATATTAAGGAATTATGGCCTCTGGAGGGCCTTGGGGCAAAATGCGTGGAATCAGGTGGGCATGGCGGATAGGCGACCATGTACGCACAACCGCCACATGGTGGTAAGAAGTTTGACACCCGGCCCAGATTCCTCGGCCCTTCCTGGAATCCGCTAGAGCAATTCTAGGTGCTAATATTATGGAATTAAGGCTCTGGGGGACCGTGAGGCAAGATGCGGAGAACCAGGAGGGCGTGGCGGGTAGGCACCCATGTACGCACAACCACCTCATGGTGGTAAGAAGTTTGACACTCGGCCCAGGTCCTTCGGCCGTTCGTGGAATCCGCTAGAGCATTTCTAAGTGCTTATATTAAGGAATTAAGGCCGCTGGGGGACCGTGGGGCAAAATGCGGGGAACCAGGAGGGCGTGGCGGGTAGGCACCCATGTACGCACAACCACCTCATGATGGTAAGAAGTTTGACACCCGGCCCAGGTCCCTCGGCCCTTCCTGGAAACTGCTAGAGCAATTCTAGGTGCTTATATTAAAGAATTAACGTCTCTGATGGCCCGTGGGGCAAAATGCGGGGAACCAGGAGGGCATGGCGGGAAGGCACCCATGTACGCACAACCACCTCATGGTGGTAAGAAGTTTGACACTCGGCCCAGGTCCTTCGGCCCTTCCTGGAATCCGCTAGAGCATTTCTAGTTGCTTATATTAAGGAATTAAAGCGCCTGGGGGTCCGTGCGGCAAAATGCGGGGAACCAGCAGGGCGTGGCGGGTAGGCACCCATGTACGCAGAACTACCTCATGGTGGTAAGAAGTTTGACATCCGGCCCAAGTCCCTCGGCCCTTCCTGGACTCCGCTAGAGCAATTCTAGGTGATTGTATTAAGGAATTTAGGCATTTGGGGGACCGTGGGGCAAAATGCGGGGAACCAGGAGGGCTTGGCAGGTAGGCACCCATGTGCACACAACCACCTCATGGTGGTAAGAAGTTTGACAACCGACCCAGGTCCCTCGGCCCTTCCTGGTATCCGCTAGAGCAATTCTAGGTGCTTATTTTAAGGAATTAAGCCCTCTGGGAGTCCGTGGGGCAAAATGCGGGGAACCAGGAGGGCGTGGTGGATAGACACCCATGTACGCAGAACTACCTCATGTTGGTAAGAAGTTTGAAACCCGGCCCAGGTCTTTCGGCCCTTCCTGGAATCCGCTAGAGCAATTCTAGGTGCTTATATTAAGGAATTAAGGCCTCTGGGAGTCCGTGTGGCAAAATGTGGGGAACCAGGAGGGCGTAGCGAGTAGGCACACATGTATGCACAACCACCTCATGGTGGTGAGAAGTTTAACACCCGGCCCAGGTCCCTCAGCTCTTCCTGGAATCCGCTAGAGCAATTCTATTTGCTTATGTTAAGGAATTAAGGCCTCTGGAGGGCCTTGGGGCAAAATGCGTGGAATCAGGTGGGCATGGCGGATAGGCACCCATGTATGCACAACCACCTTAGGTGGTAAGAAGTTTGATACCCGGCCCTGGCCCCTCAGCCTTTCCTGGAAACTGCTACAGCAATTCTAGGTGCTTATATTAAGGAATTAAGGCCTCTGGGGGACCGTGGGGCAAAATGCGGGGAACCAGGAGGGCGTGGCAGGTAGGCACCCATGTGCACACAACCACCTCATGGTGGTAAGATGTTTGACAACCGACCCAGGTCCCTCGGCCCTTCCTGGTATCCGCTAGAGCAATTCTAGGTGCTTATTTTAAGGAATTAAGCCCTCTGGGAGTCCGTGGGGCAAAATGCGGGGAACCAGGAGGGCGTGGTGGATAGACACCCATGTACGCAGAACTACCTCATGTTGGTAAGAAGTTTGAAACCCGGCCCAGGTCTTTCGGCCCTTCCTGGAATCCGCTAGAGCAATTCTAGGTGCTTATATTAAGGAATTAAGGCCTCTGGGGGTCCGTGTGGCAAAATGTGGGGAACCAGGAGGGCGTAGCGGGTAGCCGCCCATGTACGCACAACCACCTCATGGTGGTAAGAAGTTTGAGACCGGGCCCAGGTCCCTCCGCCCTTCTTGGGAACTGCTACAGCAATTCTAGGAGCTTATATTAAGGAATTAAGGCCTCTTGGGCTCCGTGGGGCAAAATACGGGGAACCAGGAGGGCATGGCGGGTAGGCACCCATGTACGCACTACCACCTCATGGCGGTAATAAGTTTGACACCCGGGCCAGGTTCCTCGGCCCTTCTTGGAAACTGCTACAGCAATTCTAGGTGCCTTTATTAAGGAATTAAGGTCTCTGACGGTCCGTGGGGCAAAATGCAGGGAACCAGGAAGGCATGGCGGGTAGGTACCCATGTACGCAGAACTACCTCATGGTGGTAAAAAGTTTGTCACCCGGCCCAGGTCCCTCGGCCCTTCTTGGAAACTGCTACAGCAATTCTAGGTGCCTATATTAAGGAATTAAGGTCTCTGAGGGTTCGTGGGGCAAAATGTAGGGAACCGGGAAGGCATGGCGGGAAGGCACCCATTTTCGCACAACCACCTCATGGTGATAAGAAGTTTGACACCCGACCCAAGTCTCTCGTCCCTTCCTGGAATCCGCTAGAGCAATTCTGGGTGCTTATATTAAGGAAATAAGACCTCTGGGAGACCTTGGGGCAAAATGCAGGGAACCAGGAGAGCGTGGCGGGTAGGCACTTATGTACGCACAACCACCTCATGGTGGTAAGAAGTTTGACACCCGGCCTAGGTCTCTCGGCCCTTCTTGGAAACAGCTACAGCAATTCTATGAGCTTATATTAAGGAATTAAGGCCTCTTGTGGTCCGTGGGGCAAAATACGGGGAACCAGGTGGGCGTGGCGGGTAGACAACCATGTACGCACTACCACCTCATGGTGGTAAGAAGTTTGACACCCGGGCCAGGTCCCTCGTCCCATCTTCGAAACTGTTACCGCAATTCTAGGTGCTTATATTATGGAATTAAGGCCTCTGGGGGTCCGTGAGGCAAGATGCGGAGAACCAGGAGGGCGTGGCGGGTAGGCACCCATGTACGCACAACCACCTCATGGTGGTAAGAAGTTTGACACTCGGCCCAGGTCCTTCGGCCTTTCGTGGAATCCGCTAGAGCATTTCTAAGTGCTTATATTAAGGAATTAAGGCAGCAGGGGGTCCGTGGGGCAAAATGCGGGGAACCAGGAGGGCGTGGCGGGTACGCACCCATGTACGCACAACCACGTCATGGTGATAAGAAGTTTGACACTCGGCTCAGGTCTTTCGGCCCTTCCTGGAATCCGCTAGAGCATTTCTAGGTGCTTATATTAAGGAATTAAGGCGCCTGGGGGTCCGTGGGGCAAAATGCGGGGAACCAGGAGGGCGTGGCGGGTAGGCACCCATGTACGCACAACCACCTCATGGTGGTAAGAAGTTTGACACCCGGCCCAGATCCCTCGGCCCTTCCTGGAATCCGCTAGAGCAATTCTAGGTGCTTAAATTAAGGAATTAAGGCCTCTTGGGGTCCGTGTGGCAAAATGTGGGGAACCAAGAGGGCGTAGCGGGTAGCCACCCATGTACGCACAACCACCTCATCGTGGTAAGAAGTTTGACCCCCGGCCCAGGTCCCTCGGCCCTTCTTGGAAACTGCTACAGCAATTCTAGGAGCTTATATTAAGGAATTAAGGCCTCTTGGGCTCCGTGGGGCAAAATACGGGGAACCAGCAGGGCATGGCGGGTAGGCACCCATGTACGCACAACCACCTCATGGTGATAAGAAGTTTGACACCCGACCCAAGTCTCTCGTCCCTTCCTGGAATCCGCTAGAGCAATTCTAGGTGCTTATATTAAGGTATTAAGACCTCTGGGAGACCGTGGGGCAAAATGCAGGGAACCAGGAGGGCGTGGCGGGTAGGCACCCATGTACGCACAACCACCTCATGGTGGTAAGAAGTTTGACACCCGGCCCAGATCCCTCGGCCCTTCCTGGAATCCGCTAGAGCAATTCTAGGTGCTTAAATTAAGGAATTAAGGCCTCTGGGGGTCCGTGTGGCAAAATGTGGGGAACCAAGAGGGCGTAGCGGGTAGCCACCCATGTACGCACAACCACCTCATCGTGGTAAGAAGTTTGACCCCCGGCCCATACCAGGTCCCTCGGCCCTTCTTGGAAACTGCTACAGCAATTCTAGGAGCTTATATTAAGGAATTAAGGCCTCTTGGGCTCCGTTGGGCAAAATACGGGGAACCAGCAGGGCATGGCGGGTAGGCACCCATGTACGCACTACCACCTCATGGTGGTAAGAAGTTTGACACCCGGCCCAGGTCCCTTGGCCCTTCTTGGAAACTGCTACAGCAATTCTAGGTGCCTATATTAAGGAATTAAGGACTCTGAGGGTTCGTGGGGCAAAATGCAGGGAACCGGGAAGGCATGGCGGGAATGCACCCATGTACGCACAACCACCTCATGGTGATAAGAAGTTTGACACCCGACCCAAGTCTCTCGTCCCTTCCTGGAATCCGCTAGAGCAATTCTAGGTGCTTATATTAAGGAATTAGGACCTCTGGGAGACCGTTGGGCAACATGCAGGGAACCAGGAGGGCGTGGCGGGTAGGCACCCATGTACGCACAACCACCTCATGGTGGTAAGAAGTTTGACACCCGGCCCAGGTCCCTCTGCCTTTCCTGGAATCCGCCAGAGCAATTCTAGGTGCTTATATTAAGGAATTAAGGCGTCTAGGGGTCCGTGGGGCAAAATGCGGGGAACCAGGAGGGCGTGGCGGGTAGGCACCCATGTACGCACAACCACCTCATGGTGGTAAGAAGTTTGACACTCGACCCAAGTCCCTCGGCCCTTCCTGGAATCCGCTAGAGCAATTCTAGGTGCTTATATTAAGTAATTAAGGCTTCTGGGGGTCCGTGGGGCAAAATGCAGGGAACCAGGAGAGCGTGGCGGGTAGGCACCCATGTACGCACAACCCCCTCATGGTGGTAAAAAGTTTGACACCCGGCCCAGGTCCCTCGGCCCTTCCTGGAATCCGCTAGAGCAATTCTAGGAGCTTATATTAAGGAATTAAGACCTTTGGGGGTCCGTGGGGCAAAATGCGGGGAACCAGGAGGGCGTGGCGGGTAGGCAACCATGTACGCACAACCACCTCATGGTGGTAAGAAGTTTCACACCCGGCCCAGGTCCCTCGGCCCTTCCTGCAATCCGCTAGAACAATTCTAGGTGCTTATAATAAGGAATTAAGGCCTCTGGGAATCCGTGGGGCAAAATGCGGGGAACAAGGAGGGTGTGGCGGATAGACACCCATGTACGCAGACCTACCTCATGGTGGTAAGAAGTTTGACACTCGAGCCAAGTCCCTCGGCCCTTACTGGAATCCGCTAAAGCAATTCTAAGTGCTTATATTAAGGAATTAAGGCGTCTAGGGGTCCGTGGGCAAAATGCGGGGAACCAGGAGGGCGTGGCGGGTAGGCAACCATGTACGCACAACCACCTCATGGTGGTAAGAAGTTTGACACTCGACCCAAGTCCCTCGGCCCTTCCTGGAATCCGCTAGAGCAATTCTAGGTGCTTATATTAAGGAATTAAGGCTTCTGGGGGTCCGTTGGGCAACATGCAGGGAACCAGGAGGGCGTGGCGGGTAGGCACCCATGTACGCACAACCACCTCATGGTGGTAAGAAGTTTGACACCCGGCCCAGGTCCCTCTGCCTTTCCTGGAATCCGCCAGAGCAATTCTAGGTGCTTATATTAAGGAATTAAGGCGTCTAGGGGTCCGTGGGGCAAAATGCGGGGAACCAGGAGGGCGTGGCGGGTAGGCACCCATGTACGCACAACCACCTCATGGTGGTAAGAAGTTTGACACTCGACCCAAGTCCCTCGGCCCTTCCTGGAATCCGCTAGAGCAATTCTAGGTGCTTATATTAAGTAATTAAGGCTTCTGGGGGTCCGTGGGGCAAAATGCAGGGAACCAGGAGAGCGTGGCGGGTAGGCACCCATGTACGCACAACCCCCTCATGGTGGTAAAAAGTTTGACACCCGGCCCAGGTCCCTCGGCCTTTCCTGGAATCCGCTAGAGCAATTCTAGGAGCTTATATTAAGGAATTAAGACCTTTGGGGGTCCGTGGGGCAAAATGCGGGGAACCAGGAGGGCGTGGCGGGTAGGCAACCATGTACGCACAACCACCTCATGGTGGTAAGAAGTTTCACACCCGGCCCAGGTCCCTCGGCCCTTCCTGCAATCCGCTAGAACAATTCTAGGTGCTTATAATAAGGAATTAAGGCCTCTGGGAATCCGTGGGGCAAAATGCGGGGAACAAGGAGGGTGTGGCGGATAGACACCCATGTACGCAGACCTACCTCATGGTGGTAAGAAGTTTGACACTCGAGCCAAGTCCCTCGGCCCTTACTGGAATCCGCTAAAGCAATTCTAAGTGCTTATATTAAGGAATTAAGGCGTCTAGGGGTCCGTGGGCAAAATGCGGGGAACCAGGAGGGCGTGGCGGGTAGGCAACCATGTACGCACAACCACCTCATGGTGGTAAGAAGTTTGACACTCGACCCAAGTCCCTCGGCCCTTCCTGGAATCCGCTAGAGCAATTCTAGGTGCTTATATTAAGGAATTAAGGCTTCTGGGGGTCCGTGGGGCAAAATGCAGGGAACCAGGAGAGCGTGGCGGGTAGGCACCCATGTACGCACAACCCCCTCATGGTGGTAAAAAGTTTGACACCCGGCCCAGATCCCTCGGCCCTTCCTGGAATCCGCTAGAGCAATTCTAGGTGCTTAAATTAAGGAATTAAGGCCTCTGGGGGGTCCGTGTGGCAAAATGTGGGGAACCAAGAGGGCGTAGCGGGTAGCCACCCATGTACGCACAACCACCTCATGGTGGTAAGAAGTTTCACACCCGGCCCAGGTCCCTCGGCCCTTCCTGCAATCCGCTAGAACCATTCTAGGTGCTTATAATACGGAATTAAGGCCTCTGGGAATCCGTGGGGCAAAATGCAGGGAACCAGGAGGGCGTGGCTGATAGGCACCCATGTACGCACAACCAACTCATGGTGGTAAGAAGTTTGACACCCGCCCCAGGTCCCTCGGCCATTCCTGGAATCCGCTAGAGCAATTCTAAGTGCTTATATTAATGAATTAAGGCCTCTGGGAGTCCGTGGGGCAAAATGCAGGGAACCAGGAGGGCGTGGCGGGTAGGCACCCATGTACGCACAACCATCTCATGGTGGTAAGAAGTTTGACACCCGGCCCAGGTCCCTCTGCCCTTCCTAGAATCCGCTAGAGCAATTTTAGGTGCTTATATTAAAGAATTAAGGCCTCAGGGAGTCCGTGGGGCAAAATGCAGGGAACCAGGAGAGCGTGGCGGGTAGGCACCCATGTACGCACAACCCCCTCATGGTGGTAAAAAGTTTGACACCCGGCCCAGGTCCTTCAGCCCTTCCTGGAATCCGCTAGAGCAATTCTAGGTGCTTATATTAAGGAATTAAGACCTCTGGGAGTCCGTGGGGCAAAATGCGGGGAACCAGGAGGGCGTGGCGGGTACGCACCCATGTACGCACAACCACCTCATGGTGGTAAGAAGTTTGACACTCGGCTCAGGTCTTTCGGCCCTTCCTGGAATCCGCTAGAACATTTCTAGGTGCTTATATTAAGGAATTAAGGCGCCTGGGGGTCCGTGGGGCAAAATGCGGGGAACCAGGAGGGCGTGGCGGGTAGGCACCCATGTACGCACAACCACCTCATGGTGGTAAGAAGTTTGACACCCGGCCCAGATCCCTCGGCCCTTCCTGGAATCCGCTAGAGCAATTCTAGGTGCTTAAATTAAGGAATTAAGGCCTCTGGGGGGACCGTGTGGCAAAATGTGGGGAACCAAGAGGGCGTAGCGGGTAGCCACCCATGTACGCACAACCACCTCATCGTGGTAAGAAGTTTGACCCCCGGCCCAGGTCCCTCGGCCCTTCTTGGAAACTGCTACAGCAATTCTAGGAGCTTATATTAAGGAATTAAGGCCTCTTGGGCTCCGTGGGGCACAATACGGGGAACCAGGAGGGCATGGCGAGTAGGCACCCATGTACGCACAACCCCCTCATGGTGGTAAAAAGTTTCACACCCGGCCCAGGTCCCTCGGCCCTTCCTGCAATCCGCTAGAACCATTCTAGGTGCTTATAATACGGAATTAAGGCCTCTGGGAATCCGTGGGGCAAAATGCAGGGAACCAGGAGGGCGTGGCTGATAGGCACCCATGTACGCACAACCAACTCATGGTGGTAAGAAGTTTGACACCCGCCCCAGGTCCCTCGGCCATTCCTGGAATCCGCTAGAGCAATTCTAAGTGCTTATATTAATGAATTAAGGCCTCTGGGAGTCCGTGGGGCAAAATGCAGGGAACCAGGAGGGCGTGGCGGGTAGGCACCCATGTACGCACAACCATCTCATGGTGGTAAGAAGTTTGACACCCGGCCCAGGTCCCTCTGCCCTTCCTGGAATCCGCTAGAGCAATTTTAGGTGCTTATATTAAAGAATTAAGGCCTCAGGGAGTCCGTGGGGCAAAATGCAGGGAACCAGGAGAGCGTGGCGGGTAGGCACCCATGTACGCACAACCCCCTCATGGTGGTAAAAAGTTTGACACCCGGCCCAGGTCCTTCAGCCCTTCCTGGAATCCGCTAGAGCAATTCTAGGTGCTTATATTAAGGAATTAAGACCTCTGGGAGTCCGTGGGGCAAAATGCGGGGAACCAGGAGGGCGTGGCGGGTACGCACCCATGTACGCACAACCACCTCATGGTGGTAAGAAGTTTGACACTCGGCTCAGGTCTTTCGGCCCTTCCTGGAATCCGCTAGAACATTTCTAGGTGCTTATATTAAGGAATTAAGGCAGCAGGGGGTCCGTGGGGCAAAATGCGGGGAACCAGGAGGGCGTGGCGGGTACGCACCCATGTACGCACAACCACGTCATGGTGATAAGAAGTTTGACACTCGGCTCAGGTCTTTCGGCCCTTCCTGGAATCCGCTAGAGCATTTCTAGGTGCTTATATTAAGGAATTAAGGCGCCTGGGGGTCCGTGGGGCAAAATGCGGGGAACCAGGAGGGCGTGGCGGGTAGGCACCCATGTACGCACAACCACCTCATGGTGGTAAGAAGTTTGACACCCGGCCCAGATCCCTCGGCCCTTCCTGGAATCCGCTAGAGCAATTCTAGGTGCTTAAATTAAGGAATTAAGGCCTCTTGGGGTCCGTGTGGCAAAATGTGGGGAACCAAGAGGGCGTAGCGGGTAGCCACCCATGTACGCACAACCACCTCATCGTGGTAAGAAGTTTGACCCCCGGCCCAGGTCCCTCGGCCCTTCTTGGAAACTGCTACAGCAATTCTAGGAGCTTATATTAAGGAATTAAGGCCTCTTGGGCTCCGTGGGGCAAAATACGGGGAACCAGCAGGGCATGGCGGGTAGGCACCCATGTACGCACAACCACCTCATGGTGATAAGAAGTTTGACACCCGACCCAAGTCTCTCGTCCCTTCCTGGAATCCGCTAGAGCAATTCTAGGTGCTTATATTAAGGTATTAAGACCTCTGGGAGACCGTGGGGCAAAATGCAGGGAACCAGGAGGGCGTGGCGGGTAGGCACCCATGTACGCACAACCACCTCATGGTGGTAAGAAGTTTGACACCCGGCCCAGATCCCTCGGCCCTTCCTGGAATCCGCTAGAGCAATTCTAGGTGCTTAAATTAAGGAATTAAGGCCTCTGGGGGTCCGTGTGGCAAAATGTGGGGAACCAAGAGGGCGTAGCGGGTAGCCACCCATGTACGCACAACCACCTCATCGTGGTAAGAAGTTTGACCCCCGGCCCATACCAGGTCCCTCGGCCCTTCTTGGAAACTGCTACAGCAATTCTAGGAGCTTATATTAAGGAATTAAGGCCTCTTGGGCTCCGTTGGGCAAAATACGGGGAACCAGCAGGGCATGGCGGGTAGGCACCCATGTACGCACTACCACCTCATGGTGGTAAGAAGTTTGACACCCGGCCCAGGTCCCTTGGCCCTTCTTGGAAACTGCTACAGCAATTCTAGGTGCCTATATTAAGGAATTAAGGACTCTGAGGGTTCGTGGGGCAAAATGCAGGGAACCGGGAAGGCATGGCGGGAATGCACCCATGTACGCACAACCACCTCATGGTGATAAGAAGTTTGACACCCGACCCAAGTCTCTCGTCCCTTCCTGGAATCCGCTAGAGCAATTCTAGGTGCTTATATTAAGGAATTAGGACCTCTGGGAGACCGTTGGGCAACATGCAGGGAACCAGGAGGGCGTGGCGGGTAGGCACCCATATACGCACAACCACCTCATGGTGGTAAGAAGTTTGACACCCGGCCCAGGTCCCTCTGCCTTTCCTGGAATCCGCCAGAGCAATTCTAGGTGCTTATATTAAGGAATTAAGGCGTCTAGGGGTCCGTGGGGCAAAATGCGGGGAACCAGGAGGGCGTGGCGGGTAGGCACCCATGTACGCACAACCACCTCATGGTGGTAAGAAGTTTGACACTCGACCCAAGTCCCTCGGCCCTTCCTGGAATCCGCTAGAGCAATTCTAGGTGCTTATATTAAGTAATTAAGGCTTCTGGGGGTCCGTGGGGCAAAATGCAGGGAACCAGGAGAGCGTGGCGGGTAGGCACCCATGTACGCACAACCCCCTCATGGTGGTAAAAAGTTTGACACCCGGCCCAGGTCCCTCGGCCCTTCCTGGAATCCGCTAGAGCAATTCTAGGAGCTTATATTAAGGAATTAAGACCTTTGGGGGTCCGTGGGGCAAAATGCGGGGAACCAGGAGGGCGTGGCGGGTAGGCAACCATGTACGCACAACCACCTCATGGTGGTAAGAAGTTTCACACCCGGCCCAGGTCCCTCGGCCCTTCCTGCAATCCGCTAGAACAATTCTAGGTGCTTATAATAAGGAATTAAGGCCTCTGGGAATCCGTGGGGCAAAATGCGGGGAACAAGGAGGGTGTGGCGGATAGACACCCATGTACGCAGACCTACCTCATGGTGGTAAGAAGTTTGACACTCGAGCCAAGTCCCTCGGCCCTTACTGGAATCCGCTAAAGCAATTCTAAGTGCTTATATTAAGGAATTAAGGCGTCTAGGGGTCCGTGGGCAAAATGCGGGGAACCAGGAGGGCGTGGCGGGTAGGCAACCATGTACGCACAACCACCTCATGGTGGTAAGAAGTTTGACACTCGACCCAAGTCCCTCGGCCCTTCCTGGAATCCGCTAGAGCAATTCTAGGTGCTTATATTAAGGAATTAAGGCTTCTGGGGGTCCGTTGGGCAACATGCAGGGAACCAGGAGGGCGTGGCGGGTAGGCACCCATGTACGCACAACCACCTCATGGTGGTAAGAAGTTTGACACCCGGCCCAGGTCCCTCTGCCTTTCCTGGAATCCGCCAGAGCAATTCTAGGTGCTTATATTAAGGAATTAAGGCGTCTAGGGGTCCGTGGGGCAAAATGCGGGGAACCAGGAGGGCGTGGCGGGTAGGCACCCATGTACGCACAACCACCTCATGGTGGTAAGAAGTTTGACACTCGACCCAAGTCCCTCGGCCCTTCCTGGAATCCGCTAGAGCAATTCTAGGTGCTTATATTAAGTAATTAAGGCTTCTGGGGGTCCGTGGGGCAAAATGCAGGGAACCAGGAGAGCGTGGCGGGTAGGCACCCATGTACGCACAACCCCCTCATGGTGGTAAAAAGTTTGACACCCGGCCCAGGTCCCTCGGCCTTTCCTGGAATCCGCTAGAGCAATTCTAGGAGCTTATATTAAGGAATTAAGACCTTTGGGGGTCCGTGGGGCAAAATGCGGGGAACCAGGAGGGCGTGGCGGGTAGGCAACCATGTACGCACAACCACCTCATGGTGGTAAGAAGTTTCACACCCGGCCCAGGTCCCTCGGCCCTTCCTGCAATCCGCTAGAACAATTCTAGGTGCTTATAATAAGGAATTAAGGCCTCTGGGAATCCGTGGGGCAAAATGCGGGGAACAAGGAGGGTGTGGCGGATAGACACCCATGTACGCAGACCTACCTCATGGTGGTAAGAAGTTTGACACTCGAGCCAAGTCCCTCGGCCCTTACTGGAATCCGCTAAAGCAATTCTAAGTGCTTATATTAAGGAATTAAGGCGTCTAGGGGTCCGTGGGCAAAATGCGGGGAACCAGGAGGGCGTGGCGGGTAGGCAACCATGTACGCACAACCACCTCATGGTGGTAAGAAGTTTGACACTCGACCCAAGTCCCTCGGCCCTTCCTGGAATCCGCTAGAGCAATTCTAGGTGCTTATATTAAGGAATTAAGGCTTCTGGGGGTCCGTGGGGCAAAATGCAGGGAACCAGGAGAGCGTGGCGGGTAGGCACCCATGTACGCACAACCCCCTCATGGTGGTAAAAAGTTTGACACCCGGCCCAGATCCCTCGGCCCTTCCTGGAATCCGCTAGAGCAATTCTAGGTGCTTAAATTAAGGAATTAAGGCCTCTGGGGGGTCCGTGTGGCAAAATGTGGGGAACCAAGAGGGCGTAGCGGGTAGCCACCCATGTACGCACAACCACCTCATGGTGGTAAGAAGTTTCACACCCGGCCCAGGTCCCTCGGCCCTTCCTGCAATCCGCTAGAACCATTCTAGGTGCTTATAATACGGAATTAAGGCCTCTGGGAATCCGTGGGGCAAAATGCAGGGAACCAGGAGGGCGTGGCTGATAGGCACCCATGTACGCACAACCAACTCATGGTGGTAAGAAGTTTGACACCCGCCCCAGGTCCCTCGGCCATTCCTGGAATCCGCTAGAGCAATTCTAAGTGCTTATATTAATGAATTAAGGCCTCTGGGAGTCCGTGGGGCAAAATGCAGGGAACCAGGAGGGCGTGGCGGGTAGGCACCCATGTACGCACAACCATCTCATGGTGGTAAGAAGTTTGACACCCGGCCCAGGTCCCTCTGCCCTTCCTAGAATCCGCTAGAGCAATTTTAGGTGCTTATATTAAAGAATTAAGGCCTCAGGGAGTCCGTGGGGCAAAATGCAGGGAACCAGGAGAGCGTGGCGGGTAGGCACCCATGTACGCACAACCCCCTCATGGTGGTAAAAAGTTTGACACCCGGCCCAGGTCCTTCAGCCCTTCCTGGAATCCGCTAGAGCAATTCTAGGTGCTTATATTAAGGAATTAAGACCTCTGGGAGTCCGTGGGGCAAAATGCGGGGAACCAGGAGGGCGTGGCGGGTACGCACCCATGTACGCACAACCACCTCATGGTGGTAAGAAGTTTGACACTCGGCTCAGGTCTTTCGGCCCTTCCTGGAATCCGCTAGAACATTTCTAGGTGCTTATATTAAGGAATTAAGGCGCCTGGGGGTCCGTGGGGCAAAATGCGGGGAACCAGGAGGGCGTGGCGGGTAGGCACCCATGTACGCACAACCACCTCATGGTGGTAAGAAGTTTGACACCCGGCCCAGATCCCTCGGCCCTTCCTGGAATCCGCTAGAGCAATTCTAGGTGCTTAAATTAAGGAATTAAGGCCTCTGGGGGGACCGTGTGGCAAAATGTGGGGAACCAAGAGGGCGTAGCGGGTAGCCACCCATGTACGCACAACCACCTCATCGTGGTAAGAAGTTTGACCCCCGGCCCAGGTCCCTCGGCCCTTCTTGGAAACTGCTACAGCAATTCTAGGAGCTTATATTAAGGAATTAAGGCCTCTTGGGCTCCGTGGGGCACAATACGGGGAACCAGGAGGGCATGGCGAGTAGGCACCCATGTACGCACAACCCCCTCATGGTGGTAAAAAGTTTCACACCCGGCCCAGGTCCCTCGGCCCTTCCTGCAATCCGCTAGAACCATTCTAGGTGCTTATAATACGGAATTAAGGCCTCTGGGAATCCGTGGGGCAAAATGCAGGGAACCAGGAGGGCGTGGCTGATAGGCACCCATGTACGCACAACCAACTCATGGTGGTAAGAAGTTTGACACCCGCCCCAGGTCCCTCGGCCATTCCTGGAATCCGCTAGAGCAATTCTAAGTGCTTATATTAATGAATTAAGGCCTCTGGGAGTCCGTGGGGCAAAATGCAGGGAACCAGGAGGGCGTGGCGGGTAGGCACCCATGTACGCACAACCATCTCATGGTGGTAAGAAGTTTGACACCCGGCCCAGGTCCCTCTGCCCTTCCTGGAATCCGCTAGAGCAATTTTAGGTGCTTATATTAAAGAATTAAGGCCTCAGGGAGTCCGTGGGGCAAAATGCAGGGAACCAGGAGAGCGTGGCGGGTAGGCACCCATGTACGCACAACCCCCTCATGGTGGTAAAAAGTTTGACACATGGCCCAGGTCCTTCAGCCCTTCCTGGAATCCGCTAGAGCAATTCTAGGTGCTTATATTAAGGAATTAAGACCTCTGGGAGTCCGTGGGGCAAAATGCGGGGAACCAGGAGGGCGTGGCGGGTACGCACCCATGTACGCACAACCACCTCATGGTGGTAAGAAGTTTGACACTCGGCTCAGGTCTTTCGGCCCTTCCTGGAATCCGCTAGAACATTTCTAGGTGCTTATATTAAGGAATTAAGGCGCCTGGGGGTCCGTGGGGCAAAATGCGGGGAACCAGGAGGGCGTGGCGGGTAGGCACCCATGTACGCACAACCACCTCATGGTGGTAAGAAGTTTGACACCCGGCCCAGATCCCTCGGCCCTTCCTGGAATCCGCTAGAGCAATTCTAGGTGCTTAAATTAAGGAATTAAGGCCTCTGGGGGGACCGTGTGGCAAAATGTGGGGAACCAAGAGGGCGTAGCGGGTAGCCACCCATGTACGCACAACCACCTCATCGTGGTAAGAAGTTTGACCCCTGGCCCAGGTCCCTCGGCCCTTCTTGGAAACTGCTACAGCAATTCTAGGAGCTTATATTAAGGAATTAAGGCCTCTTGGGCTCCGTGGGGCACAATACGGGGAACCAGGAGGGCATGGCGAGTAGGCACCCATGTACGCACTACCACCTCATGGTGGTAAAAAGTTTGACACCGCCCAGGTCCCTCGGCCTTTCCTGGAATCCACTAGAGCAATTCTAGGTGCTTATATTAAGGAATTAAGGTTTGTGGGGGAACTTGGGGCAAAATGCAGGGAACCAGGAGGGCGTGGCGGGTAGGCACCCATGTACGCACAACCATCTCATGGTGGTAAGAAGTTTGACACCCGGCCCAGGTCCCTCTGCCCTTCCTGGAATCCGCTAGAGCAATTTTAGGTGCTTATATTAAGGAATTAAGGCTTCTGGGAGTCCGTGGGGCAAAATGCAGGGAACCAGGAGGGTGTGGCGGATAGGCACCCATGTACGCAGAACTACCTCATGGTGGTAAGAAGTTTGACATCCGGCCCAAGTCCCTCGGCCCTTCCTGGACTCCGCTAGAGCAATTCTAGGTGATTGTATTAAGGAATTTAGGCATTTGGGGGACCGTGGGGCAAAATGCGGGGAACCAGGAGGGCGTAGCGAGTAGGCACACATGTATGCACAACCACCTCATGGTGGTGAGAAGTTTAACACCCGGCCCAGGTCCCTCAGTTCTTCCTGGAATCCGCTAGAGCAATTCTATTTGCTTATATTAAGGAATTAAGCCCTCTGGAGGGCCTTGGGGCAAAATGCGGGGAACCAGGAGGGCGTGGCGGGTAGGCACCCATGTACGCACAACCACCTCTTGGTGGTAAGAAGTTTGACCCCCGGCCCAGGTCCCTTGGCCCTTCTTGGAAACTGCTACAGCAATTCTAGGTGCCTATATTAAGGAATTAAGGTCTCTGAGGGTTCGTTGGGCAAAATGCAGGGAACCGGGAAAGGCATGGCGGGAAGGCACCCATGTACGGACAACCACCTCATGGTGATAAGAAGTTTGACTCCCGACCCAAGTCTCTTGTCCCTTCCTGGAATCCGCTAGAGCAATTCTAGGTGCTTATATTAAGGAATTAAGACCTATGGGAGACCGTGGGGCAACATGCAGGGAACCAGGAGGGCGTGGCGGGTAGGCACCCATGTACGCACAACCACCTCATGGTGGTAAGAAGTTTGACACCCGGCCCAGGTCCCTCTGCCTTTCCTGGAATCCGCCAGAGCAATTCTAGGTGCTTATATTAAGGAATTAAGGCGTCTAGGGGTCCGTGGGGCAAAATGCAGGGAACCAGGAGGGTGTGGCGGATAGGCACCCAAGTACGCAGAACTACCTCATGGTGGTAAGAAGTTTGACATCCGGCCCAAGTCCCTCGGCCCTTCCTGGACTCCGCTAGAGCAATTCTAGGTGATTGTATTAAGGAATTTAGGCATTTGGGGGACCGTGGGGCAAAATGCGGGGAACCAGGAGGGCGTCGCGAGTAGGCACACATGTATGCACAACCACCTCATGGTGGTTAGAAGTTTAACACCCGGCCCAGGTCCCTCAGTTCTTCCTGGAATCCGCTAGGGCAATTCTATTTGCTTATATTAAGGAATTAAGGCCTCTGGAGGGCCTTGGGGCAAAATGCGGGGAACCAGGAGGGCGTGGCGGGTAGGCACCCATGTACGCACAACCACCTCTTGGTGGTAAGAAGTTTGACCCCCGGCCCAGGTCCCTTGGCCCTTCTTGGAAACTGCTACAGCAATTCTAGGTGCCTATATTAAGGAATTAAGGTCTCTGAGGGTTCGTTGGGCAAAATGCAGGGAACCGGGAAGGCATGGCGGGAAGGCACCCATGTACGGACAACCACCTCATGGTGATAAGAAGTTTGACACCCGACCCAAGTCTCTCGTCCCTTCCTGGAATCCGCTAGAGCAATTCTAGGTGCTTATATTAAGGAATTAAGACCTCTGGGAGACCGTGGGGCAACATGCAGGGAACCAGGAGGGCGTGGCGGGTAAGCACCCATGTACGCACAACCACCTCATGGTGGTAAGAAGTTTGACACCCGGCCCAGGTCCTTCTGCCTTTCCTGGAATCCGCCAGAGCAATTCTAGGTGCTTATATTAAGGAATTAAGGCGTCTAGGGGTCCGTGGGGCAAAATGCGGGGAACCAGGAGGGCGTGGCGGGTAGGCACCCATGTACGCACAACCACCTCATGGTGGTAAGAAGTTTGACACTCGACCCAAGTCCCTCGGCCCTTCCTTGAATCCGCTAGAGCAATTCTAGGTGCTTATATTAAGGAATTAAGGCTTCTGGGGGTCCGTGGGGCAAAATGCAGGGAACCAGGAGAGCGTGGCGGGTAGGCACCCATGTACGCACAACCCCCTCATGGTGGTAAAAAGTTTGACACCCGGCCCAGGTCCCTCGGCCCTTCCTGGAATCCGCTAGAGCAATTCTAGGTGCTTATATTAAGGAATTAAGACCTTTGGGAATCCGTGGGGCAAAATGCGGGGAACAAGGAGGGTGTGGCGGATAGACACCCATGTACGCAGAACTACCTCATGGTGGTAAGAAGTTTGACACTCGAGCCAAGTCCCTCGGCCCTTACTGGAATCCGCTAAAACAATTCTAAGTGCTTATATTAAGGAATTAAGGCGTCTAGGGGTCCGTGGGCAAAATGCGGGGAACCAGGAGGGCGTGGCGGGTAGGCAACCATGTACGCACAACCACCTCATGGTGGTAAGAAGTTTGACACTCGACCCAAGTCCCTCGGCCCTTCCTGGAATCCGCTAGAGCAATTCTAGGTGCTTATATTAAGGAATTAAGACCTCTGGGGGACGGTGGGGCAAAATGCATGGAACCAGGAGAGCGTGGTGGGTAGGCACCCATGTACGCACAACCCCCTCATGGTGGTAAGAAGTTTGACACCCGGCCCAGGTCCCTCTGCCTTTCCTGGAATCCGCCAGAGCAATTCTAGGTGCTTATATTAAGGAATTAAGGCGTCTAGGGGTCCGTGGGGCAAAATGCGGGGAACCAGGAGGGCGTGGCGGGTAGGCACCCATGTACGCACAACCACCTCATGGTGGTAAGAAGTTTGACACTCGACCCAAGTCCCTCGGCCCTTCCTGGAATCCGCTAGAGCAATTCTAGGTGCTTATATTAAGGAATTAAGGCTTCTGGGGGTCCGTGGGGCAAAATGCAGGGAACCAGGAGAGCGTGGCGGGTAGGCACCCATGTACGCACAACCCCCTCATGGTGGTAAAAAGTTTGACACCCGGCCCAGGTCCCTCGGCCCTTCCTGGAATCCGCTAGAGCAATTCTAGGTGGTTATATTAAGGAATTAAGACCTTTGGGGGTCCGTGGGGCAAAATGCGGGGAACCAGGAGGGCGTGGCGGGTAGGCAACCATGTACGCACAACCACCTCATGGTGGTAAGAAGTTTCACACCCGGCCCAGGTCCCTCGGCCCTTCCTGCAATCCGCTAGAACAATTCTAGGTGCTTATAATAAGGAATTAAGGCCTCTGGGAATCCGTGGGGCAAAATGCGGGGAACAAGGAGGGTGTGGCGGATAGACACCCATGTACGCAGAACTACCTCATGGTGGTAAGAAGTTTGACACTCGAGCCAAGTCCCTCGGCCCTTACTGGAATCCGCTAAAGCAATTCTAAGTGCTTATATTAAGGAATTAAGGCGTCTAGGGGTCCGTGGGCAAAATGCGGGGAACCAGGAGGGCGTGGCGGGTAGGCAACCATGTACGCACAACCACCTCATGGTGGTAAGAAGTTTGACACCCGGCCTAGGTCCCTCAGCCTTTCCTGGAATCCGCCAGAGCAATTCTAGGTGCTTATATTAAGGAATTAAGGCGTCTAGGGGTCCGTGGGGCAAAATGCGGGGAACCAGGAGGGCGTGGCGGGTAGGCACCCATGTACGCAGAACCACCTCTTGGTGGTAAGAAGTTTGACCCTCGGCCCAGGTCCCTTGGCCCTTCTTGGAAACTGCTACAGCAATTCTAGGTGCCTATATTAAGGAATTAAGGTCTCTGAGGGTTCGTTGGGCAAAATGCAGGGAACCGGGAAGGCATGGCGGGAAGGCACCCATGTACGGACAACCACCTCATGGTGATAAGAAGTTTGACACCCGACCCAAGTCTCTCGTCCCTTCCTGGAATCCGCTAGAGCAATTCTAGCTGCTTATATTAAGGAATTAAGACCTCTGGGAGACCGTGGGGCAAAATGCAGGGAACCAGGAGGGCGTGGCGGGTAGGCACCCATGTACGCAGAACTACCTCATGGTGGTAAGAAGTTTGCCACCGGGCCCAGGTCCATCGGCCCTTCCTGGAATCCGCTAGAGCAATTCTAGGTGCTTATATTAAGGAATTAAGACCTCTGAGGGTCCGTGGGGCTAAATGCTGGGAACCAGGAGGGCGTGGCTGGTAGGCACTCATGTACATACAACCACCTCATGGTGGTAAGAAGTTTGACACCCGCCCCAGGTCCCTCGGCCCTTCCTGGAATCCGCTAGAGCAATTCTAAGTGCTTATATTAAGGAATTAAGACCTCTGGGGGACGGTGGGGCAAAATGCGGGGAATCAGGAGAGCGTGGCGGGTAGGCACCCATGTACGCACAACCCCCTCATGGTGGTAAGAAGTTTGACACCCGGCCCAGGTCCCTCAGCCTTTCCTGGAATCCGCCAGAGCAATTCTAGGTGCTTATATTAACGAATTAAGGCGTCTAGGGGTTCGTGGGGCAAAATGCGGGGAACCAGGAGGGCGTGGCGGGTAGGCACCCATGTACGCAGAACCACCTCTTGGTGGTAAGAAGTTTGACCCTCGGCCCAGGTCCCTTGGCCCTTCTTGGAAACTGCTACAGCAATTCTAGGTGCCTATATTAAGGAATTAAGGTCTCTGAGGGTTCGTTGGGCAAAATGCAGGGAACCGGGAAGGCATGGCGGGAAGGCACCCATGTACGGACAACCACCTCATGGTGATAAGAAGTTTGACACCCGACCCAAGTCTCTCGTCCCTTCCTGGAATCCGCTAGAGCAATTCTAGGTGCTTTTATTAAGGAATTAAGACATCTGGGACACCGTGGGGCAAAATGCAGGGAACCAGGAGGGCGTGGCGGGTAGGCACCCATGTACGCACAACCACCTCATGGTGGTAAGAAGTTTGACACCCGGCCCAGGTCTCTCGGCCCTTCTTGGAAACTGCTACAGCAATTCTATGAGCTTATATTAAGGAATTAAGGCCTCTTGGGGTCCGTGGGGCAAAATACGGGGAACCAGGAGGGCGTTGCGGGTAGGCACTCATGTACGCACTACCACTTCATGGCGGTAAGAAGTTTGACACCCGGGCCAGGTCCCTCGTCCCTTCTTGGAAACTGCTACCGCAATTCTAGGTGCTTATATTAAGGAATTAAGGTTTCTGAGGGTCCTTGGGGCAAAATGCGGAGAACCAGGAGGGCGTGGCGGGTAGGCACCCATGTACGCACAACCCCCTCATGGTGGTAAGAAGTTTGACACCCGGCCCAGGTCCCTCAGCCTTTCCTGGAATCCGCCAGAGCAATTCTAGGTGCTTATATTAAGGAATTAAGGCGTCTAGGGGTCCGTGGGGCAAAATGCGGGGAACCAGGAGGGCGTGGCGGGTAGGCACCCATGTACGCACAACCACCTCATGGTGGTAAGAAGTTTGACACCCGGCCCAGATCCCTCGGCCCTTCCTGGAATCCGCTAGAGCAATTCTAGGTGCTTAAATTAAGGAATTAAGGCCTCTTGGGGTCCGTGTGGCAAAATGTGGGGAACCAAGAGGGCGTAGCGGGTAGCCACCCATGTACGCACAACCACCTCATCGTGGTAAGAAGTTTGACCCCCGGCCCAGGTCCCTCGGCCCTTCTTGGAAACTGCTACAGCAATTCTAGGAGCTTATATTAAGGAATTAAGGCCTCTTGGGCTCCGTGGGGCAAAATACGGGGAACCAGCAGGGCATGGCGGGTAGCCACCCATGTACGCACAACCACCTCATCGTGGTAAGAAGTTTGACACCCGGGCCAGGTCCCTCGTCCCATCTTCGAAACTGTTACCGCAATTCTAGGTGCTTATATTATGGAATTAAGGCCTCTGGGGGTCCGTGAGGCAAGATGCGGAGAACCAGGAGGGCGTGGCGGGTAGGCACCCATGTACGCACAACCACCTCATGGTGGTAAGAAGTTTGACACTCGGCCCAGGTCCTTCGGCCTTTCGTGGAATCCGCTAGAGCATTTCTAAGTGCTTATATTAAGGAATTAAGGCAGCAGGGGGTCCGTGGGGCAAAATGCGGGGAACCAGGAGGGCGTGGCGGGTACGCACCCATGTACGCACAACCACGTCATGGTGATAAGAAGTTTGACACTCGGCTCAGGTCTTTCGGCCCTTCCTGGAATCCGCTAGAGCATTTCTAGGTGCTTATATTAAGGAATTAAGGCGCCTGGGGGTCCGTGGGGCAAAATGCGGGGATCCAGGAGGGCGTGGCGGGTAGGCACCCATGTACGCACAACCACCTCATGGTGGTAAGAAGTTTGACACCCGGCCCAGATCCCTCGGCCCTTCCTGGAATCCGCTAGAGCAATTCTAGGTGCTTAAATTAAGGAATTAAGGCCTCTTGGGGTCCGTGTGGCAAAATGTGGGGAACCAAGAGGGCGTAGCGGGTAGCCACCCATGTACGCACAACCACCTCATCGTGGTAAGAAGTTTGACCCCCGGCCCAGGTCCCTCGGCCCTTCTTGGAAACTGCTACAGCAATTCTAGGAGCTTATATTAAGGAATTAAGGCCTCTTGGGCTCCGTGGGGCAAAATACGGGGAACCAGCAGGGCATGGCGGGTAGGCACCCATGTACGCACAACCACCTCATGGTGATAAGAAGTTTGACACCCGACCCAAGTCTCTCGTCCCTTCCTGGAATCCGCTAGAGCAATTCTAGGTGCTTATATTAAGGTATTAAGACCTCTGGGAGACCGTGGGGCAAAATGCAGGGAACCAGGAGGGCGTGGCGGGTAGGCACCCATGTACGCACAACCACCTCATGGTGGTAAGAAGTTTGACACCCGGCCCAGATCCCTCGGCCCTTCCTGGAATCCGCTAGAGCAATTCTAGGTGCTTAAATTAAGGAATTAAGGCCTCTGGGGGTCCGTGTGGCAAAATGTGGGGAACCAAGAGGGCGTAGCGGGTAGCCACCCATGTACGCACAACCACCTCATCGTGGTAAGAAGTTTGACCCCCGGCCCATACCAGGTCCCTCGGCCCTTCTTGGAAACTGCTACAGCAATTCTAGGAGCTTATATTAAGGAATTAAGGCCTCTTGGGCTCCGTGGGGCAAAATACGGGGAACCAGCAGGGCATGGCGGGTAGGCACCCATGTACGCACTACCACCTCATGGTGGTAAGAAGTTTGACACCCGGCCCAGGTCCCTTGGCCCTTCTTGGAAACTGCTACAGCAATTCTAGGTGCCTATATTAAGGAATTAAGGTCTCTGAGGGTTCGTGGGGCAAAATGCAGGGAACCGGGAAGGCATGGCGGGAATGCACCCATGTACGCACAACCACCTCATGGTGATAAGAAGTTTGACACCCGACCCAAGTCTCTCGTCCCTTCCTGGAATCCGCTAGAGCAATTCTAGGTGCTTATATTAAGGAATTAAGACCTCTGGGAGACCGTTGGGCAACATGCAGGGAACCAGGAGGGCGTGGCGGGTAGGCACCCATGTACGCACAACCACCTCATGGTGGTAAGAAGTTTGACACCCGGCCCAGGTCCCTCTGCCTTTCCTGGAATCCGCCAGAGCAATTCTAGGTGCTTATATTAAGGAATTAAGGCGTCTAGGGGTCCGTGGGGCAAAATGCGGGGAACCAGGAGGGCGTGGCGGGTAGGCACCCATGTACGCACAACCACCTCATGGTGGTAAGAAGTTTGACACTCGACCCAAGTCCCTCGGCCCTTCCTGGAATCCGCTAGAGCAATTCTAGGTGCTTATATTAAGTAATTAAGGCTTCTGGGGGTCCGTGGGGCAAAATGCAGGGAACCAGGAGAGCGTGGCGGGTAGGCACCCATGTACGCACAACCCCCTCATGGTGGTAAAAAGTTTGACACCCGGCCCAGGTCCCTCGGCCCTTCCTGGAATCCGCTAGAGCAATTCTAGGAGCTTATATTAAGGAATTAAGACCTTTGGGGGTCCGTGGGGCAAAATGCGGGGAACCAGGAGGGCGTGGCGGGTAGGCAACCATGTACGCACAACCACCTCATGGTGGTAAGAAGTTTCACACCCGGCCCAGGTCCCTCGGCCCTTCCTGCAATCCGCTAGAACAATTCTAGGTGCTTATAATAAGGAATTAAGGCCTCTGGGAATCCGTGGGGCAAAATGCGGGGAACAAGGAGGGTGTGGCGGATAGACACCCATGTACGCAGACCTACCTCATGGTGGTAAGAAGTTTGACACTCGAGCCAAGTCCCTCGGCCCTTACTGGAATCCGCTAAAGCAATTCTAAGTGCTTATATTAAGGAATTAAGGCGTCTAGGGGTCCGTGGGCAAAATGCGGGGAACCAGGAGGGCGTGGCGGGTAGGCAACCATGTACGCACAACCACCTCATGGTGGTAAGAAGTTTGACACTCGACCCAAGTCCCTCGGCCCTTCCTGGAATCCGCTAGAGCAATTCTAGGTGCTTATATTAAGGAATTAAGGCTTCTGGGGGTCCGTGGGGCAAAATGCAGGGAACCAGGAGAGCGTGGCGGGTAGGCACCCATGTACGCACAACCCCCTCATGGTGGTAAAAAGTTTGACACCCGGCCCAGATCCCTCGGCCCTTCCTGGAATCCGCTAGAGCAATTCTAGGTGCTTAAATTAAGGAATTAAGGCCTCTGGGGGGTCCGTGTGGCAAAATGTGGGGAACCAAGAGGGCGTAGCGGGTAGCCACCCATGTACGCACAACCACCTCATGGTGGTAAGAAGTTTCACACCCGGCCCAGGTCCCTCGGCCCTTCCTGCAATCCGCTAGAACCATTCTAGGTGCTTATAATACGGAATTAAGGCCTCTGGGAATCCGTGGGGCAAAATGCAGGGAACCAGGAGGGCGTGGCTGATAGGCACCCATGTACGCACAACCAACTCATGGTGGTAAGAAGTTTGACACCCGCCCCAGGTCCCTCGGCCATTCCTGGAATCCGCTAGAGCAATTCTAAGTGCTTATATTAATGAATTAAGGCCTCTGGGAGTCCGTGGGGCAAAATGCAGGGAACCAGGAGGGCGTGGCGGGTAGGCACCCATGTACGCACAACCATCTCATGGTGGTAAGAAGTTTGACACCCGGCCCAGGTCCATCTGCCCTTCCTGGAATCCGCTAGAGCAATTTTAGGTGCTTATATTAAAGAATTAAGGCCTCAGGGAGTCCGTGGGGCAAAATGCAGGGAACCAGGAGAGCGTGGCGGGTAGGCACCCATGTACGCACAACCCCCTCATGGTGGTAAAAAGTTTGACACCCGGCCCAGGTCCTTCAGCCCTTCCTGGAATCCGCTAGAGCAATTCTAGGTGCTTATATTAAGGAATTAAGACCTCTGGGAGTCCGTGGGGCAAAATGCGGGGAACCAGGAGGGCGTGGCGGGTACGCACCCATGTACGCACAACCACCTCATGGTGGTAAGAAGTTTGACACTCGGCTCAGGTTTTTCGGCCCTTCCTGGAATCCGCTAGAACATTTCTAGGTGCTTATATTAAGGAATTAAGGCGCCTGGGGGTCCGTGGGGCAAAATGCGGGGAACCAGGAGGGCGTGGCGGGTAGGCACCCATGTACGCACAACCACCTCATGGTGGTAAGAAGTTTGACACCCGGCCCAGATCCCTCGGCCCTTCCTGGAATCCGCTAGAGCAATTCTAGGTGCTTAAATTAAGGAATTAAGGCCTCTGGGGGGACCGTGTGGCAAAATGTGGGGAACCAAGAGGGCGTAGCGGGTAGCCACCCATGTACGCACAACCACCTCATCGTGGTAAGAAGTTTGACCCCCGGCCCAGGTCCCTCGGCCCTTCTTGGAAACTGCTACAGCAATTCTAGGAGCTTATATTAAGGAATTAAGGCCTCTTGGGCTCCGTGGGGCACAATACGGGGAACCAGGAGGGCATGGCGAGTAGGCACCCATGTACGCACTACCACCTCATGGTGGTAAAAAGTTTGACACCGCCCAGGTCCCTCGGCCTTTCCTGGAATCCACTAGAGCAATTCTAGGTGCTTATATTAAGGAATTAAGGTTTGTGGGGGAACTTGGGGCAAAATGCAGGGAACCAGGAGGGCGTGGCGGGTAGGCACCCATGTACGCACAACCATCTCATGGTGGTAAGAAGTTTGACACCCGGCCCAGGTCCCTCTGCCCTTCCTGGAATCCGCTAGAGCAATTTTAGGTGCTTATATTAAGGAACTAAGGCTTCTGGGAGTCCGTGGGGCAAAATGCAGGGAACCAGGAGGGTGTGGCGGATAGGCACCCATGTACGCAGAACTACCTCATGGTGGTAAGAAGTTTGACATCCGGCCCAAGTCCCTCGGCCCTTCCTGGACTCCGCTAGAGCAATTCTAGGTGATTGTATTAAGGAATTTAGGCATTTGGGGGACCGTGGGGCAAAATGCGGGGAACCAGGAGGGCGTAGCGAGTAGGCACACATGTATGCACAACCACCTCATGGTGGTGAGAAGTTTAACACCCGGCCCAGGTCCCTCAGTTCTTCCTGGAATCCGCTAGAGCAATTCTATTTGCTTATATTAAGGAATTAAGCCCTCTGGAGGGCCTTGGGGCAAAATGCGGGGAACCAGGAGGGCGTGGCGGGTAGGCACCCATGTACGCACAACCACCTCTTGGTGGTAAGAAGTTTGACCCCCGGCCCAGGTCCCTTGGCCCTTCTTGGAAACTGCTACAGCAATTCTAGGTGCCTATATTAAGGAATTAAGGTCTCTGAGGGTTCGTTGGGCAAAATGCAGGGAACCGGGAAAGGCATGGCGGGAAGGCACCCATGTACGGACAACCACCTCATGGTGATAAGAAGTTTGACTCCCGACCCAAGTCTCTCGTCCCTTCCTGGAATCCGCTAGAGCAATTCTAGGTGCTTATATTAAGGAATTAAGACCTATGGGAGACCGTGGGGCAACATGCAGGGAACCAGGAGGGCGTGGCGGGTAGGCACCCATGTACGCACAACCACCTCATGGTGGTAAGAAGTTTGACACCCGGCCCAGGTCCCTCTGCCTTTCCTGGAATCCGCCAGAGCAATTCTAGGTGCTTATATTAAGGAATTAAGGCGTCTAGGGGTCCGTGGGGCAAAATGCAGGGAACCAGGAGGGTGTGGCGGATAGGCACCCAAGTACGCAGAACTACCTCATGGTGGTAAGAAGTTTGACATCCGGCCCAAGTCCCTCGGCCCTTCCTGGACTCCGCTAGAGCAATTCTAGGTGATTGTATTAAGGAATTTAGGCATTTGGGGGACCGTGGCGCAAAATGCGGGGAACCAGGAGGGCGTAGCGAGTAGGCACACATGTATGCACAACCACCTCATGGTGGTTAGAAGTTTAACACCCGGCCCAGGTCCCTCAGTTCTTCCTGGAATCCGCTAGGGCAATTCTATTTGCTTATATTAAGGAATTAAGGCCTCTGGAGGGCCTTGGGGCAAAATGCGGGGAACCAGGAGGGCGTGGCGGGTAGGCACCCATGTACGCACAACCACCTCTTGGTGGTAAGAAGTTTGACCCCCGGCCCAGGTCCCTTGGCCCTTCTTGGAAACTGCTACAGCAATTCTAGGTGCCTATATTAAGGAATTAAGGTCTCTGAGGGTTCGTTGGGCAAAATGCAGGGAACCGGGAAGGCATGGCGGGAAGGCACCCATGTACGGACAACCACCTCATGGTGATAAGAAGTTTGACACCCGACCCAAGTCTCTCGTCCCTTCCTGGAATCCGCTAGAGCAATTCTAGGTGCTTATATTAAGGAATTAAGACCTCTGGGAGACCGTGGGGCAACATGCAGGGAACCAGGAGGGCGTGGCGGGTAAGCACCCATGTACGCACAACCACCTCATGGTGGTAAGAAGTTTGACACCCGGCCCAGGTCCTTCTGCCTTTCCTGGAATCCGCCAGAGCAATTCTAGGTGCTTATATTAAGGAATTAAGGCGTCTAGGGGTCCGTGGGGCAAAATGCGGGGAACCAGGAGGGCGTGGCGGGTAGGCACCCATGTACGCACAACCACCTCATGGTGGTAAGAAGTTTGACACTCGACCCAAGTCCCTCGGCCCTTCCTTGAATCCGCTAGAGCAATTCTAGGTGCTTATATTAAGGAATTAAGGCTTCTGGGGGTCCGTGGGGCAAAATGCAGGGAACCAGGAGAGCGTGGCGGGTAGGCACCCATGTACGCACAACCCCCTCATGGTGGTAAAAAGTTTGACACCCGGCCCAGGTCCCTCGGCCCTTCCTGGAATCCGCTAGAGCAATTCTAGGTGCTTATATTAAGGAATTAAGACCTTTGGGGGTCCGTGGGGCAAAATGCGGGGAACCAGGAGGGCGTGGCGGGTAGGCAACCATGTACGCACAACCACCTCATGGTGGTAAGAAGTTTCACACCCGGCCCAGGTCCCTCGGCCCTTCCTGCAATCCGCTAGAACAATTCTAGGTGCTTATAATAAGGAATTAAGGCCTCTGGGAATCCGTGGGGCAAAATGCGGGGAACAAGGAGGGTGTGGCGGATAGACACCCATGTACGCAGAACTACCTCATGGTGGTAAGAAGTTTGACACTCGAGCCAAGTCCCTCGGCCCTTACTGGAATCCGCTAAAGCAATTCTAAGTGCTTATATTAAGGAATTAAGGCGTCTAGGGGTCCGTGGGCAAAATGCGGGGAACCAGGAGGGCGTGGCGGGTAGGCAACCATGTACGCACAACCACCTCATGGTGGTAAGAAGTTTGACACTCGACCCAAGTCCCTCGGCCCTTCCTGGAATCCGCTAGAGCAATTCTAGGTGCTTATATTAAGGAATTAAGACCTCTGGGGGACGGTGGGGCAAAATGCATGGAACCAGGAGAGCGTGGTGGGTAGGCACCCATGTACGCACAACCCCCTCATGGTGGTAAGAAGTTTGACACCCGGCCCAGGTCCCTCTGCCTTTCCTGGAATCCGCCAGAGCAATTCTAGGTGCTTATATTAAGGAATTAAGGCGTCTAGGGGTCCGTGGGGCAAAATGCGGGGAACCAGGAGGGCGTGGCGGGTAGGCACCCATGTACGCACAACCACCTCATGGTGGTAAGAAGTTTGACACTCGACCCAAGTCCCTCGGCCCTTCCTGGAATCCGCTAGAGCAATTCTAGGTGCTTATATTAAGGAATTAAGGCTTCTGGGGGACCGTGGGGCAAAATGCAGGGAACCAGGAGAGCGTGGCGGGTAGGCACCCATGTACGCACAACCCCCTCATGGTGGTAAAAAGTTTGACACCCGGCCCAGGTCCCTCGGCCCTTCCTGGAATCCGCTAGAGCAATTCTAGGTGGTTATATTAAGGAATTAAGACCTTTGGGGGTCCGTGGGGCAAAATGCGGGGAACCAGGAGGGCGTGGCGGGTAGGCAACCATGTACGCACAACCACCTCATGGTGGTAAGAAGTTTCACACCCGGCCCAGGTCCCTCGGCCCTTCCTGCAATCCGCTAGAACAATTCTAGGTGCTTATAATAAGGAATTAAGGCCTCTGGGAATCCGTGGGGCAAAATGCGGGGAACAAGGAGGGTGTGGCGGATAGACACCCATGTACGCAGAACTACCTCATGGTGGTAAGAAGTTTGACACTCGAGCCAAGTCCCTCGGCCCTTACTGGAATCCGCTAAAGCAATTCTAAGTGCTTATATTAAGGAATTAAGGCGTCTAGGGGTCCGTGGGCAAAATGCGGGGAACCAGGAGGGCGTGGCGGGTAGGCAACCATGTACGCACAACCACCTCATGGTGGTAAGAAGTTTGACACTCGACCCAAGTCCCTCGGCCCTTCCTGGAATCCGCTAGAGCAATTCTAGGTGCTTATATTAAGGAATTAAGACCTCTGGGGGACGGTGGGGCAAAATGCATGGAACCAGGAGAGCGTGGTGGGTAGGCACCCATGTACGCACAACCCCCTCATGGTGGTAAGAAGTTTGACACCCGGCCCAGGTCCCTCTGCCTTTCCTGGAATCCGCCAGAGCAATTCTAGGTGCTTATATTAAGGAATTAAGGCGTCTAGGGGTCCGTGGGGCAAAATGCGGGGAACCAGGAGGGCGTGGCGGGTAGGCACCCATGTACGCACAACCACCTCATGGTGGTAAGAAGTTTGACACTCGACCCAAGTCCCTCGGCCCTTCCTGGAATCCGCTAGAGCAATTCTAGGTGCTTATATTAAGGAATTAAGGCTTCTGGGGGTCCGTGGGGCAAAATGCAGGGAACCAGGAGAGCGTGGCGGGTAGGCACCCATGTACGCACAACCCCCTCATGGTGGTAAAAAGTTTGACACCCGGCCCAGGTCCCTCGGCCCTTCCTGGAATCCGCTAGAGCAATTCTAGGTGGTTATATTAAGGAATTAAGACCTTTGGGGGTCCGTGGGGCAAAATGCGGGGAACCAGGAGGGCGTGGCGGGTAGGCAACCATGTACGCACAACCACCTCATGGTGGTAAGAAGTTTCACACCCGGCCCAGGTCCCTCGGCCCTTCCTGCAATCCGCTAGAACAATTCTAGGTGCTTATAATAAGGAATTAAGGCCTCTGGGAATCCGTGGGGCAAAATGCGGGGAACAAGGAGGGTGTGGCGGATAGACACCCATGTACGCAGAACTACCTCATGGTGGTAAGAAGTTTGACACTCGAGCCAAGTCCCTCGGCCCTTACTGGAATCCGCTAAAGCAATTCTAAGTGCTTATATTAAGGAATTAAGGCGTCTAGGGGTCCGTGGGCAAAATGCGGGGAACCAGGAGGGCGTGGCGGGTAGGCAACCATGTACGCACAACCACCTCATGGTGGTAAGAAGTTTGACACCCGGCCTAGGTCCCTCAGCCTTTCCTGGAATCCGCCAGAGCAATTCTAGGTGCTTATATTAAGGAATTAAGGCGTCTAGGGGTCCGTGGGGCAAAATGCGGGGAACCAGGAGGGCGTGGCGGGTAGGCACCCATGTACGCAGAACCACCTTTTGGTGGTAAGAAGTTTGACCCTCGGCCCAGGTCCCTTGGCCCTTCTTGGAAACTGCTACAGCAATTCTAGGTGCCTATATTAAGGAATTAAGGTCTCTGAGGGTTCGTTGGGCAAAATGCAGGGAACCGGGAAGGCATGGCGGGAAGGCACCCATGTACGGACAACCACCTCATGGTGATAAGAAGTTTGACACCCGACCCAAGTCTCTCGTCCCTTCCTGGAATCCGCTAGAGCAATTCTAGCTGCTTATATTAAGGAATTAAGACCTCTGGGAGACCGTGGGGCAAAATGCAGGGAACCAGGAGGGCGTGGCGGGTAGGCACCCATGTACGCAGAACTACCTCATGGTGGTAAGAAGTTTGCCACCGGGCCCAGGTCCATCGGCCCTTCCTGGAATCCGCTAGAGCAATTCTAGGTGCTTATATTAAGGAATTAAGACCTCTGAGGGTCCGTGGGGCTAAATGCGGGGAACCAGGAGGGCGTGGCTGGTAGGCACTCATGTACATACAACCACCTCATGGTGGTAAGAAGTTTGACACCCGCCCCAGGTCCCTCGGCCCTTCCTGGAATCCGCTAGAGCAATTCTAAGTGCTTATATTAAGGAATTAAGACCTCTGGGGGACGGTGGGGCAAAATGCGGGGAATCAGGAGAGCGTGGCGGGTAGGCACCCATGTACGCACAACCCCCTCATGGTGGTAAGAAGTTTGACACCCGGCCCAGGTCCCTCAGCCTTTCCTGGAATCCGCCAGAGCAATTCTAGGTGCTTATATTAACGAATTAAGGCGTCTAGGGGTTCGTGGGGCAAAATGCGGGGAACCAGGAGGGCGTGGCGGGTAGGCACCCATGTACGCAGAACCACCTCTTGGTGGTAAGAAGTTTGACCCTCGGCCCAGGTCCCTTGGCCCTTCTTGGAAACTGCTACAGCAATTCTAGGTGCCTATATTAAGGAATTAAGGTCTCTGAGGGTTCGTTGGGCAAAATGCAGGGAACCGGGAAGGCATGGCGGGAAGGCACCCATGTACGGACAACCACCTCATGGTGATAAGAAGTTTGACACCCGACCCAAGTCTCTCGTCCCTTCCTGGAATCCGCTAGAGCAATTCTAGGTGCTTTTATTAAGGAATTAAGACATCTGGGACACCGTGGGGCAAAATGCAGGGAACCAGGAGGGCGTGGCGGGTAGGCACCCATGTACGCACAACCACCTCATGGTGGTAAGAAGTTTGACACCCGGCCCAGGTCTCTCGGCCCTTCTTGGAAACTGCTACAGCAATTCTATGAGCTTATATTAAGGAATTAAGGCCTCTTGGGGTCCGTGGGGCAAAATACGGGGAACCAGGAGGGCGTTGCGGGTAGGCACTCATGTACGCACTACCACTTCATGGCGGTAAGAAGTTTGACACCCGGGCCAGGTCCCTCGTCCCTTCTTGGAAACTGCTACCGCAATTCTAGGTGCTTATATTAAGGAATTAAGGTTTCTGAGGGTCCTTGGGGCAAAATGCGGAGAACCAGGAGGGCGTGGCGGGTAGGCACCCATGTACGCACAACCCCCTCATGGTGGTAAGAAGTTTGACACCCGGCCCAGGTCCCTCAGCCTTTCCTGGAATCCGCCAGAGCAATTCTAGGTGCTTATATTAAGGAATTAAGGCGTCTAGGGGTCCGTGGGGCAAAATGCGGGGAACCAGGAGGGCGTGGCGGGTAGGCACCCATGTACGCAGAACCAACTCTTGGTGGTAAGAAGTTTGACCCCCGGTCCAGGTCCCTTGGCCCTTCTTGGAAACTGCTACAGCAATTCTAGGTGCCTATATTAAGGAATTAAGGTCTCTGAGGGTTCGTTGGGCAAAATGCAGGGAACCGGGAAGGCATGGCGGGAAGGCACCCATGTACGGACAACCACCTCATGGTGATAAGAAGTTTGACACCCGACCCAAGTCTCTCGTCCCTTCCTGGAATCCGCTAGAGCAATTCTAGGTGCTTATATTAAGGAATTAAGACCTCTGGGAGACCGTGGGGCAAAATGCAGGGAACCAGGAGGGCGTGGCGGGTAGGCACCCATGTACGCACAACCACCTCATGGTGGTAAGAAGTTTGACACCCGGCCCAGGTCTCTCGGCCCTTCTTGGAAACTGCTACAGCAATTCTATGAGCATATATTAAGGAATTAAGGCCTCTTGGGGTCCGTGGGGCAAAATACGGGGAACCAGGAGGGCGTTGCGGGTAGGCACCCATGTACGCACTACCACTTCATGGCGGTAAGAAGTTTGACACCCGGGCCAGGTCCCTCGTCCCTTCTTGGAAACTGCTACCGCAATTCTAGGTGCTTATATTAAGGAATTAAGGTTTCTGAGGGTCCTTGGGGCAAAATGCGGAGAACCAGGAGGGCGTGGCGGGCAGGCACCCATGTACGCACAACCACCTCACGGTGGTAAGAAGTTTGACACCCGGCCCAGGTCTCTCGGCCCTTCTTGGAAACTGCTACAGTAATTCTATGAGCTTATATTTAGGAATTAAGGCCTCTTGGGGTCCGTGGGGTAAAATACGGGGAACCAGCAGGGCGTGGCGGGTAGGCACCCATGTACGCACTACCACCTCATGGTGGTAAGAAGTTTGACACCCGGGCCAGGTCCCTCGTCCCTTCTTGGAAACTGCTACCGCAATTCTAGGTGCTTATATTAAGGAATTAAGACCTCTGGGAGACCGTAGGGCAAAATGCGGGGTACCAGGAGGGCGTGGCGGGTAGGCACCCATTATCGCACAACCACCTCATGGTGGTAAGAAATTTGAAATCCGACCCAGGTCCTTCGTCCCTTCCTGCAATCCGCTAGAGCAATTCTAGGTGCTTATAAGAAGGAATTAAGAACTCTGGGGTCCGTGGGGCAAAATGCAGGGAACCAGGAGGGCGTGGCGGGTAGGCACCCATGTACGCACAACCATCTCATGGTGGTAAGAAGTTTGACACCCGGCCCAGGTCCCTCTGCCCTTCCTGGAATCCGCTAGAGCAATTTTAGGTGCTTATATTAAGGAATTAAGGCTTCTGGGAGACCGTGGGGCAAAATGCAGGGAACCAGGAGGGTGTGGCGGATAGGCACCCATGTACGCAGAACTACCTCATGGTGGTAAGAAGTTTGACATCCGGCCCAAGTCCCTCGGCCCTTCCTGGACTCCGCTAGAGCAATTCTAGGTGATTGTATTAAGGAATTTAGGCATTTGGGGGACCGTGGGGCAAAATGCGGGGAACCAGGAGGGCGTAGCGAGTAGGCACACATGTATGCACAACCACCTCATGGTGGTGAGAAGTTTAACACCCGGCCCAGGTCCCTCAGCTCTTCCTGGAATCCGCTAGAGCAATTCTATTTGCTCATATTAAGGAATTATGGCCTCTGGAGGGCCTTGGGGCAAAATGCGTGGAATCAGGTGGGCATGGCGGATAGGCGACCATGTACGCACAACCGCCACATGGTGGTAAGAAGTTTGACACCCGGCCCAGATTCCTCGGCCCTTCCTGGAATCCGCTAGAGCAATTCTAGGTGCTAATATTATGGAATTAAGGCTCTGGGGGACCGTGAGGCAAGATGCGGAGAACCAGGAGGGCGTGGCGGGTAGGCACCCATGTACGCACAACCACCTCATGGTGGTAAGAAGTTTGACACTCGGCCCAGGTCCTTCGGCCGTTCGTGGAATCCGCTAGAGCATTTCTAAGTGCTTATATTAAGGAATTAAGGCCGCTGGGGGACCGTGGGGCAAAATGCGGGGAACCAGGAGGGCGTGGCGGGTAGGCACCCATGTACGCACAACCACCTCATGATGGTAAGAAGTTTGACACCCGGCCCAGGTCCCTCGGCCCTTCCTGGAGACTGCTAGAGCAATTCTAGGTGCTTATATTAAAGAATTAACGTCTCTGATGGCCCGTGGGGCAAAATGCGGGGAACCAGGAGGGCATGGCGGGTAGGCACCCATGTACGCACAACCACCTCATGGTGGTAAGAAGTTTGACACTCGGCCCAGGTCCTTCGGCCCTTCCTGGAATCCGCTAGAGCATTTCTAGTTGCTTATATTAAGGAATTAAGGCGCCTGGGGGTCCGTGCGGCAAAATGCGGGGAACCAGCAGGGCGTGGCGGGTAGGCACCCATGTACGCAGAACTACCTCATGGTGGTAAGAAGTTTGACATCCGGCCCAAGTCCCTCGGCCCTTCCTGGACTCCGCTAGAGCAATTCTAGGTGATTGTATTAAGGAATTTAGGCATTTGGGGGACCGTGGGGCAAAATGCGGGGAACCAGGAGGGCGTGGCAGGTAGGCACCCATGTGCACACAACCACCTCATGGTGGTAAGAAGTTTGACAACCGACCCAGGTCCCTCGGCCCTTCCTGGTATCCGCTAGAGCAATTCTAGGTGCTTATTTTAAGGAATTAAGCCCTCTGGGAGTCCGTGGGGCAAAATGCGGGGAACCAGGAGGGCGTGGTGGATAGACACCCATGTACGCAGAACTACCTCATGTTGGTAAGAAGTTTGAAACCCGGCCCAGGTCTTTCGGCCCTTCCTGGAATCCGCTAGAGCAATTCTAGGTGCTTATATTAAGGAATTAAGGCCTCTGGGAGTCCGTGTGGCAAAATGTGGGGAACCAGGAGGGCGTAGCGAGTAGGCACACATGTATGCACAACCACCTCATGGTGGTGAGAAGTTTAACACCCGGCCCAGGTCCCTCAGCTCTTCCTGGAATCCGCTAGAGCAATTCTATTTGCTTATATTAAGGAATTAAGGCCTCTGGAGGGCCTTGGGGCAAAATGCGTGGAATCAGGTGGGCATGGCGGATAGGCACCCATGTATGCACAACCACCTTAGGTGGTAAGAAGTTTGATACCCGGCCCTGGCCCCTCAGCCTTTCCTGGAAACTGCTACAGCAATTCTAGGTGCTTATATTAAGGAATTAAGGCCTCTGGGGGTCCGTGGGGCAAAATGCGGGGAACCAGGAGGGCGTGGCAGGTAGGCACCCATGTGCACACAACCACCTCATGGTGGTAAGATGTTTGACAACCGACCCAGGTCCCTCGGCCCTTCCTGGTATCCGCTAGAGCAATTCTAGGTGCTTATTTTAAGGAATTAAGCCCTCTGGGAGTCCGTGGGGCAAAATGCGGGGAACCAGGAGGGCGTGGTGGATAGACACCCATGTACGCAGAACTACCTCATGTTGGTAAGAAGTTTGAAACCCGGCCCAGGTCTTTCGGCCCTTCCTGGAATCCGCTAGAGCAATTCTAGGTGCTTATAATAAGGAATTAAGGCCTCTGGGGGTCCGTGTGGCAAAATGTGGGGAACCAGGAGGGCGTAGCGGGTAGCCGCCCATGTACGCACAACCACCTCATGGTGGTAAGAAGTTTGAGACCGGGCCCAGGTCCCTCCGCCCTTCTTGGGAACTGCTACAGCAATTCTAGGAGCTTATATTAAGGAATTAAGGCCTCTTGGGCTCCGTGGGGCAAAATACGGGGAACCAGGAGGGCATGGCGGGTAGGCACCCATGTACGCACTACCACCTCATGGCGGTAATAAGTTTGACACCCGGGCCAGGTTCCTCGGCCCTTCTTGGAAACTGCTACAGCAATTCTAGGTGCCTTTATTAAGGAATTAAGGTCTCTGACGGTCCGTGGGGCAAAATGCAGGGAACCAGGAAGGCATGGCGGGTAGGTACCCATGTACGCAGAACTACCTCATGGTGGTAAAAAGTTTGTCACCCGGCCCAGGTCCCTCGGCCCTTCTTGGAAACTGCTACAGCAATTCTAGGTGCCTATATTAAGGAATTAAGGTCTCTGAGGGTTCGTGGGGCAAAATGTAGGGAACCGGGAAGGCATGGCGGGAAGGCACCCATTTTCGCACAACCACCTCATGGTGATAAGAAGTTTGACACCCGACCCAAGTCTCTCGTCCCTTCCTGGAATCCGCTAGAGCAATTCTGGGTGCTTATATTAAGGAAATAAGACCTCTGGGAGACCTTGGGGCAAAATGCAGGGAACCAGGAGAGCGTGGCGGGTAGGCACTTATGTACGCACAACCACCTCATGGTGGTAAGAAGTTTGACACCCGGCCTAGGTCTCTCGGCCCTTCTTGGAAACAGCTACAGCAATTCTATGAGCTTATATTAAGGAATTAAGGCCTCTTGTGGTCCGTGGGGCAAAATACGGGGAACCAGGTGGGCGTGGCGGGTAGACAACCATGTACGCACTACCACCTCATGGTGGTAAGAAGTTTGACACCCGGGCCAGGTCCCTCGTCCCATCTTCGAAACTGTTACCGCAATTCTAGGTGCTTATATTATGGAATTAAGGCCTCTGGGGGTCCGTGAGGCAAGATGCGGAGAACCAGGAGGGCGTGGCGGGTAGGCACCCATGTACGCACAACCACCTCATGGTGGTAAGAAGTTTGACACCCGACCCAAGTCTCTCGTCCCTTCCTGGAATCCGCTAGAGCAATTCTGGGTGCTTATATTAAGGAAATAAGACCTCTGGGAGACCTTGGGGCAAAATGCAGGGAACCAGGAGAGCGTGGCGGGTAGGCACTTATGTACGCACAACCACCTCATGGTGGTAAGAAGTTTGACACCCGGCCTAGGTCTCTCGGCCCTTCTTGGAAACAGCTACAGCAATTCTATGAGCTTATATTAAGGAATTAAGGCCTCTTGTGGTCCGTGGGGCAAAATACGGGGAACCAGGTGGGCGTGGCGGGTAGACAACCATGTACGCACAACCACCTCATCGTGGTAAGAAGTTTGACCCCCGGCCCAGGTCCCTCGGCCCTTCTTGGAAACTGCTACAGCAATTCTAGGTGCTTATATTAAGGAATTAAGGCGTCTAGGGGTCCGTGGGGCAAAATGCAGGGAACCAGGAGGGTGTGGCGGATAGGCACCCAAGTACGCAGAACTACCTCATGGTGGTAAGAAGTTTGACATCCGGCCCAAGTCCCTCGGCCCTTCCTGGACTCCGCTAGAGCAATTCTAGGTGATTGTATTAAGGAATTTAGGCATTTGGGGGACCGTGGGGCAAAATGCGGGGAACCAGGAGGGCGTAGCGAGTAGGCACACATGTATGCACAACCACCTCATGGTGGTTAGAAGTTTAACACCCGGCCCAGGTCCCTCAGTTCTTCCTGGAATCCGCTAGGGCAATTCTATTTGCTTATATTAAGGAATTAAGGCCTCTGGAGGGCCTTGGGGCAAAATGCGGGGAACCAGGAGGGCGTGGCGGGTAGGCACCCATGTACGCACAACCACCTCTTGGTGGTAAGAAGTTTGACCCCCGGCCCAGGTCCCTTGGCCCTTCTTGGAAACTGCTACAGCAATTCTAGGTGCCTATATTAAGGAATTAAGGTCTCTGAGGGTTCGTTGGGCAAAATGCAGGGAACCGGGAAGGCATGGCGGGAAGGCACCCATGTACGGACAACCACCTCATGGTGATAAGAAGTTTGACACCCGACCCAAGTCTCTCGTCCCTTCCTGGAATCCGCTAGAGCAATTCTAGGTGCTTATATTAAGGAATTAAGACCTCTGGGAGACCGTGGGGCAACATGCAGGGAACCAGGAGGGCGTGGCGGGTAAGCACCCATGTACGCACAACCACCTCATGGTGGTAAGAAGTTTGACACCCGGCCCAGGTCCTTCTGCCTTTCCTGGAATCCGCCAGAGCAATTCTAGGTGCTTATATTAAGGAATTAAGGCGTCTAGGGGTCCGTGGGGCAAAATGCGGGGAACCAGGAGGGCGTGGCGGGTAGGCACCCATGTACGCACAACCACCTCATGGTGGTAAGAAGTTTGACACTCGACCCAAGTCCCTCGGCCCTTCCTTGAATCCGCTAGAGCAATTCTAGGTGCTTATATTAAGGAATTAAGGCTTCTGGGGGTCCGTGGGGCAAAATGCAGGGAACCAGGAGAGCGTGGCGGGTAGGCACCCATGTACGCACAACCCCCTCATGGTGGTAAAAAGTTTGACACCCGGCCCAGGTCCCTCGGCCCTTCCTGGAATCCGCTAGAGCAATTCTAGGTGCTTATATTAAGGAATTAAGACCTTTGGGGGTCCGTGGGGCAAAATGCGGGGAACCAGGAGGGCGTGGCGGGTAGGCAACCATGTACGCACAACCACCTCATGGTGGTAAGAAGTTTCACACCCGGCCCAGGTCCCTCGGCCCTTCCTGCAATCCGCTAGAACAATTCTAGGTGCTTATAATAAGGAATTAAGGCCTCTGGGAATCCGTGGGGCAAAATGCGGGGAACAAGGAGGGTGTGGCGGATAGACACCCATGTACGCAGAACTACCTCATGGTGGTAAGAAGTTTGACACTCGAGCCAAGTCCCTCGGCCCTTACTGGAATCCGCTAAAGCAATTCTAAGTGCTTATATTAAGGAATTAAGGCGTCTAGGGGTCCGTGGGCAAAATGCGGGGAACCAGGAGGGCGTGGCGGGTAGGCAACCATGTACGCACAACCACCTCATGGTGGTAAGAAGTTTGACACTCGACCCAAGTCCCTCGGCCCTTCCTGGAATCCGCTAGAGCAATTCTAGGTGCTTATATTAAGGAATTAAGACCTCTGGGGGACGGTGGGGCAAAATGCATGGAACCAGGAGAGCGTGGTGGGTAGGCACCCATGTACGCACAACCCCCTCATGGTGGTAAGAAGTTTGACACCCGGCCCAGGTCCCTCTGCCTTTCCTGGAATCCGCCAGAGCAATTCTAGGTGCTTATATTAAGGAATTAAGGCGTCTAGGGGTCCGTGGGGCAAAATGCGGGGAACCAGGAGGGCGTGGCGGGTAGGCACCCATGTACGCACTACCACCTCATGGTGGTAAGAAGTTTGACACCCGGCCCAGGTCCCTTGGCCCTTCTTGGAAACTGCTACAGCAATTCTAGGTGCCTATATTAAGGAATTAAGGTCTCTGAGGGTTCGTGGGGCAAAATGCAGGGAACCGGGAAGGCATGGCGGGAATGCACCCATGTACGCACAACCACCTCATGGTGATAAGAAGTTTGACACCCGACCCAAGTCTCTCGTCCCTTCCTGGAATCCGCTAGAGCAATTCTAGGTGCTTATATTAAGGAATTAAGACCTCTGGGAGACCGTTGGGCAACATGCAGGGAACCAGGAGGGCGTGGCGGGTAGGCACCCATGTACGCACAACCACCTCATGGTGGTAAGAAGTTTGACACCCGGCCCAGGTCCCTCTGCCTTTCCTGGAATCCGCCAGAGCAATTCTAGGTGCTTATATTAAGGAATTAAGGCGTCTAGGGGTCCGTGGGGCAAAATGCGGGGAACCAGGAGGGCGTGGCGGGTAGGCACCCATGTACGCACAACCACCTCATGGTGGTAAGAAGTTTGACACTCGACCCAAGTCCCTCGGCCCTTCCTGGAATCCGCTAGAGCAATTCTAGGTGCTTATATTAAGTAATTAAGGCTTCTGGGGGTCCGTGGGGCAAAATGCGGGGAACCAGGAGGGCGTGGCGGGTAGGCAACCATGTACGCACAACCACCTCATGGTGGTAAGAAGTTTCACACCCGGCCCAGGTCCCTCGGCCCTTCCTGCAATCCGCTCGAACAATTCTAGGTGCTTATAATAAGGAATTAAGGCCTCTGGGAATCCGTGGGGCAAAATGCGGGGAACAAGGAGGGTGTGGCGGATAGACATCCATGTACGCAGACCTACCTCATGGTGGTAAGAAGTTTGACACTCGAGCCAAGTCCCTCGGCCCTTACTGGAATCCGCTAAAGCAATTCTAAGTGCTTATATTAAGGAATTAAGGCGTCTAGGGGTCCGTGGGCAAAATGCGGGGAACCAGGAGGGCGTGGCGGGTAGGCAACCATGTACGCACAACCACCTCATGGTGGTAAGAAGTTTGACACTCGACCCAAGTCCCTCGGCCCTTCCTGGAATCCGCTAGAGCAATTCTAGGTGCTTATATTAAGGAATTAAGGCTTCTGGGGGTCCGTGGGGCAAAATGCAGGGAACCAGGAGAGCGTGGCGGGTAGGCACCCATGTACGCACAACCCCCTCATGGTGGTAAAAAGTTTGACACCCGGCCCAGATCCCTCGGCCCTTCCTGGAATCCGCTAGAGCAATTCTAGGTGCTTAAATTAAGGAATTAAGGCCTCTGGGGGGTCCGTGTGGCAAAATGTGGGGAACCAAGAGGGCGTAGCGGGTAGCCACCCATGTACGCACAACCACCTCATGGTGGTAAGAAGTTTCACACCCGGCCCAGGTCCCTCGGCCCTTCCTGCAATCCGCTAGAACCATTCTAGGTGCTTATAATACGGAATTAAGGCCTCTGGGAATCCGTGGGGCAAAATGCAGGGAACCAGGAGGGCGTGGCTGATAGGCACCCATGTACGCACAACCAACTCATGGTGGTAAGAAGTTTGACACCCGCCCCAGGTCCCTCGGCCATTCCTGGAATCCGCTAGAGCAATTCTAAGTGCTTATATTAATGAATTAAGGCCTCTGGGAGTCCGTGGGGCAAAATGCAGGGAACCAGGAGGGCGTGGCGGGTAGGCACCCATGTACGCACAACCATCTCATGGTGGTAAGAAGTTTGACACCCGGCCCAGGTCCCTCTGCCCTTCCTGGAATCCGCTAGAGCAATTTTAGGTGCTTATATTAAAGAATTAAGGCCTCAGGGAGTCCGTGGGGCAAAATGCAGGGAACCAGGAGAGCGTGGCGGGTAGGCACCCATGTACGCACAACCCCCTCATGGTGGTAAAAAGTTTGACACCCGGCCCAGGTCCCTCAGCCCTTCCTGGAATCCGCTAGAGCAATTCTAGGTGCTTATATTAAGGAATTAAGACCTCTGGGAGTCCGTGGGGCAAAATGCGGGGAACCAGGAGGGCGTGGCGGGTACGCACCCATGTACGCACAACCACCTCATGGTGGTAAGAAGTTTGACACTCGGCTCAGGTCTTTCGGCCCTTCCTGGAATCCGCTAGAACATTTCTAGGTGCTTATATTAAGGAATTAAGGCGCCTGGGGGTCCGTGGGGCAAAATGCGGGGAACCAGGAGGGCGTGGCGGGTAGGCACCCATGTACGCACAACCACCTCATGGTGGTAAGAAGTTTGACACCCGGCCCAGATCCCTCGGCCCTTCCTGGAATCCGCTAGAGCAATTCTAGGTGCTTAAATTAAGGAATTAAGGCCTCTGGGGGGACCGTGTGGCAAAATGTGGGGAACCAAGAGGGCGTAGCGGGTAGCCACCCATGTACGCACAACCACCTCATCGTGGTAAGAAGTTTGACCCCCGGCCCAGGTCCCTCGGCCCTTCTTGGAAACTGCTACAGCAATTCTAGGAGCTTATATTAAGGAATTAAGGCCTCTTGGGCTCCGTGGGGCACAATACGGGGAACCAGGAGGGCATGGCGAGTAGGCACCCATGTACGCACTACCACCTCATGGTGGTAAAAAGTTTGACACCGCCCAGGTCCCTCGGCCTTTCCTGGAATCCACTAGAGCAATTCTAGGTGCTTATATTAAGGAATTAAGGTTTGTGGGGGAACTTGGGGCAAAATGCAGGGAACCAGGAGGGCGTGGCGGGTAGGCACCCATGTACGCACAACCATCTCATGGTGGTAAGAAGTTTGACACCCGGCCCAGGTCCCTCTGCCCTTCCTGGAATCCGCTAGAGCAATTTTAGGTGCTTATATTAAGGAATTAAGGCTTCTGGGAGTCCGTGGGGCAAAATGCAGGGAACCAGGAGGGTGTGGCGGATAGGCACCCATGTACGCAGAACTACCTCATGGTGGTAAGAAGTTTGACATCCGGCCCAAGTCCCTCGGCCCTTCCTGGACTCCGCTAGAGCAATTCTAGGTGATTGTATTAAGGAATTAAGGCCTCTGGGGGGACCGTGTGGCAAAATGTGGGGAACCAAGAGGGCGTAGCGGGTAGCCACCCATGTACGCACAACCACCTCATCGTGGTAAGAAGTTTGACCCCCGGCCCAGGTCCCTCGGCCCTTCTTGGAAACTGCTACAGCAATTCTAGGAGCTTATATTAAGGAATTAAGGCCTCTTGGGCTCCGTGGGGCACAATACGGGGAACCAGGAGGGCATGGCGAGTAGGCACCCATGTACGCACTACCACCTCATGGTGGTAAAAAGTTTGACACCGCCCAGGTCCCTCGGCCTTTCCTGGAATCCACTAGAGCAATTCTAGGTGCTTATATTAAGGAATTAAGGTTTGTGGGGGAACTTGGGGCAAAATGCAGGGAACCAGGAGGGCGTGGCGGGTAGGCACCCATGTACGCACAACCATCTCATGGTGGTAAGAAGTTTGACACCCGGCCCAGGTCCCTCTGCCCTTCCTGGAATCCGCTAGAGCAATTTTAGGTGCTTATATTAAGGAATTAAGGCTTCTGGGAGTCCGTGGGGCAAAATGCAGGGAACCAGGAGGGTGTGGCGGATAGGCACCCATGTACGCAGAACTACCTCATGGTGGTAAGAAGTTTGACATCCGGCCCAAGTCCCTCGGCCCTTCCTGGACTCCGCTAGAGCAATTCTAGGTGATTGTATTAAGGAATTTAGGCATTTGGGGGACCGTGGGGCAAAATGCGGGGAACCAGGAGGGCGTAGCGAGTAGGCACACATGTATGAACAACCACCTCATGGTGGTGAGAAGTTTAACACCCGGCCCAGGTCCCTCAGTTCTTCCTGGAATCCGCTAGAGCAATTCTATTTGCTTATATTAAGGAATTAAGCCCTCTGGAGGGCCTTGGGGCAAAATGCGGGGAACCAGGAGGGCGTGGCGGGTAGGCACCCATGTACGCACAACCACCTCTTGGTGGTAAGAAGTTTGACCCCCGGCCCAGGTCCCTTGGCCCTTCTTGGAAACTGCTACAGCAATTCTAGGTGCCTATATTAAGGAATTAAGGTCTCTGAGGGTTCGTTGGGCAAAATGCAGGGAACCGGGAAAGGCATGGCGGGAAGGCACCCATGTACGGACAACCACCTCATGGTGATAAGAAGTTTGACTCCCGACCCAAGTCTCTCGTCCCTTCCTGGAATCCGCTAGAGCAATTCTAGGTGCTTATATTAAGGAATTAAGACCTATGGGAGACCGTGGGGCAACATGCAGGGAACCAGGAGGGCGTGGCGGGTAGGCACCCATGTACGCACAACCACCTCATGGTGGTAAGAAGTTTGACACCCGGCCCAGGTCCCTCTGCCTTTCCTGGAATCCGCCAGAGCAATTCTAGGTGCTTATATTAAGGAATTAAGGCGTCTAGGGGTCCGTGGGGCAAAATGCAGGGAACCAGGAGGGTGTGGCGGATAGGCACCCAAGTACGCAGAACTACCTCATGGTGGTAAGAAGTTTGACATCCGGCCCAAGTCCCTCGGCCCTTCCTGGACTCCGCTAGAGCAATTCTAGGTGATTGTATTAAGGAATTTAGGCATTTGGGGGACCGTGGGGCAAAATGCGGGGAACCAGGAGGGCGTAGCGAGTAGGCACACATGTATGCACAACCACCTCATGGTGGTTAGAAGTTTAACACCCGGCCCAGGTCCCTCAGTTCTTCCTGGAATCCGCTAGGGCAATTCTATTTGCTTATATTAAGGAATTAAGGCCTCTGGAGGGCCTTGGGGCAAAATGCGGGGAACCAGGAGGGCGTGGCGGGTAGGCACCCATGTACGCACAACCACCTCTTGGTGGTAAGAAGTTTGACCCCCGGCCCAGGTCCCTTGGCCCTTCTTGGAAACTGCTACAGCAATTCTAGGTGCCTATATTAAGGAATTAAGGTCTCTGAGGGTTCGTTGGGCAAAATGCAGGGAACCGGGAAGGCATGGCGGGAAGGCACCCATGTACGGACAACCACCTCATGGTGATAAGAAGTTTGACACCCGACCCAAGTCTCTCGTCCCTTCCTGGAATCCGCTAGAGCAATTCTAGGTGCTTATATTAAGGAATTAAGACCTCTGGGAGACCGTGGGGCAACATGCAGGGAACCAGGAGGGCGTGGCGGGTAAGCACCCATGTACGCACAACCACCTCATGGTGGTAAGAAGTTTGACACCCGGCCCAGGTCCTTCTGCCTTTCCTGGAATCCGCCAGAGCAATTCTAGGTGCTTATATTAAGGAATTAAGGCGTCTAGGGGTCCGTGGGGCAAAATGCGGGGAACCAGGAGGGCGTGGCGGGTAGGCACCCATGTACGCACAACCACCTCATGGTGGTAAGAAGTTTCACACCCGGCCCAGGTCCCTCGGCCCTTCCTGCAATCCGCTAGAACAATTCTAGGTGCTTATAATAAGGAATTAAGGCCTCTGGGAATCCGTGGGGCAAAATGCGGGGAACAAGGAGGGTGTGGCGGATAGACACCCATGTACGCAGAACTACCTCATGGTGGTAAGAAGTTTGACACTCGAGCCAAGTCCCTCGGCCCTTACTGGAATCCGCTAAAGCAATTCTAAGTGCTTATATTAAGGAATTAAGGCGTCTAGGGGTCCGTGGGCAAAATGCGGGGAACCAGGAGGGCGTGGCGGGTAGGCAACCATGTACGCACAACCACCTCATGGTGGTAAGAAGTTTGACACTCGACCCAAGTCCCTCGGCCCTTCCTGGAATCCGCTAGAGCAATTCTAGGTGCTTATATTAAGGAATTAAGACCTCTGGGGGACGGTGGGGAAAAATGCATGGAACCAGGAGAGCGTGGTGGGTAGGCACCCATGTACGCACAACCCCCTCATGGTGGTAAGAAGTTTGACACCCGGCCCAGGTCCCTCTGCCTTTCCTGGAATCCGCCAGAGCAATTCTAGGTGCTTATATTAAGGAATTAAGGCGTCTAGGGGTCCGTGGGGCAAAATGCGGGGAACCAGGAGGGCGTGGCGGGTAGGCACCCATGTACGCACAACCACCTCATGGTGGTAAGAAGTTTGACACTCGACCCAAGTCCCTCGGCCCTTCCTGGAATCCGCTAGAGCAATTCTAGGTGCTTATATTAAGGAATTAAGGCTTCTGGGGGTCCGTGGGGCAAAATGCAGGGAACCAGGAGAGCGTGGCGGGTAGGCACCCATGTACGCACAACCCCCTCATGGTGGTAAAAAATTTGACACCCGGCCCAGGTCCCTCGGCCCTTCCTGGAATCCGCTAGAGCAATTCTAGGTGGTTATATTAAGGAATTAAGACCTTTGGGGGTCCGTGGGGCAAAATGCGGGGAACCAGGAGGGCGTGGCGGGTAGGCAACCATGTACGCACAACCACCTCATGGTGGTAAGAAGTTTCACACCCGGCCCAGGTCCCTCGGCCCTTCCTGCAATCCGCTAGAACAATTCTAGGTGCTTATAATAAGGAATTAAGGCCTCTGGGAATCCGTGGGGCAAAATGCGGGGAACAAGGAGGGTGTGGCGGATAGACACCCATGTACGCAGAACTACCTCATGGTGGTAAGAAGTTTGACACTCGAGCCAAGTCCCTCGGCCCTTACTGGAATCCGCTAAAGCAATTCTAAGTGCTTATATTAAGGAATTAAGGCGTCTAGGGGTCCGTGGGCAAAATGCGGGGAACCAGGAGGGCGTGGCGGGTAGGCAACCATGTACGCACAACCACCTCATGGTGGTAAGAAGTTTGACACCCGGCCTAGGTCCCTCAGCCTTTCCTGGAATCCGCCAGAGCAATTCTAGGTGCTTATATTAAGGAATTAAGGCGTCTAGGGGTCCGTGGGGCAAAATGCGGGGAACCAGGAGGGCGTGGCGGGTAGGCACCCATGTACGCAGAACCACCTCTTGGTGGTAAGAAGTTTGACCCTCGGCCCAGGTCCCTTGGCCCTTCTTGGAAACTGCTACAGCAATTCTAGGTGCCTATATTAAGGAATTAAGGTCTCTGAGGGTTCGTTGGGCAAAATGCAGGGAACCGGGAAGGCATGGCGGGAAGGCACCCATGTACGGACAACCACCTCATGGTGATAAGAAGTTTGACACCCGACCCAAGTCTCTCGTCCCTTCCTGGAATCCGCTAGAGCAATTCTAGCTGCTTATATTAAGGAATTAAGACCTCTGGGAGACCGTGGGGCAAAATGCAGGGAACCAGGAGGGCGTGGCGGGTAGGCACCCATGTACGCAGAACTACCTCATGGTGGTAAGAAGTTTGCCACCGGGCCCAGGTCCATCGGCCCTTCCTGGAATCCGCTAGAGCAATTCTAGGTGCTTATATTAAGGAATTAAGACCTCTGAGGGTCCGTGGGGCTAAATGCGGGGAACCAGGAGGGCGTGGCTGGTAGGCACTCATGTACATACAACCACCTCATGGTGGTAAGAAGTTTGACACCCGCCCCAGGTCCCTCGGCCCTTCCTGGAATCCGCTAGAGCAATTCTAAGTGCTTATATTAAGGAATTAAGACCTCTGGGGGACGGTGGGGCAAAATGCGGGGAATCAGGAGAGCGTGGCGGGTAGGCACCCATGTACGCACAACCCCCTCATGGTGGTAAGAAGTTTGACACCCGGCCCAGGTCCCTCAGCCTTTCCTGGAATCCGCCAGAGCAATTCTAGGTGCTTATATTAACGAATTAAGGCGTCTAGGGGTTCGTGGGGCAAAATGCGGGGAACCAGGAGGGCGTGGCGGGTAGGCACCCATGTACGCAGAACCACCTCTTGGTGGTAAGAAGTTTGACCCTCGGCCCAGGTCCCTTGGCCCTTCTTGGAAACTGCTACAGCAATTCTAGGTGCCTATATTAAGGAATTAAGGTCTCTGAGGGTTCGTTGGGCAAAATGCAGGGAACCGGGAAGGCATGGCGGGAAGGCACCCATGTACGGACAACCACCTCATGGTGATAAGAAGTTTGACACCCGACCCAAGTCTCTCGTCCCTTCCTGGAATCCGCTAGAGCAATTCTAGGTGCTTTTATTAAGGAATTAAGACATCTGGGACACCGTGGGGCAAAATGCAGGGAACCAGGAGGGCGTGGCGGGTAGGCACCCATGTACGCACAACCACCTCATGGTGGTAAGAAGTTTGACACCCGGCCCAGGTCTCTCGGCCCTTCTTGGAAACTGCTACAGCAATTCTATGAGCTTATATTAAGGAATTAAGGCCTCTTGGGGTCCGTGGGGCAAAATACGGGGAACCAGGAGGGCGTTGCGGGTAGGCACTCATGTACGCACTACCACTTCATGGCGGTAAGAAGTTTGACACCCGGGCCAGGTCCCTCGTCCCTTCTTGGAAACTGCTACCGCAATTCTAGGTGCTTATATTAAGGAATTAAGGTTTCTGAGGGTCCTTGGGGCAAAATGCGGAGAACCAGGAGGGCGTGGCGGGTAGGCACCCATGTACGCACAACCCCCTCATGGTGGTAAGAAGTTTGACACCCGGCCCAGGTCCCTCAGCCTTTCCTGGAATCTGCCAGAGCAATTCTAGGTGCTTATATTAAGGAATTAAGGCGTCTAGGGGTCCGTGGGGCAAAATGCGGGGAACCAGGAGGGCGTGGCGGGTAGGCACCCATGTACGCAGAACCAACTCTTGGTGGTAAGAAGTTTGACCCCCGGTCCAGGTCCCTTGGCCCTTCTTGGAAACTGCTACAGCAATTCTAGGTGCCTATATTAAGGAATTAAGGTCTCTGAGGGTTCGTTGGGCAAAATGCAGGGAACCGGGAAGGCATGGCGGGAAGGCACCCATGTACGGACAACCACCTCATGGTGATAAGAAGTTTGACACCCGACCCAAGTCTCTCGTCCCTTCCTGGAATCCGCTAGAGCAATTCTAGGTGCTTATATTAAGGAATTAAGACCTCTGGGAGACCGTGGGGCAAAATGCAGGGAACCAGGAGGGCGTGGCGGGTAGGCACCCATGTACGCACAACCACCTCATGGTGGTAAGAAGTTTGACACCCGGCCCAGGTCTCTCGGCCCTTCTTGGAAACTGCTACAGCAATTCTATGAGATTATATTAAGGAATTAAGGCCTCTTGGGGTCCGTGGGGCAAAATACGGGGAACCAGGAGGGCGTTGCGGGTAGGCACCCATGTACGCACTACCACTTCATGGCGGTAAGAAGTTTGACACCCGGGCCAGGTCCCTCGTCCCTTCTTGGAAACTGCTACCGCAATTCTAGGTGCTTATATTAAGGAATTAAGGTTTCTGAGGGTCCTTGGGGCAAAATGCGGAGAACCAGGAGGGCGTGGCGGGCAGGCACCCATGTACGCACAACCACCTCACGGTGGTAAGAAGTTTGACACCCGGCCCAGGTCTCTCGGCCCTTCTTGGAAACTGCTACAGTAATTCTATGAGCTTATATTTAGGAATTAAGGCCTCTTGGGGTCCGTGGGGTAAAATACGGGGAACCAGCAGGGCGTGGCGGGTAGGCACCCATGTACGCACTACCACCTCATGGTGGTAAGAAGTTTGACACCCGGGCCAGGTCCCTCGTCCCTTCTTGGAAACTGCTACCGCAATTCTAGGTGCTTATATTAAGGAATTAAGACCTCTGGGAGACCGTAGGGCAAAATGCGGGGTACCAGGAGGGCGTGGCGGGTAGGCACCCATTATCGCACAACCACCTCATGGTGGTAAGAAATTTGAAATCCGACCCAGGTCCTTCGTCCCTTCCTGCAATCCGCTAGAGCAATTCTAGGTGCTTATAAGAAGGAATTAAGAACTCTGGGGTCCGTGGGGGAAAATGCAGGGAACCAGGAGGGCGTGGCGGGTAGGCACCCATGTACGCACAACCATCTCATGGTGGTAAGAAGTTTGACACCCGGCCCAGGTCCCTCTGCCCTTCCTGGAATCCGCTAGAGCAATTTTAGGTGCTTATATTAAGGAATTAAGGCTTCTGGGAGACCGTGGGGCAAAATGCAGGGAACCAGGAGGGTGTGGCGGATAGGCACCCATGTACGCAGAACTACCTCATGGTGGTAAGAAGTTTGACATCCGGCCCAAGTCCCTCGGCCCTTCCTGGACTCCGCTAGAGCAATTCTAGGTGATTGTATTAAGGAATTTAGGCATTTGGGGGACCGTGGGGCAAAATGCGGGGAACCAGGAGGGCGTAGCGAGTAGGCACACATGTATGCACAACCACCTCATGGTGGTGAGAAGTTTAACACCCGGCCCAGGTCCCTCAGCTCTTCCTGGAATCCGCTAGAGCAATTCTATTTGCTCATATTAAGGAATTATGGCCTCTGGAGGGCCTTGGGGCAAAATGCGTGGAATCAGGTGGGCATGGCGGATAGGCGACCATGTACGCACAACCGCCACATGGTGGTAAGAAGTTTGACACCCGGCCCAGATTCCTCGGCCCTTCCTGGAATCCGCTAGAGCAATTCTAGGTGCTAATATTATGGAATTAAGGCTCTGGGGGACCGTGAGGCAAGATGCGGAGAACCAGGAGGGCGTGGCGGGTAGGCACCCATGTACGCACAACCACCTCATGGTGGTAAGAAGTTTGACACTCGGCCCAGGTCCTTCGGCCGTTCGTGGAATCCGCTAGAGCATTTCTAAGTGCTTATATTAAGGAATTAAGGCCGCTGGGGGACCGTGGGGCAAAATGCGGGGAACCAGGAGGGCGTGGCGGGTAGGCACCCATGTACGCACAACCACCTCATGATGGTAAGAAGTTTGACACCCGGCCCAGGTCCCTCGGCCCTTCCTGGAGACTGCTAGAGCAATTCTAGGTGCTTATATTAAAGAATTAACGTCTCTGATGGCCCGTGGGGCAAAATGCGGGGAACCAGGAGGGCATGGCGGGTAGGCACCCATGTACGCACAACCACCTCATGGTGGTAAGAAGTTTGACACTCGGCCCAGGTCCTTCGGCCCTTCCTGGAATCCGCTAGAGCATTTCTAGTTGCTTATATTAAGGAATTAAGGCGCCTGGGGGTCCGTGCGGCAAAATGCGGGGAACCAGCAGGGCGTGGCGGGTAGGCACCCATGTACGCAGAACTACCTCATGGTGGTAAGAAGTTTGACATCCGGCCCAAGTCCCTCGGCCCTTCCTGGACTCCGCTAGAGCAATTCTAGGTGATTGTATTAAGGAATTTAGGCATTTGGGGGACCGTGGGGCAAAATGCGGGGAACCAGGAGGGCGTGGCAGGTAGGCACCCATGTGCACACAACCACCTCATGGTGGTAAGAAGTTTGACAACCGACCCAGGTCCCTCGGCCCTTCCTGGTATCCGCTAGAGCAATTCTAGGTGCTTATTTTAAGGAATTAAGCCCTCTGGGAGTCCGTGGGGCAAAATGCGGGGAACCAGGAGGGCGTGGTGGATAGACACCCATGTACGCAGAACTACCTCATGTTGGTAAGAAGTTTGAAACCCGGCCCAGGTCTTTCGGCCCTTCCTGGAATCCGCTAGAGCAATTCTAGGTGCTTATATTAAGGAATTAAGGCCTCTGGGAGTCCGTGTGGCAAAATGTGGGGAACCAGGAGGGCGTAGCGAGTAGGCACACATGTATGCACAACCACCTCATGGTGGTGAGAAGTTTAACACCCGGCCCAGGTCCCTCAGCTCTTCCTGGAATCCGCTAGAGCAATTCTATTTGCTTATATTAAGGAATTAAGGCCTCTGGAGGGCCTTGGGGCAAAATGCGTGGAATCAGGTGGGCATGGCGGATAGGCACCCATGTATGCACAACCACCTTAGGTGGTAAGAAGTTTGATACCCGGCCCTGGCCCCTCAGCCTTTCCTGGAAACTGCTACAGCAATTCTAGGTGCTTATATTAAGGAATTAAGGCCTCTGGGGGTCCGTGGGGCAAAATGCGGGGAACCAGGAGGGCGTGGCAGGTAGGCACCCATGTGCACACAACCACCTCATGGTGGTAAGATGTTTGACAACCGACCCAGGTCCCTCGGCCCTTCCTGGTATCCGCTAGAGCAATTCTAGGTGCTTATTTTAAGGAATTAAGCCCTCTGGGAGTCCGTGGGGCAAAATGCGGGGAACCAGGAGGGCGTGGTGGAAAGACACCCATGTACGCAGAACTACCTCATGTTGGTAAGAAGTTTGAAACCCGGCCCAGGTCTTTCGGCCCTTCCTGGAATCCGCTAGAGCAATTCTAGGTGCTTATATTAAGGAATTAAGGCCTCTGGGGGTCCGTGTGGCAAAATGTGGGGAACCAGGAGGGCGTAGCGGGTAGCCGCCCATGTACGCACAACCACCTCATGGTGGTAAGAAGTTTGAGACCGGGCCCAGGTCCCTCCGCCCTTCTTGGGAACTGCTACAGCAATTCTAGGAGCTTATAATAAGGAATTAAGGCCTCTTGGGCTCCGTGGGGCAAAATACGGGGAACCAGGAGGGCATGGCGGGTAGGCACCCATGTACGCACTACCACCTCATGGCGGTAATAAGTTTGACACCCGGGCCAGGTTCCTCGGCCCTTCTTGGAAACTGCTACAGCAATTCTAGGTGCCTTTATTAAGGAATTAAGGTCTCTGACGGTCCGTGGGGCAAAATGCAGGGAACCAGGAAGGCATGGCGGGTAGGTACCCATGTACGCAGAACTACCTCATGGTGGTAAAAAGTTTGTCACCCGGCCCAGGTCCCTCGGCCCTTCTTGGAAACTGCTACAGCAATTCTAGGTGCCTATATTAAGGAATTAAGGTCTCTGAGGGTTCGTGGGGCAAAATGTAGGGAACCGGGAAGGCATGGCGGGAAGGCACCCATTTTCGCACAACCACCTCATGGTGATAAGAAGTTTGACACCCGACCCAAGTCTCTCGTCCCTTCCTGGAATCCGCTAGAGCAATTCTGGGTGCTTATATTAAGGAAATAAGACCTCTGGGAGACCTTGGGGCAAAATGCAGGGAACCAGGAGAGCGTGGCGGGTAGGCACTTATGTACGCACAACCACCTCATGGTGGTAAGAAGTTTGACACCCGGCCTAGGTCTCTCGGCCCTTCTTGGAAACAGCTACAGCAATTCTATGAGCTTATATTAAGGAATTAAGGCCTCTTGTGGTCCGTGGGGCAAAATACGGGGAACCAGGTGGGCGTGGCGGGTAGACAACCATGTACGCACTACCACCTCATGGTGGTAAGAAGTTTGACACCCGGGCCAGGTCCCTCGTCCCATCTTCGAAACTGTTACCGCAATTCTAGGTGCTTATATTATGGAATTAAGGCCTCTGGGGGTCCGTGAGGCAAGATGCGGAGAACCAGGAGGGCGTGGCGGGTAGGCACCCATGTACGCACAACCACCTCATGGTGGTAAGAAGTTTGACACTCGGCCCAGGTCCTTCGGCCTTTCGTGGAATCCGCTAGAGCATTTCTAAGTGCTTATATTAAGGAATTAAGGCAGCAGGGGGTCCGTGGGGCAAAATGCGGGGAACCAGGAGGGCGTGGCGGGTACGCACCCATGTACGCACAACCACGTCATGGTGGTAAGAAGTTTGACACTCGGCTCAGGTCTTTCGGCCCTTCCTGGAATCCGCTAGAGCATTTCTAGGTGCTTATATTAAGGAATTAAAGCGCCTGGGGGTCCGTGGGGCAAAATGCGGGGAACCAGGAGGGCGTGGCGGGTAGGCAACCATGTACGCACAACCACCTCATGGTGGTAAGAAGTTTGACACCCGGCCCAGATCCCTCGGCCCTTCCTGGAATCCGCTAGAGCAATTCTAGGTGCTTAAATTAAGGAATTAAGGCCTCTTGGGGTCCGTGTGGCAAAATGTGGGGAACCAAGAGGGCGTAGCGGGTAGCCACCCATGTACGCACAACCACCTCATCGTGGTAAGAAGTTTGACCCCCGGCCCAGGTCCCTCGGCCCTTCTTGGAAACTGCTACAGCAATTCTAGGTGCTTATATTAAGGAATTAAGGCGTCTAGGGGTCCGTGGGGCAAAATGCAGGGAACCAGGAGGGTGTGGCGGATAGGCACCCAAGTACGCAGAACTACCTCATGGTGGTAAGAAGTTTGACATCCGGCCCAAGTCCCTCGGCCCTTCCTGGACTCCGCTAGAGCAATTCTAGGTGATTGTATTAAGGAATTTAGGCATTTGGGGGACCGTGGGGCAAAATGCGGGGAACCAGGAGGGCGTAGCGAGTAGGCACACATGTATGCACAACCACCTCATGGTGGTTAGAAGTTTAACACCCGGCCCAGGTCCCTCAGTTCTTCCTGGAATCCGCTAGGGCAATTCTATTTGCTTATATTAAGGAATTAAGGCCTCTGGAGGGCCTTGGGGCAAAATGCGGGGAACCAGGAGGGCGTGGCGGGTAGGCACCCATGTACGCACAACCACCTCTTGGTGGTAAGAAGTTTGACCCCCGGCCCAGGTCCCTTGGCCCTTCTTGGAAACTGCTACAGCAATTCTAGGTGCCTATATTAAGGAATTAAGGTCTCTGAGGGTTCGTTGGGCAAAATGCAGGGAACCGGGAAGGCATGGCGGGAAGGCACCCATGTACGGACAACCACCTCATGGTGATAAGAAGTTTGACACCCGACCCAAGTCTCTCGTCCCTTCCTGGAATCCGCTAGAGCAATTCTAGCTGCTTATATTAAGGAATTAAGACCTCTGGGAGACCGTGGGGCAAAATGCAGGGAACCAGGAGGGCGTGGCGGGTAGGCACCCATGTACGCAGAACTACCTCATGGTGGTAAGAAGTTTGCCACCGGGCCCAGGTCCATCGGCCCTTCCTGGAATCCGCTAGAGCAATTCTAGGTGCTTATATTAAGGAATTAAGACCTCTGAGGGTCCGTGGGGCTAAATGCGGGGAACCAGGAGGGCGTGGCTGGTAGGCACTCATGTACATACAACCACCTCATGGTGGTAAGAAGTTTGACACCCGCCCCAGGTCCCTCGGCCCTTCCTGGAATCCGCTAGAGCAATTCTAAGTGCTTATATTAAGGAATTAAGACCTCTGGGGGACGGTGGGGCAAAATGCGGGGAATCAGGAGAGCGTGGCGGGTAGGCACCCATGTACGCACAACCCCCTCATGGTGGTAAGAAGTTTGACACCCGGCCCAGGTCCCTCAGCCTTTCCTGGAATCCGCCAGAGCAATTCTAGGTGCTTATATTAACGAATTAAGGCGTCTAGGGGTTCGTGGGGCAAAATGCGGGGAACCAGGAGGGCGTGGCGGGTAGGCACCCATGTACGCAGAACCACCTCTTGGTGGTAAGAAGTTTGACCCTCGGCCCAGGTCCCTTGGCCCTTCTTGGAAACTGCTACAGCAATTCTAGGTGCCTATATTAAGGAATTAAGGTCTCTGAGGGTTCGTTGGGCAAAATGCAGGGAACCGGGAAGGCATGGCGGGAAGGCACCCATGTACGGACAACCACCTCATGGTGATAAGAAGTTTGACACCCGACCCAAGTCTCTCGTCCCTTCCTGGAATCCGCTAGAGCAATTCTAGGTGCTTTTATTAAGGAATTAAGACATCTGGGACACCGTGGGGCAAAATGCAGGGAACCAGGAGGGCGTGGCGGGTAGGCACCCATGTACGCACAACCACCTCATGGTGGTAAGAAGTTTGACACCCGGCCCAGGTCTCTCGGCCCTTCTTGGAAACTGCTACAGCAATTCTATGAGCTTATATTAAGGAATTAAGGCCTCTTGGGGTCCGTGGGGCAAAATACGGGGAACCAGGAGGGCGTTGCGGGTAGGCACTCATGTACGCACTACCACTTCATGGCGGTAAGAAGTTTGACACCCGGGCCAGGTCCCTCGTCCCTTCTTGGAAACTGCTACCGCAATTCTAGGTGCTTATATTAAGGAATTAAGGTTTCTGAGGGTCCTTGGGGCAAAATGCGGAGAACCAGGAGGGCGTGGCGGGTAGGCACCCATGTACGCACAACCCCCTCATGGTGGTAAGAAGTTTGACACCCGGCCCAGGTCCCTCAGCCTTTCCTGGAATCTGCCAGAGCAATTCTAGGTGCTTATATTAAGGAATTAAGGCGTCTAGGGGTCCGTGGGGCAAAATGCGGGGAACCAGGAGGGCGTGGCGGGTAGGCACCCATGTACGCAGAACCAACTCTTGGTGGTAAGAAGTTTGACCCCCGGTCCAGGTCCCTTGGCCCTTCTTGGAAACTGCTACAGCAATTCTAGGTGCCTATATTAAGGAATTAAGGTCTCTGAGGGTTCGTTGGGCAAAATGCAGGGAACCGGGAAGGCATGGCGGGAAGGCACCCATGTACGGACAACCACCTCATGGTGATAAGAAGTTTGACACCCGACCCAAGTCTCTCGTCCCTTCCTGGAATCCGCTAGAGCAATTCTAGGTGCTTATATTAAGGAATTAAGACCTCTGGGAGACCGTGGGGCAAAATGCAGGGAACCAGGAGGGCGTGGCGGGTAGGCACCCATGTACGCACAACCACCTCATGGTGGTAAGAAGTTTGACACCCGGCCCAGGTCTCTCGGCCCTTCTTGGAAACTGCTACAGCAATTCTATGAGATTATATTAAGGAATTAAGGCCTCTTGGGGTCCGTGGGGCAAAATACGGGGAACCAGGAGGGCGTTGCGGGTAGGCACCCATGTACGCACTACCACTTCATGGCGGTAAGAAGTTTGACACCCGGGCCAGGTCCCTCGTCCCTTCTTGGAAACTGCTACCGCAATTCTAGGTGCTTATATTAAGGAATTAAGGTTTCTGAGGGTCCTTGGGGCAAAATGCGGAGAACCAGGAGGGCGTGGCGGGCAGGCACCCATGTACGCACAACCACCTCACGGTGGTAAGAAGTTTGACACCCGGCCCAGGTCTCTCGGCCCTTCTTGGAAACTGCTACAGTAATTCTATGAGCTTATATTTAGGAATTAAGGCCTCTTGGGGTCCGTGGGGTAAAATACGGGGAACCAGCAGGGCGTGGCGGGTAGGCACCCATGTACGCACTACCACCTCATGGTGGTAAGAAGTTTGACACCCGGGCCAGGTCCCTCGTCCCTTCTTGGAAACTGCTACCGCAATTCTAGGTGCTTATATTAAGGAATTAAGACCTCTGGGAGACCGTAGGGCAAAATGCGGGGTACCAGGAGGGCGTGGCGGGTAGGCACCCATTATCGCACAACCACCTCATGGTGGTAAGAAATTTGAAATCCGACCCAGGTCCTTCGTCCCTTCCTGCAATCCGCTAGAGCAATTCTAGGTGCTTATAAGAAGGAATTAAGAACTCTGGGGTCCGTGGGGGAAAATGCAGGGAACCAGGAGGGCGTGGCGGGTAGGCACCCATGTACGCACAACCATCTCATGGTGGTAAGAAGTTTGACACCCGGCCCAGGTCCCTCTGCCCTTCCTGGAATCCGCTAGAGCAATTTTAGGTGCTTATATTAAGGAATTAAGGCTTCTGGGAGACCGTGGGGCAAAATGCAGGGAACCAGGAGGGTGTGGCGGATAGGCACCCATGTACGCAGAACTACCTCATGGTGGTAAGAAGTTTGACATCCGGCCCAAGTCCCTCGGCCCTTCCTGGAATCCGCTAGAGCAATTCTAGGTGCTAATATTATGGAATTAAGGCTCTGGGGGACCGTGAGGCAAGATGCGGAGAACCAGGAGGGCGTGGCGGGTAGGCACCCATGTACGCACAACCACCTCATGGTGGTAAGAAGTTTGACACTCGGCCCAGGTCCTTCGGCCGTTCGTGGAATCCGCTAGAGCATTTCTAAGTGCTTATATTAAGGAATTAAGGCCGCTGGGGGACCGTGGGGCAAAATGCGGGGAACCAGGAGGGCGTGGCGGGTAGGCACCCATGTACGCACAACCACCTCATGATGGTAAGAAGTTTGACACCCGGCCCAGGTCCCTCGGCCCTTCCTGGAGACTGCTAGAGCAATTCTAGGTGCTTATATTAAAGAATTAACGTCTCTGATGGCCCGTGGGGCAAAATGCGGGGAACCAGGAGGGCATGGCGGGTAGGCACCCATGTACGCACAACCACCTCATGGTGGTAAGAAGTTTGACACTCGGCCCAGGTCCTTCGGCCCTTCCTGGAATCCGCTAGAGCATTTCTAGTTGCTTATATTAAGGAATTAAGGCGCCTGGGGGTCCGTGCGGCAAAATGCGGGGAACCAGCAGGGCGTGGCGGGTAGGCACCCATGTACGCAGAACTACCTCATGTTGGTAAGAAGTTTGAAACCCGGCCCAGGTCTTTCGGCCCTTCCTGGAATCCGCTAGAGCAATTCTAGGTGCTTATATTAAGGAATTAAGGCCTCTGGGAGTCCGTGTGGCAAAATGTGGGGAACCAGGAGGGCGTAGCGAGTAGGCACACATGTATGCACAACCACCTCATGGTGGTGAGAAGTTTAACACCCGGCCCAGGTCCCTCAGCTCTTCCTGGAATCCGCTAGAGCAATTCTATTTGCTTATATTAAGGAATTAAGGCCTCTGGAGGGCCTTGGGGCAAAATGCGTGGAATCAGGTGGGCATGGCGGATAGGCACCCATGTATGCACAACCACCTTAGGTGGTAAGAAGTTTGATACCCGGCCCTGGCCCCTCAGCCTTTCCTGGAAACTGCTACAGCAATTCTAGGTGCTTATATTAAGGAATTAAGGCCTCTGGGGGTCCGTGGGGCAAAATGCGGGGAACCAGGAGGGCGTGGCAGGTAGGCACCCATGTGCACACAACCACCTCATGGTGGTAAGATGTTTGACAACCGACCCAGGTCCCTCGGCCCTTCCTGGTATCCGCTAGAGCAATTCTAGGTGCTTATTTTAAGGAATTAAGCCCTCTGGGAGTCCGTGGGGCAAAATGCGGGGAACCAGGAGGGCGTGGTGGAAAGACACCCATGTACGCAGAACTACCTCATGTTGGTAAGAAGTTTGAAACCCGGCCCAGGTCTTTCGGCCCTTCCTGGAATCCGCTAGAGCAATTCTAGGTGCTTATATTAAGGAATTAAGGCCTCTGGGGGTCCGTGTGGCAAAATGTGGGGAACCAGGAGGGCGTAGCGGGTAGCCGCCCATGTACGCACAACCACCTCATGGTGGTAAGAAGTTTGAGACCGGGCCCAGGTCCCTCCGCCCTTCTTGGGAACTGCTACAGCAATTCTAGGAGCTTATAATAAGGAATTAAGGCCTCTTGGGCTCCGTGGGGCAAAATACGGGGAACCAGGAGGGCATGGCGGGTAGGCACCCATGTACGCACTACCACCTCATGGCGGTAATAAGTTTGACACCCGGGCCAGGTTCCTCGGCCCTTCTTGGAAACTGCTACAGCAATTCTAGGTGCCTTTATTAAGGAATTAAGGTCTCTGACGGTCCGTGGGGCAAAATGCAGGGAACCAGGAAGGCATGGCGGGTAGGTACCCATGTACGCAGAACTACCTCATGGTGGTAAAAAGTTTGTCACCCGGCCCAGGTCCCTCGGCCCTTCTTGGAAACTGCTACAGCAATTCTAGGTGCCTATATTAAGGAATTAAGGTCTCTGAGGGTTCGTGGGGCAAAATGTAGGGAACCGGGAAGGCATGGCGGGAAGGCACCCATTTTCGCACAACCACCTCATGGTGATAAGAAGTTTGACACCCGACCCAAGTCTCTCGTCCCTTCCTGGAATCCGCTAGAGCAATTCTGGGTGCTTATATTAAGGAAATAAGACCTCTGGGAGACCTTGGGGCAAAATGCAGGGAACCAGGAGAGCGTGGCGGGTAGGCACTTATGTACGCACAACCACCTCATGGTGGTAAGAAGTTTGACACCCGGCCTAGGTCTCTCGGCCCTTCTTGGAAACAGCTACAGCAATTCTATGAGCTTATATTAAGGAATTAAGGCCTCTTGTGGTCCGTGGGGCAAAATACGGGGAACCAGGTGGGCGTGGCGGGTAGACAACCATGTACGCACTACCACCTCATGGTGGTAAGAAGTTTGACACCCGGGCCAGGTCCCTCGTCCCATCTTCGAAACTGTTACCGCAATTCTAGGTGCTTATATTATGGAATTAAGGCCTCTGGGGGTCCGTGAGGCAAGATGCGGAGAACCAGGAGGGCGTGGCGGGTAGGCACCCATGTACGCACAACCACCTCATGGTGGTAAGAAGTTTGACACTCGGCCCAGGTCCTTCGGCCTTTCGTGGAATCCGCTAGAGCATTTCTAAGTGCTTATATTAAGGAATTAAGGCAGCAGGGGGTCCGTGGGGCAAAATGCGGGGAACCAGGAGGGCGTGGCGGGTACGCACCCATGTACGCACAACCACGTCATGGTGGTAAGAAGTTTGACACTCGGCTCAGGTCTTTCGGCCCTTCCTGGAATCCGCTAGAGCATTTCTAGGTGCTTATATTAAGGAATTAAAGCGCCTGGGGGTCCGTGGGGCAAAATGCGGGGAACCAGGAGGGCGTGGCGGGTAGGCAACCATGTACGCACAACCACCTCATGGTGGTAAGAAGTTTGACACCCGGCCCAGATCCCTCGGCCCTTCCTGGAATCCGCTAGAGCAATTCTAGGTGCTTAAATTAAGGAATTAAGGCCTCTTGGGGTCCGTGTGGCAAAATGTGGGGAACCAAGAGGGCGTAGCGGGTAGCCACCCATGTACGCACAACCACCTCATCGTGGTAAGAAGTTTGACCCCCGGCCCAGGTCCCTCGGCCCTTCTTGGAAACTGCTACAGCAATTCTAGGTGCTTATATTAAGGAATTAAGGCGTCTAGGGGTCCGTGGGGCAAAATGCAGGGAACCAGGAGGGTGTGGCGGATAGGCACCCAAGTACGCAGAACTACCTCATGGTGGTAAGAAGTTTGACATCCGGCCCAAGTCCCTCGGCCCTTCCTGGACTCCGCTAGAGCAATTCTAGGTGATTGTATTAAGGAATTTAGGCATTTGGGGGACCGTGGGGCAAAATGCGGGGAACCAGGAGGGCGTAGCGAGTAGGCACACATGTATGCACAACCACCTCATGGTGGTTAGAAGTTTAACACCCGGCCCAGGTCCCTCAGTTCTTCCTGGAATCCGCTAGGGCAATTCTATTTGCTTATATTAAGGAATTAAGGCCTCTGGAGGGCCTTGGGGCAAAATGCGGGGAACCAGGAGGGCGTGGCGGGTAGGCACCCATGTACGCACAACCACCTCTTGGTGGTAAGAAGTTTGACCCCCGGCCCAGGTCCCTTGGCCCTTCTTGGAAACTGCTACAGCAATTCTAGGTGCCTATATTAAGGAATTAAGGTCTCTGAGGGTTCGTTGGGCAAAATGCAGGGAACCGGGAAGGCATGGCGGGAAGGCACCCATGTACGGACAACCACCTCATGGTGATAAGAAGTTTGACACCCGACCCAAGTCTCTCGTCCCTTCCTGGAATCCGCTAGAGCAATTCTAGGTGCTTATATTAAGGAATTAAGACCTCTGGGAGACCGTGGGGCAACATGCAGGGAACCAGGAGGGCGTGGCGGGTAAGCACCCATGTACGCACAACCACCTCATGGTGGTAAGAAGTTTGACACCCGGCCCAGGTCCTTCTGCCTTTCCTGGAATCCGCCAGAGCAATTCTAGGTGCTTATATTAAGGAATTAAGGCGTCTAGGGGTCCGTGGGGCAAAATGCGGGGAACCAGGAGGGCGTGGCGGGTAGGCACCCATGTACGCACAACCACCTCATGGTGGTAAGAAGTTTGACACTCGACCCAAGTCCCTCGGCCCTTCCTTGAATCCGCTAGAGCAATTCTAGGTGCTTATATTAAGGAATTAAGGCTTCTGGGGGTCCGTGGGGCAAAATGCAGGGAACCAGGAGAGCGTGGCGGGTAGGCACCCATGTACGCACAACCCCCTCATGGTGGTAAAAAGTTTGACACCCGGCCCAGGTCCCTCGGCCCTTCCTGGAATCCGCTAGAGCAATTCTAGGTGCTTATATTAAGGAATTAAGACCTTTGGGGGTCCGTGGGGCAAAATGCGGGGAACCAGGAGGGCGTGGCGGGTAGGCAACCATGTACGCACAACCACCTCATGGTGGTAAGAAGTTTCACACCCGGCCCAGGTCCCTCGGCCCTTCCTGCAATCCGCTAGAACAATTCTAGGTGCTTATAATAAGGAATTAAGGCCTCTGGGAATCCGTGGGGCAAAATGCGGGGAACAAGGAGGGTGTGGCGGATAGACACCCATGTACGCAGAACTACCTCATGGTGGTAAGAAGTTTGACACTCGAGCCAAGTCCCTCGGCCCTTACTGGAATCCGCTAAAGCAATTCTAAGTGCTTATATTAAGGAATTAAGGCGTCTAGGGGTCCGTGGGCAAAATGCGGGGAACCAGGAGGGCGTGGCGGGTAGGCAACCATGTACGCACAACCACCTCATGGTGGTAAGAAGTTTGACACTCGACCCAAGTCCCTCGGCCCTTCCTGGAATCCGCTAGAGCAATTCTAGGTGCTTATATTAAGGAATTAAGACCTCTGGGGGACGATGGGGCAAAATGCATGGAACCAGGAGAGCGTGGTGGGTAGGCACCCATGTACGCACAACCCCCTCATGGTGGTAAGAAGTTTGACACCCGGCCCAGGTCCCTCTGCCTTTCCTGGAATCCGCCAGAGCAATTCTAGGTGCTTATATTAAGGAATTAAGGCGTCTAGGGGTCCGTGGGGCAAAATGCGGGGAACCAGGAGGGCGTGGCGGGTAGGCAACCATGTACGCAGAACTACCTCATGGTGGTAAAAAGTTTGTCACCCGGCCCAGGTCCCTCGGCCCTTCTTGGAAACTGCTACAGCAATTCTAGGTGCCTATATTAAGGAATTAAGGTCTCTGAGGGTTCGTGGGGCAAAATGTAGGGAACCGGGAAGGCATGGCGGGAAGGCACCCATTTTCGCACAACCACCTCATGGTGATAAGAAGTTTGACACCCGACCCAAGTCTCTCGTCCCTTCCTGGAATCCGCTAGAGCAATTCTGGGTGCTTATATTAAGGAAATAAGACCTCTGGGAGACCTTGGGGCAAAATGCAGGGAACCAGGAGAGCGTGGCGGGTAGGCACTTATGTACGCACAACCACCTCATGGTGGTAAGAAGTTTGACACCCGGCCTAGGTCTCTCGGCCCTTCTTGGAAACAGCTACAGCAATTCTATGAGCTTATATTAAGGAATTAAGGCCTCTTGTGGTCCGTGGGGCAAAATACGGGGAACCAGGTGGGCGTGGCGGGTAGACAACCATGTACGCACTACCACCTCATGGTGGTAAGAAGTTTGACACCCGGGCCAGGTCCCTCGTCCCATCTTCGAAACTGTTACCGCAATTCTAGGTGCTTATATTATGGAATTAAGGCCTCTGGGGGTCCGTGAGGCAAGATGCGGAGAACCAGGAGGGCGTGGCGGGTAGGCACCCATGTACGCACAACCACCTCATGGTGGTAAGAAGTTTGACACTCGGCCCAGGTCCTTCGGCCTTTCGTGGAATCCGCTAGAGCATTTCTAAGTGCTTATATTAAGGAATTAAGGCAGCAGGGGGTCCGTGGGGCAAAATGCGGGGAACCAGGAGGGCGTGGCGGGTACGCACCCATGTACGCACAACCACGTCATGGTGGTAAGAAGTTTGACACTCGGCTCAGGTCTTTCGGCCCTTCCTGGAATCCGCTAGAGCATTTCTAGGTGCTTATATTAAGGAATTAAAGCGCCTGGGGGTCCGTGGGGCAAAATGCGGGGAACCAGGAGGGCGTGGCGGGTAGGCAACCATGTACGCACAACCACCTCATGGTGGTAAGAAGTTTGACACCCGGCCCAGATCCCTCGGCCCTTCCTGGAATCCGCTAGAGCAATTCTAGGTGCTTAAATTAAGGAATTAAGGCCTCTTGGGGTCCGTGTGGCAAAATGTGGGGAACCAAGAGGGCGTAGCGGGTAGCCACCCATGTACGCACAACCACCTCATCGTGGTAAGAAGTTTGACCCCCGGCCCAGGTCCCTCGGCCCTTCTTGGAAACTGCTACAGCAATTCTAGGTGCTTATATTAAGGAATTAAGGCGTCTAGGGGTCCGTGGGGCAAAATGCAGGGAACCAGGAGGGTGTGGCGGATAGGCACCCAAGTACGCAGAACTACCTCATGGTGGTAAGAAGTTTGACATCCGGCCCAAGTCCCTCGGCCCTTCCTGGACTCCGCTAGAGCAATTCTAGGTGATTGTATTAAGGAATTTAGGCATTTGGGGGACCGTGGGGCAAAATGCGGGGAACCAGGAGGGCGTAGCGAGTAGGCACACATGTATGCACAACCACCTCATGGTGGTTAGAAGTTTAACACCCGGCCCAGGTCCCTCAGTTCTTCCTGGAATCCGCTAGGGCAATTCTATTTGCTTATATTAAGGAATTAAGGCCTCTGGAGGGCCTTGGGGCAAAATGCGGGGAACCAGGAGGGCGTGGCGGGTAGGCACCCATGTACGCACAACCACCTCTTGGTGGTAAGAAGTTTGACCCCCGGCCCAGGTCCCTTGGCCCTTCTTGGAAACTGCTACAGCAATTCTAGGTGCCTATATTAAGGAATTAAGGTCTCTGAGGGTTCGTTGGGCAAAATGCAGGGAACCGGGAAGGCATGGCGGGAAGGCACCCATGTACGGACAACCACCTCATGGTGATAAGAAGTTTGACACCCGACCCAAGTCTCTCGTCCCTTCCTGGAATCCGCTAGAGCAATTCTAGGTGCTTATATTAAGGAATTAAGACCTCTGGGAGACCGTGGGGCAACATGCAGGGAACCAGGAGGGCGTGGCGGGTAAGCACCCATGTACGCACAACCACCTCATGGTGGTAAGAAGTTTGACACCCGGCCCAGGTCCTTCTGCCTTTCCTGGAATCCGCCAGAGCAATTCTAGGTGCTTATATTAAGGAATTAAGGCGTCTAGGGGTCCGTGGGGCAAAATGCGGGGAACCAGGAGGGCGTGGCGGGTAGGCACCCATGTACGCACAACCACCTCATGGTGGTAAGAAGTTTGACACTCGACCCAAGTCCCTCGGCCCTTCCTTGAATCCGCTAGAGCAATTCTAGGTGCTTATATTAAGGAATTAAGGCTTCTGGGGGTCCGTGGGGCAAAATGCAGGGAACCAGGAGAGCGTGGCGGGTAGGCACCCATGTACGCACAACCCCCTCATGGTGGTAAAAAGTTTGACACCCGGCCCAGGTCCCTCGGCCCTTCCTGGAATCCGCTAGAGCAATTCTAGGTGCTTATATTAAGGAATTAAGACCTTTGGGGGTCCGTGGGGCAAAATGCGGGGAACCAGGAGGGCGTGGCGGGTAGGCAACCATGTACGCACAACCACCTCATGGTGGTAAGAAGTTTCACACCCGGCCCAGGTCCCTCGGCCCTTCCTGCAATCCGCTAGAACAATTCTAGGTGCTTATAATAAGGAATTAAGGCCTCTGGGAATCCGTGGGGCAAAATGCGGGGAACAAGGAGGGTGTGGCGGATAGACACCCATGTACGCAGAACTACCTCATGGTGGTAAGAAGTTTGACACTCGAGCCAAGTCCCTCGGCCCTTACTGGAATCCGCTAAAGCAATTCTAAGTGCTTATATTAAGGAATTAAGGCGTCTAGGGGTCCGTGGGCAAAATGCGGGGAACCAGGAGGGCGTGGCGGGTAGGCAACCATGTACGCACAACCACCTCATGGTGGTAAGAAGTTTGACACTCGACCCAAGTCCCTCGGCCCTTCCTGGAATCCGCTAGAGCAATTCTAGGTGCTTATATTAAGGAATTAAGACCTCTGGGGGACGATGGGGCAAAATGCATGGAACCAGGAGAGCGTGGTGGGTAGGCACCCATGTACGCACAACCCCCTCATGGTGGTAAGAAGTTTGACACCCGGCCCAGGTCCCTCTGCCTTTCCTGGAATCCGCCAGAGCAATTCTAGGTGCTTATATTAAGGAATTAAGGCGTCTAGGGGTCCGTGGGGCAAAATGCGGGGAACCAGGAGGGCGTGGCGGGTAGGCACCCATGTACGCACAACCACCTCATGGTGGTAAGAAGTTTGACACTCGACCCAAGTCCCTCGGCCCTTCCTGGAATCCGCTAGAGCAATTCTAGGTGCTTATATTAAGGAATTAAGGCTTCTGGGGGTCCGTGGGGCAAAATGCAGGGAACCAGGAGAGCGTGGCGGGTAGGCACCCATGTACGCACAACCCCCTCATGGTGGTAAAAAGTTTGACACCCGGCCCAGGTCCCTCGGCCCTTCCTGGAATCCGCTAGAGCAATTCTAGGTGGTTATATTAAGGAATTAAGACCTTTGGGGGTCCGTGGGGCAAAATGCGGGGAACCAGGAGGGCGTGGCGGGTAGGCAACCATGTACGCACAACCACCTCATGGTGGTAAGAAGTTTCACACCCGGCCCAGGTCCCTCGGCCCTTCCTGCAATCCGCTAGAACAATTCTAGGTGCTTATAATAAGGAATTAAGGCCTCTGGGAATCCGTGGGGCAAAATGCGGGGAACAAGGAGGGTGTGGCGGGTAGGCACCCATGTACGCAGAACCACCTCTTGGTGGTAAGAAGTTTGACCCTCGGCCCAGGTCCCTTGGCCCTTCTTGGAAACTGCTACAGCAATTCTAGGTGCCTATATTAAGGAATTAAGGTCTCTGAGGGTTCGTTGGGCAAAATGCAGGGAACCGGGAAGGCATGGCGGGAAGGCACCCATGTACGGACAACCACCTCATGGTGATAAGAAGTTTGACACCCGACCCAAGTCTCTCGTCCCTTCCTGGAATCCGCTAGAGCAATTCTAGGTGCTTTTATTAAGGAATTAAGACATCTGGGACACCGTGGGGCAAAATGCAGGGAACCAGGAGGGCGTGGCGGGTAGGCACCCATGTACGCACAACCACCTCATGGTGGTAAGAAGTTTGACACCCGGCCCAGGTCTCTCGGCCCTTCTTGGAAACTGCTACAGCAATTCTATGAGCTTATATTAAGGAATTAAGGCCTCTTGGGGTCCGTGGGGCAAAATACGGGGAACCAGGAGGGCGTTGCGGGTAGGCACTCATCTACGCACTACCACTTCATGGCGGTAAGAAGTTTGACACCCGGGCCAGGTCCCTCGTCCCTTCTTGGAAACTGCTACCGCAATTCTAGGTGCTTATATTAAGGAATTAAGGTTTCTGAGGGTCCTTGGGGCAAAATGCGGAGAACCAGGAGGGCGTGGCGGGTAGGCACCCATGTACGCACAACCCCCTCATGGTGGTAAGAAGTTTGACACCCGGCCCAGGTCCCTCAGCCTTTCCTGGAATCCGCCAGAGCAATTCTAGGTGCTTATATTAAGGAATTAAGGCGTCTAGGGGTCCGTGGGGCAAAATGCGGGGAACCAGGAGGGCGTGGCGGGTAGGCACCCATGTACGCAGAACCAACTCTTGGTGGTAAGAAGTTTGACCCCCGGTCCAGGTCCCTTGGCCCTTCTTGGAAACTGCTACAGCAATTCTAGGTGCCTATATTAAGGAATTAAGGTCTCTGAGGGTTCGTTGGGCAAAATGCAGGGAACCGGGAAGGCATGGCGGGAAGGCACCCATGTACGGACAACCACCTCATGGTGATAAGAAGTTTGACACCCGACCCAAGTCTCTCGTCCCTTCCTGGAATCCGCTAGAGCAATTCTAGGTGCTTATATTAAGGAATTAAGACCTCTGGGAGACCGTGGGGCAAAATGCAGGGAACCAGGAGGGCGTGGCGGGTAGGCACCCATGTACGCACAACCACCTCATGGTGGTAAGAAGTTTGACACCCGGCCCAGGTCTCTCGGCCCTTCTTGGAAACTGCTACAGCAATTCTATGAGCTTATATTAAGGAATTAAGGCCTCTTGGGGTCCGTGGGGCAAAATACGGGGAACCAGGAGGGCGTTGCGGGTAGGCACCCATGTACGCACTACCACTTCATGGCGGTAAGAAGTTTGACACCCGGGCCAGGTCCCTCGTCCCTTCTTGGAAACTGCTACCGCAATTCTAGGTGCTTATATTAAGGAATTAAGGTTTCTGAGGGTCCTTGGGGCAAAATGCGGAGAACCAGGAGGGCGTGGCGGGCAGGCACCCATGTACGCACAACCACCTCACGGTGGTAAGAAGTTTGACACCCGGCCCAGGTCTCTCGGCCCTTCTTGGAAACTGCTACAGTAATTCTATGAGCTTATATTTAGGAATTAAGGCCTCTTGGGGTCCGTGGGGTAAAATACGGGGAACCAGCAGGGCGTGGCGGGTAGGCACCCATGTACGCACTACCACCTCATGGTGGTAAGAAGTTTGACACCCGGGCCAGGTCCCTCGTCCCTTCTTGGAAACTGCTACCGCAATTCTAGGTGCTTATATTAAGGAATTAAGACCTCTGGGAGACCGTAGGGCAAAATGCGGGGTACCAGGAGGGCGTGGCGGGTAGGCACCCATTATCGCACAACCACCTCATGGTGGTAAGAAATTTGAAATCCGACCCAGGTCCTTCGTCCCTTCCTGCAATCCGCTAGAGCAATTCTAGGTGCTTATAAGAAGGAATTAAGAACTCTGGGGTCCGTGGGGCAAAATGCAGGGAACCAGGAGGGCGTGGCGGGTAGGCACCCATGTACGCACAACCATCTCATGGTGGTAAGAAGTTTGACACCCGGCCCAGGTCCCTCTGCCCTTCCTGGAATCCGCTAGAGCAATTTTAGGTGCTTATATTAAGGAATTAAGGCTTCTGGGAGACCGTGGGGCAAAATGCAGGGAACCAGGAGGGTGTGGCGGATAGGCACCCATGTACGCAGAACTACCTCATGGTGGTAAGAAGTTTGACATCCGGCCCAAGTCCCTCGGCCCTTCCTGGACTCCGCTAGAGCAATTCTAGGTGATTGTATTAAGGAATTTAGGCATTTGGGGGACCGTGGGGCAAAATGCGGGGAACCAGGAGGGCGTAGCGAGTAGGCACACATGTATGCACAACCACCTCATGGTGGTGAGAAGTTTAACACCCGGCCCAGGTCCCTCAGCTCTTCCTGGAATCCGCTAGAGCAATTCTATTTGCTCATATTAAGGAATTATGGCCTCTGGAGGGCCTTGGGGCAAAATGCGTGGAATCAGGTGGGCATGGCGGATAGGCGACCATGTACGCACAACCGCCACATGGTGGTAAGAAGTTTGACACCCGGCCCAGATTCCTCGGCCCTTCCTGGAATCCGCTAGAGCAATTCTAGGAGCTAATATTATGGAATTAAGGCTCTGGGGGACCGTGAGGCAAGATGCGGAGAACCAGGAGGGCGTGGCGGGTAGGCACCCATGTACGCACAACCACCTCATGGTGGTAAGAAGTTTGACACTCGGCCCAGGTCCTTCGGCCGTTCGTGGAATCCGCTAGAGCATTTCTAAGTGCTTATATTAAGGAATTAAGGCCGCTGGGGGACCGTGGGGCAAAATGCGGGGAACCAGGAGGGCGTGGCGGGTAGGCACCCATGTACGCACAACCACCTCATGATGGTAAGAAGTTTGACACCCGGCCCAGGTCCCTCGGCCCTTCCTGGAGACTGCTAGAGCAATTCTAGGTGATTGTATTAAGGAATTTAGGCATTTGGGGGACCGTGGGGCAAAATGCGGGGAACCAGGAGGGCGTGGCAGGTAGGCACCCATGTGCACACAACCACCTCATGGTGGTAAGAAGTTTGACACTCGAGCCAAGTCCCTCGGCCCTTACTGGAATCCGCTAAAGCAATTCTAAGTGCTTATATTAAGGAATTAAGGCGTCTAGGGGTCCGTGGGCAAAATGCGGGGAACCAGGAGGGCGTGGCGGGTAGGCAACCATGTACGCACAACCACCTCATGGTGGTAAGAAGTTTGACACCCGGCCTAGGTCCCTCAGCCTTTCCTGGAATCCGCCAGAGCAATTCTAGGTGCTTATATTAAGGAATTAAGGCGTCTAGGGGTCCGTGGGGCAAAATGCGGGGAACCAGGAGGGCGTGGCGGGTAGGCACCCATGTACGCAGAACCACCTCTTGGTGGTAAGAAGTTTGACCCTCGGCCCAGGTCCCTTGGCCCTTCTTGGAAACTGCTACAGCAATTCTAGGTGCCTATATTAAGGAATTAAGGTCTCTGAGGGTTCGTTGGGCAAAATGCAGGGAACCGGGAAGGCATGGCGGGAAGGCACCCATGTACGGACAACCACCTCATGGTGATAAGAAGTTTGACACCCGACCCAAGTCTCTCGTCCCTTCCTGGAATCCGCTAGAGCAATTCTAGCTGCTTATATTAAGGAATTAAGACATCTGGGACACCGTGGGGCAAAATGCAGGGAACCAGGAGGGCGTGGCGGGTAGGCACCCATGTACGCACAACCACCTCATGGTGGTAAGAAGTTTGACACCCGGCCCAGGTCTCTCGGCCCTTCTTGGAAACTGCTACAGCAATTCTATGAGCTTATATTAAGGAATTAAGGCCTCTTGGGGTCCGTGGGGCAAAATACGGGGAACCAGGAGGGCGTTGCGGGTAGGCACTCATGTACGCACTACCACTTCATGGCGGTAAGAAGTTTGACACCCGGGCCAGGTCCCTCGTGCCTTCTTGGAAACTGCTACCGCAATTCTAGGTGCTTATATTAAGGAATTAAGGTTTCTGAGGGTCCTTGGGGCAAAATGCGGAGAACCAGGAGGGCGTGGCGGGCAGGCACCCATGTACGCACAACCACCTCACGGTGGTAAGAAGTTTGACACCCGGCCCAGGTCTCTCGGCCCTTCTTGGAAACTGCTACAGTAATTCTATGAGCTTATATTTAGGAATTAAGGCCTCTTGGGGTCCGTGGGGTAAAATACGGGGAACCAGCAGGGCGTGGCGGGTAGGCACCCATGTACGCACTACCACCTCATGGTGGTAAGAAGTTTGACACCCGGGCCAGGTCCCTCGTCCCTTCTTGGAAACTGCTACCGCAATTCTAGGTGCTTATATTAAGGAATTAAGACCTCTGGGAGACCGTAGGGCAAAATGCGGGGTACCAGGAGGGCGTGGCGGGTAGGCACCCATTATCGCACAACCACCTCATGGTGGTAAGAAATTTGAAATCCGACCCAGGTCCTTCGTCCCTTCCTGCAATCCGCTAGAGCAATTCTAGGTGCTTATAAGAAGGAATTAAGAACTCTGGGGTCCGTGGGGCAAAATGCAGGGAACCAGGAGGGCGTGGCGGGTAGGCACCCATGTACGCACAACCATCTCATGGTGGTAAGAAGTTTGACACCCGGCCCAGGTCCCTCTGCCCTTCCTGGAATCCGCTAGAGCAATTTTAGGTGCTTATATTAAGGAATTAAGGCTTCTGGGAGACCGTGGGGCAAAATGCAGGGAACCAGGAGGGTGTGGCGGATAGGCACCCATGTACGCAGAACTACCTCATGGTGGTAAGAAGTTTGACATCCGGCCCAAGTCCCTCGGCCCTTCCTGGACTCCGCTAGAGCAATTCTAGGTGATTGTATTAAGGAATTTAGGCATTTGGGGGACCGTGGGGCAAAATGCGGGGAACCAGGAGGGCGTAGCGAGTAGGCACACATGTATGCACAACCACCTCATGGTGGTGAGAAGTTTAACACCCGGCCCAGGTCCCTCAGCTCTTCCTGGAATCCGCTAGAGCAATTCTATTTGCTCATATTAAGGAATTATGGCCTCTGGAGGGCCTTGGGGCAAAATGCGTGGAATCAGGTGGGCATGGCGGATAGGCGACCATGTACGCACAACCGCCACATGGTGGTAAGAAGTTTGACACCCGGCCCAGATTCCTCGGCCCTTCCTGGAATCCGCTAGAGCAATTCTAGGTGCTAATATTATGGAATTAAGGCTCTGGGGGACCGTGAGGCAAGATGCGGAGAACCAGGAGGGCGTGGCGGGTAGGCACCCATGTACGCACAACCACCTCATGGTGGTAAGAAGTTTGACACTCGGCCCAGGTCCTTCGGCCGTTCGTGGAATCCGCTAGAGCATTTCTAAGTGCTTATATTAAGGAATTAAGGCCGCTGGGGGACCGTGGGGCAAAATGCGGGGAACCAGGAGGGCGTGGCGGGTAGGCACCCATGTACGCACAACCACCTCATGATGGTAAGAAGTTTGACACCCGGCCCAGGTCCCTCGGCCCTTCCTGGAGACTGCTAGAGCAATTCTAGGTGCTTATATTAAAGAATTAACGTCTCTGATGGCCCGTGGGGCAAAATGCGGGGAACCAGGAGGGCATGGCGGGTAGGCACCCATGTACGCACAACCACCTCATGGTGGTAAGAAGTTTGACACTCGGCCCAGGTCCTTCGGCCCTTCCTGGAATCCGCTAGAGCATTTCTAGTTGCTTATATTAAGGAATTAAGGCGCCTGGGGGTCCGTGCGGCAAAATGCGGGGAACCAGCAGGGCGTGGCGGGTAGGCACCCATGTACGCAGAACTACCTCATGGTGGTAAGAAGTTTGACATCCGGCCCAAGTCCCTCGGCCCTTCCTGGACTCCGCTAGAGCAATTCTAGGTGATTGTATTAAGGAATTTAGGCATTTGGGGGACCGTGGGGCAAAATGCGGGGAACCAGGAGGGCGTGGCAGGTAGGCACCCATGTGCACACAACCACCTCATGGTGGTAAGAAGTTTGACAACCGACCCAGGTCCCTCGGCCCTTCCTGGTATCCGCTAGAGCAATTCTAGGTGCTTATTTTAAGGAATTAAGCCCTCTGGGAGTCCGTGGGGCAAAATGCGGGGAACCAGGAGGGCGTGGTGGATAGACACCCATGTACGCAGAACTACCTCATGTTGGTAAGAAGTTTGAAACCCGGCCCAGGTCTTTCGGCCCTTCCTGGAATCCGCTAGAGCAATTCTAGGTGCTTATATTAAGGAATTAAGGCCTCTGGGAGTCCGTGTGGCAAAATGTGGGGAACCAGGAGGGCGTAGCGAGTAGGCACACATGTATGCACAACCACCTCATGGTGGTAAGAAGTTTGACACCCGGCCCAGGTCCCTCTGCCCTTCCTGGAATCCGCTAGAGCAATTTTAGGTGCTTATATTAAGGAATTAAGGCTTCTGGGAGACCGTGGGGCAAAATGCAGGGAACCAGGAGGGTGTGGCGGATAGGCACCCATGTACGCAGAACTACCTCATGGTGGTAAGAAGTTTGACATCCGGCCCAAGTCCCTCGGCCCTTCCTGGACTCCGCTAGAGCAATTCTAGGTGATTGTATTAAGGAATTTAGGCATTTGGGGGACCGTGGGGCAAAATGCGGGGAACCAGGAGGGCGTAGCGAGTAGGCACACATGTATGCACAACCACCTCATGGTGGTGAGAAGTTTAACACCCGGCCCAGGTCCCTCAGCTCTTCCTGGAATCCGCTAGAGCAATTCTATTTGCTCATATTAAGGAATTATGGCCTCTGGAGGGCCTTGGGGCAAAATGCGTGGAATCAGGTGGGCATGGCGGATAGGCGACCATGTACGCACAACCGCCACATGGTGGTAAGAAGTTTGACACCCGGCCCAGATTCCTCGGCCCTTCCTGGAATCCGCTAGAGCAATTCTAGGTGCTAATATTATGGAATTAAGGCTCTGGGGGACCGTGAGGCAAGATGCGGAGAACCAGGAGGGCGTGGCGGGTAGGCACCCATGTACGCACAACCACCTCATGGTGGTAAGGAGTTTGACACTCGGCCCAGGTCCTTCGGCCGTTCGTGGAATCCGCTAGAGCATTTCTAAGTGCTTATATTAAGGAATTAAGGCCGCTGGGGGACCGTGGGGCAAAATGCGGGGAACCAGGAGGGCGTGGCGGGTAGGCACCCATGTACGCACAACCACCTCATGATGGTAAGAAGTTTGACACCCGGCCCAGGTCCCTCGGCCCTTCCTGGAGACTGCTAGAGCAATTCTAGGTGCTTATATTAAAGAATTAACGTCTCTGATGGCCCGTGGGGCAAAATGCGGGGAACCAGGAGGGCATGGCGGGTAGGCACCCATGTACGCACAACCACCTCATGGTGGTAAGAAGTTTGACACTCGGCCCAGGTCCTTCGGCCCTTCCTGGAATCCGCTAGAGCATTTCTAGTTGCTTATATTAAGGAATTAAGGCGCCTGGGGGTCCGTGCGGCAAAATGCGGGGAACCAGCAGGGCGTGGCGGGTAGGCACCCATGTACGCAGAACTACCTCATGGTGGTAAGAAGTTTGACATCCGGCCCAAGTCCCTCGGCCCTTCCTGGACTCCGCTAGAGCAATTCTAGGTGATTGTATTAAGGAATTTAGGCATTTGGGGGACCGTGGGGCAAAATGCGGGGAACCAGGAGGGCGTGGCAGGTAGGCACCCATGTGCACACAACCACCTCATGGTGGTAAGAAGTTTGACAACCGACCCAGGTCCCTCGGCCCTTCCTGGTATCCGCTAGAGCAATTCTAGGTGCTTATTTTAAGGAATTAAGCCCTCTGGGAGTCCGTGGGGCAAAATGCGGGGAACCAGGAGGGCGTGGTGGATAGACACCCATGTACGCAGAACTACCTCATGTTGGTAAGAAGTTTGAAACCCGGCCCAGGTCTTTCGGCCCTTCCTGGAATCCGCTAGAGCAATTCTAGGTGCTTATATTAAGGAATTAAGGCCTCTGGGAGTCCGTGTGGCAAAATGTGGGGAACCAGGAGGGCGTAGCGAGTAGGCACACATGTATGCACAACCACCTCATGGTGGTGAGAAGTTTAACACCCGGCCCAGGTCCCTCAGCTCTTCCTGGAATCCGCTAGAGCAATTCTATTTGCTTATATTAAGGAATTAAGGCCTCTGGAGGGCCTTGGGGCAAAATGCGTGGAATCAGGTGGGCATGGCGGATAGGCACCCATGTATGCACAACCACCTTAGGTGGTAAGAAGTTTGATACCCGGCCCTGGCCCCTCAGCCTTTCCTGGAAACTGCTACAGCAATTCTAGGTGCTTATATTAAGGAATTAAGGCCTCTGGGGGTCCGTGGGGCAAAATGCGGGGAACCAGGAGGGCGTGGCAGGTAGGCACCCATGTGCACACAACCACCTCATGGTGGTAAGATGTTTGACAACCGACCCAGGTCCCTCGGCCCTTCCTGGTATCCGCTAGAGCAATTCTAGGTGCTTATTTTAAGGAATTAAGCCCTCTGGGAGTCCGTGGGGCAAAATGCGGGGAACCAGGAGGGCGTGGTGGATAGACACCCATGTACGCAGAACTACCTCATGTTGGTAAGAAGTTTGAAACCCGGCCCAGGTCTTTCGGCCCTTCCTGGAATCCGCTAGAGCAATTCTAGGTGCTTATATTAAGGAATTAAGGCCTCTGGGGGTCCGTGTGGCAAAATGTGGGGAACCAGGAGGGCGTAGCGGGTAGCCGCCCATGTACGCACAACCACCTCATGGTGGTAAGAAGTTTGAGACCGGGCCCAGGTCCCTCCGCCCTTCTTGGGAACTGCTACAGCAATTCTAGGAGCTTATATTAAGGAATTAAGGCCTCTTGGGCTCCGTGGGGCAAAATACGGGGAACCAGGAGGGCATGGCGGGTAGGCACCCATGTACGCACTACCACCTCATGGCGGTAATAAGTTTGACACCCGGGCCAGGTTCCTCGGCCCTTCTTGGAAACTGCTACAGCAATTCTAGGTGCCTTTATTAAGGAATTAAGGTCTCTGACGGTCCGTGGGGCAAAATGCAGGGAACCAGGAAGGCATGGCGGGTAGGTACCCATGTACGCAGAACTACCTCATGGTGGTAAAAAGTTTGTCACCCGGCCCAGGTCCCTCGGCCCTTCTTGGAAACTGCTACAGCAATTCTAGGTGCCTATATTAAGGAATTAAGGTCTCTGAGGGTTCGTGGGGCAAAATGTAGGGAACCGGGAAGGCATGGCGGGAAGGCACCCATTTTCGCACAACCACCTCATGGTGATAAGAAGTTTGACACCCGACCCAAGTCTCTCGTCCCTTCCTGGAATCCGCTAGAGCAATTCTGGGTGCTTATATTAAGGAAATAAGACCTCTGGGAGACCTTGGGGCAAAATGCAGGGAACCAGGAGAGCGTGGCGGGTAGGCACTTATGTACGCACAACCACCTCATGGTGGTAAGAAGTTTGACACCCGGCCTAGGTCTCTCGGCCCTTCTTGGAAACAGCTACAGCAATTCTATGAGCTTATATTAAGGAATTAAGGCCTCTTGTGGTCCGTGGGGCAAAATACGGGGAACCAGGTGGGCGTGGCGGGTAGACAACCATGTACGCACTACCACCTCATGGTGGTAAGAAGTTTGACACCCGGGCCAGGTCCCTCGTCCCATCTTCGAAACTGTTACCGCAATTCTAGGTGCTTATATTATGGAATTAAGGCCTCTGGGGGTCCGTGAGGCAAGATGCGGAGAACCAGGAGGGCGTGGCGGGTAGGCACCCATGTACGCACAACCACCTCATGGTGGTAAGAAGTTTGACACTCGGCCCAGGTCCTTCGGCCTTTCGTGGAATCCGCTAGAGCATTTCTAAGTGCTTATATTAAGGAATTAAGGCAGCAGGGGGTCCGTGGGGCAAAATGCGGGGAACCAGGAGGGCGTGGCGGGTACGCACCCATGTACGCACAACCACGTCATGGTGGTAAGAAGTTTGACACTCGGCTCAGGTCTTTCGGCCCTTCCTGGTATCCGCTAGAGCATTTCTAGGTGCTTATATTAAGGAATTAAGGCGCCTGGGGGTCCGTGGGGCAAAATGCGGGGAACCAGGAGGGCGTGGCGGGTAGGCAACCATGTACGCACAACCACCTCATGGTGGTAAGAAGTTTGACACCCGGCCCAGATCCCTCGGCCCTTCCTGGAATCCGCTAGAGCAATTCTAGGTGCTTAAATTAAGGAATTAAGGCCTCTTGGGGTCCGTGTGGCAAAATGTGGGGAACCAAGAGGGCGTAGCGGGTAGCCACCCATGTACGTACAACCACCTCATCGTGGTAAGAAGTTTGACCCCCGGCCCAGGTCCCTCGGCCCTTCTTGGAAAATGCTACAGCAATTCTAGGTGCTTATATTAAGGAATTAAGGCGTCTAGGGGTCCGTGGGGCAAAATGCAGGGAACCAGGAGGGTGTGGCGGATAGGCACCCAAGTACGCAGAACTACCTCATGGTGGTAAGAAGTTTGACATCCGGCCCAAGTCCCTCGGCCCTTCCTGGACTCCGCTAGAGCAATTCTAGGTGATTGTATTAAGGAATTTAGGCATTTGGGGGACCGTGGGGCAAAATGCGGGGAACCAGGAGGGCGTAGCGAGTAGGCACACATGTATGCACAACTACCTCATGGTGGTTAGAAGTTTAACACCCGGCCCAGGTCCCTCAGTTCTTCCTGGAATCCGCTAGGGCAATTCTATTTGCTTATATTAAGGAATTAAGGCCTCTGGAGGGCCTTGGGGCAAAATGCGGGGAACCAGGAGGGCGTGGCGGGTAGGCACCCATGTACGCACAACCACCTCTTGGTGGTAAGAAGTTTGACCCCCGGCCCAGGTCCCTTGGCCCTTCTTGGAAACTGCTACAGCAATTCTAGGTGCCTATATTAAGGAATTAAGGTCTCTGAGGGTTCGTTGGGCAAAATGCAGGGAACCGGGAAGGCATGGCGGGAAGGCACCCATGTACGGACAACCACCTCATGGTGATAAGAAGTTTGACACCCGACCCAAGTCTCTCGTCCCTTCCTGGAATCCGCTAGAGCAATTCTAGGTGCTTATATTAAGGAATTAAGACCTCTGGGAGACCGTGGGGCAACATGCAGGGAACCAGGAGGGCGTGGCGGGTAAGCACCCATGTACGCACAACCACCTCATGGTGGTAAGAAGTTTGACACCCGGCCCAGGTCCTTCTGCCTTTCCTGGAATCCGCCAGAGCAATTCTAGGTGCTTATATTAAGGAATTAAGGCGTCTAGGGGTCCGTGGGGCAAAATGCGGGGAACCAGGAGGGCGTGGCGGGTAGGCACCCATGTACGCACAACCACCTCATGGTGGTAAGAAGTTTGACACTCGACCCAAGTCCCTCGGCCCTTCCTTGAATCCGCTAGAGCAATTCTAGGTGCTTATATTAAGGAATTAAGGCTTCTGGGGGTCCGTGGGGCAAAATGCAGGGAACCAGGAGAGCGTGGCGGGTAGGCACCCATGTACGCACAACCCCCTCATGGTGGTAAAAAGTTTGACACCCGGCCCAGGTCCCTCGGCCCTTCCTGGAATCCGCTAGAGCAATTCTAGGTGCTTATATTAAGGAATTAAGACCTTTGGGGGTCCGTGGGGCAAAATGCGGGGAACCAGGAGGGCGTGGCGGGTAGGCAACCATGTACGCACAACCACCTCATGGTGGTAAGAAGTTTCACACCCGGCCCAGGTCCCTCGGCCCTTCCTGCAATCCGCTAGAACAATTCTAGGTGCTTATAATAAGGAATTAAGGCCTCTGGGAATCCGTGGGGCAAAATGCGGGGAACAAGGAGGGTGTGGCGGATAGACACCCATGTACGCAGAACTACCTCATGGTGGTAAGAAGTTTGACACTCGAGCCAAGTCCCTCGGCCCTTACTGGAATCCGCTAAAGCAATTCTAAGTGCTTATATTAAGGAATTAAGGCGTCTAGGGGTCCGTGGGCAAAATGCGGGGAACCAGGAGGGCGTGGCGGGTAGGCAACCATGTACGCACAACCACCTCATGGTGGTAAGAAGTTTGACACTCGACCCAAGTCCCTCGGCCCTTCCTGGAATCCGCTAGAGCAATTCTAGGTGCTTATATTAAGGAATTAAGACCTCTGGGGGACGGTGGGGCAAAATGCATGGAACCAGGAGAGCGTGGTGGGTAGGCACCCATGTACGCACAACCCCCTCATGGTGGTAAGAAGTTTGACACCCGGCCCAGGTCCCTCTGCCTTTCCTGGAATCCGCCAGAGCAATTCTAGGTGCTTATATTAAGGAATTAAGGCGTCTAGGGGTCCGTGGGGCAAAATGCGGGGAACCAGGAGGGCGTGGCGGGTAGGCACCCATGTACGCACAACCACCTCATGGTGGTAAGAAGTTTGACACTCGACCCAAGTCCCTCGGCCCTTCCTGGAATCCGCTAGAGCAATTCTAGGTGCTTATATTAAGGAATTAAGGCTTCTGGGGGTCCGTGGGGCAAAATGCAGGGAACCAGGAGAGCGTGGCGGGTAGGCACCCATGTACGCACAACCCCCTCATGGTGGTAAAAAGTTTGACACCCGGCCCAGGTCCCTCGGCCCTTCCTGGAATCCGCTAGAGCAATTCTAGGTGGTTATATTAAGGAATTAAGACCTTTGGGGGTCCGTGGGGCAAAATGCGGGGAACCAGGAGGGCGTGGCGGGTAGGCAACCATGTACGCACAACCACCTCATGGTGGTAAGAAGTTTCACACCCGGCCCAGGTCCCTCGGCCCTTCCTGCAATCCGCTAGAACAATTCTAGGTGCTTATAATAAGGAATTAAGGCCTCTGGGAATCCGTGGGGCAAAATGCGGGGAACAAGGAGGGTGTGGCGGGTAGGCACCCATGTACGCAGAACCACCTCTTGGTGGTAAGAAGTTTGACCCTCGGCCCAGGTCCCTTGGCCCTTCTTGGAAACTGCTACAGCAATTCTAGGTGCCTATATTAAGGAATTAAGGTCTCTGAGGGTTCGTTGGGCAAAATGCAGGGAACCGGGAAGGCATGGCGGGAAGGCACCCATGTACGGACAACCACCTCATGGTGATAAGAAGTTTGACACCCGACCCAAGTCTCTCGTCCCTTCCTGGAATCCGCTAGAGCAATTCTAGGTGCTTTTATTAAGGAATTAAGACATCTGGGACACCGTGGGGCAAAATGCAGGGAACCAGGAGGGCGTGGCGGGTAGGCACCCATGTACGCACAACCACCTCATGGTGGTAAGAAGTTTGACACCCGGCCCAGGTCTCTCGGCCCTTCTTGGAAACTGCTACAGCAATTCTATGAGCTTATATTAAGGAATTAAGGCCTCTTGGGGTCCGTGGGGCAAAATACGGGGAACCAGGAGGGCGTTGCGGGTAGGCACTCATCTACGCACTACCACTTCATGGCGGTAAGAAGTTTGACACCCGGGCCAGGTCCCTCGTCCCTTCTTGGAAACTGCTACCGCAATTCTAGGTGCTTATATTAAGGAATTAAGGTTTCTGAGGGTCCTTGGGGCAAAATGCGGAGAACCAGGAGGGCGTGGCGGGTATGCACCCATGTACGCACAACCCCCTCATGGTGGTAAGAAGTTTGACACCCGGCCCAGGTCCCTCAGCCTTTCCTGGAATCCGCCAGAGCAATTCTAGGTGCTTATATTAAGGAATTAAGGCGTCTAGGGGTCCGTGGGGCAAAATGCGGGGAACCAGGAGGGCGTGGCGGGTAGGCACCCATGTACGCAGAACCAACTCTTGGTGGTAAGAAGTTTGACCCCCGGTCCAGGTCCCTTGGCCCTTCTTGGAAACTGCTACAGCAATTCTAGGTGCCTATATTAAGGAATTAAGGTCTCTGAGGGTTCGTTGGGCAAAATGCAGGGAACCGGGAAGGCATGGCGGGAAGGCACCCATGTACGGACAACCACCTCATGGTGATAAGAAGTTTGACACCCGACCCAAGTCTCTCGTCCCTTCCTGGAATCCGCTAGAGCAATTCTAGGTGCTTATATTAAGGAATTAAGACCTCTGGGAGACCGTGGGGCAAAATGCAGGGAACCAGGAGGGCGTGGCGGGTAGGCACCCATGTACGCACAACCACCTCATGGTGGTAAGAAGTTTGACACCCGGCCCAGGTCTCTCGGCCCTTCTTGGAAACTGCTACAGCAATTCTATGAGCTTATATTAAGGAATTAAGGCCTCTTGGGGTCCGTGGGGCAAAATACGGGGAACCAGGAGGGCGTTGCGGGTAGGCACCCATGTACGCACTACCACTTCATGGCGGTAAGAAGTTTGACACCCGGGCCAGGTCCCTCGTCCCTTCTTGGAAACTGCTACCGCAATTCTAGGTGCTTATATTAAGGAATTAAGGTTTCTGAGGGTCCTTGGGGCAAAATGCGGAGAACCAGGAGGGCGTGGCGGGCAGGCACCCATGTACGCACAACCACCTCACGGTGGTAAGAAGTTTGACACCCGGCCCAGGTCTCTCGGCCCTTCTTGGAAACTGCTACAGTAATTCTATGAGCTTATATTTAGGAATTAAGGCCTCTTGGGGTCCGTGGGGTAAAATACGGGGAACCAGCAGGGCGTGGCGGGTAGGCACCCATGTACGCACTACCACCTCATGGTGGTAAGAAGTTTGACACCCGGGCCAGGTCCCTCGTCCCTTCTTGGAAACTGCTACCGCAATTCTAGGTGCTTATATTAAGGAATTAAGACCTCTGGGAGACCGTAGGGCAAAATGCGGGGTACCAGGAGGGCGTGGCGGGTAGGCACCCATTATCGCACAACCACCTCATGGTGGTAAGAAATTTGAAATCCGACCCAGGTCCTTCGTCCCTTCCTGCAATCCGCTAGAGCAATTCTAGGTGCTTATAAGAAGGAATTAAGAACTCTGGGGTCCGTGGGGCAAAATGCAGGGAACCAGGAGGGCGTGGCGGGTAGGCACCCATGTACGCACAACCATCTCATGGTGGTAAGAAGTTTGACACCCGGCCCAGGTCCCTCTGCCCTTCCTGGAATCCGCTAGAGCAATTTTAGGTGCTTATATTAAGGAATTAAGGCTTCTGGGAGACCGTGGGGCAAAATGCAGGGAACCAGGAGGGTGTGGCGGATAGGCACCCATGTACGCAGAACTACCTCATGGTGGTAAGAAGTTTGACATCCGGCCCAAGTCCCTCGGCCCTTCCTGGACTCCGCTAGAGCAATTCTAGGTGATTGTATTAAGGAATTTAGGCATTTGGGGGACCGTGGGGCAAAATGCGGGGAACCAGGAGGGCGTAGCGAGTAGGCACACATGTATGCACAACCACCTCATGGTGGTGAGAAGTTTAACACCCGGCCCAGGTCCCTCAGCTCTTCCTGGAATCCGCTAGAGCAATTCTATTTGCTCATATTAAGGAATTATGGCCTCTGGAGGGCCTTGGGGCAAAATGCAGGGAACCAGGAGGGCGTGGCGGGTAGGCACCCATGTACGCACAACCACCTCATGGTGGTAAGAAGTTTGACACCCGGCCCAGGTCTCTCGGCCCTTCTTGGAAACTGCTACAGCAATTCTATGAGCTTATATTAAGGAATTAAGGCCTCTTGGGGTCCGTGGGGCAAAATACGGGGAACCAGGAGGGCGTTGCGGGTAGGCACCCATGTACGCACTACCACTTCATGGCGGTAAGAAGTTTGACACCCGGGCCAGGTCCCTCGTCCCTTCTTGGAAACTGCTACCGCAATTCTAGGTGCTTATATTAAGGAATTAAGGTTTCTGAGGGTCCTTGGGGCAAAATGCGGAGAACCAGGAGGGCGTGGCGGGCAGGCACCCATGTACGCACAACCACCTCACGGTGGTAAGAAGTTTGACACCCGGCCCAGGTCTCTCGGCCCTTCTTGGAAACTGCTACAGTAATTCTATGAGCTTATATTTAGGAATTAAGGCCTCTTGGGGTCCGTGGGGTAAAATACGGGGAACCAGCAGGGCGTGGCGGGTAGGCACCCATGTACGCACTACCACCTCATGGTGGTAAGAAGTTTGACACCCGGGCCAGGTCCCTCGTCCCTTCTTGGAAACTGCTACCGCAATTCTAGGTGCTTATATTAAGGAATTAAGACCTCTGGGAGACCGTAGGGCAAAATGCGGGGTACCAGGAGGGCGTGGCGGGTAGGCACCCATTATCGCACAACCACCTCATGGTGGTAAGAAATTTGAAATCCGACCCAGGTCCTTCGTCCCTTCCTGCAATCCGCTAGAGCAATTCTAGGTGCTTATAAGAAGGAATTAAGAACTCTGGGGTCCGTGGGGCAAAATGCAGGGAACCAGGAGGGCGTGGCGGGTAGGCACCCATGTACGCACAACCATCTCATGGTGGTAAGAAGTTTGACACCCGGCCCAGGTCCCTCTGCCCTTCCTGGAATCCGCTAGAGCAATTTTAGGTGCTTATATTAAGGAATTAAGGCTTCTGGGAGACCGTGGGGCAAAATGCAGGGAACCAGGAGGGTGTGGCGGATAGGCACCCATGTACGCAGAACTACCTCATGGTGGTAAGAAGTTTGACATCCGGCCCAAGTCCCTCGGCCCTTCCTGGACTCCGCTAGAGCAATTCTAGGTGATTGTATTAAGGAATTTAGGCATTTGGGGGACCGTGGGGCAAAATGCGGGGAACCAGGAGGGCGTAGCGAGTAGGCACACATGTATGCACAACCACCTCATGGTGGTGAGAAGTTTAACACCCGGCCCAGGTCCCTCAGCTCTTCCTGGAATCCGCTAGAGCAATTCTATTTGCTCATATTAAGGAATTATGGCCTCTGGAGGGCCTTGGGGCAAAATGCGTGGAATCAGGTGGGCATGGCGGATAGGCGACCATGTACGCACAACCGCCACATGGTGGTAAGAAGTTTGACACCCGGCCCAGATTCCTCGGCCCTTCCTGGAATCCGCTAGAGCAATTCTAGGTGCTAATATTATGGAATTAAGGCTCTGGGGGACCGTGAGGCAAGATGCGGAGAACCAGGAGGGCGTGGCGGGTAGGCACCCATGTACGCACAACCACCTCATGGTGGTAAGAAGTTTGACACTCGGCCCAGGTCCTTCGGCCGTTCGTGGAATCCGCTAGAGCATTTCTAAGTGCTTATATTAAGGAATTAAGGCCGCTGGGGGACCGTGGGGCAAAATGCGGGGAACCAGGAGGGCGTGGCGGGTAGGCACCCATGTACGCACAACCACCTCATGATGGTAAGAAGTTTGACACCCGGCCCAGGTCCCTCGGCCCTTCCTGGAGACTGCTAGAGCAATTCTAGGTGCTTATATTAAAGAATTAACGTCTCTGATGGCCCGTGGGGCAAAATGCGGGGAACCAGGAGGGCATGGCGGGTAGGCACCCATGTACGCACAACCACCTCATGGTGGTAAGAAGTTTGACACTCGGCCCAGGTCCTTCGGCCCTTCCTGGACTCCGCTAGAGCAATTCTAGGTGATTGTATTAAGGAATTTAGGCATTTGGGGGACCGTGGGGCAAAATGCGGGGAACCAGGAGGGCGTGGCAGGTAGGCACCCATGTGCACACAACCACCTCATGGTGGTAAGAAGTTTGACAACCGACCCAGGTCCCTCGGCCCTTCCTGGTATCCGCTAGAGCAATTCTAGGTGCTTATTTTAAGGAATTAAGCCCTCTGGGAGTCCGTGGGGCAAAATGCGGGGAACCAGGAGGGCGTGGTGGATAGACACCCATGTACGCAGAACTACCTCATGTTGGTAAGAAGTTTGAAACCCGGCCCAGGTCTTTCGGCCCTTCCTGGAATCCGCTAGAGCAATTCTAGGTGCTTATATTAAGGAATTAAGGCCTCTGGGAGTCCGTGTGGCAAAATGTGGGGAACCAGGAGGGCGTAGCGAGTAGGCACACATGTATGCACAACCACCTCATGGTGGTGAGAAGTTTAACACCCGGCCCAGGTCCCTCAGCTCTTCCTGGAATCCGCTAGAGCAATTCTATTTGCTTATATTAAGGAATTAAGGCCTCTGGAGGGCCTTGGGGCAAAATGCGTGGAATCAGGTGGGCATGGCGGATAGGCACCCATGTATGCACAACCACCTTAGGTGGTAAGAAGTTTGATACCCGGCCCTGGCCCCTCAGCCTTTCCTGGAAACTGCTACAGCAATTCTAGGTGCTTATATTAAGGAATTAAGGACTCTGGGGGTCCGTGGGGCAAAATGCGGGGAACCAGGAGGGCGTGGCAGGTAGGCACCCATGTGCACACAACCACCTCATGGTGGTAAGATGTTTGACAACCGACCCAGGTCCCTCGGCCCTTCCTGGTATCCGCTAGAGCAATTCTAGGTGCTTATTTTAAGGAATTAAGCCCTCTGGGAGTCCGTGGGGCAAAATGCGGGGAACCAGGAGGGCGTGGTGGATAGACACCCATGTACGCAGAACTACCTCATGTTGGTAAGAAGTTTGAAACCCGGCCCAGGTCTTTCGGCCCTTCCTGGAATCCGCTAGAGCAATTCTAGGTGCTTATATTAAGGAATTAAGGCCTCTGGGGGTCCGTGTGGCAAAATGTGGGGAACCAGGAGGGCGTAGCGGGTAGCCGCCCATGTACGCACAACCACCTCATGGTGGTAAGAAGTTTGAGACCGGGCCCAGGTCCCTCCGCCCTTCTTGGGAACTGCTACAGCAATTCTAGGAGCTTATATTAAGGAATTAAGGCCTCTTGGGCTCCGTGGGGCAAAATACGGGGAACCAGGAGGGCATGGCGGGTAGGCACCCATGTACGCACTACCACCTCATGGCGGTAATAAGTTTGACACCCGGGCCAGGTTCCTCGGCCCTTCTTGGAAACTGCTACAGCAATTCTAGGTGCCTTTATTAAGGAATTAAGGTCTCTGACGGTCCGTGGGGCAAAATGCAGGGAACCAGGAAGGCATGGCGGGTAGGTACCCATGTACGCAGAACTACCTCATGGTGGTAAAAAGTTTGTCACCCGGCCCAGGTCCCTCGGCCCTTCTTGGAAACTGCTACAGCAATTCTAGGTGCCTATATTAAGGAATTAAGGTCTCTGAGGGTTCGTGGGGCAAAATGTAGGGAACCGGGAAGGCATGGCGGGAAGGCACCCATTTTCGCACAACCACCTCATGGTGATAAGAAGTTTGACACCCGACCCAAGTCTCTCGTCCCTTCCTGGAATCCGCTAGAGCAATTCTGGGTGCTTATATTAAGGAAATAAGACCTCTGGGAGACCTTGGGGCAAAATGCAGGGAACCAGGAGAGCGTGGCGGGTAGGCACTTATGTACGCACAACCACCTCATGGTGGTAAGAAGTTTGACACCCGGCCTAGGTCTCTCGGCCCTTCTTGGAAACAGCTACAGCAATTCTATGAGCTTATATTAAGGAATTAAGGCCTCTTGTGGTCCGTGGGGCAAAATACGGGGAACCAGGTGGGCGTGGCGGGTAGACAACCATGTACGCACTACCACCTCATGGTGGTAAGAAGTTTGACACCCGGGCCAGGTCCCTCGTCCCATCTTCGAAACTGTTACCGCAATTCTAGGTGCTTATATTATGGAATTAAGGCCTCTGGGGGTCCGTGAGGCAAGATGCGGAGAACCAGGAGGGCGTGGCGGGTAGGCACCCATGTACGCACAACCACCTCATGGTGGTAAGAAGTTTGACACTCGGCCCAGGTCCTTCGGCCTTTCGTGGAATCCGCTAGAGCATTTCTAAGTGCTTATATTAAGGAATTAAGGCAGCAGGGGGTCCGTGGGGCAAAATGCGGGGAACCAGGAGGGCGTGGCGGGTACGCACCCATGTACGCACAACCACGTCATGGTGGTAAGAAGTTTGACACTCGGCTCAGGTCTTTCGGCCCTTCCTGGAATCCGCTAGAGCATTTCTAGGTGCTTATATTAAGGAATTAAGGCGCCTGGGGGTCCGTGGGGCAAAATGCGGGGAACCAGGAGGGCGTGGCGGGTAGGCAACCATGTACGCACAACCACCTCATGGTGGTAAGAAGTTTGACACCCGGCCCAGATCCCTCGGCCCTTCCTGGAATCCGCTAGAGCAATTCTAGGTGCTTAAATTAAGGAATTAAGGCCTCTTGGGGTCCGTGTGGCAAAATGTGGGGAACCAAGAGGGCGTAGCGGGTAGCCACCCATGTACGCACAACCACCTCATCGTGGTAAGAAGTTTGACCCCCGGCCCAGGTCCCTCGGCCCTTCTTGGAAACTGCTACAGCAATTCTAGGAGCTTATATTAAGGAATTAAGGCCTCTTGGGCTCCGTGGGGCAAAATACGGGGAACCAGCAGGGCATGGCGGGTAGGCACCCATGTACGCACTACCACCTCATGGTGGTAAGAAGTTTGACACCCGGCCCAGGTCCCTTGGCCCTTCTTGGAAACTGCTACAGCAATTCTAGGTGCCTATATTAAGGAATTAAGGTCTCTGAGGGTTCGTGGGGCAAAATGCAGGGAACCGGGAAGGCATGGCGGGAAGGCACCCATGTACGCACAACCACCTCATGGTGATAAGAAGTTTGACACCCGACCCAAGTCTCTCGTCCCTTCCTGGAATCCGCTAGAGCAATTCTAGGTGCTTATATTAAGGTATTAAGACCTCTGGGAGACCGTGGGGCAAAATGCAGGGAACCAGGAGGGCGTGGCGGGTAGGCACCCATGTACGCACAACCACCTCATGGTGGTAAGAAGTTTGACACCCGGCCCAGATCCCTCGGCCCTTCCTGGAATCCGCTAGAGCAATTCTAGGTGCTTAAATTAAGGAATTAAGGCCTCTGGGGGTCCGTGTGGCAAAATGTGGGGAACCAAGAGGGCGTAGCGGGTAGCCACCCATGTACGCACAACCACCTCATCGTGGTAAGAAGTTTGACCCCCGGCCCAGGTCCCTCGGCCCTTCTTGGAAACTGCTACAGCAATTCTAGGAGCTTATATTAAGGAATTAAGGCCTCTTGGGCTCCGTGGGGCAAAATACGGGGAACCAGCAGGGCATGGCGGGTAGGCACCCATGTACGCACTACCACCTCATGGTGGTAAGAAGTTTGACACCCGGCCCAGGTCCCTTGGCCCTTCTTGGAAACTGCTACAGCAATTCTAGGTGCCTATATTAAGGAATTAAGGTCTCTGAGGGTTCGTGGGGCAAAATGCAGGGAACCGGGAAGGCATGGCGGGAATGCACCCATGTACGCACAACCACCTCATGGTGATAAGAAGTTTGATTCCCGGCCCTGGTCCCTCGGCCCTTCCTGGAATCCGCTAGAGCAATTCTAGGTGCTTGTATTAAGGATTATGGCCTCTGGGGGTCCGTGGGGCAAAATGCGGGGAACCACGATGGCGTTGCGGGAAGGCAACCATGTACGCACTTAGGTCGGGTGTGCGAACGATTTCTCGTAAACTATAATATCCTAACCGCCTAAGAAGATATAGGCAAATTCAAAAGATCGTTCTAGAGGCCATTGTCTCAAATATATTTTTTTCAGGTTCTTTTTCCTCAGGAGCTATGGTTTGGTTTATTTGCGTAAGTTATTGTAATGTAGTTTTTAATCGATGATTAATTCACAATTGCTTGTATTTTAATATTCTCGATGACTCATTTAATGAAATTTACTGTTGCTGCAATGTCGGATCAAATTATTATTTAACAGAAAGTGTATCATCGATCGAGCTTGCTAGCTAGTTTAATAGCTAGAACCGCTAAACAGAAATCAATATATATGTGTTATTTTCAGCATTAACAAATTTCAGATAACAAAGAGTGTAATTTACATTATTTCATGTTCAATATATATATATATACTCAGTAAACTCTTTTGGAGATCATTTTTCAAACTGGGATTATTACCTAAGCTACATAAAGCCATATATATATTATATATACTATATATATATATGGTAATATGATTATGAACCCATAAAAATCAGTATCGCTTGGTTTTAAATGTTTCTGCTCTGCTTAAATTTGCCTTTGTTTTTTGTAAAACACTCTTCAAATTTTTCGCACAAGAATTTTCACCAGCAACAGTGCATATGATCCGAATGTGCAAATAAGTATATGTTGCGCCGTCCTGTTTTTGTATGTTTGTAACAAGAATTATCTAGTTCTCTCTTTTTAGGGTAATTCCATGTCAAATCATTCAAAATTTTGAAACTGACATCCTTACGTCACCAATTTTTTACCAGCAATAGAGTTCAAAAAAATTAGAAAATCCTGAAAATTTGAGCATCTAACTCCGAACTGGTTGAAAGTTATGCTATTTTTAATATGTCACAAAAACTGTATATATTTCGTTACATAAATCAACTCTTTTGAATTTACACTTTCTTTAATATATTGACTTTAAAAGATGTTTTAGCTATAAGAATTTGCACAGACATGTTTTTTGGGGCAAGGAATCCAAAAAAACAGTAACAACAAACAGTCATAGATGAACTCTTTTCAAGTTATTTACAAATTAAAAGATATTATTTACTGAGTTGCACATACTACTAAAGTTTATGATGTGGCACTGCTGATTTTTTGTTTTTTTCTTTTGAACATGAATCTACATACATACATAGCCTTATTCAGTCCAAATTTGAAGTCAAGTTCTTGTCTTTAAACTCCTACCTAGTGTGTAACCAAATTTTGGCGTCTTCTGGTCATTTTATTATATCAACCAATGTAATTTAAAGTAAAAAAAGGTAGAAAAAGTAACATGCTTACCTTTTAATTATCAATCCGATTTCTCTCAGACATCGTATCTGATAAAAAAGACTAGGTAGGAGAAAGCAAAAAGTTTGTTGAAAAATTTTACAAAGGTTCTGATTAGACTTTACCTTTGCTATTAGTTGTTTCCCACATATCTCAGGGACCAGGAACAAAAAAACTAGAGCTTATTCTCGTCTCGTTTTTGCATACGGGGCTTCCGAGTAGAGGTAGGTAGGATGAATCATTGACATATCAAGAAAATAGATAATACATGCGTCAAATCTACTTCGGATTATTAATATAGATAAAAGGAAAGCTTAAGAAACAAAAAAGACTCAACAATGATATGAAAATGAAAAATTTCTTTTTTTGGTTTTTTTATTATTTTTGTATATGTATTTTACCGTGACAAAAACCCCATATTTCTGTGGATGCCACTTTTTTGCTCTAAAATAAGTTATTTTTGACTCCAGTAAATTTTACTGTGTTTTCCTATTACCTCCTGAAGTTAACGAAAGATCCGTATTTATGAAACTTATGAAATGGAGAGTTTTCTCCATTCTCATTTTTGAAGGTAATTACCTCGAGAGACACTTGACAAACAATGATGGTGATGTTTATTATCTTGATGAGACCAAAATGGCAATAATTTCAGCTTTCACAGTCATCAGGAATTGCCCACAACTCGATTCGTTGTTCATGGAGCGGCGTCGAAAAGAACAAGAAATGTTCCTAGCTAACCATGGTCTGCACCAAGCTTTAAGTGAACTTGTCAACTACTCAGATTTGTAATCATGTTCTGATTTTCTACTATTTTGAGGCATGTCCTTTTTCAGATATTTTCGATATATACTATGGGTTTTTGTCATGCGTGACATACACTGTAAAGGACCGACTGGGACTTCAATGTTTTTTTTAAGCAGATTTAAGCAGGGCTTCTTCAGCTTTCTACAAGTTGCTATGAGAACAAAGGGAAGAATGCTACCCCGCCTAGATCAGCCTTTTTGTTTGTTGCATCTAACATGATAAGATTTTCAAAGAGAACCAACAGACATGTTCAGGGTGTTAGCCAGCCTTGTGGCATCGCGAAATACGCGGTATTCCCAATTGCCTACCAACTCAAAATTCCTAATTCCAAGCAAAAAAAATATGGTAAAACCGAAACAAAATATAAACAAAATCATAAAAAAAATGTAAAATTTTTATGTTTTCCGTTTGCTTTGAAAATTGGTAGGTTTAATAATTAAAGGATGCTGATTTCAAATCAAGTATATACCAGAATTGGGATATTTTCACCCCTAATACCTTATTTGGGCAAATTTGGGTCCAAAAGTTTAAAATATTCCATTTGCTTTGAAAATTGATAGGTTTACGAATTAAAGGATGCTGATTTCAAATCAAGTACCAGAATTGGGATATTTTCACTCCTAATACCTTATTTGGGCAAATTTAGGCCCAAAAGTTTAAAATATTTCGCTTGCTTTGAAAATTGGTAGGTTTACTAATTAAAGGATGATGATTTCAAATCAAGTACCAGAATTGGGATATTTTCACCCCTAATACCTTATTTAGGCAAATTTGGGCCTAAAAGTTTAAAATATTCTGTTTGCTTTGAAAATTGGTAGGTTTACTAATTAACGGATGATGATTTCAAATCAAGTACCAGGGTTACAGAGGAAATTCCCAATGTGGAGAAAACGCTGTAAGAAATTCAGACCTGGCTAACACCCTGATGTTTACACGCGATGCTCCAGGTTGTTTAAAAGTTCCATTCAACTTAGAGACAGATAAATGCAGAAGAACTATGCTGCATTCGATGGAAGAAAAAAAGATCAATATATACACAAAGAAACAATCAGTTTTGTTTACAAAAGAGAATGAAAAGGCATTTTCTATGACATACGCATTTAGAAAAAAGAGAAAAACTTGGTTTCAGTCGTAAAAATCTGAGCATGCTGTGTCTACATCCTAACCCCCTAATGACCTGGCGTGTCAAAGTAGCCGTCATATCGCAGTAACCATTTGGAACTATGCCACAAGTTACTCATCCCTAAAGGGACCAGTCACTACACTAAAGTGTAGATCCTAGACGATACATAATTACTTTTTCACTGCGGCAGAGGGCGGACCAATGCTGGAATGGCATAAAGCAATCAGCACATTGGTGAGAACCTCATATTAAGATATAACATATTTTTAAATAAGACGTATGTGTTCTTAAAGTTAATATTAAATCATGCGGATAAAGTATTGAAACCAACATGATTGATCGAAGTTATCGAAGATTACAAATATAATTTTGTTTCTATATTTCACTACTCGAGCTCGCCTGAAAGTAGAGCGCTTGAACTCTCCAACGAGCTGCAGATTTATCTGACCCAGCGTTGGTGTGCATTCACCCGCAGTATAGATGTTTTCCGCGGTTTGGTTTAGCCTCTGGGCTGGCCTTCTCCACTGTAATAGTAGAGATGGTTTCAGGTGACTCTGGTCCATAGAGACATTCAGGTCACCGCCAAATCGGTCGGTTGCATTTCATACGTCAGGGCATTGAATGTTAGCATGTGGAGAGAGAGCCGGCAACAGCTTGAATAGTGATTAAGTGACAATGAATGAACTTTACATTGCACATGATGACCTTAAACGAACTTCATTTGGTGACGCAAACAAATTCGCAAATCACTTTTGAACAATTGGTTGCACCCGTTAGTTCTATGAGAAAGAATAACTGTGTTAGCCTGTCTTAATGTAGACAAAATATTCAAGAAACAGACTGTATATAGAGAACAAACTTGCTACAAACAATTTTTTTTTATTACAAAATTCACCGTATTTACCCCGTTAGATACGTAATGTTTTCGAATTAATGCACTACTTCCATTCATAACAAATTCGAATATGACTTGTGCTTAACTGTGAGAACTTCCATTTTTTCCCTAGAGCGATCGGCAATTGTTAAGATTTGGCATATTTAATTTATAATGTGCCGACCTGTAATGGGCCTTAGAGCGGCAATGCCGACCTAATATAGGGCCTAGGTCGGTTGGCCAGCACATACATGCCGATCTCTATTATTTTGAATTCAGAGGACTGACGCCGTGACGGAAAAAATGAATTCATGACCAAATCTATGTTAATTCCAATAAATGGATTTCTCCTTTTCAGTTTATGATGATCCCCTGGGTGAGTCTAAATTTCAGTGTAGAAATCTTTCATTAGGTATTTTCGTTTTTTGAGGGGTCATCAAATAGTTTTTGCCCATGATCCAAACACCACATATTTTTTCTAAAACATGTCAGAAACCACTCTAATCTTTTGATTTGCACTCATGGAGGGTAGTATCATATTTTAGGCCGAAAGAAGGTGTTAATATACTTACTTAGGACCTCTTGATTACAAATTGGAAAAATTTGGGGAAATTACTTGAAAATGTCACAAAAAAAAGTTCCTTGGAAACAAAATTCATGTCAGAATTATTTTTGAAGGGTTGTACCTTTTATGTCTCAAGCCGCCAAATTATTCAGGGTCATAAACACAGAGTAACACTAATACTTTGGATCCGCGTAGCTAACTGCTACCAATATTAACGTAAAAAACGCCACATAATATTATATTAGTAATAGGGTGGAAACCACCTACGAACGTCCTGTGGTCCGTAATGCGGGTTGATGAGCCAAACACCATATGGTTTCAAAACACAACAGTACCTGTTTACTCTCTTCATGGGGCCATAACCTATGAAATAATTGCAATTACTAGGTTCCACTATTCCCACAAGGATCACAACACAGTTTTTTCTAACAGACTTTTAAAGTGTCACGACATAAAATGACCTAAAAATGGCCAATTTTTTTACATTCATCCAAATAAACCAAGAAAACTGCACGTAAAACGCAGAACAAGAGGCTAAAGCAGAGAAGGACAATGCACATAGTGTAGTTTTGATGGATTAAGATTGGCTTAAGATTAAGTGAAACATTTTTATTATTTAATTTTCCCTTTAATTCACTAATACAATAATAATTACACTAACATTATATATATATATTAAGGTGATTCAAATTGATCGACTTTTGAAATTTTTATGGGCCACCCTCCCAAAAGCTTCCATTTTATACAAAAACACATGTTTAGGGGTGGCCCAAGGCCCCAAAAATTTTGAAATTTTTGATGAAGCACTGCAGATTTAAAATGGCCATATTTTGAAAACCCTTGATGCAAACATATCAGTGTTGTGGTTCATTTTCATCAGCATGGCGAGCACTGTCATTTGGTGCACAGCAACAGTTCAAAACATGCTATTTTAAAATATCTGATTTTTTAAAATATGATCAAGATTCTTGACAATCCAGTTATTTTAGAATTCAACTCTACCAGTACATGTACTACATGGTATTCTGCTTCAATTGTGACAGTACAAGAATTGTAATTGAATGACTTGAATGTTGAGAATGCAACAGCACTTAGGAGCATGACGGTATCACTCTTGGTGGATTGAACTCAAAATTAACTTAGTGTTGTACAAAACGTTTTTCAAGTGCTTAAAGAATGGAACATTGAAGAAAATGTTGAGGCACTGTGTTTTGGTACCACAAGCTCAAACACTGGCCGAATAAATGGAGCCTGTGTCATTATTGAACAGCTTTACTAGGTCGAAATCTGTTAAATTTGGCATGTGGCCACCACATACTTGAATTGATTGCAGCTGCTGCTTTTAAAAAAGCAATGCCACCATCATCTGCACCAGATGTCCAGCTTTTCACATGTTTTTAGGAGTCCTGGGAGTTTATTGATCAAGACAAGTTTGAAGATGCTTCCACAGATGAGGTAGCAGCAAGTGGTATCGAGGACGTTAGGGAAGGACTGGTCGAGTTCATTAATACAGTGTTGACCACGGAAACAACCCTGTGATGATTGTTGGGAAGTTATGGAATTGGCATTGCTGTTTCTCGGAGTTCCACCATCTAATTAAATCCCCCAAGACTAACCATCATGCACGTTGGATGGCTAAGGTCATCTACACATTCAAAATCTGGATGTTCCACAGTCAGTTTTGTCTGAGTCTCTGTGAGCAGAAAGGACTTCAGAGATCTGTGTATTTTCTATTTGTTTTTTTATGTTGAAGCATGGATTAATGCTCCAGTTGCTGTAAAAGCTCCTAACATTGATTTGTGTTTGCTGAAATGTTTGAAGGAGTATCTGGGGTGACAACTGAGAAGATGGCACGCCATTTATGGTACCACTCCGAAGAGTTGGTAGGTCTAACATTAAAGACCAGATGGCAAAAGCAATATTGCAGACCGAGGAAAAAGAAGTTCCAGGAAAAAGTTAATGTGTCGTTGGAAAACATTTTTGGCACCGTAATATGGGGTAACTTTGGCCCACTTTATTTTTTTCTTGAATGCTGTCACAGAATGCTTAATCTTTAAGAAGTAGAATTTTATTCCAACATGGGCTTATGAACTGACACAAGCGCTACATATGTTGAAACTGAAAATTCAACGTAACAAAGGAGTTTTTTAAAAATAACTGTGATGGCCAAAGTTACCATGTATATGAAATGCCTTGAATGTCAATGTTAACCGCCCTGGGGTTACTTTGGCCACCCTCCAAGTTTTAAAAAAACCTTTAAAGACTGCTAGGTCTCTGATAATCACACTGGTACGACATAACGAAGCGGGAATCCACACTTTAAAAATGTTAGTACGGGAGTGAGAAGGTTGGTTCCTGGGATCCCACTCAGGGTCAGATCCAGAATCGGATAATTCTTGCTCAGTGGTTTCATCATTGTAGCCGGCTTGCCCGAAACGAAATCCTGCCGTTCATCTGTATTTGGAGGCTCCATTCCGAGAGAAGCACTTTTGACACCGATATGTTGATAGACTCGTCTTGATCCTCATTCTGTCTGGGGAGGCGATTGAGGACAGGCTATGGATCAAGGGGGTAAAGTCCGGTCTTCCTAAATCCAGCTTCCAGGTTGGATTTAGTGCTATGCTTCAAACTGTCAATCAGCTGTTTCAGAAGGCTTGGAAAGAAGTCCTTTCGGATAGTTTGCTTTCTTTCCTCGTGATGCTTTGTAGCCAGCCAAGATGTTTCGCCATTTTGTCTTTATGGGACGAAAGAAAGCAACATCGAGTGGTTGGCAAAGATGTGTTGAATTGGGAGGAAGGCAGCAAAAAGCAAAATGTTGTTATCTTCACACTTCTTAACTATCTCAGGGGAAAAATGGGAGCTTTGGTTGTCCCCGATTAGAACGCAGCGACCACTCTTCCGCCTACAAAATGGGAGTGCAACTTTGTCAAATCAGTCTTCAAAGCAGGTAATATCAAACCAGCCGGATCGTGAACGAATATATCGTGCTCCAATTGGACCATTCTCAGTCCAAGTATCCCAGAGTTTTTCTGCTTTGTAAACGACATATGCTGGTAGGAGCTCACCGGATGCTGTACCAGCAAACATAATGCTCGTACAAGTTTTCGAAGAGTTCATTATCCTCTCTGGATATTCTGTGCCTCTCTTAACAGCCACCTTCTTGTGCTCGTAATTGATGATATTTTCTGCCGAGATGTCTTTAAGTGTGTCCTTAAGGTTGTTAAAATAACTTGTAATGTTTGCTCTTGACACACCTGCTATTTTCTTCGAAATATTCTGACACAATATCATCTGAAGAATGCCAGAATGCCGCTTCAAGTAAGATTCCAGCCAATCTGGCCCAGGCACATTGTTCTTAAAACGTGCAACGCTTCTTCCCTGTCTATCTAGGTAGCCCTTCACGCGCATCGCAATATCCATTCCATCGAAAGGAAATCTCCAGTCAGCCGTCACAACTAGATGATGCGCAATTGCCAATTCCTCCTGCTCTCTAAGTACAGTTGGTCGACCAGCCTTTAGTGTGTGCTGGCATTTTAGTTTGTTTTGCAAAGTACTCCATGCAATGCCCAGTGTTGCGCAAACTGACTGCTGAGATTTTCCTGTAGAAATTTTTTCGAGTGCCAGTTGCAGTTTGGCCTCATCGCAAGTCCCATACCTTCTGGTCCCTGGTTTCGGCTTGGGATTTCTTGGCATGGTTCAAGGAAGTCAGTACGGCACAGATATCCTGAAAAAAGTTTCAAATTTACACAAACATCCTTTACACTGCATCAAACATATATTTGGCCACTGGCCAAAGTTACCCCATAATGATGCGATGTAGTGGGGGAACTTTGGCCATCCAATAGATTGCTTTTTAATTTAACGCAAACATAATATTGCTTATATATTATCAATAACACTTCTTTTCAGTTGAGAAAGATGCAAAAAATAACTTACCACACTTACTCAGTTTCACTGCAGAAGTGAAAGTAGACAGCTCAGAAATTTGGCATTTCCAACATTTGCTAATTCCAACACCATAAAGTTGCTGTTTTAAAAACTGAAGAGTTCAGATTCCTTTCTTCACCTTTCAGCAGCTCAGTGGGAAGAAAACAAAGATTTCCAGATTGCTAGAGCATTCTGCAAGTCATTAGCTGTAGCAAATGACCATGCAGAAAGAAGCGTTGCCTATGTGCAAACCTTTTCTGGACGCTTAACAAAAGAGGAGGTCCAACTACATTATCTAGTGTCAAGTTGTTTCTCAACACCACAAGAACTTTCCTCGACCACTCAAGAACACCTTAATTGCGCAACAATGAGTGGTTGGTCGCCATGAGACCTCTGTTTTAAACAGCTAATACCCACCTGGCCATGGTGGGGGACCCAAATAACCTTGTGTGGATTGTGGAATTAGCTGATTCACTTGAGACATAACTACAGTATTCATTTTTCTAAATATAACCTTACTGTGAAAGATTACTATAAAATTCATACTGAAAAACATGAAAATTTGTAATTTTGACTTGTTTGACTTGTTTATCAACCAACAATGCTCACCATGCTGATGAAAATGAACCCCAACACTTATATGTTTGCATCAAGGCTTTTCAAAATACAGCTGTTTTAAATCTGCAGTATTTCGTCTAAAACGTCAATAATTCGGGAGCCTTGGGCCACCCCTAAATATTAATATTTTTCAAAAATATTTCACACAAGGTGTTGTTGTAGTAAATGGGAAATGCTTTTGGAAGGGTGGCCCATAAAACTTTCTAATAAAATTTTCTCTACCCCTGTTTTGAATCACCCTAATACAGTCTGTTTCTTGAATATTTTGTTCGTGTGTGGTGAATCGCACGCCATAAATAAATTTTAATAGCCATGGCGTGCTATTTTTCAAAATACAAATTGGGGGTTGTAATTTGCCTTAAAAGTGTTCTATACTACTAGCTACGAGTGTTGCACCTCACCAATAACTAAATCTTTATTTGATAACTTCTTTTTAGAGATAGAGATTTATGAGGTTCGCTTACAGTATACAAGAAAACAATTTAATTCACAGATATATAAAGCGAATCGTTTCTTTGAGTTTTGATCTTTTTTCTCAAATCAAATGCAGAATAGTCCTTCTGCATTTTAAAGTCTCTTTTCATTCTTGGTTTGTAAACAAACCTGAATGTTTTGATTTTTTTCTTTCATCGATTGCAACATACTTTATTGGCAGAAAATTTCGCGAATTTCGCGAATTGGCCCTTCATTCGCGAAATTAAATTTCCGCGAAAATTCTTTCCTGCCTTCATTCGTGAAATTTAATTCCCGCAAAAAAAAGAGACAATCACTAGTCTAACCCTTGCTTCAAGGAAAAAGAGACTTTAAATCAAATATATATATTTTGATTCGCGAAATTAAATTCGAAATCAAGAAAATTTTGCGACAAGCTTGATTTGCGAAATTTTCTGACAATAAAGTAGTTCTTCTGCATTTTAAAGCCTCTTCATTATTTTTTGTAAACAAAACTAAATGTTTTGTGTTTTGATTTTTTTCTTCCATGGATTGCAGCATAATTCTTCTGCATTTTGTCTGTCATTTTGTCAAAGTGTCTTTTCATTTTTTTTTGTAAACAAAACTGATTGTTTCTTTGTGTTTTGGTCTTTTTTTTCTTCCATCAAATGCAGCATAGTTCTTCTGCATTATCTGTCTCTAAGTTGAATGGAACTTTTAAACAACCTGTGGCATCGCCTGTAAACATGTCTGTCGGTTTCCTTTTTTCCTATTTTACGTTGCCTATCAAACTTTTTGAAACGTTTAATAAATGATTGGCAACGTTAACTTTATGTCAAAATTTATATTTGCAAAGTAATTTCTAATTACATAGCAGCTATTATCCACCCAAAATAGGCCATTTAAAAGGATTTTAAACTTTAGTTTACACTGCCGATTAAAACCCCAGGTCTGCTGAGTGAGTTTGAAACTTGAAACTTGATAACAACGGCAATTTCTACTGCCATTTTAATGGCTGGTTTGACGAGTAGAGACTGAATTTTTAAATTTTGTAAAAAATAGCATTGTAATGTATTTTTATGGTGTGCGATAAGGCGCGTACGCGTGCGTGTGGAAGGTAGACAAAGGAGTAGGTGAGAAATGAGTGCAGATGGCTGAAATCAGGTTAACCTTTAACAGGTCTAAACGTTTTTTATGCATTAAGTGTCAAAATGGGTCATTTTGACCCATCACCCTTGTAATTTTAATATGCATCATATGACATTCATTGTTTCTTTTACTGTCAAAAATGTTTATTTCAAACACAGAAAGGAACGAAAGGATTAATTACGATGAACTAACACACACCACTGCTTGGTAGAAAATCCACACACTTTATCAAAAAAACACAAGAAAGAACCAAAACAAAAACATCTGTTTAGCTGTTTTCTTTCACACTGTTTTTTATTCCACACAGTCTGGGCAGGTTGGAGGTCCCTGATGCTCTTTGCAGATTGGTTTGGCACATTTTGAGCAATACGTAGTGGTCTTTCTGTCTTTTCCAGCACAGAACATGCATCGAACTCTTCGTCCACTTTTTGGGACACCTTGGTCAAGATGCTGTACAGGGACTAATGGAACATCAATTCCCAACTTGGAAGCACATGTCTCAATAGTCTTTTGCAATTCCTTCTGTATTCCAGTTCTATTTTGCAAGCGTATTTCAAGCTGTTCCTTCAGAAGTTCTTTCCCAAGTGATCTCAATAATTCTCTTCGATTTCGTAGGCCTTCCTGCTCGTTATTTCAAATGTATATCACGAAGGAATTCAAGCAAACATTTTCTATCAGGGAATAGAACAACGACATCGGCCATCGATTCGTGCATCTGGAGCAAGATGTAGCAGCACATTTTTTGTCAGCAGTGTCCACGCCACCTTTAGTGCTATTGTAGAATGTCACTACAGACGGTTTCTGCTGGTCTTCGGTCAATTTGTCAATGCTTGCATCAGAATGCATTGTGGACAACAAAACAACCGCCTTTTTGTGTCTAGGCACGTAGGAAACCATCATCATATCTTTTCGGAATCCGAACTTAGAGCTGTAAACCTCTCAATCTTTTTTTTTGCATCATTTCAGGTGGAATGTCCGGTTTATTTTTCCTCATCATGCCAACGAGAGTTACTTTCTTTTTCAATAGTTCTTCAGCCAGTGGTACACTTGTATACCAATTGTCTGTTGTCAAGTTGCGGCCTGTGCCAAAGATTTGCTTAGCCAGCCGCAGCGTAATATCATATGGTTTATTGGAAAGCTGGAACAGACCATCAGGCTGTTTTCCGGCGTACACTTCTATGTTGCAAATGTAATTGGTTTTGGCATCACATAAACATTGCAGTTTTATTCCATATTTAGACTGTTTCAGAGGCATGTACTGGACAAATCCACATCTGCCTCGAAATGCTTCAAGAGCATTTCATACTGTCGATTGTACATCTGACGAAAAGCTGCTACCACCATTTCAAAGATGTCTCGAATTGCAGCTAGGCGGTCGGTTGCACGGCGCTCATCCCTTTTGGCACTGTCATCAAAACGCATTTGACCTAAGAGAAACTTGAAACGTTTGTAAGACATCACAGATTGCAACAAGTCCATTCCAGTTCCATCCGAACGCCAGAGGTCTTCAATATCGTGACGAGAAGCTTGCTGTGCTCCAGAGATGATTAAAATTCCCAAAACAGCTAAAATTTCTGAATTTGATGTATCTGCAGCATCGTATTTGGACTTGTAACGTTCCTTGACCTTCTCAATTTTTTGGTTTGTATGATCAGTAATTTTGTTTACACAGCGTTGGGCATAAACAGGCGAAATATTGCTAAAGGAGTTTTTGAATTTCTTGCAACATCAAGATCGGACCTGGTTTTCTTGTTACTATGTTTTTGGCAGCACGCCGCACATTGGCACGAAAAGGGGTTTCCTTCCAAACAATTCCAGACTTAGCACGCAGAACACTTTCTCCAGAGTCTCCAGCATCGCTTTCACTGTTCTCATCAGAACTTGACTCAATTTCACTGTTCTCATCAGAACTGGACCAATCCTGTTCTGACTCGGAGTAATGGTCATCTTCTTCAATCAATTCTTCTTCCAATTCAGAGTCACTGAACTCTTCTACAAAGTCAGATTGGTCTGAATCATTTAGTAGCAATTCTACCGCACTTTCAATATTGAACCTACGTTTTGATGCCATTTTTAAACCTAAAAAGGTAAAAATTCAAAAGTAAGTTGTTGTAACATTCAAAAAATGTCTAAATGGTCAAAATGACCCAACGAATATATAAATCCTAGCTCACTGGAGAATGAGAGCCTGAAAAATCTTCTCCAACTTACCACATACTTACCTTTCTAAAGGAAAAAGTAGACAATTTCAACTAACAGAGCAAAAGTTACGAAAAAATATATACCTTCATGGGTCAAAATGACCCATTTCGACCTGTTAAAGGTTAAGAAAGTTTCCTTAGGTCTAAACAATTTATCTTTTGTTTGAAGCCTTGTAGGTGGTAAACATGGCCTTCAGGGAATACACAACATGGGAGCTTGTTCCACCATTTGGAAACTCGGACAAATAAGGAAGATGAGTGCATGACGGTCCTTGAGGAGGGAACTGAAACATTGAACTGGTGGTAGTTAGAAGAGTACTTCGTGTTTCTGGGGAATACAGCTGACGTTTTAATAATAATATTTTGTCAAAAATAATTTGTGAATATAACAATGACCCAGTTCTGATGTCTGCTTTTAAGTGCAGATACAGACTTGCTTTGTTTGTGCTTCGCATTGTTCACAGTCATCAGTAATCATCCCTAAAACAAGGCAACTAAAGATGACGGCACTAGGTAGATGAGATCGGTCTATGTAGTTCTTTAACTGTAAACTGGTTTTAAACAAAGGTCAGCACAAAACAATAAGCAGAATGCTTTCGCATACATATTAATCTTTCCCAATGATGTTGTATCTTTAAATAACATGGAACAGTGGAGAGTGACAGACTTCAGTCAACAAATATCATGTAATTCAAAAATTTGTTGCTCTTTTTTTGCTCTTGGCACATATGATTGGTCCAGTAGTCAGGGTATTAGCTATGAATAGGTCCCATCTAAACTCTAGTAATCTGTCTTTGTGGTCAGTTTTTTAATACGTGAACTAAATATAGTGCGCTACACTAAAATTGTAGTTGGCGTGTAATATATACCATTTACTTTCTCTGATTAAGACTGTTTATATCCTACTGTTATAGGGACTTGGGACTGTCCCAACATTGTTGTGATGAGTTATGTATTGTAATGTAAACATTAACAATATCGTAACTCACTCATTCATGACATCTCCATATCTATATAATCTATATCTTTATAATCTTGTACGGTTAATGATAATGATACATCCGATAGATTCTGATGTTTGAAGGAATTTTGATGAATGAGATTTAGACTACAATGTGGCATGCCAAGAGAACTGTTTGACTCCTACATTGATAAGTTTGTGTAGACAATCTTTTTTTCAAATTCTATTAGAATCAATATATATATATTTTAGATTCAAGGAAAATTCAAGATTCGAGGAGCGCAAAGACTTTGAATACATTTTGGTGTTGCAATTTTGACAGTTGACACAACACAAAATGCTCTTAAAGGTTACAATGGAAAAGATGTGATACATTATTTACAGAAGTGTGAGGATGAAAGCAGAGCCACACACATCTTACCACAGGTTTGTCTGGTCAGTCAACCCCACATTGCTGTGGTTATACAGAATATTGCCCTTATCATTAAACTTCTCTTTAAGTTCTTTATCTTTCAGTTTCCACATCTTTGTACGTTTGGTATGTCAATGGTTTTTCTTTTTCTTCAGTTTGAGATTGTTTACACCCATAATAACAAGACTGTGCTGTAGTTTTCCAGAAAAAACACAAGCTTGCCTCTTGAATACAGCCAGGTGTTAACTCTACGTTTCTTCAACTCCAACACTCCATTACCCTACCAACCATAGAACTAATGTTCCATGTTCCAAATCTCAGAATTGTATGACCATCATCAAGCCCTAGAATAAGAATTTAGAAGACGTCGGACACGATGTCCGGCATGTTACGCCATCTCACCGGACATCAGATAATCACGGCGGACAAAAAAAATTTCCCTGCTCGCCGGCACGTACGCCAACCTTGGTATAGGAACGTTCGTGTACGTGTTTTTTTGCCGGTGTTATCGCAGTAACCACTTGGAACTATGCCATAACTTACTCATCCCTAAAGGGACTAGTCACAACACTAAAGTGTAGATCCTAGACGATACATAACTACTTTTTCACTGCGTCAGAGGGCGAACCAATGCTGGAATGGATAAAGCAATCAGCACATTGGAGAGAAGCTTGTATTAAGATATAACATATATTAAGATAAAACATTTATGTTGTTAAAGTTAATATTAAATCATGCGGATAAAGCATAGTTACGGAGGGGAAAATCTCCAGGGTAATAAAGAACTTAGCTGAATGATTAACGTTTTAAATGTACGACGTACGTCAATAATTTCTCTGTTCGTGATATGCTGAGACGAACTCAATTGCACTGAAACCAGCATGATTGATCGAAGTTATTGAAGATTACAAAATATCATTTTTCTCATTTTGTTTCTATATTTCACTACTCGAGCTCGCCTGAAAGTAGAGCACTTGAATCCTCCAACGAGCTGCAGATTTATCTTTTACCCAGCGTTGGTGCGCATTCACTTGTAGTATAGATGTTTTCCGCGGTTTGGTTTAGCCTCTGGGCTGGCTGATGGTTTCAGGTGATTCTGGTCTATGGAGACATTCAGGTCAACGGCAAATCGATCGGTCGCATTTTATACGTCAGGGCGTTGAAGTTAGCATGTGGAGAGAGAGCCAGCAACAGCTTGAGTAGTGATTAACAAACACATTGCAAGGAGACATAAAAATGCGGCAAGGGACAATGAATTAACTTTAAATGCACATGGTCTCGCAAAATTTTGCGAATCACTTTTGAAAAGTTAATTGGGACACTGCAGCGAGAATCTACTAGACTAGCTATATAACCCGTTAAAATGCCACTCATTAGTTCTATGAGAAAGAATATAACTGTGTTAGCCTGTTGTGTTAGCCTGTCCTTATGTAGGCCAAATGACAAATTATGTAGTGCAAAACATAAAAATATCTCTTCGCGTAAAAAATTGTATTCGCGTAGGCAACAATTTTAATAATGAGAAGACTGTGATATGTGCCGTGACACATTTTCACTGGCGAAATGCAGCTTTAACAAGTTAAAATACGACGACTTCTTCAGTGATAATGATGTCTTCTTGAAATTAGGAAAAAGTGCGAAGTTAACCCGTTAAACCTAGCTGTCGTGTTTATTTTCTTCAGAGTCTACTGCATGTTTATTGATTTTATGTCTTTTCATTGTTTTTGTAAACAAAACTGAATGTTTCTTTGTGGTTTGATCTTTTTTTCTTTCATGGAATGCAGCATAGTTCTTCTGCATTTGTTTGTCTCTAAGATGAATGAAACTTTTAAACAACTTGCAGTATCACGTGTAGTAAACATGTCTGTCGGTTTTCTTTGAAAATCTTACATTTTTATATTTTACGTTACATAACAAATTTTTTTAGATGTTTAATTGGTAACGTTAACTGTCCTGAAAATGAAAACAAACATAGTTTTCTTCACATGATATTCTTACATGTAAAGTGATAACATATAATATAAATCAATAAAGATGTGGTCATCACGGAAGAAAAAAAGTCATCGCTCGTGAAAATTAAAGCATGCGAGCGCCTAATCACTCGCGATATTCGATGATGGCGTGTGGCAGCACTTGTGAGTGCGATCGTTAGTTATAATTAAAGAGGATAAAAAATGTGCACTCAATTTTTTTCTGAAAAGATGCGCATGTTTTGATTTGTTCGTTTTTCTTAATAAAGAAACCCAGAATTACATCTAAAAGATCACAACACAAAATGAAACATGTGAACATAGTTAGAAACTAAAACTGGTTACTTTCGGTAGCGCATACATGCAGAAAAGCTGTTCAATATTCAAAAGATTGCCACCAGGCTTTCAAAACATGCATTTCAACTTTCCGATCGCAACAATAAAATGCGCTCTCCTACACGGTTCGTGTACCATTTATTTTTTATTTTTTTGTTAAACAAGTGTTTAAAGTATGATTTTTAGCCTAACCTTTATGTTGCTCTCCTGTGTTGTTAAGTTTCGAGATACCAATGAGCATTTTATTAACTAGACTAAGACAAAAAAATGCACACCATTTTCTGCATTTCTTTTTCGAAAGTTGCAAAAAGCAAAGCAACACAATTTATTAAACTTCAACGCATATTACATAAATTTGATATAATAATGAATATATATATATATATATAATATGTATGTATGTATGTATGTATGTATGTATGTATGTATGTATGTATGTATGTATGTATGTATGTATGTATGTATGTATGTATGTATGTATGTATGTATGTATGTATGTATGTATGTATGTATGTATGTATGTATGTATGTATGTATGTATGTATGTATGTATGTATGTATGTATGTATGTATGTATGTATGTATGTATGTATGTATGTATGTATGTATGTATGTATGTATGTATGTAGAATATTGCTAAACAGACAATTTCTTTAAATTTAGTTCAATATGCCTTCGACAAAGAAATGGTTGGAGAGAGATATGGGAAATGCCATTAAAGAGGTGAAAGAGGGGACATCTTCAATAAGAGCTGGAGCAAAAAAATTTGGGATGCAAGAAAGCACGATACGGCTGCGTTTGAAAAATGAGGCGATTGGGAAGTCAATGGTTGGTTCTGGACGAAGACCAGCCTTAACACAGGAAACGGAGGCTGATCTGGCGAAAGTTATAAGATCTCTGTGCACACTGGGATTTAGTCCGACAAGGACCCAAGTGAAAGATCTTGTAAGCGAGTATGTCAGGGAGAAAGGATTGACAACACCATTCCGAGATGACCGACCAGGAAAAGATTGGCTGAACGTTTTCATGACGAGAAACAATCTTTCACTAAAGAAGGCGATGATGATAAGTTCGGCCAGAAAAGGAGTCACGGGTAACGCATTTGTTATCCATGACTTCTATGATGTCCTGGAACAGACAGTGAAAGATTTGGGTGTTGGTTCGGAACAGATTTGGAACTGCGACGAATTCGGTTTTCCATCAGATACAAAAAGATGTAGTTAGTGGTTCGGGTGAAGTTGCCTATCGTGTAACACCGGGAGCTGGTAGAGAAAACACAACAGTTTTGGCTGCTGTCAGTGCAGACGGAAAATCGTTGCCACTTTTGATTGTGTTCTCTGGAAAAAACCGTCAAGAATCTTGGCATTCAGAAAATGGTATGATTTTTAAATTTATCTGAAAAGAAAATAATACAACTTTCATAGTTAAGTTCTTGTGAAATATTCTTTCTAACAGAATATTTTGTATTATTGTAATTGGTATTAATATTTTGTATTGTCTTCTATTTAGGTATGCCAGGAACATTGTATGGAGTGTCGGAAAATGGTTGGATGACGACGGACGTTTTCGAAGAATGGTTTTGTCACTTCTGCCGTGTTGTCAAAGAACGCCCTCTTCTTCTACTTTTCGATGGACACCTCACGCACGTGTCAGCTCAGGTTATTATGAAAGGGTTGGAGGAAAATGTTACGATTATAAAGTTCCCTCCCCACGTAACTGACCTTTTACAACCTCTCGATGTATCATGTTTTGGCCCATTGAAGCGAAGCTGGGAATAGGTTCTTAACCAGTGGTGTATTACGTTTGGTGGAAAAAGGCCATTAAGAAAACCGGATTTTGTGGAAAAGCTTGGCGAATGTTGGGGAAACGCGTTGACGGAGGACAACGTCAAAGCTGGCTTTCGAAAAACAGGTAACTTCGCTAACTTACCATAATTACTTGTTGGTTTAAAATTGAATTATAACTTATTTAGGGATAATATTTTTCATAAGCCGCTAGTAAAAAGCCTTATTTTATTTCTTGTAGGAATTTATCCTTATCGACCGTTCAATATATCCCGAGAAACGATTCGATCCTCGTATCTTAAAACGTTACTAGGTGTGGTGTGAAATGGGGAAACCGGAAGATTTGATGGAACAGTTAGCCACAGCAATCGCCACCCCGAAAAAGGCTATATTGTCAATCCAATCCAGTGAACCTTTGACATCAACGCAATTTGTTGAACCTTCGATACATTTTGATGTAGCCCGATCAGTGCCAGACATAATTGTCAATGTGAACCATGTCATCTTCTTGGGCCAAAACCTTGGCCTTATCCTGGGAAGATCTGGATACCAGTATGGACTTTATCTGATCCTCCATCTACTTTTGAAGAAAAGGTCCTAGAAAAAGTTAAAGGCCCATCTAACGAACCACCTTAAAAAAGAAGAAAGGTTGATTTAAAAACAAAGATAATTACTGATAAACAATACTTGGAAGCTATTACTAATAAACTAAAAAAAAAGCTGGAATTTAAATCAATGCCCGGAGAAAGCACAACCATAGATTCAGAAACAGAAGAGGAGGTTATTTTAGATGAAAGTAGCAACGAAGATGACGATGAAAATGTTGAGAAGAAGCTTGTCCAGCTTTGGAAATGGCTAGGAGCACCAACAAAAGAGGAAGACGTTCTTGGAAAATGGTTTGCGTTTCTTTTCCAATCGAAAAATTGCGCCAAATTATACATTGGAAAAGTAATGGAGAGATTCCTTGCTGACAGAAACGGGCCAATTCATTCCGTAACAATAGATGCGTTGAAGCCTCAAGTTGGTACTGGTACTATTCTCGAGTCTTACACCGGTGCCTCGCGAGATATCTCCTTGATTAAGCCGTCAGACGTAATTGCTGGACCAATTAAGATCGTGACGCTGAAGGGGAACAAATGGGAAGTTCCCAATTATAACGAAATAGAGAAGCTCTTCCATAGTGTGAGATTGGATAGGAGCATGTTATTTTCTATTGAACTTTAGTTGTTTTTTATTGTTTTTTACATATATATATATATACATATACATTTTTGTGTTCGCCGACAAAACGAACAACATTTATGAACTTTCCACCTACCAATACGATAAACTTCTGACTGAAAATATAACGAAATGCTACCAAAAATGCGACAATTCCGTCAAACGAAAAATCGATAGAGAAGCGAAGAAAATTGCCAAAGCATTAAATCTAGACTCAAAAATGAAAGGATACGTCGATCGAAACTCATATATTACCATCAAAGACCACAAGGAAAACTTTCCCCATAACGTAAAGTGCAGACTCATTAATCCAGCAAAGTCGGACATAGGTGTAATAAGCAAGAGATATCTCGAGGAAATAGTAAAATCAGTTTCGTCAACCACTCGAGTAAACCAGTGGCGAAATACCTCATCCGTCTTAAATTGGTTTACAAACTTACCATCTCATCGAAAGTCAAGATTTGTAAAATTTGACATCGTCGATTTTTACCCATCGATTACCAAGGAACTCCTCGGCAAATCTCTAGACTTTGCTAAATCGATAACTGAGATTAAAGATGATATCGTTGATGTTATAAAACTTGCCAGAAAATCGCTTTTGTTTGACAAAACCATACCATGGGTTAAAAGAGGAGATGTGTTGTTTGACGTCACCATGGGTTCGTATGACGGCGCAGAAACGTGTGAACTCGTCGGTTTATACTTATTAAGCAAATTAGAAAAATTACTTGATAAGCGACATGTCGGACTTTACCGAGATGACGGTTTAGCCGTAGTTTTAAACGCCAACGGACCGCAGATGGACAGACTAAGAAAAAGCATCATTTCCATTTTCAAAGATGAAGGATTGTCAATTACGATTGAAACAAACCTCTCCCAAACAGACTTCTTAGATGTTTCTTTTGACATAACAACAAAAAGATTCAGCCCTTACAGAAAACCTGGAAACAATCCTTTATATGTAAATATAAAGTCGAACCATCCAAACTCAGTTCTGCGCGCGATCCCTGAAATGATTACAAAGCGTATTTGTGAAACATCATGCGACGAAACAACGTTTAACAACGCAAAACACCAGTACGAAGCTGCACTCTCTGCTAGTGGATTTAAACACAAAATGACGTACGACAACCGAAAGGCTGAAAGACGTAACAGAAACAGAAAGGTCATTTGGTTTAACCCACCTTATAGCATGAACGTCAAAACAAATGTCGGCAAGTAGTTCCTCAAAATTGTCAGAAAGCATTTTACAAAAACTCATAAGTACTACAAAATACTTAACAAAAACACGCTTAAACTAAGTTATTGTTGTATGACGAATGTACAGAACTTTATAAAACAGCACAACACTAAAGTTCTAAACGAACAAACACCTACACAGCGACCATGTAATTGTCAAGACAAAGGAAATTGCCCTCTACGGTGATTGTCTTGCAACCAGCATTGTGTACAAAGCGGACGTCACATATAGCGACATGACGGCCACATATTATGGACTGTGTGAAGGAGAATTTAAAACTAGACACAATAACCATACGAAATCATTCCGGCACAAAAAATACCATAAAGAAACTACCCTATCAGAACTCGTTTGGAAATTGAAAGATGAGGGAAAGACAGAGGGGGTCGATTACCATATAACATGGAGTATTGCGTCACGTGCTTGCCCATACAAACCTGGCTCAAGAGTCTGCAACTTATGCTTGGCAGAAAAAGTTTGTATTGTCCGTGCAGAACCCAGGGGATTGTTGAATAAATGAACCGAATTAATCAGCAATTGTCGCCATAGAAACAAACACTCGCTGCGCTCGTTAAAGTGATTATAAACGTTTAAAATCCATTTTACAGAAATGATTGTAAACATTTATCATCATAGTGTATAGCTTGAAAAATGCTTCACGCAAGAAACTTTAAGTTGCTATAATGGTGTAGTTTTACTTGGAGATACTATACATATATATATATATTCAATCGCTCTGAATTTTTTCATTGAACTTGTTCATTGAGCACTCTGTAATATTTATTCGTTATCATAAACCTTACGCATATATACATATACATATATACATGATATATTTATTACCTGAAAAGAAAAAAGAGTTATAAAGTATAAATTTAATAATTCAAAGGCTTCGTTGTTTGAACTATAAATTTGAAATAAAAACTTTGCAACTGTTCTTGCCCAACTGACGTTGACATTTTCTTTACAAAGAGTAGAGGAGGTTTTCTCATTCAATATATATATACAAATGTAAATGTGTAAACAAAAGGTTAATGAGGTGATAATGAGGCCTGTGGGAAGCTGAGTATATGACACGTATGAGTTTGTGAATGATGTAATGGTATGGGTTGCCATGGTAGGAAAACAAGATGTAGAATGACATGAAATGATATGTAGAGAGATGCTACATAAATATTTGGTTATTGTCATTTCCTCCCTTAAATCAAAAAGTTTTGGAATGTATAATTCATAAAGAATTCAAAATTAATCCTTCTTCGTCTCTCGTATTGCTTCCAGTCGAATTATTGCTACCACAGGCCCTCGATGCCATGCGGCGGTTCTATATAGGGCAGGTTTGGGGTTCTTTACAATCGCAGGATGCAATTGGTTTCGATTTGGTTACAGTTGTAGCAAGTTCAGTTTCCCAATTAAGGTACTTACAGGGATGACCAACGTGAAGGTAATTGCTTTCATCCCCAAAATTACTAAAAACTACTAAAATTAATCATAAACTATGATTATTAGTGAATATTCCATATTATTATCTACTGAAAGGCTATATTTTGTAGTGCGCATTTTTTTATCTTTTGAGCACTATTTTAAATATGCGCATCGAAAATTAAATGCGCGTCAACTAAAAAATGCGAGTATTGTAGCGCATTTTTTCTTCACGAGATGCGTATTTTTTTATAAACACGAAGGTAAAAAGATGCGCACACTTAAACATATTTTCCTCGCTCATGATTGCTTATTTCTAAATTAAACTTACGGGAAAGCAAAACATTCACTTCAGGTAAGTACTAGATGAGAAATTTATTCTAGGATTACAATACATTTTTGAATGAATCAACTTTTTCAGAGAAATGCACATTTTTTATAATTTTCGATCGAGTTTTCGATCAAGTTATTTTTAAACACACAATGGTATTGACGTCACACTTGCATAGCATTAGAATGTGCTCACCTGAACGTTAGTTTTTTGTGCGATGTTTTCAAAAGATGTTTTGCAAAAAGAAAGAAATCAAACTGATAAACGTAACTGTTATTTTTTAAATATAATACTTTCAACGATTTTATTTACAAAAAATAACAACAATGTATTTTTATTTTAATAACAGTTATTTGCAAAGTTGAATTATTACACAGCGGACATTATGTCTGATTTAAAATGTGTATATACCAGACATCTATCATTGAGTGCCGGACGTGATGTCCGATGTCCGGCACTTATTTTAGGGTCTGATCATGTTTTTATGTCCATCATACTGAAGATCAAGTCTTCTCATACTTCTCTGAGGGTTTGAATCTTTCTTTTTCATGTTGGCTAATATCGCTCACGACAACCTTCAGGCTGATAGTTGCCAACTCTTTTTGAACACTGTACCGTATTTTCACGAATAAATGTCCCAGACCCACAACTTTGTCCAGTATGGCTTATTCGCCGCTAACCTCCATATCTGGAGGCATTTCCCTATCCGCAACTTGGGGTCCCGGTGGATGGTCGTTATTCTCTCCACACCACCAAAAATATTTATATTTTATTTGAGAGATGTAATATTAATCAATCAATTTAAGTTTTTCAAATTGGTAAAAGGACATCTTTACAAAATAGTTTACAAAGTCAAAACAGATAATATATCAATGAGATGTTAAATACCTTATTCATACAAATTTTGGTGTGGATTTAATTTGATGATGGACCAAAATGATTTTTTGGTGTGGATTTAAGTTGATGATGGACAAAAGGTTTTTAACTTGGCGTGGATTTATTTTGGCGGAGCAGTAACACTACAAATGTTGGTTGCAGTTAATCCAATTTTATTCGGGGATAGGAAAACAAAGATTTGTGATGTAAGCAATGTAAACAATCGATGCTTTAAATATGAAACAAAGGATAAAGAACAATTACAAAACTAATTTAGGTGTAAAGCTTATTCTTCATCGTCAATTAGAAGATCAAACACGTTTTTCGATTTGTTGTCAAAACCATGTGGAGAACAACCTTTTGAGAAAAGACTTGCAATGTTTGTTTGCGGTTACTTTACGGGAAGATAGTTTCGCGTTTTTTGGTCATTTTCGCGAAAGTAAGTCCTCGCAAAAAAAATGACATTCGCGAAAGTTTATTCCACGCGAAATGGCATAGGAAGCTGATTCGCAAAAGTTAAATTGAAGAAAAAACCCTCAAATTGAATGTGTTTCACGTTTTTTCCTTCGACAAGACATGTATATCAGTCTAATAAATCATCATTTTTTCCGCGCCACCACTTTGAGCATATCACGAATGTCATGATTTGGTTGATTCTTCTTTTTATTTATTTGTACAAGTTCCGGAAGCGCTTCAGTGATGAAAGATCCAAGTATCTTCTCGTCCTTATGTTCTGTATAACGATCCTTAATCAATTGAAGGTAGCGTTC